>OZ012627.1:26609232-27873960 GCA_963942485.1 Pediacus dermestoides | reverse complement strand
TGGGTGCAAAGAGCACACACGTGCACACCTCACCCAGTGCAAAGGCGTGTTCGTGTGTCTCATTTACACTTTACCTTACATTGTATAACTCCATCATTAAGCGGTAAAATTATATTTATGTATTATAATAGTAAAAGGAGCATCTACAATCCACATCCTCATTGTATGATTCTTGTTGCACCAGTTGCAAACATCTATGCCCCGTCTCATTTCCAGCCCATAGCAAAAGAGTGGAGTCAATTAGATAGGGTGGATCAACCGGATGTGACGCATTATTAAGTTCCGACTGACTTCTGGCCAAATGGGATTGTATGATTTTTTGGACAGCTATTATGTTTATAATAATAACATTCTAAATGAGGCTTTTTGTGATATATTTTGTGTTTTTGAGGCGTGTCACACTTAATTAAATTATGGGCCAGCACTCGAAAAAAGTTTGATTTATATTGCTGCCAGGGCAAAGCTGCTGCAGCTATTATTGACTGTTTTTGTTGTTGTTTGTTATTTTATTTGTCAGAGATTTTCGATTATCTATAACTGGCAATGCTGCAATGACAATGCTAGGAGAATCAATCAGCTACTTCTGTTTCCTAACCCTCATCAGATTCTCTTCATTTTTGTTTAATAAGCCAACAATTTTGGTCACATCTTTTTTTACGCAAATGAAATATCATACAACAACCACACAATACATCATTTCATCTAGATAAAAATGCTTACATTGCATGATATGCGACAGGCAGTTCTACCTGTGTGTGTGTGTGTGTGTGTATGGTTTTGTAAAGTATATTAAGTCACGTTATGTAGGTGTGGTGCAAAGCACGGCCAACAGGGAAACAATGTCTCTTCGGTACACATGTCATATGTCATCATACTTCATATGGACATGAGTCCCTGCGGTATACGCAATGCATGCAGAACTCGCGCTTGATGATGATGATGATGGTTAGGTCATGGTGAGAATTTGCTCATTCAATTAGCTTATTGGGGGCTCTACATCAGCACAAATTCCATATAGTTATTCTCGTGTGATGGTTTTTTATTTGTTTGGTGTAGAGTTTTGCACAATGCACCGCAGAAAGTTAATGTAATGAGCTAATGAGTATAACATCAAATCAAGAGGGTTTTTGTGATGGAATTAGTGACAGCTACAGGTGGGGCTGCAATTATGATAAGTATTATGATATATCAACAAGTTTATGTATGTAAAGTTATAAGTCCAATATGATTTTTTAGAGAGACATTTTTCACTTACGATATATGCCTGTTTTCAATCAGATTCGAAGTTGTAAGGCAGCCTAACTGGAAATATTAAAGTCAGAAATAAATATATATGCAGAAGAAAAGTTTTCTGGTTTATTTCAAGACTTGTTATGAAGTAAAAGTTTGAATCATTCGTCAAAACATATAAGAATAAAAAATACTTCTTATGTAGTGGAAATTATAAATAGTACGCATCCGAAGATATGTAGTTAAAGTCTCTAGAAAAAATTGGTTTAGTTTAATGAAAAATATTTAAGGGTGTCCCTAGATTGCCTGATATAGGTATACTGCCCTGCTAGGACAGGAGGACGTATCTGAAATTACTCGTTGTTGAAAAACGCACATTTGTTAATCGTATTCAGCCATAACAACGTATTGTAGGAACCTGATTTTGCACACGCATATACATAAAATAGTCTATTAGACAATGAGATAATTAGGCAATTAGAATCCTGAAGCAATAAGTCGTCACCATCCCTGAATATGCAACAATCAGAAAATCGTAATTTTTGCAGATACGACCTCTTGTCTTGTGTAAATTACAAAAAAAGTTAGAGTTGATATTTGATGTTTGGTAGTTCAGACTTCACTAAAAAAGAATTTACAAATACCATCAGAGTCATCAGACTATTATTAGTTTGTAATTATCTTCATTCGTGGCACACTTATAGTTGAAAGAAAATATCATCTTCTCGATATTTTAAAAAGTATAATAAATTAGGCATCATATAAATTTTTAATTTTGCATATCCACTCAATAATTTCTCCAATTCTAGCTATTAAGTTTTTTTGCAGACCGAGGACCAACAGCAATATCGCCAAACACAAAATCTATTAGTTCTTCTTCATTCAAAATAAGTTGATTAATTCCATAACAAATTCGAAAATTAAAACCGAAATTAGTAAACAAATACATTAAAATGTCCTTGTCGAGATTCCATTAAAATTTCATAAATCAGTAGCTAACGGTAACAGGTTCTGCGATATTCCATGTTTTGCTAAAGCATTTTTGCAACCGGTGAACACACATCTCAATATGATATCTGGTGTCCATCAATCTTTTTTTACCTTGTCTTCGTTGTGAATTTAAATGATTTATTTAATGTACATGTGTAGGTGGGCGCACACAAACACCACAGCCATTTGATACTTCTTATACATTCCATTGGCAATAGAGGTGTTCTGCAATAAGGATATGACGAAATGTGACAGCGTATGATTACTTTACACTCAACAAACCAACTTGGCCATATGTTGTGTTGCATACAACCAACTAGTTGCTGTTTGAAATGTTATTAAAATAAACTGCCAATACATGCACGGCCTCTATTAATAACTTAATATACGTTGCAGTGAAAAATGATCTGAAACATTTAGTTAATAAGATGTTGAACAGTGATTATAATTATTAATGAAAATATGGAAATGTGGGCACTGGTGCTGGAGAACACAGACAGGTTCTTTCTCTCTTATTCTCCGCGCACTCAGCGGATTTATTAATGACCTTTTAGAATTCGTTCCATGTTATTAAGGTGCAAGAATTCGTTTTTTTTTTATCCTAGTTTATTGCATAAATCGAGTGAATGTCACTTTTACTTCATCATCACCATCGATTTGCTCCTTGATAACATACAATTTAAGCTCGGGTTTGGGTATCACATGATCATAAATAAATCCGGATGATGTATGTGTAAAGTTAAGCTACTGGGAAAGCGCACCAATGAACAAATTGTTGTTTAGCTGAGGCTTTATGTTATGCGGCATGCAGTTCAAAACGGAATATCTGAGAGAGTGTACAGGTGTGGCCCATTCATTTGTGTATTTTATGATCAGAATGCTTAATCGATAATTCAATTGGTACATTCTCTACGGCGCCACAAAAAAATTTACTTACCTAGAACTTGTTATTCAGAGAATATGTACAAAACTAAAACATCATAAGGAATGAGTTTGTGTAAAACTGGCTGTTTCCTCTCATTACAAACTATCTCGTGACAGATTTTATTTCAGTCTTGTATTAAGCCTAATAATAGGACCAGTGTGTCCTCTTAGTTACGTTTGGACAAGCAATGAAACAAGTATTAAAAAGCCATTTGTTACATAGTAACATATCCCATAGTAGTAGTAAGATTGCCTAGCGGTTGCTCAATTCCATGTTTAATAGAAAGAATCACTCTAATTTGTTCCGCTATTTCAAATCCACACCGTATATATGACAAGCTTTATTCATTAGAATTGTTAGTTTTTTTTCCTCCATGTAATGCTAGAGTGCATGTGAATGTGACTTCAAATTGTCGGTTAAAGACTACCAGACAGTTTCATTATAGGTTTACATGAATTGTTAACTTAAACACACTGATTTTCAGAATGCTTTTTGCCGCCAAATACTAGGCATTATTACCGTGCATTTAGTTGGACATTTCCATTACAATTACATAAACACAAAAGCACAAAATTTCAATTGAACTTTGCTGCATCATCCTGAACGCTGAACGTATTTTTATACCAACACAAATCAAATCGGTAATTCCAGGAAGATGTTCGTATGGGTTAATTTAATTTATTTTTCGCTGGTGTGTATGCCCCTATGTAATTTTTATTGGTTTTGGGCGTGGTTAGAATTTATGTTCCTTTTAAATGTCTGCAAACATGCTTGTGAGGTTGAGCACGCTGACCTAATGACGCACCATATATTCCATGGCTGTATCCTTGACTTCCAATTGAACTCTCGATTCAGTTTAGAAGGCATTCACAAATTGCAGGACGCATTTTGTGTGTTCTTAATTTCGTGTAAGTGTCGACTAGAAAAAAAGTTGGAATAAAGTCAACACAATAATTTTTAATTATAAAAGAGTCTAAAGACAGTTTTGGATTTAGGTGCACTTTTCTTAGAAATAGTTAAAAAATTAGTTCAATTATGTCTTCAAATATTGCCTTATGAGAATCAAGCGAAGAAAAGTTTTATAGAAAAAAATATTTTTGATTTTATATACTTAAACTGCAAATTCTCTATAAGTTTATATGCGTATTGGATAAACTTTCACACCGCAACTTTTATTATCATTTTACCCACAAACATAACTCATTATTCCGTTTATTTATGGAAGAACCTGTACTCAACTATATAATTTTCTCAAATCTCATTTGCACACTTTGAATGCAGAATTTATAATGTGATGTGTGGTTATGTTCCATTCCAAACGTACAGTTAAATAAACAATAAATTACGAAACGAACGAATCTCGCAAATATCACGAAATATAATAAACTAACACCACATAAATTAAAATAACCTGACTGAAGTTAATCTGTAATTAATAAATTCAATAAGTTTTGAATTGCAATCTGGCAAAGACAGTCCAATGCACAAGTCGTGATGCGAATGAATTGAAACTTGTTTCGCATATCGCAGATGGGTTTTTATTTATTATTTATTAAATTGTTGTTGTTTATGTCTCTGGATTTTCTGTGGTTATTCATTCGTGTAAACCATTCAATGTGTAGTGCTGGGGTTGTCGAGGATTCTTCTGTTGATGTTGCAGAAAATATTTTTGTCAAATTTGTGTGGGCCGCAGCCTACAAATAAACTTGGCTCTTAATAGATAGTTTATTATCCGTGACTTACTGTCTATGGCAATGGTTATTAAATCATTGATAAATTGATTATGGTTTTACAATATTCCAAATGATTTATTATACACAATTTGAAGAAAATTGTAATTGCTCAATATTATTTTACGACCATATAATGCTGTATCTTGGATTAATGATTGTTGTACAGTTTTTAATCACTAGTGGAAGAAAAACAAAGTGGGTTTTTATTGTTGTTGAAAAGAAGATGCCCCACAGCTTCATTTCATATGCAATTTATTGTTCATTTGACTGTTAATTAATGTTATTATGAATTATATGTTTCTAATAATAATAACGTAGTACATTGAAATAGTAATAAAACCTTTCATGCAGCTGCCATTAATAATAAAATTAATTAAAAAAGATACATTACCTCTAATAGAACAGATGCTGTGCAAAGCCAATGAAAACTTCAACATGATCCACCTAAAAATCTCTTTTGTTATCTTGCAACAATAACTATAACACTGAATAAATGGTTCTTGTAGCCCCAAAGAAAAAAATAATTATAACTCGATGTAATTTAGCGACATAAACCAGCACCAGCACCATCAGCTCCAGCAACATTATCTTTATGATTTTCGAGAAATAATTCGCTTTGACTTATAACTAGTGGGTATATTCATGGATGAAACACCATGTAGCGTGCTTTCTGTTATCGAAAAACATTTTTACGCTGTAGGTGCAGTCGTGTTTTCTGTTCACGCTTGTATTTATGATTCGAAGATAATCGTTAACATCTGTAATTTGCTTCAACAAGAATTCAAACTTTACGATAACATATACACATGATGCATATATGAATATAGCCAGGTGGAAGAACAGGACCAAAGCACCAACGCCATCATATTTTGTTTTTTCTGTATTGGACAATTTTTACACCTAATGCAAGTCGGCGGTAAAGAAATGAAATAAATAAATGTATTAGTGTAAATAATACGAATTTTTGAACCATGTGATAATAATTGAATACCTCAAGTGGTAGCTGCCACATTTTCGAAGACAATTTATTACAAAAATCTAAACTATGGTTCTAGATTTCTTCAATCTGTAAAAATCAAGGCGAATGTTTTTATCCCATTAACACTATAATTAATTGAACACAAAATACAATTAGATAAGATACGATTTGTCATATGCAAAAAAATCAATTGAAACCAATAAATTTTCTTTTTGACTTTTTATATTGAGACAAAAACAACACCTTTCTTTTATGGCAAAATTTAATTCAGGAATATAAATGTTTAGTGCCTTATTTTATGGGGTGGGGTCATTAAATCCTGCGTGCATGGTAAAAGTCACTCCTATAAGGAGGCAACTAAACAGACAACTACATAAATCAAGTAGAAAATAACTGCAACAGGACTTCACTCATATCTATATAAATTTGCATAGAACGAACAAACCAAAATGTAACATCTCAATTTCAACTGGAAATAAGTACTGTTATTGGTGCCAAAAAAAAACTTACACGTGTTTTTTCCAAGTGTGAGAACAACACGTTTTTTTCATTTGCCTAATTGATTTAATGTCCATCCATACAACATGATATTTGTTCTTTTAAAAGCCTCATTGTTAAGGACCAATTTAATCCGTTTGATTGCTTGTCCTCTTAAAGAAGTTGTCACGGAATTGATTAGAGAAATATGTTATACCAATAACTTATGCTCATGACTTTTACACTATCTGCATGACTGGCTAGAATGCATTCATTATGAGGTTTTTTGACCTAAAAAAACCCATTACATTCCTGTGGGCAACACAACATATTTATCAAAAATATTTATTAGGAATTTCGTGTTTTTACTTATATGCATGCGGTGTTTATTTACCCAACACAAACTAAGCAATATCGTGTTACAAGAATAATGTATTTGAGTTGGCTGGAGGGCCGCATATAACACTCGGTTCGAGGAATATGCGGGGTTCGAGGGACAAAGGCATCAATCAAATTAGAAATTATACACCAGGAGACTGAAGGGATTCCAGCTAGTTATTTTTTGTGTTTCCAAAACCCAATAAAATAAAATCGACACATTTTCAATTAGACAATACACATCCGCTGTGTGGTAGTTGTTTAAATCCATCGATAACATTGAGTTAAAGAGTGTTAGCGCGCAAGCAGATGGCGGTTTCTTAATTAAGATTCGCGATAAGACCTGTGCTAATAATACAGTTGGGAGTTGTACACATACCTGCTTTAGTCTTTAATTTTCAAGTAAATATTAGCCACGATAATTGCACATATAAATTATCTAATTTGGTGTTTTCGTCAAATTCAGGCATGCTATTAAGACATTATTATTATAATTTGTAATGTTTGCTTTCGGAGGCAACAATGATGTTGTAGATTGAAACTTTGTGACAACCGCACGACGAAGAACAATGTAAATTTAGTAATTAGCTGATGGGTTTATTTTGTCCAACAAAGGATGTTTTAATATATATGGAAAGCCGCATAGACAGATAAGAATAAGTTTGAATTATAAGTGTGAGAGGTTTTTATTTGATTTAATTCTACAGCTTGAACTGAAATTTCAGAGTGTAATAGCAACTATAATAGTAATTCTTAATAAAACATTTAAACTCATAAGTCTTGTGAAAGGGAAGAGCATATTGCCCAAGACAACATAACAATTTTCTGGAATGATTTTGTAATTGACCAAATCCAAAACTTCTTCTGTCCAGTAGTGTAAGCTGTTATAGCGAGGAAAATTATGAAATGCTGCCCCCAAATCAAGCACATCATTGAAAATACTGAATTCTGTATTACGAGCCCTAACTACTAAAAAATGTTCGAACAAAAGTAAATTTGATTGTTTTTTTTCCATACGCGCAAAAGTTATCTAAATTAACGTCCATAATATTGATGGTTATTTCTGTTATAATGTCAACATTTAGTTATATAAAAACGTAAATTTCGTAAAAATCCGCTTGGCGGTTCCAAAACTGTGGCACTTTAACCCAGCAGGATAGGAAAATTGTAGAAACAAAGGATTATTATTTTCAAAATGTTGGATCTAGTAGTCGGATTTTGATGAAATTTACTTTATTGCTAAGCTGGATGTTGGTTTTCCTTACAAAAAAGTTACACAACTTTTTATTTGGTGATTTTAGGCATTTATCGGAGCTTAAAAGTAGCACATTTAAAAATGTTAGAATTTTCTAGTAACTGTTTCAAAAAATCACAGTTTTGAAACCACTGGTTGGATTTGTGTCAAAAAACGTTTAAATCAAAGCTCAATAATCGTACTATATTGAAAAAATCCTGAAATATTAATATGATTTTTTTTGCTGGTGTTCCAGCTATAATAAATTTCTAAACAAACACAGCTGCCAATTAACATGAGAAAAAAATGTCAATTTCTCACTAACAACATTGTAACATATTGTAATTGGTTAATAATACCCAAAACAAATGAGCAATAAATCAATAAAATTTTTACACATTCAAGCATTATAAACCTACACACATAATCAAGAATGAAAATGCGGTGCGTGTGAGCGGAGGTTAAAGGTATGAGTGGATCATTATTCACAAATTTTTGGCCGTTGCTCAACCTCAACCAACATGCAGACGTACACACTCACACACAACGTAAAAAAACACAGTTTTATGGTTATGATAAATGTTATTAGATGGAGATTTGTAGATTTTAACAATGATAAGGTGGGTGTGTATCTCATACAGAATTTCTCCTATGGAACACAACCCACATTTTCAATGAATACGCAAGAAATACCGAATTTTTTTTCAACAACCGCACCATTATTAAAAAATTCGTTATGGCTAATAAAAGTAACATCATAAACTTACTAATATACCACCATAGGTGTTTTATTGCCTGTAATTTCAAACGCGTTTTTTGTTGTTTAGTGGATGATGCGCGCGTTTTATTATATTGTTTTTTTTTTGGATTTTATACATCAATTAATTTGAACAACCAACAGTCTGTTGTGGTTTTTATCGATGCCATCATTGCTTTGGTTCCAAAGACAGATGATTTGGGGAGTTGATGTACCTAGCTGTCCATCGACATGTAGACGTTTGTTCTTTTAGGGGCGACAGAGTGTGGCCACCACGGTAAATAACGTCAACACAAAGTGGTGTGTGCTATAGTAAATAGTCGATGTGTGACAATGTGCATTAAATCAACATAATGGCCACGTTATCAGTGCTGTCAGTCTATGTGACAACTCGCACTCATTTTCAACATTAATACATTTAACTATCAAGTATAGGATCAAGGTGGGAAATAGTCGCCCAGCCGCAGAGTATGAGAGACTTTAAGGGCCCTATAATACAGAAAGGCTCTGATAACGTGGTTTCCGGACAGTTTCCGCCACAGTCCGGCGGAAGTTGGTCTATAGCCACACCATAGCGCATGAAAATTCAAATTGGACACCACTATCATTCAGTGCAACATGCTGTCCAACACCTGAATGCCGATGGTCTATTGTGCAAGCTTCCTATACTGTCATACTCGCGGAAATCATTCGATATTCAAATTCTATACAAAACGTGTGTGTGCTTTTACATTCTGAATAGACTCTGGACTTGGCGGTGAGAGGTGGCAGATCATTGTCACACACACAAAACAATTGACTTTTAAATTAGCTTATATATCTGTGGTGTGTACAACTTTTTATCACCTCTATGTGCTATTTAATTTATTTAAATGGCATAACTTGACAATTGACGACTACCGGCAGCTCAGTGCTGTTACAGAGAGACTCTATAAATTTATTGTAATAACAATTGTCACCAAGATCAAGTTTTATTTATAGGTTGCTAATAATTGCAACATTTTACTTAAATATGTATAGTATAAATGAATCAGCAAAATTTAATCACAAAGTTTCTTTAATAATATTTATAATATTAAATTGCCACACTTTTATTATAGTGCATTAAATAGAAAATTTCCTGTTAACAAAAGTAAAATAGGAAATTCAATCAATATTTAGTTAGATTAGATATTTAATTCACAATTATGCTAAAGCACAGGGGCGCATTTAGCAAGTATCCACTGGAGCCTCAATCAATTGACATTTAATGGAAATTTTCTTTAATTATTGTAAAATGAATAATTGAGAAATAATTTGAAACTTCAAGCCTGCTAAAATTATTTAAACATTATAAATAAAGTATAAATAAAAATTGTACTTATTTAGCGAAAAAAAAATTATGTGTGATAATTGTAACATTTTTTTTAGCATATTCACATGAAGACTTTTTTCAGCTATAATGTGCAATTTTTTCAGAAAACATTCATGGTTAAGTTTATTGGCATCATAGAATTACCAAGAAAGATTAAAATTTTGAAAGATTATTATGTATATTAACGCAAGTTTAATTTACAAATTTACATAGATTCAAATAATTATTAGACAAAAAATACATGAAGTTCTGTAGTTTGTTGAGAATTTCGTTTTCTAAATTACAGATCTAATTAATACAAGAATTACCTATGCATGTACGTTTAAATTAATTTTCTTGTAATTGTTATTTCAGTTTTCTCAACAATTATGTAACGTTTTATGCATTCTAACTAAACAATTTACATATTTTCTCTTCGGCAAAACCTTAATTATAACCCTTATTCGAAGAAGAAAAAACCAATTTAACTGTGTTTTAATAACCGCACATGTTATACTCGTAGTACACAAAAATAATATGTGCGTTCGTTTCCTGTAAAACCACATTGATATATTTTTAGGTATTTTTTCCATTTTATGTTTATAGATAGTTTTATGGGTTTTCTTTCAGTTCTTTAAAGCTTTAATTGGCTGAAAAGTAGTTTATTTATTTATTACGAAAACCTATAACTTCTAATTATCGTCAACACAGAACCATGTTTCTATTATATGGAGGGATTATTAATAGTTCATTGGAAATGTTAAAAATTTGAAAAAGTCGTGGAGGTCAACTCTTTACAAGCCTTTCAATTATTAAGCACAAGGCTTCCATTGTACAAGCGCGCCAATGCATTTATTGTACGGTTTTACACGGTTTTACACCATAAAAGATGATAGTGTTAATTAAAGTAAAATCTGGATAGACGTGGAATATAAACAGCTCCAAGAGATACATTGTGTATTCTTGTCAAAATTAATTAAATCATCTCTGGGGCTTTCTAAAATTAAAATGTTGGTGGGGGCAACAGCAATGTGTGCAGCATGAACAGTCAGAAAAAATTATTTATTAAAGAATAAATAATTAGGCATAGAATAACGTTGCGCTGCGGTGGAAAGTAAACAGTAGTTATATTTTTCTTAAGGATTATTTATTTTTCCACTGGGATGCTGGATGGTACATTAGAATGTGTTTGCCATGTGTAACGGTTTATTATATTGAATAAATATTTAATAAAGTTTACACATACATCTACATAGGTGAGTTTAAAACCGGGAGGCGTACCAAAAAAAAAAATAAAACTTTACAACGAACTACAAAAAATTTAAATAAATAACTCAAGTGTTACCTTGCATTTTTAGTCATTTACCGCTGCAAAACCTTCATCCTTTGACAATATATTATTAAAAAACATAAACTTGAGAAATGAATATAAGTTGGATGTCTGCACGATGGGCATCATGTGTGTTTGTACGTATGGAGTGAAACTAATTTAAATTAATGTGCAGAGGGTTTCATATGACGCTTAACACGAGAAGCCTTTCTGCTTAATTTTAACATATGGATATTTCCATAATGCTATATTTTACATATTTCGCACAAGGATATGTGTACAAGTCTAAATTATTGCATTTATTCATGCAAACCTGCAAAATTCGTCATAGTTACACATGATAATTGCCTTTAATAATTTAATTATACTTGCATTATAATATACAAACTAAACTACTTATATGTTATTGATACAAAATTTTAAAATGCGGCTTGTCTGGACTCTGGATTATTCCACACATCTAAACTTTGCTACCTATAAATACATCACAACGAAATAGAAATGGCAAAAATAAATTTCATGGCAGTTTTAATACATTTTCTGGGCGCGCAAACTGAACTTGTCAGGGGATGTGTACGAGTACACCTTATACCTACAACATAATTTAATTTTCGGTTTGCACACGCTTCGAACATAAATTACCGGAAATTATTGGTATACGTAATGCAGAAACCTAGTCACCTGAGTCAACAGCCAACATTACAAAGACACCACAGAACAACTAAGGTGTGAATGTTGACAGGACAAAGAAAACATATTTATTACTAGTTCAAGTAGCGCAAATGACTATGCAGAAATTAATTATGTATATTAATACATTTCGGTATACAGTGGAACGCCACACATAATTATCTATTTGGCAAACATTGGAACCCATAGAAGTAAAAATGTGTCAAGGTTCCATGGACAAATTGCAGTATCATAATTTTTTTTTCAATAAAGTGGAATATCATCTTACGACAATTTTGGATGGCTCCATGGAAAAATTGCAGTGTCATCACATTTTTTTTACAATTATATGAAGAATTTAATATACACATCATTTAGATTTATTTTTGGTCATCTGGAGCAATCACATTTCCCTCAACAAAATTGACATTAATTAACTCCGCCTATACGTACTTCATCTGATAGAACTCTAGCTGACCATAATAGGTATTTATAAAATGAGTTCATGTCTTGAAAATTATATACTATGTAAATTAATGATGATAAATCATGTGTTTTTTTTATCAAATTAGTGCACCACGAAAAGGAAACCGTAATTCATATTACGTATCGAAAACAAAATATTTATGGGCCATTAAGCAATTTCCATCGAGTAATAATTTCAATAAAAGTGTAATAATATGCACTCGGAAGCACCCCAAAAATTGCAGGTGGTTACAACGCAGCAGACAGGTGATTTTTCTCTTCCACTTCCAATACTTATATAATATCTGTTAAATATCAATAAATAAAATTTGTAGACATAATTATTGACATACAACTCAGCGGGACATTGGCAATGACTCGCCTATTTAGTATAAATTATGATTAATAAATTTTTACTATCTCAATATAACTTGTTTTAACGGCAAAAAATGTGCTTTAATAATTAATTAAAATATTATTTAAAGAGCATGTTCGAAATAACACCAGACATCAGACAACGAGACAACAGACAAGACATCAACCAGCGTATTAATACTTTGTAAGCGATGGTTGAATTTATCGGTTGCATCCTGGCTAATAGTGTGGTAGAAACAGTGGGAGGTTGTCTGGTTTTTGTTCTAAAGTTCTCTTGTAGGGTAAATGTTTTTTTTTTGGACGTCAAGGTCGGGGGTGTCTAGGCGCACTAAACACAAAAATAACTACTTGGGGTGACACTCATATTAAAAGTTAAAATTTGGTGACGGTTTAACGATAATATCGCGTAATTAATTATCCTGGTTTTTGGGCGACGTACAGTTGACAAAGCGGAATGCACACTCGTTACTAAAATTGGACTGTGATGTTTTGTTACAACTTTCCAAATTAATTAACACTAAGCAGAACATCAAACAATCAGTTATAATAGTTTTTAGTTTAGTGATTTTATGGTGGGGATGACTAGTGAAGTTTGTGTTGTGTTAGAATAAATAATATTATAATCAATCTTTTTTGGTTTTGTCCGCTTTTATCGATATATTGATCTATAAATAATCTAGTTGGATGTAAATGAGGTTACAATCAGTAGTCTGGGTAATTATACTATCCGGATGGAATTGTAACGGACATCTGACAAAATATAAAGGGCGATTATTCAACAATCGAACTAATCAAATGTTTTTATCATTCAGTGGGGCTTAAATTAATCACAGTTTCATTTAATCTCCTGTCAAAATATTATTACAGAGCTTTACATTCACTTCTGTATATGTATGCGATGTCAGATTTGTTTAACTATATAATGTGGAATAAGTCGTCGAAGAATAATATTTTGAATAATATAATGAAGCTAGTTTTTAAACGCTGGTATGATGCACATGCATGGCGTTGAAGCGAGGCGGTTAAAAATAAATTATCAAGATACTGCACTACATACTTTGTACGCTGCAGGTAGATTAATGTCTACACCATAATAGTTGAAAATGAATGTGCCTATTTTACTTGTTTTGTATTTTTTCGAATATATGCAGACGCCAGGATTATCTTGACTTTTAAGTAGGGAAGGTACTTGAGTTTTGTAATATGATGCGCGCCACTTGTATGAAAACGTGCTCAAGTGCAGATTTTTTTTAAGGCACGAAAATACCTTTTGTCAAGTCCATACACTGTATAGTCCTGATTATAATTAAACGTGAATGGATGTAATTCAATCCAGAGGCTCTTCGCCTGTTTGTTTTTTTAATTTATTTAACTCGGTGAAAATTTGCATTTAGCACGAAAACCAAATGGTTACTTTGGATGATATGGATACTGCCTCTTGGTATAGTCGACAGACAATTACTCTTCAAGAGGAAGGATTCGTTGTGTGTGAAATTTAGATAACTGACTACATCGACTTTTTATATGTAAATTTTAAGTTTTTGATTTTTTGGATGGACTTTTAGTCGCTCTTCCAGATTCAAAGAAAAACTATTAGTAAAATATCAAATAATGAAACAGAATATACGAAAACATAATTACAGTCCAATATAATTTTTACTTATTTTCCTAAATAAATTACGTAATACAACTGGAACCCGTCAAACTCTCCAATTTAATAATACCCTCTGTATGAATAGTTCATGTTACATGATACCACAAACGCCTTAAAGCAGATAACCTTCATGTCACTCGTGCATTTGGTGACACATGTCCAGAGCTATATAATGTAAAAATCGAAAAAAACGGCCCGCGGTATGTACGCATGTAACCGATACCCAAAATAACCTCAGCATCATGTAATCCTTACAAGATTACACAAAACCATGTAAACCAATATGAAAAAAAAATCGGTTTGTGTCGAATATTTCAAACCCACTGAAATCGGTTGAATCAAAACTAGTTTAAGTTTTTATTTTTAATAATATTATAATTTAAGATGTATTAAAGTAATGTTTCTAATTAATTTTTATTTGGACACTAAAAGTCGCTTGTACGTTCAACAATTTTATTAACAATTTAATTGTTAATTACGGCTATAAAAACATCTATATAAGACCATTAAGATGCCATCTTACTTGATATAATAGTATAATGCTATATATTTTAATGTCAAATTAAAACCCAAGGAATTTCACATAATAATTTTAAAATGTGTTCGTTGTTTGTCATGCTGGATAAGATTTTCGGTTATTATGTGGATATTTATTTAGTGCTTAAGTAAGTGTAATAAATTATGTTTATTATTTTGATATGATATTGTTGTTTCTTAGTTCGCCTCTCTTTCCCCTTTTCTTAATAATTCGGTTTTAATTGCTTCTATGGCGAGACTGGGGAACTATCAGTAAACCATAATAAAATTTTCATAATTATACACTTAAGAAATCATGAACAGTAGTTAAATGCGTACAAAGCATCGAAAAAAAACCGAGAGAACCTAAGCAGCAGCCTTATAAAACATTTTGTAAAAACTTCTGTATAAATGCAGTTGGATATAATATGTTTGTGCGAACACATATTTCATAAGCCCAGAACATAATATTATAAATAAATTTACTGCCCACTTTATTTTCCTTTTTGAGAATTAATTACTGTTTGCTAAATCACATAACATAACCAACCACAGGGGAGGGAGAGATATAATGGCAGGAACACAAATGCATATATTTGTTGTGACGCACCTTTATCATGTGGTTTCAAGTCAGAAGCTAAAAAATAGTTTTTCAGCAGGATTTATTTTATGTGATCATTCTTTTAAATTTCCCGCCATTAAAATACGGCGGTAGACAAACGATAATTAATTCTGATTTTCAAACTTTAAGTATATACGGGGTGTCCCAGTTTATATCGTCAGGATTTCACCAGTCGATAGTTTAGTGAAAATTAAAGGTAGTTTGTCTAATAAACTATGGTCGAATGTTGCTTCCTTTTTGATGTACAGGGCATTAAAGAAAATAAATTATTTTAAATAATTTGCTATAAATCAATAACGAGAAAAGTTAGCCTTCTGAAATTTTGCATAGATCTTTTTTTTGTATTCTCTTATTAATAGTGGTCCCAATTATTTTATTTAGAACACAGAAGAGTGCGTACGGGTTTCTTCAAAAACATTTTATTGAATAAAACGTACGCCACTGGTTTTTTGCAGCACCAAAATGCAGAGAGTATTTTCTATTCAATTTAGAAACTTTTTTGTATCTTATAATTTTTTGATAACTTAACTCAAAATAACCTAATAGTACAGTAAATAAGGGAGAAAAAAAGGCTTCAAATAGACTTTTTTTACCCTACAGCCAATTTTTGTAGAATCTTCTAGAGGGTCACCCTGAAAGTTAAAACTGAGTTTGTGTATTCGTAGACGCCGCCCTTCCTTCACCAGCCCTCAATTAAGGGTTGGATATTTTGTTTATTGAATAACTTTTTCCTATTAAATTTTCGAAAAAAAGAGTCAGTACAAAGTTGCAAAGAAAAATATTTCCTACAACTTATCTCTAAAACTTTTTTTGACATTGTCGATATTTAAAAAGTTATTCAATAAATAAGTTGAAAATTTTGTGGAAAGATTAGTAAGTAGTAGTAGTAAGTAACTAGAGAAAAATTTCCCTAAAATTTGCAAACTTATTTGTTGAATATCTTTTTAAATATTGACAATATCAAAAAAATATTAGAAGAATAGTTGTAGGAAATATTTTTCTCTACAACTTGGTACTGATAAATAAGAAAAAAAAACTTAAGTTATCAAGAAATTGTAAAATTCAAAAAAGTTTCTAAATTGAGTGGAAAATACTCTCTGCATATTGGTGCTGCAAAAAAGAAACCAGTGGTGTACGTTTTTTTCAATAAAATGTTTTTGAAGAAATCCGTACGCACGCCTCTGTCTTCTAAATAAAATAATTGCAACCACTATTAATAAGAGAATACAAAAAAAAGATCTATGCAAAATTTCAGAAGACTAACTTTTTTTGTTATTGATTTATAGCTAATTATTTAAAATAATTTATTTTCTTTAATGCCCTGTACATCAAAAAGGAAGCAACATTCGACCATAGTTTATTAGACAAACCACCTTTAATTTTCGCTAAACTATCGACTGGTGAAATCCTGACGATATAAACTGGGACACCCTGTACATTCTAATGCTAATGTCAAACTTAAGTTGTTAATTATAAAGAAATATTTATTAACAAAAAAAGAAGGGATAAATAATACTAAGTATCCTTTATTTAGCCCAATAATTCTTGTTTTTAATATACGAGAGAAAAACATATTGGAAATAAACTAGTCCATTTTAAAGCGAAAAGTGTAGGTACAATATTCGAAGTTAGGCTTGCAAGCTTCACTATTTAATAGTTTTCTGCAAATTTTATATTTGTTATTGTTTCATAACTTCTAAATACCTATATGAAAATACACAACAACCTTTAAACACTATCACATTAAAATAAACCACAGTACATATCAGATCCTTCAAAAAATATTAGTTTAGAATTTAGGTTATTAGATTAGTTTTAAACTTCGGTATACCTACCTATAAACACAGCTATTTTCTAATTATTCGTTTTCGTTTTTTTCAGTGAATATTTATACTTTCTTCACCTACAGTTAATGATACGGCGAAAAGGAAAAAGTCACAAAAAATTTATTACTGCAACTTTGCCCCCTATCAAATTTAATAGATTAAATCTTTCACTACCTTGATAATATACTATAAACGTTGCAATCCACTGTTGCAAATTAAAGTTTTCATTAAAGTTAATTCTAGACTAAGAGTAGTTGTTAATGATCGCTAATTGACAGTTTCACTTTGACCTAATCATGATCGCCAGCAGCACTTTAAGTTAGTTCAGAGCGAGGAATCCTTCACTATCTAGCAAAAAAATCACCAACAATTTGTACTTATTAAATAACAATTTATTTAATTCAAATTACTGGTAGATAATTGTTATAGCAATCAATCATTTGCATACGGATATGTTGTTTTCCATAAAAGCTTGGAAAAATGCATGATGAGTAGTAATCCCAGCGCATCCACCAGTATTGCAAAATCATATTCTAATGCTGATGTGAGCTGATATTTATTTATCTCACACAACAAACTCTGTGCATTATACCATATTATTAATGTACTATTATTATATTCCGTAAGGCAACTAGGTTATATACATATTACATCGTTCTTTCTCTACACGATTCCTTTATGTCCATCAAACTAAACCAAAGTAAACATCACATAATCCCATCAACCATCTTCCACATTACATAACCCAACAATCCACAGCACATTGAATGCGCGTTCTTTTTTCCCCATATAGGTATATTACACAGTGCCTCTCTTGTGGTTATATGAATTGATTCTGCAATGTTGGACGTGTTTCTGGTTGAGGCAACAATGTCATGATTAGTTGATTCTTGCTGGCACGTACTTGACGCCTATATTGTTGGAGGTCTTGAGGTGATCCTGTTGAGATTGGAATGCTGCTCTTGCTACCATCAAACAAAAATCCACACATCAGAGTGGCAATTTACTTTGGTCTACAATTGACTGTAATGATAATATTATTATTTCTGTTCAAGTTGTGATGCATATTCATGATGATTATTGTGATGCGGAAATGTATTTAGGTGTGGAAAAAAATGCTCATATGGAGATGTTGAGGCGTGGTTAAGGAAGGCTGTTGCATGCTTAATGTGTGCCTCCCAAGCTTCAATGGAGATGGAAAAGTCAGGTGGAATGCAGAAACAACTACGAAATTATATTTCCTTCTTATACTCCACTTTACCATTAACTTTTGGCTATCACCAGCTGATTTATGCCCATTTGAAGTTGCGTTGATTTATTTTCAATTGTCAGAGTTGTAAACGTTTCTTTCAATTAAATCTCGTCAATAAGACCACCGGGCTCTCCAGTTTTCTCAAAACAATTTGTGATGGTTGAAATCAAGTCATAAATAGAAAGGCAATGTCTGTAATTGATTCGAGCATGTTATTTATTATAAATTACAATCGTATATGAACGGTATATTTAATTCTTGGTGAGGTTCTCTTAATCGTGACTTGTCAATGCAACAGCCACTTAGATATGCATTAAAATTATTGTTTATGTACAAATAAATTAATGTACTGGGTTTTATAAAACGATAACAGTGGTTGGGTTTTAATTTATTTCATTTCTAACGTTGACTGGGTACGTGCATAGATCTTTAGGTACTTTGAGTTATTTATTGTTAAATAAATCGTCGATTTGACGGTTTGTATAGCTATAACAATGTGTTAGGAAAAACGTAATTACCTGAAATAAAACATTATTTCGTAATTGCGCGAAAAGTGCGTTGGTGAACGTGCTACATTGCACACGTTTATCTTGGCGCAATTTTTGGCAAACCCTCTCTGGATGCAGTAATTAAAACCCAAAGATACCAAGGAAAAAATCCTGTAATACCTCTCGCACAACAGTGAATGTAAAGCATGTCATGTATTTTAAGTTGTGACATTGGCGTTGAACTAACAAAGTTTAAGAAAGCAAATGGAGAATACATGCCAACAAATCAGAACGGGGAGACACACTTGACATCTACACTGTGTGTGGATGCTATTTTCGTCGGTCAGCTCGCCACTCATCCATCTTCATCACATCTTTCCTGTTTCTAATTCGAAAATATACCAAAGGCAAACTAACATGAACATGAGCCGTTGTGCTACAAAATGTACAATGAAGATAATGTTGCGTTGCCTGAAGGTAAATTACAGTCGAAAGTATATTAGCGAGAAAATGTTATTTAGGTTTAAATGAACAGTTTGGTAATAGATGGTGATGATGATGATCAAATTACAAAGTAAAAAAATTGCACTGGCGGAATGATTTGAAAAATAATTTCTTTTTCGTATAATGTACAAACAGGTTTGACACGCGCTTTGTAGTCATGTAAAAAGAAGTGATTCTAGTCTCAGGTAGATAAGAGTATTTAAAAAAAAACTGGGAACGAAATTGTTAATGATTTTTGCTAGCGGCTATGATAGATAAATGGTAAAACCCATCGCCATTAACAGCCGAATTAAAAAAATATGGGAAAATTTAATACTCCTATATTTTATAGGAGTAATCATTTGAAAGAAAAAATTGTAAATAAATAAAAACGGTTCATAAATTTTATTCTTCTTTTTCAATATTTCCACAAGATCTATTAAATTAAAATATCTGATGTGACTTTCTTATAGGATACGGATATATGTAGTTCTGATTTGATCCAATTTTTTTTCGAAATATCCTTAAAACCCTAAAATATAGCATAGGTATCTACTTTTATGATGTCAGCATGTCCAAAAAAAGTCCTAAAATGGCTCAAAATTTGGCAATTAATTTTTTTGCGATACGAAATATTGACCACAATAATAAAACAATTTACATATAATAGTAATGTGAGTTGCATATATCTATTACATTTGATAAACTTTTGAATAGTTTGAGTGTATAAGAAAGTACAAAAGCACTGTGTCCTAGTAATTATACTGAACCCTCCTCCTCACAAACTACCTAACCTCTAATTGATGTCTTCTTCCATTGATCTTTCTGTGATAATAAGCCAACCAGATTGGGGTGCACTTATAGTAAAGCAAAATATGCAAGACCCCGAAGTGAAATGAGAGCACACACATAGCTCAGAGCAATTATTATAGCGAAACAGTAGCAGCAATGTTAATAAGCGGTACAATCTGTCAGGCATGCAGGCGACATGCTGCGTTTGCAGCCGTAATTTATCAGTTGAACAATTTTAGCAATAAAAAAATAAAGCAACCATAAGAAGTATATCATGGTTGTCTTGGCATATCCGTGGCAACTGTCTGAAATGTCATGACTGATCTTGATATATCATGTATTGTGTTCTATCTTGGCTCATAAATTTCAGTTTTATAGCCATACACAAAACGTACCAAGAACAGTTGTTATCACATTTATACTACAATCATGTGTAATAATCTCAAACAATAATCATACAGTGTTTCGTATACAGTAATGTGACATTGCCATTAAGTTGTTATCGGGCGGGGGCGATTTGATAGATTTTCTGATTACCACTGTAACTTGCGTATAATTTGTGTCAAATTTATTTGATAAATTGCACTTTGGTCGAATGTTGTAAAGGTCGAATAACTATGTTTTTTTACAGCTTTTATTTCCAACACTCAGACGAATTTTTCTGTTGGTGAAGGTTGCTTGCTATATCAATCAATTGCCAATTGCCTGAGATATTATTATATATTAAACACACTACAAAGGTGCTGATACAGACAGACACAGAAACACATACACAGCATTCCCCAGATTGCAATCGTGACAGTTAAAGACGAATTACAAAGTTTTGTACCACCATCAGTTTTAACTTGAGCGAAACACCCAATTTGCATATTATAATGTAGAACCCCAAGTATAGCAAACTGAAATATTTTTTATCACCATCATCTGCCAGACTGGACTGGACAGTTGGTTCATAATAAATTTCTATTCAGTAGCTGATTGGTGATTAACCATCATCATCGGCAGGAAAAAAAAACGAAAAAATCGTCGGTGGGCTACACTATAGGCGGGTGTACTTGTTTCTAAGTGATGTTAAGGGTCTGTTTGGGTGTCGTCCACACAGGTGAATATCCCACGGTCTTCTACACCTGCTTGTTTGGCATTCACATCAGCTGCAGCCCTCCACACCACCCCTTACAAAACTGGTCATCTTCGAGATCGTCCAAGATTACCGCACTTCTTATTAATTAACTGTTTATTATGCTTTTTTCGTTACGTAATAGACATTTGTGTGTAATAATTAAAGACCCAACAGTTATCTCCCTATACGAGAAAACACCACCATTTAATCATCAAATCAATTATTATAATGTAGGACAGATGCATCGAAGTGGAATGTATTTTGGAGGGGGGTTTGTGATTTTTATTTTGTTTCAAATTAGAAAAGAGTAGGGATAAAAACTTGTGTACTATACGTCATTATGTGTCCTCTGTGTGATATAAGCCAGTTTTCAACAAAGGAACAAATGAAAAGAAAAGTAATAGCTCAGCAGGATGGCTGAGGAGGCAGATCAAAGAAATGAACAATCAAAGTCATCAAGACCCAACCTATTCAGACTTTTGCAGTTAAACTACAGACTTCTTGTGTCTCAAGTACACTACCGACATTTTACTTTTTCCTAAAAGCTTGAATTATTTGGATGGCACTTTTTTTGCTGCTGCGCACACAATAATCGATTATAATGACAAAAAAATGTGGAATTATGAGTAGTACAGCTTTATATTTGGTTATGTTCAAAGTTAAGCAAATTGTGTGATTCCCGAATTTCTAAGTCGCAATTCCAACATAAGATTCGAAATATGTAAATGATACCGAATTTAAAAATATCTGATGTGTCCAACACATGACTTTCTTATACGATAGTACCACAATTACTTTTCCTAAAGAAATTAAGTTAAATTTCTTGTAAATCGTGTTTAAATTTTCTAGCAATTTTCAAATAATTTTCGGAAGTCTCTCTTGTACTTATTGCAATACGCATAAATCTGTCTTTGTCTCACTCATTATAACGGAATTTTGCGACAAAAATAAATGTTTTATTTTTTTTGAAATTTATTTGACAGAATTTCAAAAAAAAGTTCAAACAAAATTTGTTCATAATTCAATTCTAAATCAATGTTAAAGAATAAAAAAATCTCATAAATTGTTTATTAAGATATTCCCAAAAAACCTAAAAATGTCTTCAGGTGTCACTTGTGTTGATGCTAGATGAAAAAAAAATTTTATGTGGCACCCACAATTTTGTTCAAACTCTTAAATATGAAATTTGAATCAAATCCAATAACTCGTTTTTGAGTTATGGTGGATACAGACAGACAGATATCAGGGCGAAAATTGTCAATTTGGATTCAGGGGCCATCAAAACGTGTAAATCCATCAAAATCTCGAAGTCGAAAAAAATCACGATTACTATACTTTCTTATTACTTCGTATAAGAAAGTAAGAAATGGAAGAGTTGGCAGTATGGTTAAGGTAATAAGTAAGCTGACTAAAACTAGTTTTTCTACTTTACTTTAATATAAAATTATTAATTTTTAAAATAATTCATAAATTAGAATGTTAGGTTAGTTACTGTAAGTGGAAATTAAATAGTTAGAAAAGCCCTTGCCGGTACTTTTTAAGCAAAGAATAATAACGAACTTTTACCTATAGCTTTTCTTATTAATATTATTATTATTTGCTATAATTGCAGTATTTGTAAAAAATTATGTGTAAAGGCCTTTAATAAATTTTTAACACTACCCCCGTTACGTCACTTTTTAAGCTTCATTCATTATCTAAACTAATTCATTTAATACTTTAAACTGAATTATTTAATTACTAATTTTTTTCAATCCTAATCGAAATCCAATTACAATTATTTTATTTTGTATATTAATCAGCTTCATCCAAATGAACCAAATAGAAAAAGCTCGTCAGCTAATGTATGTTTTAACAAAAATATCCTGCAAATTTCCACATTGATATACCACCTCCACCACAAAACACGTCAACTTTATTTGTTATACACCCAAAGCTTCCATCACATCACGTCGAAAGTATTTCGAAGCAAAAGTAAATTGAAATCCATCAGAGAAACCCCGCGGACCTCACGACATCCACAGACAGCTATTGTTATCCGTTGCCTCTTGCTTCATTTTCATATTTCTCAAGCGCGCACATTCCCCTAATATTCTCCCTGCTTCTATTATCATTTTCCCTAGCGTATATTATTGATCTTAATGACATTTCTTATATCGTTCATTCGCTTCTAAGCATCCGAATAAATATGTAACCCCTTATCTTGGTGGGAGTGAGAGTATTTTATATTTCCAACATGGTGATGGTGGTGGGTGGGAAGCTGGGAAAAAATCAATAATATCCACCAGATCCACGTGAGATATTTAGAAATTTGTTTCGTAAATTGACTTTGCAACTTGAGGGTTAGCGTTGAGCCCTGTGTAGTACCAAATTTAAACAGCATTGTGGATTTTGACCTCTCTGATGATTTGATTTGAGTTTTATAGACAGTTCATTAACAAATAACCAAGACCTCTAGGGAGTGTCATGAATTTTAAAATTTCTAACAGGAATCGATGACTAATATATTTGGAATAATTCAAGTATTAAAATTTATATTCTTATATATTATAAGCTAGACGGTCATTGCCAGCGTAGTTATTTTTGGAAAGTCTACCGAGAACTCAACAAAAAACTTCTTGGACCACGTACACACATTATTATTTATGATTTTTATAGAGAGGTTAGACAAGTATTTAATTAATTATTTTCAAATCTCATGTACCTACATATTTATATAACATAACAAAGAATGTAATAGCATATTTTCTGGTAGAATATTATTATGCAGACGAAGAAAGAATAGTTAACTGAACAATATATGCACATATGCTCTTCTTATGGTATTTTCTGCATAATACTGCGTACGTTGAAGGCATTGTAGTCTTTATAGTTTATAATTTATGTATCGTATATCATCTTGTGATGCACATATCTATAAAATATAATGATTTCTGACATATTTACGGTAATTTTGCATATGCTACAAATTAATTGCAATTTCCCAGATGTTGCAGCTGTCCATGTAGAATTACAGGAAAAAGTATCCTGCTCTACAATAATAAATAATATAAATAATACCGCGATAATATTGAAACGCAATAACCAAGCAAAATGTGCTGCTTTTTTTGTTCTTCAATTTACGTTTTTTCATAATATGCTTTAATCAATATTCCCCTGGTAATACACCTCGTGCAGCTGTGTCGAGATGTTATAGATACCCTGCTGGTAGGTAACCCCTTCAATTCCGTAGATTACAGATATGCCATGTACAAGTTTGATTCCATCGCACTTTGCTCTCATACAAGACGTGATCTTTTAGAAGTACCCACTTTCAGAATTGATGCTTCAAAAATGCAACTATGCTCAATGAGCGCGTGTGTTTCTATCAGAAACTGACAAGTATTGATTAGTGTTTGAATGGTTCACTTATTTTATCGTAAATATTTTTTCCTTTTTTATTTTCTCACATCTATTAGTGTATGTAAAACAGTGGTGATTAATTTGAGGCATTGTGTTTCATATGTTTAGTCAAGCGTGGTACATTCCTCAGAGGTGATTTTAATCGAAACTGATTTTATTGTGGAGATTAAAATAATCCATAACGATTTTTTTAGTTTTACAGGAAATGTTGTAATATAACGTCAAAGGCAGCGTTAAATAAAATATGATAAAGTTAAAAAAATATATAAACAACTACATATATTAAACCACAGTGGAATAATCTCAAGGCGCAAGAAAAAAATTCGAGTTACGGGAAATAAAGTAACAAAAAAATACAAACATTTACGAAGATAAAAATACATTAAAAAGGTTACGAAAGGTCAGGGTTCATGATAAAAATTCGACTTGGAGAATAATTCGAGTTACAGAAGTTCCACTGCATTTTATCATAAGAAATCTGTCGTTTTTGAGTATGAAAAGTCAAAAAATATAAATATACTTACTTTTCAGAGAAATGAACGAGTATTTGTAGAAGTATAAATCTGTTGCTAGAATTCCATTAAAAGGAATACGAATTTTTCTTTTTTTTCTCATTTTTTAAGGAGTAAGTAGCCAGACCTTCTGCAATAATTTATAAATATTATTCTAAGCCATTGATCTTCTTTACCGATCTTCATACGATATATTTACAATACTTTTATTTATTGTCCTTATGGACAGATTGTAAAATAGCATGGGAATTAATAATAAAAAAAAAACTTTAATCATCTATTCAGATTTTAGAATTGTTTCTGTAGCAGATTCTTTTCTAATTTTCGAAAAAAATATGTTATAACACTTCAGCAACGGCTATTTACAAATTAATTAATCTACTATATAAAATTAAGTTAGGAATTTGTAAAAAAACTGCTTGGTCTTAGTTAACTTTTATGTAAGGAAAACACTGTTAAGCATTGTACCTACTTTTATTACTTCCTCATATTTCTCGAACTCCTTTTTAATTATAACTGAAACTAAACATCGTTAATGTGTAACTGATGATTGTAGCTTTCTCATCAGATAAACCAGAAAATTGTTTTTTCTCGTCGCCACTCCCATTAGAAATATTAAAATCACTCCGGGAAATTCGAATTGATGCGATATGAATACACACAATGGGCCCCATGACGATGAAGTAGAATACGTTATGATGTGTATTTACAAGGAAAACAAATAATACAGCGCGCTTTTGGGGGTGAACACAAGAATATCACAGCATGTTCGACTTGTTGAGACGAATAAACTGTTTTAAACAATCTGACTGATTAAACGTAGAGGCAACACCGTCCAACAATTCATAATGATACGTTTCGTATGGGCTTCTGATTTCTTGGAAAGTGCACAAAACAAAAACTAAAAATCAGATGTGTAGTAGATATGTCTTGTAACGCGCTCAGGTATTTAATTTTTTTATCAGATGAAGCACCGCTTCAAAAATTATTTATTACACTAAGAAACAGACATACAATGTTGTGTTCCAAGAAAAAATATTAATATAAAATGTAATTCTCTTCGCGCGCAGAGAGACACCATCATATGCAGGCGTATAAAAGAGAAAAAAATTGGTATATAAATATACAATGAATGTATATAATTTTATACGGTGTGTTATTATCTACAATATATTAACAGCGAGCAATTACCGGTAAACCAAAACGGTTAACAATTACAGTTTATGGAGGTGAAGTTTGCAACTACAAAACGAAGCCAGGCCGCTACAACATCATCACGAAGAACTCATTACGCGCCCGATACAAAACTGGTAGCGAATGCAAAATATTGGGTGTAAAATGCATAACATAATTTATTTTCCAGCTTTCAAGGTATTTATGAGGGTTTTTGTCGGATGGATGAAGCGGAGAAATAATTAAAAGGCGGTAATTAGCTTTTTGTTCTATCGGCACTTATTTAATTATCCAAACCAAAGATAACAGTTTTTGTGTAGTAAATTTACTCATTTTCATCATCTTTTCAACAATACCATAAGTAAATAAACATTACTGTAATAGCCATACTTCCCTTTTAATTGCATTTGTATTTATTATAGTTTTCGAGTGGACTTCTTTGAACTAAACCCGCTAAAAATGCGCACTACAAAACCCATTACAGCCATCTAACACGTTGCTGTGTTGAGATTCAAGCATTCCTAAATTGCCAAGCGTTATAAGATAACACCGCCTCCAATTAAATCTAACCTTATACGGAAATATATTAGAAAGAAAATCACACCAGTAAACTTTTCCTTTACATCTTTAGAAACATGCACTTGGTTGAAAATAAAGATACTTAATTGCAATTTAAGTTTTTTGGTTGCATTTTGTCCTCATCATCACCAACAGAAGATTTTTCAAATATTTTTAAATAATGCACGGAATTTTAGGTTCACTTTTATCTGGCAGTATGGTGAGCCTGATGCCTTGACATGTAGCATAGTAATTGGTGGTAACGAGAAAGAAGTCTTTGAAGTTTGCCTTTGTGTTGTCTCAAAGCCGACGACAATTTATATATTTTTTTAAGACAAGTGGATATTACGCATTTCCCTTTAGGACTGATATGTTGAAGAGGCTGAATGTCGTTCGGTACATTTCCTAATAATCAATCAATCCACATCGGCGTGTGTGTGTAAGATTATTTAAAACATGGCGATATCTAATGCATATAATTATATCGAAACGAAACAACCGGGGCCTAATGATCACCCAAAGGCACGTATACAAAAATTCATCCATCTTCTTATTAAATATTATTGTTTATAACTAGAGGTGTATAAGTAACACTAATAAACGGGTTATTCGTGCAATAAAGACATTAAGATTTATAGAAAATTTGATTTTAATTGATCATTACTGGCTTGACTTACAGTTTTAGTAAATGCGATAATTCCACGACGTTGATGTACAAAAATTATACACTTCCCTGTAACAATTTATTTTCCGACTGTTATTAGTTCAGGTTAAAAATCTCATTAACCATCCACATAATATAATTTACAGAAAGAAAAGGTGTGTATGTGTGTTTGTTCGTATTTCTTTTGCAACAAAGTTAATTTAATTAAAAATTATAATTACTAGTTTATACACTGGACGGTAATTTATAACATTAAGATAAGATTAAGGCAATGCAAATGTTTGTTATATTATTTGTGTTGATTTATAATTTGTTTACCTAGTTCTCTAACTGTATAAATAATTTTTAAATTAAGCTGAAAAAAACTAGTCTAGTCTAGGTTTATAAACGTCCAAAAAAGTCAAATAAATTATTGTAATTAAAAATTAACGAAATTATCAACAATGTTAAAAAATTATAGATATTTGAAAAAGGAATACATAATACAGGTTGTCAAAATGGATTTGGCGATCTTCAAAACTGTAATATCTCTTTTTATTTCGGAATTATCTTGATAAAAGAGATTTAAAAGCTTTTTTTAAAAGGTTCTATGTATTTTCATGAGCAACCCCCTAGCTTTTTATATTAATATTTACATACCAGCGCCTTTGGTCCAATTTCCATATCGAAAACACATAAATAAAAATCTGTACCATAACATATATAATAATATCGTCAAAGTCATAAATTGATTTTATGTGGTGCAAACGCAAAGGGTCCCTTTTTTTCCATTTGTATATACAACGCCAGGCTGTAATATATTCAATCAAAATATAATAAATTGCAATTGCTCTATTAATTTTCTTGCAGTACAATAGACATTTTGCAATAAATAATCGGTAAAAATGCCACAAGTAGATATAAATGTCAATAGGTCTCGACATTGCTATATTGGCTTTAACAATACACTTGTCTAACAATAGATAGGTACCTGAACTATATATTTCAATCTGCAGGGAGGGCGCAACTAAGTAACTGAAAAAATACAAAAAACAAGCTAGTATTTAACGGCGTGGCTAAATAGGAAAAAAATCAAATCGACATTAGCATAATCTAAACTATATCCACGATTTCACGGTCAAATTCCTCAGTGACGATTTCTTTTCCAACACAACAAAGTTGATTACATATTTTCAACACACACACATATATGCATATACTGTGCTCCACTTTTATCAATTCGATCAACTCAAATTATAATTCCCATTTATCAGTCAAATTTGATTTATATGCATTTGTTAACTTCTGGTATTGAGTGTGTTGGCCAGTAATGGTTTTAGTGAATGAATGAATAAAATATTAATCTAATGGTTTTGTTTTTCTCTCTTGATAATATCCGAAGCCAAACAGCGGGTTTTACTACTGTGCGTTTGAGATTTTACTGTTTCTCTCGCATGTAATCATTAACGAAAATTATAGACAAATTTGAATATATTCGATCCATTAGTTTTTTTTTTCGTCGTCTACAAGTTGTGTGTGTTTGTGTAGTATAGTATTAACTGTAGTAAATGTCAAATGAACGAATTTATTGCTTCGAACTCACCGGGAATTTCAGTGTGATGTGTGTTACGCAACATGCATATTAGATGTTTATAATTTGGCTTTAACCTGGGAACAAACACGAAATTATTCAAATTATGCGCATTAGTTCAATATAAGAACCTTAGAAAATGCACCTGGATTTAAAACGAAATTTGCTGCGCCAAAAATATTCTATTTTCCCCTTTACCCTATGGCCTTTCCCTTGCTCCCTTGTACACTTACAACTAAGATTAATTCCACAAGTCACATAAATCTGGACAAATACATAATAATATAACATATTAACATGGATTTGGTTGAGGATCAGCGGTTTGTAGAGGAGCTAAGGGCCCAGTTGCATTGTTCCCTTAAGAGGTGTTTTGACGTTGTGCAAAGGGCTGTTGTATTGTATAGGGATTACACAACCGATCACTCTATTGATATATTGATAGGTATTAATAATATCAGTCAATGGTTCGGGTTTTATTCCGTGTTTACTTTTACGTAATAAGAGCGCGCTTTGCGGTTTGTACAGTATTTCCTATACTCCAGTTCTTTGTTTTATTAAGCCCTTTAGGAATGTTAAGCGAGCGTTAAATATCATTTATTATATCTGGTATGCAAATATAAACATGTCTGTGTCAATTATAAACGGTTCATTGTAGGCACTTTGTAAATAATTAATGCGAATTCCACGCGCTATGTAGTAGTTTCATGTCTTGTGCACTTTTTTTAGTTTAGTTAGTGTTGGTTTTTTTCGGGGAAAATGATAAATAAATTGTGTGCATTCCGTTTATATTATTGTTGCGCCACTGATAAATTTCACTGTAAAATAACATGCCAACCATTACTAGATTAAATTCCGTTTGCACAACTCGATAAATTTTCCAAATTCCCACTGCAATAGAGACACGATATACAAAATTAATTAATTACTACAAAGAATATAAATTACCGGCTACAAATTTTGTAAACGTTGACGCACTACTAACGAACAATTTTTATTCATTATACTGAAACTGAACAACCAAACAAATAAAATGTTGCAAGATTATTGTAAATCCTCTACACCAAGCCAAGTATGTCTGATTTGGGGTTATAGTCATAAAGCGGGGGTGGGACGGTATTAAAATATAAATGAAACATAATAAAGTACCTACATAATTTTATGAGCCTATCTTGTAGATGCAGAAGTTCAGTTGAAATTCCATGCAAAGCAATTTGTGCGTCGGTTTTTTTTCTCTCGGAGAGGGGGGCAACCCCAATTTTCCAATAAAAAGAATCAGCTGTTTAAGACTTAATAAGAGTTCTCGAAGAAGAAGGGAAACTTTTAACGACAATAATAAAATTATTGATTTTTCTGTAAATTAGGGGCAACTTGTATGCTTGCGGAAGCAGCATATTAAAAAATTTTAAGTGTGCGGATATTTTACCAGAACGGGGGAAACTTTTCCCAAAGAAAAGAAACCGAAACCAATAACAATATAATGGAAGCACGAAAAACCATATATGGGTTGTTTTCAAGTTTCAAGGAAAAATTCTTTAATATCTTTTGTATGATATATCTACATCCATGCCATATTTTATTATATAATTTATAGGATGCTTGTTCGAGAATTTTTCCTTCGTTATTAAACACATATTTTCGAACGAAATAAATATTATAATAATCCCGCATCTCGAGCACACAGTGCACTGTACGAATATAATAAAAGGAACATTTATATCCGGACATATTTCATATCGCTTTTGTACAAACCAGCACTGCTTACTTCTCTAGCTATCAATATAATGGAAATTCTTAGAAATGTACTTCTCCCCCGCTGAGAGCTAACGCCCCCTGCATAGTCTCTAGTAAAAAAACTCTTTTCCCTGTACATATACGTGAGGTGTTCGCCATTTTTGTATTGATTCCGATTGACTAGATATCGAGTCGCAGAGCCCGGATAGAATCGTTTAGGAGCCAGCAGATAGAAGCGGAATATATAAGAATACGGAGGGGCGGCGTCTGTGTTCCACCCCCGAAGGCTCGGCGTATCGTATGTGAGTGTGTGAAGGGTTCCTACTGGGCGGACAGCTTGAATAATGCGAAGAAAAAACGAAAAAAAAAAAACAGAATGTGTGATAAGAAAAGACGAAAGACGAAATTTCGTCTTGTGGGAAAGGAGGGGGGATATAGACGACAAGGAAAAAAGAGTTTTGTAGGAAGAGTTTTTGTTTGATTTAGTTTGGGAAATGCAGAATGAGTTTTGGTAAAGGAGAAGATAATAAGTAATAGATTATATGCTACTCCTATATAAAGTAGTTGAAAAAAAAATAGTTGAAGGCTTTTTTTTGTTTGTGGTGTAATACTAAGTCTCTGTAGTTATTAAAGAGAATTAGTAGTAATTTAATAAAAATGTTTGTGGTAAGCAGTAAGAAAAACGGGCGTATAATCGATAATTTGAAGTGAGGCACCGCGGTTATAAAGGAAAAGCAAGAGGGAGTGAAAAGTCTGAAAGATTCATTAATGAATGGTCACCCCGGGGAAGAAGAAACTTGACCTACCCCAAGTCTGTCTAATTTCACTCTTTAAAAATACTTTCCCTTGACTTCCATCCTCGTTCATTATTCCCCTCGTGACCCAGTGCGCTTCTTTAATAATATCGTTGAGAACGCAAGCGCCACTGCTTCAATTAGCTCCGCCGCGGCGCTTAATTACCTTCGGGAGCGTCGGTCCAACCAAGTTCAAGGTCCTTGGGGGGTCACCGACCTACTTCCCACAACACAAATTACAACCGATAATCAATATACTATTTTCAATTAAAACCGAGCGTGGTTTTTGTATAATTGCTTTTAATGTACTAAGGTTAGGTTTCCTAGAAGCGGCTTTTGTTGATGATGATTGATATGATAAGAATGAACATGATGATGTTCCTTTGGAATTGAGTAAGGTTTCGTCCAGATGGTAATTAAGAGGTTGCATCCGTGATTTGGGTTGTGGGAGGCAACGCCCGTTGCCATGCAATCTTAAAAGTGCCTATGATAAATGGAGGCGATGCGAGGTGATTTCTTTGTGCGGACGTGAGGTGAAAACGTAATATGCAACGCCAGCGGCCGATCGATGTAGGGTGGGCCTCTCCACATCGCCTATGCCCCGCGTGTTCCGGCTCCACCCGGATGAAAAATAGGCGACGGCCTGGATGTGGATGTGCAAAACGAGAGAAAAAGTACAAAAGTACACACGCTGGGCTCTCTAGGTTCGCCGTCTCGCTCTGCATGTGAAGAGTAGAATGGGACACGCACGCGCCTTTGCCATCGTCAATACTTCACATTCGAACACCTACTTATGCCGCAGATTGGGCGGGCGGGTGTGTGATGGGCATCCAAGATGTTTTACATGGGTGCGATGTAGGATGTGGGTCCTCACACCAGATGCCTTGTTGGACCATAAAATAAAAACCATGCCAAACTCGCCAACGGATCTATGGAAAAAGTTTTTGCTCGGATGATATTGTTTTCTCTTCTCTTCCTTGGATGAGTATTAGTTGAATATATCATAAAACTGCGAAACGAATTTTATCCGCCTTGCCGGCGACTCGGCGAGATGAGACTGCAAGCAATCTGTGCTGGCTTTATAGCTGCATGACGCAGCGGGCATATGCTGATCAAGGGCTATTTGGGTTTTATGGACCAAGTATAATGGGTCTGTTTGTTTTCAAAATACTTTTCTCATGTTCGATTTATGTGGACCCGGCATCCCTGTCCCGGTCCATATATTTTTTAAGCTTCCAAACAACGAAATAAAAAACTGTAACAAAATTCTTCAAGATTTTTTTGTGCTTGCGAATTCCTTAAACCATTCTTAAGGCATGAGTTTTTAGTTGCTCAAAAATATTTCTATTAAATAATTAAAATTTTATTTTATTTAAATTATGTGAAAAAGCGTGGTATAAAAACGCATCTATTAAAATTAATATCTCAAACCTAACATAAAACATAGTGTAATTTCCTTTGGACATTTTCAAAAATCTCTTTTACAGTATTTGTAATTGATGTTAATTAACATATACCTACCTACCTATGTATAGAAAACAGTTAAGATTATAAGTCGATGTCAATGGTTTTATGAGATATTACACACACTCTCTCATTCTCTCCTAAATCATAAATTACAATTTACAATTCCACCAACTAAATTTCACTTGGATAAGCCAGTGATAGTTCAGGCTCTTCCCCAAACCTACAAATCAATATTACATAGAAAAAGCTCGCCTCCACATCCTCCTGCCCTTCTTCCATCTGTTATCCTGAATTTTCCACAGATTTTGGTTGGTTGGTGGTATAAATTTCCCACGCACACACATATACATCTCCAACGGATCTTATCGTGTGTGAGTGGGTGGAGTTACTATAAATTTTACTTCCTTTACTTCTCTCGCACTAACGGAAATGCGTATGCGCGCGTCCGTTATATGTGAATGCGTATGGGTAAGAATAAATGTGTGTGGTGTTTTATGGAAGAAGTTTACTTTCTTCGGAGCCATTTTGAAACTTTTACTTCCAATCGTAGAGCCTGCAACCTGATAAATTATTTATGTGGCTCATGGAAATTTGGCCCCCGCACAATAATTATTAAGCGACTAAAATTAAATAAGCAATTTTGATATGGTGTACACTAGTATACTACAAATACAATAACATCAAGCTTTTGCTGTGTGTATGTGTGTGTGGGGTGTTTTTACTTAAAGTTAATTTGCCAAGAGTTTGCCGCCCCATACAGAGCAAATGAGTTTAGTGTTTAGTTGTCGGCCGGCGGTTTCTTGCTCTCTCTCTTTCTCAAAGTGTTTCTACAATTCCGTTATCTCACCAATGATGTCTTCACTTACCTACTTCCCGGAGTACTCTGCATTAAAAACTTGATACTTTTTACACTCGGCTGAATATCGTTAATGGACTCTTTATATTGTGTATACCTACCACTACCAGTATCAACCAAACAGAAGCTTTCCTTTCTGCTGTATGGAAATGAGAATCCTTGTACACTTTATTATAAACATATACTGGTGTGCAGCAGCACAGCGGCTACATTTTTTTTAGACAGTTGATGTATTCATTTATCGTAATGGGGCACCACCATCAGCCCAGTAAGTCGATATTTTTAATGTAGGTATGTAGGTAACGAAATTGAGTTTACAATGGAACCAAATCAGGATCATTACGAGTAAAGGTGGTGTGTGTATAATGTTTAGAAATATTATGCAAAATATTTGCATATTGGGTTGAAGTATCGGCATATGAGAACAATGAAGGGTTTGAAAAAAGGCAAAAAGGTCATGGTGGACTTTATTATTGATCCTGATGGGAATTAGGATTTGGCTTGTTAGAAGCGCATAATCGAAAAGTTAACGAGGTATAAAGTTATGAGTTTAACAGTGCAATTTGTCGTGGAAGTAACGTTCAATGCCGCACATTCTAAGAATGCAGTTTTAAACACTGTTCAAGTCTTTCATCTCGTAATTGAATATTTGAGTTAAAAAATATTTCACGTGATTGGAGTATTGAAGTTGCCACTACCGAAGCCGTGGCATTTAAGCAAAAATTATTAGATTTTTTCGCGCAAATTGGTTCGTCCATTAATTTGACGTACACTGGGAATTTCGCAAAAGCAAATCAGATTTTGTGTTGAACGTTGAATATGAAAGAAATCTCTCAGCTCTGGCTGTAAAAATAGTTGATTGAGTAAAAGTGAAGCGGAGCAACACAGTCAGCAGCAGCAGTGAGAGAATGGTAAATCTCGTATCGGGCAATCGACAATCTGATACAATATCCCCGGCTCTAGCAAGGAGGCGCGCATTGGAAAATGGGAGAGAGCTCTAGATGGAAAATGTAAATGCAGAGAAAAAGTGGAAAAATAAAATAAAACATATCCAATAAGGTTTTAACCTGCAGGGAACTGGGTTGCCTTGGTTACCCGGGACTTGAAGTCAACTTTAGTTCACATTAGGGCGGGCGGGGGATGGATGTGTAGATGTGCATGCTGTCGCCCCGCCACTCACACGCCAGACATTCGTTCAGTCCAAAGAAAAAATGTTCACAATAATACATTCTTTAGAAGCACTAGGTAAATGATACACCTACACCAACAAATTATTTTCATATACGAGCGAAAAGTCAATAAAAGTAAATGGTAAAAAAATACTTTCATAACCAATTTGTTTCAGCTAATGTAGCAGCTGAACTAAAAATAATAAGGAAGAAAACATTAAGTTTAATGATTTTTAAATTTGAAGGTGAAACAGTATGTAAATATAATAATTATTGTATTATGTAATTATTTTTGTCTTGGTAAAACATATTTCCATCTAGTGTTCCGTTTAAATTAAGGACTAATGGATATAACATCGCCAGGATTGCTGTGTTGGCGCCTTGAAATGAATTCCATTGACACGGTGTAAAATTGGAGAATATTAAAGCGACAAGGCGCGATTCAAGTACAACGAAATACACACAAAAAGAATATGTAGTCCTTGAGGATCCAAGATGGCTGCCGATGAGGATGCTCTTGCCAGAAAGCAGCAGCGCGACAAGAGGAATGGGTGCAATAAAACGTGTGCGATACGAGAGAGGTGCTCACCAACTCGCCAGAAATATGAGATAAGAGCCAAGAGAATGAGAAACTGCCTTGCCAGATATTGCTATGTAAAGAACGGCATTTGAAACGCACATACACTGATGGCTGAGATGCTGCTATATACTTATATATGTATACGAGAGAGAGTCGCTCGAGCTTTTTGATTACTTCCTTCGACGAGTATCTTTATCTTTTTGCTTTCTGCTGTAACTGTGGGCTGGAGAGAGTATTGTCGTCTTAAACATTATGTCGGGGATCATTTTCTCATTCTTGGATGCATGTGAACTGATCACATCGCGACTTTTGTTCTTTATGCCATTTTTATTACTCATGCTCGGTTTCATTTCAATAGATCAAATGGAAAAAATGGGCGAGGAGAGGATTTCCACCTAGCGAAAACTCAAGAATTGCGTTTTAATTTTATTTCATTTCATTATGCAAAAAATTGTCCCACAACTAATTTTAATTTTAAATTGAATTTTGGTGCATCTTCTCGGAGAGAAATGAGTGGATATAATACTTACTTCCCTACTGCCGGCATGGCCTTAAGCGGAAACATCTATTCTGTGTTTGTTTAGTTAGAAGAAGCAGCGTAGTGAGATAATTTAAATACCAATCCTGTTTGCAGTAATAATAGCGGCAAGCCAAGCAATCACTATTTATTTAACACAAATACCACTGAAATAAAAACTTCTGCTGAACGCCTACCACAATGCAAAGCCGTCCCCAACAATGTCGATTCCCTACGATACCCAGAAATTTTAATTAACTCCACATTCTTATAGTTACTAAAGTGACTTGCAACATAGGAAATATTCCGTATTGGCTTTTTTTGTGTTTTGTATACATGAAATGGCTTATATTGTATTTTGTTTGTTGTCTCGTGGATCGGGTGAATCGTACAATTTCTAGGCGCAAAAAATTTAGTAATATCTCTACATTAGTTTTTAATATTTCAACATATTTTCCAACATTTTCCTATATAGGAATTTCCAATTTTAATATTCTGCTCTGCTTCATACTCACTTTATTATATTTCTCTGTAATTCCATAGTAGAATTCTTTCTGTCTACATATAATATTTGAAAGGCAATTTTATATGTAACGAAAAAAAATAAAATTAGAAGACATTTAATATTACTTCAAAATAAAATCTTCATTCTATACACAGCAAATATGCAGTAAATTCTATTAAACCCCCAAATCCCAGTAACTAAAAATTCAATTCACTGGGTACTAAATCCCGACTTTCTATTCCTGACTTTTCAACATTTCGCTCAGAGCATACAGTTGTTGTGTAGCAGGAGGAGCTCGAGATAATAAGTGTGCATTTATAATCCCCCGCTAAGTATGTATGTTGTTGTGCTGAGGCAAGACAAGGGCACATCCATCCCCTTGTTAGATTTTCGGGTTCTCTCTGAGATGAAACTGCGAGTCACTGAGTCCTCTCACATCCCTCCAAGCCAGCCCAGAGCCCTTCGCTCTCTTGTCGTCTTCTGGCATGTAGTTATAGTATACGTGCCCTGTCTCTTGACGGCTATTGTTCGGAAGCGTGTAGCGAGAGCTCCGGATCTTCACCCTTAGCACCAATATAATGATGGATTTAACCCATGAAGAGCTCGTACGGAGAATACATAAGACACGGAATCAAAAGAAATGCTGAAAAAATGCGTAGTTATTTCTAGAAAATTTGTGGCTGATGGTATTGGACAGTTGAAACTGTTGTTTAATTACGGTATAAACACGCAACACAGAAGTAAAAACTGATTGAAACAAGTTTCTGTTGGAAGAGACTTCTTGCGTAGTTTTACAGTTAATAAAACTGGGTAAAAACGTGCGATCGGTTTGTTTGTTTAGTGTTTAAAAGTATTTTTAGATGACCACAAAATTTATCAACTGTGTAATATCATACTTTATGACTCGACCATGACAGTTTTTAGACGATTTTAAAATTAATAATTTAACGGATGCAATATAAAATTTTTCTTATTTTCCAGTTATTCCACCTTTTTACAAAAATTTTACAAAAATGCAAGCATGCCTCATAAGATGCCCTTTAACTTAGTAAAAGCCATACCTATGCAATTGCTTATTATTAATTGCACTAAAGAAAAAAGCCTTTAGCACTATTTCCATTCGTGATTAATAGTACCCATACATATATTGCAAAAACAATACATATATTATTCTATAGTAAATGACAGAGCGAACTATAGTGACCATGTGGTGGAGTACTGCACATTATATTTGAAAAAAAATGTTTTCCATTGTCTTGCACGCCGCGGTTGTTGGAATGAGAACACTTGGTGTGTTTTACAATAGAAGGTTTCACAAAGGCTTGAAGATTGATCGGGCTCACGCTCACACCCTTTCCCGGTAAGTAACCCCGCGCGCCTCCCTCTTAGTATGCTACGTTTCCGTGGCAACGTGGGTTTGTGGCCATTTGAGCCCCCTTTATCCGCAGTATTCATCTTCGACAATTGAATGAGTATTCAAGTAGATAATGATATTTGCATGCTGATGATCTCTCCTAAGTGGCCGCTTAATCGATGTATACCTACCTACCTGCTCTCAACTTCCAACTGATATGCCATTCCTATCATCATTAACAATTTTTTCCATGTACAAATTATTGCTTTTAGCATCACGCACAAACGGGGGAAAGTGTCCTCCGAGAAATTTTTATTTTCGCAATCAAGATTACAAAGTACATTAGGTAGGTACAAATGGATAAATCATCTTCAGAATTAATCGTTCTTGATAAAACATCTACTAAATTATCGTTAGATGATTTGCTTCCACATATTTAATGTAAACTTTAACCTATTCAAATTAATTACCATAATAGATTCTGTGATGTCAGATTAATGCACAAATAATGCACAGTAAAATGTCCGGTGTTTTATTATTATAACAAAGAGAATGAGCCCGAGTACTTAACCTTGTGGTGCGCCCTTAAGTTTCCAATTCAGTGTTTTCCTTAAAGATTCTGTTAGTTGTAATTAAAAAACGTCTCCAAACTGGAACTTTCCCAGCTTGTTGTCTTTTTGGTACAAAACGGAGGCTCTCGCTACAACAAATGAATTAATTAAATAAGCAATTAAAATATATTTAATACGCTCTAATTAGTCGCTGGTAACACATTTTTGAACAAAATTAATGTGCTTAAGGCAGTCGTTAATAACATAGGAGGATAATTAAAAAATAAGTGAGAATTTGGAAAATGTGATAAGATTCCAAATTAACATTCACATAAAGATAAAACAGACACCGCAACATAAGAATGCAGGTGGGTAAATCTTTTGTTTAAAATAGTTTTAATTTTTAAAACAAAATTAAATTTTATATGGTATTTCCTTCAAGGTACATTTTATGTGTGAGAAAGTAGAAGGTATGAGGTTGTGATGACGTTGAAGGATTTTCTGTAATGTGTGTTTCCAAGTCAATATTATAATGTAAGAACAGTTTGGAGTGCTGTTAATCACATCAAACATTGAGGATGGTTCGAGCTTGATGCCACTTTAATTATTGCCTAATGTTTTTCGATCAATCGGAAATCAAAGGCAAAAGGCAGCTCTTTTTATGTGTACAAAGCAACCATCTTTTATCGCAGAACTGGAAGAAAATGCAATAAAATCTGTCTGGTTGGTGACGTATGCGACACACGAAAGGCGACGAGATTGGATGTGCCGTCCCCCTTACACCGCCCCCCACATCTCACAGTCACCAAAATCAATCAGCTAGCTCCCGAATCCCGGGTGTGGAGATTGCGAAAGACTACTTACTACGACTCTATACTCAGAGCCAGCCTGCCTCCAGGACCTGACAATCACAGGAAAGAGTGCCAGAGGAGGGACCGTCAAAATCTGATATACTGCGGTCTTGGATTGAAGCTTTGATTGGATTCGGGAATGTAATGCGTTCAATTCAAGTAATTTAATGTGGTTGGTTTTTTCTTGTATATCCTGAGAATGACGTAAAGTTGCACTTAGATATATTATGGACACAGAAAATAATAGAATTTATTTACCATGAAGTATGAAGGGTAGGCAAATTAGTTACATAAGTTAACATAATTTTATTGTAAATAAATATAACGTAATTGCGTTTAAAAGACAAGATAAGAAAATGTGCGCCTACCACAACACAACACGGAACTTTTCAATAATTCTATTCCCTGTTTCTATATTATTAATTTAAAAAGCCGCCAAACAGCGCAACATGATGCATAATTTATAAAATAGCATAACGAGTTGAACCAATTATATTCCAAAGAGATGAAAAAAAACTCCTCCATCAATATTCAGCTAGAGTTATACACAGTTTTGTTGTTGGAATAAAATTCCCCAAGGAAACTGTCGAATGGCATTAACCCCACAACCCAGGCAGCGCGCACCAAACAAGAACTTTCTCTTAACTTTCATTAGCAAAGCGGTACAACCCTGATCTTGTCCAACTTTTTCATCGACCGGGTAACCGAGTGCCGTCAACCAATTAGTTGTAATTGACGCCGCTTCTGTGGGGGTTAATGGGTAAAACTGCGCTTGCGTTCCGGTTTTTTTGGTCCATAACAAAAAAGTTCTTCAAACAATATTCAAACTAGAAACTTAAAACGCGGTTACTACTAGTGTAATAATTGTAACTATCATTTTCATAGCAGGTTGTAAATGAGTATGACATTAGGGAAGTAGAAGATACATCAACACACGGCTGCAGCAACTAATAAAGCGTTAACTTCATTAACACACAATTACAATAGCGCAAAAATAATTGCTGAAGTAATTTTCCATCTTCAAGACATTGTTATTAACTTGTAATTTATAGCAAGTGAAAATTACTTTGCACAACATTAATTACATGATGTTATACAGAGTTATATTATTATAAATAATAAAAGTGTACATAACTGACAAACTAATCTATCGATCAGATTAAGTGCTCACTTGCTTGTTTTTTCTTTTCATTTCATTTGGTTTGAACGTTTTGTGTCCTATAGGAGAGTTGCTCTAGAGCAAAGTGTGCATCGCGTGTTTTTCTAAAGTATATTCTCTGATGTAATTATCATTAGGACTTCCAGGCAATTGATCGCATCCCAAGGCTACTCGTTATGGTAATTTACTAGGCAAACTAAATTGTTATTAGTTTTTAACTAGTGTGTATACGTATCTATAGTTTTAGATAAGTGCTGTTATCTACACTATTTTCAAGTATCTTAAAAAGTCGCTCCCTAAAATAAAATATCTACAATAAGCAAGAGGAGTTCCTTAAACACATTATAATATATTATTAATTTATACAAATGAAACTTGTTGAGGGTTTTCGTAAGGGTGAATCATACTGTTGGTTTGCTATTTTTGTATATTCGTGCATACCCCAGACAGAAAAAAGGATCATTTGTAAATCGGCCACAAATGTTCTTAATTATTTAGGTACATATCGCATGTCTTGGAGAAATAAACTGTACACGGTAATAAAATTTGATTTTCTTTTAAGCTCTAGAGGGGGTGATTAAAATAAAGTACAATCATAGTATGTCACGCTTCTTAACAATCCACTCCAACACAAAAAATTTATCTTAAGCTATTTGAAACATTCCGGAGCGATAAATTCAGTTCCTTTAACTGTATATGTGTGTGTGTGTGTGTTTTATATACCTGTGCATATACACATCTAAAAAGTACATACACCTATTTTTCAATTTAATACATATTTAAAATTGCCTGATTGTAATGGAAATATGTCTTTCTTGTATGCAAATTGAAATACTTAAATCAAAGTTGTGGAGTTTTAGTCATTTCTGCGACATGGGAAAGTTTCCTGAAGCAATTGTGGAAGGATTTATAGAACGCATTTTGTATTTGCATATTATATATCCTTATAGACGGCACTGCTGGAAATTCAACTACAATACAAAAAAATAAGTTTTGTGCGGTACTGAAGGGGGTAAAAGTGTTTTGCATAACAACTTTTCAATGGGGGTCTGTTTAGCAGATTTTTTTTTTGTAAAATTCTACGTGGTAGGGTTTGCCTGTGAACTTTGTATATGCGACCCTCAACCATTATTTAAAAATATTTTACATGTTTAAAAAGAAAATACAGACATGTGTAGTTTCCCGTCAGAAAATATTTTTTTAATATTGTTAACAGTGTTCAGTGTTAACACAAACTCAAGACTAGTTCGGTGCAGTCTCTTTTATATTATCTTGATTGAAAAATATGTTTAATTTTTTGAAGAACAAAAATGTTAAAATACACTTTCAATTATCTAATTTTTTAAAAGTGTTAAAATACTTTTTAAATTTTTAGAAGAAAAGTCCAATGCAATTTTTTTAGAAACAGGGACTGATTAATAATATTAATATACAAATTAATTCACTACTTTCGTCTATTTCGTAGTTTCTGGTATTGAATTTGTAAATAAATCTGATGATTATTATCTCTAGATTTTGGAATGTTGATTAGGAAGTGTCTTTATATCCCGTGTTTATAAAAATAGGAAAATTATGTTCCAATATAAGCCGTTATTGGATTTAGAAATTAATGGCAAAGTGTCATAAAATCGATTTTTTAAACAGAACTTGTACAATCTTACATTTTCCATCTACCAACTTTGTCGGCTCAAGTAAATATACAAGCCAAGTTACCTTTATAATTTTTTTAACCATTTCCCTACATACAACTACACAGCATAAACTTTACCGACCAGTTTCTCTAGTATAATGTGTAAGTATACGCAAATATTTTTTTCGTAGTTTTCCCACAGTACAACTGGAAAGACTGCACCGTTATTTTTCTATTTAATTAAAGTAGATAAACAGGCAGCTATTTGTTGGGAATCTAATAATAAATTCCGGTGTGCATATAAAAATACATAGCAAGAAATCCCAAGCCAAAGCAAAATCTTGATATTTAACATGATGGCAATATATTCGTATTTTTGTGACCAGCTGCATACCATGGTCGCGGTTTCGTTCTTGTTTACTTGTTGAGTTCCTCTGAATTACGTACAAATTTCCAGTGTTATCGCATCAAAACTGCCACTTTATTATAATTTGCTGTATGTTGTTGATACTGTAATAAATACTTGTGCAATTATGCGTACAAGCAACAGCGATTTACTGCATAATATGCAAATAGTTCTTAGAGGGTTTACATGTACGAATTGCATATTTTGCATTGTAAAGGTACACGATTAAAATTACATTTTTCACATTTAACACAAACAAGACGGGAATTCAATCAATTTACATTATGGATGAGTTTGTTTGCTTAATTTACTGAACTTTGTATTCGTATTGTAATTGAACAACTGTTGGGTTGGTTGTTTTAAACTAATATAATTGTTTTTTGTGCAAGCTGCAATGCTATTTGCTGGTTTCTGATAAGGTGACATGTTTATAGTACACCATAAATATGTTAACAACACTGCCCCGCAGGCTTGGCTATTTTTCCCAAGATTAAACTAGTTTTGTTTAAATGAATTGTGGTTTTTCTATCACGCGCGACAAATATTTATCTTTTATGTGTAAATCATTTATTCATCTGATGTTCTGCAGGATTATTATAATATTACAACAATTTAATTTTTACAAACCACCAGCAGTGCTGTCGTATTATTACATTGTAAGAGGCCGGGACACTGAGATATTTTACCGGCTTTAAACTGATCCATTTCATTAAATTCCTCATTCAGCAAATAAGTTATGCAAACAGCTCTAAGGACATCCTCGTGAGAACTTAAATTAATAAAAGACTTTATGCAAATTCTCTCTCGTACAAACGTACCTGAACATACTTGACTTTATTTCTACCTTCAATATCACTGTGGGCATTGCATGGATTTATTTAAATTAGGAGACGAGAATATTCCTATTTGTAATTCAATAAAAATAATAATATTAATAAAATCGGATTTGCATATGGGAATTTTTTATATTGCCACATGAATTCTTTGTGTTGCTTTCGTAATATTCTATAGGATTTATCCTGTGGATATAAAAGGATAAAATAAGATTTACCTATAAACCCTTTTCGTGAGTTTGATTCATCCCATGGATTGATTTATGGATTACTTTGTTATTAAGGAAGTAGAAAGAAAGTAGCGACCACCTGCAATGCGGATTTTACTGTCCCACGTTACTTTTTTTTAAATATTTATCAAATACAAATTTTTCTAGATGACAAATCTATTTTTTTCATCAGATTTTTATCAAAGAAAATGATTGGTGTTAACTGTCTTTATATTGTAGAAATTTTTTAATAAAAACCATCAGACTTCAAAGCTACAAAGTTTTAGCATAAAAAAGTCCAAGACGCGTGATGAAAAGTGGAAAATCTTGTCGGTGAGCAAATATGAAAAATTTAAATATAATTTCAATAAAATTGGAGTATAGAACTAGCAGCCAAAGTAGAAATTGTATGAAATATCCGGGGGGCGACGCCACCTAAACCACCACCATCCACCTCCTCATATTCAGGCGCGCGTATCCAGTGCGAGTGGGATTTTCATTTTCTCTCTGAGAAGAAGGTCCTGATGGTTAAAGCACAGGTATTCGATATGAAGGATTCTTTATGCATAAGACGGCAACGAATATTAAAATTCGCTTTGTTTCAAAACTCAATCTCACAATACAAGCTTAATGTAAATATAAGCAGTAATACTGGGGCATCATCACACAGCGCGACGAGCCCAGAAGCCTGATTTGACGGCACTGTCAGAATTTTCTTTTTGCGGAGATTGATTTTAATAAGAATCCAACTGATGCTGCGACAGCACAAGGGGGAAAATGCCGCCTATGCCATGTTGTATATTCAATTTTGTGATATTTGGATAAGTATGTGTGGTATGGTGGAGATGAAGTTTTTTTTTGTTAAGAAGACGCCAAAAAAATCTCATTTGTAGGTATAATGTTTCCATCAAAAGTTTTGGTTTCATATTGGAAATTACGTACATGTTAGGATATAAGTTCTACTTGATTTTAAGGTGCCAACGGTTTAAAAGGGAGAAAAACTTGAAGAAAAACAGGCTAACCCTCAACTAACCAAATTAGGAAAAATGCAATTTTTCTGTTTTGGTTTTCTCAAAATTCAAACAGATTTCCCGGAATTTTTTTACAGGGCGTCTAGTGGAACAAATTTTAAATTTATTTTTTCCCTCTCTCGTTTTGATATTTTATATTTGTTAAAATAAGAAAACACTCGTATGGTATGGCTATATTTTTTATTTATTTATTCACTATTTGCATCTTATCTATTTTGTTTAATAATAGCGTTTTTTGGCGACATTCCCGTTTTAAAAGCCATGTTTCTACATAAAATTGAATAATTAAAAAAGTTATTTATAGAAATAAATTAAGCCCGTAACAAATTAAATTTATTTCAATTGGACATTATTGTACATCTTCACACAACATCATAAATTAAAAACAAAGTAAAATTTAATATAATTAATTACTTGTTTCCCTATTAAGAATAATATACCATAAAATTAACGAAACAGTTACAACTGTTGTATTTATATACACGTTTTTTTATATCTACGAAAATTTTTACATCATTAGTAATAAATTCATCATAATGACATTATTATTTTATATCTATTAGCCAAGTAGGTACATTATACATTACACAACCAAATTTATTATTATGTATTTAATAGCAAGTAATTTTTATCGCCCAGTTACTTTTGTGGAATTTTTATTTTTTATAATAATTATCACACATACTAAAATACGTGTATCATATTCAATTATCATTCTAAAGTATCATAGTGCTATTAACTATTTACTAATAAAACACCGCCCGACCCCCTCGAAGCCCGCTAAATGAACCTAAGTTTGAATTTGGTTTCGTTTGCTGAAGACTTGCAGGGGGCGTCCGACTCCAGTATGAGATGTGCTGCCATCTAGAAGCGAGGGGTTGATGTTTGCCTGAAATCGGCAGGGGTGTCCAAGGACCTATGTTGTTTTACCAGTATGCGTTTTATCAAACTGGGAAGGTGATAGATTTTTCAGGAAAAGAAAAAATGTTAAATTAAAATTTGAAAAAAAAATTTTCTTAATATTATGTATAAATTATTCTGATTTATGTTTTGTTTAATTTTTATTTGCTTAAAATTTTTGGGAAGATGATTTTTGGAATTTCAAATAATGGAGATTACAATTTTTTAAGTGTTCTTTTAGATTATCACCATATTTTATTTCAAATATGTATATGTATTTTTCACTTCCTTATTTAAGAAATTAAAATGTATTTTATTTGAAAGCAAATAGAAATCTTCAAATAATTATACCTGCTCATGATTTTGATTATTAACTGACTTTTTATTGAGTTGTCGTGTCATATTTCTAAAGGAAAATTATAAAAATATTCAAAATTTTATAGTATAGTATCTAGTAGTATGTAGTAGTTTTTCCTTTAATAAAAATTATTCCTATACGAAAATTTTATTTATTTTAGAAACGCGTGCATTAGTCTGAAAAAATTCGGTCCTATACATATAATTAAATAGGTATCACAAAACTGCAAATTGTAGAAATTAAAAATTATCGTATTTACCAAGTGATCTTATCAATTTTTGATAGATTACACTAGTTTACACTAAAAATGTACATTTGATGGTAAGTGACTTTTCTTATGTATTTTCTCCCACTGAATTCGAAAATTGGAACAGTTTTTGAGATATTGTAATTTTTTCATTTTTTCATTTTAAAAGTCATATCTTGAGCTAGAAATGTTCGTTCTTGGAACCAAATGAAAGGTATTAAAATGACAAATATATACATATAATCGGATCTTTAATTGGTTAAGCCGTTCAAAAGATATCGATGAAAGCAGACCACCCTGCATTCCACACAACAAGTAGACGACTTTGATATTGGAACATTTTTTTTTTAAAATCTCATTTATTTTCATCGATATCTTTTGAACCGCTTAAACAATTATGTATATGTTTGTCATCTTAATACCTTTCATTTGGTACCAAAAACGACCAAATCGGACATTTCTAGCTCGAGATATGACTTTTAAAGTAGAAAAAATGAAAAAATTACAATATCTTAAAAACTGTTCCATACAAAAAAATGTAACTTTAATTTTCTTATTCAGCGGGAGAAAATACATAAGAAAAGCAACCTCTCATCAAATGTACATGAAAAAAATTTTATTTTGTAAACTAGTGTTATTATGTGCTAACTAGCATTATGTGATCTGTCGATATTTTGAAAAATATGACTAATTATTTCGATAAATTATTAAACCTAGTATCTAATAGATATGTTAATCATGTTTTTTCAGGAAGATATACCTATACAAACTATAAAAAGAATGAACCTCTCTCTTAACTGCGTTTTTTTTTCAAAACATATTTTTGGCTTTAATATTTTTTCTTTAGAGCACGTCACATATTCGCGCCTTTTATACACTTGCGACCTGAATAACTCATGTAAAAATGGTTTACAGTATGCCCCAAAGACCCAAAAAATTTTAAATTGTGCTGAAATCTAAACTATAAGTACAAAATTTTGCTTAACTAATAATAATCATATACTTAAATAGTTATTTGTGTAAATATTGAAGGCAATACTTAATAATTAATAAAAATTATTAATTTTTAATTTTCTATTACATAGACAATGTAAGGATGTAAAAAATGTTAAATAAAAAAGTGTAACTTTCTTTACTATTTCTCGTTAAAAAAAAGTCGCCTTTCATTGTCCAAAGTCAAAAAAATTGTGTTAGCAAGCCAAACTCATTTTTTCCTCAATTTTCCCAACTTAGCTCATTGAAATGGATAGAATGGCTGGACTGTTAAGACATATTTTTTTATTTTTATTTTGTTTAAGCAACTGACTGTAACGAGTTTTGGAAAATATAGTTAATAAAATGTGTTTCAATTTCTAAAACCAAATGATTCAGAAAACAGGTAGGCAAATTAGCAAATTTTTTAATGTCCTCTACACCCTTATCAATAAATTTTTTCCACTATTCCGACCTATTTTTTTATCACTGCTGGCATATCAAAATATTCGTGAATAGTGGCACGTTCACACAATGTTTGCGTTTTATCGTCAGTTTATAGCCTGGCTATATCGAATAATTTGTTCAAACATACAAAGGGAAGTTAAACACTATTTTAACATTAACTTTTATGGGCAGCAGCTGACCATGCATTGGGCAACACAACCACCTCCACAAACTGATTTATCTACACCATATTTCCAGAGTGAGAGCACGACGAGGAAAAAAATAACGATCCGAACAAACTAAAATAAAATAACTATAATGTCGAAAACATCTGCTGGAAATGGGGAATGTTGGGGGTTGTGTGAGAGTTAATTTTTTTGTTTTATCGAAAATGCCATTTGCACACAAAATTTACCTATTGATTTCATGTTTGTGCGTTGGATCTAATTAACCTAGCGAATATCTTGTGTTTATAACAGTTTGCAAAATATGTAAATGAGATTCTTGTGGCAAGCAAATATAGATATATAGTTATTTTTCAATTTAATTTAATATAACACGTGCTGTGCGGCACTATTATGGCGTCAATAAATAAATTTCGCACACACCCATCGTCATACGGAAACCATTGAGGGATAATTAAATGAATATTGATAACGCATTTTAATACTTTATTAATTGAAATTGCATTAATAACGTTTATTTATATGAATGTATCCATTGGTTGTGGAAATGTGGAGGTGTAAATTATTATACATTGTAGCAATATTGTTTATGGCTAAAATGTCAAAACACTCATTACGTTAATGCACACTCACATCACATTAACACACACAAGCATAGATGGATACTCATTTTTTTCTCATTAATTAATATTGTATATACCTGGTAATTTCGTGGCCATTGAAAACATTACAAGAGAAAAAGTCGTAAAACACAAAGTATTAAAATTTCTGATCACGTATAATATGGTGGATGAATTGCGCTTTATAATAAATTCCGAAAAATTTATTGAAACATAATTCTCGTTTATGATCCGTAAAAACTTACAATATCATAATTGTTTTTCCGTTATTTTGCACTTTAACAAGGCGTTTCGTTTAATTATAATCAGAATTTATTGTTATCGTCAAAGCCCCACTCATTACAAGCCACGATTTATAAACATTTATCAAAGTACATATATTAGAAAAAATAAAAACTACTTTTACGCAAGGAATTTGTTTACCAAGTTCTTAACATTATTTTTGTCATTTATCTCAATCAAAACTGTTGACTATCTTAATTAAATACATTCCACTTACAATGTAATCCATTAATATCCGTGGAGAGTTTGTTGCAAAATGCAATTAAGTACGCTGATATTATTATGGTGGAAAGAAATCCACATGCATTTACCACTTGGTGATATTTCGCAAGTATAGTGGAGAATGCACCGCACCAAATGAATGGAGAGCAATCCTTTCAATATTCTATCCTGTTACATGTGTGTGCATAAGTTGTTGCGTGGGCTAACATAAATTTATCTTCGTGGTACTAATAGGATTATATTTTTTCTAATAATTATATAACCTCATTTACTAGATGGAATTTAAATACATATGAGAATTGTGCCATAAATACCGTACATTACCACTCCTTTTAAGTTTTCTTTTTAAATATATTATGTGGGAATTTACTTTATAATAGGATAATACAATATTATTATGTGTTTTGTTTATTATGATTTACACAGGAATTTTCTTTTTCTATGCATAAGGTGTACGGTTACTGTTTCCTTATAAGGTAGAAAACAATAATTGCTTAATGGCTGCAATTAATATTTATGTCATGTTATTATAGCAATATTGATAATTATCCGTTTTAACGACGAAAAAATTTGTTGATAATTTTAATATTTCCTCTTCGTGCATAATTAGCTGATAGCTAAGTTTACGTGATGGATCGTCGTTATTCCAACCCCCTTTTGAAAAAACTTTATTAACCCATCTTGAACATTCTTTGTTGTTAATAATTGAAACATCAAACTTAAGATCAAGCGGATGTGCGATCACATCAACGATAAAATGCACCATATTTCATACTCTCGGCTGCAATGAGCATTGTTTTTACAAGAAAAGACCATACATCATAAACAACAGCTAAATAACACTGCAGGTGAATTTATATTCCCATATAATACGTTTTTTCTTCGCATGCACACAAAGTGCTTTTGTTCGAAAACTTGAAAATTTGACATTTCGCTAATTAATTACAAAAAATTGCAGGTGTAGTTGAAATTAATCAAGTCTTGATAGTCTGCAGTTTAGTTGATAAAACAGCGCTTGACAGGTGATTATTAAATTATACTTTTTGAATGTGGATTTTGTATTTCTCTCTGTTGGTTGGGTTAATTAATCGAGTAAACTCGAGTGATGAACATCAGGGGCGTAACAATAGACTCTTGTGACCAAAGTTTGCAAAATGGAATATTTTAATAACCACAACTTCTCCGATGATTCCAACATTTTGTACAATCTTTTCATTTCTCTCGTAGGTATATGAAAAAAATGTCAGAGAAAAAAAAATAGAATTTGAGGAGTAGTATAATAGGGCTCAATTTTTCTGATTAGCTCACATTAGAATTAATCGAAATTGCTACATTGTATGTAAGTAATATTCCATATTTTATAAAAATTATTATAAAAAGAGCATTTATGTTCGATATTTCAGGTTTTATACGCATATTTTATACAATATAAAATAGGAAAGTGGTAGCTATCGCATTTTTGTAAAAAATCTTGTAATAAACTACATACGTGGATAACATTTTTTGTAATTGTAAACTAACCTATTATCTTATAACTTATAAAAAGCATTTGAATTTTATTTCCTGCCTGAAACTATACTACGAACCCTAACAACTTAAATGTTCGGACGAAAGTAAATTTTTGAAGTATGAAAGGAGCACTGGAAATTTTACGCAAATAATTAGTAAACACCTAACAATACAATAAGATAAAGCCTTAATAACAATATTATGCATGGAAGAAAATTATTTATTTGATTTAACAATATTTTAACTTTAATAATTAGCAAATTTTACAAAACACATTTTTCAAGTGCAATTTTAAAGCTACGAAATATGCCTAAAATCACCAAATAAAGACTTGGGGATTTTTTGGTACATAAAACCAACTTCCAGCTTTGCAATAAAGTAAATTTTACCAAAATCCAACCAGCGGTTCCAAAACTGTGATTATTTTAATGTAGGTAGCACCCTCAAAAAACACGTTTTTTGAAAAGTGAACTGTGGAACTCGAAAAAAGTTCAAAAAAAAGTATATCAACATTTCAGGATTTTTTTCAATATAGTACGATCCTTGAGCTTTGATTTAAAGGTTTTTTGGCACAAATCCAACCAGCGGTTTCAAAACTGTGATTTTTTAAAACAGTTACTAGAAAATTCTATTATTTTTAAAGATGCAACTTTGAAGTTCCGATAAATGCCTAAAATCACCAAAGAAAAACTTGTGTAACTTTTTTGTAAAGAAAACCAACATCCAGCTTTGCAATAAAGTAAATTTCATCAAAATCCGACTACTAGATCCAACGTTTTGAAAATACCTAATAATTCTTTGTTTCTACAATTTTCCCATCCTGCTGGGTTAAAGTGCCACAGTTTTGGAACCGCCGAGCGGATTTTTACGAAATTAACGTTTTTTTATAACTACTCGTAAATGTTGGTATTACAAAAGAAAAAAAAACATCAATCTTATGGAAGTTAATAAAGATAACTTTTGCACGTGTAGAAAAAAGACAATCAGATTTACTTTTGTCCGAACATATAGTTGTTAAGGCTATACGAGACCAAAGAATTTTAATAATATAAGAAACAAGTAATAGTATTATTATTCGATATTCATTTTCCTATCGTTATCCACGAATATGCCACTACATACCTAATACGAAATTATTGTTTGACTTCATTGCTACTATCAAAGCACTTGTGCTCAAACTTTTAACCAAAAACAAAAACTTCATCCCATTTCATTACCGATAAATTATTATTAAACTCGAATGAACTAATGAATGATAGTTTGATAGTCAAAAACCGTTCAGTTTTTGCTGTATCGTTCATAATAACGATGGCAACTTTAATTACGGTTTTTAATTGACAATAATTATGCGTGAGTCGTTTCAGTTACAATTACTTATAATTTCTTTTAATTAATGTAATATCTAATGGGATTTTTATGAAATCTGCTTACCCAAGTAAAACGTTAACACAAAGTTGCATGTTTGTGTTTAATTCACGGTAAAAAGAGATAAGAGAAAATATTAGTTTTGAATTTTATTCTTTAAAATATTTGAAATGTATATGTATGTATACAGATGTGTACGCATATTTGGATTCTATAAAAATTTTTGAAAAACTCCTTCCTTGAATATACAATACCGTACTTATTACCTTATTACCCTTTATTTAAAAATAAACTCTTAAAAATCAGAAATTGCCAACGATTATTTACAACAATTCCAATCCAAGGTTTATACAACGTATAACACATAGACAAACAAATTTATTGTTACTAATAATTCATTAATACATAATAGTGCAAGTGCAGGCTATACAGGTGTTTTATATTAAGAATGCATTACACAATAATTACTGGGTTTTACTTCTTGTTGCACCAACCAGTTACATAATTAAAACTTCCCATTTCCCACTATATTGAACACAATAAACTTTGCGGAGCACATCCAATAAACGGCTACAAACTGCAAGAAGTAACAGAAAGAATTTGATTTATTACAGCTTTATGTACAAAATTAATTTATAACAAAAACTAACTAATAATCCGTCTTGGTTTACATGAAAATTATTCCATTATATGCTAATATAAAAACGTTCAGTACTATTCATTCTGAAAACGATTTACAGACATGAAACACGTTTCGGAAGTTTATATGATCCGTACAATGCAAATATTTTATGACCACTGTTTTTTCCCTTTGAAATACTATTAATATTGTAATTATTATTTAAGAACATGCGTATTTAAATTAATATGGTTAACGCAATAACTTCTTGTGAATTAATGTGTCGTTGCAGTAAATTATTACTGTCGGAAGTTACACACATTTCACATCTACAAAAGTTATTACCAATTAAGAAATGCAATATTTTGATCACTTGATGGTCAAGTCAGCTAGAATTTCGTTATATAAAAGAGGTACGCCATTTTGTCTCTCATAAAACATTAGTTATGCTCCATGAAATTTAAAACCGCCTTCCCCCATTTTTCAAATAAAAAATAAATAATTTAAGTATATTATTATACCACTACCACTCATTGTTATCTTTTATTCCTATTATTTGTTCGATATTATCTACTAAATGTACCTAGCCGTTTATGGTAATTCCACTTATAATAGACCCGAAGATCCTTAACAATTCTTCTTTTTTAATGGTATAATAGTATTAAAACCTTTTAGGTATATTATAGTAATGATAATGGTGACGAGTTTACACATAAATTATGACCACCCTGATCAAGTTATTATGCTAATAAGTTTCTAATCTATTTAAGTCATTTAGGACACATTTGTCCGGTCAGGTAATTGTTATCTCTAAACACCTGTTTCCGATTCTGTTGGATCTCAAGACGCCTTTACTGACAGAATGTAAAATGATCTACATATTATTTTAATTTTATTCAATATGTCATCGAGAAATACTATAATTAATATAACTAATCCCAAGTATTATAAGCGGAAGGTTTAAATAAATTACTTTAACAAAAGTTGTGATGGTTTTCTTGTAAATTTAGTCCAGTCCGGTGCTGTGCCTGCTTATGCATTGTGAATTAATGCAAAATAGTGGGTTTTCATGTAATGCAATAAATTACAGCAGGTAATAATAATGAAGGGGGGCCCTTTACATTTTACCATATTTCACGATTTATTACACAACAATGATGTTAAAAAGCGATAAGTGGAATTCCGTCAAAAACGGCGGTAACTAAGGCATAAATACATCAAAGCAGTTCTTTATATTTAAGTATCAGCCTATCAAGAACGTGTTCTTGCTAATATGGGTCACGAAAATCGTGACAATATTCAATCTAGCATGGAAACGATCTTTCGCTCTGTTATATCCCCCTTATATACTGATTATGGGTCACTTTAGCACGGCAACTTTTATTTTCTTATTGCACATTAACATTCTTATCGAAAAGGAAACTTGAGGGGGAGTTTTATTTGGTTTGTTTCTAACCACACACCGACTGACCGATTGTTATGAGGTTTCACCCTAAATCCTAATCGGGCTAAACGGTCAAATCAATGGAGTCTCGGAAAAATGGCACAAAAATGTATATTATAAAATTGTAGGTAGGTATAGTCAAGAGTCAGAATTAGGTACAAAATAGTCCTCGGAAAAAGTTCTAACAGGCTACACACTGGTTTAAAATATGAATTTTGGCATATAGATATATAAATTTTGATTTGGCGATATACTCGCGAAGGATAAAAAGTTATTAACAATTTTATAAACAAGAAACTTGCTGTTTCTCAGTTTTTCTTGAATATTACGAAAACGAGTGCAGGAAAAGTTCTACAAAAAAGGTACATATGACTTGCTACGTCTTTTGTACCCGTTTTAGAAATATTTGAAAAAACTAGAAAAGCATCCTTTATTATGTTTACAAAATTTCTCATAATAAATTTGCGTAAATGGACTAAAAAATTATTATTATCGAGAGAATTGAAATTTGTAGCGTTCATAGTCGGAAAAAGTCTTCATAAATTCAAATAAGCAATTTATAATGTCTTTTGTTGTGAAAACTATAGGTATAGTTATAGTATTAAGCTTTAGAAAAAAGTTCTTGAAGAAATGACAAAATTGGAATTTACGTGCAAAACTGTAGAACTACCTATTTTTGTAAATTTCATCACCTTCACCTTTTTTCCCATTTTCCAGCGGCTAATTTCTGGAATTGGAGGAACAGGAAAACCTCATTCATATAGTATTTACAAAGACATTTCTTCTTCAGCTCAACCAATTTTGCCAACGATAGTAAATTTGAGCCACTGTTAACTTGGACTTACATCATTTCCAAAAGAGTTCATAATCTTAATGTCTTTAAATACTAGGTAGGAAGGTAGGTACAATAATTTGCTTGATTTCTTTGATTACTATGAAGAGTTTTTTTTTACTTAGAGCTTAGAGTTTTTCAAAACAAAAACTAGTTTGCTAACTCTGCCTCGGGCACTAGGGTACTACATGCATTATATTTCCCAAAATTATCTCTTACTTAATATGCCCAGCAGGCTCCACTTTTATAATCGTTCCAGTGTTAAATGTTGGCCCAAATCCCGCAGCATATATTTATTTATTTTTTATGACACGATGTGTGTTCTTGTGTGTGGCAAGATATAATGAGGTGAACGATGCCGGCGGGGGTGTCGTCCAATCATCTGTCTAGCAATGTGTACTTCCTTATAAAGACTGGTCAACTCGCGTTCAATTAACATTACCGCCACCTGTCTCATTACAAAGTCAATGTGATGTCCTCGCGTCGACTTCGTCAGTGATGAGAGAGAAGATACACCATCAGGAGGCACATCTCACCTGCCCCTATAAACGCTAATGCTGATATACCGCCTACTCATCAAATTACTTCGTGTTAACTTTGAAACCGCGCTATCTGCAATTTGGGTTTACAAATTGATCTGTGGTGGAGAATGGAATGCGCTTTCAGATGTGCTGGTTTTTGAGATAGTGGAGCAAGAATATTTTAGAGAAGTACGCAGCAAAGACTTTTTATAAATAATATCAAAATTGTAAAAATTAAGAGATTATGTAGATGTAGTTTTTTATTACAACCAATTTTGGTTTTGGACCCGAAAACTATTTTTTAATTGTACTTATTGCTTTTTATAGGAAGATGGGTAGGTACATTTTCCTAGTTACAAGTTGTAGATTTAAAAAAATAATCTGCATGTAATAACCTATTTTATACTTACAAAAGCGACTTTTTTCCTTTTCAGTACAAAGAAACTAATTTACGATCCTGCTATTTGTGCTCATTTGTCTTAAACGCCCCGAAGGCACAATCCAACAAAATGAATTGCAAATTACAAAATTGATAGTTTTCGATTTAAAACACTTCGAATTCATCTATTACAAGTTAATCAATAAAATTTGACATGTGTAGATTAAACGTAGTAAACTAATCACACCACCAGAAGAAATCAGCTACAAAACGATCGCTTCCATTTAAATTACATGCAGATTAACACTGGCTACCGCTGCCAAAGAGAAATAGTCTGCATCAGGTACATATCTTAATCTGTGGCATTTATAACTGATAGTTCCATCGGAACATGTTTCTGCAATATAATATAGTAAACGTGTATTCTGTATTCTCTCATTAAGCTGGCAAATTACTTTTTCAATTCATATACAGGTGCAATCTTAATAAGCAAAATATATAGCATGAAGTGCGTATTTTTACCCCGGAACAGTACAAACTGATATTTTATAGTTAGTACATGTTATACAAGCGAGACTTTAATTCATGTTATATCAGCAGGATTTTATGCCAGACTATGATGGTGGTTATTTTTTTATTACGCCCAAGTATAGTTTTATGCGTTAGTTTATAGCTTTGACGTATTTATATCTTCCTTCCGCTAAAATACACTATTCGGTTTTAATGTCTTTCTTCAGTTACAGAAATTTTATGAAAGATAAGCACCAAGTACACAGCATAGATCATTTATTCTAAAATCAGCCTGTTAAGTTTAAGCCATCAAAAAATGATTAATTACACACGGTTCCTTTAACATGTGTAATTTCTTAAGTGTAAAAATATGTTAAATAGTCGGTAATATCAACAAAAGTTTTTTGGTCTATACTCCAGCATTATTATTAGGAACTACAGAACAGAGGTTTTCAGGACGATAACATCGATGTAGTAGTGGGTCGTTTTAATGGTTTTAAGCTACCGGCCCCCCCTCAAGGGTGATATTCGATATTTATTACTATTGTTAGAAATTCAACCGTTTGTTTTAGAGAGTTATTAATTACCTTAGTTTTGTTTGATAATCACCAGCAAACATGAAATATTTTCTGAGCTTATCAAGTTTGCTCTCTTAAACATTTTCGTTATTTACTTGTATAAAATAATTATAATTATAGTGGAGCCTTTAAACATTCTTTTACCTTAAACAATGTAAAATAAACCATAAAACTGTCGCAGTTTGTAATTGACAAAATTTATTATCGCCCTTTTTTGATGACTTGTTTGAAAATTATTGTTTTAAGTTGTTTTGAAGGTTTGATGGCTATCTTTAATGGCTGTTTTCTAATTAAGAAACAAGCCTATATTATGAACACATGTTTCCTAAATGTTCAACAAGCCCATCCAGAGCCAATTATCAAAGCATTTCCAATTGCAAACTATTAAAATAGTCACAGTCAGAGAAACCAATTAAAGTTGAAGAATTGCGTAGGAGTTTTCGTTTTTGTTTCAGTTGTAGTCGAAATATTGCGTCATTAATTTACTTGTAAAGAGAAAAGTCATTTTTCATTTTAATAATTATTAATATGTTAATTTATGTGTAATAGAAAAATGAGGGTATCATTAGTAGTTGTTACCAGTAACTAACACCTAATTTATTTTGATTATTATCGTAAAAGTTGATATATCGACAAAGTCGAGAACAAAATTTGGGATATTAATTTTAATTATGTTTACAAATTCATTTTGTTATAAAGAAAACAAACAAACTTAACCAGGTTCTTTTTTAATAATTTTAACACAACAAAATTAATTTTTTTACATTAATCAGAAGTAATTTTTACAATCCTTCGTTGGAGAAAAAACTAAAACTTTTCTAAATTAAAAGAAAACTAAGTACAATTTATTTAATTATATGATTCCCTTTTAAAATTAGGGGCAATTACACCGATACGGTTGTCGCAAAACCATTATTACGGTAAATTATTTTTATTGGGACATCACGCAAACACTGAAAGCATCAGTACGGTTTTTTTTTTATTAAAAAAAATGTGTTTTTTGTGAATGGTATATTATTATGCATTTGCAAGTATTTCTTCGAAATGACGATGATATCAACAAATAAGTAGCTTCCGCAAGTACTTATGAATTGAATTATGAGTTTATAATATAAATTGGCCCAGCGTCATATAATTATCCTGGGGAATCCAGCAAATTATAAATTAACATAGTAGATTTCGCTGCTTTTTGAGTGTGTCTTTAAATTTATATTAAATGTATAAATTACCGCAAAGTTGTGAAGTGGTTGAAAACCCCCCTTTGGGTGTGGTGCGCCATAAACTTTTAATATCCATATTAAAAATTGTTCCAAATAAAACATGAAGTAACATTTTTAGGATTGTATTGTGCCTTTTAACTGCCTTTTTATTGCCGTAAAAGTAAGAAACATTTAGTTAAGCTCATATTTCTTATCCATCATCATCAAAAAAATATAATCCCCCTAAAAACGATTTTAAAACGAATTTCTTTGTTTCCTTTCACACAACCGCATAACCACGCAACATGACTACATAATAAAAAACAATGATTAATAGAATGGTAATTAATTTAAAATAATATAAACTCAACTGTTTATAATCACTCAGAAATCTGATGTTATGGTGATAAACCATTTTGGGAAACGCACAATTCCCATTATAAAAGCTTTGAAATTATTTTTCGACGTCGCGTCGTCGTGATAAGCAGTGCTATTGTTCTAATGTAACAACATAACTCGCTCACTCCACCCTCCTTGTTGTGGAATAACGAAAAAATTATACCCTTACATTTATACATATAATAAACTTTAGTAGAATTTATTTATACCAGTCGTAACAAAGAGAACGTGGGTGGAGCTTGAAGTGGTCAAAAGACCAAGGTGGGACGTCTCGACGCTCTACCGGATACACGCACGGCGATGTGTGACGCCGTCGACGAATCCGGTGGCAGCAAACGCTGTTACGTTCACATTCACTGCACACAATAAAATAGTATAATTATGATAATTCCCACAAATACACACTATACACACCTATAAATATTTAAATCTCAAATGGAAGTGAACCACCCAACAGAAAGATATTATAAAAATTATATCCACCGAAATATATATTAATGTTTTCTCCTCTGATGGACAATCGTAATTTTATGTATCTGTTGTATTTATCATTTATAAATTATTTAATAGGATTCGTTTTTATCGTCCATCTTGGTTTCGCTTTTACTCGGGGATTAATTTTTATGATTTTTCAATTTAAAGGCTCAGTTTAAGGTATATAAAAATCTTAAATTTTGGGTATGTGAATCTCAAATCACAATTGCATAGGTAAGTATTTTTACTTTTAGGATCAGTTTTTCAATAGTTGGTTAGTTTTAAGTATAAGTTAAAACCTTAGAACTAAGACAATTAATTAACAGGAGAAACATCGAGTGAAAAACTGGCGTTCATTCTGCTACATTCTCATTAAGTCTGCAATTCAAACATTTTTAAATGTTTCTGATAAAGTTGCTGATTTATGAAAAATAATTATAAAATCCCACCAAGAGTCAATTTGTCTTGAACTTAGATTTCAAAGCAATAACGTACGTTCTTAGAAACTATAAGGACCCCAGCTCACAACTGCATTCTAGTATATACCATCGAAGGTATTTTTCGGTGAGCCTCGAAAATCTTGGAATGTTAATTTTTAATTTTCATTTTTGACATCCACTTTTTAAAATTAAGTGAGTCAACGATAAATTCTTAAAATCATTGGTAGGCAAATAATTTAGGTCGTTTAGATGAAATGGAGACAATGTATTAAACAATACAGTACTAGAAAGACAATTTAGGGCCCTAATATTAAACAATTACGTTGATTATTAAAAAATTTACAAAAGTACTAAAAAGATGCTCGAAAGTAAAAAGGACATCGCTAAATATTAAATAGTTCAAAAAAAATTATATAAATTGAAAAAACATCAAAGTATAAAGTAAAAAAAAATACAAAATTGAGACCATGGACTTTCAAATTACATTAGGTACATTACCAGTTGCTCAACTAAATATCCGAAATCACCCACACTGCAAATTAAACTCAAAAACTACAACTTCATAAGTTTATGTTTTTTAAATCTATGATCATACAAAAAATACATTAACAGGGACAAGGACAAGGACAACAAGGAATTGGGGGACAACACGGTTGGACAATAGGACAGGCAGGTTGAGGACATGGCAAAGGACAACACGGAACAGGAGGAGGGACAGCAATAGGACAAATAGCTGGAGCCGGAGGAGGTACCACCTGACCAACTGGTACAAGTGGTGGTGGTCCAGGTACAATTGGCGGAGGACAAGGTGCTTGAGCAACGAGAGGAACAACTGGAGGCACACAAGCAGGAACACCACAAGGCGCACAACCCGGTCCACACGGTCCACATGGCCCACATGGTCCACATCCACCACACGGTCCACACCCTCCACAAGGCCCACATCCTCCACCACCACAAGCTGGAGGACAACAGCCAGGTGAAGGCGGCCCACAAGGAGGACAATTTGGTAGTCGAATATAAGCAGGATAACACTGATATTCTTCCAAACCAGTTCTTTTAATCCCTCCATAACGTCTTATAGTTGCCTGGGCAGGACCGCACATTGGATCAGGCAGCGTTAGGCAACAAGGCGCACCATGACACTCAGATCTTGGACAATCATCTTGCAAACCATTATGCTTGATACAATCACATCCATTGTAGAAGATACTTGAACGCAGCTCATAAGATTTCGATCTAGGACACTTGTTCCCCCTGTCTTTACAGCGTCTGTAACATACCATCATTTGTGGTGGATTGCAAGGGACACAAGGCTGCTCCTCGGGACATGGATTGCAAATGGGGACACATGGTGGCGGTACTGGTCTGCAAATTGGCAAAATCGGAGGTACGGTTATAGGGCATGGAGGACAACAGCTCTTTAAAACTGGAACCGGAGATGCTGGGGACGGGCATGTTCCTGGACAAGGTCCACAGCAGCCTCCGCTTGGTGGACAGCAACCTCCGCTTGGTCCACAGCAACCTCCGCTTGGTGGACAACATCCACCACCGCATGGAGGGCAAGGTCCGCACGGCCCACAAGGTCTGCAAATAGGTACACAAGGTTTCGGTAAGGGATCGTATATTTCTATTACAGGGCCTTGGCAAGAATTAACGCACGTTTGGGCAGGACGACAACAATCGGTCTTGGCTCCAATATTATCAACTAGTTCTTTCAGTTGGCATAAAAGGGTTTTTCTGTGTTGGGTTTTTTCGGGGCAAACGAAAACCATTCTGACGTAGTTTTCTTAACACTTAATAATTTATACACACCAAAATTTCACAAAAATTTCAAACTTTACATAAACCAAACAAATACGTTACAAAAATTTTGACAAATTAATTTATTTATTGACTACATTTCATTTATTTTAAAATTTAATATGAAAACTTGATTTTTCAGAAGTTGAACTTAAAAATTATTACCGATACGAAAAACTACATACCTAATATTATTAACTAATACCATAAAACGTACAGGATTTTACTGTGTAAACCGAATTCTTACAAGTGGTAACGTTTATAAGAACGAGTATTAAAATTAAAACATGTATTGATTTAAAAAATCAATGACATTATTAATGTCTGTTAATTCGCCTGCTTTTTATTGCAATTTCAGCAAAATTCGTACTACAGGAAATAAGAATAAAATCTGAAATAAACCTTATGATTAATGATTTTTATCTCTAAAGCAGTTCTTTGAACTAGCTCAGCCAACAAAGAACTGTTTGCGTTTATTTAATCATATTAATTTGTCACGTAAACAAACCCAAACAACAACGAATGTGGAACTGAACAACTTTTAATAATAATAACCATATTTCCACCGTGACAAGCGTTGAGATAAAACAACTCTTGCACCAAGAAAAAAACAAAGTTCAAATTCAAGCTAACAATTTTGCCTCATAAACAAACCATTTATATTCGCGTGTTTCTCAATTTATATTTTATACAGTTACTTATGCAGCAGAACAACTACTGAAGTTTTACTGATAAGACCCTGGACTGGAATCATTTGCATTTCTTTGTCTAGTGGTTTTACGGAACGCGTATAAAAATTCTCAGAATACAATAATTTTGCCTTCAACTATGATGCATTCTTTTTTCGCCAGTTAATAAAAATAAAGTTTGTTGTATAGTGGGAAAAGGGAACTAATTAAAGTGATACAATGAAACGCTTTTCACATGAATAATGCTATTTTATTTGTATATATTTTAGGTATAATAAAATGATACATTCTCTTCATCAGTGTACCTACTTAATTTTTCCTCCGTTTCTTGGCCACTCTTTCCCGGTATTTATTCATTTCTTCTATGAAAACATTTCGTTGAACGTAATCGCTCACCGAGCGAACTTGAGATTGCCAGTCATTATAAAACCACGTATCAAACGCTTCCACACTGTCAAACCAACAAGCATTTTGCCACAGCGTTTCACTACACTGATTATAACAAGCCGTGTAATTCGTGTTAGTCTCATCATTGATAATTCTACTGATCTCGTTCTTCATGTCATTTGTACTGGAATTACTTTCCTCTGCTACACCTTCATTGAAACACTCTTCCGGTGATTCCGGTGATACAATTTCTTCCTGTGCGTTGCCATCTTCAGTAAGAACATTCATTTCGTAATCTTCCTCATCTCCTGTGGCAACTTTATTAAAGAAATAAGTAATTGGTTGAACGGTGTCTACTTTCTTTGGTTTTTTCACGGGCACCCATTTCAGAAAATCGTATGTTGTGTCTCGGGGTTCGTTGCTGATATCTTCAATTTCTTCAATTGAATCATCCATTTCTTCTTCTAGAGCCTCATCGATTTTGTACTTAGTTAATTCTCGAAATTTTTTCAATTTTGGAGGTATGACAACATCACGCCAACGTATATTAACTTTGCTTATTGCACATTCATATGCGATTTTCACGATATCTTTAAATAGAGTATCAGCTGAGTCGCTGATTGGTTCTTCACAATATTCATCAATTTGTGGCAAGTAATTTTCGATATTTTTTAATATTTTACTAGTGTCCTCTTCCTGGATCTCCATGGTTTGTTCCTCGGATTTTAGAGCCTGCAGATATTCCTGAATAGATTCTATATCATCTTCTTTCGTTGCATCTCCACTAACTAATAATTTAGAAACGGAGAAGAGAGCCTTGTTTTTACAGAAAATATCATCGGGTTTTTGTTTTTCGGGAACACACGCGGCTGATTCTGATTCATTAGGCCTCTTTCTGTTTCGGTACTCATCCGCACTAGATGGAAGGTTAATCACAGATATATCAGCCACTGCTTGTGGTTCTTCCTCCATGGGAATCTCTTGAGGCAACACTCCACTTGCCATAGACTCTAGCAAAGATTTTGTGTCTACAGATGACAGTTTTTCTGCAAGTACATCCACCTCGTTATTGGGTACTTCTGATTCTAATACTTTTTCGCTGGTGCTTTCTACAGGTTTGGAAACGACTTTTTTTGACTGTTTCATTTGGAGAATTTCGTTTTGAACTGTATTTATATCGGACGCATTTTCCGGCATCAAAGCAGTTATATATTCAAACGAAGAATCGTCTTGATTTACCAGATCTTTACACTTGTCCAATTCTGGCAGTTTGGGAATAGTAAACTTACCTCCGCTGATTAAGCCTAATAATTCCCTCAACTTTTCTAACTCAGATCCCTCAAAAGCAAGGTTAATACACAAACCGTGTGACCCGAATCTACCTGCACGACCCATGCGGTGCAGGTAAGTCATGGGGCATTTTGGAATATCGTAGTTTATGACTACATCAACATTAGCAGCGTCGATGCCACGTGCTGCTATATCAGTGGACAGTATAATTCTGCATTTAAAGTCTATTAAACTGTTATAAACCCTCAATCTTTCAGTTTGGCTTTGTGTACCAGCTATAAACATAGACTGCCAACCTTTTTGGTTCAAATAGTTGCAAACGCTTTCGGCTCTTGTTTGGTAATTGGAGAAAATTAGACATTGAGTGAATGAAATTTTCGTTAGGAGGTCAACTAGCACAGCGTTTTTAATTTTGACTTGTTGAATCACATTTTTATTCGCTTGTAAAACGTGAACAAACTGCTTTAAACCTAATAGTAAAGGAGTTTCCAGTTCTGAGGAAACGTGTGTAGGAGACATCATGTAATTGCTTAGGAAATTATTGAGATTATTAGGGTATGTGGCGCTGGTTGTGATCATTTGCTTCCGGCTCGGTAGACTATTATAAATTTCGTTTATGTCGCTTTCGAAGCTTTTTTCCATTAGTTTGTCAGCTTCGTCTAAGACAAACAAGCGCACCGAATCGACTTTTAGTTCACGCGATGTTATTAAATATTTTAAACGTCCGGGGGTGCCCACAGCAATATGGCAAAGTTTACATTTCTCTTTGTCCGCTTCTATTGATAAACCCCCGATAAATGACTCGACTTTCAGGCCTTCAAAATTCTGTCCTATACTTTTGAAAACACTTTGGATTTGTACAGCTATTTCTCGCGTGGGAACCAAAATCAAAGCTTGGAGGTTAGGATTTGCAGTGTTAATCATTTCGAGACCAATTACTGAGAATACGAGGGTTTTTCCAGTGCCGGATTTGGCTTTTACAATGAGATCTGTAAGAATCGCCAATAGTTAATTTTTACTTGAAAAAATAAAGGGAATAAATACTCACCGAAGCCACATCGTCCAACAGGGATTGCTTTCAGCTGAATAGGGGATGGTTTCTGGAACCCACTAGCTTTCAAGCCATTCAGAACTTTGTCGGATAATAAAAAGGAGTCAAATGACACGTTTTTACTGGTTATAACGTCAACAGTTCGCGGTTTTGAGTCAAATGTTTGAGCCACATGCAAAATAGACATACTGTTTGATTGTTTGATTCAAATTAAGTCAAATGAAAAATATAAACAATTTTGTAACCTCTCTTCTTGACGCACGTGAAATGGAATAAACTGAAACAGCTGATCTGAAAAGTGAAAAGGATGACTACTTAAGCGCCCTCTGTGAAAAACAACAAATAATACGTCTTATTGCAGTTTTCTATTTTTTACAAAGTCGAAGAAGAATAGTTTTGACAGTTGACACTTGACCAAGCTAATTTTAGTAAAAAGTGATAAATTGTTCACATGCTTGAATAAAAGGCTTTTTTATTTGAAAGTGCGCATAAATTTTATAACAATGGCAGATACTGAGCTAGAAGAAATACGAAAACAGCGTTTGGCACAGATGCAATCACAATACAAGGTACTTTTTCCTACTTTACCGTTGATCCGGCTTCGTTATTAATTTTTAATTAATTCAGGGTGATGGTGCCAATCAAAATACACAAAAACAACAAGAAGAGCAGATAAGAGCCCAGGAAGATGCTAAAAATTCAATTTTATCACAAATTATGGACCAGTCAGCCCGTGCTCGACGTAAGGCAAATTTTATTTCAAAAAAAACCAATAGGGAAATTTGCTATTTTCAGTAAACACATTAATGCTGGGAAAGCCGGAGAAAGGTCGTATGGTAGAAAATATGTTGGTTCGAATGGCACAAAGTGGACAAATCTGTACGAAAATTGGTGAAACAGAACTGATTGGCCTGTTGGAAAATGTTAATTCCCAGTTGCCTCAAAATAAGACATCAGTTAAATTCGATAGGAGAAGGGCTGCTTTAGATTCTGATGACGACGATCTTTAGTACATGTGGATCTATATTTAGGACTTATTTACTCATGTAAGGCTTACCAAGGAAAAGTGTTGATTTACACGACATCTCAACACAATATTGATATTTGTTTATGTTGTAATTAATTCGAACGCGATTTGTAATATTTTAAACAGTAAAATTATACTTAATTAATATCATGTGTTGGAACAAAATTTTATATTTTTATTATAAGAGGTAGTTACAGCTATAAGAAAACCAACAAATATTTACACATTTACAAACAAATCACTTGGAATCAATCAATACGCTTATCGCTTAATGTAACAGAGTACAATTTTTAAAAACTTACTTACGTATAATGCCACACAATTATTCATTGAATGAGATCACAAAAAAGTGTAATGATTAACATCTAGACTTAATAATGAAACTGACTTATAAATCACAAAACAGTACTTACAACAAATATTAAATTACAGTACTCTCACAATTTTTAGTACGACTAGAATATTACGTTGTATTTAATCCTTTTTCTCGTGTAAAAGTTCTGAAAAAAAAACAAACAATTGAAAATGCCAAATGATAAAGCATCTATTAAAATACCGTCTTCGTCATCTTCGGACGCGTCTAAAATATCTCCGCAACAGATTGAATATAAAATGAAGGACAAGAAACTGAGCGGAAGCCCAAACAGCACCGTCGTTAAAGCTGGATTTCCTCGCCACATGTCTGCCAAAGCTGTGCTGGTCTCGAAATATGTTCGATAAATACGAACAGCCAAACCATTTCCTCCATAAGCCTAAAACATTAAATCATAATCCCATCTGACGAAATAAGCTGTAAGCTGAACTTACAGGTGCACTTTCAGTAAGAATTTTGTCTAAAAACAAATCTATGGCATCTGCAGTCATTTCAGTTGGATCATCTTCTGGTACATGGTGGTGATACGTTGTAGAATTAAGCACTAATAGATGCGGCAAAGGTAGCACTTGCATGGCTATACTATTAGCCAGATCTGGATTGCCCGTCCATCCAAACTGAAAATATTTATGGTACTTGTCGCGGTTTTTCCAGATTAAAGCCTGCACCATGTTCTTAAATTCAATCATTTCCGGTGGAATCTGTTGCAGCTTGTTTTCTTCCAACACCACAAGAACTATGTATTTGTTGGTTTGCATTATTTCATTAATGTTTCCACGAGTGATTTTTGGGAATGTTTCAAAACGCTCCTCGTTTATCCACTTGTACATCGACGAATTTAAATTTTCGACATCCAGCGCTTCATTTCCGGATTCCACTGTAATCAATTTGTGTTTATTTATTACTGCCCCAAAATAATTAAGTTTAAAATATTTACCAGAATAGAAATAGTGTGCACTTTCCTTGTGAACGAAAACAGCAGGAAGCTCTTGAACATTTACATGTTGTTCGGCAATTTCTTTATTCGTTGCATAGAAGAAGCTATGTGGTTGCATTTTGGACGCCACTTCAAAAAATGTATCCCAGAGTTGTCCTTCTTGGTCCCCGACATACATAAAGAATAATTGGTTCATACTTTTTATGCTAGTCAGACTTTCAGAACGCTTTACTTCTTGTACTGGAGGTCCGGCCATTCGAATAGCAAAATTAACAATGTCCTCTTTTGTTCTATCTCCATGAAAAGTGAATTCGTCATCTGGTTTAATACTAAAACAGACGATTGTTGTAATAGTGCTTTTATAGCTTTTTTTGTATAGGTATTTACAATTTTATTGTGGGATATCCAGTGACTTGAAACTCTGTCGCTATTGAAGGGAACCGCGTGCAGTCCACTCGGCCAACACGAATATTTGATCTATACAAAGCTTGAGCTACATGACCCCAAACCGGCTCTAAACGTTTACAATGACCACACCAAGGTGCATAAAACTTAACTAACCAGTAGCCTCCATCTCGTCGAATTTGTGAAAACTTATCACTTAAGTCTAACACTCGCGAGGAACAGGAAATTGAAAATAAACCTAAAACATTTAGTTATTAACACTTTAAATTGTTTTATTTAAATATTTACCAAGAAACAACAGGAAAAACTGAATAGAAACAATCATTTTTGCATCCAACACATTTATTTTAATGTTGGAAAATAAGTTAAGTAATATTGATTTGGATAATATCCAATTAGTTTAACAGCGAAGCTATTAATCTAATTTGTTTATTCTTGCAAGAATAAAAAATACATTAGAATAATTATCTGACATTTCTTGTCAATTTGACATGACGTAATATAGAAAACTGTAGCGATTTTATTATAGTGCCATCAGTTGACATATAAGTGAATTAATCTGTCGATAACTTTTTAGTTTTCAGGTAAATATGTAGATGGTGCAAACAATATTTTGACTTTGTATTGCTGGTTGCAGATATTAAAGATAAAAGGCGCGAATATTTTGTAGGTTATTTTTCTCTTCATTCATCAAACTTGTTTAAAATATAATTAAAATGTCACACACAGACCGAGTTGTGGTCCTCGTCGACATGGACTGCTTTTATTGCCAAGTAGAAGAAAAGCTAAATCCGAGTCTTGAGGGAAAACCAATTGCAGTTGTGCAATATAATACCTGGCAAGGAGGAGGGTAGGTACTTTGGTTTTATTTTTAAAGAGAAATTCATATTGTCAGCTCAGTATAATTGCAGTGAATTATCCGGCAAGAGAGCGAGGTGTTACGAGACACATGCGAGGGAACGAGGCGAAAGCAAAATGTCCTGAAATTACGTTGGTTAGTGTGCCAGAGGTGCGAGGAAAAGCTGATTTAACCAAGTGGGTAATTACAGTTTATAACATAATAAGACACAACTAAGATAATGTTGTAGATATCGTGAAGCTGGCAAAAGAGTCGCAGAAGTCCTACAAACTTTTACTCCACTTTTAGAGAGAGCTTCCGTGGACGAGGCTTATCTAGACATAACAGCAGCAGTTAAACAGAGAATTGAAGAAACTCCAGAACGAATTCAATTAGAAGCTGTAAAAAATACGTATGTGGTAGGAAGTGATATAAAAGATTTTCTGTTCAATGTTTATCAAGATAGAGAATACTCTGAGAGTGATTTCAACCTGGCTTTTGGTGGATTAATAACTGAGGAAATACGTGCTGCAGTTTATGAGAAAACCGGCAAGTTTTGTTTTGATTATTACACGAAATGTATCATAATGTTAAAAAATTTCAGGGTACAGATGTTCAGCAGGTATTGCTCATAACAAAATCCTGGCAAAATTAGTATGTGGACTACATAAACCAAACAAACAAACAATTCTACCACAAAATTCTGTCACAGCATTATACGAGAATTTACCAATAAGAAAAATAAAAAGTTTGGGAGGCAAGTTTGGGAATGCTCTGTCGGAAACTCTGGGAATAACCAACATGGGAGAACTAATCAAATTTACCGAAAAGGAATTGGCGAAGAAATTTGACGATAAAACAGCGTACGGTATTCAAAAATTCAGTTGAATTCCTAGCTAACTAACCATGTTTTAGTATCTGGTTGTATAATCTAGCCAGGGGTATCGATATCGAACCAGTAACAACACGTTTAGTATCAAAATCGATCGGTTGCTGTAAGAAGTTTCCTGGAAAATCAGCTTTAACCACCTCTGAAATTGTTACGCACTGGATAAACGAGCTGGCATCGGAAATTAGTGAACGCTTAGAAATGGATGTACAAGAAAACAACAGAAGAGCCAAACAAATGGTGGTCAGTTTTACCAAGGAAATCAATCGAAAAGATGTTGCTAGTTCGCGTACACATTTTTTAAGCTCTTACGAACAAGCTAAAATAGCCCACGATGCTCTGGAAGTTGTTAAAAAATATTGTTTGAAGCCAGATGGTAGCTACAATATAAAATTTCTGGGGATTAGCGCAGGACATTTTGAGGATATCAGCAAAACTCGTGAGATTACCTCGTTTTTTAAAACAGCTAATTCAAATATCTCATTCGCGGCTGGGACTTCGAGCCTGATTAAAACAGCTGATTTAAATGATGCTTTTCCATCTGACGTTATGGAGGAAGATGACGAACGGGATGGATCTGTGTATTCCGCCACAACAGAGGAAATGGATGAGATTGAAGCAGAAAGTCTAGTTTATTTTGATAATGTTTTTCCGGAGAGACGTGGTACAGATTCTCCAATTCAATCAGATCAAAACACAAACTTAAATATTGCTGATGAGGACTCCATAACTAGTGAAATATGTCCGCAAGAAAAACCTAGACCACCATCAACATCATTCTTTACAAGATATTTCGAAACACATAGTAATACTGGAGAAAATTCTGTTGATAGGAACTTTAATACTTCGAAAAGTTTAGAGGATATTGATTGTGCTAATGTTGATGATGTTGAGATGGCTGAACTTCCTCCCGATGAAAAATCTGTAAACTTTATTGATAAACCGTCCACAAGCCTACATGAGGTTTGCCCTGAATGCAGTAAAACCGTCTCCAAGTTTGATTACGTATCGCATATGGACTATCATTTTGCCTTAAAAATGGTAAAAGAAGAGGCACATTTATATAAAAATCCAACTGCGAGCAATAACAATTCATCTATTACGTCTGTAGCTAAAAACAAACAAGCTTTACCAAAAAAGAGAAAACTGGACAAGACGATACACAAATCATCTGAATCTATTTTGGCATTTTTGAAAAAACAAGATGATTTTCCTGTTGAAATTAGCGAGTTATGTGTGCAATGTAATAAACGGATACGATTGGAAGATTATCCAAATCATGTAGATTATCATACGGCAAAGGAATTGCATGAAAAATTGAATTCATCAGTAAAAATTGAATCGAATAAAGGTAAGAAAAATTTAACAACAAATAAAAAGGAAAAACCCGGCAGTATAGCATCGTTTTTTAAAAAGGCATGATTAATTCTAGTTCATAATGTGATAATATTTGTATTGTATTTTATTTTTATTTTATATTAAAACGGCATAAACAAATATGTAAGGCTAAGTTTTATTAAATAGGATCAAGGTAATTACAAAATACCGAATATAATATAATTAATAATAATTAGTAATTACATAAATTAATAGAACTGTCTCTGAGGTTCCGTTTAAAATTTTCTTCGAGCTATAAATAAAAAAAAAATGTTATAATCTGCTCAACTAGTACCACAATTAGCGATAGTTATTTCCGCCCCCACGATTATAATTGGAGCGGCCCCGACCGCCGCCGCCTCTGTAACCCCGATTTTCGCCCCTTGAACGATATTGCTGATTATGTTGACTCTCCTGGACATACTGATCCGCATAAGTAGCTTTATTTGCTTGGAAAGAGTCGTAAGTTTTCACTCGTTTAGTATCTTGTTCATATTCCTGCTGTCTGTGGCTACCATAGCTATCTCTTCGATCGTCGCGGTAATTCGCACCGCCCCCATAGCTACCTGCACTATCGAAACCACCCCCATACTCATTAGAACCTTGGTAATTTTGCCTATTGGAGTCATACTTTCCCCTGTTATTGTCATATCGTCCTCGGTTGTTATCGTAACTTTTATTATTGTTGTAATTACGATTGCCCCCGTCATATTTCTGTTCGACATTGAAACTCCCCGCGCTATCGAAACTGGGAGCTTGATTTCCACCGCTGTAACTTCCGGAATTACCTCTAGCTGAGTAATCTCCTCCTTGTTTGTTACCTCGCTGATAACCACCCCCTCTACCACCACCTCTGCCTCCTCGGCCACCGCTTGCTGGACCAGCTGAGCGCTGTTGCCACGAGGGCATTTCTGGGGGAGGTGGTGCTTGTTCTGAGGTGCGACCTCCTCGATCCGGTACCTGCAAAAGTTCCATTAGATTATCCAATTTCAATTTGATTAATAATATTACCTCTCCAATGATAACTTTGTTGAGAGTTGATTGAGTATTCTTCCTTACAGAGGAGTTGCTGGTTTTTTCTATAATAGCCAAGTCCATTCTTGCAGCTAAAAGATCAGCTAAGTCCACATCCGGTTCGACTTTTAAGTGCTTTCTTTTCGACATGTAAATTTTATCAATTACATTCTCTTTGCCTTTGGCACTGTCTGACCACTGGAACGATTGAATTGTGACGTCCAGTCTTGTCAGCATCATCTCGCGTCTTATTGTGTATTCAGTACTTAAGTCCTTTTGAACGCCATTTAATGTGTTCCATTGTTTATCGGACAGAAACCCACTGAAAATAGGATTTCCAATCAAATCTACACCAGCTTGTTTCAATGCTAATTCAATAGTGGGTCCTATTTTCTCAAACAATAATGCAAGAGTTATATTTGGTGGTGGTTTAGAGAAGCATAACGTCATTAATATGCTACGCATGTCACCTGCCTCGGAAGTTTCTTGCTGTAAATTTGATTTGATTTGATATTTTAGTAACAAAGTAATCTACAGTACAATGTTACTTACTAGTTTAAGTTCAATTTTCTTTTCCGGTTTTTTCTCCTGTACGATTCGAGCACCCATAAGTTCGGATATTAAATAGTCTAAAAGCAACAACCGGTCTGATACAATTTGCAGACGTTCTGATACTAGTCCCTCGGTTAACGACTTATATGGACAATCTAATGAATAAAATAGAATGTTAAATATGTTTACAGATCTCTATCATTGCATTAATTTACTTAGTTCTTTTAAAAACGACGTTATTTCCATAATAAAAGACACTGAGTCTTCGGGTAAAGTGATTGCATTCACTTCTTCATCAATGTTTAGTAGAATGCGGATTTCATTTGTTAGGAAGTTAACCAATTTCGTGTAATCGATATTTTTGGGGCCGGTCTCGACAGCTTTATACAATTCCGGTTTTTGCAGCATTTCACCATTATAACTGAAAATAACATAGTGATTAAATTCCTCTAAAACCAGATATATTGAGTTAGAAATCATTACCCGATTAGATTCAGTCCATGTATGATTTTATCGTCCAATTTACTCATATTTCCGTTTTTAATTCGTAAATTTTGTGCCAATTTAACAATCTTAACCTAGAACCTAAGTTTATGTTTGACAGCTGGCTTTCTTCTTCTTCTTCTCACTTTTAGGAATTTTAGGGTTTCTGTGGTGTAATCTTGTCAATCACATTTATTCATAACCTGAAAAAGCTTTTAGGCATGTGTATATTTGTTGTAGCGAAAGTTTAAAATGGGTAAATTAAACGTATCAGTTCTAAGATATTTGAAGTCAGAAGACTTCAGAGTCCTGTCAGCGATCGAATCAGGTATGCGAACCCACGAGTTAGTACCTGGAGCTTTGGCAGCCCAACTAGCAAATCTTCGCCACGGCGGAACCCACAAATTACTTCGAGATTTATGCAAGCATAAACTATTATCTTATGAGCGTGGACGAAAGTTCGATGGATATAGACTTACAAATGCAGGTTACGATTATTTAGCGTTACATACATTATCAAAACGTAACGTGATAAGTGGTTTTGGCAACCAAATTGGTGTTGGGAAGGAAAGTAATATTTACACAGTTTCTGATCCTGAAGGTGAGCATTTGTGCTTAAAATTACATCGATTGGGAAGGGTGTGTTTTCGTAATGTTAAAGATAAGCGAGATTATCATAAACATAGAAAATCGGCTTCATGGTTGTATTTATCTAAAATATCAGCCACAAAAGAGTTTGCTTATATGAAAGCATTATACGATCGTGAGTTTCCTGTACCGAAGCCGATAAATTTCAACCGACATTGTGTTATAATGGAATTAGTGCAGGGTACTTTGTTAAACCATGTAAGTGAACTAGAAAGTGTTGAAATTTTGTATGATGAACTAATGAATCTGATTGTTCGCTTTGCTAATTCTGGAGTGATACACTGTGATTTTAATGAGTTTAATATCATACTTAACACTGAACAAAAGCCTGTTATAATTGATTTTCCTCAAATGGTCTCCACAGAACATCAAAATGCCGAAATGTACTTTAATCGTGATGTAAACTGTATCAAAAGTTTCTTTAAAAAGCGATTTGATTACGAAAGCGAAACATACCCTACATTTTCTGATATTGAACGTACCGACACTCTCGATGCCGACATTATGTGTTCTGGATTGACCAAACGAATGGCACGGGATATTGAACTGTGTTACGAAGAGAGAAGTTCAGATAATTCAGAGCCAGAAACAGACGACCAAACGAACTCTGAAGACGACGCCGATGAGACACATGATACTGAAGTTGAGAAAAAAGAAATTGATGTTGAAGACAAATCGTCATCTATAACCAAACCATTTGAAGAACTGAATTGTAGCGGCAGCGAAGGCGATTATGATTCCGATGAATCCTTCGAATGTGGAAGTATACGATCTACAGCTACCACCATTCCTCCTGATGAAATTAAAAGAAGAGTAAAGATGCAAATTGCATTGAAAAAACAAAAGGAAAATCGTAAAAAATGTGTGGCTAAAGGCGAAGCCAGCGCAGTGACGAGAACAAGAAGAGAAAACAAAGATAATATTAAACAAAGTGGGGGTTTGTGGGGATAGATAGAATTATATAAGGTGTAAGACTAAAATAAAAGTAAATATGATTTAATGTGTTAGGTTTTCTTTATTACATCCCATATCATATAGCTTTACATTCGCCTGTATGTAGAGTGAATGCAAAGCAAACTTTACATGACATTTCAGAAAAAAACATTGAGTTGGATTACATCTATATTATAAGAAATTTTGAGAAACTGATGTATGTACACACGTTATATTTAATTTTACTTAACTAAACCTAGTTTTTTAGCTTCAACTTCATAAATTAACAACCTCCACATTTTCACAACAAAAACCTCAGCTTCTTCGTCTAATACCTGAAAATAAATACATAATATAGCACGTCAATTAAAAATGGATGTAATAATTTTTATACCATTTGAACATCCTCTAAAATTATTTGGGGTTGTGAGCCGGCGAGAACTTTCGAACAAATAAAGTCGACTAAAGTTGGTTCAGGTTCACCAATGTACTCGATAATTTTCTTATTAATCCACGGCCGAATTTTCTTTTCCATTAAGTTGTTATCAATGGCACCCCAATCTAGCTGATAAGCAAACAACGCATCTTTTTCTGTGGGGATTTTTTCTATTAACGACTTTATATGTTTTCGTTTTTCCTCCTGGGATTTTGTTGATTCCTCAGTTTTTTTATCACCATTTTCTTTATCCTTTTTGCCTTTTTTATCTTCGTTATAATCTAAAAAAGTATATCAGTGAAATCGCACTCTTATTATACTTCTTGTAATTCATACCTAAAGGAACAAGTTTCCGTTTTTTCACTTGAGTAGTACTGTCGTCTTCATCAGGATTAAAAACATCGCGCAGCTCCAATTTCTTACGTTTAAGCTCGCGCTGTGTATGCGGACTAAAAGCCAAAGGTTTGGAGAGTGTGATTTTCATACCTGTACCAGTAGGCAAAATGGGTGCATCATCGTGATTTGAAATAAATGAATGCCTAGAATCCTCGTCAGGAGGCTGTATTTGAGTCCACTAAAACCATACAAGTGAACGACATTTATATACAATAATTATGAATTCTACTTACAATTCCTACTTGTGCAGAATCTGAATTGTCATTTGAGTTTGATTCAGGCTCGGGCGGAGGGGGACTGTAGTGACTATCATCCATATCACTGTCACTATCTATAGGCTCGGCTTCAACTGCTGCTAGCTCTTGAGCTGCTTGCTGTACAATATACCTGCAACGACAACGAAAGGAAAAACATTGTGAACTGGCAATTCTCAACAATTTAAAAATGACAGTACTTTTCCCTTTCTTCTCGTTGGCGTTGTCGATCACGCTCTCGTTCCATTTCTCTATTCCGTTCCCGTTCCCTGGCCCGTTGTCGTTCTAGTTCTCTTTCTTTCTCTCTTTCCTTTTGCTTCCAATGCTCCAAATTAACGTCAATTAGAAGCTTAGGTTTATATTGTTCCTCTCTTTCCTTTTTAATCTACAAAAAAAAAACTGTTTGTGCATATGAAGGTTACAAAATCTAATATTACCCTTTCAAATTCTGCGTTGGGATCCTCGTGTTCTCCCGAGAAAATTCTAGTTTTCAGCTCGTCTATTTCTTCTTTTTCCTTCAAACGATCTCTATTATCCATTTCTGCTTCTTTCAGTCTGTCTGCTACACGCTTTTGAAGGTCTCTTCCTCTGAAATTGACATAGAGAACTATGCTTTCGAACAAAAATTCCAAGCAACTTACTTGTAATATTTCGTATCATCGCGTTCGTCGTCATAGTCCTCCAGAAACTCCTTCAACCGTTTAGCATCATGTTCCCTTTCTTCCTCTTTTATTCTATCCTTTTCCCGTTCTTTCTCGTATTCTTTAGCCTTTTTTCTTTCTCGTGTCTCCCAAGCCCTCAATCGTTCTTGATACGCAGCTTCTTTTTCTCGGGCCCGCCGTTCAGCCTTCTTCTTATCCTTAGCCTCTTCCTCCATTTCCTTTTCTTTAAGTAGATCCTTTGTGCTCTTCTTGTCATCACGTTCACGCTCTCTATCACGGTCGCGCTCCCTTTCACGTTCACGTTGTTCTCTCTCCCTGTCTCTTTCACGTTCGCGTTGTTCCCGTTCCCTTTCGCGTTCTCTTTCACGCTCCCTATCACGTTCGCGTTCTCTGTCACGTTCACGTTCGCGGTCTCTTTCGCGGTCCCTATCACTTTCCCTACTTCTTTCATGAGATCTAAATGAATAATTAAATTTGTATAATGGGAATATAGAAAATAGAAATTAATACGTTTACCTGGACCTGGATCGCCGTCGACGTTTTTCTTCTTTGTCTCTTCTGCGAGCAGGACTGGGCGAATGCGAATGAGATTTTTCCCGGTCTCGAGTGTCGCGATTCTTCTCCTTTTCTTCCCGCTTTTTCCGCACCTCTTTTTCCTCTTCTTGTTTCTAGAAAGAAACAAATGTAAATTATACACATATTTCAATATTGCTCTCATTGGAAATGTATTAATAAAAAAATCATACCATTGCTGATCATTGAACAAGAATTTATACTGCTTTTTTTATACAAACATGAACTTTTCTTTTTTTTTAATAACTGTTCGTAAGTTTTGTCAGTGCTGTAATAAGTGAGAAAGAAACACATTTAAGTTAGTTAAGTGGATTTATAATCATCATATTTATGGATTTATTATAAACCGTAACATTCGAAAATATTAATTAAAAAATTTGTATATCCAACAAGCTCGACCCAATCAATTCAATACAAAGAAACTAGACAAGAAGATAAAATAACATCCACCCTAAATACGAATTCTAAATAATAAAACAAAAAGGAATAATATTTTCGAATGAACACAATTTTATTATTTGATAAGTATGTACTAGGAATAAAAAATAGAGAATTTCTACATGAACTTTTGTAGTGTATAACTTACTCTGAAGATAGGTGGTAGCTAATTCCCTAGTGTAGTCGAACAGATCCCCGCGAACTTGCGAATCTCCACAATAATCGACGTCAACAGATTGTTAACACCACGGACCGTAACTTACAAATACAGTCCGCAGCTGATATTATAACTAACTAATTATACGAAATATTCAACTAACAATAAATTTTAAAAAACATTTTCTCAAGTGTATTACATAAAGTGCTACAACGACAAAACAAATAAAAACAACAAACAGAAGCTGTGTAAAAATAAAAAATAAAACAAAAATATTGTACAGCGAGTTTTTCTTTTGTAGCAATTTACGTATATGGTCATAAAAAATAGAGCAAAACCTTTTTCAAATCACATACAATATTAGATTATTAAGTAAATTATACTTTATATACAGGGTAATCAAATTTATATTTACAATTTTTTTTCTTTTCAAACATTGAATGTATGTGAAGTGATTGTCAGGTACAAGTGGAGATAACTGTTGACACATTTACTCACCAGCGGCGCCACGGGCCGAACCTAGGAGGGACTGCGCCGCGCTTCCATTTGCCTGTTTGGTTTCAAGCACCATATAAGCGCAACCTTATTTCTAATACTCTTAATAATAAATAAAACAAAAATCCCCCCATTCCCTAACTGTTCCAATAGCCAATATTCACAATTAAAAAAAATACAACGAACCAAAACTAGTATAGAACAAAGTGGGCCAAAAATACTGAAAGATTTAAATTTACGTTGTTCTAGTTTGACTAGTTGTACTATATAACAAGTTTTATATTGGAATATCCTCTGCTCTAATTTTGTTTGATACAGACGGAGGACAAATGACAGAAAGTTGCTCAATACTAATTTGTATACTTACTTTCATTATCTCGCGAAACTTTCCGATTTCCCTCGTAATTAAATCACGTTTTTCTTCTTCAACCTCAGCCTCCTCCAGAACTTTATTCCATTTTTCAATAACTTCCTCTACAAATTAAAATATTAAAGAATCAGCTGTATACAACAATATCACAACTGAATACCTTCTTTCTTTAATTCGAAATTTGCCATTTCTTCTTGATAGTCTAATATAATTTGCTTAATTCGTTCCATAGCGACCGCATCAAGAGCCTGGGTTTCTTCGTCCAGTTCTTCTTCCTCTGGTTCGTCTTGAAGAGGAGAGGCGCCCCTTTCTCTTCTACGACGTTCAGCTTTAATAACAAACAAAATACACTATTAATGTCTTTTATAACAAAAATGATTTACATTGAAGAAAAGACTTACATTTGTAGCGAAGAGCGGCACACAAATGTTTTTTATACATAGGAATAAAATCATATTTAATTTTAAACCTGTAGAAGTGATAAGATTTAGAACACAATGAGCATTTTCAAGGTTCTAAAAACCCCTTACTCTGCACATATGAGATGTTTATGTACAGTAATTTAAAACTGTTTTAGGGTTAACTTTTTAAACAACGCGTGGGAAAAATTTAAGGCGAACTGATAATTTCTCGATAAGAGTTCAAATAAAAATTATTGTTTAAAACAGAAACTTTACCTTTGTATTCATCTAAAACCGTTTTAGTTTTAGCATCAACTTTGGCCACTAATCGCTTATCTCCTACCATAAGATCATGTAGAAGTCTCACAGCCCTTAATCCAGCGTCCGGTCCAGCCAATTCGCAAAATCCAAACGCTTTTACTTTCTTCCAACTAATCACATGCCCACAAGCCGAAAGTATCTGTCTGACCATTGCATCTGGTGCTCTCTCAGCTATGTTTCCTAGAAACACATACCTTTGCAGACAGGTAAACGTCGTTGATTAAAAACTTACCAACAAAAACCGTAACAGCAGGACCTTGGATTTGCTTCTGTTGTTCTCGATTGGGATTCAATCGGGGCAAAGCTCTGATTTGAGGGGCACTTGTCACCTGTATGGGTACCATCTGTCAAAAGATGGAATATATCTACTAAAAACATCAATAAGAATAAGGGGTAACTCACGTGCTGGAGGGGCATAACGGCTGGCATTAGGGGTGGTGCAGGGCCGGTCATAGGCATGTAAGCCATTGGTAGGCCCTGCATTATAGGTGGACGACCAGGGTAAGACATGTTCATATACACACGTTTTCACTACTAGAATAACTGCAAAATGTCTATGCACACCCAGGAAATTGATTTGTACCCGGACGATCAATACACCTTTATTTGTGGTGCAATTACACACCACTAGCTAGAATTTTTGGTTGAACAGTTTTAAACGTTCACAATTTAGGAAAATCACTACTATCCACTGATTAACTGATATTTTTTACATTATTATTTAGTAATCAACGCTATTGCATCTGTCAATTTCTAGCATACAAAAATGCTGGGATTCAGTTATGCCACAACAAAAATTAAGTTACTAAATGGAAAAGTCTTACGAACTTTTCTGTTCAATCTGAACAGTTATCTTAAATTATTAATACAGAATATAGTTGGTTGATTAGAATGCTCGTTAGAAGTATTTACTTGATAAAATTACATTATAGACATGTTACTAAAATTCTAGTTAAACAGTTGGTATCATAACCAGAATCATACAAATGGCGGTAAATTCAAATTTACCTATAGTCTTTTTCCCACTTCCTGAAACAAAAATATTTCAAAAAAGATGTTTGGTTTTTTAGAAAAACGACCATTTATGAAAAAATCATATCTTTATTAAGTTTATCGTAATAATACTCCTTACAGAAATGTACTAATTTATATTACATTATTTTTGTTAAGAAAAACAAAAAAGAACACTAAACATTTATTTATAAGGGTTGTACTTTTTTTTAAATATTTACATACTTATGTCTTGTTCAAAGTTGAACAAAAACTTTGTAATGGGCATGTATTACACCAATGAAATCGATAAATATTTATTTTGAACAACTGCAATTTGAAAAAATTATGTACAATTAAAATCTTCTTGGTTAAATAAAGATACAAAAATCAATTTAAAACGGATCTTCCTAAACGAAAATTATGTTATGCAAATATGAATGGTTAGATAAATAAAATTTGTAAAAAAATAACAAAAATAAACCAAAATTTATGTCTACTAGTTATGTTCATTTCAAATATAGATACGTAAATAATTCAAATAAAGATTAGAAACGTAAAAATAGAAAATATCTAACTACATATTTGGGTGCCTTTTATTTCTTGGAAATAATGCACTTACATTACAAAAACATCTATCAGATTATTTTCCTGCATCTTATGACCATAATAATTTACAGAAAAGTTCGTAATTAATTAATAAAAAACCTGGTGATAGTGTTAGAACTTGCTACAAATTATTTAAATTATTTCACGTATAAATCTACCTATTTCTGTTGGGTTGATTGTGTGGAGGTGGTTGAGGCAGATTGTTGAGCGAACTGTTGTGCATATTGCGCCCAAGCCGCTTGCTGAGAGTAGCCTTGACCCTGGTAACTACTAGCGGTGGTACCAGTTGCTGCTGCACCGGACTGTGCTTGTCCCTATTCGGAAAACCGCTTCTTCAATTAAAAAACCGTTAAGTAAACAGTAAGAAGCAGGTATATGTGCGGAAAATTATTAGCAAGTGAATTAAATGTTAGAGGAAACACAGAGTAGAAGTTCTGGCGATTTAAGCACTCAAAAGAAATTAATTATGTTCTACCTGCGAAGGATTACTCCAATTTTGGGCATACTGGCCGTAATAATTGTTCCAGTTGCCATAGTTGCCGTAGCCAGTTTGTGGTGGACCACCGTATTTCCACTGATTTTGACTGGCTTGGCTCCAGTTTTGTTGTCCACTACCCCATTGTCCATACCCTTGAGCGTTCCAACCTTGCCCTTGGCCTTGATTCCAACTACCACCGCTACCTTGCCAACTGCCCTGACCTCGGCCGCCACCTCGACTGTTATTTCTATAGTTATTTACTGGGTTTCTCACGTCTCTGTTACGATCATGAGGACGACCACCACCTATAAAATGATATTAATAAATCGCTAGTTCACGTAGGTACATTACAAGCAACACTTACTGGCTCCTCGGTTATTTCGCCAGTCACGTGCTCCACCTACTAGTGGACCACGGTTATCTCTTCGATCGCGATTCCAGCCACCTGAATGATGCCAGTTGCCATGACGGGGGCCCCCTCGCTCGAAGCGATTATTCGGAAAACGCTCACGGTAATTTTTACCACCTCTGTAGTCCGGACCTGAATAATATCATTGTTTTACCACAAAGTTGAATATTGGGAAAATCTACAACTTACGTCTGTTTTGCCATCTGTCATCGCGACGGGCAAATCGTCTTTGTCCTCCAGGTCCGTAAACGGCTTCTCGTCCCACAGTGTTGTACTTTTGAACCAATTCTTTTGCCTCAGTTTCTTCCAACTCAGCATAGACAACCTCATCTAACCAATCTGATTTGGTTGGTAAGCTCATGTTGGCTAAAATACAACAAAGTTGAATGAGACATTATGGAAAAAACGAGGGTCTTAGACCATTTGTCCTTTTGACTATTTTTGTTATTCGAAATGCTATGAATGTCGAGACAATAAGTTTACAAACTTCTTTCTATTCTGGTTAATTATTGTTACCTCGTACATGGGGGAAGTAGATTGCCTTTGCTAAACTTTTTTTTTAATATTAACGGCTTCATTCGTCGAGTTCTTTTAAAGTTCTAAAGTAAAGTTTAGTGGTCTTCTGGAGAATATTAAGCCATAGTCCATTTTGCAAGAAAACAGTAACTGTTTCAACAAATTATCTCTTCATGCAATATTCCCATTTATGATTTAGTCGGAATTGTTGTAAACTATAAACATATCTGAATTACAGTAGATAGAAAGACGTTTGTAAACTTATTTTTCATATGTAAAACCCCGGATATTTTTTAAATTTCGTCAAACCTACAAAGGCCACACACAACCGCCACCAACTTTGTTTATAGAAAACTAATTAGTTCTCTAGAAACAGGTTGATGCTTAAATGCATAAATCCGCCCAAAATAAAATGACAAAAAAAATACAAAACAAAAATACAATATTATGCTATATAAATATAGATAAAATAGTGTTTATAAACTGTAGTAGCATTATACCTTTCATTTCAAGAACAGCCGAATCAGGAACGTCTTTACCGTCCGATGCCTCTTGTAAAGCCTGTCGCCTAGCGTGCTCTTCGTCCCCGACTACAATAACCACGGCACGTCTCTTGAAGCCCTCAAATGGCCGCAATTTGCGGCGTTGGGCCGATGGGAACACGTTTGTCTGCCACAACGCTCAATATTATAATAACGTTCGTAATAGTAATTGTCAAACAATTGTTGATAAGCTATTAAATTCGTAGCTCACCGAAATCCCAAAGATCTATGATTGAATATCACGACAAAAGAACAAAAAAATTATGATGTATTTACTTGTACATATTTCCCACTTGACTAAATGCTGTTGAATGCAACTCAAAACATCCTGTGATAATTTTGTACCTTTGTTGGATAAAATCAATTATTTCATGTTAATTGTTTATGAAACATACTCGGTTTGAATTATTTATCGTTTATTCCAAAAGACAACAACATTTTAGATTTTGCTAACTTTGTCGGTAGTATTTCGATACTTAATTTTGTATGCATTTTTACATAAAATAAAGTCCGATCCTCGAAATTGCTCTTAAAAAACCCGTGATATACCAATCACAAATCTGTGAAACTTAGGGGTAAAAATCCTTTTAAACATTTTGATTATCAGTGGCAATATTTCTGCAATTCACAAATGATAATTTGTTTGCTTTTCGATCCAAACGCTTACATACTAGCACATACCTTTTCTGCTGACCTATACTAAAAAAACTACTTTTTAAACTAAATGGCAATTCTTGGCGAAAAAACAGAGTTTTATATGTGGTATCCTTGAAAACTTTCCATTGCCATAATACTTTACAAAGATCCTTTCTTCTAGTATCTTCAGTTTTTTCATTAGTGCATACATTGCTTTAGTTCTTGAGCTCATTATAAGAATATAATTTATCATCTTCCATAGCTTCAAGAGAATGCCACAGACTGCCTCAAATAACTTACTCTAACTACAAACCTGTTTGATATCTTACAAGCTATCAGATGTTCCTCTAGGAAAAAGTTACTAATGAAAAATTTACCTTTAGCGCTGCTTTCCCATAGTCTCAGCATCCTATACGCCGAGGCCTCGCTGGTTATACTTACCATAGTAAAAACAGCCAGTTAAGATACAGTTGTACTTACAATTAAATAATCATCTCCAATTTACAAGAAAATAAACTGTTAAGAGATTCCTCTAAATTGTTTCTAAGAGCGCAAAAAATTTAATCATGATTTATATGCGTACCTGGTCAATAATGTAATTCCTCCTGCGTACGGCAGCAAGATCAGCTAACTTGTACAAACTTTTCTGCATTTTATACAGAAACACACTCCACTTGCCTTTGAAACAGCTTTTCAAAGTGTTTCCAGACACCTGCAAAGAAAAATTCGTTAAATTTGTAGAAAGATAGAAAGAATCTTCACGTACCGTCATTTTGTCCAATAAATGTGCATCTCCAATAACCGTGAACTTTTTATCTAGATTTGACTTAATATGCTCACGCACCCAGTGAGTTTTTCCCGCAGCAGGCAAACCACACATCAAAATAACCTACAAAAGTAATATTACGTTTTAGTTCTAGTTTACCTAGTCTATGTAAAGACTACTTACCTCGCATTCGCTTCGGGTTTCAGGCCTACAGGGTCCAGAAACTTTCTCGTCTGCTTTTTCTATGAAGCAGTAGTCTTCCAAATCCAAAGGAATGGGATACCATGGTTCGTCGTTGTTCCCCAAATTTAACTCAAAGGCGTAATTACGTGAAAGCACATGGGGGAACAGAGCGAAATTCTCAGATGGAAAATCGGATCTGGGCAATGTGGCTGCATTTGGTTGTACTTCACCATTGACAGTGTATGATACCGTTATATTTTCATCATCTATCGACTGTTAAAAACGATTCTATAGAATGGTTATACAGAAGTTGCTTAGTTCTTACCAAAAAAGCTCCAACAACGTCACCTACGCCAAACTTAACAGCGTAATCTTCAAAGTTTTTATTGTTGACGAACTTCCCAGACGACTCAAATCCAAAAGAATGTTCTGCTTCGCCCAGTTGTAAATCCGTGCTGATCACCGACCAACCCACGCGGAACAAGTGCGAAGGAATAGGCTCTGATGGTGCTGCAGCTTCCTCAGTTTCCATTTTTTCATCTTCTTTGGTTTCCGTTTCATTTTCTTCCGCAGCTTTTTCATCTTCAGGTTTAGTTGGTTCTTCTTCTGGCTTTTCCCCAGCTACAGTTTCGTCTTTGGGTTTTTCCTCTTGCTCATCTGTGGTGTCTTTTGCTTCCTCTGATTTTTCTTCTTTGCCATTTTCTTCGCTTTTCGTTTCGGATTCCTCTGTTTTGTCGGTTTTCTCACTGGTGGTTCTTCTGTGGTCCGAGCGATGGGAATCGTGACGCGAGCGTTCGTATACTTTCGATAAATCCTCAAAGGCCAATTCTTCTGTTAATTTGACCTCGTAGCAAACCTGTTGATTTTTTAAAATTATTTTCAGTTCAAATAGTTTACCAGAAAAAATTAAAGTGTACCTAACATATTTTCTTGTGTAAATCCGAAAAAATCATACATAAAGACTAGTGTTAAACAAACAAGCTTTGTAAGTAAGTGTAAATTGATTCCCAACATTGTGACATTTAATAAAGTGCTGAATTTTAAATTTCAAAGATAATATGTACAGCAATTTATTCTGAATTGTGAAACATAATTTAATTTAAATACGTTTGGTTAGTTGTTAGGTAATGTAACGATTTCGTGATTCACAGATTTTCTTATTGACAAATATTGACATTAGACTTCAAAGTGATAATAAGGAGATAAACGAATGATCCGCTAAAATAAAAATATATTTGTTTGTACCTTGCCAGTGGATACACCGTGTGTGGCTCTGACTCCAGCCCAAGCATATCCGAAAGCTCCTTCATGTAGGGGCTTTGCCGATAAGAATGATTCTTTATCAAGTTGTAGATGAAGGTCAGAGTCATCTGAAACGAAAACAAACACTTCCTAACTAGCGTTTCTCACATTACTTATCAAAAGTTAATTGTTATGTAACTTGCTTTTTGTCAGATAACAGAATAAAATTTATAAAAGAGAAGGAAAATAGATAAAAAAAAACAACAAGAAATATAACGTTTTTATTTAACTACAATATAGGTACAATATTGGTACTATAAAAGGAAAAATACACTTCTGTATTTTATAAGAAAGTATAACTTACATTGAGAAAATGCATGCACTTAAAATATTTCGAAAATCTTTCAAGTCAAAAAGAATATTAATTTACATTATTACAACAAAGGAGAGGAAAATTAAACTCAAAAGTTACTAGAAAAGTAAACTAAACTTAAAATAATAGGTCAAAAAGATAACATGCAAAGCAGAATTTTCCCAAAAGTAAGTGTGTACTAAACGTTCGATACAATTTGTCTACATGTCTTTTACTTACACCAACTAAGTTGAACTTTGTCATTATCAATGGGAGGTTCATCTTCTTTAATCGGCGACTTGCTTCTTCTTCGCTGGGAGCGCTCTGGAGACGGGCTACTACGACGACGTTTTTCCCCTCGCTGCTCTGCGTCACCATCATTTTTCCCTTCTTCTAACTGTTCCTCTTCGACGTTCTCAGTCGCGGGCTCAGCGTCCGTTTTGGGCTCCTCCACAGCTTCCTCGTCGCCCCACCGTGATTTACGACATTTCACATCCTCCTGCTAAATAAATTCCACATTTGTCCCAAAAAACCAACCCCTGTTGTAATTTACAAACCTGTTCGGTGTGGTCACCGTTTTCCTCGGCCGGAGACTTTTCTTCAGGTACGGGTTCTTCAGTTGGTGTAGGTTCGGGTTCCTCCTCCATAGGCTCAACTGAAGCATCTTCAATTGGTTGTACTTCTACTTTTGGGGGCGGTTCATCAGCAGGGGCTGCTTCTTCTGGTTGAGAGTTATCCAAGTCTTCTGTGGATGTATCGGCAATTGACGTATCGGGGATTTCTGTGGATTAAGTAATAGGTCAATTTTCCCGCCCAAAACAAACAGTGAACAGAATTGGTGGTTCTGTTGAAGTTACATGGAAAATAAGGGTGGCTCTTTGATAAATCGTTGTTTTCTGAAGTGGTTTCTAGCTAAATAAACAATAATATCATGTGGCTAATGTACTATTCACTACAAAAACATCGTCACCCTGTATAGTTGTAGTACAATAACAATCAAATCAAAACATTGTCGATTTCCAAAGTGGTTTCTTGATGTTACACATAACGACACTTCCATTGAAATACTCATAAAAGCATAATTACAAACCTTCGGCTAATTCGGCTTCTAGAGCTTCCTTCAAACGCTTTACTAATACCGCTTTAATGCCTTTACTGTCTAACCCCCTTGCAGATAGTTCAGACCGCAAATCCACAACTTTCAACTTAGCAGGATCAATCATAGAACTCATTTTCACATACGAAATGTTTGTATTTTATCACAAAAAAATGTATGAGACACATACAAAAAAACACTATACACACGTAAAGCACGCGCAACTTTTGCAAAATGGCGGCGAGCTATGCTTTATTTTGACAGCGCAAGCCTGCGATTTGCGCATGCGAAATTGGTGGTTTTGAAAATATAAATTGCGGGAAATTTAAATTTATTTGATAATTTTGGATTTTGTAATTCGATGTAATTTGTCTGGATATTCGGTTTTATCTGTATACTTATTGATAATTTTTTTGATATAAGAGGTAATAATGATTTTGGTGGAGCTGTGACTAAATCATAAAAAATTACTGATTAAATATTTACAGCTAATAATATTATCTCTGATTTTGGATTAAAGGGCATCCATCATCCAATATATTTATTTTGTAATGTGTGATCTATATGTATACAACTATTACTTTTCTGGAATTTTTTCAATGTTCTTGCAGATTAGTCGTGACTTTAGTTCCTTCCAGTGGTAAAACTGCAAATGTCAAAATATAACCTGTGAAATTTGCAAGTTCAATCATTCCATTATAAAAACTACAGCCCACCTTTTACAAAACACTTAGGTACCTTGTGTTATGTATTTCTCGAATAATTAGCAAACAATTTTCTCTCTTCGTTATTAATTTTATGTTTTAAATTAATCCTCAGGGTAAGCCAGTTCTCCTAACATAAAGAAGCTTTTGTTGTATTGTGTTCTGTTATTTTTAGAATGTTTTCAAACGGCCTATCGTGCAACCTTCCATTTAGCTGCATGAGTGTTACAAGAGATTCCGGTTCAGATGAATTACTTCCCAATAAAATGGCTCGGGAACCTGTTTTATTAAACGTATACGACATGTACAAGATTAATGAATATACATCAAATATTGGACTAGGTGTCTTTCATTCAGGTATTTATTCAAGACAATGTCCCTTTGGGTTTTATCTGAAATTTATTGTGGGGTTTAGGGGTGGAAATCTACGGAACTGAGTATGCATATGGTGGGCATCAATACTCTTGTACAGGCATATTCGAAATAGATCCTAGAGATGAAAAGGATCTAGGCGATCAGTTTCGATTTAGGTATGTATAGTTTCACAAAATAACCAAATTTTCAACATCCTATTACAGGCAAACTATTCAAATTGGTTACACCGACTTTACGGAGGACGATGTTAAAAGAATTGTTTTGGAACTTGGCAAGGAATTCCGAGGTGACCGGTATCATCTTATGAACAATAACTGCAATCATTTTTCCGGTTCCTTTACAAAAGTATGCTAGAGGATTGTGTTTTACAGTGGTTTATTACAGCAGATTTGTTTACAGATTTTAAGCGGACAAGATATCCCGCCGTGGGTGAACCGTTTGGCGTACTTTAGTAGTTGGGTGCCATTTCTTGAGCGGTGTTTGCCAAAGGAATGGTTAATGCCAATGGCTTTGCAACATTCCTTGAGTTATAGACAAGATTCTACCTGTTCTGAAACATCAACACCACCTTATTAAATTTCATGCCAAATTCTAAGAGAATATTTTTAAGGTAATATATTATGGAACTTGTTCAGTATTCATTTTATTTGATTCATAAGTTAATCTTAGGTGCTATATAATAAAGTGGCTAGACCTCAATCTCAAATATTTTGTATAGCACATAAATCTTATTTGTTGCACTTTTTATTGGATAATTTACACAATACGGTTCAAAGTGACACACTGCCCGGTAAATGTTTGTATTATTTTGTCAAATGAACTAAAATGGTTTAATTGCAGTTGTTGTTATCACTGCTTTTTCCTTTTGACATTGCGCCTTTGGCCTATAGATTTATCTATAAGTTTTTAATGTGTTATCTTGTCCAAAGAACGTAAGACTGCATGATGTTTTTGTCGCTGTGTACACCTTCAGATGGACGAACTATTTGAAATAGTACAAAAAAATTAATGTGTACTAAAAGGTCATTGAGTTAAATATTTTTCAAGCACAGATCGAAATGACCTTACAGTATATGACTCAACATGAGGGAATAAAAACAGATCAAATTAAATTTTATGAATATAAAATAGTTAAACAAAATAATGATACAGACGTGAAATCGACTCATCTTCCAGATGATTCTTTTTATTGTTGTAATATTTTATTGTTTGCTACAAACAGTGGAAAACGTGTAAATAATTGCACATAATATTCGAGATTTTATGACATGTTTCTGTTAGTTGTGTTGGAACGTAACAAAAACTGTATTTATTTATTAAGCGTGATTGTGTGTATTGTAAAAGTATTTTATATATTTACTATAAGTTAATAAAGATTTCTTCATTTATTTTGGTTTTATTCTTGTCGTTAGTGGGAAGGGTTGGGACGAACAGAAAGTCAAATCGACTAAATTAAAAATATAGCTCCTTAATTGATTTATTTATATAGATAAAAATAAAAGAGACAAATTCCTTAAAAATTTGTACAAAAAGCAACAATGTAGTAATGAATAAAATATTAGTAAATATTTATACAAGTGGTTTAATCCTTCCATAATAAATGTTTAATCTATAATTCTTGTGACAATTTTTTTTACACTATTTCATATCTATCTGGGAACAGAACAGCTTCCACCGAATGCTTTACAGGAGAATCATCATCCACCAGTAACACATCCGTTATCTATAACAAACAAATATTGCCAATTAATATTTGATAGAAACAAAATATTTGGCAAGTCTTACTTTAATACTAGCATAAGACGACTTGGAACTAAAAGATACTTGTAATGGGAAAAAGTCATTGGGAATGGCTTTGGGAGCATTAAATTCTAAAGATCCAGTTTTATTACTAGCATCCACCAAGGGTAAATTCCAAATCAGCTGATTACGCCTAGATTCATGTGTGTAGGTTCCATCACATTCTCCTACCACCGGTGAACAACCAATTCTAAAACAAGAGAAATAATCATTTGAAGTTATCTAAAGGGTGTTCTCAACTTACGGCAAAGGAATTATAATATTGACATCAACCAGTTCAAGATTGGTATGGGCAAGTTCGTATTCAATGTTCACATCACAGCTGCCATCACCAGCTTCAGATGGCCAACAATTTATAAGTAGTGGGACTAAAGATTCGTCGGAACTTTGCAATCGCCATTTAAGAACACCTACGTCGGTGAGTAAAGGAAACGGCTTAGATGGCTGCTTCAATCCAATCTATATGAAGAAACAAACAGTGACTTGTTTTGGTATATTCGCAGGAAATTTACCTGAGAGCGCATTCTAAAGAGTTCCTTGTCAACATTTGGATGGGTTTGCAATTGGACGCCATGAGTGTCTTTATTGTCTAATTGTACGCGTATTCTGCCCCATTTCTCGTTGCCCACATGTAAAGTAACAAGCCCTAGTAATTCAAATTGTTGGACGCCGCCATCACGACCCATACGAACAACTAGTTTTTCTTCTAGTCTTAAATGGACACTGCAATTTAAATTTGTTAGATTATTGATTTAAATTTTGTTGTGGTACTGACTCATCGACATCTGATTTAATTGCTGGTGCCTTAGTGCCAGGTTGAGAAATACTGTTTGATGAAGGCGTGTTAACTTTCTCCCCTTCAGATTTTAATTGATCTACAAAAGATTCTACGTCGCGGCCTTTGCCACCTAACTTCATACCGCGAGGTTTCCTAAAATAACGACAAAATAAGCAGATGTTACAATTTATAATTTCGGTAACTTACTGTGGAGCAGAGTATGGCGAAGCCGGAAGTGCGCTTGTAATATTGATGGGCTCAGCTACCGAAGGCGATGGTGTGTAACCCCCAGAGTTACCAAACCCACCGCTGCTGCTGCTAAACGATGACTTACCCCATTTCTTCCCAGCCTCCATTTTTTGTCTCTGCAACTCTTTAGCTTTTTCGCGCATTTTATTCTTGGCCTCTCTTTCTTGTGTTTGCCTGACGGCTTGATAGACTTTTTCCTCGTGCGAGTCCATTTCGACAAACGTACGAATTTGTGACAAATTTACACTTTCACGATAACCTAGCGCAACTATTTCATCGAAAGCAAATATTAACGAGAAGGCATTTTCGGCTATTTCACTCTCCTCCAGCGAACGACAGTATTCGGGGATCTACAGGTAGATTAAAAGAGAGTTTCTCGAAACAGTGTGGAAAAAGCTACTTACAACTCTGGCAAACAAACGAAGAGTTTCTAAATCCTCCAGGATGTTGCTGGCTCTGGTTGTGATAAGTAGCATGTAAAGGCGCTCGAGCGGTTGATAGACATATCGAACTGAATCGGTTTCAACGAAAGTGTGTTGGGTGCCGGTGGGTATAAGTTTTGGAAACGCAGCCAACAGTCCCTCTATGCGAGCTTTGGTCATTTCCACAAATTGTCGGGAGACGATTGCTATAAATTGCACAAGTTAAATAAAAACTGTGTACTAAATGGTTATAATGGACTTTCTACTTACTTTTGCCTGCTTTGGTACAGACAGCTGCAGCTATTAGCACCTAAATACAAGAAAAATTAGGTGAGCAAGTCGGATGAACGGTGTGAAGTTTAGTAATTAGAAGTGGTCAAGAGTACTTGTTGTAAACTATGGAAAACTTACCATTTTGGAGGCTATTTAGTCTGCAAGTAATTATCTTATATTACTTTATTTTTTTATAAAACATTACACCCAAAGACTAGCACAAAGATGACGTTGACGTGTGTGCTACGAGAAAAACAGTGACGTGACGTGTTCAGAGCTGCCAACAAACACAGCAAAAGTAACTAGGATGAGAAAAATTTATTTGAATTTCAAAACAAAAATTTTCTAACAGTTTTAATTTGCATCAAAACTGTTTAAAACAAAATGTAGCAAAAGCAACATTTTGTTTTAAAAATTAACCCTAATTTTTGCTTAGTACATAAGTAACTCTCACAAAAACCTAACATCTAGTGATTCTTCTTATCATTATCAAAATTCAATAAACTATTTCAGGTAAGCATTGCAAATATTATTGTTTACAACGCCGTTTTATGTACAGAAAGTGTTTTATTCTGTTTGCTCCAATTAAAACGTTTTTGATCTAGTATCTATTAGCCGCAAAAGTTTACTCAAAGAGTGAATTATTGTGCGGCGCAGTGTTCTAAATATTAACTGTTCGATTTGCTTCTGTGCAATTTGATATCAGTTTCATAAAGGGGCGGACGTGTTCCTTTGTGTTTCACACATCTAAAAAGTTTAAATAGATATTAATTTGTGTAATTAGCTTTATTTTTATCTTGACGGCTAAATAATGTGGATATATTTATGGATAGTTTATAAATAAAAGGAGCCTTTATTGTTCAACTTACGCGGTTGTCCAACACAATGCAAAAAGTGCAATTTTCATTACAGTAGTGACTGGTTACAATTTGATTGCTTAACAGACAATTATTGTAAGTACGTAATTATTAGATACACCTGAAATTTGCGGCAATTATAAAATATCGACAAAATAGATTGCAATATTATCAACAGATGTTCATTACAGATTACGATAATATCAACTGAAGTTTCCTACTTATCTTCACTATAGGTTTCCATAATATCAACAGGAGTTTTCTATATTACCCTCATTACAGATTACGATAATATCAACCGAAGCTTCCTACTTATCTTCATTACAGGTTTCCATTATATCAACAGACGTTCATTACAGATTACGATAATATCAACAGAAGTTTTCTAAATTATCTTCATTACAGGTTTCCATAATATCAACAGGAGTTTTCTATATTACCCCCATTACAGATTACGATAATATCAACCGAAGTTTCCTACTTATCTTCACTACAGTTCTCCATAATATCAACAGAAATTTCCTATATTATCTTCTGAGCTGTTCCCTACAGGTTTCTATATTTTTATCATTTTGTAATGTAATAGATTTCTGTCATAATGCAAATTCCTTTCTTATCAACCAAATAAAACTTGAGTGATTTTTGTAAAAAAAAAACTATGCCGCTCCACTCAAATTGTTTACCGTTTTACAATTAACTCTTCGAGTAAACAACGTTTTTTGCATGATATATTTATAAGTTATCAATGTTTGCTTCTTTTGATATGCAAACATTAAAGCGCATTATAATTTGTAAACCGATTTTATTTTCTCCACATGAATAGTTTACTTCCTGTTTCCCCTCGTTTGTGTCCCACTCTCCATCGCAATTTCGTCCGAACTCTGAAATTAGACACAAAAATATAAAAGACTTGAGGTTAGGTTGTGTCTAAATTTATTTATTATTTATTAATAGTTTAATAGCATATTATACACGAATGGCACAAGTAAATGCAACAAGTTATTTGCTGGGAAGTTTATTTTATTATTTGATATAGTTGCAGTAAGTGGTCATGGACATGCATAAATCAGAAATATCAAGGTAGGAATTTTGTATAAATAAAAATTTTAAATGTTACATTATTTCAACCTGCAGATTCTTGTTTGTAAATCTACAAATAATAATTTAGGGCACAATAATTGAACGAAACTACGTATCATAGTCGATAATTAACACTAATATACTATAAATTTATTGTTACAAACTAATTAGGAAGTGTTGTTTAGAAAAAGTATGACCTCGACTTGGCCTTGCTTAGAATAACATTTGGATTATTTCGTTATAATCTCTAAGCGATTTACCCAGCTCCCATTTCAAAAACTGAATTTTTGTTATTCCTTTTTAGATGAAACTATTATTCCTCCTGGCATGTTTTTCCGTCACCTCACCAGCCTGGTGTAGACTCGCCGATGATAGTCCATATTTACTGAGCAGTTGTGTGAGCAATCAATGCTTCCATCAACCAGCAGACGCCTGTCCAAGCCCCGATAGCACCTGCAGATGTCGTCAACTGCCAAACTGTAAAAGAGCAGCAGTTTGCTGTGATGTGAACAAATTCAAACTGACCGAGGGCTTAGCTTGTGGAAGTATGTTAACCCACAACATTTAGTTAAAGCTTACAACACGATTGTTTTAGATATTAATGCTGATGGACAAGTCGAGGCCCTGCACATACGAAATGCCACTCTTGACATCCTAAATGTGACTCAACCCGTTTGGAGAAGACTGAGATTCATGACAATAACCGATGGGCAAATAAATAGCGTTGTAGGGGAGTTTGCCAAACACACCATCGTATCCTGCCTTAATTTATCCTCCAACAATATCCACAAGTTTGAGGATAGGTCGTTAGTTAATTTGTTTAATTTAAGTTACTTGGATTTGTCGCACAATAACTTGTCTGATGTGCCACGGTTTAAGAAAGATGGGAATATCACTTTGGATATATCAAGTAAATTTATACACAACATAATTTAATTTACAAGCAAATCTTAGGTACAGTTCTTCTCTAGGTAACAAACCCATGCTGTGTTCAAGCTTGTTTAGTGCCTTGAAGAACACCGAAATCAACTTTAACAATGCCAATCAGACATTTTGCTCCTCTTCCAAGACGTTTAATTGGTTCAATACAACTGATTTTGTACCAGTATCCCAAGTAATTGGTGTCCACAAAGTACGATATATAACTTTAAATCCAAACAAAACTTTATTTTTGGTTTTCTGTTTAATAGCTTCAACAAGACTGTTTTAAAAACTGTACATGCAATCTGCATAGAATAGAATATGTAGGTGATAACCCACCAACTTTTGCTGTGGCGGTGAACTGCTCTGGACAAAAGTATTTTTCTCTACCAACACCTTTACCTTCCAACACAATATGCTTAAATATTTCAAATAACAACGTAAGTATAAATTTAACAAATACCAGTCGAAAGTTAGGTAATAATATTATTTTGATACGAGTAAAATCATTTATTTATCTGCAAACTTAATTGATGATAAAAAGTATAGAGAAGTTTTATGTTTATTGATTTTTCTAGAATTAATTGGAAACTATTTTGCTGAGGCATTAGCAGAAACGTAATTTGTACTATATTTAAAAAACTTAATCATTTTATGCATAAATAAATTATTTTAAAGCACATACATTTTCGCTCTTTAGCTTCTTTTTTGGACAATGTACAATTTTGCTATTTTAACAGATAACATCCCTCAAAGAGCTGAGTGATCCTTCCTACCAGTACCTACGCGAACTATACGCTGATAATAATCAAATTGCGTCCATTCAACCGCTAGAAGGAACAAAATTCATCAGCAATTTCCTGTATCTAAGCCTGAGAAACAACAAAATAAAATCTGTAAGTACCCCGAAAAATGCCATACTTATAAGCGTTTTATAACGAATATAATATTATAAAGTTGGAAACCTACCTCCTGTCCAACATCAAATTCGACCGACATTGGGACCCACGTGTCATCAACTTAGGCTTAAACAACCTCCACTGCGACTGCAACACTGCAAAAGATCTCAAGGTAAACTCTCATCATCCTTTAGAAAAACCGAATTAAAGTTTTCTTTGCCAGGGTTGGTTGCTGACGAAACTAAATCACATCCCGGATTACAACGAAATCCGTTGCGTCAACATGGACATGAAAGTAATCGATTTAAACCCCTCGAAACTGTGCCAAAGCCAACAAGACTGGACTGATTACATTTCCTATATAATCACAGCGGAGGTGTTGATGCTTGTCGGGTTGATTGCTAAAGTGTTCTATGATTATTGGGTATTCAAAACAGCCGGGTATTTACCTTGGCCGGCAAATAGAATGCCTAAGTTGCCTTGCGATTGGTTGTGCGAATAAGAAAAATGAAAATTTATGTGCCTTTCAGTCAGTGCTTCCTGCCTTTATGGTTGTGACAAGAATTATAGAGTTCACTGTGCTCATGCCTGCGTACGTTATTTTATTTTTTTTAGTCTGTCATTTGTAACGAATAGTCTGATTGTACAAACAGAAAAATTCATAAAAAAGGAGTTTTGTTTTTGGAACGTTGAAATTCCTTTGAATTGTTTTTAATTTAGATTGTAAAATACTGTTGTTACCTGAAATCGTAATTAGTTGATTTTAACAGCGTAGTAATTAATTTCTTATTTTTTTCTTCTTTCTCTTAATAGTTGTAGCAAAGCTCAGAACTCTATGATTGTTAAAAAATTACGTGTCTTCTATCAAAATATTGTTGGTTGTGCCTTATGTAGTCAATATGCAATTTTCCACATTTTCTATATCCTACTAACATTTTACAATGTTTGAAAATGTGATGTAACAATAATATTATTATAATTATTAAATATTATCTATATATGTTTTATTAGAAATTTAGATACTAAATAAAAAATTAATTCGAATTCCACGTTTTTTTGTGGTTTCAGTCGTGTAGTTAATTAAATTTTTTACATGTGCGGAACATTACACAAATAACTATTATTATGTTTAAGAGGATGTGAACATTACATAATGAATTTTTAATAAGCTAAGAAAATATCTATTAAAACTATTCACCCTATCTGTGTATTTTAAAACAATTTTTTGCTCACGTCCAAATTTTATTTACACAATATTATAATAACTAAATTCAGGCCAACAGGAATTTCAATTTAGCATAATGTAATCTACATGTCGGAATTTGCCTATGAAAAAGGATCTTAATCGCTGATATTTTCATCGTGTCCAGACCAAACTGAAAGTGAATTAACAAAATACTCTTATTTATACTGTTTGTCAGCATGACATCCACATGTAATTGTTGATTAAGAGAAAAAGTAAGATATCATCGAAAACACCATGTCATCATACTATTAGCAACAAATAAATGCTTTGGTAAATAGTAAAAAGTGCTAATAAGATTACCAGAAATTTACAGAACGCTAAAGTGATAAATTGAAACGAAACGATTTTTTTTATTAAGTGAAATAATTTATTTTACAAACCAAGGTATTGTTGCATTAAATAATTTATGACTTAGCAGAAAAATATCTCGTGTATAAGTTTACTAAAGTGATTATCTTCCTAGTTTATGTTTCTCTGTTTATTCTCGGATTATAAATTCTTTTTTAATCATTTTTAAAATGCATATTGCATTATGGTAAACAGTGTATTAAGGGAATGAACGATATGATATAACTTACACAATTTTAAGGACTAAGGAGTTAACACATAATACAAGATCAAATATAAATTTCTAAACAAGCACAGACATTATTATAAATTTTATTATGCAAACTGTTCTTCTTGTTTAAAATATTTTGCTATTTTAATTAAGCCAGTTTTAGTCTTATCATGTATTATTGTTTTCCCTAGTTGTGATGAAAAACACTTTATTTTATTACCATTATTTGATAAAAGTGTTAATATTTATTAACAACAAATCGCACCTATAATATTAAACAATATAACCTACATTATTGTACTGTTGACCTATTTTTACAAGCTTATAACATTATCTTTTGTTGATATACCACAGGTAAAAATGCAAGAATAATTGTAAAAAGGATATTAGATAAAATTATTCTGATATGGCAATGATTATTTTATAAAAATTTTAAATATAATTTTATTCTATTTTTGTACAAATTGACGTCAAGATTTTTTTTGATCTCAGACTTAGATTTCAAACGAAATGATTAATTTTTCTCTGCAACTGACAATGAGATCAGATAATTATTATAAAAGTATATCATGCTTTATTTTACAATAACAATTTTGTTAAACACGTGCTCACGTTCATTTCAAAACGTGACTTTTTTAAAATATTGCACCATATTTTTTACAAGAATCTGCACATTAATGAATGTATTTTTGTGTGCGGAATTATATTTCTTCTACTTTTCAAAATATAAATTATACAGGGTTTTGTAAACGAACTAAATTAATAAATCAAAATAGACTGAAATTTTACGTTAAATTTGCGCTATATTTTGTGGAATTTCATTTAAATTTAATAGGCGAAAGTAACGCTAAAAATGCCACCTTATTTTTAATTCTTTTGATTTTTGCAAAAGAAACTAACTAATCAACAAATCCTTAAATAAATAACCCATCGAAAGTACAAACAATTTCTTTTCCTATTTATCTAAGAAAAAATCGATAGCTGATGACCACACCATTAGAAAAGTTACATCTTTTGATCTTCATAAAAATTCCAGCACTCTCTAGGCGTTCATCCGGAACAAACTACCACATAATTCTTCCTACAGCTGTTTACACGCCGGCAATTAATACAGGCACTGACCATGGAATGTTCAAGATCATCTTAATTAGTTTATGGTGAAGCATCTTCATTATTATGCGTTTCACGACTTTCAGCTATGACGCGCTGCACATAAATTCAATTGAGAACATTCTATTATTTAGGTTACTATTACTGTTGGAAATAAACAATTAGGTTATTGAAGGTTTTCACAGGAAAAAGTCTCCCGTCATTGTCAATTCCAGCAAGGATTTTCTAGAGCATCATTCTTCGGAACGAGCCAATTACAAAATGAATTACAGAAAAAAATCTTGTTATAAGCACGTAGCTTGCGTTAAGTCCTACTCATCCTGCCAAAAATAGCAAATTTTATAATGAGTTGTTTTAAAATAAAAAGTTAATTTTCCGCAAGATTTCCAAAAAAATTCAGCAAAAATAACGTGTTATGTAATTAATCTGTTAGTGGATAGGATAATGAAATGTTATTATCATATCGCATAAATTAGCGCTCTAAACCCTCAAATATCAACCAATAAGTTTTTCCTGATACCATTTCTAATTTGAAAATCGCTTTGACGTAAAACCAAATAAAAACAAGTACTTAGGTAATATTAACGTATTTGGACAAATGTTTAGTTTAGGCGATAATTGTTAACAAATTTAAACTGCCGCGCTGCTATTGGGCTGAAATTTTAACTAGTGATAAGAGTGGGGGGGATTTTCGTTAAAAATAAAAAATCTTTTAAAATAAACGTCCATCATCTTTTTGTCGCATGGGTGTGTCACGTGTTTTACGAATAAAATAAATGTATAGAACTAAAGCGCTTTCAGTGACCGTCCACCTGTTAGCGCGTTCACCGCGCGCCTTCGGTACGATTTAAATCGTTTTTTTGCCGCGAAATTATTTTTCAAGATATTTCAAGATAATCAGAAAATTCTTTAAGAAACATTTAAACATTCCAAACTTTTTGCTTTAATTTATTTTATATTATTTAAAATGGTTCACCGTAACGGTATTGATTTGGAGAAGAAGATTCCTTCGGACCAAGATGAGATCCAACCACCCACCAATGGTAAGCTAGAATTTTATTTAAGAAAAACCAAACCATTTTTTTTGCGAAAACATTTTTATTGCCTTAATATTTAAACTAAATTATTGCGCATTGTAAGACTATAAACTGGAAAGTATTAATTTTAAAAAGTAATTTTATGTGACAGTCGCCAGCGGCAGTCGAGCTCTTATTCAATAATAAGACATTTTACCATCATCAGCAAAAGAATGTGTCCTCGAAATTATTTTTCTCGGTACCTACTCTCTTTATTATTATTTAATAATTTTGCAACACGTTTGATATATGATGGCTGTCAATTTTTAAGAAATCAGCAACATAGTAAATGTTACGGCCAGTTACTTTTTATTCCTAATGAAAATCATCAGCCTGAAAATCACCACAAAGAACGCGAAATTGATATGAAAATTTTCCATTTAAAAGTTTACATTGAAACGAAAATAGGGCAATGATTGTTATTTTATTATTATACATAAATAACTTTCAAAAGTGCCAGGATAGACACAAAAATATTATTGTAGCTTATTCTTTTAGTAGGTATACTAAAAACGAAAACAATTATTTTTATACTAATAATTACCAAGTCTATTTGTTATTGTAAATTATTTTACAAACTAGAAACAATATAAAATTTTATTTCCTCATTAGTCGATAGTTTATTGTTTACTTTCAGAATACTGCTCATAGATAATAAAAACTGTTAAACTGGATTTAATGAGTACACTATTTAAAAAGTACTCATGTTCAGAGTTCAATAACCAAATTTAAAAAGCGGTTTGTTTTTATCGAAATTGTTTTAAAAAGTATGGTACTCAAATAAGCCACTGGTAATTTAATCTTTTAATCTCCTACTGATGATTATGTTATTATAGGCATTGCTATCAATTCAATAAATTTTATATTTAGTGCAAATAATCCTTGATGTGTATCCATAAAAAATTTTTTGAAAAACATTTTTTTAAATGATCCTTGAGATTATCCGCAAGATAATTTAATTGTAATTAATATTTATTGTTTATACATTTCGTAACCAATTAATTGTGGTTTAACATCTCCATTAGGAAAAAATAAACTAAATTATCAATCTCTTTAGGAAATTTTCTTAGAACAACTTTTTATTAACTCAGCTTCCTTGGAATAAATTTATTCATCTACAGGCTAAAAAAATCCAAGAAAATGAGGCCAACAGAAAATTAAACCAATTCGTTAGATTGTATCAATGCGACGCGACGGTTAATTTCACTGAAAACACTTTACAGAAAAAGTTACAAATGTCAACTTTCAGACAAGTTGACCGAGCTGGCTGTAAGCCAGTAAGTATTCACATACGTAAGTACAAAACCAATGAACTCGTGCACATTTTCGAAAGTATTTTTAGAAATGAATAGATGGTAGATTGAAATTATGGGTTTGAGACGTATAAATACACACCTGGATAAATAATTGCAATTTTTCAGCATTTCAGACCGAGAAATTGTGTAATAATTATTTTTTATATAAAAATTCTAACTGCGTGTATCTGATTCTTATTGTAACAATTCAGTAATCAATTTACTCAATATTTTACTTAACGATTTGGAAACGTTTCATTGAACTTCTTCGAGTAATGACAAATTTTACGCATTAGTTATTTCCAGAATTAGAAAGTTCTTAGTATGAGGAAGGTGGACGTGTGAAAGTAAAATTAAAAAGAAAATATTTGTTCATTACGCTCGTTTAGTCCAAAACATACTTGAAGATATACAAAAAAGTCTTTTTAAGTATTTTTCCCCTAAATATCATTTATTTTTAAGTAACGCGACACCATCAGGTACCAATTTAAACTTGCTGGAATGTCTGTTTAAATGATCAAAACTAGGTGCGGGGTTAAATTGGCGTTGTACTGTATTATTAGTTCCAATCATGCTAAACATTGAATACTGAACAATAGACACATACCCACATCGTTAGAAAGCACGTGTGCAATTAATAAGCCTTTGGCTAAAAATTCAGATCTAATTTTAGCTTGTAAATTATAATTATCAACAATTTCAATCAATAAATACTAGATAATAGTAATTATTTATTGCAGGTATTTTTTTCCAAAATTCCTCTAAAAAATCTTACATAAAATAAAGTAAACATAGCGGTTGAAAAAGTAAATAAGTAACTTGGGAATTTCATGGTGCCTAATAGTCATTATCAACAAACAAGAACTTTAATGGATATTTATTTGAACAATTAAATTGCAAACTTTCCATAACATACGACGTGCTTTTTGTTAAATTCCTAAATAAATTTTCCCCTGCTGAGTTTAATTAAATAGTAAATAAAATTTGTGATATCACTTGACACTTGCATTTAAAACTATACACACGTGCTCTCAAACACAAAATAATATCGATATGGATTCAAGCCAAACGGCATGTACTTAAACCGTACATCACATAAATAAGTCAGGGTTGCGTTTTTACATTGACAATGAAGCCAATGATACTTTTCTGTTGTAATACGCATAAATGGTAGTTTAAGCCTTAAGTGTAACTATATCAACATGAAAGTTGTCATGTCTAATGAAGTGATATGTGGGACGGCACATTAACATAGGTAATAACCATTTTTAGAGGTCGCCTTTATTTTTACTTAACATTACATTTCAAGAATTCAAAGCTAGAAAATTGTTACAATAATTATTACTATGCGCGCGATTAGCGTTATTTTGTGCCTCTTAATTTTAACAACGTTGGTATAGTTTCAAATTTACGAGTAGAGGACTTCTGGAAATAGAACTAGAACTGACATGGGCCGGTCTATAAATAAGCTAATAAAATAGATTGTGCCACCTCATTTTTTATGCTACAAGCCATCCAGTAAAAGAAATTCAAAAGTCGCACGAGTTTTTTTATGTATTTAGGTGAAAGTTTTCCACAGGAATTATGCAAATTTTACACAAATAAAAGCAGCTGTGTTTTGTTGTGAATTTACAAAGAGTTTATATACTTGTCCTAGAGCCAACATTGGAAATATTTTAAATATCACGCCACTATTTAATGCCCATTAATAATTACATCAGCCACATAAATATTTTACAATAAAAAAAATATGACCCTCGTATGAATTATTTCAATTGCAAATTACCAGGAGAGACAGATTAAGCTCTCAAGTAGCTTTTCCAGAATTGTATTTTTAGAATAGAATTTAATTCGAAAATAACTCGAACATCACAAAGTTTTAGTTTCCATTCGTACAAAGTTACAAAATAATTCAATCGCGTAAAGTAGGTAGCCCAGTAATCGATTACAATATAATACACAATAAAAAAGTTTATATGCTAGTATAATATTTATAGACTTATTCGAGGTTTTATTGAATGAAACGAAGCCATTGTTTCGCAGTCTAAAATACAAAAACACCAAGGCTGTTAGTTCTACACAAAACTATTGAGTTGTTAAATTATAATCGATTTTTAATACCTCTCCAAGGAATGTTAATTAAAACTGTTTATAAGGAAGATTTTTTTGTACTGATTGTAAGTTCATAGAAAAAACTGATTACATATACCATATACATGATGAAGTGTTCCTGTACAACAATGTCAAATCCAATCAACTCGCACTTCATAAAAAACTAATTAATACATTTGTATCTGTCTGCAAATTATAAAGGAAAGCTACAGCAAATTCCAATCTATATTTGTATGAGTGATAGTTTTTTTTCAACTATTATAACAGCAAAACCAGTTGTTGGAGGAGAAAAACCTATAATATATCATATGCTAATGTAATATAATCTTAATTTATGCGTTTGTTAAAGCACAATATCGTTAAACATCACGTGAATTTTTAGGTGACAAAAATTAAATGTTACCTATACGCACTACGAAATTTTCTGCTATAGTAGTCGAGCAAAAGCCAAAAAATTAAATGTTTAGTTATTCCTTTCCTTTCCGCAAGACCAAAAATTTTTTTAAACAATTTAAATTGCATTCTCCTACTTTTTATCACAATTTAACCAATTTGTCAACCTAATAAAATAGAAGGTCGAGTCTCGAGAGTTTTGTTCCTGCTTAAAAACACCGTCCACTAATTCAACATAATTGCTACTTGAAATAAATAAGACAACACCACAGGGATCGTTTTCAACTCAGTAAAATGATGTGCGTTAATCGCGCTGAAAACAACAATAATCACCATTATTTAACATGATATAATTGTGTTTTGATTCGAATTATGTCTTTCCTATAATGGCATTATGATTAATCTCTTCCGGCTGCCAAAAAAATTACAAACAAATATTTACAATGTTATTTTGACGTGTGTAGCGAACTATGAACAGTTTTTTCTGTCCATTGTTTGCAAAATGCAAAACAAAGCCTGTCCATCTCAAGCCTGAAACTCAAACAAACTTTGCAAACACTTCTTCCTGTCACCTACTAACCACTAAATTGCTCGTACAAAAGAATCTAGGACATTGTTTCAGATTCGTATTAATAAATCATTGCTCCTGCTCATTATTTATTGTTAACACAATAAACATTCGTTCCCGCATTGGTCACCAAACCATTTCCCGTCGTTGTGCATGATTATATGTAATTTAACAATACTTACTGGTTAAATTTAATTCGATTAGCAACGACCTACTCATTGCAATTATTTATTTACACCCATCACTTCCATGGTGGACAAATAGTGTTTGTTGTCAGTTAAGGTTTTTAAAATTTGATACATCACACAAAAATCCATTGTTGGAATGTTTTATTTACTAGAATATAATTTCAAAATATTTATTCCTTGATTGTATTAGATATATGATGTGTATTGTTAATTTGCCCAGTTTATATAAAATTGACTAACTTTTTGTGCTATAGAAACATAATTAATTCATGCACTTACCCCATTTAATAACAAACAATCCTGAAAATCGATCTTTCAGCGAAATCAAAATTACTGTTGTGGAAACACTCAACAATGCTAATTTTCCCATTATCAGATAAATATTTTTAATTTATGTTATATATTTAACAGAATATATTATCTATAACTTTGATTATTTATAAACAAGTTCTGTGTTGTTTATGTTTTTTTGTTGTAATATTCCGCTTCGATAGAGTAGAATATTTAAAGCACCTAAAAACATTTAAAAAAAGAGCAAATTATGAAATTACCGTATTTAATCCACCTGCTGCTCCTTATTTTTACAAGTAAATAAACAAAAAAATGTAAATTAGGAATTTGTCCTTATTATTTTTAGATACTACAACCTTGACATTCGTTTGGCTTGTAATACTAATGTATTATTCTTTTATTTGTATACGCTGTGCATGATTCAGTTTTTGGTTTCAAGTAAAATGACAATTATTTCAGAAAATATTTTACTATTTCATTATCTTCCTTCCACAAATTGTGTATTAATTATAAATAATTACCGCTGTTTAACAAGTAAACTCGAAGAAAAAGTGTTAGAAATCACCAGTATCTATTTACTTATCACCGTTATTCTAGTTATGTTAAGACTTTAAGGTCGAGATTAAACCTTACATACTTCAGTAATTTTTATTTAAAAAAATATAGTAAACAATGTTTAAATGGCACGGATTCAATAACGTTAATCGAAGAAAGTGGCATGAGTAGTCCTTGTAACACTTTATTATTTACACATGAAAGTGTGTATCAAGTAAATTATCAAATGAAGTGCGTACTAAGGGATATACGAAAATTTGCAAATTTAAACCCGGCGCCTTCACCAAAATTCATATAGATGAATGTAGATAACCTTCAGTCTCTGTAACTGTATATTTAGTTGCATATTCATTTAATATAGTATTGTTGGTTGTCTAAGAACAAATTAAGAGAAATTATTGTTTACATTTAGCAAAGTTGTAGGTGTGACTAATTCGTTTTAATTTTATCTTATCCTAATTTAATAATAGCTGCATTATTATCATCACAAGAGGGGTAAAAATCATGTCGAGGATAATAGTAATGTATTTCTTGGCATTGGCTCCGCCCTATTAATACCCCGTTTACAGCTACCCTAGTTATAATTATAAAATATTTAGTTCAAACTGCAATATTATACATTGAGGTATAAGGTGATTATCATGACAATCAGCATGATTTTGTAAACAATGATCCACTTTAGACTTTAATTAGTTATTTATAGTCGATCTTATAACGAATATGATAAAATCATTATTTATTATAAAGGATATTTCAAGTTGTAGATAGAATGTAAATATTTGGCAACACTTTTCTCATGCATCACTTAATTATGCAAGAAATGCAGCAATGTTGTGCGATAGAAATAAAATCTTGAGCCAAAATATAAAAAAATTGTCATGTCGTCACATGCATCGCGTTTTTTCCTCAGTCATGTAATACGAGCTGATACAAAACAGCAAGTCATCAGAGACCTAAATGTTTCATGAACAATTAGAAACTATTACCAAGCACCCAAGGTCATACCAATCATCAATTCGTAAAAAACAGTTTTTCAAAGAAACCGTATAGTTTATTAGTGCATTTATACCAAAAATTTGGCTTGACCATGAACTGGCTAAGAGTTTTTTGATATTTCTAAAAGCCTATTAATTATTACATCTAACAATAGACAGTACGTAACTAAAACCCATTAATTATCCACATAGCTATTTTTATTTTACCAAATCATGCGGACTGTTAGTTAGTACATTTAACAGCATACAATGCCAAATATAATTTTCTATTATGTAATTGTACCTGTCATCCATATTTGTGGCGGCGACCTTTGTACGTTAGAATCGCGAATTAGTGCGTCATGATATCGTCAGATTCACACTCATTGTGAAATGTGGCTAGTTGTCTAAAGAAAATATTTAATTTAATTATTTTGAGGTCAATAACAGCGTATTGTTGAACTAGGAGTTTTTTTATCTTTTCAAAACGACCTAAGACAAACATTTACCTACTCACCTTTAAATGAAAATGATAATAATTGTATTAATAAACACAAATTTGTACATGTGGAATGGAATGAAATAGAACAAGACGACTTTATTTATTTACTTTAGTCATTTACTCATTTATAGTAAAATCTTAAGTAAATTTATTATCCGGTTGTTTGTTGAAATGTCATGAATCTGGTTGATAAATTTTACCATCTTCAGGACACCAGGTGGATTATATCTGCAGGAATACATTTGCATTTGAGTAATCCAATAAAATTATTTTAGTAGCACCAGTACAAATTTGCAAGGACGAAATTTGATTATTTTTCTTTCTTTTATGCGTTGCACTTGGAAATTTTTCGTTGAAGTGCTTAGTTTATTCAACAACAGTACACAATGCCTGGAATTTTTCCCTTGAATTGTTTTTCAACCTTATTGTTCCACAATGTGACTGCAGACGTGTCTCCTGGTGCATCATTTTCTAGACTAAAAATGACTGGTTTTATATGCTTTGAAACCTGATAAGAAATTGGGCACCACTTAAAATAAAAATTAATCCTAAATTGTCAAAGAAGAAAGAACCCTTAGGTACCGATTTTTTTGCCGATAAACTACATAGCAGGTACCTAACATGTCACTGAAAAAGCTGCATGAAAAATAACTGTAATTAGCGCCACTTGTCAATATTTCAACATGTTGCAATATAATTTTTTGCATGACCAGAACCAATTAATAAATATTTTCAAATCAGTCTAATTGTTGTTTTCTGTTTGTTTTGTTATAACAAATTAATTTGCGAGGACATGGCACATTCATGGAAGAGCACGTGCTGGTCATACCTCTCAACACGTGTCCAGGTAATAAAAAATAATTTTTGAGGAAAAAATTTGACACAGTCATATCATCATTATAAGAGAATGAGTTTGATATTACGGAAGTAGGTTCTCGACATGAATTTTTAATTTTTTCAAATTATAAATTTGTTTATTTTATTTGTAAATTTAAATTAATTTTAGGTATAAATTTATAATGCTTTTCTACAAAACGATAAACAAAAACACATTACGAAGGACAAAATTCTAAGTTCTAAGTGTTCACACTTAATTTCTCCACTACTCCAAATGTGAAATTTTTAAAATCGGGTTTTACTTGTAGTTTACTCGATTTTATAGGGTCGACGTCACCATAAAAGAAAATATACTTAATTATCAACCATCAACTAGTATTATGTGTATTAATAATAATTATTATATAATACTGTTTATGCAAAATTTAGTCATGCTTTTCAATCCCATCGTGTGATACAACACGTCTACATAAACATAATTTTCCAAAACGGAAAAAAATTCATCTATCTTTAGATTTTATTTATTGACCCAATTTACTTCTGGTTCAATTGCATCAAACTTATTAAATTGGCTTAAATGTTATACAAAGTTGTTTTGTTGTTTACAATTATTTGTAACTGATTGCCAAAATTTAATTATCGCTTGCCATTTACAATTTTATTCACTGAAAGCTCTTCAGTTTATCACCATTATTAAATTTAATGGTACCGCACAATTATCATAAATGTTACCGATGGATTTCCGAATGGAATTTTCTACGACACAGTCAATTTCCGATCTAAAATAGGTACATACATAGAAGGACGATGACTACATAAAAAAAATTAATCCTCCTCTATTAGTACCGTAGAATTAATTCATCATCATTATCAATAAAATTTTGCGTTTATCATCGCTAAATGATAAATGATAATTTTAAAAATTGCACAACCTCCAAATCTACAAATCGCTTGTCTGGCTTAATAACCTGATTGATTATCAATTGTGAATGAAAAAAATATCTTAACAAGTATTAATTGTCAACAGCTTTTCTCCTCTTATGTAGTTTCATTGTTGAAAATGGAACGAAAACTGTTTGCGATTTCCGGTACTTACGCGCCTAAAAGTGATGTTTTTACCTGAGGGATAATAGCAACGGCAAAATAATTCTAGGAAATAAAGACCACCAGGGGTGTGGTGTTTATGGAGGGTGACTGCAAGAAAAGGCATGCTTTCGTTTTCTTCGAAAGCTGTTACATGTACAGAAGGGGAGTTAGGAAAATTTAAATAGGTCACAAAAAAATTAAAATCCTTGAAAAGCAGCGGAAGAATAAAGCGATAAATTTCTGTAATTGTTTGTATGAACAATGAACATGTTAGTTAGAATTAATTAATTTGAAACTGCACAAAGTTAATTAAAATTTTATGTTAGAACTTCCGTTGAAATTTCGCATGTAAATTTCTTAGATATTTTGTTTATGATTTTCGAAATTTTCAAGGAAAAATAGCCAATAAATTGCGATTAAATTTTGAAGAAACGAGAAGTAAAAAACGCTTTCTACGATTTAAGTAGATACAAAATCGTGTTTTTATACGAAGTAATAAGAATTAGCGATCGTGTTTTTTTCAAAAAATGGTACCGTCATTGCGGTTCCTTCCCTACTCGTTTCTTAATTTGAAATTATTGTCGATTGCGATTAAATTTTGAAGAAAAGAGTCGGGTTCTTTCGCAATAAAAATATAGTATAGGAGTCAAAATCGTATTTTTCTTCATATACGAAGTAATCGTGTTTTCTTTTTCCAAAAATGGTACCCTCATACGAGTAGCGGTTGCTTCCCTATTCGTCTCTTTATTAGAAATTAGCTCCTAATTTCGCCTCGCATGCTCTCTTCCGCGTCATCGGGTACCCCCAATTGGTACCCACGGCTTTGTCGCGTGCCATCGCCGAGCACGTGGTTCTTTCCCCTGGACAATTCCACTTGGAGATATTTGAACTGCACCGCGCCAAGCCGGCAAAAATGCGACATTAAAATGAAAACGGATCACTTCGGCAGGTTACGACGACATATTTATTTGTATATGGTCGGTTCGATCGGGTTCCCCCAGAGATCCCACCGCTGCCCGCTCTGCTCTCCTGCTTGCATTGCGGTTAACTTCGAGTTGGAATCGGACGACTCAACTAAAAACAGAAAGACTGTTCGCTGGCTGTTATCTATCGGGTCGGGATGTGCGAGTAAAGTTCTGAATCGGTATTCGGTATTCACCCACCACTGTTTTATTACTACGTTTATCGGGTCGTGGATTTGTATATCTTATCAACGGGAACCGCCGAGGTTTCGTGATAGTTTTCCGTAGAAAATTACATACCTGTTAATGTTCAAAAACGAATATATATATAAAGTTTTTGGCATGAATGTTGGTTGTAGTTTGATAAAGTGTGTGTAAAATACAGTGCGATAACAGTGAATTTTCAAGCGGTTATTTTATGTTGAAACAGTAGATAATCTTCTATATGAATGGTCGATTATGAAATTTTTTTTAAAATTACTCCTATATAATTTGTTCACGTTAATACTATCACGAAAAAGAAAACGACTTAAGATCGCAACAAGCTGCTGATAACACGCGAAATATTCCAAAAATTTCGCGTTTAAAATCGTATAGTACAAAAAAATTAATTTATTTAAAATAACATTTGATAATTAAACGCACTTTTCGAGACATTTCCTATCAAATATGAACTGCATATTATAATCTTGTCCGAAAACCGCTCTGGAGCTCTACGTCAATTAAAACATTTCTAAATATAAAACTTAAAATGACCAACAAACATAATGCAAGATACACCTCGGTTTTGGACCAGGAACCCCATAACTGTGAAAAAGATGAAAATGGTATGTAGAAGGAAATTTTGCGTTATTTATTTGACGTCGGTGTTGGCTGGGCGGTTTGCTGATTTTCAACACGTGCTACACGTGCTGGACTTGGTGGTCTACTTTCCATGCCGGTACTTCGTAGTCTAGACTTCCTCAATTTTTGGCGCGCTCAATTTAAAATAAAATGCGCGATCCTCGAATTAATCAACATGTTTGTCTTCAGTTTTTCTTTCATTTTGATTAATTAGTTTTCGTACGAATTATCTTATCATTCTATACATACATATAACTGTTGTACGCGTTGTATGTTTACCCATATATTTTTCTAGTTCAACTTTTAAAATTATAAATGACGCTTATCTGCGCTTTTAATATAAAATTTCCTATATATTACACTCTTGCGTATCCAGCCTGTGAGATCGATCCAAACTGGCGCCTTATCTGTTATTAATCTAGATCCTCGTAATAAAACATTAAAAAATACACAAATTGAATTTGTTAAGGCTTCAAATTATCACTTGCTAAGCCGCTCATACTTTCAATTATATTTACCGCCTTTATATGGGGCCCATTGTAAAAATTTAGCACCTATTATTTGTAGAAATAATAATAATTTGTTTGTGTAAGGTTTTTAAAACTGTTTACTAATTAAACGTATGACTAAGTATTTATTCGGAAAAATCCAGTTACTTATTATACGTACACTGAAAATTCTAGGAGTTGCTAAACGTGCCTTGCATGTGATTTATTAATAATAATCACGTGCAAGTCGTAATTGTGATTTTCAGAAAATTTTATTGTTTTTATCTTTTAGATATCATCAAAGAAATGTTAATTAGAGTAATTTTAAAAATCCCCAATGGAAAAAATTAGTTTAGTCTAATTTAATTTATTGTTTCAGTTTCGAGAAACGATTTTGTAATTAGAGATAAAAATTTTAGTGCTGTTGTTTGTTCCTGTTTTATGTGTAAATAATTATTTTAAAATTGGGTATTTGTGCAAAAAAGTTTCCAAAAGATTAGAAATTTACATGTCTAAAATTAACTCTAGATAGTCTATAGTTTCATGAATAAAAAAAAGACCGAAGAAAAATTGATAATTTCTGAACTAAATAGAATATTTTAGGAGACTTAATTTATGTCTCTGTTAAGGTTCCAAAAATTTTTTACAGTGAGTCTGATGATATTTTAGACAAACCCATCATTTAAAGTTTTGATGTGAGTTGGAGTCTCGACATAAATAATAATTCTGTTAATTTTCTTGTCTCACAATCAGATTTTAATGTCCTATTTTAGAACGCCCTTTTTTTGTTTCGAAATATTTCTAGAACTTACTCACATGTCAAATAAATGCAAATAAAATCAAAATTTTAAATAAATGTGTAGAATATACCTAGTATTTATTCACAATGCCTATCCAAATCTCCAAATCATGCATTATTTATTTCCGAATGTTAATTTTTCATTCGAATTGCTACATTATAATTTTTTATAGTTTCTTGTGGGTTGGACAAACCATCAATTTATTATGTGCACCAAGGTTAAAACGCCTTTTAATTATTTTCAATATGAAAATTTTCGGCATAATAAATGCAACAATTTTATAATCCTTGAGACGAATTTTTCCGAAAAAAAAAACACATAAACTGCTATAAGTAGCGAATTAAATCGCGTTTGATTACAGTTTAACTGAAATTAATATTTACCAAATTCGCTAATTATGATTATCATGAATATATTTTGCCTCAAAGGTCACACAGATATTCCTTGATGTTTTCTTTCGCATGTACGTCATTCAATATGACTGTACATAAAAATCTAATCGAAAGTAATAAAATTATTCAACAGACTTCCACAATAATTTTCCCTCCAAAAACGTTCAAGAAGGAATGATTGATTGGTGATGCTGATGTTGATTATTGTGTGCACTTTCAGATAAATGACATATTTATTGACTTTAATTAATGTGTACTTCGACAAAACAAATTTATATAACCTTCGTCTAAATACATACGAGTATAATATTCGTCCTGGACTGAAAATAATAATGCGGTTTATTCAGGTTCAGGTATCGAACTTGAATTGTGCTGATTTGCATCGGAACACGCAAGTCATGGCCTTTATGCAATCGCTTAGATAATTAAAATACGTTTTTACTGTTGTTGAAAAGTACATAAAAATTTTCGTACAAAGATTAGATTATAGTGCTAGTTTTTGACCTTGATCGAGAAACCGAAATAAATTTGTTCCAATTTTTTTACAGGTTGCTTTGGCACGAGACACTTTGTCACATTCATGCTGTTCCTCGGAATGGCAAATGCCTACATCATGAGGACGAACATGTCCGTTGCCATTGTGGCAATGGTCAATCACACAGCTATAGCAGCAACAAATAGCCATAATAGCGATTTCGTTGACACTGAATGCGGTGTGCAAAATAATAAGGTAGGTTGCGAAAAATTATGAAAAAGTTTTTGTGAGCTCTGCAAGGAGTAAAGGAATGTTAATATTTATGTATCACATCATGGGTATTGAATTTCTGGTAAAACCTATTGTCCCTCTTTAATGATTTGTTTGCTAAGCGACTGTAAAACAGCGATAAATTATCAGTTGTAATTTGTTGAAGGTTAGCAAAATATACTAAACCTACGACTAATTTCCGATATTTACAATTTGCAAAATGTTCCTCAATAATTTTGAGCGCTTAGTTAGCCAATTTTTTTAAGCAAAATATTTTTGTAGACCATTGCAGACAGCGCGGAAAGCGATGGTGAGTTCATCTGGGAAACCGACATCCAGGGCTACGTACTGAGCTCCTTCTTCTACGGATATGTGATAACTCAAATACCCTTTGGTATTTTGTCCAAACGCTACGGCAACATCTACTTCTTGGGTGTTGGCATGTTGATCAACTCGGTGTTTGGTCTGCTGGTGCCCATTTCTGCAAAAATGGGTATCTGGTGGCTGGTGGCCGTCAGGTTTATCCAAGGGCTAGGCGAGGTGAGTAGACATCTGAAACAAGTACAAAGTGAGAAAACAGATTTTTGTCAATTTTGCATTAATTGAAATCTTATGTCACTTAACAATCCGGACAAAAATCATGTTCAATTCTCACTTTTGTACCTTGTATTGGTTTTCAATTGTACCTTTCTGGTCAGGGCCCTATTGTCCCATGCACACACGCTCTTCTGGCAAAATGGATCCCCCCTAATGAGAGAAGCCGAATGGGTGCTTTCGTATATGCAGGTATATTTTTTCTGCAATTCCGAAAAAATGAGAGTATCTGTGTGTAAGACTAAAAGTTTTTATTTTGTTGTGTGGACGCCGCGCGGGTATGTAGGCAGTGTTTGATTCTAAATTAGTATAGAAATACTGTTTTCCTTATACCAAAATTTCCAGTTGTTAATTTTATAATTACATTGCGTAATGACACCAAGGTTAATGTTATTTCCGCCAATTGCTGTAATCGGAAGCAATGCATTAATCTCAAAACCCAACAATTTTACAATTGCAAACAATAATTAAAATTTGTCCACAAAGAAACTAAATCAAAAATATAGTGGGACAAAACAATCACGTCATAAAATTAATAAATTATTATAATAAAGTAAAACAAAAACGATTAAGCGATAATTTGTGTTATTCTTGGAATGATTCCTGTCTGCAGATAGATAACACAATCTTTCAGGAATAACAAAACCAATCAACCAAAAGCGGTTGTTTTGAAAATATTCTGTATTATTTAATTTTTTTCCTCATAACTCAAACAATATTTCAATATTCTTGGTATGTATTTTAGGAGCACAATTTGGAACAGTTATATCAATGCCGTTGAGTGGCTTGCTTTCTGTTTCTATTGGCGGATGGCCATCAATTTTCTACGTATTTGGAGCTGTTGGTACTGCCTGGTGTGTAGCATTCCTTATTTTCATTTACGAAGACCCAGAAGCACATCCAAAGATCGATACTAAAGAACGGGAATATATACAGAAAGCTCTGGGGTCCAAAGTTGGAGCAGTTGTAAGTATTGTCCGCCACGAGGCAAGAAATAGATTTTCTCAGAATAGGATTTAATATGAACTCAAAAAAGTATATAAATAAAAAGACTCCTTGGGTTTTTTATTATAAATGATGGATCATTCAACTTTCAGTTCTCAGAAGAAAATACAGATAAGAGTTATTTCACAATTTAAAACCCACTGAAACTCGTATCCTAATAAAACGAACTAGCTTTTTACTTCCATCAGTTTTCGCAGGCGAACTAAATTTGCTTTATTTAGTAAATTTGTTGAATTATTATTATGCTAAAAGGAGAATGACTTTAATAAGTTTGAATTTTTTTTAGGTTCCGCCAATTCCCTGGAAATCAATCGTCAAATCCCTGCCATTTTGGGCAATTTTACTAGCTCACATGGGACACAATTACGGTTACGAAACGTTGATGACCGAATTGCCCACATACATGAAGCAAGTGCTACACTTCAGTATTGAAGATGTAAGTGTAACAACCCTAAATAAGGAAAAATGTTGAGTTTTTTTGTTTTATAGAATGGAGTCTTATCTGCATTGCCCTATTTGGCCATGTGGGTATTTTCTATTTTCATTAGCCATGTAGCCGATTGGATGTTGACCAAACCGTACTTTACCCATACAATCGTGCGGAAATTGATCAATGCAATCGGTGAGTAAATTCCGGAAACCCTTAAGAATTTCCCTACTATATTTGCGGTTATCTTCAGGACAATATGGTCCAGCTATAGCTTTGGTAGCCGCTGCCTTTACCGGCTGTGACCGATGGCTAACCGTCACCCTTCTAACAATTGGCGTGGGGCTCAATGGTGGCATCTATTCAGGTTTCAAAGTAAACCATCTGGATATTTCACCGCAATTTGCAGGAATTCTCATGGCCTTAACCAATTGCCTTGCTAATCTTGCCGGGCTATTGGCGCCTATTTACGCCGGTAACATCATCAAAGGAAAGGTGAGTTATTTTCTCGTAACAACTAAAACACCAGCTAAACTTTTATTATTTTGCAGCCAAGTCAAGCGAAATGGCGAGTAGTTTTTATAACAGCAGCTGCTGTGTACGCTGCTTGTTGCACATTTTACGTGCTCTTCGGAAGTGGTAGACGCCAGCCCTGGGACAATCCCCAGGAGGACGAAGAGCTACCAGAGAAGAAAAAGAATATCCATGACGAACCAGAGGTTGTGACAACACGTGCTTAAATATTAGGCAACATCCAGAAAGAACTGAAAATAAATGATGTGATTTATTTTATTATTATTATTATTATTTAATGTATGATGTAGTGTCCCAAATTTGTTGGGTTTTTTGAGTAAGGATGATATATTAGAAAGAAAAAGTTTACATAGGCTAGTTTTTATGAATCGTTATACAGTGTTATTCTTATTTTGTAAACTAATGTAGTTATATTTTTATATACAGGAAAAACAAGTAATACTCTGCAATTTTCCGAAAATTAAACTTGTATGTTGTACATATTGTTCATCAATTTTTTCTAGATTCCTTTTTGTTACATTATTAATGATACTTTGTACATAATAAGAATATTGTTCTTTTTAATTATTTATAATAATTGCAAAATTACCAATTTTTTACCATTACATTTTGAAAAAACACACCCCTAAACTTGTGTTTTATTTCGAAGACCTGGGCACAAAAAATTAAAACAACTTTGATGTACAATTTAATTTATAATACATGTATAGTCAATATATGATTACAACAATAAGAATAATACATACCAGATGCTAACAATAAACAGATTATATCAAAAAGATCACTTAGACGACATATTTACTTGAGACTAGAAAGTATTTTACTTTTCCATAATAATAATAATAATAATAAAGACTAGATTGCACATAAAAAATAATACTACACCGCACTCCACATTTAAACCAAAAATAGTGGAAACATTTTTGAGCAAAACCGAATCCAAATAAAGTGCAGTGTAAACAAAACATTTCGTTAACAACTGATATCTAACAATTAAAACTTTATACATTATACCCAATTTAACAACTACTTACAATGTAACAGAGATGAGAAAAAATAGAGAGAAATTGTAAATATGCGAGAGAAAACAGAACGATTATCTTAAGTAGCATCACAAAAAGATTCACAGATATTTGATGGGTTTTTTGTTGCTTTTAGAAAAACCGTACTTGACCTTTAAGTAGGTGGGTTGTTATTATACTATAATATGAAGTGTAATACTTAGTTGTTTATTTTATTATTATAATAGATATCAAATATGTTGTTCTAATATCTAATTTTCAACACGATCAATAAGTTTCATTTGAGATAACGAAAATATTAGACAGGAACAACGTTGGGATTTTCTAGTGTTCTGGTTTGTTTATCCTAAAATAGTATTTCAAAAACTGTTTGAAATACCTGATTGTACAAGCTTTAGTTTTTGTTTGGTTATTCAAAATACAAACTGAAACACATTTTTATTATTATAAACTAATTTTCTATTTAAAAAATACAATTAATCACTTGGCACTTTTCGTCGAAAAAAACTGATCATCTCAAGTATCAAAACTAGTATTTATTTTTTATTTTTAACAATCACACACTATTATTTTCTTTTTAGTTTATTTTATTATTAGAATTTAGGATAAACACAACCGCAACACACGTTTTTAGTGCCACACAAGTTGACGTGGCAACATATTTTTTTTGTCTGATGTATATTATCACTCACTTGGGAAAATACACGATAATTTGAATGAAATATACATTAACATTACTTATTATGTTACGTTACGTTACGTAGGTAAATTTTTTCAAACACATTAAATCACGTAATTTTCTGTCTTTAAAATGACATTTGGAAGAACTGTAAGAAAGATATTATACGTGAACAATACTACACCTTATAATAATTATAATAGAATTTTTTGTTTTTTTCAAATTACGTTATATTAAGTGCGACATTGTGTTGTCGAAGAGAGGCAATGCTGATATATATATATATATATATCTAACCTAATAAATACTCGCTAAAATAGAAAAAATGGTTAATCACATCATGCGAAATTAATATGCAATTTAGCCAAGGCATAGGCAATACTACAACTAGAAATTATAAATTAGAGGAATGTTAGGTACTATTAGGTAGTAGGTTATATTGCTCTAACTACACGTAATAATTTATTAGAACACAATAATTGCGGTGATGGAATGTAGTTTCATTTACTTCCAGCGTTTTATTAAATGGCACAAAATAATTAACTGAAAAGCGAATGTATCTGCAGAAAAATAAAATACGACGCTAACCCAGTTTTTCAAATTACAGCATTTCATACGCGATTCAAACTGAATAAAATATACACAACCCGGCGACAACCCCTTGAAAAACTAGGCAGCACCACAAAAGATTATTGTCTCTAGACGACAGACGGAAAAACTGGACTAATTTTAGTTTAATTTATTTGCGGTGACTATTTCTATTCTAGAGGCTTAACGAAACCTATGACCAGCTCAGCCTATCGTTATTTATCATGCACAAAGTTTCACACTTTGCAAATGCAAGAACTTGTAAAGCGATTCCTGTGGTCGAAAAATGTTATAAGAAAAGAAGTGGAGGGATATTTTTAAAGCCAAAGGCTTAGACTTAGAACATACTAACTTCTAATAGAGAGCTCGTGTCCTACTAGAAAGATATGCTTATTATTATTACTACTACTTTTTTTAACATAATTTCCTTCGCAGCTACAGCTCACACCCACGCAGTCTGGATATCATCTTGAGTATTAATTTCGTCTGTCTTGTGCTTTTTTTGTTTTGACCAAATTACATATTAATTGTTTTGTGGATGAGGCAGGGAACAGAGGGGGGGTGGTTCACAAATACAGTATGAAAGTGAAAGAAGACACTTAAACATGTTGTACGAACTCGGGATTGAGAAAAGAAAAGCCCATGAACTCCGTCTGATCTAAATTCATCATAAACAATTTGTCTGTGGGTGTTAAATCGGTTTTTTCCGATGTGAACTGCTTGTCAAAGTTGCTGACATCCTTACGATGTTTCTGGAAACGATTAGAAATAAAAATAAATTGTAATTGGTGAGGGAGATAATCTTACAATTTTGGGCTTGAAAGGTGGTTGCACCTCTCGGTTTTCAATTCGATCCCAATCAATACGTCGGAAGAAGGCGTGACCGCGCACGTCCTCCTCACCACGAGCTCCACAACCCAAGCGTTTGTTTGGATTTTTCGTCAACAACTACAAGAATTATCGTATCTATTCATCCAACAAAATTTTACTGGAAAAACTTACTCCTTTACAAACATCTTTGGATTCCTTGGATAAACCCTTCGGATAACTAACATTATGGTCTGTGATGGCCGCAAACAGTTCCTCTTCGTCCTCACCGTCGAAAGGTGGTTGCCCCACTAGCATTTCGTACAAAAGCACGCCGTATGCCCACCAATCCACCGATTTACCATAGGGTTGGTACAGGATAATCTACAAGGAAAAACCTATAAATTTCCCATTAAAAAAAAATAAAACTGTACCTCTGGTGCAATATAATCTGGGGTACCACAAAAAGTCTTCGTGGTTTTATCACCTGTGATTCCCTCTTTGCACATACCGAAATCAGCTATCTTAATATGACCGTCTTGGTCCAGGAGTACATTGTCTAACTTTAAATCCCTGTAAACTATACCTCGACTGTGCAAAAAGAACAAACCAATAGCGATTTCCGCAGAGTAGAATCTGGAAAATTCAAAATTTGCTTTGGAACTCGGTTATATTTCAAAACAGTTCTTACACTGCAACCGGTTCTTTGAATTTACCACACTGCTGAATTTGAAACATTAAATCGCCCCCATTTACGTACTCCATAACAAAATACAGACGATCCTGTAAAACTCCAAAATATAAATATATAAAATTCTTGACAATTAAATTGGTTTACCATTGTTTGAAAACAGGAGTGCAATTGGACCAAAAACGGTGGTTTACTAGACAACGCCAATACTCTTTTTTCCACCATAGTACATTCGACATCGTCATCCTGAATTATAATATCCTTTTTCAAGATTTTAATTGCGTACAATTCATCCGTGCCCTTTCGTTCTGCTAACATTACCTACGTAAGAATTACATAATTAAATCAATATAAAATAATAACGAAATGTCTAATGAACTATTTTCATCATTCATTACACAGAGTTAATGTTCGAGAGAAAAAAATAGCATAGGAACACGTGACATGTACACAATGATATGATGGAAATAAAATAGCAATTATAAAGTTGATTTATTAACTGTGCACTGTTTGTCAAATAAGCAATTAAAATTCTTGTCCAATTCAAGTTAATATATCAGACACGCCACTCTTGTTCTATAATGGGGCCTTTTCTACTGGAATTGAATTATGCAGTATTCGCAGTTTCAATTTTTGGATCTATAATAATACCGACTGTTTAAAATTCATACATAGTTGGAAATTTGATCCTGAATAGTTTTAACTAATTTACTCGGACAAACTATTAATTTTATGATGAAATTTCTGTGAAATGCTTAAATATTCCAAAGTTATTTTTCACATAAAAAATAAAACCAACCTTCCCAAAAGATCCTTTCCCCAAAACCATCAGAAAATTAAAATCGCTGGCCCGTATAATATCCTTCTTGCCCATGTTGTGTGGCACGTCCTTGTCCACAGTCAACGAAGGCTTCTTCGTTATAGAAGTTTTCTGAAACAAAACCCTCGAGGATGAACCCACATTTACATCGAAAATCCCGCTTACCCTCATCTGGGTTTTAATCGACGCCATATCCACACCTTCCTCCGGAACAGGTACATTGTAAAACTCCCCTTCTTCTTGCGTCAACAATTTAAACCATCCATCAGCTGGTGCTTTCAATATCTCCGATATGCCAAATGATAGCGATCCCATGAAATCATTGCGAGATGTCCGGTCCCAATCCCATACCTCAATCAACAGCCTGCGGTCTTTGTCTTCCGCTTTAAGTTCGCTATAATAAATTTGTGTAATAATTTTTTGAGTTTTTTTTAAGAGCTTGCGCTTACAATACAAGCGTCTCCTTCCAGACGGGATTCAGGCAAGCTTTAATGGTTTTGGTTTTCTTTTTAACATTGTCCGAATCGGGAATGAGTTTCAGTTTGACGTAAGGATCACTCAAGCCGTTTGGATCCATTGGAATCAAATTACGACCTTGCACAACTAGAAATCGGTGTGGGGAAGAAAGACAAACATTTACGATCTCGTTATAAATTTATTACGTTGAAATAATTTTAGACGAAAAACCGTTTCTAATTGGCATACTGTTCAATTTTAACAGTTTGCTTGACGAGCTATAATAAGATAGGAGGTTTATTACTTTACCTACTATACCTACCCTCAACAGTGAGCTTATTCCCTGAACAATTAATTTTTAACTGAATTCGCCCTCTACGTTCGGTGTGATCACAACCGCATAAATTAGGAACGCTCTCCTCACATCTTTTGTGAACATTCATATCACATGCTGGAAAATAAAACAGTTCATCATACGGAAAATTTCACATCGCCTTATTTATTATGTGGGTGTAAAAATAATTATCGTGAATAAGTGGGTGATTTCTGTAATTCATAAAAGAAAAACAGGGGGGTTTCCACTGTTATCTAAGTCATAATTCATAAACAAAACAAACAGTGTAGTAGACAATTTATTTTCTGAGTATAAATTAAAAAATGTGAGAGAGGGGTAGAATATACAAGAAATATTTAATTTATGAAAGCTTATGTGCAATTTAAAAAAACAAAGGAAAATTAGATTGGTTTATTGTTTAGAAGGTAGTTTGGTTTTATCCTTGTGCTAAAACACTAATAAACTGCCTCACCATACACAACGCTGGATATTTTATTGCAGAATTAAGACTTTAATCAACATCATTTAACATCAAAGTCGATTTTATTATTCCAATAAATACGGTTAGTTTTAGTGAGGTATGCCAAATTCGTTAGTTATGATGGGCAATTTACTAAATTATTAATAGAGTATATCCCTCAACCATTGTTATATAAATAGAGCGCCGCGTTATGAAGGAGAATGGATATTTTTTATATTTCTCTACCTACAAATCTATCAGCAATAAATATCAAAAAAACCATCATTAATTTTATAATTTACCCAGACAAACACGAACAAAAATAGATAGGCGAGGACGCCGACGATAAGGAAAATAGTTAATTAATATATAACAACAATTTATTTGTAATTGCTGTGTTTTTCATCAGGCACATACAGCTTTCATAAAATAAAGAAAATTGTAAAACATCATGCCCTTCAAGTTGTATTATACTAGGAAAAGCTCAAGCTCTAAGTAATGGACAGTTTTCAACACACAAGCTTTCTACAATAAGATCATTTTGCAAATTTAAGAGTGGTTTCGAGGAATAATACCAAACAAAAATCGAACCAAACAAAATAATTTTCTAAATATTTTTATATGGTGTAAATTTAGATTTTAAATGTTTTTATTTAGATTTTACAAAGAGGTTAGTGTATTTCTTCCAATGCGGAGTCTATTATAGAAAAAAACTTGGGTAAATATTATAAACAGATGCAAACTGGAGATATAAATCCTTATCGGCGACGTATAAAACCTATCACCTTGCGCTTAGTTTTCTTGTTTACCTCCAACGTTTTTTCAGTACATTTAAATATTAATTGCAAATATAAAAGATTAACTGGTTTGTAGTGTATTCATTGATTAATTAACTAAAAATGCTTCTTATTTACGAGTAAAACTATTTTACGTAGGTACAAGCTTTCGCCCTAGCAATTGAAACTAATCACTTTCCAAGCACGTATAAAATATCCAATAACATTGGAAACTTCCGAATGATTTTTCTCTCGTTTACACCGCCAAATTTGCATTAGATACTCCAAGTTATATTTAGACAGGAACTTCACACTGAATACAAAACACACCAGCCCCTTCAAACTACATAGGATTATATTAAAAAGTTTTTCTATTATTTTTTTATGTGTGTTCTTCCTGTTAAGTTGCTTTTTAATATTGAGAGACTCACCTGTAGAGAAAACTAATTATTTTTTGTAGAAGAGTGGACTTATTGTAAAGTTCTCTGCAGGTAAAATTGTTTCGTTTCATTTTTCAAAAAATAAAAACTAAATGATGAAGATGGATTTATTGGCAAATTGAGTCGTTTCACTAGTTTTATTATTATTAAATATTTCTACCTGTTTCATGATTTCCTTGTTAACTTCTTTTGTGACTGGCACTGGCAATCTAGCGTAGTTTCATATGCAGTCTACGTAATCCACTCGAAATTGACTCTGTGGTTGTACCTGCGATCAGTGATTGTACAAACACTGTCTAATAATTAATTACTCGAACACTAACAAAATTAAACTATATAGAAAATAAAATTAACGTATGTATTGAACTGTATTTTTTTGCTCTGAGTTATAAAACACAAATGTATATCCACCCTTCTTCATATTTAAAGCACGGTGATTCAAACTAACTATTAAATTTGCATGAATTCAAACATCTACTGTAGCAATAAATTAATAAATCTGTTGTCCTCTCAATAGTTTTAATTATGGGCTTAATGCATGCTCCGTCGCCCAAATCTGAATAAAATTGTATTTATGAAACAAATGTCAGAAATAAACATTTTGCATTCGGCAAAATACCAAACTCGAAACATTTCAGCTTTGAAATGAAACAAAACGCACCCTCGACTCGTCCAACATCCAACCCCTTAACTTTGTTCGCGTTTCACTCGAAGCATTGTTTGCACTTTTCGAAATTTTTCCAGCTCAACATCAACGAAACTAAATCATGAAATTTTGAAGGGTTTTTATGCGTGAAAGTAGTCACATCGAAGTAATTGTTCTCTGAGCGAGAGGCGCTTATTATTTACCTCTCGCAGGCTCTTATAACATAAATTTCCTCAACAAAGAGGCATATTATGTGCCAGGCCTCTAACATTTCATCAGCGTGCCCCCTCGATGGAAAAAGGGGTATCGGGTAAAAAGATTAATTAATTTCTGTGTTTATGTAATCTGGATTGCTGTTTTAAAATTTATCAGCATGAAATTGAGACTGGAACCCACGGTATGGCTCCCGAAACAAATTTAATTGGTTTCTAAGGGTTTATTTTATATACCAGTACAATACAAGTAATAAAAATTAACGTTTACGCCAAAACAATTTTTGCAATAACAAAGCGCGAATTTAATTAGGTGTCTGTTTTTATTTTAAACGAACATATAGAATTTTACAACCTTTACATAGCGGTCAATGTAAACTGCGGAGTATGCAGGAATGCCAAAAGACCATCTCACATTTCCACAAGAGGATATTGTGTATTTTTAGTCGACTTGTGTGTTTTATTATTGTTCATCACATACCTACCACCTACTTTTTTGTTTTATATTATTCTCAGCTTACGCTTTATTATCTGTCCAGTTAATATAAACCAAAAGTCTCAGAATAAAAATGTATATTTCCAACACCAAATTCTTTGTATTTAAAAAAAGTAAACTAGAGCACGCACTACGCCGTGGGTATTAATATTAATTTATTTAAGTTTTATGTTATTTAATAATTAGAAGCCACAGATCAGCTATATTACACTGTGTGATACTGAAGCACGCATTTATTGAAAAACCAAACCAAAAATATTAGTTGTGGTGTTAGTCTAGCAAAAACAAATAAGGAAAACCATGCATTCTACTAAAACATGCAAAAAACCATAGATTTTTTATAGAAAAAGCATCCATTTCCAGTATTTCCACTGAAATGACTCATTTGTGTTGTCATATGGGTGCCAATAATAATTACCTGTGCATTTCATGCCCTGATGTAGCACTCCATACAAAAGTGAACCGCAATGGTCACAAAATGTAGGAGATGAGTATGTATGTGGCTTAAAATTATGACGTGTTCGAGTATCCTGCAAAATAGCTCATATTAAAATTGCACCATCCAAGGGCTAACATTAAATTCTGTACACATCCCCCTTGCCCCAGATTTCGCTTTGAATCATCATTGCAACTTGCAGCTTAATTAAATATTTAACTTTATTGAACGCTGTTGAAGTTTTCAACGCCCTGATGCTGTTTTTCCTCCTCTGTATAATTTTTTGTGACTGTTTGTTTATTGTGTTTCACGAAAAATTCCACAAGAAATTTGAACAGAACGAAGGCGTCGAGCCCTTAATAATACACAGCTCTCATCAAACATTCTTTCATATAAATCTAGCTCTAGAATTTAATTAAGCTTGGCAAGTTGTCATACAGAAATGATGGCACATTTATGCTATATACCCATTCCGGTGTTGTAATAAATTGTCAGGTAGCATTATTACAGAGAGCGGGGGTGCCAAAGGAAACTTTGTGGTACTTACATCGGAATCAGCACCTTTGTCAACACCCGGGCAAGTAAATGTAACGTACTCATGGCATCTTTTATGTACAACAAAACTGCAAACTGGAAAAAAATTATAGTAGGTAACTCTTGTACACGGCAAAATCTGCTTACATCCTGTTGGAATTCAGTCAGAAATATATTACAAATTAGCTTTTTAATTTAGAGAGCACACGCGACGACTAGTTGAATTTGGAACGCCGGTTTTAATTAACTTTTGGTTCGGATTTGCAGGGAATTAGAAAAAATACGCCGGTGCGAAAACGGGAATAAATTTACACCATCAGCAAACGAGGTGAGAGAAAAAAGTTTATAGATAATTGATGTAAATTTTACACTGCAAATACGATAGTCAAAAGGCAGGATGTTAGCATTTGAAATCTAATTAGAATATTTGATTTAACATTAATTTTCTGGACTTATACCTTGGCATTGGTATCCTTGTTTTCCGAAACCCCTGCAAAAGAAAACATGGAATGAGTGGTGAAATTTTAGTTAATTTACAAATGTTATGTAGAGAAACAATAATAACTGAACCGTAAACGAAATAAATTACTTCCAGATTTTCTTAACTAAGCAGATGTATAATTTATATCTTGGACTGACCTAGTTGTAGTCCAGACTTAATTCCATTGAGCATTTATGGAACAAAATCGGGAGACGACTCAAAGCTTTTATCTTTGAATAATTGTAAATCAGAGTTTGTTCGTATAGTGTGTTCATTCTACTGGTCAGTACATTTTACTGTTTTATTTTTATAAACTAGTTTAAAAATAACTTAAAATACAATACATTTAAATATACGTAAAAAGGAATTTGAATAAAAACTAATCAGTAGTTGAAAATAGATAAAATACTTATACATTATGTTTAAAAGTTGAAGGTTACATTAAATTTTCGAAAAAAAAATGTGACCACATAATTAAATACTGTATCTAGTTTACAAAAGTATTTTCAAAAATCCAAGCGCTAAATAATGTAAAATAAATATTTTCACCTGAAGCTCTGTTTTTTCCTAAATAAACTGTAAACATTGGAAAATTTCAACAAATTCTAATTCACAGAGAATTTTAAGCTAATAATGGCAAAATTTAAACTGTATAGAAAATTGAATTAGTATTTTACAAATTTTGTGGTTTTTTTATAGTCAAAGAGTACTTATTAAATTTTATTTATAAAAATGAAAATTTTCTCTTATTTGTTGACATTTCCAACCATCACTTGGACACAAAATGGTTTATTATCCTCTAGGAAACTGTCACTATACCTTTTTGTAGTTTTTCACCGAAATTTCGTTGAATTTTTTATATTCTCCCCTTCTCTAAAGCAAATTTATGCCACTGGAAGAGCTGTAGATACATTAATATTTAAAATACTCCATTAGATGAAGACATCACAAATTACAAAGTACAACATGTTGAAAGATGAAATGAAAATAAACTTGAATATGATGTCTCCATTCTAATAGTCTATATGGATCTGTGTAACTTAGGCTTTAATAATAAATAGACTATACACCACTGCTTTCTTTAAAAGTTTGTCAAAAATTAAAGAAAGCAGTGTCTACAGAAGTCCCAATACTAATCCTACTGGGACAGTTTGTCTTAAACTTTAAAACAAGGCAAAATCCAGGAAAAAGATAGTTTACTCGTAAAACCCGAAAATGTTTCAAGATAACTCTAAGAATATACAGTTTGTTGATTAATTAAACATTTATTCAGTTCAGCGTCGATATACGATAAATTTCCAATGTTTCTTTCATTCGTTGTTTTATTAGTCCAGACGAAACAAAAAAGGGAAAACCTTTTTCGCTTGCTGTTTAATTTACAGCTTCCCAAATATTAAATGAGCTAAACCTCAAGGGTTACAAATAGTTTAGATAAAACGAAAGTAACACAAGATGTTTTGTCATTAAACAATTAAGAAGTGATAAAGTAATTGAGTTATATCCGGAGTTTCTTTGCACATTAACTTAATAAAATATCTCCTCACCTTCCCGGCTCACAAGTGCGAAACTAATCCAAAGTAATCAAAAGTTCAAGTCTATACAACTAACTATTTTAATGAGTTTGATGGGATTTATTCGAGAGCAATGTGTGCATCGCACGTGATTATTCCAGGTGGCTCCAGAGAGAAATAAAAGAAATTGGATTAAGCTGATGGGACGCGCGAGCTAACGCACACCCATTTCCATTTAATATAATCACGAAATCCTTTTTTCCGGAAAAATTCAAAGTGCCCCAGTACATAAATTCGAATATGTACGAGTACAAATAATGATCCTGGCATCAGCCATCATACAAACGTTGCTCCCTGTGTGTTTGTGTATGGAAGACAAAAGAGTCTGGCAGGCTACAATCCCAATGTTAATTGTGTTGGATTAGTACAAAAGAACGTAAACGTACTAGCTATACCTATAGGTATATTAATAACGACTTTAAAAGATTACAACGTGAATCGATAACTGTCTCAACCGACACAAACCCGACATGAATATCATTGAAGTTATCCTAGTTAGTCGAGCTCTAAGACTGTATCATGGGAATACCCTTGTGGATCTTGCCTCATTACTTTAGGTTGTCATGATAAAAGGTAAAGTGCAGTTGGAAAATGGCAATATGTTCTGTGCGTAACAGTCAGATTACGTCAGAATGGGAAATGGCAGGCGACACAAGATGAGTTATGCTTGGTAATTTTTTCCTTTCAGGTTTCACCGGCAGAGAAAGCAACCCAAGCGTGTGTTGGAGTTGGTCTTTGGAATATTGTTATCTGATAAAGTTGGTGCGTATTTTTTACGACAGACTTTGACAAATTTTTTTATGAAATTACAAATGTGATTTGCAGGAATTTTGGTTTTTTCATACAATAAAAGCTTGAGTTTTTCAAGGACTTTTAGACTGTAGCCGCAATGTAATTTATCATAGGAAAATAAAACTACCGTACCTACTCGTATTTAAAATTTTTCATACCATTATCTTTATTGACTTTCTTTACTACATACACAACCATTTGGATGATGATTTCCTGACGATAACTTAGTAATAAGACGAAATTAAGTTGCCTATTTAAATTTAATTAATTATGAAATGTAACTTTCTAGAAATTTGAGCACTTTCAATTATATAATTATACAGCTATTTTCCTTTAAGTTTCCATGCAATTTTTTTCATTATATCTGTTTATTTTTGTAACGATTTCTATATGAAAGAATCATCATAAAAAACTGTAAATGTGGCATAAAATTACAACATACAGTATGATTTTTTTCCGAAAACAACCACCTCTGAGCTGAATATGAATTATGTAGTTACCTTTTAGATAAATTAGTTATCTAAATTAAATTTACCCCAAAGGAACAGTCTGGTAGTTCTAGACCTTAATCTGTTTTGTCAATTGTGAATTTAGAAACTTTTACATTTACTCCTTAAGATATGTTTGCCTTCATCGCCAAACTATATTATTATAAACAAATTAACAAGTTTCGCATTCCATTTCGAGCATTCGAAATTCTCCAAAAACTAAACCGTAAGAATTTCGGGGAAATACCAGTTACACTTTCTATACAAAATCCACCTAAATCACTCATGACTTCCCTTTGTCAAGCGATTTATTTTCCAATTTGTCATCATTATACGCTTTTCTTACACACTTAAGCAATCATCATTACTCTACTAAAACCACATTATAGTCAGACGGTGTTTCAAAAAGATGAAGCAAAAGTATACTCAATTTAACAATTGCCAAGGTTGTTGTGATGATCTAATCTGATTCATGAAACTGTTCGCATTTATTTAGCTTTTTTCTAACATCGCGTTTAAATAAAAATAAACCTTGAGTTTACGCACGCATTTTCACACAATTTATGAGAAGTGCAATTAGAAACCCCAATAAAAGCGCATTTTACTGGAACAGTTGACGTGGGTCGGTAAGGAGCAAGTTAGTTTATGCTCAACTATATGCAAATTAACTTGTATAGGAATAAATTATGGTAATGTAGTATTTAACAAAAAGTAAACTTAGAGATTGAGGATCGTTTGCGTGGGCGTGTGTCACTGTCATCAATTGGGGTGCCACAAAGTTTACAGCAATTTCGGTTTCAGCTGTAAAAAAAATAATCTGATTCGTTTCCAATAAACTCGCAAATTTATTGCTTGTTTTCTGGAAATGTTATTTAAATAAAACATATCTGTTTTTTACTGTCAAAAATAAACAAATACAAATTGGAAATGATTTATGCATTATTCTTGCACCACATTCTATTAGTAACATTACTAACATTAATCTCTGTTCAGGTTTATTTGCGAACAATGGATGTGATGTCTGTGGATATTGATAAAATCGCCTTTTATCGCATCATGTAAGAAAATTTGCTTCGGGCAAGGACAGCAGGATATGAACAGCATCGAAACAGTTTCTTGTTGATTAAATCACCATTTATATTGCTTGCCTTGTAGACAAGCAAATTTTGAAATCAAATAATTAAAAACTAAAAATACCTAGTCGAGCTAAAAAAAGTACAATCACATGCTTGTACAAACTGAGAAAATAATTTAGCGAACATTAAAATGAGTATTTAAGCGAATGAGAAAAAAATCTGTAGATAATTAATTATAATTTGGTTGGTGCCAACTGTTTGAAGATGAGCTTGTTGCATGGCCAATTTAAATGATATTAATTACTTATAGTTCTTACATAACTCAAGATATTACATCATATATCTAGAAAAAATCCTGAGAAGCTTTTAGCAGCGACTTTTAAGTGGTGAGCCATCTATTGGTGTGAAAAAGCAGGAATAAATGTATTAAATTATTTCATAAATTATGTTTTTAATGTACGAATTAATTAGAATAAAAAATATATATTATAGATGGAATAATTTTATTATAATTATTTCCTGCTGTTTCCAGTTTTAGACCCTAGAGACCTTTTTATAGAACACGAGCATTTTAATTTAATTTGTAGCCAATAAAAATGATTAAAATAATGTAACACCCTCATAGTAAAACCAAATACGCTCCACTGTTTCTATACATAATATTATTATTTCATGAATGAAATGTGTTATTGTGGGGGTAAAAATCAATGTGCGAGTCGTAGAGCAGCGAATATACACTAATAATAAGTTGCTAATTGATACAAAACCATCCAGATACATAGAAATTTGTTTGTAGGGCTTACCAAATAAAATCTTTGCAGTGCGAACAGAATGTCGGCTGTTTAAAGAATCGTGGGATGAATCTGTGATCTTTAATATTGTAAACATTTTTCTTCTTGAGGGCACCTTTTCTTCCGCGCAATTTTAGTCCGAATTTTGTATTCATATCACTTCCGTCATCATTAACATCTTCCTCAGCCATCATGTTTAATTTAAATATAGCAGGAAAAATTCGAAAAACTACAACATGAACCAGAGGGGGATTTAAACACCACAATAACAGAGCACTGCCCGTCAAATGTCAATATTCAGGTATCCTATAGAAGTGTGTGTGTGTATTTTAGGTGCAACAGTTGTGTTCGGACTGCCGTTTCGATCGCACAACTACTCTCTCTAAATCCTGCTGGGTTTTGTGCTAAACAAGGTGCGAGAATACGTGCGGTAGCAAATAGCGCTGCGCCGTCGCATTGATTGCTATTCCACTCGTTTTGCGATTGGGACATACCATTATACGATCGTTCCTTACCCTTTTTCAGGGAGCTGAGGGCTTTAAAATTTTTCAGGATTTCTTCCTGCTATTGTGTCCTAGAACCACAGCCGCACACACACTCACACACATACAAGGGCTCATACGCAACGTTACGTAATTGGCATGCTTTTTTAATGGCTTTCAGTTTTGCAGGGAGCTTTTCAGGACGAAGCGGCGGCGGCGGCGCGCTTTATTGTGCGCGTCCCTCGCGCTTCTCCAACGAAAGTTATGTTTAGAATTTTGTTTGGATTATTGTGTTTATAAAGTTAACTAATTTTACCACATGGCATTTTATTACTCTTTGTATATTTTGTTTCAAAAATTAATGGGAAGATCATTTTAATCTTTTATTACTTTACAAATAAATTTCACCAAAATCATAACGAGCATTAATTTATTTAATAGTATTACATCAAATCAAAACAATTCAATTATAATTCAAACTTAAAACTCTTAATCAGCTTCTAAGAATCTTAATTGTTTCGTAGTTTTAACACCAAACAAAAACCCAACAATAGAACTTGCAACTCAAGGTTTCATATTTGTATTAATTTAATCCTGTTATTCTAATTACTGCTTCATTGAAACCAGGTCAAACAAAGAACTTCTACGACTTCTTATGAAAAATAATTACTATACACCAAATCGATTTGTTGCTTCTGAGAGGACCCATCGTTTCGTTCTGTAGCAAAAAACCCATCAAATTTTGTTCCTCTTTAAAATACGCCAATAAATACTTAAAATGAATAATTAATTGCCGGTTTTATTGGAAACAGACGCGCAATTATTATAAAAACGTCCCAAGGGCGTAAAATTGCTCCAACTCAGACGCTATTGCACGCGAATCTAGTATAATACAACAAATTAAATTATACGTCTTGCTTAAATAAAAACAAATAAAATCGTTCGTCTCTGCCTGGAGTACATTTAATTTACAAAAAAAATACATTAAAGCGTATTTCATTTCGTTATTTTCGCATTATGCGAAACCGTTTCAATTTTTTTTATCTGCTCTCTCGTAATAGAGTAAACCGCAACCGGATACACGGAAATAAATTACAGTTATATGATATTGGCAACGATTAATAGTTTTTCAAGGTAAAATTGTTGAAGGGCGCGAATTTGCATCATTTTATTAATAATCTGAGTGATTCGCCAATGATTTGCTTATTAATTGAGCGGTCCTTGTATACGAAAATAAAAACTTAGTACTAGGCAACAAGATATACGCTTCTGTTAGCGGATTGGTCTAAAACTAGGAGCGCATTTTTAAATCTTTAAACTTAATTGAAACAAAAAGAAGACTGTTAAATATAGTACCACTTAGCAGTTGTTAAATTGTTACAATAATAAATTCTAACATGTTATTTAATCTAATAAGATAATTATAGTTAAACTATTACTTTATGCCTGGAGCACATAATTATATTTTAAGCCACGTTTTAAGACTATGAAATTATATATCTACATAATAGAATATTAAACAGTTACAAATAAAATAGTACTCGTTAATAATTTACAAAATAAAGCACCTGCTGCTTATATATTTTCCACAAAGCTCCTAAACCCCACATTTTGAAAATGTCCAGCCAAGTAAACGTTCTACAAGTCCCAGAATTTCTGATTAAAATTGTAGGATTTCATCCGGCAAAGCAGACGATTTTCAGTAAACTCTATGTAGCAATCTACTTGGCATTAGCCATCATGTTCTGGTACTTGGTGGTTATCGAGGCTTTAAGAGTTTATAAAGATTTTGAAGTTTTGTCTCAGGCACTGGAAGCCCTCACAATTCTCATCCATGTAAGTGACTAGAAAATTCCCGAAAACTTAGCAATTTCATCGTTTTAGGCAACCGGAAAAATCGTTTCATTTATCAAGTACCAAAACCGACTGTTTATGCTATTTCAAACAAGGAAATTGTTCTGGGGTACTGGAAAATGTGGACCTATCATGGAAGCCTACTGTAACAAAATCTTGTTCCTCTCCAAGTGGTTCATCAACATATTTCTGTTACTCGGGAATCTAGTTTTTGTTTTATACTCTTTAAAACTGTTTATAAATGATCCTAGTGAGTTGCCGATTTTATGTTACGTTCCCGAAGGATGGAACTTTAATCTCTTGGCAGTTTTACAATTATTTGTGGATTTTAACTTGGTGGAAGCAATGATAGGCGCCGATCTTATCTTTGTTGCATTTAGCGTCGAGTTGATTGTTCAATTAATATTGTTGAGTGAATGTCTGCAGCATCTCAACATTGTCGACATTAAAACTAACGACGATTGCATTTCTTTTGTTAGCCGTTTAAAGGAATACGTCAACCATCACAATTTATTGATAGGTCATCTTGAAAATATTAATAAATTTGTGACTTTTTCGTTTTTCTCTCAATACGCCGTCTGTACTTTGACCACTTGTTTCGAATTATACATAATTTTGGAAAGGTCTGTAATCTTAAACTGTACCACACTGCCACAATTTTTAGTTTCTCTTTAGCGATCACGTTTCCATTGGACTTTACATCAGAGGAATTGTTTACGTTATGGTTTTGTCCGTTGAGGTATCTCTGTACTGTGTTACGTCGGAAATACTTTTAGCACAGGTATTTTCATAAAACAGAATCTAAAGAGACAATAAGTACTATAAAAAACTGTGTAGAGTTCCAGCATTAGTCGCGCCGTTTGGTTTAGTGGATGGTATGGAAATAACAGAGTGGATTTGCAAAAATCTTTGAATATGCTTATTATGAAGAGCAACCGTGCAAAGCATATTACAGCCGGTGGAATAATAACAATTGATTTAAACACATTTACTAATGTAAGATGAGTTTTTGGTACCGAAACAAAGCAAATTATTTGATTTCAGGTGTTTAAAACAGCGTTTTCTTTTTATACATGCATGAAGGCTTTGACAGCGAGAACTGACACCACTGCTTCTAATTTAGTTGATTTGAACCAATTAGCACAATAAAACTGTTTTGGCACTCTCACGTAACTGTTAGAATTAGTAAGCTTAAAATTTGTATAGTTTAGAGCTTGAAGACAAGAGGAAACCAGCGGCTGTTTTTTGAGTCCTGACATCCTAACAGGAAGCACTTGTTATTAACGATATAATATTATCACATACCTACATCCCCCCAAATTAAATAAATTGCAAGATGCACTGGTCAATTAAAATCGACTTAGAAATGAATTAAAACAGAAGATTTCCTGATCAAATTATCCGAAATATTTATTTGATGTACCTATCTAAATAACATAAATTTACTATAGGTAGGTAAACATTTAAATAATAGACTGCCTGCACTACTATAGTTCCTGTGATTAAGTTTTAAACAGTATTCTGATGTATACTAATTAATTGCTTTCGTATTATCGATCGAACACACAAGCTTACACAACAATTACTTGCGTATGTAATAAATTAAATGTGTATTCGATAATACTAATTAGGTTTTGAATGAACGCCCAATTAAAAAGATTCTAGGGGATAATTAAAGTTTCCTTGGATGGAATCTTACACAGGTATAAACGACAAAAAATTCAAGAGTACGTTGTCATCATGCTCATCTGAAGAGCAGGGCCGAGGTTCTTGCAGGTTCTGCATACTAATGTTATATAAGTTTCCTGGTTTCAATTTTATTGTTGTTTACTTGATAAATAAAATTAGAAACCTAAAGTAATGATATATATTAAAATAAAGCACAAGCATTCAAAAACTCAATATTATTTTACTACAAATTGCAGTTTTTTCAATTTTAATTTGCATATTATTTCTGAGTCCTGACTTAAAGAAATATTTGTGATATAATTTATGACCTATAACAATATTTGGCACATGTTATATTTATCCAAGGTAATGAACCATTAACAAACTTACGAATATAATTTAAGTTATCCGGAAATTTTACCTGGAAAAAATTATATAAATATGCAGATGCCATTGAAAAAAACTTGATTTGTTCATTCATCTAAAGCATATCAATGTACGCGTATGTATACGCACATTTTTTTTGTCTCTTCATTAATTAAAAAAGATTTCACGTAAAATAATCGGAGTGTACAAAGACATTCCTTATTTAGATTATAACGTTTTTGATATATAAAATGTCTCCTCCACGACTTGTGGTCATTTTAGCTAAAAAGTTATGGCTATGATTAAATCAAAATGAAATTTCGCTGGTTTGCAACGAGTGTCCTGTTTTTATTTATACACGCCAAAGAAATTCCCGACAGTGAATTAAACATAGTAAGTACCCAAAACTACATTATTCCTAGTATCAAATTTATCCCCTAATAGACTCAAGTTTACGAAAAATATGGCTACCCGGCGGAAACCCACCAAGTCGAAACTGAAGATGGTTATTTACTGGGAGTCTACCGAGTGCCACATGGTCGTAAATCTGCTAATACCAAGAACCAAACCATGCGATATCCAGTTTTACTCATGCACGGACTATTAGGTTCTGCTGAAAACTTCATGTATTTAGGCCCAGACAAATCCTTATCCTACATGCTAGCAGACAGAGGATACGATGTGTGGTTAGGCAACGCCAGAGGAAATACCCATTCCAGAAAACACATAACTCTGAATCCAGATCGTGATAAACAATTTTGGCACTTTAGGTTTGAGTTCACCTACAGAAAATTTCGAAATGTTAAATTTTTTCTGTTTAGTTGGCATGAAATTGGTGTTTATGATCTTCCGGCTATCATCGACTATATCTTGAACAAAACCGGCCACTCCGATTTGTTTTACTACGGGCACTCGCAAGGAACCACCAGTTTCTTCGTTATGACATCATCACGTCCAAATTACAATAAGAAAATTCGGCTAATGATCGCATTGGCGCCGGTTGTCTTCATGAAGCATGCGACATTCATGTTTAGAAATCTCGCTAAATACCATGTAGTTTTAGATGTAAGTTTTGAGAACTTTTAGTAATTTCAAAATGCTTATTTGGTTCTTGTAGCGACTGGCAAGAACTTTAAATATTAACGAATTCATTCCACTAGTGAAGAACGAAAAACTTAGAATAATGTTGAAGAACTTGTGTGGTAGGAACAATGTGACTAAAGTAATGTGTAAAGGCATTTTCTTGAATTTGGGTGGAGGAAATGATCCAGAACAGTTTGACGAGGTTGTACTGTATATATTTAATCCAATTTTATCATATTTTAATTACAATATATTTCAGAAACTTCTTCCGTTTATTTTGAATTCATTTCCGGCTGGTGCCTCTTCCTATCAACTATTACATTACGCACAGAATATTGAAACAGGTAAAAGAACTTTAACATATTTTCATATTTCAGGGTTTTCTAAAAAGCTACTTATTCTATAGGCAAGTTTCGACAGTACGATTTTGGAGCCAAGAAAAACCGTATAAAATACAATTCCAAGATTCCACCCGATTATAATTTAAAGAATGTTGTGGCACCAGTTGCACTTTTTTATAGTGTCTTTGATGACTTTTCAGCTGTTGTGGTACATAATCCAAATTATAATATAATTACGTATTATAAGTTATTTTATTCCCATAGGATGTGAACCAGCTCTATAAGATTTTGTCAAATGTAGTGGAATATTATAAAGTACCATGGCCTAAATTTACCCATTCAGATTATTGCATTGCAAAAGACAGTGATGTATTATTTATAAATAAAGGACTAGATTTAATGGAAAAATATAAAGACATGTAGATGGTTCTAATGTAAGTTCGGTTAAAAAACTGAAAAAATCCTGTTACTGGTTGTACAGGAAGAATTCTACTACAGATGTAGGTACCAAGATTAATAGTACAGGAGACAGTCTTCAAAGTAGTATAAAGAAGAGAACCACAGGTAATTCATTACTTTAGATGATGCATATTGAAAATTGTAAATAAATAATAATATAAAAAGCTGTTTGATTGTTTACTTATATACAATACATTGTATACTTTACATCGATTCCAAAAATTTTTTCTCACAATGGTCTGGAATAAGGAAGTTTAAGTCCTTACGAGATATCGAAAGTTTTTTCTATATGTATAAGAATTCCCAATAACTTAAACTAAACTAATAGATTTGGAACTTGCCATTTTACATAAATATTATTAAGAAGTCTTATGTGTTAGAAAGTCAATTTTACAAAAATTTCGCTACTTTTCTTGAGAACTGAAAAGTAGTAAATCAAATCATGTGCTCAAATCATCTCTGGAAACTTGATTTGAATATACGAACTTCTCTATAAATCTTACATGAAGAAACAATGAACTCCTAAATTTTGGAAGTTGTTGAAAAACTTTGTTTCTCTAAAATATACGTACTTGGTTATTACCCGTTTAACCAAGAATGTATTTATATGCAACATGCCAACATGTAGTAGTTATCTAAGGTAATGTTCCATTCATACAATTATTAAAGGCATAGGTCAAGTTTTCCGTAAATTTTACGAGGAAAATGTTATATAAGTACATCAAACATTTCATTGAAAAAAATGTGGTAGGTACTTACCTATTAATTCACAAATTCTTATCAAAGCCACAGTTTCTTTCTACTACTACGTTATTATTTAACTAAGAAATTTTTATTTAGAAAAATCTTAAGGGTTTACTAGATATTTTATTTTTTCAAAACTTGTGCCAATATTTTTGTTTTTCAAAATGAATCTTTACTGGTTGGCGACTACTGTTATATTTATATCCTCCCATGCCAAAGAAATTCCAGACAGCGAACTAAATATAGTGAGTACTTACACCTTACATGCTGACAGCTACTTTAATCTAATTTCCCCCTTTAGACCCAAATTTACACAAAATACGGCTACCCAGCCGAAATTCACGAAGTTCAAACCGAAGATGGATATATCCTTGGCCTCTTCAGAGTGCCACATGGTCGATCCAATTCCCTCCCTAAAAATACCAGCCGTTATCCGGTTTTGCTTATGCATGGACTATTGGGCTCTGCTGAAAACTTCATGTATTTAGGTCCAGATAAATCCTTGTCTTATATGCTAGCAGATAGAGGCTATGATGTGTGGTTAGGCAACGCCAGAGGAAACACCCATTCCAGAAAACATGTAACTCTAGATCCAGACCGTGATAAGAGGAAGTTTTGGGATTTTAGGTTTGTGTTATATTAAAGTAAAATAAGTTAAAGTTCTAATTTTTTAAAGTTGGCATGAAATTGGTGTTTATGATCTTCCGGCTACCATCGATTACATTTTGGACAAAACCGGGCAATCCAATTTGTTTTACTACGGACATTCTCAAGGAACCACCAGTTTCTTCGTTATGACATCTTCCCGTCCAGATTACAATAAAAAAATTCGGTTAATGGTGGCTCTGGCTCCAGTAGTCTTTATGAAGCATATAACATTTTTCCTTAAAGGTCTTGCTAAACACCATGTACTCTTAGACGTAAGTCTTTTATTAACTAGTTTACATTTCAAAATCTTACTTCGTTGGGAACTAGCGAATATTCAGAGCATTAAATCTCCAAGAATTCGTGCCACTTGTGAAGAATGACCAGCTGAGAAATATGTTCAAAATATTGTGTGGCACAAACAGTGGAATATGTAAAAAAATATTTGGTGCTTTACTTTCAAATGATGCTGAACAGTTGGACGAGGTTTACAGTAGGTAATCCTTGAAGATTTCTTGTACTTACACCAATATTTTCCAGGCGATTATTCCGTTTGTTATGAGTACAGTCCCAGCTGGTGCAAGTTCGTTTCAATTATTACATTACGCACAGGGAATTGCAAGAGGTGCTATTCAATATTTTCATATAAAGTATTTAATTTTTCTTATGGAGTAAAATATTTTAGGCACATTTAGACAGTACGACTTTGGGGAGAAGAAAAATCTTAAAAAGTACAAAGCAAAGGATCCACCTGATTATAATTTAAAAAATGTTGTAGCACCGATTGCACTTTTTTATAGCGTCTTCGATGACTTTTCAGCTGTTGTGGTACTTTTGTGTTTTAAAAATTGTAAAACTCAATTCGATAACTACTTTTTTGTCTTAGGATGTTGAAAAGCTCTCTCGCATATTGCCTAATGTAGTGGAATATTACAAGATACCATGGGACAAATTTACGCACCTTGATTATTTGGTAGCCAAAGACAGTGATACTTTGTTTATTAATAAAGGTTTAGCTTTAATGGAAAAATTTAAAGACATCTAGGTCTTTGTTTTTTGTTTGTGCAGAAAAAGTAGATAATAAACCAAGTGGCATGAATAAAGATGTAATTTTATTGTCCCTTTTACATTATACTCGTATATACATAGCAGAAATATTTTCAATAGACATGTACGTGACCCTTTCCCTCTATCTCGCCTTAAGAATCTGAGGTAAAGACGGAGAAAATAATTATAATAAATATTATTAAAACTATAAAGAGTAAGTAAGTCACTCTTCAAGGGTTGAAAAATTCGCTAGAAAAGTTACCCTTAACTGATCCAAAAAAGTAAATATGCAAAATAGTAAATTTATGAATATTCTTTAGAACTAGTATTATTTAGAGGTAGTTCGTAAAATTCACCCATAAAATTTTGTCCATCGAGAAATGCAATTTCATGTCCTGTTTTCGACTAATTTGACTGCACAACCATTATTTCCTCAAAAAATCATCATAATCAGTACTCCAAATCGCGGGTGTGTAAACGTTTCACCTTTTGCATCATAATTTTTAACTGAACATTAAAAAAATGAGTTTTTAAGTAGATACACTCCATATGCAATTATATGCGATGTAGTACTTAAATAAGGTAACGTACCATTTCCAATCCGACAAATAATTGCTAAGTTTTCCGTAGTCAGGAAGACATATTATAATACAAGTACACACGTGCGAATGGAAAATAAACTTGTGACAATCATTTATCTGATGCATATTAAAGCCGACACATCTGAATATTTTTATTGTATTTACTCACATTCTTTCAGAAAGAATAGATCTAGTACAAGAGAAACAAGTTACAAGTATTTTTACTGCATGCTATAATTATACGAGTATTTGAAGGGTAAGCTACTTCCTACTTATCACTATTTGATACGAATTTTGAATCAAATTATAATTTGAATGAAAATGAATTTTGAAATGTTTTTAGTACCTTCACAATAAAGAAAATGAAACTAGAATTGTTATCCACATCTACCACATTACTTTTTCTCTCAAATATTCTACAAGCTGAAGAAATTGACAACGCAGACCTAAACATTGTGAGTACTTAATTCTTATACTAAAGTGTATGACCTAACAGTCTTCTCTAGACTCAAATTTACACAAAATACGGCTACCCAGTCGAAACTCATGAGGTAGAAACCCCAGATGGTTATTTATTGGGTGTATTCCGAGTACCCCATGGAAGAATTTCCAATAATCTAACCACTCGCTACCCAGTCTTACTAATGCATGGTTTGATGGGTTCAGCTGAAAATTTCATGTACTTAGGACCTAATAACTCCTTGTCGTACATTCTAGCCGACAGAGGATACGATGTTTGGCTAGGAAACGCCAGAGGAAACATGCACTCACGAAAACACAAAACTCTAGATCCAGACAAAGACCACAAATTTTGGGAATACAGGTTCAAAAAACTCGGCAACTTTTTCCAAGATATAATTTGATATTTATTTACAGCTGGCATGAAATTGGAGTTGTTGACCAACCGGCTGTAATCGAATATATTTTAAAGCAAACCGGACATTCCAAGGTGTATTACATCGGACATTCACAAGGAACCACCACTTACTTCGTAATGACCTCAGCGGTTCCTGAAATGAACCAGAAAATTCGCTTAGGGATTTCTTTGGCTCCAGGTGTTTTCTATGCACATCAGGGGAATGTGCTTATAAGAATGGTTTCCCAATTTGCAGGAATTCTAGATGTAAGACTATAGGTACATATAGAGTTTTACAAAAATTGCATCTATTTATTGTTAGAGATTAGCACGAGCTCTAAATATTTATGAGATTCTTCCATTTATACCAAACCATATAATCCGAGGTATTGCAAGAAATTTGTGTGATGGTTCTAACTTCATAAAAACTATTTGCAAGTTTATAGCAATGATTCTTATTGGGGATGATCCAGAACAATTAGATGAGGTACATTTTTCTTAGAGACTAGTTCTAGTTTTTCATTTATGTTTTTCAGTCGTTGATTCCTTACATGTTAAGTACCGTCCCCGCAGGAGCATCGGTTTTCCAAGCCATACATTATGCTCAATGTATCAAAACTGGTATAATAAATAAATTATTTCGTTTAAATTCACATAAAGATCTTTGATTATTATAGGTAAGTTTCGACAGTACGACTTTGGGGAACAGAACAATTTAAAAAAGTACAAGTCTAAAACTCCACCGGATTATAACTTGAAAAACTCTGTGGCGCCCGCTGCGTTGATTTACGGCCTCAATGATCAATTTTCTACTCTGCAGGTAAAATAATATTTTTTGAAAATTAACTGTTGTTTCAATAACTGAATTTTTAGGATGTTACGAAATTATCCAAAATTATACCAAATGTGGCCGACTTATACCAAATATCGCATAAGAAATTCACACATTTTGATTTTGTATTTGCAAAAGACAGCGTTACTTTATTTATAAATGAAGTCCTTGATGTAATGGAAAAGTACAAAGAATGAAAAAATATGGATGAAGATTTGCACATATTTGTTGTTGAATACTGATTTTCTAGGTTTCATCAAAAAGAATACTGATTTAGATCTAACTACAAACAAGAACAACTAGCACGATATACAAAAAAAAATCTTACAGGAAGAACTAGCAAATAAAACTCTGTAGTAAAATGTTTTTTTTATTAATGGTTTAATTAAAACAAAAATGTGAAAATACCTGTTTTATTTTATATAAAATCTTAACATTTCTAGTTTATTACCTAAAAATCTTTATAGTTTACGATGTGTTCTTTCAATTTTATTGTAAATGTGTAAAAAAATGTGTTTTTTTTATATTTTTTCCAAGGAAGCATTTTCGGGTTTAACCGGTCAAAAAATTATTGCGCCCGCTGAATGTCCTTCCTCATTATATCCAAATGCTATCATCTAATTTATCATCAACCAAAAAAATTCCTTTGGTAGTGCAAGTAATGTCCTCCGAATAATCCAATTATAATCAGTTACCCTAATTATTAGTATCATTCCACCTTTTAAAGGTTAATTTGTATGGATAAACAAAATATCCGTATATAAGTAGAAAGATTTACCATATATAATTATTCGTAATGTAGTATTTACCTACCTACGTCAAGGTAACAACCGTTTCTATTTGTACAAAAATAATAACTAAGTTTTCCGTAGGACTTACAGGAAGACATCATGTTATTTATTACACTTGCCATTGAAAATTAACTTGTCATAAACGTTTAACACGTTTTGATATTTTTGTGGAATATTAAAAAGTCCTTGTTTCGTATTTAATTAGAAAAGACGAAGGAAAATTCAGTTATACACATTGAAACTAAAAATAGTAAGTAATCTGCATCTAAGCAGTTTCTTTAGCTTTAAGTAAGAATTATCAACATTTATGTTTCATAAAACAATAATTTTAGATTAACTTGAAAATGAACCATCACTACGTCCTTTATTTATCATTTTTAATAGTGTTTTTGAAACTTCAAATAAACGCGCAAGATATTCCTGATGCAGATTTAAACATTGTAAGTACCTAAAAGATATTTTCACCTCCCCATTATCATAAACATAAAAATCCTACTATAGACAGAAATTTTCCCAAAATACGGCTATCCAATTGAAAGACATGAAGTGGAAACCGAAGACGGTTACCTCCTGGGTTTGTTTCGAATTCCATATGGGCGTTCCAATAATGATTCTGAAACAAGATATCCAGTTCTACTAATGCATGGTTTGATGGGTTCTGGAGAAAACTTCATTTACTTAGGCCCAGATAAATCCTTGGCTTATATTCTGGCGGACCAAGGATACGATGTGTGGTTAGGAAACACCAGAGGGAATATGCACTCGAGGAAACACAAAACTTTAGATCCGGATATGGACCAAAGTTTTTGGCAATTTAGGTTTGATGATGGTCTACTAAGATTTTTGTAATAAATTTATTGGACCAGTTTGTAGTTGGCATGAAATTGGAGTTTATGACCAGCCGGCGATGATTGACTATATTTTAAACATCACTGGACATTCCAGTCTTTATTACATGGGTCATTCGCAGGGCACCACAAGTTATTTTGTAATGACATCGGAACTTCCCGAAATCAACGATAAAATCCGCCTGTCCGTAGCCTTAGCTCCAGGAGTTTTTTACGAACATATACCTAACTTGTCTCTAAAAGCTCTATCACAGTTCTATGGAATTTTAGACGTAAAATATGAAACTTTTTTTTATTCACACAAATGACATTTTTTTATTCACAGACTTTAGCAAGAGAATTGGATATTTACGAAATTCTTCCATATATACCTAATGGTAAAATACGAAGAGCATTGCGACATGTTTGCGATGGTTCCAATGCAATACAAAGTGTTTGTAAAACTATTATCATGCTATCAGCTGGGTTTGATCCAAGCCAATTGGACCAGGTTAAAAAATTATTCGTTTTTATTATATCTGTTAATTTACGAATTTTTAGTCATTACTTCCGTTTATTTTAAGCACAATACCAGCTGGTTCTTCGATTTTCCAAGCGTTGCATTATACACAAAGCATTAAAACTGGTATAGTAGCCTTTACAAATATTTTGGTTTAAGTGATTTAATTTTAATTAATTTTATAGGGAAATTCAGGCAGTATGATTTTGGTGCTAAGCAAAATGTAAGGAAATACAAGTCTAAAGTGCCACCAGATTATAATTTGAAAAACTCAGTGGCACCCGTGGCACTATTTTATGGTATAAATGACGAATTTGCCACATATAAGGTAAACTTAATTTAATCCGCAGTTTAAAGTTAATTTCTTGGATATTTGTCGTAGGATGTGACAAATCTTGCCAAAATTTTACCGAATGTTGCGGAAAAATACGAAATTCGACATAGAAGATTTACGCACTTGGATTTTTGTATTGCTAAAGACAGTGACACCTTATTTATAAGCCAGGCTCTGGCTTTAATGGAAAAATACAAAGATTAGGTTTATGAATAAACGATAATTAATATGCAGATGAGGTTAATTGCACCTTTGTCTCACAATAAATAAATATGATGCATAATATAAGAAAGAAACTGTGTGTTCAGCTCATTACTTTCTTATACAATTCGAAATATTGAACAGTCACTTAAATGAATTCAGACACTTATTCAAAACTTATAAATTCGTCACAATCTTGGGAACCAAAATATTTATTTTAAACTATCGTTCTCAAGACCCTATATACACAAAATTAAAGAAAAATATTTGTCCTTAGGTTTAGGTATAGTTAACAAAATAATTCGCAATTACTCGATTCAATTTTAATGGTGCACTAAATGTGGACCACTACCACAATTTTATTGTCTTAGTGATTTATTTATTGTAATAAAACTAACAATAAGAAAGTGTTTATGTTATATTTTTATGTTCTTGTTGGGGGTGGTATGTGGGTTTCGCCACCGGGCGTGCGCCTTGTCAATCCAGGAACAAATAATTAAAATTCACTAGTAAAATGTTTCTTGTTTTACTATCTTCGGCTAAGAATTAATTTTTATAACTTTTTGAAAATGAAATTTAACTGTTTCGTAACATCTTCTTTAATACTGATATTATTATTCAAACTTGAAATAACGGCAACTCCTGATGCGGACTTAAGCTTAGTAAGTACTACAAAAAATAAGCTTCCTATCTCCATCATGAAACTTCTTTCACCAGAGCGAAATTTTCCACAAATACGGCTATCCATTCGAAAGACACGAAATAGAAACACAAGATGGTTACCTCTTGGATTTGTTTCGTGTACCACATGGGCGCTACTCCAATTATTCAAGAAGCAGTTACCCAGTTTTGATAATGCATGGTTTGAGTGGTACCGCAGATGAGTTCGCTTATTTGGGCCCAAAGAGATCACTAGCTTATATTCTGGCAGATCATGGATACGACGTGTGGTTAGGAAATGCCAGAGGGAATATGCACTCGAGAAAACATAGAAGTTTGGATCCGGATAAAAATAAAACTTTTTGGCATTTTAGGTCTAACGGTTCAGAAATTTATTTGTAGATATTTTATTAGATCAATTTCTAGCTGGCACGAAATTGCAGTTTATGACCAACCAGCGATGATTAACTATATTTTGAAAGTCACAGGATTTCCTCGTCTTTTTTTCATAGGATATTCACAGGGTGGAACTACTTATTTAGCAATGTCATGTGAAGTTCCTGAAATCAACAATAAGATCTATTTGTCCATAGGTCTGTCTCCTGGAGTCTTTTATAACAACATGTCAAAAGTCAATTATATAAAACGCCTATCACAAATACATGAATTTTTTTATGTAAGCTCAGCAAACTAGTTGTATGCTACAAAAAGACATATTTTTTTATCATAGAGATTGGTAACAACATTGAATGCTTACGAAGTACTTCCATTTATACCTAACGCTAAAATACGAAAAATTATGCGACGCGTTTGTGATAGTTCCAGTTCAATTCAAAGTATTTGCAAAAAAATCCTCATGATGTTGGTAGGAGCTGATCCAAGTCAATTAGACCAGGTTGCCTTTTACTTTGTGTTTATTTTAACTAATTTCCGAGTTTTTAGACGTTAGTACCATTTATTGTAAGCAGACTACCAGGTGGTTCTTCGATTTTCCAAGCCATACATTATGCCCAAAACATGAAAACTGGTACTTACATATATTTAAATTGGATTTTTTAAATAATCACACCTATTTTCCAGAGTCATTCAGACCATATGATTTTGGTCCTGAGGTAAATCTACAAAAATATAAGTCGAAAGTCCCACCAGATTACAATTTGACAAAATCAGTGGCACCTTTTGCGGTGCTTTACGGTGTAAACGATGAATTTGCCACTTATGAGGTAAATAAATTAATTTGAAGTTTTGTAAATTATTTTTTTAATTGTAGGATTTGATGAAACTTATCAAAATACTGCCGAATGTTGTGGACGTATATCAAATTCCGTACAAACAGTTCACTCATTTGGATTTTATTTTTGCTAGAGATGGCAATATTTTTTATATAAGGAGACTTCTTAAGGTAATGGAAAAATACAAAGGCAAGAAGTAACATCATTAGATCAACGACATTTAAGAGATCAATATTTCTAGAAAAAGTTACCTAATATTTCTTATACCAAGTAAAAGTATAATAATTTGTATAGAGGATAATAAAATACTGCTATCCCTTTCGCCTCTTTTTAGATGAGAACTTTAATTTATTTTATATTTATGCTAATTTGTAAGTGTTTTGTTTCTGGATTTACCTATTTTATAATATTTTATGAAATATACCTACGGATTTTTATACAGGGTGAGTCAGTTTTTTGTAGCAGGACTTTAATAGTTGATAGAGGACCTTTTTTAAGAATAAAATTTCCTATAAACATGGGTGGTAGAAAGCTTCGTTTGTGAGATACAGAGTGTTGACTATAAGTACTTGAGTATAAATAGTTTTAACATAAAAATATATCGTTTAATATTTCCAGTGGCGTAGATAGAGCGGTACATATTCGTTCTTTTATTGAAAAAAATATTCCCCAACTGAAACATTTAATTTTTTCTTCAAGCATATGAAAGAACATTCAATTTTGTTTAAAAAAGACCCTCTTGTCAGAAGTCGATTAGATGCACCGTTTTGAAGATAAACAGAAATATTTGTAACAAGTCAGACATTTTTTTAATACTAGTTATCTCATGTCATGCCATTCGATCAAGAAACTTTCAACATGAGTTATTCAATGTAAACATTTGGAATGGACATTACAACAATCATTTGTTTGGAGCCTATTTTTTACCACCACGTGTGAATGCCCAAAGTTTTTTGCAATTTTTAGAAGCAGAGCATGGCAATATGTGGGAAGAAATTCCTTTAAATTTAAGAAGGATGGTTTGGTTTTAACTTGATGGTTGTCCAGCTCATTTTGGGAGAAATGTAAGGAACTGGTTGGGCAACAGCTTTCCAGGGAGATGGCTTGGCAGTTGCATGGCCTCCACGATCCCCAGATCTGACTCCCTTTTGTATGAAGATTTTTAAATAAAAGGGTGTACGCGACATATTTTGAGCAATTACTTTAAATTGTAAATGGGCTTATTATTATCGTTATTTATTAGTTGTTTTATGTTTTTCACGATTTATATTAAATTTGTTATAGGTACTTAGTATTAAATAAATTTCTGACTTGTTACAAACATTTCTGTTTATCTTCAAAACGGTGCATCTTATCGACTTGTGACAAGAGGGTCTTTTTTAAACAAAATTGAATGCTCTTTCATACGTTTGAAGAAAAAATTAAAAATTTCAGTTGGTTAATATTTTTTTCAATAAAAGTACTAATATGTACCGTTCTATCTACGCCACTGGAAATATTAAACGATAGATTTTTATGTTAAACTATTTGGACTCAACTACTTAGTCTTTTGCCGCAATATCATAATTATATTTTAAACAGGTATTTTTATATTAAAGAAAAAGTAAAATAAAAAATGTATTTCAACACCCTGTATCTCACAAACGAAGCTTTCTACGACTGTTAAAATCCTGCTACAAAAAACTGACTCACTCTATATATTTTCAAAGTGTACACAATAAATTTTAAATTATTTTATCCATACAACTTAAGGCCACAAAATTAATAGGTATATGATTTCATTTTTTTCTATACTTTTTATATCAGGATACTTCTTGAAGTACTTAATGTAACTATACAAAAAAATTTAAATATTATATAATTAGGATAAGCAAATTTTAAAGTAAATATAATAATTTTTACAAAGGATAATAAAATGATTGCTGCATATTTCGTCTATTTTAGATGAGAACCGTATTTTATTTTTTGTTTAAGGATTTACCTATATTTTATTTTGTTAAAAATTTCCGGATTTTTATATATTTTCAAAACTGTACTCAAGAGATTTTAAATTATTTTCTCCAGACTACTGAATTAAAAGTTATATCACAAATATCTTGTTCTTGTCTAAAATAAATCTTGAAAATGTATTTAATATTTTGAGATTTTGGACACTCATGAATTTCAAAATGTCAAAATTGTTGTAGGATAAATATCCCATTAGATAAATAATTTTTTTTGTCAAAACATTATTACTTTAACGAACGTTATATATTTTTCACTCTTATCTATTTTTGATTATCATTGATTAACTTATCTATAGGAACAATTTCCTTATCTATTATTATTCCATAATATCGAAACGAGGATAATTTTGATGTAGCTAACTTCTCAGTAGTAGTGTAGATAACGTAGGAGGGGGCTTCACATAGTTTTGAGTCGCGAGCTAATGTGCAATAAATTATTAAAATTTCTATTAACGGTGATATTTTCTATTCATTTGTACATAAATTTGTAATTATAAAAGTGTAAAATGTCTGTAAATTTAAGTAAAAACCGTGAATCGTTAATAACAGCTTGGAAGGACGTGTTAAATGATAAAACCGACACAAATTGGTAAGTGCTTTCGTTTCTTACTAATAACCAAAGAAAATTACTCAATAAATTAACAATTTTAGGGCAATATTTGGTTATGAAGGGCAAAGCAATGACCTGAAGGTGGTAGACAAGGGTTCAGGGGGCATAGAAGAAATGTCTGAAGAACTAAACAGTGGCAAAATAATGTACGCGTTCGTCAAAATCAATGATCCGAAAACATCTCTAGACAAGTGCGTTCTAATTAACTGGCAAGGCGAGGGTGCCAACACTGTAAGAAAAGGCCTTTGTGCTAACCACTTACGCGATATAGAAAACTTTTTCAGTGGGGCACAATTGACGCTAAACGCACGAAACGAAGACGAAGTTGAACCCCAACTAATCATTGATAAAGTAGCCAAAGCCGGTTCGTCCGTCTACAACTTCAAAGCCCCCAGATCTGAGCATATTGAACCTTCTGGCCCTGTGGGCACCACCTACAAACGCATAAACCCTGTACAAGATATCAACTCCAAAGAACGCGACAAATTCTGGAAGAAAGAGCGCGAGGAACAAAGTCGCATTGTAGAGGAAGTTCGACTGAAACGCGAGGAATTTAAAAAAGAACAATTAACGTGTAGCAGTATTGAACAGAATGTTACGACACAGAACCACAACACCTCTAACAATGATGCTAACAATTATCGTAAGCAAAGAAACCAAGAGGCCCAAGAACTGATAGCTCAAAGAACCATTGATGCCAAATCTATTTTTGAACCTAATCCAGTTGTTCAAGTTAAGAAAGTACCGGAAAAGCCGGTTAGGACTTCCATACTTAAAGCTCAAAGTCAAGCTGCCAACGGGACCACTGCAACTAACACACCAAAGTAACTTGTCTTAATTTCATATTTAACACTTTTACTATATTGTTTTTTTAGTCTAGCACAAGAGAAACCCCCACCGGTGGTCGAGGAGCATCACCCACCTGAAAACATCGTAGAAGAAAGCGACGACGAAGGCGACCAATACTCAACAATAAAACGCTCACCGAAAGATGTGGACAAGAAAAATACAGAAATTGATTATGTTGAGCATATGACGTCTACAAGAGCTGAAACTGTGAAGCAAATTACTGACCAACAGTTTGTTGATGAGTATTTATACGGACTGACGACTCCAGGATTGCAAGCTAAGGCCCTGTACGACTACCAAGCAGGTAACTATGAAAAACCAACAAAAAACTTAATGTTAAGAAAATTGTCTTCCAGCCGACGACACAGAAATTTCCTTCGATCCTGGTGACATTATAACAAACATTGATCAGGTAGATGAAGGTTGGTGGCAAGGTTTGGCTCCGGATGGAGTGACCTACGGCCTTTTCCCGGCTAATTACGTTGAGTTGATACAATAAACCCCTTGTTATTGATAAAAGAGAAAAAATGCACTTATTATTTTTTTGAACTATTATTAGACTTAACTTTTAAACTATTACTGTTAAATTGTCTTGTTATCGTTTTAAAGAAAAGTTTATTTGTGGTATTTCTATCTAACCAAACAAGAAGTGAAAGATAGATAAATAGTTATGTAAATGACGATTTAAAATTTATATAATTGTGATTGATAAGAAATTTTTCTATTATACCTTAATCAGTATATTGGCATAGTATCCTCAAATGTATTAAAACAGTTATTTAAATTGGCCTTGTGATTTGTTAAAAATTGATAACCCGAGCAAATTTATTATATTTGTACAAGGCTAGTTTATAATTCTAGTTTAACGTAGTTACGTAGATATAAGGCTGTTCTATTTTTATGTTTAATTCGTTAATGTTCGCTTTTTGCTCATTTTATTCATCATACGCTTCAAATAATTTCATGTATTTATTTTTTATAAATAAAAAATATATTTCAACACCTGTTTTTTTATCCTAAAACAATTTTACAAAGCCAGTTCTTTATTTTAAATATGTATGTACAAAAAATCACTTGTTTTTCAAACAAATATATCACAATACATTAAGTTAAAAATCCCGTTTCACAGAGTTGTCTTTAGCTTTATTTTCCAACTCAAGTTTCTTCTGTACTGTCCCATTTACCTTTAGGATGTACTCGTTTGTCTTTAGAATATTCTTATCTGCTTTAGCGATAACCTCTTCTGATTTTCCGGTATTTACAATATTCTCCTCCAATTTATCATTTACTTCTTTCACTCGCTCCTTTGTATCTAATGTTAATTTGTTCAACAGCTCCATGTTCTTTTTTGATAGGGAAATCGGTAGTGGCATCATTTGATTTAATTTCTCCAATGATTTGTTACGACTTTCAATATTAGCTGCGAGTTTATGCAAAATTGGGGTGTCGTCTAATATTCTACTGCTGTTACTTGGTAAATCTTTTTTAATTACATTTTCTGTGTTATCTGTAATTTTATCTTTACTAATTCTCTCTATTGCTTCCAAAGCAATGCTTTCAATCTGCTTCACAGCTTTTAGTTTTTCTTTGTTCACTTCATCCAACTTGTTAATTTTATCTTCTTTCTCCTGTTGCTTCTGTATTACTTCGATTAGTTTCTTTTGTTGTTCGACAATTTTCTCTTGGAACTCGCTTTGCTTTTTTATCGTGTCCAATAGAACTTGATTGGGGTTTTCGTGCTTTTCCTCTTTTTCTTGATCTTTTAGCTCGGTTTCTTCTTTTTTGATTGCTTCGATGTCTACTTCATCGTTTTCTTTGAGTTTTTTCGTTAATTTTGTAATATTTTTGCTAGGCGCTTCAATGCTGAGTTTTGTTGTTCGTTCTGTGGGTATTTCTTTTATTTCAGGTTTTTTCTCTGGGCTTTTGTCTTTTAAGTCCACTGGTTCTTCAGGCTGCGGCGGTTCATGGCGCACTTCTTTAATTTCAACTTTGTTATCTGGCTTTTTTTCGTTTTTCACCTCAGTTTCTTCTAACTTTGGAACTGGAATAAAAATATCATCAAACTGTTCTCATTTAAACTAAAACTACTACAAACTTGTGATTGGTTTATCGACATCTACGATGTTTTGTTGATTTTTTTCCAAAACTGGCAATTTGGGTCGTAGTAATTCTTTTTCAGTAGTAGCAATAACCACTTGCATTTCATACGTATACAAATTTTTGTACGTCCCCAAAACCATCACTATTATTCCAATAACTAACATCAACTAAAAATATCTGTGTTTAAGAACAATAAAAACTTATCAAGTTTTTTTCTATACCTGCGCCAAAAGTCTTTCATTTGTGTTATTTGGGTACAAACAAATAAAACATACAACAGGAAATAAAACACAAATCATCACTCCAATTGTGGATCCTACTAAACCCAAAACCAATTCAATGTTTGGTATCATTATACCGATAACCAGAGAAATAAAAACAATTATGAATGTTAAGCCTTTAAATTTCCCCTCTGGAATATAATTACTCATACCATCATGTGGCGAGTAGCCCTAAAAATATTATAATTAAACTTGCGTAATAAAAGTGGTTTTTTCAATAAAGTTTACCTCCTTAAATAGTAATGAATATAAACTGGCCCTGCAAGGAAATATGACTAAAGGAAAGCTAAACGCCACTGAAAGAATGAAACCAACTTTCAGCACATCTGTGATGAATGACGGTGAAAAACTCAACAAAATATTCCCAGTAAAAGGTTTGTGGGCAAAAGCAATGTAGCCGAATATTCCCACAAAAATATACACACATGTACAAATATTCACAGCTATCCTAACCAAGTGATTCATTTTCTCCAGTGTAGCATTAGGTAACGCTTGGTATATTTCAAACAATTGTCTGAAAAATCCAATGTAGTTTACATACTTTAAATAAACTACTATAATTACGTTTGACAGAACAACGCCATGGAAAAAATAGGCAAACACTGCAACAACCCCGCCGGTCTCCAAAACACAACATGCTCAAACCAGTCCCCATTAAATATGTGTGGTAGGGCTTCCAACACAATCTTCAATACCAAACAGCAATAGAATCCAATTGTGGCTTTGGAAACTCCATTTAAGCTGTCAACGTTTCGCAGTAATCCTAGTGGGAGCACGCAGAATAAAGCCAGAGCCATTAGGATACTAGTTCGCATGGTGTTTGTTGTAATAACTCCAGATATTTCGGTTATTATTTCCGGACCTAAATCGCCCATCACCACGAAAAATGCTATGCAAGTTCCAAGGAGAAAACCAATGATACCTACTTCAATAGCAAACTTGCCTAGGGCCCCAAATATGTAAAAAGCTACAAACTTGTGTTATAATATAATATTCAAAAAGTTGGTTTTGGAGATTTACCTAAAAATTCGAATGTTTTACGTCGGGATATTATTGCGGATTTCATTAGAAAATGGCAAGCTAGTCGCGAGATAATACTGCTGATTAATAACATAAGGATGGATAGTAGAATCCCACACTAAAAAAAATATTGGTAATTATTTCGGAATAGGTACAACAAAGTAAAAGTGTTAAAACCTGTTTGAAGCAGTAGGGCATCGCTAAAACACTAACACCGATTATACTGTTGGCTAAAGTCATTACATGACCGCTTAAATTTTGATGGTAATCCATTTTCAAATGGAATATGAATTTGTAATAACATTTGACTATTTCAAATTTTTGGACAGGTGTCACTTTTTTAGGTTATGTTTATATTCTCCTTCTTCCACTTCGACTGTTCCAAATTGACAGTTCTCGGTTATTTACTTACTCGTAGCAGGAATAGTGCACAAATACTCAAAAGCCATTGGTTATGAAGCATCTAGTGCAGTTTAAGGAACATCGTGAATGCAACCAACAATACACCTTTTCAAATTTATTTTACCTTAAAATAAAATATTTGCTTCTGATTATTCGTTGTAATAATAATATTTCGTGTGTTATTCATATTTTTTTTGGTTCAGTTTTTGGGGGTGCTATCCCAAATTGACCCTGCCAAAGTTCCTTGACCCATTAGCATCGGAAGATTTCTTCTGCGCCTACACTAAAGTCCTATCCGGCACCGACGTCAGTTTTCCGTACCAATCGAATGATCCCACGAGTAATTGCCACGTTGTGCTAGAGACATCCACCGCCACCGACACAAAACTCAAGTTCCTGGCTCACTTCACACGACACGCTCTTCTTCGTAGTCGTGCCCAGTTGTCACAGTTAATTTGCATCTCAACGTTGTAAAACATGCTCTGGTCATTTGCTTTATGTGTTTTCCTTTCATTTACATCCGTTGTGTATACGGCCGATGAAGATGTTAAAACTGAGGAGGGTGTATTAGTGTTAACAAAGGGAAATTTCGAAGCCGTCACAAGCAACAACGAGTTCGTCCTGGTGGAATTCTGTATGTATCTAATGCTTTGGTAGTTAACCGATGAGTTTCGGTATTCTGTGTATTAAGTACAGTTTTTATTACCGTTTTAGATGTTTACGATCGCGTTTATACGAGATATTACAGTATAAATTTGTTTCATCGCGTTTGCTCCAGATGATTAATTTCGATTCAATGTTCATGTTTACTGCATGTTTTATGCAAATAACATAATCCTTGAAATATATTTCGTTGCCCACTGAAAAATTAACATTCCTAAATATATGTACTATTTAAAAAAAGCGAGAGTAATTTTTAAGGGTTATGTTTCGTGGGACCAACCCAAATCAATCAAATATGTTTTCGATTGGACTCTTGTCTATTGATAAAAGCATCCTTAATACGTGTAATCTCTTATAATGTATGACTTTCCCAAGTAATAAATGACGTGTACTCTTTGTACAACCGGCCGGTTTCTAACAAATTCGCCGGTTAACTGTAGTTTTGGTTTGTGATGACCCACAAGAGAAAGTTGAATTCGTAAATGCCATGGACAATAATTGAGAATTTATCAACAACCAAACAACACATTATAATGCAATTTAAGAATAGTTAAAATTATCAGCAGCTAGATTTTTCTAAACTGTTTTTTTGTCTAGGAGAACAATAATTCCAAATTGGTGTTTAATCGTAAACAAGAAAATTATACGAAGTGTACTGAGATATATTTTACCAGTTATAAGTCGATTTTTTTAAACTTGTGATTTTTCTGAAAATTCCTAAATTTTAGAAAAGTCGTACCTACCAGACTTAACAGGCGGAAAATTTTATAAAACAAAGTAATAATTTAATCGAGAACAATAAATAAATGTCTCTGAAACTGCATAATATTTGTATGTCTTCGTTTTACATAAATCGTACTTGATTATGCTAAAAAAGTTACCTTATTCTAGTTAAATGGAGCCTGAACGTGGCCTTGCAAAAATTAGACATTTGTTGTTATATTTTCTAATTGTAATCGTTTTTTTTTTTCCAAAATTCACCAATAAAAAAAAATCTCTGAAACTGCATATTTTTATGCCTTCGATTTAAATAAATCGTACTTGATTATGCTAAAAAAACTACCTTATTTCTACTAGTTATATTTTCTAATTTTGTTTTTAGTTTTTCCTAAAGAATTCGCGGTAATACAGTATAGTAAACAAAAAAGCGAAATTTGCATATTTTTATCTCTTCGCTTCGTTTTACATATTATCAAACTTGATTATTCACACATTTATTTACCTTTAAAAATTAGTTCAGCGCAAAATAACCTGACATTGTTTTCTAGCGCGACTAATTTTAAATTAGTGTAGGTTCGTTATAAAGAATTAAAAATATTTTTTACGACTCACTAAACTGATAATTTTTATACTTAAGTGATTGTCGTTTTATCTGTACTTAAATACATTAACATTTATGTAACATGTATTTTTATACCCTGTTTTTTTCTAATTTTGTCAGATAATAATTATCCTTATCGTCGCGTTGAACTGCATGACAAATTTTGGGAAAAAAATTCAAGTATGTACTCAGTTAAAATCAGTTTAATCGATTTCTAAAGCGAATTTCCTTGTAAACACCCTGGGAAGTCACGTAGCACAACAGCAGCCACTTATTTAGAATCCCTAAAAACTTACACACAATTTTCCAGCATCGTAATACAGAAATGTCCTTGACACTGTGTACAATCAACTAAAAAGATTATCATATCAAATAAGAGGTACTAACGGATGCAGTGAAACAAACATATTTTTTTCATAAGCATTGCATGACGAAATTAAATTAACTGTACGACAAAAAATTATTATTGTGTAATTTCCAGATGCACCATGGTGCGGACATTGCAAGGCTTTGGCACCGGAATTCGCCAAGGCTGCCCAACAATTAGCTTTGGAAGACTCCAAGATCAAACTAGCCAAAGTAGACGCAACCCAGGAACAGGACTTGGCTGAACAACATAGTGTTAGGGGGTATCCCACATTGAAATTCTTTAGGAATGGATCGCCACTCGAATACAACGGTGGAAGACAAGCCGCTGATATTGTAGCTTGGCTATTGAAGAAAACTGGCCCACCAGCCAAAGAACTGTCCACCGTGGACGACGCCAAAGAATTTATCGAATCCAACAACGTAGCTGTTGTCGGCTTCTTCAAGGACCAAACCACCGACAAGGCTAAAGCTTTCTTAGCAACAGCCGCGTCCATCGACGATATTCCTTTCGGAATCACATCCGAACAGGCAGTTTATGATGAATATAGTGCTACATGTGGTGATATTATTTTGTTGAAAAAGGTACATCTCCCAAATATCTATCTTATTTATTGTTATAACAAAATGTTATTTTATTCTAGTTCGATGAGAAGAAAGTGATTTACGATGGCGAAGCAACCGAACCAGAAATCAAGAAGTTTGTCCAAACTAACTCCCTACCTTTGATTGTCGAGTTTAACCATGATACAGCTCAAAAGATCTTCGGAGGCGAAATCAAGAGCCACCTTCTACTTTTCCTAAACAAAGAAGACGAACATTTCGACCGAATTGCCGATGCTGCTCGATCAGTAGCGAAACCCTTCAGAGAACAAGTCTTGTTTGTTACCATTGACTCCAACGAAGAAGACCACCAAAGAATCCTAGAGTTCTTCGGAATGAAGAAAGAGGAAGTCCCAGCTGCCCGCCTTATCAAACTAGAAGAAGACATGGCAAAATTCAAACCAGAAACCAAAGATTTATCTGCGGAAAGTATTCAGAAATTCGTAACAGACTTCTTAGACGGTAAACTCAAACAACATTTGTTGAGTCAAGAACTGCCCGAAGACTGGGATAAAGAACCCGTTAAGGTTTTGGTTGCCACTAACTTCAATGAAGTTGCTATGAATCCCGAGAAGAATGTTTTGGTTGAATTTTATGCCCCTTGGTGTGGACACTGCAAACAATTGGTGCCCATCTACGATAAAGTTGCAGAGCACTTCAAGGATAACAGCGATATAGTTATTGCCAAAATGGATGCTACTGTTAACGAGCTGGAACACACAAAAGTGACTAGTTTCCCAACTATTAAATTGTATGTCAAGGGTGAGAACCAAGTGATTGAGTACAATGGTCCAAGGACTTTTGAAGGTTTGACCAAGTTTGTTGAGTCTGGAGGAGTTGATGGTGCAGCTGGAGAAGAACCTGTTGAAGAGGAGACTGAGGATGATGATTCGCCTAGAAAAGATGAGTTGTAAAATGGTGGATTGAACAATAAAGCTGAAAATTGTCTCCCAGAATTTGTATATTTTTATAGATATTAATTATACGTTAGGTACGTAATTAAAGGTTGTCGTGTCATTTGACAAAGTTTACTTAATCCACCACAAATTAAATTCTACAACGTTTGGATTTGTTTTTGACATCAACATTCCTTTCACATTTTTTCTATCCTGTTTCATAAAAAAAATAAAACCTATTTTCTAATCGTCGATATGATAATTATTTATTTTGCACAAACTCCTCAAAACAAACTAAATAATTGAGATTGTATTTTTTTTATTTAGGTTTTTTAAATAATAAAAATTAATAGTTACTTGTTGAGTTTTACTTCTTTCTTAATATTCTAATAAAACTATAACATAACATTAAATAAACTTAATTTCTTTTATATTAAACTTTCGTTAGCTTCAACTTTTTATTTTAATACCACCCTGTTTTAAACACGTCAATTGTATCTTCATTCTTCCTCTGCATTGTCTTAAAATATCTTCAACAACACTAAAAAATAACAAATACTAAAAACTGTCACAAACATTCCTTATCTTATAACTTACGTCGATTCAGACGCTTCCACAATCGGAATAATTTCAAGTGCCTCTTTGAAGTAGTTCCTGCAAATAAAATCATGAGCCTACCGTAAAAGGAAATGTTGAATAACTTACTCTGCATTGATAGTGCAGAAGTTTATGAAAAATTCTTGAAGTGCGCTAATATCAGCTCTGGCTTGCAGAGAACCACACTTACTAAATTTGCGTACACAAGACATTAATCTATACACTTCTTCGGCAATGGTTTCGACTACTTGGGGAAGCACCTTAGCTAACAACATGGTAGAAACGCTATTCACCTGAAATCAATTTTTTTAAAACTAATTTTTGTTAATAGATTTTTTGAAACCTCAAAATGCATGTGAATTAAATTGTTAATACACTCTTTGGCATATGGACGAATATCAATGGGAGCCACTGAGGTATCCCAATCAAATCTATCTAAATACATAGATGGCTCAATAGTTCCAACTAACGGATCGCTTTTCCTCTCCAAGTACTTTTCAATAATAGTGCGCTCTAAGTTCTCTAGTTTAACCTTAGCATTTTTAAGCGGCGTTGAAACATCTTTAAAACCACTTGATTTAAACTTTTGCTCCACCTAAAAACAACTGTAAAACTTCGTCTCAAACCAAATAATTTTTTACCTTATCCAAAACCACGTCTTTAGCAAAACAACAATTTGAAAGTGTTATAAGCAAACGATGTTCCCATTGAGGCGCCGTATGTTTTAAATCATGTACCGTATGAGCAGCGACTGGAGTACCAATTAGTTGTGACACAACAGGCGAAGAATCCTCGTCATCATCTTCTGTTGTCGACAAATCGTATAGAACCTTGTGGAAGGCATTGAGGATCAAATCCAGTTGTTTATCGACTTCTTTTTGAGCAGCTGGTACTTCAAATAATTGAGTCTCGCGTTGTTCTATCGATAAAACTGACTCTTTGACGATTTGTATAACATCCTCAATCAGTTGTAGGAATTGCAAAGGCTGGAAATAGTTTGGGGTTACCTACTGAAAATCACTACCGGAATATTTTAGGTACCAGTTGAGTTATTCCTGTGTACTTTCCGCTGAAATCGATCGTCCAGCTTTCGTGTAACTGCTTAATTTGTTCTACAGTTTGTCTGAAGAGTACACCAATACAATGGATGCGTAAATCTAGAAGCAAACCCGAAACAGAGTCCAAGGCTTCACTAGGCAGATCTAGTTTAATTAAAGACACGTAAGTAGAGCGAACACTACGCAATAATTCTGGAAGATATCCCGCGATTTCGTCACGTTCTGCTGCTAAAGCGGATTTTTCTAAAGCTCTTTCCGGAACAATCAGTACCTCCCTCAGGGATTTACAAAAAGTTTCAATAACTTGCATAACCATCAACTAAATAAAATTGTTGTCAACTCCAATAATTAAACTCGCTTTAACAAAAACTTACTTTGAATTCCACTTGCCTTCCATGTTCAGCTTTAACTTGCAGCTCCCCGGAGAAGTACGCTTGGCCTATTTTCCACAAATCGGGGAATGTTTCAGAAATCGTTGTGCACATTTCCTCCGTGTAGCTCACACACACTGGTACTATATTAAAATCTTGCGATTGCACCATTAAATTGTACTTGGAGTACTTTGACGAGGGTGTAGATTTGGTATCGTCTTTTCCCATATGGAAACTCTGGATAAGTTTCAGTTTCTTGTTGATGAAATCTGAACGGCTTTTAATGGCATCCCAAGCAGGATCGTAAGGTGAATCTAAATTCACTAGGTAGCGAATCAGGCGTTTTTGTTGTTCAACACTTATGGGCATAGTTTGTAAATCCGTATGAAGTTTCTGTTGTAATACTTGGATACGTTTTTCTACTTCTTGTAAGGCACTTTTGAAAATCTAAGGAAAGCTTTATTAGAAATGTTAATGGTACTTTTCGAAAGATACTTACAAGGACATCGGTTCTATGAAATAAATTTTTCACTCGCATGTAATCGTTGATAACAATGTCGTATTCCCCCTTTTTTATATTTCTGTCTATAACACAAGGTAAACAAAATAAGAATTTAAATCGTGCTAAAACATTGAGTGCGTTTCTGGTTTTTTCTGCACGATCTCGACGAGTTAACACATCGTCAAACAATTTTCTAGCTTCCCTTTCAGATTCTACAACAATAAATTAGAATTAGCGCAAAGTAAACTAAATTTTAGCACAGTATACCTTTTATAGCTTTTTCCAAATTTAAAGTGGGTTCTACACCAAATTTTGGCAAATCTCTCTCATACTTGTCTTTCAAATTACTTAAAGTATCAACTTGATCCACTACAGAACCAATATTAGCTTTCAAAAACGACAAATGTCCTTCTTTTTGGCTTCTCACTTTTCGACGAAGATGCTCCAAACTATTCAAACAAAAAATGTACAATTACAGCTTTCTACAAAGCGAATCGTTGCATACCCTGCTTGTATATCATTAAAAGACGTCGTTAAATGATTCTCCAATAAAAACCAACCAACTGAGAAATTATCCCTGGTGACATCGCCACATTTACTAGGAAAATAAGCCAGTAAATCCTCCTCCAAAATCTTCTTCTCATTGTCTTCTACAGACAACCCCAGTGGGTCCTCCTGATGGTATATCCCGGGCGATAAAGAGTGTCTGCTCCATGAAAACAGTGGGGCTTCCTCAATCCACACAGCACTTTCTTTCATCGGTCCAATAGTCGCTAATTGGTAGCCTTTAAAGATCACATTACAAGTGCCAACACCTCCGTTTCGAGTGATTATAATCACTTCCCCTTTGCCTTTAATTGGACCGGAGATTGCTATAATTTTATTTTCGGATTTCCATTCTGCTGAAAGTAAACAATCCACCTCACAAATAGTAAGACCGACGAGGTCTGTGGGTTTGGTACCGAAGTGTTCGCCCCTGATTGTAATTCGAGTGCCTGGGGGGCCTTCGTTTGGAGACAGTCCTGTTACCACAGGAGGTGGTGCCATTATTTGAGGAGTAATGTAAAAAAATGTTTGTGTTCTTCAGAACTGTCAGAGTAATATAACCTCAATTAGTTTAGCTGGTTCAGTGACGCGGTTACGCTAACTTCAGTGTGGTATACTTCATTCGCATAGCATTGCGGAAGGTGTTTTAAATTATTTATTATATTCCACCACGGTCCATGTTTTATGGAAGTTTTATTTGAAAAATAAAAGCAGATGTTAATGAAATTGATTTATTTCCTTATGAATGATCGTATTTATAAATCACATTAAATATGTCCCTCTAAACAAAAAAAACTATTTGTAGAAGAAAAGAAAAACAAAAACTAAATGTACAATTTAAATTTTTCACATTTTTTAATAATTCGCTATTACAAAAACATTTTTCATTTTGTTATTCATTTATTATATTAAATTTTAAATATAATCACAATTTCTTGTTGTTATGAAGACTTTTTTGCTTGGGCATCATACATGCAATAAACCTAGTCAAATCTTCATGACAATAATGTTAAATAAAAAACAAATAATAATTATTTATTGTACAAATTGAATACAATTATAAAATAATAATGATATAAAATGAAAAAATATACTTCTGGTTAATAATAATTGACGACGGTTAAACTTTTATTTCACTTCATGATGATTTGCTGTGTTTATTAAATAATATAGATACTATAGCGGTAGAGAGGTGTACAATATGGTTTATTTTTACAAATTAGACATGTATTTTTTATTTACAATAAATCCACGTTAACAAAATAGTTTTTTTACAACAATAAAATATAATCGAATTTTTTTAAATAATAACAAAAATTAAAAAATAAATTATAGACACTTGGTCTGAATAATAATAGTATTTTGCTCATGGTAATAATAATTATTCCTTTTTATTTTCCCCCTCAATGGCAATGTACTACATGGTTAATAGTTAAGTAATTCACATTACTTTCATCACCTTGAGCATAAATCGGAAACGCACAGTTACATTACATGTAAAATTGCACTAGAAGAAAACACAAAATTAGACAAGTTAAATAGAATTGTATTACTTTAATGACTGTTAAATGCACATATATGCTCCCAAGCACCTATCATCACATATGCTTATGTTTCATTATTATACGGTGTTTATCTACCATATACAAATCTGTCTGTAATATAATTAATTATATAATTTAACATTTGCTAGGTATTATTGTCTCGAGGTGGCTCTTGTTTCACGCTTTGCTCCAATAAACCCGGTGCTAAAATAATTTATTTTCGCCCAAAGCAACAATCTGCCCAGCAGAAAAATAAATCCAATATAGTACACTGGGGTAGTTTTCAAGACTAGTACAAATAAATCACAAAATAAACAACCAAAAAAACTTGCGTTGGTTCAGAAAAGAATTTTCTGCAGGAAACGAGAGCTACCTGAAGACAAATAATGAATGAATGCTGTTATAGATTATATTATATCAGTTTTGGTGCTTATTTGTTATGACGGATGACCATGCTGATGAACATTATTTGTTTTTGTAGCAATTATTAAAGGAATTCTTGTTCAATCGATTTCGTGTGGAGTGGCGATAAAGTCTTCCGTTCTGCTTGCACTTGATTATCCCATTTCTTTCGCTTCATTTTCAATAAACAATATTTAAAAACAGAACAATGTTCTACCGTTTGAATTTAATTAATTTTAAATATGTGTATTGGAATATCATGGGTTTTTGCCACGGCTTGTGGTTTAGCCAACTATTATTTTCATTTATTTCATCTAATATCATCATCATCATTCGAAATCAAATTCGGTATTTAATTTTTAGCTCAAAAAAGTGGTAGAGTTAAGAGATGTATTTGATATAGTTTTTACATTCTGGCAGGATTAAAGCTTAGAACATGTTGAGTGAAATTAATTTTTTTTGTTGGTAAACCTAAATCGTCAATGAAACATTCAACTACAAATTTGTGGAATTCTGAGAATTTACTAGAAGATTTACGGTGAAAATAAAAAATCTATTTGCAGGTTTTTTCTGATGACTGTTCCAAAGTGAATCATGGTTTATATTCGGAAATAAAAGACTGTAAAAAATTTATTGGTTTAATGTTTAAAAAAAATGTACAGGTACAATCTTCCTTGTTTTCTATAAATAAATACGTATATAAGTATATAGAACTGATTTTGGCAGAATGTTTCTTTGTTCCCGCAGCTTCTACCACTTTTTCGGGAATTACTTATTTAGAAATTTTTCTTATCTGATACAAGATAAATTAAATACGTTATATTAAATAATTATTGTGTACACGGTACACATTTTGAGTCAACAATAATTGGCCATGCCGCGCTTCTACTAGGATATCCCATCGCGTTCTTAAACTCTAGAGTAACACTTTTGAGTTTATTTTGCTGTTGATGTTGTTACTGTTTGTTCCACATGTAAACTACATAAAAAAATGTCCATATCACTATTATAATTATTTAAATGACTAAACGTCCGTTCGTTGATTATTTGTTTTGTTTTTTTTTTGTTTTAAACATAATTTAAATGAGTTATGTGTACATGGAATCGTTTAAAAACTAGAAATTCACAAATGGCAGCTAGCCGGGACGTAAGGTCAGACTCCTGATGGGGGTTTGGGACGGGTAGTGTCTGTTCTTCTCGGTCTGGACGACGACGATGACGACGGCACTATTACAATGGGTAACGTGGGAGCGGGGGGTGGAGGCTGTTGTGTCTTTTTCCCGGTAAATATTTTAACAGTTCTTTGTAAAAAATCAGTCTTTTGTCCCATGTGGGGATGTGTAGCGGCGGTTGTTAGAGGCTTCGAGGTGGAGGACATTGAATGGCACCGAACAACAAGTGGTGCACTGCCCGCCGACCAATCGCTACTACTTGAGGAACTGGATGATGCTAGTACACCTGCAGAACTCGATCGATATGGGGGCGGTGATTCGGATTCCAATACTGTTCGATTTGGTGGTGGTCGGATGCACTTCTGGTAGATCTCCGATTCCTGTCGGAACATAAATTACGTTGTAGAAATTGATGCCGTTTTGGCGATTAATTAAATTGCTAGGGACGAGGGCGTTACCTGTTCTGCATCCCGCAGGTGCAGCCTGGAAGTGGTAAATGGATGTTCTTCGCCGTCTGGCATGGCTATACTAGGTGGCAGGTTGATGGCAATGTCTGTGTGTACAGCCTGCAGTCTGACCTGACGGTCTCTGTGTGCCGCCAGATCTCGGGCTGCTCTTCCTCCTCGCAGCCGATCCATGCCGCCCATCCCTGCCGCGGCACCGGCACTTACAACGGAAAGCATCTGCAACAAAAATGCAACAATCAGTATTAATTACATATTTAAAAGTTATAAACAAGTCTTATCCATTCTTTATCCCAAAAATTTAATCTCTAATAGAATCGGGTCATGCATCGCTCAAGACCATTTAGTATATTGCGTTTTTTTCTTCTTACATCATTTACTCATAATACCCAGTTGTTTCATTTTACTAGAAAAGCTTTTATGGTTTATAATACAAACACAAAAAAAAATACAAATTCTTTAGAGACTCTTGGAGTCAGAAAACAGTGTGTACTTTTCTCATATCGCCAGACATTTACCCTTAAAAAAAAGTTGTGTTGGTTTAATATCTTTCTCCATAAACATATTTTCCCAATTCCAACTTCATATAAAAGTTGTTTCGACCCATTATTGAAACTTAGTCCCCAAATTCCAGGCACCAAATCGCCTGTTATTGTTTTTTCGGCATTCAGTCCCGTCAACAAATTAAAACTTATCGTGCAATTATTCCCATTAAATTCCGCACATATTTTTTTCTTTTAGCTTTTCACGCATATACATATTTTCCCCCACATATCGCTTTGCCTTCTTCTCTCACAAATTAACAGTTAATTCTTTTTTTACTTTTACGGGGCCGCATTAACATTAAACCCATGAGGCGCAGCTGCGTGTATGTTAGCCGTTGTCTGTTGAGTCTGCTGCTTCTGCTGTTGCTTTGCTTGTGCTGTGGCTGACTGCCCCGTCTGCCCTGGGGGATGTAGCCAGTCTGAAAGTGTGACACTGTCGTCGTTCACAGACATGAAATGATAAGTAAAGGTCTTTAAAATGCAGGTGGCTGTTGGGTCGACGACCGTGGTGTGGGTGCAAGTACCAAACAATACGACGATGGGACCTGTGCATACACACATGATGTGCATATGGTGTCAAGTAATACGAATAATTTAGCAAATATATCTGGCGAAAATATGCAGGCTGGTCAAATGTGATTGGTTTGGGTGGGATAAAATGTTAAAATTGCGATTTTTTTCACATCTTGTAGCTATAAAGCGATGTATGTTTACATTGAAAAATGGCCATAAAAAATGTTGAAATTTTTTAAAACGCAGTTACATTTCATGACTTTTGAAGTAGTGACACTTGTTGATGGTATAACATTCGTGGTATATTTAATTTCTTGTGCAAATAAAAATAAAATAAAAACCGAATGGCTCTTAAATTATAATAAATTTACGATATTTTTGGGTCCTTTAGAAGGTCATGAGATAATACTGCGATATTCCACAAAAATCAACATTATATAATTATCGTCTATATATTTATCACACTTTTTAAATTCACCATTTAGATGGACCTAAAATATTAGTAAATTGTTTTGACTAAATACCTACTATCTTTTTTCTTGAATATTTTTCAAAAACCAGCGCATTATTAAAATAACTATGAATGGAATTTTAAAAAAATTATCCACGTTCGTTCAAAAATATGCAAAAGTGCATATTTTATAGTAGGTATTTAGTCAAAACGATTTACTAATATTTTAGGTCCATCTAAATGGTGAATTTAAAAAAAAAACATAATATTAATGCCTACCAAGTAAAAACTCATTTACGACGAGTTATCTATAAATTGAAATTCCAGAGAATCAAATGTACCAAATTTCTACTTTAGGGATAATTTTCTTCATTTTGTAAAAAAAGCTTATGTAAATATCATATTGTTTTCTGAAAATGTTTCTGTTTTCTCGATTTTGTCGGCAGTTTTAAATAAACGAATATGATTTATTTAGTGAAACTTTTAAATTTCAAACCTATGGCGCTATATTTGTTTACAATGTTGGTAGCACTATAAAATTTGGGGATATTTATTGATTTAAAGTTGTCATTACTGTTTGCTGTTTGAAGTTAAATTTACTAAAACAGAAAATTGCTTCAGTCAAAAGCTAAGAGTCAATTTGGAATTACAATTCTAAGTAAATATGAACTGAAAGTTATTATCTGTAGTTTTGGTGCAGATAAGATGTCGCAACTTCTCGTTACCGACAGGTCAGTTTTTTAGGTTAGGTACGATTAAGTTTTATAACATTAATCGCTTATTTTAGGACGAAAAAATCATTCAGCAAATAAGACCGTTGAATTGAAACATTTTTGCGTTATATTTCTTTTTTCGTGATCTTAAGGTGCAATCCTCAAATGAACCTAAGAAATACTTTATATGATTTGCCTCTGTCTATGTAAGTAACGATCCATTAGTATTTGCTTTGTTAATTTTAAATTAATAAACTTAATTGTAGGGAAAGAGAGAGACGAAAATAAAATAAAACTCCTAAAATGTCCTTGCCTGAAATGTTTTCACTTTCTACTTGTTGGCAAGCCGTTAAACGATTGAAATATTTTGGAGGCAATTCCTTGGCGTGTCCAGAAAAACAACAAAGAATTTATGAACTAATTACACAGGTTTTGGCATCGGTCAAAATAACGCATTTCCAAACGTAGACAAATTAGTATTTCCGGCATATGCAGCGTCCACATCGATTGGCCAATGGCGGCAGGAGGCCCTCCTTCGCCTCCAAAACGAGGGCGTCAGCAGCAGAGGGCGACTCGCCACTCACTAAGCCAGACTGCAGCCAGACAGAGAGCCAAGGCCGATCGCCCCCTTCCACCCTTTCAATGTGACCCAACCAGCCCCAGACCAGACTCGTTCCATACCCGCAGCCGGTGACGTCTGATGACGCGCAATGAATCCGATATTTTACAGGTAAATATTTGTAAATGTCTCACCGATGGCCAACAACTACATTTGTAAAATGTTTATTTTGGTAGTCTTCGCCTGCGGTGGTGATTCATTCGATTTAATTAAGTAACATTACCCATTCGACCGACCGCAAACGCATTAACTTAAATTGCAACGAATTTATCATTTGGGCTAAAACGAAATTTATTTGTTTACACGCAGCAATTGTGCTAATTTGGGGTGATAAGATAGCGGAATAAAAAAACTATGCGGTTTGTAAATATTTGGTTTGCAGGTTGTCCGAAATTTGACGCGCGATTCTCTAAATGGTGTGAAGTTCAAAATGTAAACACTTAACTCTACAGATTCAGATAACAGAAATTGAAATTTCCATTGCAAACTACATAATAATAAAAGTGAAACCTTAAAAAGTGTGACATTTTATTTACCATTACCTGTTACAAAAAAATGCAATTTCTCCTTAAAACTTGTAAATTAATCCTATATTTACTACTTATGCAAACCCTGAAATAAAAAAGAGTGTCAAGAACGTTATGATGTTTGTAAATATTAGAAATATTTGGGAAGTATGCAATAAGTTACGATTTAATTGGCTAAATTGTCACGCCACGCGTAATATTACTGATGCCTCCAACTAATTTATTATTTATTTTTCCAAATACCATTCGGAAATTATCTGGAGAACATCCATATCAAATTCCTTGTAATAATTTTATCGCTGTCAGATTTTTATTTGCCCACATGATAACCATAATATTTAAAAATTACATAGACTTTAATCAATGATTAATTCTATTTTCCATTACGTTATTTTATCTAATCACCGTCTGGCTAAATAATATTAGTTTAAAAGTAACTTCCTGTATAAATCCAAAAACATCATTATGGCCAATGAGAACCCTCCGAAAATCGAAAAAGAAAACACGCAATGATCACAAAACCGACAAATTTAAAAACAGAACACGTTTTCCAATTGGCATTGAACGAATAATTTAAATAAAAAAGACAGTCTGCACAATGTGTCGTTACATAACTTTGGAACTTGTAACGGACATTGAATTAATTATTATGTTGATTATATGTAGGTTAAAACTTGTTCTTCCTACCTTCATATTTTATTTACACTTTACTTATACATTAATGTATTGTTTGTAAGCTGGGGACTACAAAGAAAGAAAAACGATCGAATTTTTCTTTGGACAACGCAACAAGGCATAATGGTTGTAAATTATTCATTATGTTTAGTTTGGTTTTCTGAAAAAATGGCAGGTGAATCAACACTCCCCAGTTCTAGTCTAGACTATACTGGTTATATGATGTTATTGACAAGTTTAATATTTAGTTAAATAGTCTGGAATCGGAATTATATTTTTTGTTTGTTACAGAAAAGCGCTCTGGGAGTCTGGGACTCATTTTTAAAGAGTTTTTCAAAGCGACAGCACAGACTTCAACTGTTTCTGAGTCGGTCAACCTTTGAGCCGGCTCTATAGTATAAGAACTTGGACTAGAACCCACTGGATTTAATCAAAATGTTGAGAAACCAGGTAAATCTAATTTAAAAATAAAAACTGTACCTTTCTGTTAAGAGTGACTTTCTGTCTCATGACAGTGAGTCAATTCAGTAGACTCCACTTGATAACATATTCTTCCTTGCTTTAAACAATTTCTAACTGCACGCACTCTCTATCAACAATAAACAAAAAACTGTCATGTACGAAACGAAAATTGAATAAACTAAACGTCCGAACGCGCACGTTTTATTTCGTTATATGCCTGCAATACAACTGCTCAACTAAAACTACCGACTAGCGGTGTCAAGTGTAGTGCTGTGGACGTCTAGACAGTTGGAATATCACTCCCCGCTACAGCTGCTTCTGATAACACGGTCGACCCTGACTGATGCACACGCAGTGATCCCATATGGCCCAATTACCGACGACGACGCTACTTGGCGGTTGTACATTGTAGTTGTTGCATTGTACCGGCGACCACACATTCAAATGCAGGAGGAATTCAATTATAAACTTATCTATGTACGAGGATGAGGAGGTTTCGAAAGTTTTTTTAACGTTAAGTTAAGGTTACAGATATACGTTAAAGCGACTTTAGTTGGTAACTTTCACCGGGAAAACCTCGACGATTACCGGATCCTGTTGTACTGAAAAATGAAGCTGAGAGTTTTAAGACAAAGAAAGATAACGTATTTGTGTCCTAGTTTTTTTAAAGTTGCCGATTATATGCAGATTCACTTCATATTTTTGACTTGGATTGTGTAATAAATAAAAATTATCTGTACTAAATAAATATCTAGATTGTATCGGTTAAGGTGCAATTTAAAGCGACGCCTGTTGAAAAAATACTATCGAATATGAGATTAAACTTGTTTTGTTCTGTCACTTAATGGAAACAATAATTATGGGGTTGAAATAATTATACCTAATAGAATCGGCTCATTTTTTCTAAATATTTGATATCTTAATGAAGATGGAGTGAATTAACAATCCGAAACCGATTTTAAACTAATCGAAGCTTAAGAAAATAAAGTCTGTTTTTTTTAAGTACAATTATATATCAAATTTTCTTGGAGTATATCTGTGCTACTAAAATGGAACGCCTAATTGTTATTGCGTCCTACAAAATTTGAAAATATTTTCGGATTAACTTGTTATGTCTATCCAATTTAAATCAAAACAGAACTATAACATAAAAATTACTAATTTACATTGAACATTGTTTATTTGCTTCTTATTTAATTCACACACATCTTCCAAGAATGCGAGTATTAAACAAATACATTATCCTATCAACAACCACCAGCCAGCAGTTTAAACAAAGAAATCGCAGAGGTTATCTTGAAAATTTTGATCCGAGTATTTTTTCCGTATAATTTATTGTTTCGTCAGTATAAAATCACATGTATCAGTTTGGAAGGAAGTGATCCTTAGCGATATGTAAATTTTTTTCGATACAAAAACTGCTTGACGAAATTTTTGTTAGGAATGACAAGCAATGTAGCATTTCTAAGTCTAAATGCTTCATGGGTGATTATCACGCCGCACAAGATGTATTAATCATACATGTAAAGATGACCCCATGATATCTAGAAGATGATTCTACACAGACATATAAATAAGGGGATTAATTATTAATGTACATATTCTATAAATACAGGCATACGTAAGATTGCTGATTAAAAAAATACAAGAAATTACTTGCGCCAATAAACAGAAGTTCAGTTTTAATTACTTGTGATGTATAAATTCAAAACATACACATTTATTATCTATAATTAAATTTATTAAAATGAGTCTGAGGCAACATACTAACATACACATTTTATTATAAATTTGACTACATTCATCCACATTAATTTACTTGCGGTTCTAAAGTTCATCAGTATATAAACAGAGAACGCACGTGTGTGACAAAGCAGTTAAAAACGAATAAGTGTGATTAAATTTCTGAAAATTATGTAATTGTAGCTCATTTAAAAGCATCGCTTGAAATTAAACCAGACGGTTAAACATTTGCGGATATTCGTATTGCAAAGGATAACAATTCGTATTATATTCAGCTTACATGCACAAAATAACCCAGACATGTTCTTAAAACAATGTGTTTGTTTAATTAATGCAAGATATTCCGAGGTTGAGTGTAAAATTACACAAAATCTTTAAATTGTTAACTGGAAAAACCATGTCCATATGTCCAATCAAAAAACCGGGAGCTTAGGCAGATGACGTCAGAAAAACGCGGTTAATTTAAATGTTTAGTTATGCTGAATTAACTGTTTATTTTAAAATTATTTTGTCTTTCGGTGATTTATGAATAAAATTAAAATACCTGTTGGTGCCGGAGCCAGAATAGCCGCCTAAAACTCTTCTATTTTCGGAAGGACAAAATAATCTTCCCGATGAACTCGCCAGCTTCACAATAACGAAATAATGGTTTTGCAACAAAGCAAGTAAGTGATTTTGTCTAAGCGCATGTGGCAATATCTAATAGAACATTACGGAGGAGCAAACCGTCTGGAATTAAAGAGAGTGAAAGTCGGTCAATGTTGTTACATCTCGAGCGAGATACACTCTCAGTATAGGCATGACATTTATAAATATCTGTGGAATTTCGTTGCTGTTGCATTAATTTCAAATTGGTGGCATTGTTTCGAATCACCTCACAGAAAAAACGAAACCTAAAGCCGAAAACGAAACCAACGGTTCGTTGCATAGTTTTGTTGATTGAAACTCCGGAACAATGCAAGGAATTATCCACTCTGGGGGCAGGCGTAGCAAAACGACGACAAAAAAACTGCACACACAGAGAGAAAACAGCCTGACTCACCTTGTAAACAATTTTATTTTGTTTGGTGAGTCGAGCTGAAGAAAAAATATTTTCAAACTACACAAACAGTAATCTAAACAAATAAAGCCATTATGGTGGGTGCAACGAACTTATTGTTGTTATTATTACTGGTTTATGGATATATGTTTATAGAATTCCTGTCTATATATTATTACACGGTTCCATGTAGCAAGCCGAAAGTAAGATCTCGTATACATACAACCAACAAGGGAATTCAACCACCAGAGCGCCCAGTTCGTGGTGTCGTCGCCGAGTGGATATTTTCTGTTTTTTTTCCTCTCTCTCAAGTAAAGCTTTCAAGATACTTATAATATGACCTAGACGGAGGTTTGAAGGTGACATTGAGATAGTCTCGCCTTGTATTTTGGAATCAATGATGGTAGAGTGTAATTCAGGGGCGCATCCTAACCTAGTCTGGCCGCAGTCTGGAGATCGATATTATGGTTATGTCCCATCGACTTGCCTCAACTTGAAGGTTTTACTGTATGGTTTAATGATCGCACTGGAGGGCGGCGAGCGAAACCGGGGATGTTGATGGAATTTTATAGCAATTTCCGACATTCGGTTCCAGGTTGGGACTAAATGAAATTTACGCCGATCTCGTTGTTATGCGAATATGGGAAAAGTTGGTATTTTCATATGAAATTGGGTTGATAAGGGAATGTTATTTATTACTAATGTACTGGAAAACTATAGACTAAACAACGTTCATAATAATTGTAAACTAAAGTGAAATTATTTCAAACAATCATACATTTCTCTTTAACTACACTATAAATTTTTGTTTTGATTTATTCAGGGTTACCCAGGAAAAATACGAAACCTTTAAAGCAGTGATACTTGTGGTTATCGCTCTAATATAAATTTTTTATACCCACAACTATTATTGGTTTAAAGAGAAAAAAATGAATTGATTTCTATCCTACACAAATTTCCCATCAAAAATATACTTTTTATGATCATTAAAATAGTCTAGCTGTTCACCTGATTTTATCCCATTGGATTCTGTATGCACGGGGCAAGTGCAACTGCAAAGCAAACCTCACACTGCTCGAAAATATGAGTAATAAAAATTTAACGAAAATTCCAATTTTAATCCTGTAACTTTTATACGGCTACAAACTGAACAAAAATAATACAGTGTGATTCCTAAGTGCATGCTTTTCTTTCAATAGTTAGAACTCACTAAAATAAACACATTTTTCAAATTAAAAAATGTAATAATAATAAATAACAAAAAACTATAATTTTTCAAATAGTTCCTTCTGTGGTAATGAATAAAATTTTTCACGACACAAAAAATCATCGTATCCAAATTAATATTGTTTTTTTTTGTCGCAAAATCCCATGGTGTTTCATCAAATTTTTTTCTGTAAATATCCAATGTTTAGTTAATATATATCATCCACAGAATGATCCTTGGGCATTATCCATAAAATCCTGGGGCCAAACTGGAAATGGCATAATAAAATTTATAGATAAAAGAGGAGGTTAGCTGACCACAGTATGCGTAGAAAGACCTTTTTTTATGGCGAATTTATCACACGACGATAAAAAATTGCAATTATAATAATAGAGGAACATAAAACGAAAACATAATAGAACATGTTGCTGGAATAAAAAAAATGTATCTGCAGCGATATAAAACAGTGTGTTGGCCACTGTAAATTTGCCGTTAATTAACTTCGCAGGATTTTTTGTTTGTTTTCTGACATAAATAATAAATTTAAGTGAGGTAGGGTATTGTGAAAATCTTCAGTTAACCATCAATTTTTTATCGTCGGGTTTTATTCCGGTACAGTTCGATTACTTTTTCCTTTTATTGATGAATGCCATTTCCTGTGCCACTTGAATTTTCATTCAGTTTTTTCTTATAAATTTTTAATCTTAATAAGGTGACCTACAAACCATATCGCGGCAAGTTGAATAAAACATAATCCTAGATTATGTATGCTGTATGAATATTTTTTTCACATCAAAATATCTCCCAAGTTTAATTCATAATATCGTGACTGTGAGCTATTTTAAATTTATTGGAATTGGGTCAAATTGTTTGGGTTCTTTTTTGTTTGGGTTGTGCTTGTGCAGGTTGCCCAACGGCAGCCGCTCTCAAATTATTGCTGATTGATTTATCTAACCTATTTGGGGGGACACACGAAGAAAAGGCGTTGCAAATTATATACAACAAGAAGAAAAAAGAAACCTTCGTGAAGGCGAACGTGAGTTTTTGTTCCATAAATTTGTTTGTCGTGAAGGGCAATTAACTTTTGGCATTAACTACAATCTTTTATTAAGTTCGTAAATTATTTAGTACAGACACTGGGTGAGATCATCCATAAAAATGTGTGTGTGTGTGCGCGAGGATGGGTAGGGTGAGGGTGACGCTGACGCCTGGAGACGGCAGACACCCCCGACTAGACGTTACGTGGCCTCGTGCCTTCCAACCAGCAGACAAAGGGGTTTCCGCACGTAGTACTACCTCAACCCTCTCTCTGTCTGACTGTACACCCCCCAAGCCCGCACCCTTAACGTCGCCGGTGGATTTACATACAATAGCACGGACCAGACAAGTTATAACGGTGCTCCTATATAACGGTATTTTAAAATTAGGTTATCAAATGGGGTGGCGCATATTCTGCTTTATTAAGACTGGTGTTTAAATAGCCAGGCGAGGTTTTGGGAGCGCATTTCGTTGGATCAGTTTAGAGCTTGATAGAGGGTGAATTTTTACGGTGTAATTCAATTTTTGTAACTGATAAAGTTGTGGATGGAATTCGGCGGGTTTTCATAATATCATTCATGGTTTTTGTGGAGGTTTAAGCAGAAATAATGAACAATTTTGAATTTGAGAAATCCTACAATATAAAGACACAAAAAACCTTTTAATCACTTGCTCCTTAATTATCCAACAATAAAAAATCTACATCTGTAAATAGCTCAAAGCATTTTCTTATAAAATAATTTTCCAATAAATACGAGGGCTGCTAAGAAACATTGAATCAATCAATAAAAAAGATGTACACATTTAAATTTCGAGTTTCATAGAATTCACTATGAGGCGCTTATAGTGAGCGAATTTTTTGACATTCTGTATATAGAATTATTTTAAAATAGTTATGATTAGACACATTGATCAAAGAATCATAAAATTTATTGAAATTCAAAGAAAAAGTATGTACAATTTTTAGGAGAATGTTTTGGCATTTCAGATGGCTAAAAACATTTTTTAAATTTTCTAATAAATACGAGAGCTACTAAGAAAATGTTAAAAATGTTTGTAAGCAATTCCTAATAGATTTGCCCTAGTTCTAGCACTTCTAGCTTTAACAACCCTCTCACACTGACAAGTTTCCTTTACAATTCTAATATTTTTCTCACACATATCTAATCAATACCGGGCATGCTTTTATGCTTTATACAAAACTGGTCATGCTAAACATGTTCCCCTTATTGTTTCGACCCCCTGCTTAGTCCAGCTCAAAATAACAGCATTACTTTTTCCCCATTCAACTTTTGTTGGGTTGTTGCATAGAATCCCCGAAAAAATCTTTTATGACCACCACCCCTATACCAAACAAGTCATCATCCGGCGTGGTCGAAGGATGATGATGGCGATGGTCGGTGGTTTGGCCACTTTGTGCATCAGGCAACCAACAACAGCCAGTCCAGGCAAGGCTGTTAGGTGTATGCTTGAAGGTTGTGCCAATTGTAGTAAACACCAAAGTCAGACATAACAACATGAATGATAGAATATCAACAATGTGGCTGTGGCGAACAGGCCGACGGCACGACCTCATTACAGGTTACCTACCGTCTGACTCTCTAGCAAACTATACACATTTATACAACAAAGACAAACGTTAAATGCCTTTGTAATCAAATCGGGCAAGTATGCTGGGCATGACTTCATTGCTAGGCTAGGAGTTGCGAGCTAAATCGAATCATGCAATATGGTTGGGTTGGTTGGCCATATATATTAGAAATGCAGAAACAAATCTTAGTTGAAGCAATTTCGGTTTCCCACAGTCGCTTTATCTAGATTAGCGTTTTTTCCACAGGTAAATGTGGCACAAGGTTCAATTCTGAGTCCATTAGTTTGTTTCCATGATGTATTTATTGTAAGTAAGTAGTATACAAACAACTTGATCTTTCATTTCACCTTATCCTAATCGTTTGGTGAGGTCAACAGGATAACCAATGGTGAAACAAATAAATTTATTGGATATGCAAGAATTTGCACTGGACACCGATTAAAATTCTTTCAACGTAATTCTGACCCTTCGGGACAATTTAAAAGCCGTAGTAATATTGGTCAGCAACTTTTATAAGTTTAATCACAATATTGTACATACCTGTGTTGTGACAGTTGGCATTCCGCGACGTTATTTATTAAAGTGCTTTTGGAATTGCGCCAACTGTAGACTTTGTACAATAACACGATTTTTTATTTTATCTGTTTTCAGAGGTTTTGTCTTATTTCGGTGTGACGTGAAGTAAACAGAAAAAGTATTTCGAAAAGTACGCACAGTTGAATTTCCATTTTTTTCCAACCCGCGCCGCGCATCTCAGACACTTTTTAAATTTAACCCGCACATCATTAATTTTAGGAAAGAAAAAAAATTGGGTGATGTCTAATAAGCTGAAAATACCACAAAAGCCATTCGTCAAATTCCACACATTTCTAATAATTTGTTCAGGGGTTTACTAACAATTAGCAACAGTGCGTAAAAGTTTCTTTGAATATTAAACGCGGGGCCCCCCAAACTCATTTCGGTAATTAGTAATAGTTTTGTTGTTCCTCGTTTTTATTAATTATGAAATTAAAATGTACTTACGGGTGCAGCGGTCCGTGATTCCGCGACTAGGTGCGGATTGGTGCTGATGGCCGGTGCGTTTGGTCCTCTAGCACCCCGCGTGCCCTCCTGATGGTTCAATAGGCACGTTACTAGCCCCAAGGCGGCACTTGTCAATATAACTAACACCACCAGGATTAAACTCCACTCGTTCACTACTCCAGCTGCAACAATAACACTTGCTGGTTATACAGTTACAAAACGAGAAAATAAATAATGGTTTTTGTACAAATATTATAGACCCAAGGGGGCGTGTGGTCCCAATAGCACAGAAAAAAGGAACCGTTTGGGGCTAGCCTAGCGCCATCCGAATAGCTATTGTATGAAATGTATTCAATGTTATCTCAATAAGCCACACAATGTATTTGATTAATTTGTATATAATGTGATGTTTATTTAAGATTTGGCTCATAAGGAAAGTTGGTTGGTTCTTTAGATGACGAAAATTTGGTTCTATGGAAATGAGTTTAATCGTAAGTTTGTGCAGAATATGTAAATATTTAGCAATTTTATTGTAATTAGTTGAGATAACAAATTTTTGCAGATAGAAGCATAATAGAAACAAATCGAAACATTTTAAACATAAATTTGAGGTGAGTTTTTGACAAAAATTAAAACTGAAATTACTATAATTATTTCCTTATTACTTACTAATTAAAAAGTTTTGCATTTTAATAAAAAGTGTTAGATTATTGAAACTTGGTAAGGTAATTCGGCATGCTAAGCAGATTAAAGGGGAAAAAATCGAATAGATTCTGAATTCCAAGAACTTAGAACTCAAATTGAACCCAAATAGCGCACTATCCAAGGACATGTCTAAAAAATGGATGATCGGAAGAGTTTACAGAAGTTGATCTGTATATCGCAGCTTTTCAGCGCGTCTAAGCTCGAGGTCAAGAGGAAATTTAGAATGAAGGAGCTTCACGTGAACCTCAAAGAGTAATTCCCCAATATCCCAAAAGATCTTTTTAAATCTAGTCCATAAAAAAAGAGTTTAATGATAAATTCTAATGACTCCTTCACATTTTAACAGTTTTGTAGTACAAATTTTTGCTTTTAATTTAACATTTCCATGTGATTTACAGTGACTTTCTATGCCACACAAAATTCCTTCATTCCCCACTGATGCTGGTGATAAATTAGTGAATTGTCAAAATTTCAAAAGTCTGCAATAAATTCGTAAATTTCCATTTTGCTCTCACGTCCACTTGGCGTAATGTGTGTGCGTATAAAAATAAATAAATAACGAAGATTCTCTGTGAGGCAGCATGCCTGTTTCTTGCGACGTTTATTGAACATCGTAAACTGATTTAATTTATGTTAATGAGGACAATGTTCAGATACTCAAATCAATAGGCTCTAGATTACTAAACAAAGCCATAAAATCTATTTATAAATTACCTATATATTAAAGAGCACTAAGAGGGTTAGGAATAGATTCGAGAGAGAATTTTGCAAGGAAGAAAATAAAATGTGTCCTATCCCAACTTTAAAGATAATCACATGAGATGACAGTAAACTTTTTGGTTTCTAAGAAAAAGTAGCACTCAATTAAATCTGATAAGAACCAGACAAAGATAAATATTGGTTTTATAGAGAAAAATCTTTATTACTGGAAATTGTGACGGTCCCTAGGAATTTAATTCGCACTGAATGAGTTTCCTTGGCAGAATCCTCACGTACGCATCATACTTGTCTTAAAACTGTAAATAATATATTAATGACAGATAAAATTATTATATTATATTTGTGTAACCTTCAGATAAAATCTCGTCTGTATTTATTCGGTATATTTACAATGTATGTGTGTGTTTGTAAAAAATTTGTCATCCAGACAAGTTCTATAAATTACGTGAATAAATCGCTGATAAGGATAATTTTGTCACGAAAATTGGAGATGTTACGAAATCAAATTGGCCAAAAGTGATATACTCCAATTGCTTAATAAAAATTTATGATTATTGACTATTGTTCGTTTTAGTTGTTATTACAACAGAAGACGTAAATTTGTAGGCAAAGCCCACGCTAAGGCACATTATTTCTAATGATTAAATAAATAGCGAAACAACGTTTACTGCTAGAAAAAACCAATGGCTGTTGTTTTATACTAGTAATAATAAAATAATAAGAAAATGTTTTGTTAGTTGTATATCTACATTAGTCACAGCCTCGAAACCTCAATATTTTATTAGATAACCTCTGGAAACTGTACAGTTTTAACCATTGTCTTTTATTTCACATTGCAATCGAAAAAAAAAGTGCTGCTGGCTGGCTGGCACAATAAAACTAAGTAAAATTCATCAGAAAGTCACTTTAATAGTTATGGAAAATTTTCACGCTTTCTCCACGAATTGATTTATTAATTTTGTCTCGGATTTTTCTCCAAATGGGCTTTGTATGTAGCTGCAGCTATTGTTGCATAGCAAAACTCCCGACAATTTCCTTTATATTTTTTTCTATACTTCTAGACATTTTTAATGCATAATAAATGTTGTTCCATTGAAAAGTTTCAAGCTCGGTGGATTGCGAGAAAACAATCCAAACGAAGCAAAATATGTATAGCAGAGTGATCATTTGTGTCCCTAGATATTATAGCTACATGCATTTTTCTGGATCTATGAGTATTTCGGGGATAAGGTAAAGTGAATATTTGAGTGTGTTCCTCACGGATTTCCGCATCAACTACTTGCAATTAATTTTCGAGGGCGTTGTGTATATACAAATTGTTACAGGACAATTAATCTCCAGCGAATATATTTATGCATGTTGGGTTGTTGGGTAGTTGGGTATCCTCCTGCTGTGGTAGTAGATTTGCATCGATCCGTCTGCCACCACAACACTAGAAATGTGGAGAGATAGTCTGTTTGGTTGTTGGTGACCAGTGGACCAGACGTTGTGACCTAGACTAGCTAAAAACCATTTCTCTGACACACTTAGCTGTTTATGTTACTTTGTGTGTTGTTGTAACACATGTTGAACAATTGCCGGCTCTACCAGTTGCCTTTTGAATAAAATTTTATGGACAAAAAGGGTGCATTACTATAGAAGACAACTAGAGAGGTATAATACCTGTTTCAAGCTGATGTTGATGGGTTAAGCAGGTTTACATTGGAAAGTTGCCACGAATTTTCCAAATACAAGTCCATTAGTCATATGATACGTATTTATAATATTTTTATTTACAAATGGTAATTAGTTTGATTTGAATGTAATTGTAGGGTACTTACTGAAAGTAGTTGAAACCATTTGGACAATCACAACATCGCAAGTAGGCAACTTATACTAAAAAATTTTTATGCAATACACATGCACATATAAACCGCACTCTGCTGAATATTTCAACATAAGTCAACAATAAATTTTCGTCACAATTTGTTGTGTTTGTGTGTATAAAATGCAGCAAAATTTGCATGTTTTTTCGACTTTTGCAACAATCGCTTTACACATCTGACATACAAACTTCTGGTGGTCAATCAACTTATACTCGTGTATGTTGTCAATACACAAATATATTCTGCGTTCAATTATAATTAAAACAAATTACATATGCATAAAATTGAACGGTTTAGCACTTGGTAATTTTTGACGGGCCATCAGCGTGATCAAAGCGCCAACAAATCTAATTAAACAGAAAAATCACACCGGCGACGACGTCGTCGTCGACGTCTGTGTAGCGTCATCTTACGATGAGTTACGTAATATCGATCTCCACGTATAGCTTGCCTGTCTACAGTCTAGACGAGGAGTTTTATAAATAGGAAGGATATTTTGTTCGCAATAATATGTGCCTAACGATCTGTATTGACTAATCGAATTGGTGGATTTTTGTTTTATAGGGCCTGTGCGAATGGACCAGTTTTAGATTGAAACGTGTATACTTATAGGAATGTCAACAGTTTGAAGATGAAAACAATCTGTCAATGGTTTACATTTTAGCGTTCTTGTCCAAACAAATCGGCGGAAAGTGATCAGGATATTTATTAGTTAATTTGTTTGGGTATTGTAAATATTTTGCGAAAGGAAAACCGGCTGCAACGGGAATTCCGGTTTAATCTTTAATTATATGAAATTGTGACGAGAATATTTATATTGTTTATTTCTTATTCAGTTTTTGGAAAACAAAACTTTGGTATAAAAATATGGTTAGCACTGAAATTTCTGAAATTTGCACAATATCAATATTTTTTTTACTTTTTAAATAATATAAATGTCTTAAACTAATTAATTCAAAGTATTTTGAATGAACGTTAAACATTGCATTTTTTTTCTTCTCATTTTTAAAAATAGACAACTGAGGTCAGTTTTACTTGTCTCTCTCGAAGGAAATTGTTGACATTTTTTGGAACTTTCGGGTGATTTTAAAGAAATTTTAAGAGAACTTGAGGATTTTTTTGTAATTGGGTGAATTTACAACGCATTTTCTAGGAATTTAATACGGAATTTGTGTTGCATTAAAATTAGAGCATTTATGGGAAAATTAAAGGAATTTAAAGGCATTTTTGGAAAGGTGAGGTATTTATGTGGCATTTTTATGAAAAACGAATTTTTTTGTTCCCTAATTTGAGCCGTGGTTAACCTCTTTCACTATAAGGTCTAATCACAGTGTTATTCTGTGGTCTAATATAAAATTATCGCACATTCTGATATGAGCTTTGAAACAAGTAAGTCGATTTAATATTTGCGGAAACTAATTTGATTTTTGAAACTATTGAAACTTTTGATCAAATGGCGGTTATTTTTAGTTGAAGTTTTACTTGTAAAACTGACGATCAGGATAGATAATATTTTCAAATTTTCGTTGTTGTTGAAAAACAATCATTTAGACCTAAGGTCTAATTATGACTGTAGATTTTCATTACTGCAAACGTTTTGCCTAACCTAGAGAATATAAGTGTTTTTTTCTCATTCTTCTCGAAATCCATAACAATAAACCGCCAAATTAACACTTTTCCGCTTCTCAAAACAATTTTTGTTATTAAAAAGTTTACGTGCTGTTTTTATCATCATTGTTTTTATACAAATTTTACCTAAATTTGCACTACCTGAAAACATCTGGGTGCGAAAAAAAAAACAACAAAACACAAAGGCAACCGGTGTTTGCATTCATATTATTTTGGGTGTGCCCGAACAATTAACGTGTTTATTGTTACAAAGTAGCCACAAGTCCAAAACACCCACAAGAACAACATGGAGTTTTAATGAGACGTATACGTACAGTGAATTGTTATTAACACCTGATTGCACCCAACTTGAAAAATACCATCATCGTCTGTATATTATTCCTTTGGTGTAGTGTGACGTGATTAATTGCATTTAATTTTTATTGTGCGTTGGGCAATCCAGTGATGAGATTCCAGACTAAATGTTACTAAACAACTGAAATGTTACTATATTACTACACACCACAACACAGTCATAAAGCTCATTTAATTTCGTAACAAAACTATTTGTAAGCTGCTCGTAAATTATAGAATTTCTTAGAAGTTAATTAATAGGAGGAGTGTAACGGATTCAGGCCACCTGCATTTTGTTAAAATCAGCTAGAGACCTAGACACCTCCACAATTGCTGTTGTTTAATAAGCGCATGCATACATCTGTGTAATGTCTGGACGAAAAGTTTGTCTGTGGTCGAAATTAGAATGTTTATCAAGCCCCGCCGCGCTTCCACATACACAACATTTGGAATTCAAGAATTTATGTTCTTTATTTTTTTTTCTCCCTAAAACTATCAATTACTCATCGTGGGCACAGGCAAGTTAAGACACAAGTAAAAATGCACCATATAAATTAAATACAATTTTAGTTAACACTCCAGCTTCCTTGTAAATAAACAGACTTAATCATCAATTTCAGCGGTTGGAAACTAATGAATAAAGCGAGTTGGGAATCCAAAATGCACACCCAATTAATGAACCCACAACAGAATTGTATTCCGTGATAAATTTGAACAAAACCAACAAATACTAGTTATTGAAAACTCGTTGGAAAGTTTGTCGATTGATTGAATTAGTAATAAGCTTTTCTCTACAAACTGTACAAACACACCCTGTCAAGAAATGTTTTTAATATTCTATTTAAAAGTTGGCGCGCCGGAGTTGTTTAGTAAACTAACTGGAAATATTGAGGGCATTTCCCGGAATCAAGAGTCTAGACGATCTGTAAACTGTATAAGTCTTTGTTTGATAAGATAGCGAGCTTATACAGTTTTAATTCGATGATTCCTTGGTTAGACTAGCCTTGTAGACTATGTAAATAACTTCCAATAGCTGCGAAATGGGATTTAAAATTAACCAAAGAAAAAACTCTATAAGTAAATGAAGGGGGACGAACGACGAGCCGATTCCAATTTACGAGCAATTCTAATAAGCGCTAAGCCAACCTAAGCTAAACTAAAGAAAACAGCGCCAATTTTTTTGTTTTCTGTTCTCTGTTCTGTTGTATTTTAATTTGGATGTCGTTAGATTGTTCATTGAGAAAACAAAAAACTATTGCACAGTTTGTGAGCAGGAAAACAACATAATGTTGCTTCGTCTAGCCAAAACAACACGATGGAAACGCTCAAGATTGTGTACATGTATTTGATGGCGGCGGTTGTTAATGCAAATTGAAACAGTCATATAATATCTAATTACATATTTGTGGACATTACGTTTGAAACGTGCTTCCGTATTTCAAGGCAACAACAATGTGGTTGCATGTGCGTAATAACCAAATAATAGAGATTTTTTATAATCGCGGTCAGAGCTAGCAGGGAAAAGTGGTAAATATTGCGTTAAAATGTTATTAGTCTTCAAGGAGAAATTGTTTTAATTTGCTCTTTAAAGTAAATAAAGACTTTATACAGATAAATTTAACACATTTCACATTTATTTTAAAATTGAAACATTTATTTCATAAGAATAATGCAAAACTTTAGATGCATAGTGCATACCAAGTTTTGACAGTATAAATTTGCAAACGGAAGGCAAGGAAAAGACGCTCTTAATTCCTACTAATAAATTACCCTATAATAAAAATCTACGATAAAACTTGCTTGTCAAAAATAATTTTCCATAAATTTTGTATTCAAAATCTAAGACAGGAATTTGATTCTATTAAAAAAAAACAAAATAAAGCAGCAAAAATCGGCTCATTTTAATCGTGAGGTTTCGAAATTAATTAAGAGGGGCTATAATCCTGAGATAGTGGTTAATACAGTTTATACGAAATGTCAGTATTTTTTAACATACATTCATTCATCTTACGCAATTATTACGAAGTTTGGAATGCACATTTTTAACACATGATTTTTATGAACAAAAAACTATAGTTCTTGACATTTCTTTATTATTGTCATTGGAAACTATAAGAACCAGTTTCATAATAGTGCATTAAATACAACTTTAAAGACATAAAATGTTTTTTATTATTAACGACTGCATCAATATTTTATTACAAAATATCGACAGCATGGTTCATTTTTTCTAAATGGTATCCACTTTATCCAAATTAATGTTGGCCCAGGTACATATCCTCGTGGAACACACTATTTTAAATTTCAAACATCCACAGGTGGCGCCAGATGATTTATTTTGTGCAAAGTTTCTCTAAGTATAGCCTAGAACAATTTTTAAATTACAACACAACATTGAATCATGTCCATTTTTCATGTGTAGAAAAAACTAGAAAAAACAATGAAATGTTTATTTTAAATTGAATAATTCACGATCCGCCATCCAAGTTGATTTAAATTTATCCTGAACTCGTCAATTTCATTTAGCCTCGTGTGAGTTTAAATGGAATCAATTTATTTATAAAAAATGAATGAGCGTAGGTAAGAGACTACCTCTATATCTAAGAATATTTGCGCCTTACTTTAAGTGTTGATGATGTTTTGTTGAAAAAACAACGACGGATTTGAAATTGCTTCGAAACAAAGTACAGAAAAAATTATATATAAAATCTATTTTACACGTGTGTTTATTAAGAATACAAATATCGTTTGTTGACCCATGTGCCGAAATTTAAATTGCGTTCTCATGGTCAAACTAGACTTAATCGAATATGCAATTCGTCTAGATTTGGTTAGTAACCCCTGGATGATTTAAAGGAAATGTTTGTATGCCATTTATTACGAAAAGTAAAACCGTTTCTACGCCGACTCTATTTACAATTTTTGCGGTTTTGGTTTTAATTATTGTGTTCAAACTTTAGTTAAAATGGGTTAAATATTCATTTGGTGCGTTGGTGAAATAATTAAAAAACTGAACAATCTCCGAGCTAAAGGCCAAAAAGGGATAATAAGCGAAACTTTTTTCATACACCCCCTACCTATATACATATGCAACATTGAATAATAATCCAACGCTGGGCTTTTGTAGTTTTATGGAATTTGTGTATTAAAAAAATCCTCGAGGGTTTTTATTGAATTATTCAAGTACTGTGTGATGTGTGTATATGGGAACTTCGAGCACAACAAATGATTTATTAAAAATTTAATTCAAGTATAACTAACTATATGTACTTGCATTCAATTAGAACATTAATTACCATTTGGACTGCAAAATAAATACCATTTCCACAGTTCTAATGTCGAAACAAGTGGATCAACAAATTTAATTGAATTCGAATTTAAAACTGCACATGTTGGAAATTCTTTAGGTATAGATAGACAAATGGGTGGATTTAAAGTTGAACAGTAAAAAACAACCGGATTACACCCGCGTGTAGGTGCGCTTAACTTCGGAAAATTGAATTGATTTATTATCCAATCCACCCGTGAAGTTTTTTTGTTCCATCGCGGGATTATTTATAGTAAATGCATGCCTTTGATATCAGTACAAAATGCAGTTTGTCTGCAACACGACATCAACATTACCTCGCGAGCATAACTTTTCCTTCCCATCATCAACAACGGAACATAAAATAAAAATCTGCAACAATAAAATCGTGCATTTTGTGTCTAGACTCAATAAAAATATTGGCATGCATAATAATTACATGACCGAAATAAAAGACGAATTTCCAGACGACCTTGCCTAAACGAATGATGGGGACCTACAACAACTACATCACCAGCCCAAACACAAATTATATGAACGTATTTGTTCGCTGGGTATGATTGCGATTGTGTGTTTATTTCATAACATATCATCGCGTTTATGACCACCAAGATGTATAACTCACATGCACTCTGCTATACAAGTACACACAACATACAGTAAAATTGTTAACAAGGGCACCAGTTTTTTTTCTTCTTTATATAGGAAAGACTGGCGCGATACAAACTAAATATAAACGTTACGTTCGGCAAACAGCAAACAAAACCTGTTTGTTTTAAATTTTGTTTTTATGACTTTATTTGTAAAGCAATACAAATTAATGTGTAGTTTGGAAAATTGCTTTTGGGATTATGGTGATGGTAAAAGCAATATTGTGCTTGGTTTGTTAGTTCTGGAAATTTGTAAGTGTGGAAAAAATCAAACACAACACGATGTGTACGAGTGTTAACTATTTGTAGGTCAAAGAAACTGCATGCTTCCAATTACAACGTTATTTAAGTGATTTTAATGCAATAGAATAGAGTTTGTTCCACGTGACTGCTTAAATAGGTAAGTGCACTTGCCACACGATTCTTTACCTTTCCATTTACAATGCACCTACTTTCCAAATTACAAAACAATGCAATGGGGGCTTTGTTTTTAATGATAACAAACATAACTTTTGGCTTGTGCATCATCTCGTGATGGTCGAAAGTGGAGACGTTCTAGTGAACTGTCTAGGGAAATCAGGAAAATCTTGAGGTTATGGAAGAAAATTTTTGATGGAGTGTTGTTACTGCTGAAAAGTTATTTTCTACAAAGTCCTAAGTGACTTAACTAGGGGATTCCAGAAAAAATATAATTTACAATAGTTTAAATTTGTAGACAAAACAAATCTGCTATAAAAACTAATTTCTTAGATATAGAATGTATACAGGGTGTCCCAAAATTAGCCTTCCAAAATGTACCAGCTGATTCTACGTTCAAAAATAATGCAAAAAGTTTTAATAAATGTAGGCTGAAAAATCTACAGCCCCCCCGAAAGGGGGGCCCCAAAGAGGAGTTTTCTGTAATATCTCTGCAACTATTTGAGGTAGATTCATGAAATTTATAATTTGCCACATATTTCTTTTTTCAATTTTCAGACATTTTGCCAGGGGCGTCACATAGAGGGTGGGTGCTGCGTAAATTATGCCCCATATTTTTTGTGAGGATAATTTTTAGTTTTTTATATCAAATTATGAGACTTGGTTTATATTTACACAAAAAAGGTCGTCTCAGTCGATCTTTGTATCTTGAACCGTTTTCGAGTAAAATCGTTTAGAAGAAGTCACGTCCATAAAAACTACACTAATAAAAATAATCACAAAATTGAAAAAAAAATTGATTTTGATATTTCGTTTTTATTATTAATATTTGACGAAGAAATGCTAAACGAAGTAATAAATACCTAGAAATTTTTATCCATTGTCTACTTTTGATAAATTTTAGTTTTGTGATTATTTTTACTAGTGTAATTTTCATGGACGTGATTTTTTCAACACGATTTTACTCAAAAATGGTTCAAGATACAAAGATCGACTGAGACTACCTTTTTTCTGTAAAAATAAACCAAGTTTCAAAATTTGATATAAAAAAATTAATAATTATCCCCACAAAAAATATGGAGCATAATATACCCAGCACCAACCCTGTATGTGACGCCCCTAGCAAAATTTTTGAAAATTGGAAAAAGAAATATGTGGCAAATCGTAAAAGCTTCAAACTCACCAAATTTTATGAATCTACCTCAAACAGTTACAAAGATATTACAGAAAACTCCTCTTTGGGGTCCCTCTTTCGAGAGGCTGTAGCCTCCTTAGGAAGCATTTTTCAACCTATATTTATTGAAACTTTTTGCATTATTTTTGAACGTAGAATCAGCTGGTACATTTTGGTTAATTTTGGGACACCCTGTATAGCAAGTAGAAAAAAACGTAAAATGTGGTATTGTAATTTATGGGATGCTACAAGGATCAATATTTTAATGAATTTATCATTAAATAGACATTTTAAGTTCTACGTATTTTTATATCTAAAATTCTATTAAACTATATTTGGAAAAGGGGAAAAGCCACAATTTCTAATAAATTGTTTTAGGAAAAATTATAGCAGATTTCAAAAAAGAAAGGACTAAGGATACTTTTTAAGTTTTTATACACTTTCAGCTATAATGTCACTTTCTGAGTCCAGTCGTTAAAGAAAAGAGAAATACATTATAACATCGAAATTGACGAAGAAATTTTAGACCCTATAAGCTAGAATACATCAGAAAAGAAAATAGACTTCTCAAGTAAAAATTGCTGTTTTATCAGAGAAATACATATCGTCACTTTGAGTAACCTGAAACTAGTTTTTATTTTGAAAAATAAAATTATTTCAGCTCTTCATTAAAAAAAGCATAGTTTGTATTTTTATTTAAATAAAGTTCACATCGAATATCACATTTGCCCCAAAATACGGGGTAATTGTCAACAGCTGGAGTATTACGTAAATTTCAGTTTAATTATAGACATTTATCAAATTAAAATTTAAACTGCTAAATTACAAAGATACTTTGAGAAAACTTCACCAAATTAGTAAATATTCCGTAAAGAAATGTAAAGTAAATAATAATATGTAGTTGCAAAAGTGTGAATATCGTTTACAATTAGGTACCCCACCTAATCCTAGTTTTTGGTGTAGACTTGTAGACATTATAAAATATACACATAGGGTGTTCAAAAATACATATTCTTTCTATATTTTATTCTTCTGGATTAAAATCAGAAAAAAGGACCGGAGTTCTCTGCGTTTTTCATCACGAAGTGAATGTAAAATATTGCCGATCATCCACCGTACGTTTTATATAATGTTAAAAAGATTTAACAGTATTTTAATGATAATTACTCATGTTGGTTCAAGATCTATCAAAATTTAATTGCTGTGGCATATAATTTCAATTTCCGGCTTAATTGCCTGTAGATAGTGGTAGTTACAAATACATATAATTTAATTGGTGCAGGAAGTTATATTACCAACGTAAAAGATTCGGTACATTAAGTTAAAACTCTTAAAAGCGCCGCTTTAATTAAGCAATAATTTGTAATATCTTATTTAAAGTTTTTACTTGGATTTCAAAGAAACAAAATTTAAATATTTACTACGGGTTTTTGCATGTTTGAACTTGCGACCAACGCCGACTGTATGGCTAGCTTTGAAAAGAAACGAAAAAGATTTTACACCATCAGGTTTGTTGGAAAAAAATTATAGGATATTATATACAGGAATAGTAGGAATACAGTTAATTTGCTTTTGACTTCTGTGCTTATACAGCAATCTGCAAGAAATTATTGCACACACACCACAAAAAAACCTAAAAATAGGATCCACATCAGTCAATAAAATAGCTTATGGTGCTTAGTTATAATAATTTGTTCTCGCAATACCGTATATCTTAAAGTGAAAGGTTAACGGACCTTTAAAACTAGATACACGGCGCGGCGCTCGAAACAGGTAAATTGATGAAATAACCTTGTGTTGCATAATATATCATTATAATAATTTATTTGCATACAACTAAATCGTTACACATCATGCACTGATATTTAGATTAATCGATTTGATAGGTTTACCTCGGCAAACGCTGCGGGAGAACTATAGAATTGTAAATGCACGGTGTACGGTTGCAAAATTATTTAGAAATATTGCGTCAACATTCGTCTATAATACCCATACACGTTGGAATAAATAAGGATTTTCCTTGCAGAACCAATAAATTTGGCGGATGCATTAAGCGCACGTCGTTTTGCTCTGTTTTGACATCGGAAATATTAGCCCCATAGTGTGTGCATATACTTTATTTTAAATATTGCACCTTTCATACAAGCAACGAGCTATTTTATAATTCTCTTTGCGCGCTTGCAGCAGTCACAGGGTACTTGTATGTACTATAGATAGAAGACACAAATAATAATGGTCTTTTTTGCCCTGGTGGTGTTCTAATAGCTTCTATATATTTATATCTCTTAATAAAATAACCCAAAGTTGGAAAAATGCCGTTGCTAACATTGTAGCAGCATGCTACAGTGGCTGGAAGTTGTCACTATTAATTATTCCAGCAAATGCACTGTTTGCTATGTGTTTACTTCGCGAGGTTTGCATTCCATTGTGGCAAAAAGAAATTATTTTTACGCGTCGCTCACTCCACTAACTGCCAGCAACACCAACAGTTTAACATTTCGTTTAGCGTTTTGGTTTGGTCGAAAATTCGGATAATAATCTAATTTATACAAGTTTTATTGGTTTAGTGCATTTTCTTATCATTATCCTGCAAAGGCATTTCCTGCTATTTTTTTTTCGGCCCAGTCTGGTAGATAATCGATGCATAATAAACAATAATATTATTGTAAAATGACGATACAGACAGTCATGATGATAACAGCGCAGTAGCAGCAAATGAAAGAAGTTAACGAGGTTATTCACTGCTTGCGACTTCGGTACAATGATCCTGCTTGGTCGCAGCTTGTTTCTTGTTTGTGTACATGAATTTTTATTTTTCAATTGAACGTGTATACAGGCCAGGCAGGATAATTATTTTAATATAATATAAATAAAGCTAACTGGCAGAGTCCCTAACTAACTTATTCAGTTTCGAAGCCTGTCGCTCTGATGGTGGTTTTGTAAAAGGCGTATATTCAGAGTTGTTTACCACAATTAATAATATTTGTCAACCAGATTTTGATCAGGATCTGCGTGTTTGGTTTACAAGGACATATCAAATCTAATGGGGATTATATTGGAGAAAAAGGGGTCCTCACACGATCAAGTTTTATGTTGGTTTTAAAAGAATTTGAAATGTATTTCAGAAAAACTGAATATCTTTCGAGTTTTGAATAAAATTTTAGAAGGCGATTATACAGGGTTAGTTTGATCGCCATTAGATGTAATCAGTTATATATTTTGACTGTATATCTCAGAATTTACGTATTTTTACCTTGATCAAACCTAACATAACTAAATTGTTATTATCAACATTAACACCCGATTCCACAAACGTCAATTAAATATTTAATTAAAGAATAGCACGAATTATTGTTCTTATTGGGTGATTTTTCATGTAGATTAGCGATGGAGCAATTCAAATTAATCAGAGATTAGTTAATTATTAATTTAAAACACGTTCATGGAACTGGGCATAAGTGATAGATAATTATCCAAAATGAGTTATGTTAGGTTAGATCAATGTAATCTAACATTTTTGCATAAATTAGTGTTGTTTTTTCAATAGCCAAAATTAAATGATTACATTCCTAATAAAATCAGGCCTCCGTTTTTACTTCATCATGCATTTTTTCAACGCCAAAGAAATTCTCATAAAATATTGCCCTCAGTTTTGTATTGCTTTTTGACTACACCCTGTATGTCGCCTTTAATCAATTTTTCTCAAACACAACTGCACAAGATAATGTTGAAATAAACCTATTATTGTCTGTTCCATCACAATCCAAACAAAGGAACAAAAGGATAAATTTGGATTTCATGTAAAATTGCGCATGATAACATTTTATATTGTTGATAATAGAACACCCAGTTGGGTCAAAGGTCGCGATGGACAATTAGTTGAAGTGCAACTGGTAATTGTATTAAGTCGCCGTCTAGTCCGTGACGATGATCATAAACGACACTCGTTCATTCCATCATCCAATGCAGCTTATTATGCTTGCAATTTGCTTCTATTGTGTGTACAAGATTGCAATTTGGACGGTATATCCCTTAATTTAAAAAAAAAACTCCAACGCGATACAACAAACATAAGGCGCGTTCAAACCTAAACACAGCGAAAGAAAAACATGTATCTACTTACGGTTTTTCTTTTCATGTCGTTAAAAGGATCCTTTTTGTTTGTTTTGGAACTTACCTGAAACAAAGACAATAAAATTAGCTAGAACAAACGAGGCAGATTTCGACGAACTACACAAAGATTTTTTGTGAACCTAACCCACTGATGATGGCAGATTTTAAATCTGTGTAACAGATGGGGGGTTGTGCCCGAAAACCCAATTGTTGGTGACGGAACACCAATTGAGCGAAAAGGTTAAATTTGGAAAAATCAATAAGGACCGTATGCTCACTGGAAAGAGAGAGATTTGATCTTGGCAATGGTGGAAGAGGACCATTCGACTATAAAGACAGCTTTTATATGCTGACACCCTTTACGCCTGGAAATTCACGGGCAAAAGGATCCGTGCGCGTTGTATTAAAACCAACCTCATGGAGAATAACCCGCAAGCTGGTAGCTAGCGCCTAGCTAGTGACTGTATTAACAAACAACATTTGGTGCTATATTATAACTTTTTCTGCTTCATCGCAACTCAACTACACAACTTTCCGATTCCATATTATAAATTATGGTATGTAGTTGTGTCGTCGATATAAAACCGTTTTTTCTTCGTCTAATTTTTATCAAGTTGAACCTGTACTTAGAACGTTGTAATGCTGTAGTTGGTTGGAGGAGTTCGACCCAGCTGGAAGTTCGCTGACCTTTCTCTTTGGTCGATAGTCACACAAACGTCTGTCCACCATTTACTCCCTTGATCTTCTTCAACTTACTTTCATTTAACGATTTTGTTGGAGGATTTAATTAAAAATTAATCGAACGTATCGCCAGAGAAGGGCATGAGTTGCTTTTGTATACTGTTATAGAATGCAGCAGGAAATGCACCCGAAAAAACCAGCACTTTGGTGCATCGATATTAGATTTTCTGCTTTTGTCGGTTTATCTCAAGAAGTTTCAGATGAGGATGTAATCGGTAGTTAAACAATGTGATGGAAAACAAAGAGAAGAGCGATGGTTTGATTTTGCATAATGAAACTTTTATTGACTTGTTTTTAACATCCTGAAGCTAAATACACAATTCTACACGAAAGTTGGGTATTTGTATTTATTTGATGACAAAAATTTACCTCACACAATAAAGTTACAATTTTTTTTTTGTAATACTTCTTAGCTTTTTATTTCAAAAGGTAATTAATTAATTATAAGTTTCCCTCAACTTTACAAATTAAAGTTGTAAATTTGTAATTTATTTTTTAAATTACTGCTTTCTTTTTCCTTTTCGTTCTAATTATGGAAATGGAACAGAAATTGTACACTAATAAATATGATAGAATGATCTTTGATTTTAATCAAGAGACAGTAAAGTTAGTTCCCACTTTGTGCTAAATTAATAGATACAGAAGTATGAGTAGGTACGTTTTTAACGGAATGTTATTAAAATGTATTAAAAGAATTAATCTAAAATCAAAAACCAGTGATTATAATAATCTAATCTCGAATTAAAAATAATGACAGAATTGGACGAGCTTTTATTAATGGGCCTATTCTGTGTAACAACTATAAGCACATCTGTAACTTAGCTTATAGAAAATCTGCAATTCAGGGATTTCTACAGCTTACCTTGTAGATTTATAAGTTTTGATATTGTCGGTTAAATTCAGAACCATAATCCGTGATAAATATATGCTGCATCATAAACGAGATATAGCAATGCAATAATAATGAGTTAAAAAACTTTTTTAATTTTTAAGCATTTGATTAAGAATTTTTTCAGAATTCAGTAAGTACCAGTAACTCTTTGGCTATCTTTTGGACAAACTACGAGCCCTAACAACTAAATGTTTGCACAAAAGTAAATTTGATTGTCTTTTTTCCATTCGCGCAAAAGTTATCTAAATTAACTTCCATAATATTGATGGTTATTTCTGTTATAATGCCAACATTTAGTTATATAAAAACGTAAATTTCGTAAAAATCCGCTCGGCGGTTCCAAAACTGTGGCACTTTAACCCAGCAGGATGGGAAAATTGTAGAAACAAAGAATTATTATTTTCAAAACGTTGGATCTAGTAGTCGGATTTTGATGAAATTTACTTTATTACAAAGCTGGATGTTGGTTTTCTTTACAAAAAAGTTACACAAGTTTTTATTTGGTGGTTTTAGGCATTTATCGGAGCTTCAAAGTTGCACCTTTAAAAATGATAAAATTTTCTAGTAACTGTTTTAACGAATCACAGTTTTGAAACCGCTGGTTGGATTTGTGTCAAAAAACATTTAAATGAAAGCTTAATAATCGTACTATATTGAAAAAATCCTGAAATGTTAATATGATTTTTTTTGAATTTTTTTCGAGTTCTACAGCTCACTTTTCAAAAAACGTGTTTTTTGAGGGTGCTACCTACATTAAAATAATCAGAGTTTTGGAACCACTGGTTGGATTTTGGTAAAACTTACTTTATTGCAAAGCTGGATGTTCGTTTTATGTACAAAAAAATCCCCAAGTCTTTATTTGGTGATTTTAGGCATATTTCGTAGCTTTAAAATTGCACTTGAAAAATGTGACGTAATTTTCTAACGACTGTTTTTAAAAAATCACAGTTTTGGAACTTGGGGAAAACGACATAAAGGTGCTTTCATGGCCCTCATCCAGTCCGGACTTAAATGTCATTGAAACTCTTTGGCATAAAATTAAACGTATTCTACGCAATAATCCACCAAGAACCATTGGGGACTTAAAGACCAAAATAGAAGAAATTTGGGACAGTTTCACGCCAGATTTGTACCAAAATTTGATAAATACAATGCCTGCTAGAATACAGGCAGCTATTAAAGCAAAAGGAGACGTAATCTCTTATTAATGGTCCTAAATTAAAAATTATCCCAACATTTAGTTGCAAATTCATTTTGTAAAGTTTGTTTATTAAGATTAAAATATTGTTAAATCCAATAAATAATTTTCTTCCATGCATAATATTGTTATTAAGGCTTTATCTTATTGTATTGTTATGTGTTTACTAATTATTTGCGTAAAATTTCCAGTTCTCCTTTCATACTTCAAAAATTTACTTTTGTCCGAACATTTAGTTGTTAGGGCTCGTACAGTTAGTAGAGTTTGATAAAATCTGGTTCTATACCTAATTGCTGAAGAAAATATTGAGGTCAAAGAAGACTGTGAAAAATAGACCGACTTTAATTTTATTATAGCATTTTGAAACTAATTAAATATTTTTAGATTTTTCCGTGGAAATGGTTTAAATATTCAAATAATAATTTTATAAGGATAGGTTGTTATTTCTATATCTATAAAAATATCTAACCTCTTATTAATAAGCGTATTTGCTCTGAACCCACCTTTCTCACTTAAAATTTAATAAAAACAATATAATTTGTATTCGAAATTACATTTGATTGCATGAAATTTACGGTATTGACCCATAAATTTGAAACAAACAGCTACGGATAACCATCGATTGAAAAACTGACTTCAGTTTTTTATCCTCCAGGATTTGAATCTTCATTCTCAGCAGCAACGATGTGATTTTAGTTAACTAACTGTAATTTTCTAACGACTCCTTTCTTACATCCATAAATTAAACAAAAAACCACGAGATAAGCTCAACAGTTTATAAAAACAAACAAACAACATAAACCCCATTTTTGCAAAACCGCATCGTGCATCATCATTATTTATTCAAGAAACAACAAATACTGCAAGTCATTGGCGTTTTTGCCATAAAACTCCCGTAAAATTGCATGTGATTTAATGACTTGGGTTTGCCGTTTGTCCTTTCATTTTGCAACAGCATCGAGGACATCCATCGCTAATTACCTTCATATTATCCTCAATATGTTTGTTTTATTGAAAATTAGATGATTGCTAATAATTATGTTAAAGTAGATTGTCGGGGAGGTTATTTTGATTTGAAATATGCTAATCCGACGTTCTATACAACATAATGGGTATGTTATTCAATACCATTGCCCGAATGTACGCACTGTTGCTACGTGCATTTCAGTCAGTTGCCTAGGAAACAAGCCGCTGGGGGACTGTATTACGTCATCCTTCGTCGTCCACGTCCCCTACGTCTGAGTGGAAAGCGTCATCACTATAATACACACACACCACATCATGGCTTTAACTTTGCGTTTCTGAATTTGCAAGTTTTTCCTGCTGACCTTGCCAAGGTTCATCTCGCGCCTCTTTAGTTGTAATTATAAGCGCAAACCACGTATACATACAAAAAAATAGCGTGATGATGAGGATGATGAAGGAAGATAGTCTAATAAAATTCTCGCAGACAATCATCAGCTGGAATGTGTTTCTGGTTTAGATTAATGCGCAGTTGATGCCTGATATGAATGCACTTCCTGCAACCTTCATCTCTTTGCAAATGATGCAATCATAGTTGTTTAACATATTTAATTGCCGCACTAACTGGCTAGCAATTACTTTTATCATTGCTGCATACATTTTTTATGAGGTTGCGTGTTGGTGGCAGAAAAGTTGTCTGTAAATTTTTATTCACTAGGTGATGATGTTACATAAGTTTGAAACCGTGGGGGATACGACATACGACGATGATCATCAAACAAAGAATTCTGTCCCTTCTTTGTCCTGTGTTATATTTAGGGTATTACGCAGCCACGTTCTTTGTGAATTTACTTGATAGTTTGACAGGGTGACATATAACATATAGGATGCAGCAACAACAATTTTTCCTGCAAGAATTGGCCTCTTTAACACGGTTTATTGTGGAATAAATCAATATTGCATACTTTTGTAATAAAAACGGTTTCAGGGAATGATTCAGTGAGTGTGTGTCCTATATTTGCCAGCTGCACGGTTAAAAATCGCTTCGCAAATATATAAAAATAAATTTACAATTTAAAAATATATCAAAGCTGTAGGCATTGTACGAGGAAAACCTCAACAACAATAATAGACGGTGGCATTCATCAGGGAGTTTCCTTTAAACAGTTTTACCGAGGGAATTGTTTTATTTGTGTTACAATTTTTGGTACATAATTCAGTAAACATATCTTATAATAACAAACTCGTGTACTTATGCCGTAAAAACAAACGATAACTTTCTAGTTTGTGATTTGCAACTAAAATAAGAAACAGACTTTGTGTTTTTTATTTTATGGTTTTGTTGTTTTAGATAACATTTTTTTCCATGTATTTTCGTAGCAAACTAATTGGATGATTATCGAATATTTATATTATAGATTACAGACGATAATGCGTGCAAATTCCAAACTAAACTGTGTAAACAAATAGAAGAATGGCATTTTAATAAACTGCCTATTTATAGAGGGAATATATTAAAAACTAGGCCATGTATATGATTTTATCTTCACGCCAAAGCTCAGCAAAGTGCGGAAAAAAACGCCGGCAAATAATAATGGTCAATAATTTATTGCATAGTTAAACACGTACAGCAGGTAATCTTAAGGAATAATCGCTTGAGTTGGACCGTTAAAAGTTTTGCAATTCATAATGCTAACCAGGAAAACACCCACCACACACACAAAGATAATATACTGCCATGCAGTTGTTGTAAAAAATAACATCTTCCACAAATATTATTCTCTCATGTTACTATTAACCACGACTTATTATAATACAGAAAAATTGAATAAAGACTTAGGATTGGATTTTTTGTTGCAAAAAATATAAACCAACGCAATTACGTTTTGTTATATATTCCATGTTATGAAAGTGGATAATCCCCATTTTTATTTTAATTATGTTGCGTAACAAAAAACGGACTGTCTGACGAAATTAAATTAACCCGTCGGTTCTTGTGATATCTCCAAGATGAAAAAAACGGCTTTGTGCGTTCACTTTGTGCGTATAATTAAAAAAAATCATTTATTCCAACGGCTAGGACGTGCTTAAAATAAAAAGAAATTGTTTTCTCATGGGATTATGGTTTAATAAAATATTTTCTTTGCAGTTAACAACAAATATAACTAATTTCTTCAAGGGTTTTCTAAATAGTTGACGTGTAGACCGTTTCTTCTGGACTACTGAAAATTGGTTAAGAATGAAATTAACTGATTTATACAGTAATTACATTAATTATTGCTCTATCTGTTGTACGATTTCCACATACAGTATTTGTTACGTTTCTGTGACATAAAATCAAAGCAGTAATTATTGGTTTTCTAAACTAAGTGCGAGGTTTAGGGTTTGGAGGAATTATTATTTAACTAAAATTGGTGTAATTGTTAATTTCACATTTATTACCATAGACTGTGTTCCAATATTTATTATCCAATAAATTGAATTAAAAATATTCAAAATACAGGGTGATTCAAATTCGATTCTCACCATTAAGATCTCAGAAACCGTAAGAGATACCTGGGTCGGTTAAATGGGACAAAATTTGAGGAATTCGATGCGTAAAAAGAATCTGTCATCAAAACTGCAATATCTCTTTTCGTTCCTGAATTATTCTGAAAAAACTGAAAAGTCGATATTTAGTTTTATTATCTAGTTGACTAGTTCGCTTATTTCTTAACCGATTTCAATTTAGTAAAAACATTTTTAGAGCAACTTTTTATGGCCTACGTGGTTAGATAAAAAAAAAATGTTTTTCGACGTTTCGTTTTCGTGACACCATCATCAGATCCATTTTTTCTTATGGCTGCCATATTTGATTTTGATGTCATAATTTAGCATATTTTTTTCTGATTTCAATGATGTATCACACTTCACGGATATCTTGATTTTTGAAATTAGTAATTTTGTTCCATGATGATTCTGTGAGGTCTTCTACGTGAAAATATCTGATGTGCCCAACACATGACGAATAGTACTACAATTACTTTTCCAAAATTAAGTTAAATTTCTTGTAAAAATCATGCTTCAATTTTGAGCGTTTCCAGCAACATTCAAATAAATTTCGGAAGTCTCTCTCGCACTTATTGCAATACGCATAAATCTGTCCTTGTCCAACTCATTATAACCGAATTTTACGACAAAAATAAGTGTTTTATTTTTTTGACAGATATTCAAAAAAAAGTTCAAACAAAATTTGTGCAAAATTCAATTCTAAATCAATGTTAAAGAATAAAAAATCTCATAAATTGTTTATTCTTCAGGTAAGTGTCACTTATGTGTTGGTCCTAGATGAAAAACATTTAATGTGGTACCCACAAATTTGTTCAAACTCTTAAATATGAAATTTGAATCAAATCCAATAAGTCGTTTGTGAGTTATGGTGGATACAGACAGACAGACAGACATGTTTTATTGTTCTAGGTTATTTAGAAAACCATGAAAATCCAAAAATGGGTGATTGTTAAAATATTGAAACACAAGATTTTTCATAAAACTTGTTGAACATCTGTGCCAATTTTGTAATACTTTATCTAAATTTCCTCATTTCACACCTAATTACTTACTAGAGCTCTAACTATTTCAAAAACATTAAATTTCCAATAACTTCGAATGTAAAAGTGCAAATTTTAATGAGCACTCTAGAATATATACGAACTAAACTAAACAAATTAGTCGTTTTATTCTGCACTCAGATCCCTCGTTTCATCTTACAGTTTTTCCAGATGAATATATATGCAGCAGCACTCCTTACTCCTTTGACAAGACAGAAACAATATGCTAAATTCTCTTTTCATTTCCTAATGAAATGCACCTAAGGTACTCAACTTCATGATGTGATCTGACAATTCAGTGTGTGTAAGTTCCAGACGGCGGTACATTGCAAGTGACTTGTTAAGATTCTAATAGTTATTTTGTAAATTCTCAAGCGTATCTTATTTCATAGGCACGGAGACGTGCCTTGCAGATAATGCATTCATGAGAGACATATGCACTGAGAGATGAACGTGAGTTATCCTTGTGTGCACTATATTCCTTCAAGGAGACGACGACGACGACAACATTTTATTACATTAGTGTTGTTATTTCATTCTAGCAGAAATAGAGTGTAATTGTGGTGGTGGTTAAGCTGGAGGATTCAAATCAACTCCAAACTTTTCGCATGAGTTGTTGTCTTGTTGAGCTGCTGGAAACATTGTAGTGTGCGCCACTGAGAGTTTTGATTGGGTGGCTAGATTGGCAAAGGATGTGGACACGGTGGAGCTAATAAAGTATTATTAGAGGTAGAGGTGAAGTGGCGGTAACTGTAAGTAAGGTAGGAAGAGTTTTATTTCTGTGGTTATTAGTAATGCAGTAATCATGCCAAATAGTAAATGAGGAGTGAGTGAGTGCATAGGCAATGAGTTGTAGTGGGTCGGGTGGGACAACACGATGCACGCTAGACTCATCGGTGCGGCTAGCGGCCACTTGGCTACAATAGTCACTTCCCCAAATAGATTTCTCGCTATAGGCGAGCCACCACACTCCAATCTCGCCAAAACACATCACATTGTTGCAGATTCATTATTCATTTCGCCTACATGCGATGTGTTTTGTACGTTTTCTTTAATTAATCCGTATAACCGACAAGGGCTCGGGCAGAAAATTGAACTCGAGTTGCTCTCGAATTGAAGCTCGAACCCGAAAATCAGTCGAGTCAAGAATGTTTTTGTATGGATTCCATGTGGTGAAGTTCTTGAAAACTAACTGTAACACATTGGAAAGGATCCTTGTACCTGTTATTAAATTATTATTTTCGTTTTATTTCATCCTTTATTACTTAACGTGTGGCTTTTAGTACGGCTATTAAATATTTTAGCTCATATAACTTGAGGTGACTTAAATCATAATGCTTCTTAGAAAAGTATCACGTGTTGTCACATTTTTATTATTAGGTCGACCCCGAGCAGAATAAGTTCCATCCTGCCTTTATTTTGAGCACAAAAAGTCTTCTTTAAAAAATAGCTTGACCGTTCTAACAGATAAACGAGCTTTTTTTTACCAAAACTTAAGACACCATGCAAAATTCTCATGAAAACTGGATTTTAGAATTTCGATTTTTTGATGGGTTCAAATGTCCTCAAACCAAAGACACTTTCAATGTCAATGAATGTTCGTTCTGGAGAATTTCCTTTACCATTTCAAGATTTCTCGTTGCATTAATGAAATGTACCTAACATATTATTGGTGGTCTAATCACGTTTAGTACTGTGATCAAAATTTCTACACGTAAATTCAATCAGATTAGAGTTGTCCGTGCATTAGATTATACAAGAGGGTCCAAACCGACGTTGTTACGTCCGAAATCCCTTCGAGCAAACACTGTTTACCAAATCAATAAACTAATGCGGTAATGCATCCATTGTTGTAGTGGAGCCACAAGGTGACAAAATAGGGCTTTTGTCATAATGCATGTGCAAGCTATTTGGACTGAAGTGTTTCAACCTACAACACTGCATTAGCGAGTTTAGTTTTTTTCAGCAATTTTCACTAGTTAACAACGGTTGACAAAGGTGGATAAGATCTTAATATGCGTGATGGTATCAGTGCAGGCAATTTTAAATTGTTTACTTCCAAAATAAGACAGCCAAATGGGTTTTGTGCAACAGAATAATCTACATGCATCCTATTAGATGCAATTTATGCATCCGTGCGCTGTACTGTATTTTCGTGAGATAATGCACAAAATGACAAACATGCTCCCACAACAACAACATCATGAAAGTGGAGCGTTTTAGTTTTTTTGTCCGGAGCAACTCCCAGATTTGAACCGCAACAACAACAAACAAGTTTGCGCGGCTTGATATTTTTGATTATTTTTTACTGTTACGTAGTAGATATGGAATGGATAAAACTCAAAACGCTACAGTCAATTTATGAAAATTAGGTAAAAAGACTCTTGCAAGCTTTTGGCCAACATTCTCAAAGATGGCGGCTAGCTTGCAGGAGTTTTTTCAATTAACTGATACTAAACAAGAATATTATGATGGTTAAGGGTGGTTTACTTACATGTTTCGTTGTCGTTGGCATGCACTGGCGGCATCGGCTGCGTCGTATTCTTTAGTAGATCTTCCTTGGCTGTATCTTGGAAACTGCCGTCGTTTTGTTGGTGTTCAATAGATTCAACTTGTACATTCACTTGTGTGGAATTAGTTATGTTACTACGGTGTAGTGGTGCCCCATTACCAGTGCGATTTATCAAAGCGACACCAAGATGATTGTGTGCACTAGCTTTGGGTTCGTTATACTTTGTAGTTCGTAATGTTAGAACGTTTGCGTCTAGATCTACCTGAAAGTTCTTGTGAAACGTAGGATTTTCATCGGAAATTGTTTTAAGGTTATTGATGCGATTGATTGGAGCGGCGGCGGTTGATTTAAATTCACGTTTAGTCCTGGACCGTTGCCGGGGATGATGGCGAATAAAATTTTGATTATACAACAACACTTTAGAATTTGATAAAATTACACTAGTATCACTTTGTACAAGTTGATGAGGTGTAGTTGCGAATAATCTACTTAATACTAAACTGGAAGATTGGGTATTGGAATTATAAATTGGACTAAGGGTGGGGGGTTTTGGTTGAAATTGAACTAAGGGATGCGTAGCGTTAGAGGACGCATAGCACCTTGCCGCTACCGTCAAAATGGTAAGGAGTAAACAGAATGCGGCCAGCTGGGCTGAACAAATCCAGCAGCACTTGGATACCGTTTGGGCCGTGGTCCGACGAGCGACCAACGTCCCTTCATAAAGCGCTCGCACGGTGTATAGCACAATGCAGACACACACCACAGAGTAGTCGGCGCGGTCTCGGCAACACCACAATGTTATTACATACACCTCAAACCTGATGGTCGAGTCGCGGGAAAAATCTCGATGATGTGACTGATGATGGAACTCCCCCTCGGTGTCCCTTAAATAGTGCGGGAGTGACTTTTTACAGGAAACGCTCACCACGTGGAAAGCTAGCAGTGCTATTGTAATGGATTTGATGGCAGCAACTGTCTTTTCCTCATAGAATTTTGGCGAATCGTATCTACCGAATGCAGTGCGCACGTGTGGGGTCCCAATTGGAAACAATATTTCCATATGATGCATAAACATTGCATAATACTTTTGTTCTATCCACAACCATTTTGATGACGGTTTTCTTCATTTAATTTCCTTCTACTGCGATTTTCTTTTGTAACCTGCAAAAAAGACCAAATCGTATAATCTGACAATCAAATTAAATTTCAAGTGTTGGCTACTCAGAAATATGTACGTAAGGTGGAGTGTATTTATGAATATATTTAGAGTGGTGGGAGAAAACTATGTTGATACAATCTATCGGTAGTTATTATCACTTTTTGGCAGAATCATTCTGACGCATGTTTAGGAAACTCGATAAGTTCTTTCCCAAATAATAGTACTACTCTTCAAGAACAAAGCATAATTCTTCGTGGGTTAATTCAGGAAGGTTCTAAGACTTGTAATCTTAATTTGGTCTCTCAAGAAAAGTGATAATTGGCCTTATTAGAAATACGAGTACCGAAGACTATAGGTATGTTAAATACGAAATTAATAACCAATACCTACTATATTTTTACGTAAGAAATAGAATAAAACAAAATACTGTTTCCACAAAAATTATGACCCTATTTGATACAGACCTTATCGAAAAAAAATTAGTCACAATCTTTTGGATGCCAAATAATCTGCCTAGTAGAATTTCCAATTTAGATAATTTACTGTAATCAACAATTTTCGCCTTTTGAACCTCACATGAAATTTTCAGAAGCTTGAATCATTTATGTAGAATAGACAGACAAGTGGTCCAAGTTCATGCCTTTGGGGAATTCTCAGAGCAGTGTAACATTTGTTGCCTACTAGGTAAAGGTCTAACAATTTTAAAAATAGTACCCCGGAATTTCCCTAGTTGTTAGAGTACAGGCTAGTTATACTATCTACTTTTGGGAATCATAAAAAATTGCAATAAGTTGTTTCAGTTTCCATGAAACTCTTGTTTTCTTTTCCTACACTATCCAAGTGATCCATGTGGCCCAGTTTGTCACTGTCCCCTCATCTCATTGTAGTACCACTCTTATTAATGCGGTGCAATGTCAACTATACGCATCTGCATACAATGTCGCCTGGTGATTTTCCTTCTGTGACACTGTACAGTGATGATTGAATGTATATAGAGGTGAGTGAGAAGTGCCTATTCGGCACTTGGATAGTACAGTGTGTATGTACGGCACGACACGGACGGCACGCGGGCAACTGGCGTCCAGCCAACCCCACATTTAGAACACAACCAGTAGACTGTGCTATGCCCTGCGAGGTTTTAAACTGTTTTCAATCTCACTGTTGTTGTACTCTCCTGTGGCACTCAAAATAACAAATTGGATCGATGGTACATCATGACCTATGGACCAGGTGGCAAAATTACAAGTGATCATCCTTAAAGCTGTTCGGAAAGGTCTTCAGGATTGGAATCCAGCTCCAAATTTTAGTTTGTCACTGGTCAAAAAAAGTAGCGAAGACAATAAATCGCGAATCTAATAGCAAAAGTGGTAAAACCATTAAGCTGTCACGTAATGTAAACGTAATATTTTTAATTTTCCAAGCAGTTAAATGTGTTGTTTGTTTATGAAAAATGTAGCAATAAAGAATGTAATCGTCTAGACATGCGAGAGAGTTATAAAGATCAATGAAATGAAGTGCAACCAACGGTTTGGTGTTCGTTGTGTCTGTTGGTGGCGCGGGGGTGGTGGTGGCAGTCAGTTGTGGTGGTGGCCGACCGACAATCGATCTAAAATATTTACCACGTGCACGTCTGCACTTTTCTGGAAAGGTTTATTATTCTATCTGTGTTTAGTCTACTCTCTGTGCACTACACTTGAAATTTGCAATTTCTAAAAATATTTTTGTTAAGAATTCGTTCGACATGTCTCAGTAACACCGACTGACAAATATATAAAACCAAGACCAAAATACACAAAACCAACTTTTATTATATGCTTGTATAAACAATATTAAACTGCAAATAGAGACTGGTGACGATGAATATGCACATTAAATTTCTTTCACCCAGAAAAACCAGACAGGGTTTCATTCGTGTGATTCATGGTGATTTTCTATTGTCTGGATTCTTATATATACGATAAAAAGTACATGTACAGAATGCTATCCCAATAGTATTGATATCTGTCTGTATACCACATTTGAATTTTGAATAGAGTCTGTAGTACATCTATCATTTTGACTGAGTTTTCCTGAATATCAATGAGAAATTCAGAAGCGGATGACACGAGAGTGTTTGGAGTTCGGACCTCATATCCACTTGTCATCTAAAATTCTAAATATTATTCAAGTTCCTTCAAATATATCGAACGAAAGCTTGCTGAAAATTTCTGTGACAAATTAAAACATCACATTTTAAAGGCATCATATTTATTAAAAACAATTTCAATTCAAATTTCGCAACATGTAATCAAATAATGAATCTATAGTGAATGGCGAAATTTCCTTCCAATAAAAAACTTTTTTGCGTTTCGTCGTATAGTGTTAATTTTTTCTGGAAGCGCAAAGGGCCGGATAACGCTTCTTCTCCAGATGATCCGAAGGTCAAATTAACACCGCCTACAAACTGTCATTACATTTTAAAATCATATTTATTAAAAAGAATGTCGATGTATTCAAAAGCATTTTATTATTAATTGTAAAATTTTCAATAAAAACACATTTTCGCATTTTGTCGTGATTTTTTTTTTAAAGTGCGAAAACTGATCTTCTAACAGTGCGGATAACGCTTCTTCTCCAGACGATCCGAAGGTCAAATTAACGGCGCGTTCAAACAGACATCACATTTTATAATCATATTTATTTTTAAAAAATGTCAGGTTATCGAGATATGTACTCAAATGCATCTTGCACCATGCATCAATGGTGAACTTTTCAATAAAATAGTAGTTTATGCAACAAGGTAGGAATTGAGAGAATCTGACGAGTGTGAAAATTGCAAGAACACGAGGCAGAATCAATTCCTCCCGTGTAGCATACTCTATTTTTTCTCATACCTGCACGAAAATGGCCACTTTTTTTGCGTGAAACGCGCGAACAAATTATAACAGCATAACATTGACACTTTGCGGTGAGAAAATCACCTTGACAACCATAAACAAACACAAATAACTTCCGCATATGAGGAAGGGAATGGATATCTAAGTGAGAAATGTTACCCCCACTCCTTATTTTCCGCCGACTGTGATGAGAAAAACACATTTTCGCATTTTGTCGTAAGTACTGCGTTATTTTTTTGGATGTGCAAAATTTATCTTTTAATGTTGCGGATAATGCTTCTTTTAGAAATTCGAAGGTCAGACTAACGGCGCCTACAAACTTAACTGCTGACTTATAGTGATTAATATTATTAGTGAAGATAATTACGTGTTCTACAAAAAAGAAATCACAATAAGATTGTTACAAAAATTTATTTATTGTGAATATTTCAGTCTAAATACAGATTAATTTACTTCCAAACCTGAATTATTTTTTTCAATCCTGTGAAGACCAATTTTAAAAACTAAATGACTGGACAAGATACAATTTTTTTTTAATTAATGTGTTTCAGGAAAACTTGGGCGTACATAGGTAGTTTTTTTTTTAATTTATTTTCACTCTTTTGTTTAGCTTGTTAAAATTTTTCAACTTTTCAACAATTCCAGGAAATAAAAAACTGCATTAAATTCCAAACATAATTTTCTATCTAGTACAGCTTTTATCTACACTCTACAGTAAAACTTTCCAGAAGATTAGATTATACCGTGCTTTAGCCGATTTCGTCTCCTACACAACAAATAATTACCTCTAACATATTTCTCAACGAATTTATATTAAACCTCGCTTTAGCATAATTGTTTTTTTGGAAAATTATACAGTTTTAATTACTACTCGTATAGCCCAAGACCTAGATTGTTTCCACTGCATGGTTTACTACTTTTGAAATTCAAAAAAAGTGTTTAATTGAATACCTTGAGACGGAAACAGGTCAAGGTTGTCTTGCAACTCGCAGACGAAAATTATAATTACTAATTACAAGTTATTTATTTATAGACCGTTACCACAAATAAAATTATGTGTTACTAATCAAAATCGATGTAAACTTTTGTATTGTTTAATTTCCTTAATGGCTTGATTATTCTATTGTCTGAGAAGTTTTATAATAACATAGGAAAAGTTAAGTGGATTATTATAATGTAATGTAGTTATACAGTCTGCGAAGTAAAAAAACGGAAGAGTTTTTATTTGTTTCATCCGAAACCAAAATCACATTTAATTATTTTCGACTTATAAACTAGACCAGAAGTAAAGCCAGATATTTTTGTGCTTGTCAAAATATAATCGATCAAACTCCTCGTACCTACAGGTTTTTTCCTACACTAATTTTATTGCAGGCATTTTTTCCATTGCGTTAAAATACTAGAAGAAATATATTAAAATGAAGCAATTTTTGTAGTAAACGAACCTGAACTATTTGCCATAGTTCAAACATTTTGGCAGCAAACAAGCAAATAGTTTTCGAGTTAAAAATATCTTTATTCGTACGTCTACTGCAGGAGAGAACGCAACTAACTGCTATATTTTACTACTGACCGCCGTATTCTTGGTCACCCGAAGGTACCTTCAACCAAAAAAAAAACTAACAAACAATTAATTATATTTTCGTGGTTGCGAAAAAACCATAAATAATAAAAACATGTTGTTAATGATGCGTTTTGATTTTCAGTTTAATTTGCATGAGCGCGGTTAGGATTTTTTCAAAATAAAACTACAGATACCTATTGTATCTACAAGTCCAAATTTTCAGAACAAAATTTTGAAAATTTGAAACGATTGCAAAAATTATTTTTCAAGGCAAAAGTTTTTTTATTAAAACAATCTGAAAGAGTTCAATAGTTCGGATATATTGGAAATAAAGCCGTTAATCTCTCTAGTTTCAAATTAAATTTTGAAAAGGGATTTTTTTCAAAATAAAATTGTAGATACCTACTGTACCGACAGGTGTAATTTTTAAGTTTTGACACTGTTACAAGCGGACAAAGTTTGTTTTTGTCAAAATTAATTTGAATCCAGCTTCAGAAGAAAACAACCCATATTTTAGCAGCCAAAATAATGTGGAATAATATAATATTGCTTGGCTGATAGTTTGGACATTTGGAAATTAAACCTAACCTAATATTGTGGCTTAATTTGATTGAGGTTATGTTAAAGTTGTCAAAACATCTTTTAACTTCCACTCCACTGTAAGAGTTTTATGTGATGTGAACTGGAATATAATTAATTGCAGGCGAATAATGCGTGTTATAGAAGAGAGGAGGAACATATTTATGGTCCATATATTAAAAGATTGAATGTGTATGGTTGTTTGGCTGAACCGAATGGTATTTTGCATGAACATTTCCGGGGTCATAGCCCAGAGGCGAAGTGGATGAGAAACGTGCGAAGTTTGAGGTTAGAAATCGTATCTCATCAAGGTCAGATAGTGGCAGTAGCCGACTGGCGAGAGTACAAAGAACACAAAGTAGTATACAGTATGTGTGTAATGAATAGAACGTGAAAAAATAGACAAGTAAAATGTTTCATTTTAGCTAAAGCATTACAAGCAGATTTTTCAACAACATACTTCTGCTGTGCATATTCCCAATCCAGGTGGTCATTGAACGTGAGCACACAACAAACTTTAGCACTGTTGAATAACATTTAAGAAAAACCACGGCACGAATTTTCGCCGGACGAACAAGAGTCAAATTTATGATGCTGCAACTAAACTAACACCACTTGGTTTGGTTGAGAAACTCACTCAAATCAACTTGGGTTTGAAAGTTGCGAGTGATATAATAGCAAGACCAAGAGAGATATGGGATTGCATTCGTTTCGGCTTGTGATGCATACACACACACACGACGGAGGGGCCCAAAGACACACACACATATGCACCGTGCCGCCTAAATGATTGATTGGCAGCCGAGAGACAGTATTGAAGCTCTTCTGTGCGGTTATCAGAAAAAATTGACACCAGGCCTTCGCTACGCTACCGTACGATGCGTCGTCATATACTGAATACTGAATCTGTTGGGTCGGGAGACATTGTGAGTGTTCGAGGCGGCCAGACAGAAAACCGAATCGGCCTTCGTCCTGTCTCGTCGTCCAGCCGAGATCGCAGGATAGGCAACCGACTGTTATGTAATATCCCTCTACATTATTTACTATTACAATGAAAAACATTTAAATATAGACAAAATAGCTTTCCCTTGTATTATTGCCAGTTCCGTCAACATATGACGCATTGTGTTTGGTGTCTGATGTGCAGCTTGGTGCTTTGCTTGTTTATCAGATCAAATTCGCACCTTCGATGATGCTCCTGCTAGGCAGCTAGGCACAGCAGGATCAATCGGTGCACAACACAGCGCAATATCTAGCTCTAGCTCTAGCCCCTCTATAGCTAGTTATGTGATGACGACGACGCCTTCCAAAGAATACCTACCTACCTTTCATTCCAACAATTTCCTCAAAGTCAAACTTAAACTTGTATGACGTTTTTACTACGACAATTGAATTGCATTCGTGTTTTATTAGCTCAGGACAAAATAAACAAAATTCTATCCACAAGGTGATCCACATCTTATAGACTAAACGACGCAACATTTTTTTTTTCTATATTAGAATGGAAACCACAAATGGGTTACGTAGTCACTTGAATTGTGATGAATCACAATGTTGTTGTCTGGGAATAAGAGGGGCACCATGGAATGTATTTACAATTCTTGGACTTTCTAAAACGGTAATTCCAGCTGCATTTTGGTCTGCTGCCTCCAACTCTAAACCAAAAACTCTCATTAATTTAGTTTATTTATTATAACCTTCTGAATGCGACTGAAATAATTATATGTCTACTTTAGAGTTTTGTAGAATGGTTAGAAGGTTAGAAATAATAATTTATAAAAAATATACAGGGTGGTTCTTTTAATAAAAACGTGCTTACTTGGCGCACCTTATTTCCGAAGGAGAGTTTATACGATATAGCTTCTAAACGGCTAAGCATTTCCGACATTTTTCCAAGATAATAAAAAAATTCACTTTTGAATAGACTGTATCTCAAAAACTAATCCCATTGCATGGAATACAAATTGTCCTTCATAAAACTAGTGAGGAATCACGTACTTAATTTATAGAATGGACCTGTATAGCTTTTCTTTCTATTATTAGGAAAAACGTGATTTTTTTTCTGAAATTAGTGAATATTCACCTGTCGAAAAACCCAAATGGACGTCACACTTTTGTTATCTATTCAGATAAAATCTACCTTTCAAAATTTTTATAGATTTCATTACAATGACAAACAGATTTTAATCAGTTTTTCCAGATATTGATCGTAGTCATGACGCAAAACCAACTATTTTTAACGCATATTTCACCATCAGACTTTTGTCTATAAATGCATTAAAATCTCACGTCTGCTTAAGAATCTATCAGTCTAATTAAAACCCGGATCTACTTGAGGTCCGGAATGCGTTTATAAAACAGATTTCAAAAGGATTAAAATTGATAAGATAATCTGGTTTAACGCAGTATCTACATATGGAAAAAATTGAACTTTTGTATTTGTAGCATCTTCTCTTATTAGCATAATTAGTTGAAATTCCTGTGACGAAAAAATGTACGTCGTTAAATAAAAAATTGCATAATTATAAATTCTTTAACGTAATTATTTGTTTGTAAGTAAATTGTCTCGTTTTTTTCCGTGATAAAAACGTGTAATGATATTCAATTAAAATAACGTATGAGTGAAAATAGTAATTATAAATTAAATTTTTTATTCATTATTGCGTTATTATCAATTAAAAGAAGCCGACTTGGTTTTAATTATGTTTCAACTTATATATTTTCTGTCTCGCCTGCATAATCGTTCCTTTTAATTTGTCTGTCATCATCTCAAATTAATATGAAAGTAAATCTAATTTAATTCACAATTCTGTATAAATAAATGTTTCAATCTATGTTGGAAGCTTTTGAATAAAGGCAAAAAAAAAACTTGTAAATACCGCAACAAAATTAAACTGAAGTAGAACCTAAAAGGTTTCTACTGTTGATGAACAAAAAATTTCAAGTAAATTTAACCACATATTGAAACAATTACGCGACTGTTGAATAAATTACAATTGCTCGTAGTTCTTTCAGGGATTCGTCTGCAAATCAAATTCGTCCCATCAGACAAAATTGTAAACGCTGTTGCAAAAGTATTTTCCCATTTTTCCAGCAACATTGATTGAGCGGCAATTTTACTATTACTGTCTGAGTCTCGCAGGGCAGATTGTTCTTTCTTATTTTGTCTGCAATTGATGTTTATGTGGCTTCTTGTAAGGTTCCGCTCAATCTGCTGTGGCGTTGTTTTCAATTTTTTACCACGTTATTTTGCAGGAATGTCAGTAGAAGATATTTCTCAAAATGGCGCTTTGATTTATTATTACTTCCCAATACCTACATACATATAGATATTTGATTGGATTGGAAAGAGCCGTTTGCTGCTGATGATGAATTTATTTGGAATGATTTTTTCGCGCTCCTGTCCAATAATTTTTTACCATCGCTGCTGCTGGTGCATATGGTGGTGGTGCTCAAACAACATAATTATAGCTTGACCATAAAATGGCCTTGTCACGTACGGACACAGTGCATTCCATCTTTGTCACCTCTAGACGGTCCGTCGTCTACCACACCATTAATTTATCATCGAAGACCTTTGTAGGTCGTGCAGGCATTGGGTTTGGCTTTGGGGGCTCAAAAAACAACCTGTTCGAGTTCGGTTAGACAACAGACCAGCGGCAATTAATCAGATTGTTTATCGCATCAAACACCAATCAGCGAAATTCAGTTTAATGTCTTTTTAATGTTTTGATGGACATGATGATGCGGATGGACAATTTTACAATTTCTGGTGTGGTACTAAAATTTTATGGATAGTACAGCGCCGCATCGTGTTACTTTCAGAAAATCTTCCTGCTGCCAAGTAGAAAGTTATCGACTATCAGAGATGTAAGATAAATGTTATTTGAGTTTTTATCCGAGATCATTTACGTTACGTGCATTCAGCATCCGATCCGTCTAGGCAGCTTTTTCATCATAAGGCAGTCTGGTTTTACGCTGCTTCCAGCTCTCTGTGTACAGTCCAAGTAAGATCTATTTAATTGCTCTATTCTCGGTAAATTTTACATTAAAACGGTGATTTCTTTTTCATTTTTTTGATCTTGAACTACTCGACTTACAGGTCTTCCATGCAATGGCATTTTAATAAACACGAAGTACGTCTGTCTGTCTGCCTTATTAAAACTCTATAAAATAGATATAAGTGAATGAAGTTAAATTTAATATACATATTTAGATGCACGTCTCATTATATTATTATGCCATTAAAATATCAAAGAGTTTTTCTTCTACCGATAACAAATTTTTTTTTAAATGATAACCAAAAATTTATAAACCTTAAGAATTAATATCAAAGGCTGTATTATCAAAAAAAAATACCATAAGATAAAAAAATACAATTTTTAGATCTTTTTTGGATCTTCCTCCAAGATTTGATATTTTCGCAATTTATGCTAACTATAACCTAAACTTAAACATAATTTATTATCTAATTGTATAAGATCAAAAATTACAGCAGGTTAAGAATTTCCTGCTATAAAAGTGTAAAAAGTTCCATATTTTAATATCAGTTTTCGAGATACCCGCACATTTTGAAAAAAATTGGCAAAATTGGAGATCTCTAAAACGCTTTGTAGTTTTTGAAAAGTAATTTTGGATTTGTCAAATGTACTGACTAGAGAAGTTCATGTAAAAATAGTGTGGCTATAACTATACTAACTATAAGGTGGAGCGAAAATACACATTTTTTAAAGACCCCCAATTTTGACAATTTATTGAAAATGTGCAAATATCTCGAACACTTTTTCAATTAAAATTAAATATAGAATCTGAAAATGTAATAATATATATATATAGGGTGTTCCATTTAAAATAATGTAGTAAGTAATTGTACCCCCTATATAAGTAGTAATCATTTTGTGACAATTTTTGGCTTTGCAGAATTTTCTATTTTTAAGGTGAACCAAATTATAGAAAATTGCCAGGGTTTTGACGGACCCTGTCTGTCGTTAGCGAAATTAAAAGGTCTTTGCACAGGAACTGATAGTGCTTTCGCCCTTTGTGCCTTATTTCGAAATTTTCCTGCGAATTTTTCACCTGTACTAAATTATGCAGTTTACTTCGCCTTGCATTACTCGTACATTGCGAGAGCAGGTGTTGATATCCACACAGGTAGACTCCTGAGGGCTAGACGAGTTACCCATCAGATAAATTCCACGTAATTTTAAAGATAATTAAAAGTTACAGTGGAATAAAATTGATGGTGTAGCTGCGATGGATTATATGCAATTTTGTTATCGTGCTACTTAAATAAATCGCTAAATCCTAATCTGTTGGCTGATGATGGTGGAAAAGCGGGCGCATATCACGAGTTGATGATGATGGTTTGAAGCGGTGGGTGCGAGGAGAGAGCAAAACATCATCCTGCATTGTATGAATGACAAATATCAAAAGCAAATGGCAAAATGGCGGAATGGAATAACGTAGTCGCCCTTTTGGCATTGCCGGAGCTCGCACTATTATCATCATCGCCTGCCGGCCTGATTTATAAGCTGGTTTGAGTAATTTATATCTCTCTAGTTGGTTTTATTGTTCCTTGCTTCTTCTAACTTGTGTGCTGGATGCTTGCCTTGAAGCTTCTAATATATTACTTGATAAAGCAACTGCTTCTCTCGGAAGTTTTCACTTTTCAACTGAAACTTCTCAATGAAAAATGCATCGCTGGAAAACGTGACGTTTTTTTGGTTATATACCTACCTCCATACTGATAATTTCTAGTTTAACATTTATTATTTTAGAAACTTATGTTTGAGTCGCTGATAAAAGAACTATGGCTAGGTACGAAAGTGGCAATTTATTATGCAGTTGGTGCGCGCAGGAAAAACAGAAATTACGTTAGAAAATGCTATTAAAGTTTCCACCAAGATAAAATATCACTCAACACAAACGGTGTTACCATTCAGCCCCTCACTGCCCCCTAGGGCACCTTGTCTTTTGTCCCCATTGCATGGCTAATGAATAACCCAGCTAATAATAATTGCAAGCATCAAGTTAAATGGTTTTGTTTCGATAAAAAGGATTAAATGTATTTAGTCACGAACATTGGAATAACTGCAGCCAGAAGCACCCTCACGTGATGAATTTCATATGCATATTGTTATTATTGTTCGTCACGTATACTCCTGGAGTAATTCATTTGATGAAAAAATCGCTGGATAACATTACGCAAAAAAATCCATGGCAAATTTCGAAATCTACTCGAGTTTTATTTTGGTCAGATTATTGTGGATTATACAAAAAGTAAGCAAAACTTTCGAAACTGAAAACTGCTACCATATCCAGAGGAGGCTTATCAGGAACAATAAATCCTTGTGATGCGGCGTGGCAGCCCAGCAATGGCTGAATCCACGGTTTTTTAGTTTTGTGAAAAACCACCGCATGACATATTTAGCTTGAGATGTGCTTTGCGAGGACGGCAGATTACCTTGGACGTCCTTCAGTCTGCGCTCTGTCGGTGGCGGCGGGTGTGGTTTGGCTAGACCCGTTTGAGTGGTCTGTACACTGACTTGACTCTGGTTTAAGCGACAAAACTTGCTTTCTCTCGGATTAATACTGCAAAATACACGTCTTCTAAAACCTCATTAAAAGTTCCAAACGTGGTCCACAAAAGCTTTTAAACATTTTGTTGTTATTTCCTCGTTTCCTAACTTCTATAATTTTGTATTTTACCATAAAACCCTGTACAGTTGCAGCTTGTTAAAATTTTAAATATGCTAAGGAAAAAAACATGCGGAATTTTACTTATTGCTGAAAGCGAAAAGTAAATTGAGTGGCGCAAGATTTATAGCGGATTATTGAATTGGGGAAAATTAATTTAATTTTAACTAACAATCGACAAGGACGAAAGACGATATAAAGAAGTAGAATTTATTTGATTTGGATCTATTGTCAAGCATTTGGGTAAATCACCGGCTCGGGGGATTATGTGCTAATTGAACCTGACCCTGCTCAGCGATGAATAGATCCAAAATTATTGCCGACGCATCTCTTCCAGCTTGAGACGTCAAATTGGTTAGAAAGTTAGATTTGTATGTAAGTATATTTAAATTAATTGCGTGTTACAATAATTTAGTTCAGGCCAAGTAATTATTTTTTCAACTAGTACCGAACTTTCTTTACACCTTACGTGACGGTACCAAATTCGTGTATTTCCGAATTGAATGTAATAGGTTAGCTAATTTTAACAGTTTTAGGAGAAAAACCTTTGAACTAGTATTTGGAATAGAGTTTCAGGAAAATATGCTTGTTGGTTCGTTGAAGAAAACTTACAAAAACATAAAGATGATCTAAAAATAATAAATAGCCCATTACATAAACAGAAGAGAGTTAAAGAAATTACTACAAATAAAAAACCTTTTAACACATTTATTTAATTAGTGTTTACGACCACTTTTCTAACACAATAAAAATTATAATTTAAAACCTCTGGTATAAAAGTATAAGGACCATAAATTCGTATTTAACTAAAGGCCCGTTTTTATTGAAATATTATGTAGCCAAAGTCCTTGAACTTGAATTTGTAGGGATAGAACCCATTTTATTTTTACGACATTTTAGGCCAGACCTGAATTTAGAAAATGCGACATTATAATTTGAAAGTGGGAAAATGTCTTAATATTTTATGAAAAAGGGTTGCCAAGGATTTAATAATAATAACTTTTAACAGACTTTTGTGCTCCTTTCGAGTCAAGTTAATTGACATTGTTTTTTAGCAAAAAATATTGTGCGTTTTGAATAAGTAAATTATTTTTTCATGGAAAAACTCGAGGTTGAAAATATTTATAATGCGGTATTTCCCTGGAAACGCACAAACTTGGTCCATCACGATTTATTTGAATTTTTTAACGCAAGCTTCTAAAGCAAAGGAACAACAGGCATTCTTCCATAGCCAGACAACTGCCATTATGATCGAAACTGTGCCTTTTACATCATGTGCGCCCTTTATTCAGAATTAACACACACATGTTATAGGAAAACAGTTTTGTGTTGCAATAATTGCATTTGATAGAGTGCATCTGTTCGCTCGCAAAACTGATTGGACTATAAATTGCTTTTTAAAAGTTTTTACCTAATGGCCACCAAATTACCGTCTGAAGGCTTAAGAAGAGTTGGAGCGCATATGACCCCTTGCCGTGTGTATATGTGTGTGTGCAACTCCTCCGGCTCGTTATGTTATTACTCTGGGAAAAATGCAACGTGTTACCAGCGTATGTAATTGCATTTCACTACAGCCACACTCGATGTCTACAGTCTAGACTGGCAAGTATTGGACGCCATCGGGAGTGAATGCACTCGTCCTCCAACTTGATGCACATCGACTCACGTTGATTTTCATAATTTGTGTGGTTATCATATCATGTTTTGCATAGGAGTTAAATTTGTTTGGAGTAGAATGGAAAATGTTGAATTACGATTTTGCTTTATGTGTGAGTAACACACGCGATGCCAGAGAGCCACAGAGTAAATATTTGGCATCGGTACTTTCTTATTTCGCGTTGTATCTCCCGCGCGCGCATTTTGTCAGATAAATTCGTTTAAATTTTCCTTTTTATTTATTTATATACATTAAGACACAACACTGATGATATTTTTGCTAAAAAATATGACGGAATAGGATATAAATAATTTAATAGTGTTGTGTATGTATTAGCAAGCTAAAAGTGGTCTGCTAGATGTTATGTAGGATGTGTGTTTACGTTAGACGATAAAGGTGAGCCCTGGAGAGCAGCACGTGTGTAAACAGGCGCCTGGCGTAACTGTCTAGACGCTCAGACGCTGGTTGTGCTGTATTGGCTGTTCGCTGCTATTGTCTGCTATCGGCGAATATGCCAAATACCTGTCTTTTAGTCCTTTCGTTGGTATGTGGTACCGTCAACTCCATGGTGTTGTTGCAGGACCTGCCCGGTTAGAAATTCATGCAAATTCAAGAGATTTGTCTGTTTGATATGGGACTTAGGACTAGAAGCCCTATACAATCTACTCCTGCTGCCATCAGCAGGATTATATAACATACCCATCTTATTGCGAAATTAAACCCCGATAGAAATTTCCAAGAGTTGCCAACAAATTTTAATTATACGATGTCTTTAGGTATATAAAACTTTTCAACAACTTTCGAATTTTTATTCAGTCCCACCGATATGTATTTTTAATCTTCTCCTATAATCACGATGTAAAACTCTGATTGAGTTTCAAGGACTAAACTCATTAATTCAGCCGTCTTACTGTTGGAAAAACGCAGAGATCAACTCGACAAATAATAGATAACGACACACTTGGAAGAAATTTTGTCAATCCCGGTGAAAAACCGCCTTGTACCTTTTAAATAATGAAGTCTCCTTGCGTTCTCTCGTATCTATTGGAGGCAATCAGTTTGACCCCCATCGATATCAAACTGAAAACCTGCCATTAGAATTGAGTACTATACAGTATTTTACCCAAAGCGAAGCGGTTTAAGAAAAATAAAATAGAGCAATTTTTTCCGTATAAGAAAATTAATTAAGGTTCGTTTGGAACTGAAATGGCGTTATCGCCCAAATAACTGTGTGTGAACGAATAGCACGTGATCTTTTGTTGATTGATGTTTCTTTACACGGAAGATTTGATCCAAACTCTCCACGTTTTTTTTTGTGCTTCTTGTGTCTCTAAAAGCCGAGCATCACGCCAAACTCGCGTCTCTTCCTTCCAACCAATCAATATTACACAACATTTGCTCTCTTTTTACAAAATTACTTTTATATTGCCAGTAAATTGAATGCCACCATTAAATTTCAAATAACAATGGAAAATAAGGTTATTTAATGGGCTAATCTTGAGGTATTGATTGGAAGCTAAAATATAAAATATATTATTACACCGCAGGCATAAAGATTTCACACTTTTGTATAAAAATATCCTATTAAGCGGGGTTATTGACATGATGGTGGTGAGTTTCCAACGTAATAAACTTGTTATTCAATCCATTTGATAAAACTACCTATCCTTCAGTTACTCAAATTATAATTGTGGCGGAGGCGCCGGGCATAGAAAGTTGCAAATGTGGCGGAGGCGCCGGTTTCAGTTAAATCCTCTCTCTGCTCGCAAACTAATTGCAACTAATTCAGCACATTACCAGGACTTGATATACATGCAGAAATTGTTATCGTACGGAGGTATTAGCGGCAGTACAACCATATCGTCGAGTTATCGTATGCCGAAAGCTCACAAGTGGCTTATTTCAGGTTCTGTAAATTACCCACAATACTACTCAACTATTGCAAGGGGCGCTCACAAATAACATACTAATATGGAGTATTTGTTCGTGTGAATTATTTACATATTATCATGGTAATTAATCTCCTCGGGTTTAGTTTTGCCGATAATAAACTAAACAAAAAAACAAGATATTCTCGTCGGGTGCAGTGATATAACTGGGTGGATAATTTTCGAATTAATTATTGATAGCGGAGTGTGATCTAATATTAAAGCATTCCTAAGTAATGATCTGTTAATTTGGCCCAAGGTTATCGATTATTTAAACTTTGATGTTACTTAACAGAGGAAGACACTAATGCATTAAAGTTTCATCACTTTGATTATAATGAGAAACTGGGAATTAACTTTATCAACTATAACAACTTAATGCACACACAGTTCTAATTTGGTAGCGGATTCTAATAAAACCACTCGAATAACTTAATTACTCCCTGATGCAACTACAAAATAATCACGGTTAAACCATCAAGCAGATTAATTAATTTGATGGGTAAAAGACTGCTCGATTTTTTTGTTTTGGAAAATTCCGCGATTCCGCCTGTATTTCCTGCTGTACTGTTGAATTGCCGCATCCCGAATGGTTGGTGTATCATTAGGCGGCCGCTATAGTTGCAAAGTCTGAGCGAGTGGGCAGGCGAAAGCAGCATGGCCGGCGCAGGCAGGACGCACGTTATCAACTTTGGTGGTAAAGCAGAGGGGAAGCAACAAACAGTAGGTAGATGGTAGATGTGGAGGGAGAGTGCAATGTCTAGACACTACGTCACATTGGATCGAAATCCAACCTCTGACTAACATGCTGAACCTACACAGAGGGTTCTACTGTATTTTTGTCCTGTTGTCACAATTATCCTAGACAAGATGATCATCCTGATGATGTGACACGAAGAAATTCTGCTGGGGGCTTTCAAGCTAGAGCGCGAGGAAGCAGGCAGCGCGGAAGCGAGGTAGGTTGCTGAAGTAAAAACTAGGTATAGTCTTATACATATAGTCCAACGCATAACTCGTTTTCTTTCGTCCTGTTATCCGGTGATTTGTACGCAATTCTAATCTAGCATCTCAAAGTATCCTGAGCAGTGATCAATGTTTTATTAGATTAAAATACAAAGCACGAGCGCACCCCGTCGTCTTTTCCCATTATTGCATCTGATGCACTCCCCGGAATAATTAAACGTCTGGAAATTACACTAGAAACATTCATCTTTATCCATTCACCCCACACACGCCCCCCTCCATATGACACTTGGTGGTTGCTTTGGGTGAATTCCCCCAGAGTATCCACGCCGCGATTGCAAACCAATATATTCAATTCCCGGCGATTTGTATTCGCTTGGCATTGACGCAAAGCTTTGTGGGATTTGTTTTCAGTGTCCGAATAGACGAGCAGAGGAAACAAGTTGAAACAAAACTTGCGAATTAAATTTTAAATTTGGACACAACTCTGAATGAAAATAATAAAATTGCGAGCTGTTTAAGTTAGGTTGTGTATAAAAGCTTATCAAACCGGGGAAAAGTTAATAGATATGTAAATTTTCAATTTGTCTTTCTTTCAGTGCGCGAGTTTTACCCACCTTTCGTTTAGAATGTAAATGATTTAAATAAATCAGTACAGAACTATTCACATTCTGCTTTATGACTATACAAAGAAGTACAAGAGACTGTTTGGACTAGGGACGGGAGGGTTCGTCGTAGAAAAACCCAAACGGCCCCATCCACCCCCATCGTACAGAACTTGCGATTTAAATCTGGAATATAATCCTATTAGTACACTGTAAATTAAATTTTAGTTTCCAATTACATATTCATATTCAAGCTGTGTATAGCGTGACTTGTTTTGTTTACAAGTGTGTTTTGGAGCTACGCCTCGTAGATTATGGACTTAAAAGTTTACGAAAGTTGTCAATCTCGATGTCATGAAAGTTTTATAATGACCTCACACCCAGAAGCACACCACATCATACTTTAATAATAAAATCCTGGACAGAAACTTGTGCGCCAGAAGAGGACTTATTTAATTAAATATTTCGAAACATGAGTTCAGATAATGGAGAAAAAATACTGCGGGCGAAAGTTTTATATAATACATGGAAAGTCTAAGTAGAAACTAGTTGGTAATTATTTTCTAAAAAGGTAGTACGTTTTACTCCAGTTTATTCGACAGGGTATTACTTTTTTATAGTAGGACTATAACAATTGATAAAGGACCTCTTTTTAATAAGAAAAGTTCCTATAAACATGGATCGTAGAGTTTATGAGATACAGGGTGTTAAAAATACATTTTTTATAAATTTTTTGACTATATCTCCATAACAGCTTAACTATAAATCTACGGTGGTAGATAATATTTACGTCCTCGTGACCTTTTTTAACATGTCTTCTTAGGGAAGTAATAAGTATAATTTCGTTTTGTATTTATACCTACATTTATTTCTACAGTATCTTTTGTATCCTTGTCTAAAATTTACAAAAAGTTTCATGAGAAACAGATTTACAAGAATCTAAGAAAGTTTTCCATTTTAAATAAAAGATAAATTGGTATATGTTCTTTATTATGCAGAAATCCAATTATTTAAGACACTCCCTGTATATTGTAGGCATGTGCACAAACTATCTCTTTTGTAAAAGCTTCTTCCTCGTAACTGATGGCTCCTAACTATTTTAGATAGTGCAATAAGCGCAAATTCAACACAATTTATACAAAACAAATTCCTCTGGGTAAACTTGTTATTAAATAGAGCTGAAGGTGTTTGCGTCAGCCCAAACACCTGAGGAAGTATTCAAATAAATCGTTTAGGGGGTATAAGAGAAGGATTTCAGTTCAGACTGATTTATGGTGGTGTCTGAGCGCAGCAGTTGCACCTTTTTAGAAGCATTTCCAACTCACCCGAATACATATGGCTCTGATGCAGCTACTGCAAATGAATCCTCCACAGTCCCTTGCCCAGGCACTTCCAGCATCAGAAAACAAACAATGCGGTTGAAAATACCTGTTATTTATCACCCACAAACGCCTGACTGCAAAACCAGGTAGGTACATTCGCCTGTTTAATTTATAAACTAATTGATTGGAATCTGTTGTGGCGTTTGTAAACAAATTGTTTCCGATTATTGGGATTTAAATCTCTGTTTTGTTGGTTTTTTTGGTTTTGGTTCAGATCGATTGTGTAGGTATGCACTTAGTTGACGTCGTTTTTGGGAAGTTGCATCGTTTAATGAACCGTTGAGGTACCATCAGGTCGCATCAGCGATATGAGATCGCATCGTCATGAAAGAAATGCTTGTCTGTCGCGACGACACTCACAATCAATTTAAAAGATGGTTTGGCACATCAAATTTGCATACATATGAACATTCTGAGGCCAAGCATAAAATGTTTCAAAGCACGAATACTTTGTGAGTCAGATACACTACATTACCTCAATTATTAAACAACTTAACTTCGAGTTGCCTGCAACAAAGCAAAAAAAACTTTTCTGTGTGGAAGATTATTTATTTGAATATATTATTACTTCTCCCATTGTTACGCTTTCAATAATTGGGGAAACAATAACCAACAGTTTCATATTCTGCTTTACTTCGAAACTAATTAATTGGAGTGTAATTATGCAAAGTCACGTGCATTGTTTAGTATACCAGCCGAATTGCGGAATAGCCCATAGTTAGAGAAGTGCGCTCGACAAATAAAATGTACACAACTTTACAACAATCTGGAATTTCAAATATTACAGACAAGTACTTTCTATGCAATTTAGGAAGCTCAAAGCTTTGTTTATCAGCTTGTTTTTACTGTCTGTCTCTCGGAATACGACTATGTCATTGTAATCACCCCGAGGCGGGGGAGGTGAGGCCAAGAGGGTATTCAATTATTCAAAGTCTTTCATACAACTTTACAAAAACAAATTAACTCACTTTGCACCATATTATTATTGCTAATTAGCTCTTACAGCTTCACTAAATGATTAAAACCAAAAGCTCAGAGATAACCATGTGGAAAAATTAGCTTGTTCAGACGCAATATATTTTTTGTTCATTCGATTAAGCAGTCGGAGATTTGTCTGGAGCACATGCATGTGCTGCAGACAAAGTGGCTCGATTGCGGTTGATATGAGTGTAAGTTAAAGGTTGATTCCTGTTGCCTGGATAAAAGTGGAGTCAATAATCATATACAGCAGACATTTCCCTGACATTTATATAGTATACAACAAAGCAAGTGCAATAAGTGAATGTCCCGTCCCGACGAATGCCATCAGGCCACTGACTGATATCGTTAATTCAAGCACAAACACTGCACAACACAATCTTCTTATAAGTAGAGTTTTGTGTGCTATAACTTTATTAATTTTGTGCAGGAATGTCAACTGTTGTTGTGGACCGTAAAACTCATAGATTGGTTAGTTATGGGGCCTTTTTGTGGAAGGGGGAGAATGTCGTAAAATTGCTATTTTCTAATTTAATGGTGATTAAAAATCGAATTAATATTGTCGGGTCTAGGAAGGAACCAAGTCTGGAGAGTTCTCTATAGGAGAATTCTGTATGAGAAGAATGCTAAAATTTCTAATTGGTACAAAATTAACAATGCATGGATTGTAGTATGAATGATAATTAGTCGACTTTTCTGAAGGATCTACCATAATTTATCAAATTTTAAGTTGTCTTGTATAAAAAAATAAAAATTTAACCTAGCGGTTTCCAAAATTCAACGATTTATTATAAAATTCTTTTTTAACTTTAAGAACCCGTAAAAATTGCGATTTTCTAATTTCATGGCGGAACTAAAATGTCTGAAGAATTTTTATATACAGGATGTTCGCGCGAAGTGGCTCACTATTGCTAACTTCGTTATTATTGGAGCTACAAAGTCGGTTAAATTAGCAAACTAGTAGCATTTTTTCCGCTGATTACAATGGTGAAAACAGAAAAACAATTGACCATCTGGTTTTCGAGATATTCACAAAAATAACATTTTTCTAAATGGAACACCCTAAATATTTTTACAGAAATCGATGACAAATTAAATTCTGTACAAAAAATGTCCTTTATTTTTTTTTATTATAATTTAAAATAAGCGAGTTATTTTGAAAAAAAGTTTGCAATTCTTTAAAATCAAGTAGCCATAAAACGGAATAGTAATTTATTAAAACCAAACAATCATAATTTTGAATTTAAGCAAGTTGAAAAAACTTGAAAGATTACGGAAATATTACTATTTTATTTAATATTTTTAATATATAGGTGTTTGCTCAAAGTGGTTCACTATCGCTAACTTTGTTATTATTGGAGATACAAAGTCTGTTAAGTTAGCAAACTAGTAGCATTTTTTCCGCTGATTATAATGGTGAAAACAGAAAAACAATTGACCATCTGGTTTTCGAGATATTCACAAAAATAAAAATTTTTAATTGGAACATCCTGGATATTTTTGCAAAAATCGATGATAAATTAAATTCTGAACAAAGAATGTTCTTATGCTTTTTTGACAATTATTTAAAATAAGCGAGTTATTTTGAAAAAAAGTTTTAAAAGTTTTAATATATCAAGTAGCCATGAAAATTATAATTTTGTAAATTTTCAATATTTCCGTAATTATTTCAAGTTTTTTTCAACTTGCTTAAATTCAAAATTATGATTGTTTGGTTTTAATAAATTACTATTCCGTTTTATGGCTACTTGATTTTAAAGAATTGCAAATTTTTTTTCAAAATAACTCGCTTATTTTAAATTATAATAAAAAAAAATTAAGGACATATTTTGTACAGAATTTAATTTTTCATCGATTTCTGCAAAAATATATAGGGTGTTACATTTAAAAAAATGTTATTTTTGTGAATATCTCGAAAACCAGATGGTCAATTGTTTTTCTGTTTTCACCATTGTAATCAGCGGAAAAAATGCTACTAGTTTGCTAATTTAACCGACTTTGTAGCTCCAATAATAACGAAGTTAGCAATAGTGAGCCACTTCGCGCGAACACCCTGTATGTAAAAAAATATCTACTACATAATCTTAAGTCTTAATTTTTGCAACCGCAATAATTTTTCTTAATAATTCTACTTGAAAGCTGTAAAAATGTATCTCTTATGAAACTGTTTAGGAATTTCTGAACTATAACTATTAATTTTTTAAAGATTTAAGTTCTTGCCTAGTGATATAAAATAAAGACTTTACTACTTTATTTTATTCTTCCTCTAAACCAACTGACTCCAAATCCAAGATTATTTACCTAAAAATTTCTTAGTTGTATAATCCTCTGTTAACGCCGATGGAACTCTTGCAAAACCCGGATTAAAATAGCCCATTATCCCACATCGGACTTAAAAATACCATTACATAACGGTAATAAAAACTCATTAGAATGTTTATCTATTCAAAAAGGCAACTTTGATGTTGCAAGTTAAACAATTTTAATGCAACGCTATAAAATAAGCTACAACTCTACTTTTTAATGTCTATTAAAGTTTGCTGCAACAGCTCCATACATATGTCGGCAGTATTTTTACATCTCGTTACCTTTACCGGTATTTGAACGTAAAACAGATATAAATGTAGATTATTTTCTAAATTTAAAACAGTGTTGTCGGTGGACTTTGTTGCATTAATGACAGTCATTATTGCTATTACGTCCTCCACGTCAGTAAATTCAAATGGCAGCAGCTACTGTTGTAAAAGACACAATGTTTGTATTTATGTGGATGTGTCTACAAAATATACGATTATTTTGTAGCAATCATTTTGATTTGATCGAATCGAATCTCGCACCCCTTGACCCCTTGCGACCATGGGCAGGAATTGTCAGTAAGCACCAATTTATGATTATAGCTTATACAAGGATGTGTAAATTAAAAAGAGCTTTTGAATGGCGTTTAATTCAGAGCTTATATACATCGTGTGGTGTGGAAGCTATGGCCGCCAGTATTATAGAGTGGAAAGCGCCAGAGAGATAGAGAGTACAAAGAGTGCAGGGTCCGCCAATGTAAACTGCATAACTGTTAGTCTGGTATTCATTAATCAAAGTTTAAATTGCTATTTTTTTGCACGTCTAAAACAAGCGCCGCTTTTGCAAAGTTTCAAATTTCATTCTATGTAGTTGGAGTATTAGTTCGTCTTGCATTCAATTTTAACCTTGTTTTCTTTATTAATATTAACTTTTAACAAATCTGAATATCTCATCGTTGTAAACTTAAATCTAAAGGCCTAACTTTGTTTTTAAACTCACTAATTGCTGCAGAATTTCTGTTATCTAGACGAAATTCAGTTAAAAGCACTTTATAACCGTCGTCTTTTAGCTAGCGCCAAAAAAACTACAGTTTTCTAATTTCTTATTGGACATTAGTTCTAATAGTAAATTTCCTGGAAACAACAAAATGTACAGAAAGTTGCTTCGTGTGACCAATGCATTAAATTACCATTTCCTGCAAGAAATATACTTTCAGCTGAAGGAGTTTGAAAAGTCCATAAAACGTGGAAAAAGAACTGTGAAAGGACGACTGATGCAATTTGTTCGCTTATTTTTCAGCGGTGCAACATATCAGCGAAAGAAGTCGCTCTAATGAAATATCATAAGACCGCAATATGTCCGACCGTCTGAAATATCACAAAATGTCAAGCAAATGTATATCCCTTTTGTCAGAAAATAAGATTGCCTTTCCCCGACACCTAATTCGATCATTTCATTTCATAATCCCACCAACGATATTGTGGGACCGGCCCTGGCGCATGCCTCGGGCAGGATCGATAAATCGAGCCGAGCATCGACCAGTAGTAAAAATTAATAAGACGAAAGACGTAAAGACGTAACGACGGTTGTGTTGGTGTTTTTGTTTACCGTGACAAAAAGTAGTTAATTTAGTGTTTCATTTGTTGTGTTTTGTTTAATATTCTGTGTTCTTCCTAAATTTGTTAAATCTGCCTAATTGTTCTTAAATATATAATTCCGTTGAAAATCTATAAACTTGTTAAAACTAGTTATTTCTTAAACTAATACCTAAATCCATTAAAAATCCTACAAACTTTGGGGGCTCAACCGAGATCGATCGCGAGTGACTTGGGTGAACAGAAAACTAGTGTAACGGACAAATAGACGATAAAAACAATAAATAAAGTTGTGTTAATAAACTAAAAAGCGCGGGAAACCAACTCGTCGTGCCGCGTCACAGTGAAGTTAGCGAGGACACGAACAGGGCTGTCCAATATCAGACACCGGGGCTGTCCAAAATTGCGTTTCACTAATCACGCTTGGTTTGTTGCCTGTATTAGCTTACGAGTAGGAAGGAAACAACTGTAAGTACGTAGTTCATAGTAAAAACATTGTGAAATACGTTATAATGGCTACGTTGGGAAAATTTTTGGAGAGAAACTTAAACACAGCTCCTGTAAAAGCAGTAAAAGCGTTGCACTTATTAATATTTGAAGACGACCAGGGCAGACGAAACAGAAAAAACCTAAGAGAATTTGATGGATTTGATTTCGAAGATGGATCAGAAGAATTCGAGGCTAAACTTACTTTTGCTACAGAAAACTTGACGGCGGGCGATTTAATTTCGATTTGCAACATTCTGAATTTAGATTACGCTGGCGCTAATAATGAATTGTCGCGAAATATTGTACTAAGACTGATGGATCTGCAAAACTTTGAAGATAATGACGAGAGCGAAGACGATACGGAAGACGACGACTCAGACAACATAGAAGAGAATAATAAAGATGAAAGAAGTCAAGGTGCCAAATTCGCAATTACATTCAGAGATGTCGAAGAAACTATACGAAGTTTTAGCGGGAATGACTATCCTGTAGAAAGTTGGTTGGAAGAATTTGAAGAAAACGCTACACTTTTGGGGTGGAACAGCTTACAAAAATTAATATTCGCGAAAAAGTCTCTTTCTGGTCTAGCCAAATTATTTGTTCAAGGAGAAAGGGGAATTTCTTCATGGACGCAATTGAAGAAAGCGCTTAAGGAAGAATTTTCGGCAAAAATTAACAGCGCCCAGCTGCATAAAATGTTGGCTAATAGGCACATGAAGAAAGAAGAAACAGTACACGAATATTTTTTGTGTATGAAAGAGTTGGCTGGTAGAGGAAAAATAGAGGATGATGCCCTAATCCAGTATACGATCGACGGAATAAACGATGACAGCGGTAACAAGATTATGTTATACGGAGCTACGAGCATTAAAGAATTTAAAGAAAAGATAAGGGTTTATTCACAAGTAAAGAAGAACTACCATCAACCAACGAAGTCTGCCAAGACAACTATGGGAAAACTTCAAAATATACGAAGCACTGAAGAAAAGACTCAGAATAGAATTTTGCGTTGCTACAACTGCGGTGAAAAGGGCCACAAATCAATCGAGTGCAAGCAGAAAGATAAGGGTATGAAATGTTTTAAATGCAATTTGTTTGGCCACAAAGCCGCTGATTGTCGCAAACAAGAACCTCAGAAGAATTCAGCGATAGTCAATAGTTGCACAAATATTATGTCGAATCAAATGTACAAAAAGATAAGAATTGAAGAAGTCGATATTAATGCCTTGATTGATACAGGAAGCCAAGTAAACTTAATTAGAGAAGATATTTATAAGAAAATGAATTCTCCGGACTTAGACGAATCCAGTCTAATTTTAACGGGAATTGGACTTAACCAAATTAAGCCGCTTGGTTATTTTCAAACTAAAGTTGTAATTGATCATGAGGACTTTCCTTTGACGATCTACATTGTTAGTGTCGATTCTATGAAAATGGAAGCTGTAATCGGTACCGAAGTAATTAATCAGGCCGAAGTTATCATTAATCAAGAAGGTATACTTTTTAAGAAGACTATTTTTGCCACGCTAATGCATATCAATACGCTGGAGGATGACGAAGAAATACTGCTTAACGAAAATATCTCTGAAGCCAAGAAAGAAGAGATATACGAAATTATTTCTACATATGAACCAAGAAAAGAAGAGAAGAAGAATACCAATGTTCAAATGACTATCATAGTAACGGAAGATACACCTATCTACCAAAGGCCACGACGTCTACCATTCGCCGAAAGAGAAATAGTCGACAAACAAGTGACAGAATGGATCAATGATAAGATTGTGGAACCATGTTCTTCCGAATATGCCTCTCCTGTCGTAGTTACCAAAAAGAAGGATGGGAACCCAAGAATCTGCATTGATTACAGAAAAATTAATAAAATCATAGTAAAAGATCGATTTCCACTTCCTCTAATCGAAGATCAGCTGGACAAACTACAAAGTGCTCGAGTGTTTAGTACCATCGACCTAAAGAATGGATTCTTGCATGTACCAATAGAGGAAAATAGTCGAAAGTTCACTTCTTTCGTAACACATGACGGACAGTTTCAATTCCTGAGAGTACCGTTTGGTCTGTGCAATTCTCCAGCCGTTTTTCAACGTTACATAAATTGCATATTTCGACCACTATCAGTTAAAGGTATTGTGTTAACCTATATGGATGATCTCATTATACCCTCCAAAGACGAAGATGAAGGTATTGACCGCTTAAGAACAGTTATGAACACTGCCAAGGAATACGGATTGGAAATACGTATGAAAAAATGTCAATTTTTGAAGAGACGAGTGGAATTTCTGGGACACGTCGTTGAAGAAGGAAAACTTTATCCTTCTCCACTTAAGACAACTGCCGTGATAAAATTTCCCGAACCGACAAATCTAAAGCAAATACAAAGCTTCTTAGGCCTCACTGGATATTTCAGAAAATTCATCCCGAACTACTCTGTTTTAGCGCGACCTCTGAGTGACCTGCTGAAGAAAGACCAAGAATTCAAGTTTAATGAAGAGGAAAGAAAGAGCTTTGAAATATTGAAGAAAATCCTATCCGAAGAACCAGTATTAAGAATTTATAATCAAGATTATGAAACAGAAGTTCACACAGACGCATCGAGAGATGGTTATGGTGCTATGTTGCTACAAAGAAATTCGAGTGACTTTAAATTTCATCCCGTATACTACATGAGCAAAAAGACGACCAATCCTGAAAGAAATTACTCGAGTTACGAATTAGAAGTTCTGGCAATCATAGAAGCCTTAAAGAAATTTAGGATATACCTTTTAGGTATTAAGTTCAAGATTGTTACTGACTGTTCAGCCTTCCAAAAGACAATGGATAAAAAGGACTTGACGACCAGAATTGCCAGGTGGGCATTACTTCTAGAAGATTACAACTACATCATCGAGCACCGACCCGGATCGAGAATGAAGCATGTAGATGCTCTCAGTCGAAGTCCCGTAATGGTAATTACTATTGAAGACATCATTCCAAGATTAAAGAAGGCACAAGATTTAGATGAAGGAATAAAATCAATAAAAGAGATACTACAAGTTAAACCCTACGAAGACCACCTTATGAAAGGAGAACTTCTGTATAAGCTTTCTGAAGAAAGAGAAGTTTTAGTAGTACCAAAATCCATGCAACACGAAGTAATCAGAAGAGCACACGAAAGAGGACACTTTGCTGTGAAGAAAACCGAGGATATAATTAAACAAGACTTTTATTTTCCAAAGATGCGTTCAAGAATTGAAAAATACATCTCTAACTGCGTACCATGTATACTGACGAACCGAAAGACTGGAAAACAAGAAGGTTATCTCAATCCCATACCGAAAGAAGATACTCCTCTACAAACATACCACATAGATCATTTGGGACCTCTGGAATCAACTCAAAAAAACTACAATCATATCTTAGCGGTAGTTGACAGTTTTACAAAGTTCGTTTGGCTCTACCCGACCAAATCGACGACGACAAAAGAAGTTATTGACAGACTTAATCTACAACAGAAAACTTTTGGGAATCCTAGAAGAATAATTGCCGACAGGGGTTCTGCTTTTCGTTCCGAAGATTTTAAAATTTATTGCGAAGCAGAAGACGTAGAGCTACATTTAATTACAACCGGACTACCAAGAAGTAACGGCCAGGTCGAACGACTAAATCGAACGATAATTCCAGTCCTAGCAAAGCTTTCCATTGATGACCCTTCGAAATGGTACAAGTTTGTTGACAAGCTGCAACAAGTTCTCAATTCAACCTATCACAGAAGCGTGAAAAGCACTCCATTCGAATTGCTTTTCGGCGCAAAGATGAAAATGTCAGGTGACATCGACATAAGACAAATCATTGATGAGGCCGTCGCCGAAGACTTCAAATCAAAGAGAAACGAGATGAGAAATGAAGCCAAGAGTCAAATCCTCAAGGTACAAGATGAAAACCGAAAAGCCTACAACCTAAGAAGACGTCAACCCGTTAGGTACAAACTGGGAGATCTAGTGGCTGTCAAAAGGACCCAATTTGGGCCTGGCCTCAAGCTTAAGCCCAAATATCTCGGGCCATATCGAGTTACGAGAGTGAAGCCGAAGGACACCTACGATGTCAGAAAGGAAGGTGTGCACGAAGGACCTCTTAAGACCTCAAGCTGTGCTCAGTATATGAAGCATTGGGTACATGATTCAGATTTTTCTACGTCAGCCTCCGAGACGGATGCCGAGCAGGATGGCCGAGTTGTGGGACCGGCCCTGGCGCATGCCTCGGGCAGGATCGATAAATCGAGCCGAGCATCGACCAGTAGTAAAAATTAATAAGACGAAAGACGTAAAGACGTAACGACGGTTGTGTTGGTGTTTTTGTTTACCGTGACAAAAAGTAGTTAATTTAGTGTTTCATTTGTTGTGTTTTGTTTAATATTCTGTGTTCTTCCTAAATTTGTTAAATCTGCCTAATTGTTCTTAAATATATAATTCCGTTGAAAATCTATAAACTTGTTAAAACTAGTTATTTCTTAAACTAATACCTAAATCCATTAAAAATCCTACAATATTATTTTGGACAGTATTTCAAATTTCAACACAAACTCTAGATATTTTTGTGAATAATCCACCAAACATGATGACTGTTTCAATTTCCTTGGATAAATATACAAGTTGGAATTGAAATGATGACACGGTAAGCACAAGTATTTCTTTTCGAGTGTTTCGTTTAAAATTGCATTGAAATTTCCTGCTGTTTCTTTCCAAGCACCGTTTCGGATATTGCTTTGTGTTTTCGAGTAAACTAACAGAAGTCATCACACACACACACACATACATCCTGAAAGAAGCGACTCCAATCGCCACTATTGTGTTAAAATCAACACGGTGCCTCTGAGGAATAAGTGTTTTTTAAAAGTTTTACTCGCAGCAAATAAAACAAGTTCCTCCACTGTCTAGAAAGTTGTTGGACTGGTTTGGCTAGTCTTATTTTATAAGAAACAATGATGAGGGATTTTTTAGCCGCAAGTTAATTAAACTAGATGTTTTTGTCAATAAATAAAGTTTAATGGGGAAAATTAAGAACAAATGTTTTTGTCCAAAGGGAATTATAGTTGGAACATGTTTTTTGTGTTCAAATTTACAGTGTGGTAAACAGGAATTTGATTCCAAAACCAAAATGTTATTTCTTTAACCTGTTCCAAAATTTGGAAAATTTAAATACAATCAAAGTGCAATTCAAATTATGTGACTCTGCCTAAAAATGCACCAAATGAAGTTCAAAAGATTATGATTGATTTAAGAACTGTACTAATTGAACCAAATTTAAAATAATTGATTGAAAACATTTTTCATCAGTTTTCCTTCAGGTTCTTAAGATTCTCCTACAAATGCCTATAAAATTCCTAAAATTATATTGTTCTAGCTGAAGTTGAGAGTTTATGGTTCAAAAAATGTTGGTTAGTTATTTATGGGGTCTCTAGAATCATTTCATTAGCTGATATTGGACACATCTTTTTGTGTTGTAGCCACTTTTGCAACTTTTTACTACCACTAAAAAACTTTTGACCTGATGTCCATATTCTCTGCCACAAAAAATCATATACCTCCGATTGCTTACTTTTAATTTGCTAGGAGTTCGTCTGGATATCAATCCGTTTTTTGGGCGACTTTCCCCAAAGTCACCGTACAAATCAATTATTGGCCGTAACTTACTAACGGCTCAAATAAAAAATGTATGTTCTCATCACAAAAGATTCTGTTATATGAGAAAGAGGCTTTTTATTAAAATTATTGTTTTTATTCATTCGAATGGTCGGCAACTAGTCAGGATCGATAGCAGACGGCGGTGGGAGGCATAAGAGACCTATAGCCGCCGGTAAATCATATTTTACTGTGTTATAGTTGTGTAAAAGATATACCTACCTTTATAATACCCGCAACTTAAAGTAAACAATGGCTGGAACAACTGCAAAATTAATTTGTATCTGGAAATTTGCCGGGTTATTAATTATACCTGTACAATAGTTCGTGGTTGTGGAATAACAAAAGTAGAAAGGTGAAACTTAAAACATTATAAATAATAATCGCCGTCTAATAATAATCAACAAAGTTTGATTTGGGGATGTTCTTTTTCCTGTAGTTTCGCGCATATGTAACTAATGTAAACCATGAGCTGGTGTTTTAGTGCGATGGAGTAAAATCATTAGAATGACAAAGTTTCCAATCTGTTGCAATGCAAAGCAAGTTAAAGCTTTTGTAAATGTAGCAGACTGTGTCTGATTTCTCTTGGTTTGGTACCGACACGTAGAATTCGGAGCATTTCCATCTTTTATGTTCGTCAGGTGGGAGACAAAGCTCCCTAGCAGCTGCACCCGATTCCGACACCTTTCTAATCTAATGCACCACACCAAGATTTCCTGCTACATGCTGAAAACCAACGAACCAGAATGCGAAATGTATCACCCTATATGCTAAATTTATTCGTGGTTGTTTTTGTTTCGTCCACAAGGAAGAAAAAAACTACATGGTGCATGAAATTTAACGAAAAACTCAATTATTACGGTTTGATTTCGTTGGAAAATAAACGAGCGCATCCGAATTTCAGACGGTTGAAATTATGTGTGTGCGCGAGCTTGAATATTCAGCACAAAAAGTGCACACCCGTTTAGACGTAACAGACATGATCAAAAAAAATATCATAAGGCAGAATGCCTGCCACAGGAAAAAAGCATTAGCGAGTGCATGTTTTTGCGGGGCGGGTGCTTTGATTCAGGCTGTGTGTGAGCACAGTGCCCAGAGTGCTCTCTCATATATAAAAGAGTTAATTCCTATGTGTATTATGTGCCTTGGATGATTAGATTATTGGAAGCGGTGGAAGCTAATAGAAAGTGCACACTTGGGACAGGCATCGATCACATCTACACGTCCCTAGACTCATTCAATCCAACTCAAATGTTTTCTAGTTTTGCCACCGGCATTTCAAATACATATAAAAGTTCCAAATGTAAAAACCTAGCAACCAATAAAGCAATTAGATTAAATCAAGACGATGGAACAGTGGTTGGTTTTTAGAAAAAATTCTAGAAAGTTCACCAACTGCAATTTGGTTTTTTTGTAAAAAATGGCACAAAGGTGAAAAGCATCATCAGAAACTTTTCTTGCAGCACATTCGTAGAAAGTGCATTCTGCCATAAGAATTCTAAACTAGTGTTGGAAGTTTTTGGCTTTGTGCACGGTTTTCCCGCAGGAATTTGCCCACCAGCGATTTTCAAAACAGTTAATGAATTGCATGTTGTCACAGCGTTTTTATTGGTTATGCCCAATTCCACAAACGTTAAATAAATATTTAATTAGAGAATAGCACTAACTAAACTGCTGGCCAATTGAAACGTACCAAGCGAATTTTTAGGTTGAATTTAAAGTCAAATATTTTGAAAAGGAGAAAAGATATCAACATGAGGTTTTCAGGATTTAAGAGATAATTTTATTGCGAAAGCAATAGTGTGACCCGATTTTTTTACTTTAAAGTACGTTACTATCTACAGGGTATAAAAGAAAGTCGTCTTTTTTTTCTCAAACTTTATACTTACCGGAATTCCACAAAAAAAATTTTATATTTTTTTGATGTCGATTTTTTTAGTCCCTGGTTAATGAGGAAAAAACCAATTTCGCAAAAATTTTATATCCCTCTTATTTTATAAGATACCGAATTTTTTATTAAATTTAATATTGTTGAACAGGTTTTTGCAATAATAATTATGCTGCCATTTTGAAAGCAAATGTTATCATGTGATATGTCGATAAAGAGTAATTTTAAGTAGAATCTAATTCTTACGGAAAAAATATACAGGGATGTTTTAAAAAATTTTGAAAGTTAGTAGGTGGCCCTTCCGGTGAAACCGGAAGTGTGATCAGATTGTTTTAAACGTCAAAATGATTATTCCTTTCAACAATCAAACCATGCCAAATTTCAAATTAATACAGTTAAATGCAACAAAATGGTGGGGGTTGTAAAACGATTTCGTAGCCACCCGGTATACACGAATATGAGCAAATTTTTGAAAAATTAAAAACCCGTTTCGAGGATATAAGTCACTTAAACCAATGGTGAACATAAACTAACTAAATTCCATTTTATCTCATTAAGAAAATAGCCTCAAAAAATTAATTAAAAAAATTTACCAATTAGCGAACGTGTATTGATTTTTGATAAGCCACTGGTTACCAATAAATTAATAAAAGTACAAAAAATGTACTTTTTATAAGAAAGCCATTCATACGGTATCATAATCAACTACAGAGATTGGTTCGTACAAAACACAATACGGCTGAAAGACAAAAAACAAAGAAAAAATCAAATTTTCAGCAAAAATTCGGTATTTTATAAAATAACAGGGATATCAAAATTTTGAGAAACAGGTTGTTTTCCCATTAAGTAAGGACTAAAAAAATCTACATCAAAAAAATATAAAATTTTTTTTATGGAATCACGGTAGTTATAAAATTTGATAAAAAAAGAAGACTTTCTTTCACACCCTGTAGATAGTAATGTACTTCAAAGTAAAAAAATCGGGTCACACTATTGTTTTCTCAATTAAATTATCTCTTGAATCCTGAAAACCTCATGTTGATACCTTTACTCATTTTCAAAATATTGGACTTTAAATTCAACCTAAAAATTCGCTTGCTACGTTTCAATTGGCCAGCAGTTTATTATACATTTAATAGGTTTCTTGTGTACATTTACATTTTTTTTGACAAAGACATAATTTTTGACTACCCTCGTACTTTAAAACAAAACCGGATGGTATTTATAATACCTGTATAGTTGCCTTGATTTTAATTACAGCTTGTGCTGCGCTAAATTAATAAAAAATGTGAATAAAAGGATTTTTATAAAACTCTTTTCTCTGTTGCTGTGTTGCAACGTTGGACTAAATATAATTCCAGCGAGATCTGGAAAAGCTTGCAGAAACGGAAAATACAAACAGATGCAATCCAGGATCTGTGCAGGATTAAGCTAATGGCTACGTTGGACAAAACTCGTTGAAATTTTCAACGAAACTTCACTTCTTTTAACTTTATGTGCATAACACTCACTTCAATTTTTTGCTGTGATAAATTATTTATTTCAAATATGTCTGGCGAGATTTTTTTATATGAAAATATGTAGACGTTTTGTTTCCGTTTAATTTTCGCAAACACCAAATAAAGTTTCATACTGTTTCATGTTTCGGTAGTGCACTAGGGGGAACATTTATCATTGTATCCTTAAATGTTTTATTGCCAAAATGTTAACAAACTTGGGGACTTAATGCTGTCGTTTTTGTTATCTTAAATGTGAGTCTGGTGTCTAGACTGCTGTTAATGTTTCAGGCATTAGCTGCACTGGAACGTTTCGGTGGCGTGATTCAACATTTCTTTTATTGTTAGTATACCTTCTGCACTTTGTTTGAATTCCATACTCAATCCAGTAGATATTTTAATGTTGTACAACAATCAACGGTTAATTTGCTGAAACGACTAGGAGGAGCGAGCGTTGACAATTTATCCTTTTGTCCATCTCTTCTTATATATAAAACTAAAAGCAAATTGGCGGAATTTGTCTGGAGCCAGATTTTATTCAGCCAGTTAAAAGGTAAACAGCATCAATTAGGTTGTAATGAAATGGCAAAACTTCTCGGCCAAACACCCGGTAATGTCCACTATATCCAGTTAGTGCACAGGACTCAGACATCTATAGCCTCAAGTCCATCGTCGTTGTACTGTTGCAACATTTCCCAAGTGCATTTATTTTTAATTATATAGTGCAGAATACTATTACTAACGATTTGCAGCTGTGTAGTTAAGAATCGGTTGGCTTCTTGTACAAAACGAAATCAACGAAATCCCTTTTGTAAGGTGCTTACGAAGGTGATCTGCAAGTGCAATTTCATCGTTGTGTCAGAGCTGGCCCCAGGCTATTCGTCTAGTCGGCAGATTTCAATGTAAAAAGATGGTGGTGGCGGCGGCAATCTTGTCTCCCAGTAGGATATTGAATATAGAAGGATTTTTAAATTGGCTAGACGTAGAAGGAAGAGCGGATCAGGATATTATTCATGCTAGACTCAATATTGACCATTTTATATTATTTGCTACCGTATATTTGCAACTGTATTAAAAGTAACTTAAAAGGAAAATTGAATTCGCGTTTTCAATTTGAAAATACGCCGCGCGCTTATATAGCGGTTTGTGTATTTTTCTTTCAAATCATATACGGGCAAGTTTTCCTTGAAATTAATCGCAAGTTTCGCAAGTTTATCTATTTTTCTTTTCAACATTTCGCTAACTTGGCTATATAGTTGTATATAGTTTTTAATATAAATGTAAAATATTAAATTCGTGCACTACCTCAAGTAAATTTACAAACTATGAAAAGTTTTAAATCCCCCGAAAACTATGGATTTATATTCAAATTGGCAATTTCTTTCAAAATAACTGTGCCTTAAGCCTGACTTGGTAAATCCTTGCGCACTCACTTTATATGGTAAATATTGTTAAACTGAAAGTTGTATTCTGCACACGCTCCCATCAGATAGTTCCCTTAATAATACCACCCCCTACACGAACACGATATGTTCCTTCTTGTAACTCTTGACCTTTTCCATCGTTAATTTTTTACTGATGTGTACCTATGTATAAACGTGTATGCACTAGACCCTCTCCAAAGTTTACAAGTGCAATTTAAATACTGTCAGTGCAAAGTCTGCGAGGCACGTAGTTTAACCCTGGTGCGCTTAGTTAAGTTTTACATTTACGAAAATTAAATTCATTGGGAATATAGAAGGAAAACTCCCGACACAAACTTCGTCACGGGGTTTAAAAGCGAAAAGTTCGTGCAGCGCGGTAATGTGTAATTTAAAATGTAAACTAGTACATTTTACTATAGAAACAGTAAAATGCAAAAAGGCTCCGGGTGGGAAAGGATGTAAGGTCACCCGCATACACACACAATCTGTTGAGCAAACACAGGGCTGCGTTAAAAAGTTACCGAAAAAATTCGGTAGGATATCAAGTGCAAGACTTCAAATTACGTGCAATATTTTATGTGACGGGATTTAATTTTTCTGCGGAATTTAATCAGATATGAGGGGTTTTTGTGATGAGATTTTTTAATCTTTTAGAGAAGGGATTAAATATCAGGAAATGAGGAAGATATACATATAAGCTAAAAATATTGATACAACTTTATAAAAAATTATAATAAAAAATAGTAAAAACAAGAATATACCTAAGTAAAGCTTAAGAATAAAATATGTTATGACGTATATTTTTAGATGTTTCGATAGAAAATATTTTTTCTTACTTTGATAAATATGCAAGGTGTTCGCGCGAAGTGTCTCACTATTGCTAACTTCGTTATTATTGGAGCTACAAAGTCGGTTAAATTAGCAAACTAGTAGCATTTTTTCCGCTGATTACAATGGTGAAAACAGAAAAACAATTGAAAATCTGGTTTTCGAGATATTCACAAAAATAACATATTTTTAAATGGAACACCCTATGTATTTTTATAGAAATCGATGACAAATTAAATTCTGTACAAAAAATGTCCTTAATTTTTTTTTATTATAATTTAAAATAAGCGAGTTATTTTGAAAAAAAGTTTGCAATTCTTTAAAATTCAGTAGCCATAAAACGGAGCAGTAATTTATTAAAACCAAACAATCATAATTTTGAATTTAAGCAAGTTGAAAAAACTTGAAAGAATTACGGAAATATTACTATTTTATTTAATATTTTTAATATACAGGTGTTTGCGCAAAGTGGTTCACTATTGCTAAACTTTGTTATTATTCGAGCTACAAAGTCGGTTAAATTAGCAAACTAGTAGCATTTTTTCCGCTGATTATAATGGTGAAAACAGAAAAACAATTGGCAATCTGGTTTTCGAGATATTCACAAAAATAACATTTTTACGCTGTATATTTTTGCAAAAATCGAAGATAAATTAAATTCTAAACAAAGAACGTTCTTATGCTTTTTTGACAATTATTTAAAATAAGCGAGTTATTTTGAAAAAAAGTTTTCAAAGTTTTAATATCAAGTTGCCATGAAAATTATAATTTTGTAAATTTTCAATATTTCCGTAATTCTTTCAAGTATTTTTCAACTTGCTTAAATTCAAAATTAAGATTGTTTGGTTTTAATAAATTACTATTCCGTTTTATGGCTACTTGATTTTAAAGAATGGCAAACTTTTTTTCAAAATAACTCGCTTATTTTAAATTATTATCAAAAAAAGAGAACATTTTTTGTATAGAATTTAATTTGTCATCGATTTCTGCAAAAATATATAGGGTGTTCCATTTAAAAAAATGTTATTTTTGTGAATATCTCGAAAACCAGATGATCAATTGTTTTTCTGTTTTCACCATTGTATTTGTATTTGGTATTTGGTAAAAAATGATGACTACAGATAAAAAAGAAAAAAAATTCTTAATAATATACTAAATTTCTATTAAAATAAATTTACATTATTTTCGTGCTTAAAAATGTTTATTTTCAGGATTAATTGTAATATTACAAGAAATATCAATATCCTTTATGTTTCCAAATTAAAAAAAAAACTACAGAATATTACGTCATATTTAAGTTAGAAAACTCCAAATTTTTTTACAGATTCAACCCAAAAATATGCATTTTAGAGGCGGTTCCTCAGGCAGGGTCATTCGTGGACTAACGTACAACCGTCCCAGTTTTTCCAGCTGCCATTCATGCCGCCACCCGACAAATCCTGCAAAGTTCCAAATCCATTAACCTGCCATTTAAACACTTTTAGACAAAACAAATTTCCAAACATACACACACCAGACACAAAAACTGCAGAACCTGTGAATGGCCAATGTTAGATTAAGCTCGTTAGAGCCCCGTGTCTGTATCCATTCATTAATTAATCCCCATTTCAAAAGGAAATGACGTCCTGTCTGCACACAATGGACCACAAATAGTAAATGTGCATTGTGGGAGGATGTGCAATGGCAGAGACAGTGTCTAAAAGAGCTATTTTGCAACATGATCCCTCCGCAAAACTACAACCCTTAATTAATTTATATTATATATAAGCGAAGTCTTGTTGGATGCTTTACGAAAACAATAATGGCTTCACCAGGCTGCGTTGCGTTTCTCTATATAAATGATATCAATCATAAATAAAGCGACACACTCGCACAAGGTATATACAATTATTATTGTGATTGTGCTTGGAAATTAATTGGGTGCCTTGCTAAATGAACGTGCCTAATTACGATTTCAACAAGCTACACGGCAGGTGGGAACATTCAAAAGCCAGAGTTGCACAAGGGAGAGTGAAACTTAAACAACAAGACGAGGAAATGACGTGCAATGTAACAAAGAATATTACTGCAGTAATTAATAGCTGTTGCAAGAAATGGAAAAAATACGCCTTCACTATGAAGGTAATTAATGACATAGAGCGCGATGGAGTTTCAACTACCTAGGTTTAAGTTATTTCCTATAAGAGATATTTTTCTTGTTAAGGTTTGTAAAATGCAAGAATTCCTGCTTGATTGGTTCGATGGATTTTCAAAATACAAAAATATGAGAGGATTTAAATCATTATGTAGTGTGTACACAGCTTTACGGTTATCGCTCCCTTAAGGTACTGAGGATGGCTAGGTAATCCACAAAGTAGATTAAACGTTAGCTGGAAAAAACCTTCGTTTGCATGCAAAAAGTATCGGTCCACTGTATTGTGTTTCTGTATATGTGGAATTGTAAATAAATAACACTACCTAAGTAATAAATCTCTCAGTTCGTAGACAGGCACCTATTCTCACCCTTCTTTAATAGCATTAAGCTTGAAATTAAGTACAAAAAGTACAGCATAAATACAGTGAAGTGTCGGTTAAAATGAATTTATAGCGACCTCGTCGCGTACAACGTGCCGCAGATGCAATTTATGTAATCACATACAGTTTCTATTTCTCTGCAATAGTGCAACAACACATCTTTTAAGCAGTTTATTTACATTATATAGAGTTGGGCGGAAATTGTGGTGCGAAATTGGAAAATCAAGTGAGATTTGTAATTTAAACTTGGAACGAGTTTGAGGAAAAAATATGACAAATATCAAACCTGAGGATGTTCGTGGTACTGAAGAGGTTGGCTCAATGGTCCACGTAGTTTCCTTATCCAAATCAAAAGATTTGTTTTTGGTTTTATTGATAATTTTCAGATATTCTTCTCTGGTAAATCCCTTTTTAATTGCTTCTTCTATACAAACCTAAAAAATTTCTACTAACAGAAAATTTCAAAGACGAGATTTTATTATTATTATTATTAAGCAATAATACCATCTCTATACAAAGCTTTCACAGTCGATGTCTACATGAAACAATTAAAACGAGAGAAAAAAAACCGTGTCCTTTCTAAAAGACTAAATGCAGTAAAGTGTTTGAGAGTAAACCGCTGTTAGCCATATAAATTGGATACCGAATACAAAGTGCATTGCAGTCACGAATAGAAGCGCACAATAAGGGGCTTAGTTATGTCGCCAATTTCCTTTCCTTTGGCTTTGTAGGCAACAGCAAATACAGACAGATAGCTATCATTAAATTTTAACCAAGCTTTTACTTCTACCTTTATATGGTCTCAAACTGCCTTTGCTATAAACAAAATAGAGGACATACTGGTGGAGTATATCGCAAAACGATTTGTGCAATAACACAAAAGAGAAAAATCGATAACGTGGCGAAAACTTTGATTTTTAGCAGAAGATAGAAACATCTACATTAAATTGGATAAAATAGTAGCGCACCTCTTTGAAATTGAGTAGAAAACCCCATTTTTCCTTCCAGTCTTTTCTAGCCTTCTCCTCCAATTCCACTTGAGCTAGTCTGAAATCACGATACATAATATACTTAAACAAATTTTTCCTTTAATATAAAATCAACTCACAATATATTATTTTTTACCACCAAGTTATTTTTGTCGTCTGCTACCATTTTCCTGGTTTGTTTAATCGATATTCACTTAAATTCCATTTGATTCCACAAAGCTCTAGGTGAACATTTTACATGGAAAATTGCAAGCTTCTTGCGAAAATACCTTTCATTATTGTCCATCAATCCGCTTCAACGGATGTAAATGTGCGGTAGTGGATGTTGCGGTCCAGCCATCTCCAACATTTCTCTACATTAAACATGAGACTCGGGGCCAAGTTGCATTCTAAAGTTGGGGAGTATTGTAAAGTCTACGGCTTACCGACACTTTAACACACCCATTAAACTTAGACCAGCATTATGCAAACGTGCATAGAACCAAAATATAAATGCACGGATCCATCTGGCTTACGGCAAGATATTTAATTATACACTGGGGAGTACAACATTAATATGTCTTAGTTGTAAAAATTACTGGGTTTAGTCATCTTGACTATAATAAACAATGGGTTAAAAGCAAACATCAGACTGTAATTTAAACTTTTATTCAAATACAAAAACTTTATTTCAATCCAAAGGTATTTTGTACAAAAGCAGGTGGTAACTGTTCCATTATTGTTAGAGGATTCACTTCTACCACAACTATCTCGTCGTCTTTCAACCAACCAATGTGCACGAGGTGCTGCAAAAAAAACAGGGTTAAAACAAACCAAAATTTACGTTCTCTCCTAATTACCTTATATTTTTTTACAGTAAACAGCGCGGATTTTTCCACATTGTTCTCACCAAGTGTTTGTCCTGCCTTAATTTTCGGTACCTTAGCTTTTAAATTCTGATCAACTTTTCTCTTATCAACAATAATAATGCTGTTATCATCGTGAAATAAAACTATATCGTTTAGTCTGGGATCGAACGTGATATTTTTAATTGGATACGATTTGGATACAGTTGGGAATCTTTTGGAAAAATCACTTAGTTGCCTATTCATCAAGTCGTATTCTATTATCTAAAAATCCACAAATAAAATATTATGCAGTTTTTTTCTATAAAAACAAACCTTATTATCAGAATAAGCAACAACTAAATTCACAGTTTTTGGATGTACTGCTAAGGCTGTTGGTGGTACTTCGTACTTGGGTAATTTACAATAATCCACCCATAAACGTTTTTTCTGGGTCCATACAGCAATGTTGCTTTGAGGATCAGCAGCTATTAGAAATTTCCCGCAAGGACTAACAGTCAACAACGTAACAACATCTGTAATTTCTACAAAACAACATAACGATCATATGTAAGTTATTATTTAACTTCTGGAATACTCACCTTTTTTGAACTGAATTCTCTGAACCATCGACACATCCCCCTTAGAAATATTTAAGTTGTAAATGTGTAAACCCCCCGAAGAAGGTGCTGTAATCAGCTGCTTACTATCGTTGGAAAAAGTAGCTTGCACACTAGTCGTGTCCTTATCATCTAAACTATCAACTTTCAGCAATTTAAACTTATTGTCCTCCTACAACCGAAAAACATTGTAAATTTCTATCTTTAAGCAAACAAATAATACAACCCCTACATAATCAATTTGAAACAGCCGAATTCCGGATCCAGTACTAACAAACAACCACTTCCCATCATCGGATAAACAAGAACAAACAATTCCCTCGACCTGCTCCTGCCCTTCGTCATCCTCAACCGTCCTCTGCCACAATAACAATTTCTTCGGTTCGGTTTTCAACGATAATAAACCGCGGTAAGTCACCTGGACGCTATCGCTTACCCCTAAACTCCATAACTCGACGTGATGTGGGTATCTAAGCATAACCAGTCGCTGTTCACTGCTTATACCTACAGGTGCATTTTGCAGGAACCCTGCGTGTTTTATTAGCGTTTTCGGCGGGTGAAAACTGCAAGCCAAGTATCCATCTGCCCCACTAGAGTACAGTTTATTATTGTAAACTACCAAAGCTCGCACGTCGTGCTCATGTATTTTCCTCTGGATACTCTTCACGTATTTCTGCGTTCCCCCTTTAACTTGTATCCGAGCGTAGTTGGTTATAGTTGGATCAACCCCGGCGCAGTACAACGAGTTTTGGTCTTCCGATAAGCAGATTGAGAGAATGTCAGCACGATGCGACTGGTAACTCTCGATTTGTGAACCGATTTTCCCATCCCAAAACGTTAGTTTACCTCGGGAATCCCCAGTAATTATCGTAAAATCGTTGGTTATTTCCAAACACCACACAATGGTCGGTTTTTGTGCCTCTGATCTACCCGTTGTTAATTTGTGGATAGCGTGTCCAGATTTCACGTTCCAAATACGAATTGCGTCTATACTTCCCGAGGCAATATATTCGCCGGTTGGATCGAATTTAAGGCAAATAATCCTACCTTCTTGTTTGTCCAGGAACTTCTTAAACACAACTCCATCTTCTTCGATTTCGAATATATTTACGTAACCTTGTTCCGTGCCCACAGCTATAAGCGTTTTGTTACTGTTGATATCTAAACAATAAGCTGCTTCTCCAGTTAAGACTGTGCGGTTTTTTAAAGCTAATGTCTGCAAGTCGTACTCAATGAGCAATCCGTGTAACCCAACGCTAAATAATCGATTATTACACCAGGAAAGTCCTTCGATATTGAAGTTTTCTGGCGTCGATGTTATTGTACGTTCAATAAATAAAGCATTGCTTAAGTTCCATATTTCTATACTTGCGTCTGATCTACAATAAATTTGTATAGGAAATTTTGTTGGGTGAGGTTAGAATGATATTTACCTTGAAACTGCTATTTTTTTTTCTTCTGCTTGAAGTGCCATGCAATACACAGCTCTCGGTTCTGGGTTATAAAACCCCACATTGTGTATTTTACATTGAGACATTAGAAAAATGTTTTCGATCTTTTACACGAAAAAAATGTGTTTGTTAACCTTAACATGTGCGCTTGACATTTATTTCAAATTCTAACCTCTGTGGTACAAATGAACTACTGCAGTTTCAGTGGTACCAACACATACTTTTCCATTGTTGATTTTTGTACAAAGTGAAGTTGTTCTCGTAATTTCCTATGTAATATTGTGCAACATGCCTATATTAATAAAAAAGTAAGTAGTTTTTAATAAGGCGATTACTTATTTATTATGTATACTTTCTTTTGAGTTGTGGTTAATATAAAAGTTGTAAATTTCTTAAAAATCTAAAGGTAACCTATAAGTAGGTGAATATTCCCGCACATTTTACAATGATGCCAACGCTTACTATTATTATAGTTTCCCAATCATTTTAAATGTATTTGCATACTTTAAAATATTGTTTTAAGAGTCTTGTAAATCAGTTGTAGACAGTGTTATATATTTGTGTTAATAAACACATACTCTAACATTAAAATTAACAATAATAAAAATGATATAAAATATAAAGGCTTCAAAAGTTAATATTAATTTTCTATTTTTTATAGAAATAATAACGGAAATTAATCTGTAAATGCATATCTTTTTCTTGCATGCATTTCAGACTATTTTCTAAGAATTTTGTAATATTTTAAATTGTATTGCGCCATATCATATGCAACCCACAATACACTACTATTTCTCAATTTCACTGGACGACTGTACTACAGGTAACTTCATATACATACCAACACAACCAGTAAAATATTCCCATGTCAGTGTCAACGATAAGGTTATACATTTTATCAACTCCGCAATTAGTTCTGGAGTTTATTGTATATAAAACCGAATAAAAACATTATGGGTCCCCCAAAGCGCTATAGTAGCAAAGGCGACAGCAAAGCATCGAAAAAACGCAAGAAAGAGGAAGATGATGGTGCATGGAACTACGAAGAAGAGGACACAAATGAAACCGAAGGAGCCGCAATTCCCGGTGCGGCAGCCCGGGATGCTGAAAAAAACGACCAAGGCATCCAAGAGGATGAATTTGGTGCCAAAGATTACCGTTCACAGATGATTCTTAAACCAGATAATGTGTCTAGACCTTTGTGGGTAGCCCCAAATGGACATATTTTTCTTGAATCGTTTTCTCCAGTTTACAAACATGCACACGATTTTCTCATAGCTATTTCAGAGCCGGTGTGTCGCCCGGAACATATTCACGAATATAAACTAACAGCTTACTCGCTGTATGCGGCTGTAAGTGTTGGACTACAAACAAATGATATTGTAGAGTATTTGAAACGACTAAGCAAAACTACTGTACCAGAAGGAATTATTGAGTTCATTCAACTTTGTACGTTATCTTATGGCAAGGTGAAGCTAGTGCTGAAGCACAATAAATACTTCGTTGAAAGCCCACATCCTGAGATATTACAGAAACTTTTAAAGGATCCTGTTATACAAGAATGTCGATTAAGGCGCAATGTAGAAGCTGAAGGCGAGGAATTTATAACTCAGGTGCAGGAAAAAAAGAATGTTCCGACATTCGGACCAAAACCTGGCCCCTCTGGAGACCAACAAACCACTGATGGTGCGCCAGTCCCAGACGACATAACTAATTTCTACGATAAAATGGATAACGAAGACGACGAAGAAGACAACTCCTTGGAAACGGTTTCTTTCGAGGTAAACCAAGAAAAAATCGAAGTAATACAAAAGAGGTGTATAGAATTGGAACATCCACTTTTGGCGGAATACGATTTTCGTAACGACACAGTAAATCCGGATATAAATGTCGATTTACGTCCATCAGCTGTCCTTAGGCCGTATCAAGAGAAAAGCCTGAGAAAAATGTTTGGAAATGGGCGTGCTAGATCTGGCGTTATAGTGCTGCCTTGTGGCGCCGGTAAATCTTTAGTTGGGGTCACAGCTTGTTGTACAGTGAGAAAACGAGCGTTGATTTTATGTAATTCCGGTGTTTCTGTCGAACAGTGGAAACAACAGTTTAAAATGTGGTCCACAGCAGATGACAGTATGATTTGTAGGTTTACCTCCGAAGCTAAAGATAAACCAATGGTAATAAATAAAAATATTTTATCCACAAGTTTGTTTACTGAAATTTTTCGCAGGGTTGTAGTGTACTAGTCACAACTTACTCGATGATTACCCACACGCAGCGTCGTAGCTGGGAAGCTGAGCAAACTATGAAATGGCTTCAGGAGCAAGAATGGGGTATAATGGTCCTGGATGAAGTGCACACCATTCCAGCGAAAATGTTCCGGCGTGTCTTAACACTAGTTCAGTCGCATTGTAAACTGGGGCTCACCGCAACTCTTTTGCGTGAAGACGACAAAATTGCGGATTTAAATTTTCTTATTGGTCCAAAACTATACGAGGCTAATTGGTTAGAGTTGCAAAAACGTGGGTTTATTGCCCGAGTGCAATGCGCCGAGGTTTGGTGCCCAATGACTCCGGAGTTTTACCGAGAGTACCTGATTTGTAAAACTAGTAAACGTTTGCTGTTGTATGTGATGAACCCCAATAAATTCAGAGCTACGCAGTTTTTGATTCGTTACCACGAACGAAGAGGGGACAAAACTATTGTGTTCTCAGATAATGTTTTCGCGTTGAAGCACTATGCTATTAAAATGAACAAACCTTATATTTATGGTCCTACTTCACAAGGCGAGCGCATACAAATCCTACAAAACTTCAAATTCAATCCTAAGGTAAACTGTAAAAAAAGTAAACACACTTCTAAATAAAATAAACGTATTATTTTTTAGGTAAACACAATTTTCGTGAGTAAAGTCGCCGACACATCATTTGATCTGCCGGAAGCTAACGTTCTTATCCAAATCTCATCCCACGGTGGTTCCAGAAGGCAAGAAGCGCAAAGATTAGGGCGTATTCTCCGAGCTAAAAAAGGAGCAATCGCTGAAGAGTACAACGCCTTCTTCTACACTCTAGTTTCCCAAGACACTATGGAGATGAATTACTCTAGAAAACGCCAGCGGTTTTTAGTAAACCAAGGCTATAGTTACAAAGTTATTACGAAGTTAGCTGGGATGGATGAGGAGCCGGATATGATGTATAAAACACGCGAGGAACAAGGACAACTTCTTCAACAAGTATGCATGAATAGATTTGGGTTTGGAATAGTGGGTAAAATATTTTTTGTAGGTTTTGGCTGCTAGTGATATTGATTGTGAAGATGAGCGAGTGCCTGGTGAAGGCGGGCCTCGGACTGGGGCTGGTGGGAATAGAAGAGTAGGACATATTGGTTCGATGTCTGGTGCAGACGATGCTGTTTATTATGAATTCAAGAAATCTGCAGGACCCCAAAACAAACATCCATTGTTTAAGAAGTTTAGATATTAAATTGTGATTAATTATTATGAATAAATTTTATAAGATCTGAATATGTTTTCTTAACTAAATCACTTTTATGGTTATTTCTAAATAGTTGACTAACCCCCAAAACTGTTGTATTACAGAGCACCCCAAGGTTTATCTGACGATTGGGCCATAGTGGAGTTGCAAGGTGATTTGCAGTCTTTTACAAACACTCCGTTTGATGGACAATTTATTGGTGATTTGCATTATACGAAAACTGGTACACCTATGTTGATAATTGGACATCATTTGATGTTTGGTAAGGAAGTAAAATTGGATAAACCCTTCGCTCTTATGGAAAAGAAATCTTCGGACGATGGTCGTGAATATTTGGTGAAGGCGATAATTAAAAACAGAGTTATATTTAAGACTCGTCCGAAACCTATTGTGGGGAATTGTTAAGATTGCTGTATGTAGAACTTGAATAAATTTATATTTATAATATTTTTTGTTTCATTAAAAAATATCCAAATTCCGCACAATTCCCAATGTGTCTGTATCGATCATAAATCTAATTTAGATTGCATGTCACAACACACGAAATTTCGTCCTTTTTTTTGTTCTGGTACACACCCTTCATTAATCTACGTTGCATTATCTTCACGGGATATTCACCGCAAAACTTTGGTCCAGTGGCGTAACAGTGAGAAGCACCGGGGAACCAAAAAAAAATTATTCCCATACCTAATCGTTAAAAGTTATGTTAACCATTTCAAGGATGAAAACTTTTCCGTTGGAATAAAAGTTATATAACGAATTTTTTTAAAATAAAATCCTATAATCACCAAGAGAAACACAAAAATCTGATAGTTCATAGTTTATTAGTCATCAAAAATACATACATGACAAAAGTTTAAGTACTTTTTCTATTCTTAAATAGAGAAAAAATTACAAGACAAATATTTAGTGATTTTCTATAGGTGCATCTAATTTATTAAAGATATGGATTAGAAAAAGTTTTAATATTTTGTTTCTAAGTTTAATTTTCCCGTTACGCCCCTGCTCCGCGCCCCAAAATTACTTAATAATATTATAACGATCTTTCCGATTACTTTCGAGAGGGCGAGAAGAGAATAGTTTATTACAAGGCGAATTACACACCAACCCCAAAATTTCCAAATTTAGTTTATATTCATATGGTTTAGCTTTCGCCTACACAATCCTACATAATCGTAGCGCGTAAATCAAAAGGGGTATATAACTGTTTCAGTTTTGAAGACAGGCGAACTGCCTAAATAATCCACTTACAATCTCCTGCACAAATTGTGCCAAGATAAATAAATTAGCACGTCAGGATTTGTTTTTATTTTTTTTTTCATGTGTAAAACATTCGTTTTGCCACGTCACCATCGCATTTTCTGATGGTGTGTAACCCAATAAATAAACCCGCATCCGGGATTTTATGTTTGTCTCCCAAACTGATTTTCCCTACATTATTGAAGAAGTTTTTTGCACATAGCGACGTTTTCGCATTCCATGTGAGACAACTCTTGAAATTCGAGTGATTTACAATAAAACAAGTACGCTTTCCTAGTTTTTCATTCGTAACATTCAATATATATGATGGAGATACAGATACGAAACAAACTAAAAAAAAACCATTTCATTTTGTGTATTTAAGATCAACACCATTGATAGTAAACGAATAATACTGGCGTTATGGTTTTAATAGCTTGATAAAAGCTGGAGATAAGCACTTTGATAAAGTTGTTTTTAATTGTTTTTTTTTACTAACGCTTAAGCTTAAAAAATTTTGTCGTACTTTATCATGTAATAAAAAAAACTCCAAAAACCATTAATTATATTAATTAATACATTAGGTTAGTAGATATAACACATATCTAAATCATATTATTGATGTTCAGTGTGCGCATGTGCCTAGAATGGGGGTTGGACGCACGGCGTCTTCGTATCCCTGCGTATAGGGTAGTTTACGTTTCGACGTCGTTTCAGCCGTCGTGCCGCCAGTGTTTTACCGTCAATCATAACATGATCTGATAGTTTAGCTGTGTTTACATCTGCAGAAATCCAATGTAAGTTTACTGTTTTATTTTATACTATTTTCCTTCGAGTTTAAGGGAATTAATTTATCATGAGGGGTGGCGAAAGAAAAGTATTTGAATTTAGTTGATTTGTTATGAGAAATGTTGGTTGGAACCGACATGTGGTGTGCACTAGACGTGATGTAAGTTTTAAACTAATGGCAAAGAAACGTAGTTGGTTTGGATTTAAATTTAAGTTTAGACTGGGGGTTATTTTTTAATAAAAGATCAATACGCGACTAAGTGCATTTCAAACATACTCCAGCTGTTTTTATAGTATTTCCATATATGTAATAGGATTTGAGGTAAAACAAACATTTAACTAATTTACTAAATAAACAGTTGCGCTTTTCCATAAGAGAAAATCACGAGATATAGGGTTGTTTAGTTGAAAAGTTCGCTAATTACAAAATCATGAAAACCATTTTAAAACTTAATGCCCAGTTGTGGGAGCGTAAACCAAATTAGGTAATGCCACAAATGAAATTTGCTTTGATGATTTTTTTTAAATTATGCTGGATGCGCCTCTGTAAAAATATAATAATGTCCAAAACGCCTAATTCTCTTATATAACTTTCGCCGGATTTTTCTTGTTAAGCCGCAAAAAACCCCGGATAATACTAATCGTTTAAAATCACTTTCCTGTTATACCCCATGGGCGAAATGTTGACCTAATTTCCCCCAAACTTTGTTCCCGAATCAAGTTATAACAAATTAGCTGTGCATTCAATCATGAGCTTTAAACAATTAAAACAATTAATGACTGGAACACTTATTCCGCCCTGTTGGACAAACAGTTTTGTCTTAAATATAAAATTAAAGCAAACTGGATGGCGTGGTGGTGCTACGCTACGGGGGCCTAATAATAAAAATTAACCGCTTTTTTATCCTGCCTGCCATTAATTTATTTGACAATAGCACACACACCACACAAAATGTATAATAATAGAATAAGTTTGTCGAGTAAATTTAGGATAATAATGCAACGCCGTCAAACTGGACAATTATACAGTTCCCGCCCTAAAAGTTAACAAACAACACAGTCCGATAACATCGTAAGCGCCCGGAACCAGCCTAAACAACTGTAATGCTTCATTCTAAATAACCATTAAAATTTTTATCACGCTGAAATTTAAATGTTTCTGACAAGGGAGTGCACGCAATTTAAGTTTTGCGGCGGTGGCGGCAGAGGCACGTGTATTACCATTAATAATGAATGCTAACCACTGTTACACCAGGTACAAAGGTGACAAGGAAGCTGCAGATAAATCTTGTGAAAAGTACATAATTTCAGGATTTCCGACAAACTAATTACGTTTCCAATCTACATGTATATACGCGAAAACAATTAATTTAACCTATGTCGTCATCATGTAACTTACAATCCAACTATACGAGCAATCAAACATTGATTAATTTCAGAAACAGTTAATCTAAGTCGGGGTAATTCAATTTATTTGTGAGTTATAGCATGCTGGAGTTGTAATAATTGTGCTTTATATCTTGTTTTGGTATCAACATAAATCTGATGGCATTAATAAGGGTTGGAAATGGATGTAAGATAAGAAAACAGCGACGATTTGGATTTGCAAATGGTATCGATTAAAAAATTAAAATGTAATTCGGTGTTACACTATTGTAACATGGGGGTGAAACTTCGAGGGTGGCAATGTTTAGGCGGCGGCTCCATCTAGGGGCTTTGTGGAAACAACTCTACATTATTCTACATATTATTAGATAATGTTTTCGTCGTTTATTGCATAACTTTACGGTACCTACAATTTTGAAAAAAAAATTGCCAAAAGTATTCTTGAAAAAATTTAAGTACTGAAAACTGAAATGACAATATCTTCGAATTTGAACACTATCTAACTAACATCTCAAAATACTCCTAGTTCTTTCTAAACCTCAACCTCCGTAATAATAGACATTAATTCAAGTAAAGTCCTATTGAATGTTATAAAAAAGTTAGTTAAAATAACAATATCTTCGAAATTGAACACTATCTAACCTAGCACTCCAAAATGTTCCTACTTTTTTGGAAAACCTGAAACTCGCAATAATAGACATTAATTCAAATAAACACCCATTGAATATTATAGAGGCGGCGCTCAACTTATAGGGTGACAGATTAAGTTTCGTGTTTAGAGGTGCTTTAAAGATCAGTGTACAAACAGATGTGACTTTCAATTCACTAAAGTGGGATCGATCAACTGCCAAAAACTTGTACAACGAAACATGGGTAGATATAGGGAACTTTCGATTTATCTTTGATGAAGGTACAAAACTGTCACGATGAAAAACTGTTTCGGGCACCAAGCTTATAAATATTATAAATAGGCACTGTTTAACTGTATTTACTGATGGATATATTCGTTGGTTGGAAAAGTTAAACAACATGCGAGTGCACTTTAGCTTAGTTCCAAAGTAGACAAGGTGATTTAGAAATTTGTTTGGTGGTGTCTTGCTGGTTTACTTTTTCTTTATAGGGAAATAGAATGATAAAGTGTAATAAAAAACACAACCCTCAGAAAGAAACAGTCTGCCAGCACGTTACTGTCTGGAACACATTTACTTTTATGACATTGGTTAGATTAAAAAATTTGCAAAATGGAAATATACCACGTCAAAGTCAAATAAGCTTCCACAGTAAAAGAAGATAAAGTGAAAAAATTTAAATAAGTCGACTGTGACAGAAGAAAAATTGGCCAGAGAGTATATACGTGAATACGAAATCAATTTCCAGTTGAGCTGTTGTAACACTTATCGTATTTTTACACCACATTTTCTTTCCGCATTTTATCAGATATCGCCTAAATACCACAAAGCTGTAGTTTTGCAATATTTAAAGAAAAAACCCATGCACACGCCTGCACCATATATTTCTGGGGGCGCGCAGTCAAATGCCTCCACATTAAATTTGCAAGGCAAGTACTCCAAGCCCTCGCAACGGTTTTTGCTACATATACCAACATAATGTTTATCTCACACAGAGCGAGCTGGAGAGACGTGACAAAACGCATTCCAACATGTATTTCTCCGAGGAGGATGCTTACTTACTTATGTATAGTCGAAGAATTTGTATATACTTCTCTGGTTTTAGTAGCTACTGGCTCAAATGGGAACAACATTGTATATACAACACATTGAGAGCTATGCACATTTTGCACGATTATCTTGATAACTTTTGTACCATCAGCATAGAGAACATCCACTCACGCCTAAAGAACTCTTCACCATTTACTTGCAAATTCTTGCTTTATGCTAACAAAGAGAAAAACCTTTGCGTGCTCGTTTTCCCAGCTCAAACACTACCTACTATACTATATAAGTATAGTTATTTCACAAATCACATTTGTTTGTGTACAAAAAGGAAAGAGGGATAACAATGGTTCTTTTTTCTGACTATATCTGTATGTGTGTGTGTGTTTGTGTAAACCCGGGCGATTTTTTATGCATTTGAATGAATCGATGATGCGCTAAAGCCAAAAGAAAGTTTGACATCAGACGGAAAAAGCAGAACACCATTCAGTTATGGCGTAAATGTAGCGATGAAGTATAAAGGAAAATGGTACTTTATTTGTAAAAGGGGTTTACAACGAGTATTGATTTTAAATGTACCTAAAAATGCATGACGATGACTCATTTTAAGGGCGGACACAACATGTTTTAATGTTAATCATGTATGCTCAAGCTGTTCGTGGAATGAAACAGTCAGAGACCCCACACTGTTTTCTTTTCTAGTTTCCATATTGATTTATTGATAAATTTTTAAACATATTTCATATTTAATTACCGATATTACAATACGGTAATTTCATATAATTTGTTTAAATAGCACTTTTCCTAATACTCCGCCTTAAGTTATTCATAGCATTATTCTAAAGTAACCCCGGAAAATCTCAAGTTGAAACTTTCCTGCGTGAGCAGGAACAATACATGCGAAATTTCCCAACTTCATCATTTTAATGTGGCCACTATTTCCATAAAAGTTAAGTCAAAAGTCTCACAGTTGCAAACCATTCATATATCATCATTTTTCCACACTGTTCGCGAGAAAGCTACCTAATTTCGAGGGGTTGAGGGGTCACCCAAATTTGCTGAAAAGTACAGAATAAATGATGTTGAAAATATAACGTGAAAAACTTATATTCCATACACAATGGATGTTCTCGAAGTAATTTATCACTTGAGGCTTCCATATGTTTCTCGAGGCTATAAAAATGGTTGGGGGATGAGGAAAGGCAGCGGTTTTAGGAATTAAAACTTTTGTTTGAAACTACCATCAGCAAACACACACGATATAAATATATTACACCATGTATAATATAGTACGTTATTTTTGCTTAAGAACATTTTTATGTTGTGCGCATTAAATTTGTTGTTTGCCGGTTGCAAATCTTTTTCTGGAGTATACGCGGAGAGGTTCTCATTATTTATTTTATATGCTTTTAGGCAGATTATACTTTATAATCCCAATATAAAGTATTTTTATTTCATGTACTGTTACTAGAACCATTATAAATAATAAACTTGAAGGAACATAAAAAATGAAACTGGCAGCACATGAAGGCGGTAGTAAATTTTTCATTATAAATTGTTAGAAGCTTGTATAGTTGGGTTTTATTTTTGTGAAACTGAACGAGGATTCCTTAGAGATTTACGAACATAACTTTTAAGATTTGATTTTACAGTTCACATAATTAAAAAGTTCCACGTTCATTGCCATTTACAAGGCATCTTATGGAATATAAAATATGTAACAACATTATAAATACATTTCTGAAGTAGCAAGTTTTATTTTTGGACCATTTTCTTAAAAATTGACGATTATTTTCATGGACAATATTAAGGGAGCAAATGCTTAATAATAAAGTGTAAACGGTTTGTCAAAATCTTCTTAATACGTTAAATAATCCTAGCACTACCAACAAATTTTGACACCGGCACCTCCACCAGAATTCCAACTAATTGAAAATTTGAAGCTGTCTTATCTAAAATATCCTTATCTAACCTAAGCTAACTTTATATACTCAAACTAAACTAATCAAACGCAAACTGAAATATTGTATTTACTTGTTTTTTAATGGACAATCTTTTTTTGCTAAGTGAAAAAAATTTAGAAAGAGTTGAAGTAGAATTAAGTCGATTTCTATTGAATACTTGATAAAATGTTAGCAATATATGCGTAGTTATTTTACGGGTGTATCGCCTCAAGTTGTAGCAGTTTGGATACTTATCATGAAAATTCTCAACAAAAAATTAAACTTTAGCATAAGAAACTTCTGCAAAGGCCACCCCATCAGAAATTTTCACATAATAAGCTTTCTAAACCAAATCCGACCTTCCCATCAAAATAATAATAAATGGTGCACAAATTTCTCCATGTTGGAAACTATTAAATCAGGTCTCTTTTTGTCCCATCACACAACGCGCCCGTTTCAATAATCCCACCCTGCGAATGTCATCAGCAAAAGCCCAAACACTCCTGTTATAATTAATTATCCAGATTAAACTTCACATCCGTTATAAAGCCGATGGAAAAAATCACTTCAGCACCATCCCTTGCTGATCAGATATCATCTGAAGGGGCCTGTTTCAGTTTTCAACCGAACATCATCAATACAGTCAATCAACTGTCATATTAAGTGGGCCCCGGCTATTATTATTGCATATGCATGGGAATACCGTATTTATGTTGTGTCCTGAATTCCATTAAGATATACAATATGCAGTTTACATTTAATATCACCTGGGTAGTTGGATTCAATATTAAATAAATACGAAATTGAATCGGTTTTGCGTCCATATGCGATTAATTAATATTGACGGGAATTAGGTTACAAGAAGAGCGCATTAAATTTACCCCGAGGATTGTACAATGGAACCACTCTACCATGACATTCCATATCAATAACAATTATTTCATAATTATTTCGTGTCAATAGGTTGTTCATGATGATTTTCCTCAAACATATAAAATAATTTCCCTCTGGCAGATTTACGAAAAAATATTCGTGTTTATTTCGAGACACAAACAGATTTTTTCATCATTCCGATGTCGACTTTCTGTCTTTTAATATAACGTAATGTCAAGGCAATAAGACAGCACAGAAGCCATCACGACTGTAAGTAAACATGGGGGTAGACATTTATAATCGTATTATTAACAGAGAAATTTTGGTAAGTTGACTGTGCCTTGCTGAAGGCCTATTTCATTCGTTTAATGAAGCCGGAGTTGCCCTTTGAAGTCATTGAGGATGAGAAGCCGCCAAAGTTTGTATACACATTGTTTAGGGTTCAGCTATTCGCATTAATGGCGAAGGGGCCCCTCTAAAAATAATAGAATACAACCGCCGGAAGCAATTTATACCCTCTGTCTACTCTTGATACTGTCCATTAACTAAACTTGCCCCCGAATTATAAAAATTATATTATTATTATTATTTCACCTGCAAACGAGTTTATTAAGGGAAGGGGAGAGGGTAAATGGGGAAAGTTGAAACAGTATGGGTTTGCGGAAATTAAATAATTTGGTTTTATGGAAAGGTTACCACCAAAACAATATCACGAAAGTTATTGGACCTAATGTTATATAATGTAATAAAACCGCAACTTGCAGGTGAGAGTGCCATCTAGTGGAACCTGCTCGGATCCTGGTTTTTCCAATCGAGATCTTTCCACATTTTGTCATTTTTACTTTCTTATACGAAGTAATAAGAAAGTATAGTAATCGTGATTTTTTTGACTATGAAATTTTGATTTTGAAGGCCTCCGAATCCCCAGAGGGTAAAATTTTCTATGATCGATTATTATTAGTGTTTATGGTGCAATATAATAAGCAATATTTCTCTTTTATGTAATACAACTCATTTCCTCACCACCGCTGAGGTAGAGTTTAGGCGCGTTTTTTTAACGTGGTATCCCCAGGAGGCCTAATCCACGAACAGTATTATCAAGTTGTAAATAATTATATACATAGGTACTCTATAAGTTTCATATTAATAATTTTTGCATAAAAATAGATTCACCCCAAATTTGGGTCGATAAATTTTATAATATTAATGGCAGCACTTTTTGCAGTGTCAATGGGAAAGGTGTGTTATAAGGGAAAAATATAAATTATAAAACATAAGTACATAAAATATATTCGAGTTTTGGATTTTCACCAAAAATTTGTTCAGATGGAGTTCATTTAAAATTTTAATATGTTAGATGAAAAATAAGTTGTTAATAAAAGAGAAAGAGGGAAGGCCTATGTGGATTATAATAATAATCTCACAGTAAAATTATCTAATACATTTAATTTATTTCCAGTGGTATTTTTTAACGTGGAGGCCTAATCCACGGATAGTACCTATTATAGAGCATATTCATATTAAAAATTTTTGCATAAAAGTAGATTTCACCCCAAATTTGGGTTGATAAATTTTATAAAATTATAATGGCACTTTTTGCAGTGTCAATAGGAAAGGTATGTTGTAAGGGAAAAATATAAATAATAAAACATACATAAAATATATTCGATTTTTGGATTTTCTCCAAAAATTTTTTCAGATGGAGTTCCTTAATAATGTTAATATGTTAGCGGAAAAATAAGTTGTTAATTAAAGATATTTTTATTTAAAAATAGTAGGTACATTATTTTTGTCCAGAAATGTACTTAAACATTTCCTATGCATAAATCTTTTTTTAGTGTCACTATTTTCATTTTTCAACTGGTGATACAATTATTTTTAAATTGTACCTAATACCAAATTCCGTATGAATTTGTGAATTGGGGGCCCCCAGACATTTTTCCGAAATTTTACCTTCGAAGTACATAAATTAAATTATGTAAATATAGATACTAAAAATAAACATTATAAACGATATGCTGTTTTCTCTCTTCCGTCTTCTGTCTTATCTCTTCTCTCTTCTCTCTTCTCTCTTCTCTCTTCTCTCTTCTCTCTTCTTTCTTCTTTCTTCTTTCTTCTTTCTTCTCTGTTCTCTCTTCTCTCTTCTGTCTAAAGTAAACTTTTAAAAGATGGCATTTGGCTTTGATATTGAGATATTGAGATTTTATTTAAAAAAAAGTACTGTTTATATAAATTATTTACGAGTTTTTTTTACATAAATAAAATTATGTATACTGAAAATAAACATTATAATGTACAACATGCCTGAAAGAAAAATTTTTAGAAATTTTAAGTACGTTTTTTATTTCCGGGATTTAGGGCCCTAAATTACACTATTAAAATATCGTATTTGGCTTTGTTACAAAGAGAATTTTATTTAAAAAATACTACTGTTTATACACAAATTATTTACGAGTTTTTTTTTAATGAGAACCTCAATGTAGAAAGAGTTAATTAGGCCCTTTACCACATTTAATGGGCTACTTTCGAGGCGTAAACCTCTACCACACATTTACTCACTATCCGGGCTACATACCCACAACGGTTCTTTGCATGGGCAGAGGGAGCTATCGAATAGGTTAAAGGGTAAACGCCGTGTGGTCTGACATGTGACTCATCTCGGATACTAGTCGTAGCAGTTCAAAATACGACCGACACCTCTAACGATGGCACTAGCTGGAGCATAAGTTTGCTCCAACTTCGTTTACCCTCCCGAATTTTAATAATTTACTTGTTTTCAAAATTATGGTACTTAAATTTTTGTTAAATTGACTTTGTTTCAATGTTTTTAGGGCCCTAAATTACACTTTTAAAATATCGCATTTGGCTTTGTTACAAAGAGAATTTTATTAAATAAAAAGTACTGTTTATTATATAAATTATTAACGAGTTTTTTTTTAAATGAGAACCCCCTGTACAAAGAGTTAATTAGGCTCTTTACCACATTTAATGGGCTACTTTCGAGGCGTGAACCTCTACCACACATTTACTCACTATCCGGACTACATACCCACAACGGTTCTTTGCATGGGCAGAGGGAGCTATCGAATAGGTTAAAGGGTAAACGCCGTGTGGTCTGACATGTGACTCATCTCGGATACTAGTCGTAGCAGTTCAAAATACGACCGACACCTCTAACGATGGCACTAGCCGGAGCGCAAGTCTGCTCCAGCTTCGTTTACCCTCCCGAATTTTAATAGTTTACTAGTTTTCAAAATTACAGTACTTAAATTTTTGTTAAATTGGCTTTGTTTCAAAGTTTTAAGACGTGTGACGGTTTAGCCGCTAATCTCCAACATATGCCTGCATTTAATCTGGTTCTACAGACCGTACATAACATATATCGGACATTAACGTTGTCCGGCGGTTACCTATGGGAGGTACGTCACAAACGCAACTATAACCGTTCGAATCCTAGAGGTACCTGGTGGAAAGTCAGGCCCCCAGCATTAGAACAATCAAGGTTTCCGGGAAGACCGCGGGTAGTGACTCTTTGTGTTGAGAGACAGGCAACAGCTCTAAGCAATGCCTAGGTGTCAACCCGTACAACTCTTCCACATTTCTGTCACCCCACGCGAATCCACCATCCGCCAAGAGTGTCATAGTTACTCCCGCCTTTTATTCGCGCCTATTTAAATTTCTTCATATTAATCATTTAGAGCACCAGACAGAAAAATTATGTAGTGTTATCTATATAGGACAATTATTTCAAATTATTGATTGAAAATTAACCCGGATTGATTTATTATTAGAAACATTTAACAATGTTATACTTTTACGAAAATTCAACTAATGGAATTTTCCATTTTCACAAAATAAAAATGTTCTAATCTGGTATGCTGTCTTCTACGATGTTGTCCTCCTTTAATCGTCATGGGACCTACCTTTCAAAGATAATCACTGAAAAAAATATGCGAAACAACCCTAAACAATAAATAATTACACGCGAGTTAAGGTTAAATTAAATTAAGACGTGTTATCCGAAATAATTAATTAATAATTAAACGTAAATAAAGAACAAAATTTTCACACACGTCTTTACCGGTTCACATTCGGAACAAATCTAAAAAATGTCTAATATAAACATAAATATTACCTATAAATAAGAATAATAGCTCGTAAAAGTTAGTCATCTCTATGTAACGAATACCTACAAATTATAGGCTTAGTCAGCTTAAAATTCTCGAAAAATCCTACAAAAATATTTGGAAAAACGACAATTTTTATTAAATTTATTATCTAGAACTTCGGAAGAAAATTAGCGCTTTCTACATTAGAAAACGAATCAACTGTAATGTGGTGAAAACATGCAAAAATAAAACACATTTTATTTCCTGAAATTTGAGAATGTGGTCATTATAAGACAACAAAACAAATTCCGTGTTTCTATCACGAAAAATAAATAAATTATAAGCGTTATTAATTTTATTGAGTGCCCCATTGTAGAATTTTGGGCACTATTAGCTCATTTCTACGCTTTTAGGTGATTTGTCCCTAAATAATTGTTTTGCCTTATCGTACTTACTGGCAATTTTATATAATAGTTTGATTGCATGTGACTGTTTCCAAACAAAAACAAGAATTTTCTCAAAGTGATGTTAAGAAAAGAAATATTGAAACTGTTGATAGAATGGTAGAATTGAAGTCAAATTTACAGTTTCAGAATATAAATAATGCAACATTTCTTAAAATACAAATCGTTTTAAATTAAAATGAGTCCGTTTAGACTTTTTCAACGGATGGAATTTTCTACCAAAATGTTGAAATATTTTAACAGAAAACTAAAAATGTTCTGACCTGGTATGTTGTCTTCTACGATGTAGTTCTCCTTTAATCGTCATGGGACCTACCTTTCAAAGATAATTTCTGAAAATATGTGAAAACAACCCTAAACAATAAATAATTACACGCGAGTTAAGGTTAAATTAAATTAAGACGTGTTATCCGAAATAATTAATTAATAATTAAACGTAAATAAGAAACAAAATTTTCGCACACGTCTTTACCGGTTCACATTCGGAACAAATCTAAAAAATGTCTAATATAAACATAAATATTACCTATAAATAAGAATAATAACTCATAAAAGTTAGTCATCTTTTATGTAAAAAAAACCTACAAATTATAGGATTAGTCAGCTTAAAATTCTCGAAAAATCCTACAAAAATATTTAGAAAAACGACAACTTTTATTAAATTTATTATCTAGAACTTCGGAAGAAAATTAGCGCTTTCTACATTAGAAAACGAATCAACTGTAATGTGGTGAAAACATGCAAAAATAAAACACATTTTATTTCCTGAAATTTAAGAATGTGGTCTTTATAAGACAACAAAACAAATTTCGTGTTTCTATCACGAAAAATAAATAAATTGTAAGCGTTATTAATTTTATTGAGTGCCCCATTGTAGAATTTTGGGCCCTATTAGCTCGTTTCTACGCTTTTAAGTGATTTGTCCCTAAATAATTGTTTTGCCTTATCGTACTTACTGGCAATTTTATTGCATGTGACTGTTTCCAAACAAAAACAAGAATTTTCTCAAAGTGATGTTAAGAAAAGAAATATTGAAACTGTTGATAGAATGGTAGAGTTGAAGTCAAATTTACAGTTTCAGAATATAAATAATGCAACATTTCCTAAAATACAAATCGTTTTAAATTAAAATGAGTCCGTTTAGAATTTTTCAACGGATGGAATTTTCTACCAAAATGATGAAATATTTTAACAGAAAACTAAAAATGTTCTGACCTGGTATGTTGTCTTCTACGATGTGGTCCTCATTTAATCATCATGGGACATACCTGCAACAAGAACACAATAATAAAAAAAAAATTCTAAAAATTATCTTAAATTTTTTATAGTAAAGTATACTAGTAGTAGTAGCATGCCCCCGCATTCTGCCGTGGGCCCCCATCTCCGATTTTACACGTCAGAAGAGTGTGTAGTAGCAATGTAATAGTAGTAGCAAATTAAATTAAAACTATTTCGAAAATTTATAAATGTACCAAAGCAGGCAAAAGTTTTGTTTTTAATTAATTCCAATGCGGTTCCCCTTTAACCTAGGCCCCTCCTGGTACCCCGGGTCCCCTTGTGCCCCTTTAATCCAGGCTCCCTTGTACACCGAGCCCCTTTACCCCGGGCTCCATGGCCAGTACCATGCAGGGGCCATGAGTAGTAGCAGTATACTAGTAGTAGCAAAACAAATTAAAACTATTTCGTACCTTTTCTCTTGAAACCTTTTTGCTTTATTCCCGTCTGATGGTAATCCAAAGAAATCACTAATGAGTCCACAAAACACTAGTACTGCACTTGTAGAAAAAAGTCAATCATTGAAAGAAAACTTGAAAAGTAACCGTAAGAAATAACTAAGTAGGCGAAGGTACGATTAACTACTAAAGTAATTATAATAACACGTGTTATATTCAATAATTAATTAATAATTAAACGTAAGCACCAGACACACGTCTGCTCGGTTTGGCATTCGAAATAAAACTAAAAACTGATTCATAAATTCAGATACAAAATAAATTCATACGTAATAGAGTTATAAAAATTACTCATCATTTTTGATATTCATATACAAAATAAATCAATACATAGTAAAGTCGTAAAAATTACTCATCATTTTTGCCAACAAATAAAATTTAAAAGATTAAAGATTTAGGCTGGGTTCACTTTTTTACAAAAATCAATACCTACAAGCGTTTTCTGCGCTTGTATTGATTTTTGTGACAAGCCTTTAATCTTTTAAAATTTTGTTGGCAAAAAATGATGAGTAATCGTAGCTTCGCTTAATTAATTATTTCTTACGGTTACTTTTCAAGTTTTCTTTCAATGATTGACTTTTTGTAGATAATTAGTGATTTCCTTGGATCGCTAGATGGGAATAAAGCAAAGGGGCTTCAAGAGAAAAGGTACGAAAATTTTGCAATTTTTTATAGAGATTTAATTTTCGGAATTTTGAAACAATAACTAAATTAATTTGCTAAAATATGATTATCGGCAACGGCTTAAGTACAGTTGACGACACGGAATAGTTTCCAGGCATTTTTTTCCATTGTAAATTAAATCATGTTCATAGGCTCGATAACTGCTTAGTGACATTATTAGCAGTCATAGTTGTGTCACAATATTTTATGTAAAGTATTTGAAGTAAAACGCCTAGAAATTTTCTTACTGATGCTCGATAAAAAATGGTTGGTCAAGTAGACATGTAAATGTAATCTAATGAGATCTTCGCCTGTCTCCACGACTGTCGTTAAAAGAAATTTTGATTTAAAAAGTCTGGTTTATAATGCTAAAAAAATTAAAAAAATCGCTACTTTGATCAATTTGTCTGGAAACTATTCCGTGTCGCCAACTATACAATATTTTCCAAAGATCAGAACCTTATTCGTACTGTATAAGAAAGTCATGTGCTGGACACATTAGATATTTTTATATTAAGCTCTTGAACACTCAGAAAAATTACAAGATATGAAACTGTATAAAATCTGCTCGATTTTTTTAAATAGAATATTTCATTAAAACAGAAATCTTGTTTTAGGTTTAACTATTGCAAAGCAGGTAGAAATTCAGAATTTTAATTTTGTCACAACACCTGAGGTATACAATTTACAGTCGAGGTATCCATTAAATTATTCCGTTTTCCACAGACAAAAAACTCAAATTTCCAACAAGCGAACAAGCTTTTAATTACACAAAATACGCATATACAAGGACAAAATATCCCGTTGAGTGCTTTTTCATTTCAAACCGAATAACAGTAACTTTTTTTATAATACCTATAATACGAATGAATACATTGATCTAGTTATAAACATAAATAACGCTATGATGGCATTACAATAATGAAACAGTGGCTATTACAATACACATTTTACATAATACACACAATACTATCAAAAAGTGTCATGTAGCACGAATTGCAGATTTATAATTAATATTTATGTGCGTTATTATCTGATAAAATCGAATGCAAATCTACGACGATTCAATAAAGCACACTTTTTGCTTCATCTAAAAGAACGAAACCAAATCAAATGGAAAAAAGTAAAAAGAATAGACTGCCTTTCCCCCCTGCTCTCTCACCAGTTTAAAATGAAATTTACGCAGGGGGGTTAAAGTTTGTTATTAGCCGCCTTTTTGGTTCAATTATTCCAACCCATGTACTCCACTCCTTTTGGACTGATACATATTTCAAAGGGAACGGTTCCCGAATAAATGTATTCTAGAGACGTCGTTGCATCTCAGACTCACATAAACTAAGATCTGTTACATTCTGCTTTTGTTTCCTGTGGATGTTGGGAAAGTTGAATCCGTTTCATGTGCATGCAAGATGATAGCAGCTTAAATTTCGTGCAATAATATTTAAGTCTCACTGATGCATACTGTTAGAAAATAACACCGAGTATGCAGTTTCTCGTTAATGATATTGACAAGAAGTGCTTGTCGGGAATTATATTATAATATGTAAATGTTTCGAATTTATATTTCTAGACTGGAAACATTCATAGTGGCTTTTTTATGCTTACCGAGATAAATCTAGACTTTAGAAGGGACCTGGCAGCAGGTTTTTTTTTTGTATGTAAAGCATATTGAAATATACTTTTTATATTCCGGGTACACCAATAAATAATGCTGAAAAAAGTCGAGTATTTTACTTTTTATACCGGGACCTGTCGGACATAAACCACAAATAAAAAAACCGTCCAATCAAATGAATATTTTTCTAGACTCAAACTTTGGGGATTGTCATCAAATTATATTTCAGCATCGAAGCCAGACATCAATTTTATTATTGTTTGTGCCCTGTTATCTATAATAAATGTGTGATTATAATTTTTCCCAAATAAATTTGTAATAAAAATCGTGGTTTATTGTATATAATATATCATTTAGATACGACTTTTATTTTATTTCCACAATCAAATCTTCCATTGAAAGATTAATGGAAATATTGATTTTTCAGCCTGATTTATTATAGGCAATTAAATCTTTTAAAAGACAATAATATTTTTCTGGCAGGGCCATAAATACCGCTCGTTTTTCCACCACGCACAAAAACACTTTCATGTGCTCCACATAAAAAATAAAAATTTCTAACCAACTATGATATTGGTTAAATTTAACTTCATCATTTTTGCAGCTTCAGAAACTTGCCTCTAGCATACAAGCTCCCAGGACTAGCTCCATAAGCCGGATAGACATTTAAAAAAAATGAAGCGGTTTTATTTTGTCCCGTCCCAAACTTAAGTAAGCATTTCGGGGTAATAAAGTTAATTAATGTTCGCTTAATTACTAGAAAGAGATCATTTATCTTGTGTTGGTAATACGAGTTGTCCTAGATAGCTGCGGGTCCCCACGTCGCTCTCTCTTGCCATACCGAAAGAGCATTCATTAATATCTGAGGAATTCACTCTGCCACCGGGAGGGTCTCATCTCCCTCACCATATTCCGAAACCGAACCAAATAGTCGACCCAATATCACTTTCTATGCCACTAATTAAATTTATATCTCAACTTCACTACTAATGATTCAGTTATATAAGGATGTTTAAGGCGCCCCAACTATTAACTGATGTGGCGATTGGTTGCTGGAACCAGAGCGAAAATATCCGAAATTTACCACATAAAAGGAATTCTGTTATTTCACCACGAATTCTTCTATTTTAATCTTGAACAGTAAGCTGGGTTAATTTAATATAAAAAATCTTTTAGTACATTTTTTCAGTGGAGAGCCACGGAATTAACGACTACATTTCGGTTGAATAATTTAAATAACTTCTCTTCACTATTGAGTTAATCGCTGTCTAAAACATACCAACTGCAACACAAATTTCTTGTACTTTATCTGAAACTGCTAAAAGTTACTAAAACGGTATATATTTCAATTCGCTGTAGAACCTTCTCGATGTCTCCCGTGAAACATTTTAGGGAGCCGTCGGACTTTCTAATGTTTCTGTGAAGATAAAATATTGCATTTTCCATTGAAATTTTATTAGTTCATTAAAGTATCTATTTTACATATAGACAGAGTGCCCTGAGGAGAGACACAAAAATATCCTTGAACTTCCTTCTTTTAAACCCAGTCACATTTTTTTTCAATCACTACATTTGCATTACTGTACAAAATCTTGAAATAAATTTCCCTCTGGTGGTTTCTAGCAAGTTAGACAGTAAGTATAAGCTATAGGCTGTTTTGTAGATAAACACAATTTTAATTTACTTCGTCCTTAAAGCGTATTAAACAAAAGCTAAGAGGAAAACAGAATGAATACAAATGGTCTTAAGATGTATCGTAAATATGTTTGTGAAATTGTTTTTTGTAAACTTTTCTATTTAGATTCAAAATAATTATCTGAAAAATTGTCTTGAGAGAGATGGATTTGCTTGGGATGACACAAAAGTGAAAAATTACTTATTTTTCCTCAAATAGGCAATTTAAATTCCCGTAATAGCATGAGGAAGATAAATTATGTTTACACTTGAAGACATATTTTTATTCCCATTAGATAGCATTAAGAATAACGTTTTGTTTGAGCTGAACGCCCGTCGGTCTGTATATTATAAAAGAAAATCCACACCGTAACTTTCATGTTTTCCTTCCAACTCCTCCATTTTAATTAAAAACATATCCCATTTCAAATTAGCAATAACAGAAGTAAGTAAAGTGTTGTGTAAAGTTTCGGTGCTAAAATGCAAATAAAAGTTGCCTCGGTGTACTGTTTTGTTCATTTGTACGGGCGTTTGCTCCCCAAAAAGCAAACTCAACTGAGCCGCTGAAACTGAAAACAATACTCCTGTAAAATTCATTTAGAAATTGAATGTCTCACTATAAATCTACAAGTGAACAGTCTCGGTGTGGCGAAACCAAAAAGTTAGTTGTTTTAAAAGCATATTTACTCGCTAGAACAAACTCCATTCGCGTTTACTTTTCAAACTTCAACATTTACTTTTCATTGGAGTGGTTGGTTGTCACTCCACCATGTTCGTTTGTCTGCTTTTCCACAATTAGATATATTAGTGCTACTGCCGCATTTTGCTGGAACTCGCTGTGCGTTTCTGTTATCAGCCCCATCCGGACAATAGAAGAAAATCGTGTGGTGGTGGAATGTCAATAGAGAAGTGCCGATAACAGACATTCAGAGGAAACCAAGCCCCGTTGTTTATACATGCGATATCTGGCATCTTATCCGGTGTGTTTCTTATCCAATTCATTAATCTGTTGGCGTTTCTTAACCCATGGAAACCGAATTCAGAGATTGGATGCCCGATTTTGGCGTATATGTTGCCACGATTTATTTTCCTGCGGAAATGGGAATAATTTTAGAAGAGGGGGCCACTTCACTGCAGAAAATCTTTCCGAGGGATCGGGGTGGTCCTACACTTTTTCACATCTAGGTCAATTTGTAAAATATTACAATTCGTCCATCAGTTAAAACTCCCTCGCTAAGTTTTGGCAGGATTCCAACTTAAATTGCACCTGCTTCAGCAACAAAATGCACTTTTACCTAATTGATTTCTGTGATAACTCTCACAAACCCTTTTTGTGACTCCAGACTTTTAATAATAAACAATTCTTCGTCTTCCCCCATGTCATACTTAGTATTCCATAAGCAAAAAATCCAAAGTACACCAATAACTCAAAAAAGAAAATTAAAAACTGTAATAAATCCTCTAAAGCAATATAATACAAATGCAAAGCACATTAGATTGTCTTGTAATCCCTATATATAGAGGATGCTGGAAGCAACTGTTGTCGACAAGTTACTGCTTCACAATTAAACCGAGAGGAAGACAGGCAATTGCCGGAGAGCGAGTTGTGATAAAGTAGGGCGAAAAGGAAAGTGTGGGTGTAGCGGGGCGCATTCGGCGGTTGCTGTACAAGGAAAAGGTAAGGAAGGATATTACCTCAGGCGAAATAGTGCCGGTTTCACGTATAAAACCAACCAACACAAAACACCATATCAAGATGCCCCTTGCCAAGCTGCTGTAAACAATATGGAAATCTACTATCTTGTATGTATGGTTCACCAGTCCAGAATATAACCAAACACAAATATTTGCATTTCACTATTGGATTTTTTTTTCTGGATTTGGGTCTCTAAAGTGAGTGTTTTTGGGTGATGGGCCACTGTCTTTAAATTCAATCTATATCATCACAATGTTTGTTATTGTGGTGGAAAAAGGGCGGCTTAAATCGGGCGGGAAAAGACCAGCAGGCCTTTATACATATTTACATTTATTTGCTTAGTATCACACGTTATTTGGTTTTGAAGTTTCGGGGGATGTCGACGTGTGCTGAAACGTTTTGTTTACATCCTTTGTCACCAAAATAAAAAATGTAAAGGAAGTACTTTTTGGGTTTTTTTAAATTACTTAATTTTTAATTTATTTTCCAATGAAAAGTTAGAAAAACTTAATTTAATATCATTATAACATAAGGAATAAACAAGTACCGATCTATTTAAGAAATCAGGTTCAAAAGAATGTTCATAAATGTGTCACGTCATATTAATTTTTGGTAGATGGGTACATTTTTTATTGCCTATGCTATAATGCCATAAAATATATAAGTATGCAATTTTTCTGCAATACCCCATTTTGCCTTTTTTGAAGTAGCACTTAGCACCTCTACTTTTAAAATTTCATTGCCTTTTGACCATCGATTATTAAAAAACACATGAATATGAGATTCAACTGAAAAAAAGCACTTTTTACTGCTACTGATTCAAATGATACTTTTATAGATGCTGAAGTAAATTAGAACTGAATAATCGGTAAACTTGAAAAAATTAAATCAAAATCCAACGATACTCTTCCCGTCCAGTTTATCAGCCAGCCGACTGCCACCGACACATATTACGCTGAAATTGCTCAGTGCACGACTAAAGGGAATTTTCATACTTTATTCATGGATGAAGATGTGCTGCTCTAGGTAAAACCACAGCGTCAGTCTCTCACATTTTATGTTCTGTTTGCTGTCTAACGTTAAAATCTTCTCTCCACCACACAAACATTAATTAATTTTCGCATGGTCTAAGAGTGTAACGTATTTATCCTCTTTTATAAGCGGCTTACTCCGATCGATTACCGATTAATAATAAGACAGAGATTTGAGCAGAGTGAGTGGTGCATCATCAAATCTTTATCGGGTTTCTAATTAACACGTTTCTATCCTCCGAGGAGATCACAGGATGTCGGTGATCGATTTGTATTAGATATTTATCCGCAGATGAACTGTTTTACAAGGGAATTACAGGAATTCTACTAATATTTGATATAGGCTAAAATTACACTATCTATTTCAAGGGATTAGAATATATAGATGACTTTTGCATTATCAAGGAAAAACCAGTTTCAACTTTAGCCTTGTTTGATTGATGAATTTCATCCCAACGATTGATCAGACTCAATGCACGATCGGCTAAGCTATAAGAGCATAAAATAAAGTGGTTTCGACTTTTGCTCGACGTTCGGTCAGTTTAAACTGTGTGAAAAATGTATGGGAAACCCGCCCGGTTATCTCCACCATTTATTAACAGCAGAATATAATGGACTAGTTGATTTTTAATTTCCTTGTTTCCAAACATTTATTATTCATCTAAATTACCCAGAAACTTTGATGTTGTACAACGCTTAAGCCCCCACACTCTAATAATAAATGCCATTTTGAGAACACCACAAATAGTTAATATTAGCTTGGAAATTTGTGGGCTGAGTGCGGTGTTTCTAAATGAAAATTAAAACTTGCGTTTGGAACCATTATATGCATTTTGAGGTTAATAAGTTAATCCCTATGGCTTACGTGAGTCTGATATCAGCTCCTGGCTTTAAATTATAACTAAACTTGAAGTAATCTTGTGGTATATTAAATGTGGCAAGTTATACGTTTTGGGGTGAGTGCATAATATAGAAATGGGTATTGTGTGTGCTCTATTCAACCAGTGTAATTCACACTTTATATATATATATATATATATATAGTTCTGCATTGTCTGCGGAGGAAAATGTGCGCTCTACCACAAGCAGGAACATCCGGCTGTTGAAGGTGTAAAATTAAGTAGCTATCTTGTGTGGCGTATTAACTTTTTAAATAATACCCATCCACAGCTGAAGAAACTAGATTTGTAGGTGATGGGGGAGGGAAAGAGGATTGAAACACTGTGTTGTTATTTGCAGTTTCGTTTAATTTGATTTTGTTTTTTTGTATTTGGTTGCAAAGTAAATTGCGCTTGGGAACAAAAGGACGATTTGTTTAATCTAAATCAACAGATAAAAAACTGGTGCTATTCATTTGCTGCTGCTGTGGAAGTGGGTGGATAAAATATCATATAGAACATGGGTTTTTAAAAGAGTGAGAAATTTTTATGTTACATTTAGAGGCAAACGATTTTTAGCAGGAAAGTTTAACGCTGGCGCATCCACCAAAATTTTAAACAGCCTTCAATGCCATTAAATAATATAATGAATAACAAACAAATTTTGTTTTTGTAAAACTAAATAACAGTGTAAGGAAAAGTATATTGTGTGGGTTTCTTCAGTTTGTTCACAAGAGAAATAGGTGGATAAATAAAGTCTAAAATAACGAAATTGGAATAAATAGCTAGGTGTATCTTTTGGAGTTGACTTAAAGTCGTCATTTCAATGGTGATTTTATCAAAAAAAAATGCAAAGAACAAAGAGTTCGTTAATGTCTATATTTATTATATGAAATTATATTTATTTTCTGAAATAAATTTCGGAACAAATCTATATTCTTAAGAATGACATAATTATCTAAGATCCCGCTGAGAAAAAACAAAATTTATCTAATCTCATTTCGTTGAAGTAGTTGAAAGCAATAAAATCTCCTTCTTTGTAGTTATTTAATATGCTTAAACTGCCTTCGAAACCATCCAAGAAACCAAAATTTATTATTATTCCTTCCACAATGTTAACCGCGAAAAAGAACCGCCTGAATTAAAACACAGTCGCTTTTTAATACCGCAAAGCTGGGCTTGGTTTAACATAAAACAGAAAACATTCTTTTATTGCGAATAACTCCAAAACCCAAAAATTAATTAGAGTACATTTTAACCTTATTTAAAATTGGATCTTAAATAATACTAGCGCTGGCTTAATGCCTTTTGATGTTTGAGAAACCAGGCGTGAGGCAAATAAAATTCACGTCTGATGTCTGCTTCACCGCCAATTCCAAAGAAATTCTTTTCATCCATCGCAGTTTATTAAACGAAAATGGCGTGGTTAATTCATCATCACCCCATCATCACGCAATGGCTCGAGAATTATTTGTGATTTATTTAAATTACGTGTTTTGTTGCAGATGAAACTTCCAGGACAACCCGGTTGGGGTTCGGCGGGTTTAACAGTGCTCATCTTTGCTACCTTCTGTTCTGCTAGTGGTATTCATATCAAGGTAAGGAAAAATATCACCTGGGCGATGTTGTTTTAGTCGTTAATTTTAGTTAGAGCTATGGAGCTCTAATCGCATCCTCTTTCTATCTAGCTAACTTCAACCCTCCAGAGGATAAGTTAAATAAACAATGGAAAGCACATTTTATCTGATACCATGCATCATAGTTCACCTTCCGCTCGGGCATGTTAATTGTAAAATATAATGCAAACACAGACGTTTAAATCTGCCACACCAGGTATAAATCAATTGCCATATTCTCGTATCAAAGTCATAAGAGAGCGAAACAAAGTTGATATTTGGGAAAATTACTCTGAAACTAACACAATAACAACCAACAAACACACGAATTTAATTTAGAATTTCACTCAGAAACATGCACAAGCAATTTGGGAAGCGATTCGACGAAATTAATAAAATATTTTTTACTAGAAATTTATATTATAGCGAATAATTTAAATTGCCAATTACTGTAAGAGATTGTATGGGGCCACTTGCAAAACATCATTAAACTCCCCACGGATGATTAACAACGTTATGGTGCACGCTGGAACATTATTCAATTCGAACGCTCCATCACTTCAATGGATTGATGCTTTAATAACTATTGTTTAAACTAGTAATTATGCTTATGTCGATTTAACGGGCAAAATTCGTCGCCTCAAAGCGCTTCAAAGGCTATTGATTTGGAAAAATCCTTTAAAACATTTTTGTGGACGAGGACGTTGCCAAGAAAATATTTTAAAAGCTTCTGTAAATAATCCACAATGTATTTTTAAGCCTAGAAATTTTATATTTTACCTACTAGACTAGAAAATAAGCTACTTACGTAATAATTCTGATGACAAATTCTATTATAAAACCTTAGGAAATTTCCACATTTTTTTTGGAGAAGTTTTTTTACGTGAAATTTTCTATACGAGCACTAACAACTAAATATTCGGACAAAGGTAAATTTGATTGTCTTTTTCCATACGCGCAAAAGTTATCTAAATTAACTTCCATAATATTGATGGTTTTTTCTGTTATAATGCCAACATTTGATTATATAAAAACGTAAATTTCGTAAAAATCCGCTCAGCGGTTCCAAAACTGTGGCACTTTAACCCAACAGGATGGGAAAATTGTAAAAACAAAGAATTATTATTTTCAAAACGATGGATCTAGTAGTCGCATTTTGATGAAATTTACTTGATTGTAAAGCTGGATGTTGGTTTTCTTTACAAAAAAGTTACACAAGTTTTTATTTGGTGATTTTAGGCATTTATCGGAGCTTCAAAGTTGCACCTTTAAAAATGATAGAATTTTCTAGTTACTTTTTTAAAAAATCACAGTTTTAAAACCGCTGGTTGGATTTGTGTCAAAAAACATTTAAATCAAAGCTCAATAATCGTACTATATTGAAAAAATCCTGAAATGTTAATATGATTTTTTTGCATTTTTTTCGAGTTCCACAGTTCACTTTTCAAAAAACGTGTTTTTTGAGGGTGCTACGTACATTTAAATAATCACAGTTTTGGAACAGCTGGTTGGATTTCGGTAAAATTTACTTTATTGCAAAGCGGGATGTTGGTTTTATGTAAAAAAAAAATCCCCAAGTCATTATTTGGTGATTTTAGGCAATTTCCGTAGCTTTAAAATTGCACTTGAAAAATGTCACGTTTTTAAAAAATCACAGTTTTGGAACTCGGTGAAAACGACATAAAGATGCTTTCTGGTCCTCATCCAGTCCGGACTTAAATGTTATTGAAACTCTTTGGCATAAAATTAAACGTATTCTACACAATAATCCACCAAAAACCACTGGGGACTTAAAGACCAAAATAGAAGAAATTTGGGACAGTTTCACGCCAGAATTGTACCAAAATTTGATAAATACCCTGATGGTTGCTAGAATACCAGGCAGCTACTAAAGCAAAAGGAGACGTAACCTCTTATTAATGATCCTAAATTAAAAATTATTCCAACATTTAGTTGCAAATTTTTTGTAAAATTTGCTAATTATTACAGTTAAAATATTGTTAAATCAAATAAATAATTTTCTTCCATGCATAATATTGGTATTAAGGCTTTATCTTATTGTATTGTTAGATGTTTACTAATTATTTGCGTTGTAAGGTAAAAATAGTAATATAAATTTCCGGTTTTCCTTTCATATTTCAAAAATTTACTTTTGTCGAACATTTAGTTGTTAGGGCTCGTATTACTAGGAGATAATAAAATACGCTAGTTACATAATAATTCCTGCGATGACAGATTTTATTACAAAACCTCAAATATTTGAACTAATGAATAAATTGTTCACCCGAATCCGATTTATTGTTAAGGTTTCAGTGTTAAACGGAATGTAAAACGTTTTGGAACAAGGAAGTTTAAAAATGTGTTGGAACTTCCCTGCCTAATTATCCCTGAAAATATTTGAGGTTTCTACTGTTGAACCTGAAATTCCTCAAAATTATTGATTGGAATGTAATTGAAATTTATGAAGCGTGTTATTTACAGTCACAAGCTAAAATTTTCTAAGATTTATAACCAAATTCCAGCGCTTTATTTCCTGTTTTGGCATACACTCAGTCGACATTGTTTTTTATTTAATTTTTCCCAAATTCCCATCATCCAACTGTACTAATGTGCTAAACCCACTTTATTTTGCTAAAACGTTGGAACCAAACCAAAATCAATAACTCCTTTGTATATAACAGCATAATAACTACAAAGTTATATGAATAGTTTTGAATTTTAAATGTCCAGCGTTTTCTTTCATCTTCTCCGAAAGTCAGTCTCACAAAACTAATATATTATACTATGCAAATTTTAATGATTGAAAAAGTTTTTCGGTAGGGCGTACCAATTTCCAATCAGATGTTGTTGTTTCAAAAGATTTTTCTCTCTATGTACAAAACGGATCAGAGGAAAAAGAGAGCCGCAAGGCAAAGTGGTTGTTTACTCAATCATATCTTCGATTACGTAATTAGTTGGGGTGGATATTCTGGAAAAACAAACACTTTTACTTTAATATTATATCGTCTTTTGTGTAGGTATAAGAGAGAAAATGTGGTTTTGACATTTCGACCTTTTGCTTATTATCGTATACCACAAACAAATTATCCCACGTAATTTAATTAAAATCTATCGACGGAATACTGTTAAGTTCATTAAAATTTAATTGCGCCAATGGTGGATCGAAATGCCTACAGAAAAGGTTAACTAAATAAATGGGGGTTTTTATCCGGGGGTTAGTATTAATTGTATTAGTTGACGATAATTAAATTAGGTTAAGATACCGTTTTTCGGTTTAAAATCAGGTAGTAAACCACAAATATGGAAAGTAAATTTTGTTCAGAATTTACTACAATACAGTACTTATATTTCAATTGGATACAGAGTTTAGTTTTCAGAAAATATTTTATTTACCAAAAGGTCAAAGCGGTTAATTGGAGTGCTACTTTAATGCAAATAAATTTTTATGTTCGTGGCGTTTCTTTCATCTAAAATCCTCTGTGTCTAATTTTATAAAATTGACTCTGCTGATTTTTTTCAAACCAAATAAATTATACTTTTTTTACATTCTCTTTGTAATTTCAAAATTGGACATTTCGTTTTATTTTTAAATTTAGTTATAGGAACTTTTTCTGTTGAAATATGTTTTAATTGTGTGTAATACAGATTTTTTATGCTATTGATTTTAACAGAATAAGTTTCTAGTTATAAACTAAGCCGTGATTAAGATAATTTTTCATTAAAAAACTATGCGTTTGAATTATCTATTCGATTCATACCCTTGAAAGGACCTCGTCTTCAAAAGTATCGATTAAAACGTAAACAATTCTAGTCACACGGCTCTGCTACCATTCTTTTTACAACAATTACCCTCATGGCATTCGAACACAAATAAACAAAAAAGTGTTTACTTTGTTCCTCAGTTGTGACACTAGACAAACCTAGGAAATAAAATTGTGTTTATCAAACATAATAATGGAATTATATGAGTGATAGTGGAAACTTCCCCTCGAACTATTCGCCTAATTCTAATCTTTTGTAAGTTTCCAGTGTAAAATAACTTTTTGACGTTGGGAACTTTGTAACTTTTATACGTGTTTTGGACAACCATATCAAAAGTTTTTGCTATTTTTATGCTAATAATTTCCAAATCACGTCATGTCAAATTTCTAGTATTCAACAGAGTACGCGCATTTACCTTGGCTGTTATTAGTTTGTTCAACTCTCAATATTAGAAAAATATATTTGACGTTCAAAAATTTGTTTATGGTTGCTCATAAAAACCTTCAGGATTATTCACGCAAATTCACAAAGCATATCTTATTAGTAAATGGAGTTTTGGGAGTTGGCAGAACAATGTTTACTTAGCAAATACAAGTGGATATTGTTGAGAAGTGAGTAATTAGCCCTGCAATGGTGGGGTGGAAGTTAATCTGCCAAAAGCGGCGCATTTAATCCAAACAACTGATGGCTAATTAGCTTTATTATATTTTATGGAAAGTTATTTATTCTTGAGACTGATGGAGTTGCTTTCGTATAAGTGGGTGGTATATATAAATGCGTTTTTGGTATTATATTCTATATTCTACTCTATAAGCTTAGGAAGGGAGATTAATGAAGCAGCAGCGTTTTAAACCTAAGCCCTCGATATATACTTACTCCACTAGTTGTTTTAACTTTTAAGAAATATATAGGATACTTCGCCAAAGTAGCTTTCAAGCTTTCACCGTGATTTATCGGATGTTTTATGGATTGTTAATCATTTTTATATCTTGGGTTATAACTTAGCAATAAAGTAGGAAGTGTTATACGACTTCATAAATTTTTATAAAGCGTGAATATAATAAAATATCCTGGTGCTATTGGCTTGAATGTTTATTGAGCAGGTAATGAAATATTTAAAGGAAATTGTTTTTAACATAAACTGTGGATTAATTCTGAAATATTTTGATGAATTATTCATATAGCTAAAGGATGTTACAATGTAATATAATATAGTAATTATACGCCGCTTTTGTGTTGGAAATAAACTAAAATTAATCACAAATTTAATAACAGAATGATTATTAGTTTATTGGCTATTAAACACTAAACCGTTAATCAGTTTCAAATCATAGCAAAACCATCATCATCATCATCATCAATTATCGTGCCCTAAAGGCTGGTCTGTATAACGCTCTCACTAACTCCAGCAACTCCCCTCCAGCGGCTTCCCCTGCTTGCTTATTCACAAAAAACCCACATGCCCTGCGTGGTGCAAGATGTCGTCAACAATTGACGACATGCAATAAAATTGGCGTGACAGTGTGACGGCTTTCCACTCATATTACATTTTTATCTGCGGTGCGCGGCCAGTGCAAAACGTGAGCAGCAGGAATAATGGGCTGTCGGAGTATGGGTACGATGCGTGCCTTAGCAGGCGAAGCAGGCGCCCGCAGGACCAAGCCCAAGCCCAGAAGCCGATTAGAGCTCATACATACGCGCTCCACTGATAAATTGCCGACACACGCCACGATTTGACCACGGTTGAATTTCTTTCAGGGAGAGGTTTTTTATGCGAGCACACTCACACATAGACAGTCGGACGGGGGCTATTCAAGATTAAGAGGTCGCCCCCACCGAAACGCTTTTTTACAGATCGTAAAATAAATGCCGTGTCAATGGTGCGGGTTTTTATTTTTACATCTTTTGGGGGTTTATCACATTAGTGAGATAATCTCTTTGACGCATCTCAAAGGAGTTAAAAACGTAATTGGGAGTGAGCAAAGGTGTTATGGAAATTTTGTGAAGCGCGCGCGTTTAGATTCAAAAACAACCAAAGGTCGTTGGGAAATATGTCGGGTACGTTCAAAGAAATAATCGCAGAGGGAAGACGAAAAAGCTGTATTATGCAAAGTAGATGAAGATAAATCATGTGATTGATCACTGGTTTTCTAAATAGGATAAATTGACATTCACTGCCAATAAAATAAAAGTTTATAAAAATTGCTCAGGAATAAGGCACAAAAACACACATTTTCTGGGAGTTTGCCTTATAAATAATGGAAATCAACATTGAATTAAAAGTATGAAGGAATCGCAAAGTTCACTGTCGGATGTAGACATCCTGTATTATCACATTACGGCATAAACAAGATGCTTTCTGGATGTAATATCAGGAAATCACCGAATTTAAGATTTTGATTTCAGCTTCCCCAATTTCCTGTTACTAACAAATTTTAATGCCTTAACACATTAAAGAAGAAACCTTCTTGACAATTTATTATTTATACACATTATTTAAATATTCACTCTTATGAAGTTTAAACTATTCTGGAATATCGTAATTATTGTAAAAACAAGCTGTACTAAGTGCAAAATAAGTTTTAAAAAAACTATAACATCGTTAATTTTGGAAGTCACTGGTTTATAATAAATCTTTATAAAAACTAAAGTTTTTCTGGAAGAAATTCGTATTGATCTTACAAGAAGGTTAAATTTTTTTAAAAAATTTAGAAATACTTTGTAAATACCTTGCTTAGTTTCAAAGTTACAGGACTTTGAAAATTATACATTTTTAACACCGGCGCATCCACCAAAATTATAATACGTAGTTATTTTTTTATAAATGTCAATTTATAACAGGTTTTAATTAAAGACTTAAACTTTATGACAACTGATATTAAATGTGTAAATAGTTTGCAAAGATTTTATCTAAATGAAGAGTTCTTACTGAAAACACAAAACTTTTATAACAACCCAAGAGGTTAAATTTCTGGATTTTACAATTGTTTTAAAAGTCACGTGTTCTAGTCTAACTGTCCGAGGAACTAAAATTATTATTTAATTATATACGACATTTAATTAAAATATCTCTTTTCTCATTTAAATATACAGCATTTGGAAAATTATCATTTAATCAAATTAACTTTGATGTTCCATAAGGATAATAAAAAAAGTTTATATTTATTAAAAAAACTACATCTATACTAATAGTTTACGTGTCCTTTTTTGAAACTTATCTAACCTTTTTCTGAAAAGTCTTCGATATTTTACAAAATCAAATGAAACGCCTTCATAAATATCTGAACGAATTCCTGTGGTATTCTAATTGCTCCCCTGCAAAATTCCGATGGTTCTCCTTCGTCCCAGGATCATTATTATTTAAACATATTAGGAATAATTAAAACTAAAGGTACTTGGCCTTAACGTTTATGAACCAATATAAGACAAAATTAATTCCATTAGCGTCGAAACGCAGACTAAAAGGCCCATTTACGATGAAAGCAATCGACGAAGGTATGCACGGCTGAAATGCAGACATAGAAATCACGTTCTCCAAGTGGGGCCATTTAGATGCGGCCCAGCGGTGCTGGGTGCTTTGCTTGGGTGAATTTTCACATCCTCCTCCTGCACACACATTCATTTACAGTCCACCCGCATGCACACACTAGGTATATACAATTGCACATTTCGATGGTTAAATAACTCGAACCGATTTCTGAATTTATCTATCGCATTTTCAACGGTATTTACTTTATTCACTCGCCACAACGAAACCACGAAATGTTTTCAGTCGTTCACACAAAGTGTGTTTAGGTGTGGTGGTAGTGTTTGCACAAGCGGCGGAAGGATGCTGATAATGTGGGGAAACGTTCAGGACGAAAAAAAGTTGTTTTAGGATATACCTGAGTCTCTGTGTGTGGGGATGGTAAAAAATGTTTACAGTGGAAACCGATGGAGAGTAGCAAATATTTTCCGACGACCAATCGGCATTTTTCTGCTAAATTAATAATGAAGCAATTATTATGCCTTGCGCTTTGTATTTTTAATGTTCATTATAAGTGTACGTACATTAAACTTATAACCAATAAAAAACGTATTTTAGTTAGGTATAGACACAAATCGTGGAGTTGCTTTTATTAATCAGCGTTAATTTTGTATTACACAGTGATTAAATTCTGGAGCTGGGGGCTCTTCAAATCAATAAAATCCGAACATTTTGTTTAGATACCCTACTCAATTATTTCAAACTTGTTTTTTACGTTTTTCCTTACAATTTTTTTGTAGGACTTGCGTATGAAACCTTCAAAAGATAGACCTCGGGCTTATCCAATCCGACCTTTGGAGGGCGAACGTCGCGACGCCTTACATATCCGCACAATAAATCATTCGAAAGTGAGAAAGGGCCAGAAGCATTTTCTTGCCAGGAGCTTTTGTGTTCTAATCCGGTATATATACGAAGTGTAATTATTATTCTCGGTCACGTCTATTTACCAAGTACGTGAAGAAGCATATTCACTGCCGATGCCGCCTGCCTTGATGTCCGCCTCTTCCCCTACATGGGGCTGTGTCTTACCTAACAAACTTCAACTCAATATAATACTAAGTTCTACGCCGGCGAGGTATGCATGATGTAATTTATCGTCTTTTATAGAGGAGAAGGAATTTTTTAAGTTGGAGCTGTTTAGCATTTTTTTTCTATTCTAGAAAGTTTATCAATTTTATGCTGTTCCACAGTAAGTCATCATGTACTAATTCTTGATTCATTATATAATTATAAGTATGTAAAAAGCATAAAACGAAATAAATCCCTTGAGATAATCTCTTTGAGTATAGATGGAGCTTTACACTTTGTAGGAAGGCAGTGGAGTCAAAAATAAAAATCCAAGGACGTTTTTTAAATTAAACTTCTAATGAGAGTAGTTAAAAATATGACTGTTAATTTCCACCATTCCCTCGTTCCAAGTTCAGGTATTTCTCCAACTTTTCCGTACCCCATCCCTTTGATTAAAAACCCGATTTTTCCCGTTAATCTCGCCTCCACTTCATCCCTTTAATCACTCGCACAGCACAACACCCGATTTCCACCAATTATTTCGCATTTAAACTATCTTTAAGACAAATGGAATCCGATCCCATTGGTATTTATTGTAGCATCGCGTCTAATACTACATGGCATCGAGCTGCGTCTACTGCAACAGCAATGTGAAGATAAGTTAAAGTTGTTAGTTGTTCGAGAGCTAAGTCGGACGGGGGAGTTATCGAGGGAAACAGACAAGCCGACGTGGTACATTTGTTGGAGGAGTGTGCCGTAATGGCCCCCCATTATGCTATCACGTCGCAGGACAAATGAAAGGGAAAATCTAATGTGTGCCGCTGGGGTCCTTTTTGATGTCTTGAGCTACGATTAACTCAATTTTCACCTTCAAACAATCACGTAAAGGTGATGCGCTTCGACAGGCGCGTGTAATAGAAATTATAGAAAACTCATTAAGTTATCTTTTGGTTTTGTTCCGTAATTAACTAGTAGTTGTAAAATATTTTACACATTACAAACTAATTAATAATTCATGTTAACAAACAATGTTTCACTAATTTTGTTGTTTTTACCTTCGTGTTTATTTTAATAGTTATTGTAATTAAAATTAATTGTATTTTATTACACAATACCATGAATAGTTCTGAGTTTTGATTTATACCTATTTATATTGGCTTTTATAAATTAATTTCAGCATAAAAAACACAATTATCTTGTCCATATTAACTATATCTACCGGGCTAAAATGAAATATTGGTTGACATATATCAAATGAAACTAATATAATAAAAACTTCTTCCAATAAAATAACTCGTTACTTAATGTGTAATTGCCCCCTTCACATATAAATATCAAATAAAAGCTGGATATAAAACTGGTGGCAAAAGTATAAGTAAATTGGATGTGACTTTTACGGGTACAATGGAATAGTGTTTCCCTGCCTGGAATAACTGAGAAGATACACGGTAAACACGTGGTTTTATTACAAAGGACAATGACCTAAGCAAAGTTATGTCAATTTCGCACAAAAAAATTGTTTCAACTAAATTTAGAAACATTTTCTCCACCAGACAAAACTCGTTGGAATAAATTACCTTTTCAGAGTATTTCATTAAAATTCATGCAGTAAAATCACATTTATTTCCGTAAAACGCATGAAGTTATGTCTTTATTACGCTTAAAGTTGATAATATGCTATTATTTTAGCTGGTATTACGGGCATAAAAGTGCTTGTTGTGTAATTTATTGTTTTGCATTGTGTATAAATTCGGCAGATGAGCTCTAGCAATTTAAATTGAATATATTCAGCAGTATCCAATTTAATGTTTTTGTATTATGATAATAATCCTATGCATTTGTTACAGCGGATAATCGTTTAAATGGTTTACGTGAAAATTATTTCATTAATATTACGTAACGGAAGGGGAGGTAAAACAGAATTAACATACTGAGATTTGTAAATTGAATTTGTGGTGAATGCGCCGGGTTCGGTCTATTTTTAACTGTAATAATTGTACCTCCCGAAAGACGAATAACGTCAATAAAAATGCAGTCATTTATAGATTAATTTACAAATTATATGGAATTGCTCTATAATACGTCAGTTATACGAGCCCTAACAACTAAATATTCGGACAAAAGCAAATTTGATTGTCATTTTTCCATACGCGCAAAAGTTATCTAAATTAACTTCCATAATAATGATGGTTTTTTCTGTTATAATGCCAACATTTAGTTATATAAAAACGTAAATTTCGTATAAATCCGCTCGGGGGTTCCAAAACTGTGGCATTTTAACCCAGCAGGATGGGAAAAAAGTAGAAACAAAGAATTATTATTTTCAAAACGTTGGATCTAGTAGTCGGATTTTGATGAAATTTACTTTATTGCAAAACTAGATGTTAGTTTTCTTTACGAAAAAGTTATACAGGTGTTTATTTGGTGATTTTATTCATTTATCGGAGCTTCAAAGTTGCACCTTTAAAAATGATAGAATTTTCTAGTAACTGTTTTAAAAAATCACAGTTTTGAAACCACTGGTTGGATTTGTGTCAAAAAACATTTAAATCAAAGCTCAATAATCGTACTATATTGCAAATATCCTGAAATGTTAATATCAATTTTTTTTGCATTTTTTTCGAGTTCCACAGTTCACTTTTCAAAAAACGTGTTTTTTTGAGGGTGCTACCTACATTAAAATAATTACAGTTTTGGAACCACTGGTTGGATTTTGGTAAAATTTACTTTATTGCAAAACTGGATGTTGGTTTTATGTACAAAAAATCGCCAAGTCTTTATTTGGTGATTTTAGGCATATTTCGTAGCTTTAAAATTGCACTTGAAAAATGTGACAGTTTTGGAACTTGGGGAAAACGACACAAAGGTGCTTTCATGGCCCTCATCCAGTCAGGACTTAAATGTCATTGAAACTCTTTGGCATAAAATTAAACGTATATTAAAGACCAAAATAGAAGAAATTTGGGACAGTTTAACGCCAGAATTGTACCAAAATTTGATAAATACAATGCCTGCTAGAATACAGGCAGCTATTAAAGCAAAATGAGACGTAACCTCTTATTAATGGTCCTAAATTAAAAATTATCCCAACATTTAGTTGCAAATTCATTTTGTAAAGTTTGCTAATTATTAAGGTTAAAATATTGTTAAATCCAATAAATAATTTTCTTCCATGCATAATATTGTTATTAAGGCTTTATCTTATTGTATTCTTAGGTGTTTACTAATTATTTGCGTAAAATTTCCAGTTCTCCTTTCATATTTCAAAAATTTACTTTTGTCCGAACAGTTTGTTGTTAGGGCTCGTATATAATTTGTAAAAGGATATTTTTAGAAATTCCAACATATTGCAAATTACTGAATAATTTACAATATGCTTTAATCATTAAAATTTTAGTCTTTTACTGTGCTTTATTTAAATCAACGTTAAAAATAAAATATGGTACAGTTTAGTAGATAAAACAACAAAATAATAATTTTAAGTTATAAATAATGATTTTTCAAGAAAATAAACGATTTTTGTAAATAAAGTTTTTTCTTTTCCTTCAAGTTGCGGAAATAAAAAGGCAGTTTTTCTCCTTAAGCAAACTTTTTATGAAAAATAATGAGAAGTTATTTAAACCAAATATTTATCGACGTTCAGAACAATAAATTTGTTTCTCATGCAGCCATAGATTTTTTCAAACCGAATCGAATTTTCTTTAAAACGCGGCAATTTTTCCCTGCAATTTTGATATTATATATATATATATACCCCTGACGTCATTGAAATCTGACAAAATATATGAAAACTCAATTTTTGCTTATTCAAAGTTAAAGGAAAAAATAATAATACCGGAACTATTTACAAATTCAACCCAACTCGGTATACACCGCTTTGATCTACAGTTTCTCCACCCCAACCCCTTTACGTAATTTTTTCCACTTTCCACACAATTTCTTGTGGTTCAGCAGAAATAAAATCGACTTTATTTGTGTTCTATGTCCCGATGTTTGTTCTGATGGTGATGGCACACAAAAAATAAATTACATCTAGTACATAGTTGCAATTGCAATGATAAACGATCGGGTTGTCAGCTGAAGTGATCTGAAAAGAACTGTCACGATTGCTAGTTGAAAATAGAACAAAAAAGCACACACTATACACAACGAAATGAGATAACATTGAGGCGGACACGACAACGCTATTTCAAATAGGTAGGATAGGTAACTTCTACTTTATTTTTCCAGCACTCGCAAGCAAGCAATTTACGATAAATTGATACCTATAGAAAAGTATTTGTCCAAGGGTCGTTTATAATCTTATTTCATTGAATATTTTATACAATTACCTAAAGTTCAAATCACTTATGTACTTTATATGGGTATAATGTATAAAACTCATACGTGTTTAAATGATCTTCCATCAGACAATCCAAATCCCTTTCAACAATAAAATAGAATTTTCCGTATTCACATAACAATAAACCAGGGTTTTAGAAGATGGCACTGTTACAAGGGGAATTTCCAAAGACTGGCAGGAATAAGGAACAATTCGCATTTTACTTATTCCAGTGTGCATTTCCCCTGTTCAATTAACCTCGGCGCCAGCAAGATAGCGCGTGTTATCAGCGCCCTACTGCTGCTCTAAGGGTGGTGGTGATGGTGGTTCTGCACACGCAACAGCGTTACCAATAACAACTAAACTCAGCTATTTATGCGATATATTCCCCAGTACACATCGTTACATTATGCCAAGCCTCCTCTTTTGCAAAACGAGCTGGTGTTTATGAAAAATTCAAACTATTCAACAGCTCAGCGCATATCATCCTCCGAGAGTATGTGTTTCTACTTGACGTACACTGTCTGATTTATTTGCTTTTGTTCCCCGAGTTTCCCACGTGATATTAAGGATATACGCTGTTGTTGTTGTTGCTCACACAAAATCTTATTATTTTTCAAGTTGGAATTGTTTTAACGTGCTTTTTTCGACAATAAACCTTGGTTAAAATGAGCTCCAACACAAACAATACCTTTGTTACAAACAAATTCATATACCTACCTACGTATTTTTCCAGCTCTAAAAATAAATATTCTATACGGTGTGTGGTGAAACGGCCCGTAAAGTGTTAGAAAATATAAAATGCGACAGGAATGATAACAAAAAGCTGCCAGGCACAAGAGAGGTGCCAGAGCAAATAAAAACAAAGCTCGAGATAATTTTTTGTTTGCAGATTTTCGACGATTATTACCCGTTGTATACAGTCCAAACCTACATATTATCATGTGTGGATATTATTCACTTGCAAAGGCGGCTTATCACATATGTGGCTTTAGCGTTGAACTTTTTCTATAGAAAGCTTATGTTAGATCAACACTTTTCATCCGATTTTCAACTGTAGAAAAGTGAATCCAATCCCATTGTTCGTGCTATCGTATAATAGTCCGATAATGGCAATTTACACGGGGGCGCATTGCTGCACAGCAGGAGATTTTGCGCGTCCTCTGCTTTAAAAGATTTAGTTTTTATCTGATATGCCTGGATGCTGTGTGTATTACCTCGAAACTGTCATTGGATGCCCGCCCATGCAGATGAGATTTGGAACAAACACAAAAAAGACCGCAAAATACTATTGTAAACAATTTTTTCTACGTCGCCGATGCAAAGGAAGTGCGGGCAGAGGGTGGGGAAATTTAGCTTTTGTTGTCTGTTTGTACATAGAGTGAATGAGTTGATTTTTAAATCAATTTTAAAACAATACCAATAGAGTGGAACCGGCGCATCCGCCCAAAATACAAATTTACGATATTCCTGATAAAACTTAAACAATTGAATAATACCAAAAACATTATGTAATTAAAATACTTTTTGTCTATTATTCGAACTGTTTAAACTCCCAACAATTCCATATTAAAATTTCCAACCTTCGCGACTCGACTGTTTAATCTAATCCACATGATATCCACCGATTCAAATATCCCTATTCCTCAGCACACCATTTCATTCCACATGACTCGCAACATTGAATATCCCCGTATTGGTGTGTTATTTCCTCGCATACTAAACCAAAAGAAATCGTCTTGATATCGCTGGAAAAATGACAACACATGCAATTTGCTTTTATAGGGAAAAACTGAATCAAAACCAAAAGTAGTAGAGAGGGTCAGAAGAGCCGAGAGATGAGCACAACACGCTGGGGACCAATGCCCATAAAACATCTCTATGAAAATAGTCCGGTTGAAGGGGCGCTCGGCGTACCCCATAAATAAAAATTCGCTGTAAAATGCACTCTGATGCGTTTGCCTTGCGCGCAGTTTAAACAGCACCTGCACCATATTAAACTAAGTATATCTAAAGTTATGAGGCATTGTTGTGAACAAAGCAAAAACTTGCGGCAAAGACAAAACGTTATCCTTATGAAATTATCACCAAGTCATCCGACTGAAATAATTAAACTCAAAACATTTCTGTATTATCTTATTTCAACAGCCGGGCGCTTTTCATTCGCCATATATTCGTTGATTAATTAAAACATTATTTGTGGTTTAAGAAGCGCTGGGAGCACATTGGAGATCTGTTGTTCAAACATTTATTCCGCAACGATGATGTTAGGAAACCGGAATGAATCCAAGTGAGCAAACAGGGAACTAACCAGCCGCTCACTGGTTTCGGCTAACAATTACTAGCCTATTGTTTGTAATTATTCTAGTCCACCACTAAACTCATAACTAATGTAATATTACTTTATCATCCGCTCATTAAACAAAAGTTTGCCGCCCCTTTTGCGGTGTATATGTGAATAAGCTTTGTGTGATTTGGATTGAATTCAAGTCCACACGTGGCGAAGCGAGGCTAAAATATTCATATTATTAGATAAGGGGAGTGAGGACGAGTGATGCTGTAAAACATGGATATAAAAATTGAAATTTAATCTCTTTAAATAACTGCGAGAGAAAACTGTGTCAACGCTTTAGATTTCAGAAATTATATTGGAAAATGTTCACAGGCGATTTTTATGGGTTTTGGGTAATATTTTCACACCGTTCACACACAAATTGAAATATTGCTATACTGAAAAATGGAAAAATGAGTTTGAGTTTAAAACAAGCAGTGCGTAAAAACGCTTCCACTGATATAAAATATTGTTTTGGGTATGTGATCGCGCCCTCTCGGAAACACACTATATAGATATATATTTTTATTCGTCGACGTGATCCGGAAAGCCCAGTTGATAGAACATTCGCAAAAGGATAATCGAAGGCGCGATCGCGCGCGCTCTCCCACAGCTTTCATTAATTCTTGTCGGGCCAAATCTCTTCAGTACAAAAGCATCCATCATCTGTCGCTTTGTTTTACCCAAGAAGTTTTCAGCGAAACCACACCGGGACCCACTTTATAACAATAAGAAAGTATGCCTCATGCCACCGAAACTTTCTACGAAAGAATTATTTGCCCATGGATTTGAATCAGTTAACAACGACACACCGGGATGGTATAAATATAAAAAAAGGTTCGAATGGGGTTTAGTGTGTGAAGGATAATTTAGTTTAACTACCCTAAGCAATAAAGCACATTACGCGGATGGGGACTGTGATGTCGTACAAGAAGCCAGGAAAACACATTTAAAGCTGTCATGTAAAATTTAAAAGCAATTTGGAAGAATAATCTGGTCGGTATTGATTGCGGGGATCTCAAGGATTTTGTCCAAATTGAGGAAGATATTTAGATTAGATTGTTCGGTAATTTATTCATACCTTAAATTTTATAATGGAAAAATGTTAAAATGTGCACGAGATATATTTTTTTGATTCGATTAAGGTACGCAGAAAAAGACGCCTCCATAAATATAAAAAATAATTTCTTGAATACACGTGTGTTTATTAAAATTAAAGCATTAACATACGAGCCCTAACAACTAAATGTTCGGACAAAAGTAAATTTGATCGTCTTTTTTCCATACGCGGCAAAAGTTATCTAAATTAACTTCCATAATATTGATGGTTTTTTTCTGTTATAATGCCAACATTTGGTTATATAAAAACGTAAATTTCGTAAAAATCCGCTCGGCGGTTCCAAAACTGTGGCACTTTAACCCAGCAGGATGGGAAAATTGTAGAAACAAAGAATTATTATTTTCAAAACGTTGGATCTAGTAGTCGGATTTTGATGAAATTTACTTTATTGTAAAGCTGGATGGTGGTTTTCTTTACAAAAAAGTTACACAAGTTTTTATTTGGTGATTTTAGGCATTTATCGGAGCTTTAAAGTTGCACCTTTAAAAATGATAGAATTTTCTAGTAACTGTTTTAAAAAATCACAGTTTTGAAACCGCTGGTTGGATATGTGTCAAAAAACCTTTATATCAAAGCTCAATAATCGTACTACATATATTGAAAAATTCTGAAATGTTAATATGAATTTTTTTTGCATTTTTTTCGAGTTCCACAGTTCTCTTTTCAAAAAACGTGTTTTTTGAGGGTGCTACCTACATTTAAATAATCACAGTTTTGGAACCGCTGGTTGGATTTCGGTAAAATTTACTTTATTGCAAAGCTGGACGTTGGTTTTATGTACAAAAAAATCCCCAAGTCTTTATTTGGTGATTTTAGGCAATTTTCGTAGCTTTAAAATTGCACTTGAAAAATGTGACGTAATTTTCTGACGACTGTTTTTAAAAAAATCACAGTTTTGGAACTTGGTGAAAACGACATAAAGGTGCTTTCTAGTCCTCATCCAGTCCGGACTTAAATGTTATTGAAACTCTTTGGCATAAAATTAAACGTATTCTACGCAATAATCCACCAAGAACCATTGGGGACTTAAAGACCAAAATAGAAGAAATTTGGGACAGTTTCATGCTAGAATTGTACCAAAATTTGATAAATACACTGCCTGCTAGAATACAGGCAGCTATTAAAGCAAAAGGAGACGTAACCTCATATTAAGGGTCCTAAATTAAAAATTATTCCAACATTTAGTTGCAAATACATTTTGTAAAATTTGGTAATTATTAAGGCTAAAATATTGTTAAATCAAATAAGCAATTTTCTTTCATGCATAATACTATTATTAAGGCTTTATCTTATTGTATTGTTAGGTGTTTACTAATTATTTGCGTAAAATTTCCAGTTCTCCTTTCATATTTCAAAAATTTACTTTTGTCCGAACATTTAGTTGTTAGGGCTCGTATATAATTAGTTCTAAGCATACATCGTTTTATTCCTTAGAAAATTTGTTTTTGGTTGGAAACTACATTTGTTCGCGTATATGTACATAAAATATTCAATGCTTTCAGTGACACAAATTTTGTTCCGTTAAAGGGTAGACCTTTCTGTGTAGCTGAAATTCAAGGGACACTGTAGAGAATTCGTCTATTATTGCGTAATTAGATGCACAACAATATCCTGAAAAGGAATCTAAAGTATCTTGATTACTTCCTGAAATATGTTTGGAAATAACCTAGTAAAATCTCTCGATAAACATTTTATTTTGCTTATAGAAATTCTTCAATATCTATGAATCTAAGCATAAAATAATTCATCAAAAATTTTATTGATTTATATGAAATCACACAAAAACACACACACCCACAAATACACAAATATTTCCTATTCGAAATAAAAACAAAATATGTTTACCTAATACTCTAATGTAATCCCTACTAGCTCCAGTTGGAAATTTAATTAAACTCTCTGGTTTCTCTCCATTTCAACCCCACAGCAGTATAAAAACCGAAATTAAAAACAAAAATTCGACTTCTCGTACACGCTAGACAGAGCACACACAGCGCGTGCAAAATTCTAGATTCCCAGAGAAGGCCATTATACGTTCATCTTGAAGAAGCCGGGGGAAAAATATGAATTATGATCTTGTTATTTTTTACGGCAAACGATTTTGTAGTATTTAAAATTCAATGTTTATTCGAGCCAACACGCTATACTGGTGCTTTTAACATGGCATAAACTCCCGGCGATATTACACTGAATTTACGACGTCTTCTTCAGCAAATTTTTCTTTTCTAGATCCGATAAAAAAATATGAATGTGTTTGGGAAAGGAAAAAATATCACGAGAGTTGCATGGTTGTATTTTATGCATATATTCCATACTTACTGAAAGTATGTTTGAAAGTTTAATGGCTGTTGCATGCATATTCATTTAGCAAGATACGGGGCGAATATACAATATTATCTTTGCTGCAATTTACATAACCAATTTCACGAAAATGTTGCGCGGGTGCCAATTATTATTCACATAATTAACTGGAGTGCGGCCTGAAAATATTTCAACAGTTTTTTTTTACATTCAGACCCCAACAGAATTTTTCGTCCTTCGACAATGAATAAAATTTATCTGTCTTACACAATTAAACTCAGTTTATAACATTATTCAGTTTAACAACCACCATCGTTTACTGTTTTATCGTGTGCCAGCACTTGTGTTTAGCTTTTCTTTTTACAGTAATACAGACAATATGGTGCGCGCTTTTGAAATTATCGCATCAGGTACAGAAAGAGCTGCTGCGAAATTATGCGCGAAAGCTCTTAAGATTTGCTCAAATGGACCGTTTCATTCAATTGGATTAAGTGATAAAACTTTACTGTTTTCCAATCTCTAGAAGATGACAGAAAATTTGCTATAGAAATACGAGTTTAACGGGAATTGTTTATTGGGCGCTAGGCGCGATGATGGCGACAAAAACTCTCACAGGATTATGAATTTTAAACTGATTGTGTGCGGTATTTTTTGTGCTCTGATAATTCTGTGTAAGAGTTTTGCTTTAATGAGAGAAAAAATTTACTTGGGTTTGAAAACGGGAGTTTATATTTTCCGTAAGTTGGGCAAGTTTCCAAGGAGATTTTCGCAATATCGGAGTTGAATACAGTTTTGGAAAGTTTTATAAAGGAGACGGATTTTTTCATGAAATGTCCGAAAAGTTAGGTTAGTTAACTAATTAATACTGGTTTATTTACTAAAATCTCCTATGAAAATATTATCAGGTTTTAATTTAGGTTTAAACAGTATTTTATAATTAAATTTATTAAAATCAAATCTGACATTGGCGCATTCACCATTTTTTCAAATTTAATAAAATTTACTAAATTACCTTCAAGTAAAATACATTGAAATATTTTTATGTTGTGAACAATTTTCATGCATATATTTTTTTTAAATAGCGAAGGTTAGGTTAGTTTACTTAATAAATACCAGTGATTAATTTAAACCTTAAATAGTTCTGACACCGGCGCCTCCACCGACTTTTAAAATGACCAAAATGCCTTGTAAGTTTTAGTTTTCAATCAGTAGTGTTAATCATGAGTATAAATTAATTCACAAGATAATGGTAACCAAATAATGTTTATTTTTGTATGAACTGGAAATGGTGGTTCATTAGGATAAGAAGATTATTTTTCCTGGATCGTGTTACGATAGGCTTAGCCTTTTACCACTACTACTACATAATATGATATCCCATTACATTACATGATATTAAAAGAAAACGAAGTTTCACCATTTTAGATATTTGTTATATTTTTGTGCTTAAAACCCAAGACGTTAACATTTATTCAAACGCGTATCCTCCCCAGTTAAAGCTGTTATTCCTGAGAAAACTCCTGACCTTTAGCTAATTTACCCTGAACTTTGTGTATAGAAAACCCCACAAACCTTTAACATCATCACCCAAACGTTGTTTCCTCCATCACACAAACATAAAGAAACAAACACATTATCGTGTCTGGTTTGTCCAATAGCAACATCGCTATACCTATAAGGATTCACGTTTTATTGCACGTACCTACTGGTTGTTGTTGTGTTCGTTGCCTAAGTCCCCTGTCGAGTTTATAGCAAAGTCTTTCTACTTTATGATTTTAATATAACACGAGGATAACTGGCAAGACATGCCCGGACTTTATTATAGCCAGGCACTATAAGGTGCAAGCAACTAACGGTACATGTAATGTACACCACCGATGGCTCTTTAGACAAACTTGCATAATATTTTCGGGTACAATAGTGCGCTAGTGCTTCGCTTATACAATCGTATCTTTATTACGTTGGGTATAAACAACACCGAGGCTAATCTCGACCACGTACGTGAGACGAAATAGGGCGCTTTAGGATGAACTTTAAACTTTACTATAATGAAGACGGTGGTTGTTTCAATATTTTAACGAACTTCATCGTCACGACTTGTAAATCTTTTAGAAATCTTTGCATGGGTGACAAGTCTACAAATCAATACAAAATGGATATGCATACGGTAGGATGTTTTAAATTAGATCATGCATGGATATGTTGTTAAATTTTGATGCGATCGTTGCATTCTGTCTATTCCTGAAATATATAATAACGTGGAAGTTTCGATGTGATGGCGCAGTACATTCGCGTCTAAAGCTAACCAGACAATAAAAGAAGTTTGATTTATAATGCATCAGCATTTTTTTTCTAACTTTAGTCAGTTAGAAAACTGCTTCTATTATTAAAAGGGTTATAGAAAATTCATGCTACTACTTGGAAATAAAACTACAGACATACAATAACGAAAGTTTTGTCCGTTTTCATTTACTTAAGGGGCAATTTGCTTAAAATGGAAAAATGCTTTCCAACAATTTTCTGTATTTAGCCATAAATGATTTGTAGAAAAACCCAGTATTTTAAGATAAAACTCCTTCAGCTGTCCCTTTATAAAACAAACTTTCCGTGTACGTCCGCCGTTTTAAAACAGAAGTTGGAAGTATAATAATTGACTCTGAAACAACTTTATGTACTTACCAAACAATGCCTCTATTATAAAGAGTTAACTCTATATTATCGTTAATTCTTGACTGTTGAATTGTATTTTGAAAATTATATGTTAAGTTTTAATAAGTAAATGCCAAGATGGCTCATAAACTAAGTGGGTTTTCGATAAAGAGCTTTCGCTTAACAACTTTAATTAAAGTCCCTAGTTGGGCTACACTGTTGGAGTCTCTGCTAACTGCCTGCTGCTGCTGAAATAGAAAGCTTATGCTAAATTAGACGCTATATATCAAGCGGATACTTAATTCTTACACCAGCGCTTATAAGCTTAATCTGGTGTTTATTTTTTCTGTAAATTTTTCACCGGGCTATCAATAGCTAGTTTATTACAAACCATAAATAATATCCAGTTGTGTGTGGTGATAAGCGTTAAATTTACACTTGTACGATGTAAAGTAAAAGATACGCAAGCCACAGGAGATATAAATTGAATACAATACAAGTCCTTTGTGTATTTTATCTTTCGTGTACAACTTAGAAAAAAGACAACAGGAAAAACTTGCTTGGAACTACAATAGAAACAATCTTACTCTTACCTAAATCGATTAACCAAAGCAAACGAGATATATTTAATTTAGTTAAACTCTACGGTTTTATCTAATATACCAAAAGCGCTCTTTGTATTAGTATTTAAATTAATCTTTTTTGCCTATGCACAAAACCATTTAATACCCGAATGTATCCTTCGTTTCAAAGTTGCACATTTTTTCCTTCATTTTTCCAACCAACGAAAATGAGTGAAAATCTCGTTTTAATTTAAACTTTGTACATTCGTTTTTTCATTAAATGCTTCCTTTATGTAAATATATCCCACTCACTATGCCGTTAAATTTTCCAGGAGATTATCACAAAGGGAAAACTATAACAATAATTAAAAAAATATGTGCTATGTACGCATATTATAATTTTAATTGCATTGTAGCATGTTTAGCTGGAATGAAATGCTCAGTTTTAGTGCGCTAATGTTGAAAGCAATTATGTAATTGACAGTCACATAAATTAACTTGTTTTATTTATAGAGTTTGTGATTAATTTGTTGTGTACATGCCACATGATGATGGTCTTAATATAGAATATGGGAAACTCGATAAATTTTGCTTTAGTGTTGGTTTTGGATTATTATGTAAAAATCCGGAAACCATTGTTTCGCTTCCTATATCTAACATCCCAACCATCGAAGCGAATTCACCCTCTTCTTAGTTATACTGGACATCTAATCGCTTTCCAGCTCGAAGATTATTCCCCTCTAATAATTCCTGATGACATACATCCTAAAGCTGTTCCATTTCATTGCTGATAGAAACTGGACTGTGGGACTAGAAACATCATTTTAGCAAAAATAATTACTAAGAGTTTTTCATTAAATCTCTTACGGTTCTGGTTCTACAGGCTTAGATTTGATTCCACGCTATAGTAAATAAATAAGGCTTGGCCGAAATGATTCTTTTAAACGTAGATAAAAAAAGTTTTTCGATACATTGTTTAAAATAATTAACTACCAAACTATATTATAAAAATTCAAAACTTTGTACCACTTTAACACCAATTAAAAGGTAAACTTCCAGTCAGCAAATTCGTTTCGCCAGTACATTTTCTAACCATTTAGTTTGAACTTTTGCATTCTAATCTAGTTAAAATGTTGCTGGCTAGTATTCTACATTAAAACAACAAACAAACCACAAAAAACTCAACACATACGTACATTAATTAATTAACATGAAATGGAAACGCAACATATGTGGGTGATGTTTTGATAATTGTCAAGCTCGGTGAGCGGAACACATCAAGCTTATAACTATAGCTGTTTTATTTATAACAGACGTGTTAATGTTTATTTAACAAAAAAGTACTCAACTCAACTCGCCTAATTGTCTTGGTGATGGATCAGGAGTGCAAAAATTTTAATTAACTTAGTGGTTGCAATATAACTCGACATTCCACTTGACAATAGTCTTCATGAAATAGGTTAACGATGGATGTAATAAATAAATAAATAAGACGTGCGGCGTCGCAAAGACAAATTATTTAGATTTTCCTGGCGCGACCTTAATTATTGTAAAATGCTCCATGCATATCTAAAGATGTCATCAAAGCTGTAAAGTGCATAGCGCTGAATAGTCTCGTTTAAATACTGGCTTTCATCGGTAGTAATGCCACCATAACTAACAAACACAGAAGGAATACGCTTAGCAGTGAATGTATGAATGCATTCGAATGTGGGTAAGGTTGTGTTAGTATGACTCTTGAAGGCGTTTTTCTGTGTTTGTATGCACCGTCGTTTTATGTGTGGGTGCCTCCTCTACCTCAATATTTGCAAAATTATAAATAAAAGATTTCAGTTTTACTTTATATGCACAACACGCGGGAATATGCACAAATACCGCTGAAACCTCTTACAAGGAATATGGAAAAGTCTTTTGGTTTTTGATGGAAAACCGTTTTATTGATTGTGTTTCACTTTGCGGCTGCCATTCCAGTTTTTCGTATTTATGCAGATGCACAACGATACTTAGTTCTGGTGGAAGCGTTTGCATTTAAATAAATAACTAGTTTATTTTTGTCTCTGTCCTTAAAATTGATGAAATTTGGAACAAGGAGTTCTTATTCAGTACATTATTTACGCGGTTAAACGTTTTCTTGTGTAGAATTAAATAATATTGAAATATGCATAAGGGTTTTACTGATTTCAATTGGTAAAATGTTAAGAACTTGCATAATTTACTACAGGTACTTTAAGTTTGTAATTATGGTAAAGTACGGGTTTAAAACAGTAACTTCCGTTTTAAAATACAGTTTCATAACAACTTTAATTCCGCTTTCAAAAGTTTTGCGGTGTTTACTAGGTGAAGTGCTGGAGGTTCATTATTTTGGAATAAAATTATTGAAAAGGTGATGGTTCAGGAACAAAAATACATACAAAACTAATCGGTAAAATACAAATTATAATAAATAATATAATCTAAAGTTATCTTTAAAAAACCTTTCCATAGAATATAATAATCAGTTAATTTTCAGAATATCTTCAGCATGATTTATCGAACAATCCCAATAGTTATTAGTCGTAAAGTTGGAGGAATTTGATTCGGTTATACACTGCCATCCCGGAGGTGTCGTCTGCAATGAGCATCATCACCGCCGCCGCACTACCACATTAACACTCCGTTTCAATTCCGAACACAATATTCAGTTTATTCCAACAACATTATATAACATATAGAACTTGTCTACCAACTTGTAATCAATTCTGCTTATGACTTGCTAATTCCTCCCTCTCTCCTGCAGCGCAGCTATCCCGCCTAGCTAATTTATTGCTGTTTGTACTATTTTTAAACACGAATTGTCTGCATTATTTGTAATCCAATTTAATTTGTTGTGATGTGACTTGGTGTGCAGATTTATCTACCGCATTTGATTTGTGAAATCGATAGTTTTTTTTATGGTTTTGTGTGTAGTTCATCAAAAATTTGCGCTTGGATATATTTTTTCCGTTGTATGGGCTCGCGATTAATCAGATGCAATTCACCAGCTGGCGCCACCTAAAAATTAGCTTCGGCTTGTTTAGCACATTGATTGAATCTAGTAATATATATTCTATGCACATCAACCAAAATGCACTCATCTTAATAGCATGATTTGATTTAGTGCTTCATTATCCATAGCTAATTCACCCTGATGAATTAATTAGCGTCAGTTACACAAAAGCCTTTTATCAGGATATAGGTACTTAGTAATTTGGTTAAAACAGGATTAAATTTCATTATTATTTCCAGATGTAGGTATCTTATTGTCCTCAGAGAGTGCTTCTATTCTATTGTGTTTCAGTTTGACAACTAGTTAGTTTTTCATCCAGAAACAGTATTAGGTACCTACATAAATTATAATTTTCCAAACAATGTGTTTGTGGTCCTACATCAAAATTTCCCTGACTTGTATGTTTCCAGCATATCCAACATAATCGTTGCAATTTAAATGAAACCCATCGAAGCATTCGCAGATTAAGCAATAAATCACATTATGTCGAATGCAGATTTGAACGCAGGATTAAGGCAATGTTCTGCGGTAGACTGCTTATTAATATTGTGATGCCATTGGGATAATATTAAAGGGGTTAGAGAATGGTGTAAAACAAACCGGGTGCCTCTATATAATTGCCGCTACGTGCTTCGGTTAAGCATTAGTCCAAAAAGTAATTTATGATTCAATATCTCATTTACGGGAATTGAGTAGTGTTGATTAAAATTTAATTTTCTACATGAATTACAACGGTAACGTGTCGAGGATCATAAATCTACATTTTAAACAGGCAATTTGTAATATACCTGGGATATACATTTAGGTTTTTTTATTAAACGTGATTTATGTGCACTTCACCAAACCATCGCAGAAAAATTCAATAAAGCACAAGTTTTCAACTGTCAAAAGCTCAATCGTTTAATTGAAGCGAAACAATATAATTATTAACTGTGACGCTCTTCGGGATAAAATAAGATAATAGACGGAAAAATTCACGCGCTTGTAGCAATTAACACGAACTCGCAGCAAGACACTTATGAACTGCCGCTTGGACTAAAGTGCTTTAGTCCCTTTGTATTCGAAAATAATTAAGAGATACAGGGAAAAATTTCGATTAAAATATTTTAGAATTGTTTGGAAATTAGTAGTGGGTGGTTGATTCCCCTTCAAAGTTACGGTGGAGAAATACATAAAACAGAGCAAGGGATAGTATCTTTCAGGAACCCCTGCTGGTAACATTTGTTTCCGCTAATGCTTGCCAAAACCCATGGGACAAACATTAGTAGAAACTTTTTTCCCATCCATAAATACTATAGAGATATAGTGAGGCTTTATACGCGCTAAACTTACAGTACAAGTTAGTTATTTACTGATAGCATAAACCACACAAAGAAAAATGTATTTATATTTTATATTTATTTTACAATAATAATGTTTTTATAGGGGGCACTAGCGTATCACATGCCACAAAGCTTTGAATCTAAGTAAACGAAAACCTTTAACACAAAGCATTTACATCGTATATGTAGATAGATAATTATTAAGTGACACTTGTTGACAAAGGTGGAAAATTCCTTTTGCCTTTACTATGTTTTTGTTGAGCTTACCAAAGCCGAACTGAAAAATCCAATTAAAACTTTAATTACAGAAATGTTTCTCTTAAAACCTTTACTTTCAACCTCGTACCACAAATAATGCACAACCCTTAGCGAGCCACTTGCCTTAAGGGCGATAAGTACAGTTCAACTACCCTACACGGTTTTATGGGGCACTGCAGACAATATTGTCCGGATCAACTCAGTCAGCGGAACTATTGAAAATTAATAATAGTTTCTTATAGATTAAAGATTAAACTTAGAGCAAGGAGATAAGTTTGTAACCGAGGAAAATATTGACTCAGTTTTTCTTGGTTCCAATTTAGTTCAAATTTAAATAGCAGGCGTAAAAGACTTTGGCCTGTGGCACTGTACAATTTTTGTAATTTTTGTCTTTCAAAGAGTTAAGTCGTAAATTTATCTAAAATTATTTCATCTAATTTGGAGATCTTAAATAATTGTTGGAGAATTGTTTTTTTTGCAAGCATCTTTACCCTAATCCTCTCACGTCCTCATCTCACAGACTCAAAAATAATTCACAGCTTTCATTCATTTTAACATTATGAAATGTTCTTTGCAAATGTAGTAGTAATTAAGGCAAAACTTGCCCATTAAATACACCTAATCATAATGTACTGTACACTGTGGAAACTCACCAGGTTAATTTTCTGCTACCCTCCACTGTATAATATTTTGTACCATTAGCATACCGTGGCACAAGATAAAATCCCTCTGGTTGGACACATTTAAGAACGTCGAGTTCACAAAGTAATTAAAATAACAAAATCTGCCCGTTCCTAAGATTTCACATTTAACAGACGTAGAGCGAAACCAGAGAGCACATTTTGAAGAAGATTCATTTCATTCTATTTGTAACAGGAAATTTAACCGATAAATTCTTGCGTTGGTCTTCTACTTGGAAAGAAAATAAGTTCACAGAGAGGATATTCAGCATACCATAAAACAGTAAATTTCGTTATGGGGTGACTCTTTACAAGTAGTTCATGCACGTAATGCGTACAAAGGGTTTTTATACCATTACCATTCTCAGGACAAACTTTGGTATAAACTTTGTACGAGTGTAATTCGTAGGTTTAGCGCCTTGATGAATGTTTTTCAGCTGAAAGTTGATTTAACGTTAAAATTATAGCTGTCTCGTCGCGATAAAACTTGTTTTACTTGAAAAAGTAACTATTATATTTAAAGCACATTACTGAAATAACGTGATATTTTTCTAGGATCTAAAAATGCATCTTTCTCACGCCTTTTCCCTCTACAATTTTTTCCTTATTTATTTTATAATTACAACGTGACCTCGTTATGCAAACTGCCTAACAGGATTTTATCTAATATGCTTTTCGTGGAAATTAACCCAAGAGTTATGTTAACACACGAACGCAAAAAACTTGGGAATATGAAAGACGCGCGTGGTGGGGCAACCCAGCGCCAAAGTGCTTCAGCCCTTTTAAGTGAGAAAATTCATTAGGTCTAATTACATCCGAGCTTTAAGTGAATTTGAGACACGGCGCGCTTTACACCTGATATAGACGGAGCCGCTGAAAAGTCGATCATTTAGCCGCTACCGCCGCCACCACTTCACTTGTGCCCCCATGTCGCATCATCGCCTGTATGACACACGGTCTTTGACGTAAAACCACCGTGATAATTAGTTAATGTCGTTGTAGGATTACTTGATGATTTAATTGATGCTTTCCCATAGTCTAACCACGGAAAGGGGGAAATTGGGGTAGGAAGAGATTTTGTTTTGCACGAGTTGCCAAATTGTTTGCACGAAGTAAAAGGGCACTTTTCTTGTTTCAGAGATCAAGACATCATAGAGATACTTCTGAGTCTCCAGAAACTACACATATCACACTACTAGAAGCAAGTAAGTTTCAAAGCATTACTAACTTGTAAAATTTTTATATTGTTAGTGTATTACAAATTTCAGATTAGCATAAAAGTTATTTTTCTTTACTTTAATTTGTTAAAAATATTATTAGAGCAATTTTTTATGCAAAAAACACGATTTAAATAAAAGAATTGAACAAAGTCTGACCCTGGGTGTGATGAAACTAAAGTATTTTATAACTTTATCTAGATAATTTATCAAATCACAAAATTCAGCTACACTTTTTTTATTATTCCATTTAGTATAGTATAGTAACTACAATCCAAATATTCTAAGAACGTTCTGACGTCATTGTAAAATATTAAAATGAATGAAACATTTTAATTCTGCTGAACAGTCTGTCGCGATTTAATTTTATGACTTCAGACAGTTGTTAGAAGAATTGGACTGTATGAGTAATGAGTATGTGCGAAAATTAACTGATTTTTACATGGAACTCTTTGACAAAATTTGCATGTTAAAAATGATCAAAAACTACCTACTCTACAAAGTTTTCTATATATTTCCGATTTCGTATGGAAAAAACCCAAATAAAAATGTATGCTAATCATTCTCCATATCCAGCAAAACTAAACTTTTATTCCACAAGTTTTCGCCATAACAAGCTTAATGCTTTCTTTGTAGACCCATGCTTAGTTCAATACTGTATGAAAGGCAGAGAATGCATACTAAAAGATGGTGAACCCCATTGTATATGCCAACGACACTGTCCACCACACAGAAGAATCGTTTGTGGCTCAGATGGCTTCATCTATCCAAATCACTGCGAATTGCACAGAGCCGCTTGCCTAACATCTAAAGCCATCTCCGTCCAAAGAGGAGTGCACTGCATAAAGCACGGTAAAGATACTAAGTATACTCTTGAATAAAAATGTTGCTTTTCTAGTTTTAAAACTTGAATACCTACTTAATTATTATTTATAGTTTTTGTAATTTGGTTCATGATGTTTGTCTTGAAGTAAATATTTGACGATGGTAATTTAGTTTGGAATTACCTGGGTGTTGTAAATTGAAGATGTACCGTAATATGTACTGACGTTTACAGGTAAAGGGTGGGCACCCACAGCGGCACATCATGCTGATATACTATACATGAGCCAATTAACAACCAAAGCCCCAGCAACACCAGAACATGAAACTACAACAACAAGTGATCCGTCTAACACCACAGACGGTGTTAGCAATATACCACCCCCGAAGAAACCTGCAGAAATTAAACTGGTAATAACAATAAGTAATAACGCTATGCGTGTATAAAAGCTCGTTCGGGAGGAACAAGGCCTGAAAAAAAAACTAATAAAAAACAATACTCACAATAAGCTTCTGTTTTGTCAGCTAGAACACCAGTAAATTCGTTCGAGTTGTCGAAATAATCTCTTGGTTTTTACGGCGCGCGGCGCACTTTTTCTCTCTGGGTTCTCTCAAGTGTTGAATAAAAACACCACGTCACATTTTCTCTTTTCCACATCAGGCATCATCAGAAAACGCGTGTTACACCACCACCCCCCTTCCTACTACTATGTTTTAAAACATTTTTTATTGTTCGGTTATACGACCCCGCGCCATCCATAGTCACGTTTTAATAAAATATTAAACCCAGGACTTTTCCCCATACATAAAGCTTTATTATTTAAAGAATAATAAAAATACCAAGAGGCAGAGCGCGCGCAAAAGAACATCCAGCCGTTCAAGTTTTGATGGCCTCCCGTAATGGTAATTGTATATGTGAATGTGGAGAACACCCCTCTGCGGCCTCGCCGTGGTTTTACTACCAAAAACTGATGTAGCCAACCCCATCCCATACAAAACTTAAAAAAAAACCTTAACCTTGCGTTTATTATCTGATATAACTTCGCGCGGAAGGGGAAACCTTGTTATGCACTGCCATTTCCACACGAAAATGGAATTACCCTTTTGCTTATAATCCTCGCGTCTCATCCTTCCAATAAGTTTTATGGTACAGGCGAATATACGTTTATTTTAATTGTTAATGAAAGTGTATATGTGTAAGTTTTGTTGAGTGTATTATGGCAGTGGGACCAATCTGGACGCAAACGGTTTGCTCAAATAGAGCTGCGGGTTTGGGGTAATGGCACAAAAGGACTAGATGGGGATGAAAATCTAGGCAAAGGATTCGTTTAATAGTAGCAAACGATTTTGGGGGTCGTGATGGTGGTGGTGAAAGATATACAAAAACAAATTAAAACATTATTGTATAATCTAGACTGTACTAGAAAATCAGTATTTAGACGACCAAATGCAGACAGGAAAATATTTTTAGTAATTCCTCAAAAAAAGATTTTATTACATGAAAAAGATTATTATATTTAGATATGAATGCAGAAGTACTTATACTTCAAAATCAGCTATATTTTATGAATCATATAAAAAGGATATAGGTCATGAATTTTAAATTCTAGTAATTTTTAGACTAATGAATAAATATATATTCCAAATACAAATGTTATTTATTGATCCATAAAATGCTAGTGTGCATCTAAATGGTTTTAAATTTTTGACAGTTGCATATAAATCAAGAGCATTTCATAGATAATAACTATGAACACGAAACTCAAATTGTTATTTTTCTCATTCCAAAGACGCGCTCTTTTAAAACCGTATTCAAGATTCCAAAGCATTTTATAAGAATATACATCTAAAATAAAAAATCTGCATTAGCAAAGTTAGTTGTTGTTATAAGTGACAGCAGTTTCGCCCCCACGATGAAAATCCTTTGATGAAAGAACGTAAAAGGACAAGATTATCTTATGTAATTTAATATATTATGCAAGATTGTGTTTTCTGTACGTTTCTCTCTGCGTTCACTTTTGCGCGCAAATCCCTACGTTGATTTTAGGAAGTTTTTCCAAGACAAACAAAAAACAATACAAACAGGGCGCTGCAGGGGTATTAAATTAAAAATAATATTTATCTGCTTAATATCCAATACAAAATAAACAGAAAAGCATAATCGTGTACATCATAAAATGTATTAGGCAATATATGCGTTTGGCTTTATAAACAACTTTGAATGTAATATTATCATTTAATACTATTATTTATTATCAATAACCCTGATCCACTTTATAAAAGCACTCACGTGATCAATAAGTTAAGATTAAATTACACAATACAATATATGTAGCATTTTTCAGTAATTAAACTTGAAAAATTCGTAATAAAACATAAAATTCTGCAATATTTAACGAAAAAAAAAACTTGATCTTGTACCTCTACGATACTATAAAGTTCCAAAATCGCTATGAAAAATTCAAAAACTCATTACTTATTTAATAATATAATAATCCAGCTGGAATGTGTTCTGCACCATGCATCAGAAATGGTTGAAGAATTCCGCTACATTTTTTTATAATAAAATCAGATAGCTATTATGAGAGATAAATTGATGAACTGATGAACAAAGCTTGTTTTATAAGATTAATTGAGTTACAAATTCTCATATTCACGAGTACCTGAGACAAAAATAAACGACATTTTATAATAATTGCTAAGGAAGTAGATGTAAATTGTATTTCTAACAGTCTCACTTTTTTGTAATATAATTCAATAACCTAGTCTCAATCCAATATAGCATTTCTTTAGTAATTAAACGTGAAAAATTCGTAATAAAACGATTTATAATCGAATTTTCTACGACTTTACTTCTATTAAAAATAATTGAGTATACCCTGCTCGCACCACCTCCTCCCCCACGTTCCGATTTAAAAATTCAATCCAGCTAATTGACAATGCCTGTTCGAGTAGGTCATCGATTTGAAAGAGCAATGCTCTACTTACGTCAGTCACTGTCTTCTAATTAACTATTTATTGTGTGCAAATGCACATGGCGACATGGCGTGCGTTATTATCCTTTGTAATCCTTTTTAGCCAACCAGAAATCCATCAGTGGTAACCTCAGAGGAGCCTAACTATATGGAAAATGAAATAGAGGACAAAGATCTCTACTACGACAAGGACGATTGTACCATGCAGGAGTATGAAATTATGAAGGTGAGTGAGAAACGGGGTTTTTTCGTCCCAGAAGGAGGAACAAACCCCACGGAGAATTCAAATATATGCGACTGCTAGCTTTTCGTACAATATAAACAATAAGTAATGCTTGTTTGGGCGTCCAACTAAAAAAGATAAATTGTTTTTAGGATAATTTATTACTTTATAACCACCCCAGGCTAATGTCGCAATACAACCACAGTAAAGATTACTTGGTTTCTATTATGTTTTCGCACTACGACCGAAATAACAATGGCAACCTGGAAGCAACGGAGCTGAACGAAGTAAGTATACCTATTATAATAAATGTATTATTTGTATACACACCCTCGGCATAGCTGCAACAACAACGAATTTATTGTTGAGGAAATTTGGACGATGCTCAAATTTGTCAAAGCTGGGAATTTTAGACAAATTGCCAAGGGTATCATGTGGACAAGCGAAAGTGAACAGCTAAAATATTAAATTGTTATTAGAGACTTTTGTGCAAAAGAAAATTTCGGACGAAAATCCCTGTGGTAATTTTGTTCTGTTGAGGGAGATTGTTTTTTGAGCCAATATACGAATAGAAAATCTTATTATTTTGTAATTTTACTTGCAACATATTTTTATTATTATCCTAAAAAAGCCTTCGAAACCTATAAAATCTTTTAGTTCAAAATCACTAATTGGTTTTTATTCCAAATTACATATTCGGGTATCTCGCAGAAATTTTTACCAATAAATTTTTTGTGGAATATTTTACTTAAAATTCCTACACCATCACGATTTTCTTGTAGATATCAATCCAGGAACGCCTAGACAGCCTCAGCAAAGGCTGTATCTTGCCCAACATGATCCAATACGACGACACTGACCACGATGGCAAGCTCAGCATCAACGAATTCTACGTGGCTTTCAGTAAACTCTACAGTAAGTTGCATTTTACCTAAACGCGCTTTGCTCCCGCCAAAACCAAGCCATCATCCGCTTAAGCAGCATCATTTCCCTAAACTATTGTCAGGTGTTTCAGTGGTGTCCCTGGACAAAGCCCTGGAAACCAATCATCTCTCAGCCAGAGTTGGCGATAACGTGGAAATAAAATGCGATGTAACTGGCTCGCCAGTGCCACCGATTGTGTGGACGCGCAACCAAATTGACTTGGCGTCTTTAAACGAGGAGGATGTGCGGGTGTTTAGCGATGGCAGTTTGTATCTTACCAGGATCCAGCTGCAGCATGCCGGAAATTACACCTGTCATGCCCAGCGAAATATCGATGTGATACAAACCCATGTGCTAACAGTTCATAGTACGTAGCAAAAAACTACTTGACATTATAAATAAGAAGTTTTCTTATCGGGGTTTATGTTTAGCTGTTCCTGAGGTGCATGTCACGCCTAGGATTCAATCCAAACGACCAGGAGAAGATGCGACGATGTTGTGTCATGTTGCAGGAGAGCCGTTTCCAAAAGTAAATTATTTTAAGTCTCTAATTGGAAGGTGTTAAGGTTTGATTTGTTTTTTAGGTTGAGTGGCTTAAGAATGATGAGTCGCTACGGAGTGATAGTCCGAGGAAGTACCAGATGATTGGAAATGGTACTGCGCTGAAGGTGAAGAATATCGCATTTGCTGATACTGGGGCTTATATGTGTCAAGCTACTAGTATAGGTAAGTTGGGAGACAACTTGAATATAATTTTAATCTGAAAATTAAACCTTCACTTTTCATTAATAAGATTAATATAGGAATAATTACCCTAGTCATGAAGACGTAGTTACTGGTATTAACGAAATGTTAAGTTATGTATCAATCTAGGACGGAAATTGTTGAAAAAATGTTCAGAGAAAGGAGAAGATCGAGCGTTTTTAGGATCATGTACTGATTTACTTACTTTTAGGAAAAGTATGTAGGTATCCTTATAAAATATTCCTAATTTTAGAATATTTTTGTACATAAAATTACCCAAATATTAATTTTGCGTTATATACTTACCCCTGACCAAACGCGATAGCTCGACATCCGAAATTTAATTTATAATTTCAAATTTATCCTCTGAACCTTCATAAAACTTTCCCTGAGGCATAAATGCGAAAACACACAAATTAACTTATTCCTAAACCCCCCCCCCCCACACATTACCTACTACAGATAATCCAAAAAGTTTTTATTAGCGGTCTAAAATGTGCATTTGAATTTCAGGCGGGTTAACAAGGGACATAAGCTCACTGGTGGTCCAGGAACAACCAACACCAAGTAAGTATATGAACAAACACCAGTATGAGTGTAATTAATGATACAAATGCTATGCCGGACCGGCAGCAATCAAATCCAACTGGAAACAAATGGCTATGTAAATAACAGTTTGGTTGTATAATTGTCAGGTTCGCCTAACGAGGAGCGCCGTTTCTTTGCCTTCCATGACTGGGGTGTGTCCATTTACGAACCGTCCACTTGCAGGCTATACCATCGTATCCAATCCACTGATATTATTCCTGGCACACAGGTACATAAATTAGTAGGCAAAGCCGGTTTTCCGAACTAAACTAATTTTTCCTGCAGGAGTATGTATGTGGGGACAAGGGAGTGAAATGCTCGTGGGGAAGGGCGATTAACGTGGCCAACAGGTATGTTTATGCCAGCCAACCTAACAGAGACCGCATCCTGATTATATCGAAAATACAAATGGTGGTGGTGGACGTGGTTAGTACCGACAAGTTTCCGGTGGATTTGCACCATGTCCCCCACTTGGATCAGGTGTGGGTGCTCAATTGGAGGGCGCAGAACAGCACCGGAATCAAAACGATTCAGGTAAGAATAACCCTTCATATATTAATTCACTGCAAACTGCGACCCTCAGAATCCAGGACAGAGAAATAAATTCGTCTCTTGTATTTATTAAATACCAAAAATCAAGATTTTTTTAATACCTATATTGGCAACACCAACTTTACTAAATTAATAGCATGGAGCATTGACTTTACAAGTTAAAATGGATTTTGTATATAGGTGATACGAGATGCTGGTCAAAAGCGCAAACACCACACGGTACACCCGGAGCCAATCGATGGGCAGTTTGATTTGGTCACCGGATTATTTTTACCTTCACCAGTACAAGTAGGCCCAAAAATCATTTATATTCTAGACTTTAATCCTCGATTTTATTGTTAAAATAATAATGAAATTTTTTGCTAATTACGATGTTTTCCCCTTCTCATCAGGAGCTGTCCCACTATAGCTTCAAATACGGCTACGTAACCCACACCAATCAGAGAGGATTGTACAAATTGGATTTGGTTAATTTAAGGTACACTCGATCCGTAGACTTGACTCCTTATAATTGCGTGCCTGCTCAAGTTAGATTTTCTGCCTTATGTAAGAGGAATTTACTTCTGATGGTTGAGGATAAATATTGAAACGGACGTGTTTTTTTTTCTGTTTTTAGACGGAATAGTAATTATGCAATGTCTGGAACCAGTTACAAATCGACCCACAGGTCAATTAATTCTGGATTACTTAACAGACAGTGTAATTGCTACAAAACCTAATTTACCTGGTGTGCCCTTCATTTCACCGGATTCGAGAAAGTTGGTTACGTTGGATAAAACTTTGCATGGAGCCACGCTGATTGTCCAAGAAATAACCGGTAAAATTTCATTAAAATTTAAAAAGCATTTAACCAACTAAATTTCTCTTCTATGCAGCAAATGGATTATTATTTTCATTTGATGTGAAAACCACATTAAATATATCGGATGTTACTTTTTATCCCAGTCAAACTACACACAGTTACGATATTTACGCAAGTGCCCAAGACAAAGAGGACATTCTTTTCTTGAATTTGTTAACAGGTATTGTGGGAATTATTTTTTAAGGGAACCTTCCTAAAAAAAATTACTTGCAGGTAAAGTGGAGATTATTACAGGAGTTGGTAAAGCTATTCCTGTTAGTTTAACCCAGTGGAACAATCCGAATAGGCCAATAAGTGGCTCAGGTGAGATATTAAAGGAATAGGATAGATTTATTTCGTTGCGAGAGAACTGACGTTTAAGACTCAATTTTCTAGGTCTGTTTGGACAATACATGGTAACGCCAGCCAGCGAAGCCCTATTCGTAATAAACGGCAGATCGAGAACAGTGAACTGCGAAATAGGGGCTGTATCACATCCCAGTCAAGTTGTCTGGACCATACTCAAATTTCATTAGTTAAGCCGTATTGTACCACACCATACAAATAAATCATCAAAAATAAACCAATACTTTTCGTATATTTTAAAAGAAACACGCCAAAAATGTTCCAAGGAAAAAATAGTGTAGGGTACACTAAATTATAATAGAGGTTTTAGATAACGAAGAAAAAATGAAATAGTTTTTTAGCAGTTTTATTTTTACAACTGAGATGATAGCGTAAACTTTTTGAAATTAGTCACACAATAAGAGTTTAGTCACTTTCCTATAGAGGCTCTTCTATTGTAAATAATAATTACTAAGGACAAATATTTGAGGTGTGTGGTGTGTTTAAGATATACTTGAAGTGTTTTTTTTTTAATGTAAATATTCGAAAAGAACCTATTAAGTACTATAAACGTTATTTAGTATTTGAAAGAATAAGAAAGGAAAATGTATATCACATTTTGGTAGACTGTTGTTTGTATAGTCTACTGTTATCAATAAAATTATTTAAAGAAAAATATTATATATAAATAATAAAAAATATAGCAGAGTTGCTCCACTAAAGCACTGGATGTATCAAAACTGGCCACACTACAAAACCTCCAATCCAAGGAATAAAATTGCAGCACAATTTTTTGTACATCCAGTTCAACGTGTCTGATTTGGACAACAGTGCGACTGCTCTGGTTTTGGAACTGATATTTTAATAAGATAACCTGTTTTTCGTAATATTGTAAATGTAGTTTTGTGATAATAACTTGACAAAAAGTTTTATAAAAAAAGAAAAATAAATTGCATATAATTACTGTATTTTTTGGAGGAAAATAATGGAAAAAATTGTTACCATCCTTCGTTGTTCTTCTTTTCCCGTCGATTCGTCTTGAAGTCTCTTCTTTATTTACACGCACACACTATTGAAAAAATATTGTTTAAAACAGTTTTAATTGGTTTCAACGTGAAAAAGAACTATAGTAAAGACGACTCGACAGTTTAGTGTATCTTAGAATAAAATCCGTTCCCATTTGGATTGTTTCCTGGAAAAATATCTTCAAAAGATTATGAAACACCCAAAACCCACCATGGTAGTGTAAACTAACTAGAGTAATTCTCCATAATAACCCATGCCTTTTTTTGCTAATATATAGCTTGCTATTATCTGTATCTTGCCTTCATATAAGCTTTCTAATGTTGTTTATTGTATACTTATCACAAAAAGGGCTTATTGTATGATATCTAGGTAATATGGTGCAATATTGTTTATACAGAAATAAAAACTTGAAAAAATTTGTACACCGTTTTCTTATAATTACTTACAAACAATACAATACATAATAAGAATAATATTTACATAAAAACAAGTTTCTATTTGGATATATTATCCTGCTCTTCTGAAGACAACTCTTCAGAAATACTTTGCAAGTGCTTCCCCCAACACGGCACAACGCCCGTTTGACTACTGGTCGTTTCGATATCTTCTTCCTCAATAGCTTCCACTTCTTTCTCTACTTGTATCTTCACTTCTTCCTTCGATTTTTCTTCCTTTATTTCCTCATCTACTACAGTCTTTGATTCCACGTCACTTACCCAGTTACTCTCATCGTTATCATCATCGTTATCATCCTCACGATCTTCTCCTTCTTCTTCAACTTCATCTTCATCTTCCTCTGATTCTCCACTAAACTCAATTTCAAAATCATCAGTATACGATGAACTACTTCTGAAACAACTACACGTAGTAACTCCTGTTTCCTCTTCAACTTGCATCATAACGGTGTCAGTTTTGGAAGTTTTTGATCCACTAATACGATAGCTTTGTGATTTTGAGGAAGGTTGTAGTGGTGTAGTTTTCCTACTAAAAACGCACGGTGTTATGCTCATGTGATAAGTTTCGGACGTGGTAATAGTTTTTTTCGAGTCACTTGTAGCAGTCGTAGAGCTGACTTCCTCAAAAGCTGTAGTTGAGCCTAGTTTACTACACAACGGATCTTCACAAAGAACCAACGCTAGATCGTCGGGATCGAGATCATCCGGATTATTGGTGCATTTTTTTTTCTGCGGTAGTGGCTTTTTAATGTATTTGTAACACCAGTTGAGGATGCACATGAGGATAATGATTTTTGAAACGATGGTTATTGCAAAAATCTATCGGAAATAAGTTGAGTTATGTACTGAAGGAAATTATGGGCTTCTTACCGATATTATTAGAGTTGTAGTTTTGATTTTGCTCCTGTTAACTGTGTTCCATGCACCAATTTCAATGTTACACATGTGGTAAGCACTTAGTCTTGGTTCATAGTCGTCGTCATCTGGAGTTGTGGTCCAGCCATCCAAACATTCACACTGTTGGTTTGTGTTCATGGTACCATGGTGGCAAGCGGCGTTTACCTATAGAAAAAACAGCACAGGTAGCAATAGTTTCTACTCAGCTCTTCTAGAAGCTACTAACTATAACGCTGTGATAAGAACTGGTGGAAACTTGATCGCTTTCAATTATCTCCAAATCTCTTCGATCCACCAAAGAAGTAACATGCTTGCAATTGTTGCTGGTTACTGAATATATCTAAAAATATTCAAGAATTCTAAAAGTGTTATATTTTGTATTTCTTCTTACAATATCCGGAAGACACTGCTGCATATTAGCTACACAAAACGGCACTTTTTCGCACTTGTTGCACATATGATTGAAAAAACTCTTCCAACCGGAATATTTTACGGTACAGTCAACTGGAGCACAACCATCCAATGCGTCCAAGTCGTCTGTACTACAAAATGTCATTTTGTTGTCTTTCAAACCTCGAATCAAAAATGTTATTAAATGTAAAGTGGTTAACATATGGTAGGTATACTTGTTTGGAAGCAAATCTCCTTAATTATTTCCCTTGTACAATGTTGGTCTTGATAGTTGATAGATATTTTGCAAGTGCCTTTTCTTTTATCTAAATACTAAGAAAATTTGCAGTTTTGTATTAATTATTATGCGGAAAATGTACCAAGTTAGGATATATTAAAGTGACGTTTTTCGCTTTTCTTGAAAATAGAGTTCCCATATCACCCCCCATTAAATTCATCGAATTGCAGTCCTTTTCGTCAGGTTTAATTTCCAAGCAACATTGCAACATGTTAACGTACACTTGGAAATCAGTATCAAAAGTGTTTTCTAATGTTATATCTAAAAATATAATTTAGAATATTTCTCAGTGTTTTAGTACTAAAGAAAACATACAAAATATCAGCGCATTATCGTCCTGATTTACATAGCTAACGCCTGATTCCTTAAAAAGATTTTTAGGAGAACTTGAATTTAATTTCTATGGGAAACTTGTTACCTGTACAATGATTTCTGGTTTGATTTTTTTTGTAAAACACCACAATATTGTTAATATTACAAAATGTATATACATGAATTAAAAAATATTGACATGACTTTGTCAAATCAAACGGAAAACGACAGAAAGAAATAAAACAAAATTCCGATTATTACATTTCTTTATACACCAGAGTTACATCTACATTTCTCTATTTTCTTCTACAGCTTTAACAAACGCATTCCTTAAGTTGACTATCAAGGGGGTGCACTCCCTTGATGGTATCGCCTGGCTTACCACGCTTAATGACATGAGGGATAGTCTTAGGAACCATGCTAGAATAAACTCTATTATTTCTAAACAACCTTCATTCATTGATACTTACGCTATGCAGTCGATTATTGGACAAACTGACAAGCACATAGTACAACCAGTACAATCATCTGTAACTTTTGGAATATGAGTCTCAGCATCAAAAGTAATTGCTTGGTATCCCGAGTCATTACACGCCATGTAGCATTTGCCACAGTTGATGCACATGTCCTAGAAAAATTTTATTAAAGCAGGTTTTTTTTCAAGAACGAAATTAGGTCTTACGTCGTCTATAAGAGCAACCACTTGCTTCGAGTTGTCTAGTTTCTTATAGGCACCAATCTTAGGCAAGGCTCTACCAATAATATCCTTAACCTTAACAGTTTGGGGTACAGTTTCTGAACTGGAGTAACCGCTTATCGCTCCATCATGATGCGGAATTAAACCTTTTTTGGATTTTCCTTCAATAAACAATTTAGCCAACTGTTCCTCTCGTTTAGTTTTGTAAGGTCCAAAATGGGGCAGTTTCTGTAAGAAAACCAAATCACACAAAGTTCCCAAAATGTTTAGATTAAATTACTTTTCCCTTGCTGTCGTACAAAGGAACTACAGACTTTCCTTGTTGATGTTTGAAAGTTGGAGGACTCTGTCCATCCCACCCTTCCAATCTTCCATTCAAATATAACAAAGCCTTCAAACCCGTACAATAATCATCAATCAGTGTGAAGTCTTGGTTCTGAACTGCACTACAAACTTGCACTACAGTTGCGCCGCATTGTAAGTATTGCGAGGCAGTATCAGCTGAATCAATTCCTCCAATTCCTGTAGAAAATAATTTGATAATAGGTCAAAAACGAACTAATAGGGCACTTGCCTAAAATCGCAAACCCAGGAAGCGCGTTTGCAATAGCTGAAACAGCTCTTAGCCCCATAGGTCTTGTAGCATTTCCACTTACACCTCCATAAGTCGTACGTTTGTCTATCCCCACTGCAGGCCAAGCAGTTCCATCTGATTTTACATTCATTAAACCTGAAACAGTGTTAATTGCAGACACGCCTGAAGCACCACCTTCGTAAGCTGCCTTGGCTATAGTAACGATTTCAGTTATATTTGGAGTCAGTTTGATGAAGAATGGAATTTTAACACTATCTTTAACCCAGCGTGATATTCCTTTAACCAGATTAGGGTCCTACAAAGAGTATTCTTTAGAAGTTTGTTTTAATTCAAGTTTTATGATAGTTACTTGTCCACAAGCCAAACCCATGCCTGATTCGCCCATACCATGAGGACAGCTCAAGTTCAGTTCCAAAGCGTCTGCTCCGGTAGCTTCAGCTTTCTTCGAAAGCTCCTTCCAGTCTTCTTCGTTGTAAGCACACATTATACTCGCTATCACAATCTATAATAACAGCAATCCAAACATTATTTCCTCTAAAATTTTCCTTCAAAACAGTCTTAAATACCTTAGTAGGAAAATCTTGCTTCAACTCCTTTATTCCCTTCAGCCAATACTCTTCGTACTTTTCCGAAATTAGCTCAATGTTCAAAAACGCGCCCTGGTGCGGCCCATAGTTATGTCCAGAAGTGGTACCACGTACGATTCTCGGCGAAACATTTGTAACTAAGTCCTGAAAAATTTTTGTAAATATTTTCAAGGTTTCCTCTTAGAATTTTGAGCAAACCTTCAACAAACTGAATGTTTTAGTGACAACAAAACCCCAGCCTTGTTCGAAACTTCTTCGTATCATCGCTGTGCTGGTAACTGGAGGTGCTGAGGCTAAACCAAAAGGGTTCTCAAACTTTATTCCACAAAGCTCAACTGACAAATCCACGTTGTCGATTTCTGTGTAAAATAGGGGGAGTTTAGGCTGTGAGTTTGCTGGTAAACCCTGTAAAAGTAAAAAATTTTTAAAGATATTTTGTTAATAATTCAAGTGGTACTTCTAAGGCACAGTGCATGAACCAAGCTGCTGTTTTACCATCGTTGACAGCTTCAACAGTGGTTTCAGCTACACCGCCCATGTCTCCACCGCACCAAACAGCTGGATGGGATGTTTGCATTGTAGAAGAGTTAATTTGTGGTAGATTGCTCTTGGTTAACGTCAACGGTTTCAACGCACCGATAACTAAAATCACAATATTTATATGGTAATCATTCCGAGAAGTCTACAGAATCTTACCATCCTCATCTTCGATTCTCGAACCAAAAGCTGATATAAGAAAACTGGCCTTAAGTGTGGTAAGCTGTTCCGCATCTTGCACCCATTTCCCATCATCGGTTTCTTCATTCCTGATGAAAGTAACCGACACTATTTTTCCGTTCTTAACATTAACAGCATGTGGTGACAAGAAACCCATTAGTTCGCATTTTTCTTCGATTGCCAATGAAACCTGAAACAATTCTTTGTGTAGGTAATGTAGTTTTTTCCTAAAATGCAAACGTACTTCTTCTGGTACTGCTCTTATATTACTGAAACCTCGTCGGAATACGATAAAGACTTTTTTGGCACCACAGCGTAAAGCTGACGTAGCACAATCAAAAGCAGTGTCACCGGCTCCTAATACGATTACAGTACCGTGGAGTTTCGGTAGTTTTCCTTGGCTAGCTTTACAAAGACAAGGAATACTGTATCTCTTACTGGCTTCTGTTACTTTAGGTAAGAAACTCTTGCTTGTATAGAAACCTTGATCCTCGGTTAGGTTCTTAAACAATGGATTTAAATTAGGTTCAGGTAAGCCTATTCCAAGGAAAACTGCTTGGGCTTCTTTTAGCAGGCCTTCAATGGTCAAATCTTTGGTGGAAAGTTTTCGTCCGGTTACAATTTTTACTCCCAAGTCTTTTACAAGATTTATTTCGAATTTTACTGTGGAAATTGGTAAGCGATATTGGGGGATTTCCGTGGCGCTAAGGCCACCTAAAAATTGTTGTTTTTCGTAGATGGTGATATCGTTGTAGCCTAGTCGGCCTAAGAAAGTTGCACAAGACAACGACGCAGGACCTCCGCCAAGTAACACAATTTTTGCTGCAGAATTTTTCGGTGTTGGTGTCTTGGGGTCGCGTATTTGCTTCACACCCATTTTGCTAAAAATCTAACAAAAATCCAATTTGTATTAAATGAATTTCATTTTTTTAAAACTAGGTACTTCAGTGGCAAAATGCTGTAGCCCTCCAATATTAATAGGGCCTTCTTCGGATGCCTGTAGATTACAACCACCCACGCAAAGGTCGCTAGTTGGACAAACCATACCACAAGTGATGCCCAAGGGATTATCGGAAAAAATTGCCTTGGCTGCCCCATAATAGTTCTAAAAAAATTTATCTTACAATTAGTCTAAAGTTGCACTGTAGCAATTATGCTACTTGCCTTATTTGCAATACTCGTGATAAAAGACTTGATATCGAGTTGAGTTGGACAAGACTTTTGGCAAGGTGCATCAGCGCACTTTAGGCATCTAGCAGCTTCTCGAAGAGCCCCACGTTCACTAAGAGTGGTCGGTTTAATGTCCGAAAAATTATATTCAAGGGTAGTACAATTCTGTAAAGTAAAATGGTGATTAAAACTGTAGATTACAGAAGGATATGGGCTGCGTACTTGACATTTATTGTCCAAGTTTCTTTTCCAATGCTTCTTAGCGGTTTTCGTAACACTTGTTGGAATCAAGTTGGAGTGGGTGCGCACTTTTGGATTTAAAACCAAAAGATTCTGAAACGAAAAGTTTTCTTAAAATAAATTCCAGAAATTGTGTTTCCTCAACTGCTTCTATTAAATAATTATAATGAGGAGGAGGCTTCCATTTTATAATAAGTACCCAATTCAAACTAATCTAGATTATTATTATAATTTCTTGTTTTTAGCGAAATTTTTAAATTATAATAAGAGTAAAAACGTGAAAAACAGACAGATATTTGACAAATATAATCGAAATGTATTCTAGTTAATTAATTTAGTAATAAATAAACTAATTACCTCAATATCAGGTAAATCCACACTAATTTTAGACATGGTAAAACACACTGGCTTCGACCACTAAACACAAATAAAATAATCTATAAAAATTTAATACACATTCGTTGCCATAGATCTGTTGAAATTCTTATCGCTTATCAATATTCTTAATACTAAACTAATAGTGATAACAGTGCCGCAGAAATAAAGTGGAAATAAAAGAGATTTTAAGACATTAAAATGGATTTAGTTGTACATAAAATAAATTCTAGCATATTAATAACAAGATTAGCTCATCAGCTGTATGGAAATTATATTTCTACGTTAATTGCTTACGGTATTCACTTTTGAAATAATCACTAATGGTTCTCCTTATATAAAGAATGGGAGCAGCATAAATTTTTTGAAAAATATTAGGAGCTTCGTAATCTTTTTTTTTCTTTCAAAGAGGATTTTTTCTAGGAAAAGCACGCCAATGAAGAGTTGTTACTAGTTAATAGAAAGGAGATTATATCATGTGATGATGAAAGCAAAGGTCAAATAAATAAAAATCTTATTTCATATTATTTATTTTTTCAAATGAAAAATTTAAGCTTATTAAATAACTATTTAAATGAATTGCCTCGAAATTTCTGTTTACAATGTATCCTAATTTATCTTATTTTTAAACAAAATTAACAACATTTTGTATTTGTAAATGTTTACATTTGAAATAAGCAAATAAGATAAACAAATCTATTTGCCAATCAATTAACTTCAGTATGATGTAACGATGAAATAAAAACATTACTTCTATTAGTTTTCCAAAAATAAACTTTTGAATATATTTTTAAATATTACGCGCCTTTTGAATATTTGTATAGCTTTTGGCCATTATAAATAAAAACCATATTTGTTATATGTAGATGACGAAGAAGGAACTTCTCCCATTTTTTCGGGGAAATGCACAAATGCAGTGTTGGTAACACTGGATGAGAAACTGTACGTCAATTTATTTTCTCATCTATCTGTGTGGTGAATAGTGTAAAACCTCAACGAAATACAGGAAAGCGACCAACTCCACCCATAAAAAGTTTATAACAATTATATTGGCATGTACAGGTCGAAGACAGTTAATGAATGTGTTCGAATCAGTTCAGTGTAGTGCTTCCGTGGCCTTGTATAATAGCTCTATCAGTTTGACACATAACTTTACACTCACACACACACACCCATACCAATTTAATTAAGTTTTATAAAAATTAGTGATTCCATTGGGAAATTGACACAGAATGCAGGCCATTAAGTGTGTTGTTGTTGGTGATGGGTAAGTGTATGGCTTTGGCAAGAGTGGATATTTAACATGTGAAATAGTACGCGCAGATCCCATTTGGGTGTTGTGGGCTGCAGTTTATCTGATGCAGTGTCTTATCGCTCATCTTACGAAAATGCAAGACAGAGTGAACAATCCGATGTTGCCGTGCGTCGTTGATTAGTCAGCAAGTTTATCACTTGTAGCTCAGGAAGAATGCTCATAATTATTCAGAAATTTACACTAATTTTGTTTCAATTTCATTGGAAATCTGTATTAGTAAACCAGGAAATCAGTGTTCAAGACATTTATTCGAATTCTCTGAAAAAAAAACACCGCTTGTAGTTAAAATATTTTTTAGAACTTTTAACAATTATAATTATTTTTATTTCAGTGCCGTGGGTAAGACCTGTTTGCTAATTAGCTACACAACAAATGCTTTCCCTGGAGAATACATCCCAACAGTTTTTGACAATTACTCTGCCAATGTTATGGTGGATGGTAAACCCATTAATTTGGGTTTATGGGATACAGCCGGGCAGGAAGATTACGATAGATTAAGACCATTGTCCTACCCCCAGACTGACGTATTTCTTATTTGTTTCTCTCTCGTTAATCCTGCCTCCTTCGAAAACGTTAGAGCCAAGGTAATTATTACAAAGAAAAACATAGGGGCGTGTCATTATTTTCTAATTCTTTCACAGTGGTATCCAGAAGTGAGACATCACTGTCCCAACACGCCCATTATCCTTGTTGGTACTAAATTGGACTTAAGGGATGACCGGACTACTATTGAAAAACTTAAGGACAAGAAGCTTTCGCCCATAACATATCCCCAGGTAATCTAATCTACATAGTTTATTTAGGGCCAACAAACATCCTACAGCATATATTTGTACTGGTTATCAATTGATTTTGTTTATCGTTTTGGCAGGGTTTGGCTATGGCAAAAGAGATAAGTGCAGTAAAGTACCTAGAGTGTTCAGCTTTAACACAAAAAGGACTTAAGACAGTATTTGACGAAGCCATCCGGGCTGTTCTTTGTCCAGTTATGCAAGTAAAGCCAAAACGCAGATGTGTCATTCTGTAATCCTAGATTTTTTAATTCGAATTTATGGAAATGTGAATTTTATTGTTACTACCTTTGTCTACCAAATGGCATTTTAATTTTTTTCATTGTTTTTACAACGGGAACTTTTTTAAATTATTTTTGTACTTATTACACTTTGATTTATACAGCAAGTATGATAATTGTATCAACAAGATTTTATCCATGACGTTTGGTATGTAAAGGTTGTTGCTCTGTGCACAAATTAACACTCTTCAATTGTGCTTATTGTGATTAATTATTTTGTTTTTTTGAATAATTTTTAAGAAATGATTTATATTAGTAAGAATGTTTACATATTTTCTGCATTTATATATTATATAAACACTATTAGAAGAGGCAAATGAAGAGTTTTACTTGCCAATTATTAACTGTTTGTTTCTTATTCGACTATGTGTTCAATTTTCTGGGAGGCGGTCAAGTTTCTTGGAAATTTACAGCAATAGTTTGCAACTAGGGGTGTAAAAAAGCAGTTTATCAATTTGAACAATTCTAATAATTTATTCACCCAACAGGATTTTTTTTTCAATATCCTACATGCAGATGTTGCTTTGAATTTACTTTTTTCGTTAACTAGTAGAATAATATATTTTAAAAGAAATAACGTATAGTAATTTCGTAGAAATGTACAATTTTATCTAAATAAGTTGTTGTTTAAAGAAAAAAATAATTGTTCAATGTACAGTTTTGAATTTACTAAAAAAGAAACGAAAACAGCGCATTTAACACCCGCTAAACTAAGGTGAACTTGAGAGTAAACCGAGGGTGGTGTGCTTTACTGTAAATAAATAACTTTATTAGCTTATAATAATTAAACCTACGTTAACTGTTTTTAGCATTTTAAAAATTTTATTACAGTTCTAGTTGTATCATGTATAATCATCGGTGAAAAAAAAACAAATACGTTCTATATTTTTGTATTTAATTGCTTTCTTTTCTAATTATTATTATTGTCTAAGCGTAACAGTTTACAGAGTTTTGTTGGCAAAAAAACAAGCTTGCCCGATTTTATATCGATGTTGGACCACCCGTTTAAGGAAGGTTTCTTACTAATTAAATTTAAATAAATGGATTAATGTAAGATTGTGTCATAACAGGACTGTGTGTATTTTGTAAATACTAAATATTATAGGTAATTATTAAGATTTATAGAAATAAAGTCCATAAAACACTGTACTGTTTTCTTTAATTCAAATATCCCGCTTAGAAATTGGCTACTTGTGATCTAGTTGTGAGAAGCTAACACCAGGGGAGTTTACATTTATACTAGTGGCAACACTGACATTGTTGTATTTGAACTACTACAGGTAGCAATTTTGTTTCGTTTTCCATGTGCTTTCAAACAGAAAGCAACATTTTTAATTTTAACAGCCAAAGTTTTCGTTTACTTCAATAAAAATGAGTTTATTACCTAAAACGCATCAAGAATTCAGTCAGAAGGAATACTGGGATTCGTTTTTTAAGAAACGGACGAAAGCTTTTGAATGGTAAGAGGTTAACTAACATCAAGTCTTGATTTTCTTAATTTAAATTAATTTAGGTACGGGGAGTATCCAGAATTATCAGAGCACCTGCACAAATATATAAAACAACAAGACGATGTACTCATTACAGGCTGTGGTAACTCAACTTTAGGCAGAGATTTATACGATATAGGTTACAAGTAAGTTTAGAAATTTTAAACCCCACGTGGAAAATTCACACGTATTTTCAGGAAAATCACTAATATAGACATATCACAAGTTGTGATACGACAAATGTTGTCACAAAACGAAAAAAATCGCCCCGAGTTGAAATATCTGCAAATGGATGCCCTAAAAACTTCCTTCGACAACGAACAGTTTTCTGTCGTACTGGACAAAGGTACATTGGATGCTTTAATGCCAGATGATACAGAGGAAACCACGAAGAAAATCATACAGTACTTCGAGGAAATCAACAGAGTTTTACGGACAAGTGGACGTTACATTTGCATAACTTTATTACAAGAGCATATTTTAAATATAATTTTAAGTTATTTTCCTCGGAATAATTTTATGTTTAGAGCAGTTCGCTGTTTTGAAGCTGAGAAAAAAGCTACGGAAAATAACGAGAATTCTATGCCTGTTTTCATGGTGGTTTGCACTAAATTCCAGCGTTTACCAATGCAGGTTTGTACATTAAAATTTTTAAACTTGAATCAAATATTTAAAGTAATTTGTAGATTTTAGAAGTTAATTTAGTGGGAACAGACAAAATGCAACGACTCGAGACCGTTGCAGACGTAACTTCGGAAATAACCAGCGTACAACGAGCGGCTTTTGTGTGTTCGGGTCTCAGAAAAACTTCACTTGAAGACGAAGCAGAAATTTCGTTAGACTTGCACGAAGGCTCTAGCACTAAACCAAGATTCACTGTGTACGTTGTGGATATACCTGCCGAAGCCAGACACACACAATATGCAGCTTTTATAGTACCTGAAGGTCGTGAAGCCGAGTGGTTATTCTCAACGAAAGCTGGACGAAAACACTTGGTTAAAATGACCAGTCATAACCGACTGGCTATTGTAATTTTACACAGGGGCCAAAAGTATGAATCACTAGAGTCTATCAAAGGAGAGCTTAATGAGACTGTTGTTAATTTGGCTCCGGGAAACTTGAAAAACAAGAAGGTTGGTTGTTTTTTTTTTTTAATGAACTGGATTTAGAATTTTATAAAACTCTTTTAGATAGCGTTTTTATCCCTTGGATCAGACGTTGGAAAACGCATTGTGAGATACGAAGGAAACTCCGAGTTTTCCGGTGATTATGTTATAGAAGACGTAGAAACAGATAATGGGCAAATATTCCGACGCTTATTCTTCCTAAGCAACCAATTTGTAATCCAATCCGAAGCCAAGTTGAAAATTTATAAGACACGAAAAGGCACTCGAAAAGAACTGGCTAATTTAAACTACTTGACTTGTAAACACCACGTTTACATGAGTATTGCAACGCATCTTGTTGCTAGTCAAAAAGAATCTCTAGTAGTTGTTATTGGTCTGGGAGGTGGTGGACTATGCTCATTTTTAAGCAATTATCTTCCAAAAGCTAATGTTTTGGGGGTGGATATTGACAAGGAAATGCTGAATATTGCTAACACATGGTTTGGATTTGAAGTTAGCGAACGCCTTAAAGCGAAAGTTGCTGATGGACTGAAATATTTAGAGGAAACAGCTGCTGAAAGTAAATATTTTTAATAATTTATATTATCTTGAATTATTTAAATTTTTGTAGATCAGGAAGTGGACGCGATTTTATTTGATGTGGACAGCAAAGACACTTCAATAGGAATGAGCTGCCCCCCAAAACAGTTTCTTGAAAACGTTGTTTTACGTAATGTTAAGAAAATCATAGGAAAGAAAGGTGAGATTGTACAATTTTTTTTAACACAAAGCTAAATTCGTTTTTTAGGTCTGTTTGTACTGAATATAGTGTTGAGGGACCAAACTTTACGTCCTGGTATTATATCCTCGTTAAAAGCACATTTTAAGACGGTAATATCGTATAAATTGGATGAGGATTTAAATGAAATTGTGGTTTGTTCAAATTGCCAAGAGACTGAAGAGAATTTTAAATCGAAACTAAATGAAGCTTGCGTAGATATAAATAAGTTTTTCAAGAAAGCTCAAATTAAAGACAATATAGTTGACATTGAGGAGTACCTGAAAACGTTGGAAATAAACACCTCTTCATAACATAATGTTTCAGTTTATTTTGCTTAATAAATATTACTTCGATTAAAGCACTGGTTTAAATTTAACATGTAAGTAGATATGTACAATTAATTTAAATAAATATAAAATATATAAGTAGATCTCTGATAATATTTTAAAGCTTTAATTTGAGGATAATATAACATAAAATAAATAACGACTGGAATGATTCTATCTTTGGTAGTTTAGTTCTAGGAATAATATGTTTGTACTTCATTTAACAACTTGTCGAAGCTCTCCTCATTAATTAAAATAAACCGCTTCGCCGCCCTACTAAAATAGTAAATTTCCCCCGTATAAATATCAAACCACAACGCATGTATATGCAACTCATGCTTTTCTAATCGCTTTTTCAAAAACCCATAACTGGCGATATTTTGCAACTGTTGTAAAGTGTTAATCTGCGACAGTTTGTCTTCAATATTAAACTTATTTTCCGGATCTATGTAAGCCACAAACTTCCTCAAAGGTGTTTCCGCTTGAAAAATTAGCGGCTTTCCAAAATCCGACACTTCGAGCTGTTGGAACTTTTCCAAACTGGACAAGGCGTGTGTACACAACCAAGCCCTCAATGGGGAGATACGACGATTATCCTGCGAGGCGAACTCACTGTCTTGGAGTTTGTATAACAAATTTATGGCTTTGCAATCGCTGTGTCCACAGACGATTATGTGGCGGATGTCGTTGACTACGCAGCCCAACTCTAGGGCAGCTGGTTCGTTTGTGGTTAATTCGTCGAGGAAATGCTGGGAATGTGGGATTATATTTCCGGCGTTTCGAACTAAAATTCAAACAAGAAATTTTCGAATATCCCGCTTTGGTTTTTAACAGCTCCACCAACTTACCGACGAACATGTCCCCTACATTTGTTTGAGTAAAACGTGTTGGAATCATTCTGCTGTCGATACAAGTGAAAAAAACGGCTTTTGGCTAAAAGAAATCCAAAAAATCCTTGGATAAGTATCAGTTTTTCTCTTAAAAAATTCTTGAAATAGTCAAGGCAAATTTACATAGTTGTAAATTTGTGCGTGATACAACTCACCGTTGGATTATTTTTAACTTGTATAAACTGTTGTACCATTTGCTCCTTCTTAACGCATCGGTATTTCATTATACCTTTAATTAGTTTGTCCATTTTCCAGTTATTTTAAATAAATTTACGAAAATCAACAAGTAGTTCACTTTGCCCTTGCCTCCCCCCCATGTGCGCGCCACAACTCCAAGGTTCAAAGAAAGTTTGTTATATGCATATATGTACAGTAGTTTTAATGTGATAAGAATCGATTTTTATTTCATTTGCATCAGAAACTGTATTACTACTGTAATCTATAAATATATCAACACAAGTCCAATGTACGTTTACTTTATATCAGATGCGCCTAATTAAATGGAAACCAATCAAAGGCAAACAGAACAAGAATAATAAATAGATTTCAGCGATCTATGGTTGTTGAACCGGTTTGGAAAATGTTTAAATACTTGTAAAGTCCAAAATTAATTAAATAATAGTCTTTATTAAATTATTATAAATATATAATTTCATCAGTTTTAAACGACGATGTAAAATAAAATTAGCCTAATCTTTAACATAGTAACAACATTATAGCTTTATTAGTAAACATATTAAAAATTTTTGTCTTAAATATACAGCACGCTTAAAAGTGGATATTTTGGCACGAAATTAAAACAGACTAATACCTGGATTTATCTTCCAATTGTCGGCGTTGAACTAGAGACCTTTTCTAATTTCTCAAAGTGTTTCCTAGCGTTCCTAATATTAATTAAAGTCACCTCGGATGGTATTTGAGGATCTGACATGCAAACCATCACATACGTATTACTAGTAAACATATCTATATAAGCTGCAAACGCAGAATTCCTAACTTCCATACTTTGAAACTGTGCTGCTAATTTCGAACAGGACAATTTAAACTGCTTGATGATGTTTGATACTTTTTCAAACCTGTGTACATCTCGGTGGTGTTTCCTTTGGCAATGCGAGATAACTAAAAATGTGGCTCGTTCAAACAACAACACCTCATCAGCATCGACTATATCAGCGAACGACTGTAAACTATTCTCCATTTCCTTTACGTTGGGTATCAACATGTACACTATATTTGACCACGCTCTGTATAGGGTCTCGTCCCAAATGGACGTTCGAAAACAGGTACAAACCAGCGGTTTGGACAGTCGTAACAAATCCTCCTCGCGTTCTTTGAATATCACATCACGTTGGTCCTCCGCTACCAAATCCATCTTGTGAATCAAACAGAAGATTTTTGCTTCGGGCGAATTTTGCAGGATAGCTTCTAAGCAGGTTTGATAGTAATGCATGTCGCGTTCCAGTTCACGGCTTTCCACATCGAATACGTAGATTAAAACTTCAACATTGCGGAAAATATTGTCACGCTGTGATACGAAGTAGTTTTCCATGAAGGCCTCTTGTCCGCCACAGTCCCATAGGTTTAAAACTAGATTACCCAAGAAACGAACATGAGAATGCTCTACGTCGACTGGAATAAAAATTTACATTAAATTTGAGATGGTTTTTAAGCTGGTTATATTTACTTGTCGCTCCAAGTCTTCGTGTATCTCTAGCGATGTAGTTAGCGAAAATTATGGATCTCATGCTGGTTTTACCAGAACCACTTTTTCCCATTAAAAGTACCTAAAAAACACGATGTTTAGTTTATTTGCTGCACAACGTTAGACAATGAAATTTCTTACTTTTTTCTTCATTTTGGTGAAAATTTAAGCGAATATATAGGCAACTTTATAAAAACGATTTAGTCAATAAATTAATACGAAGTTTGATAAAATTCAATTGACAGATATAAAATACACACTTGACATTCAACGTATTTATAAAACAGTGCTGCCAATATAGAAACGGAATCATTGAAAGAGAAACACTGATTATTGAATTCAATAATAATAATTTATTTAAATGGTAAACTTAACCTTAACCAATATCTTAATGTTTCTAAATATTTAAGAGTATGGCCATTAAAGCAAACTGAATTAATTTCAGCGTGCCATCTATAATTTTCTTTACTAACTAGAGCCGTTTAAACAAATTTATGTATATAATATTCATCCTATATAATAGATGTCACCTCCGATAATCAGGGCAAGAAACCTATTTTTTTTTAGTTAATTCTAACCCAGAAACTGTGATAATTTAAATAATAATTAATAGTTTATAGTTGTCCTTAAGTGTTCAGCTTCTCCTAATGACTATTTTCTGAAAATAGTGAAAATTAAAGCAGTAACACTAAATCCAAATTACTGCCAAATACTATTTAAAATTCTTCACGTTTGCAACCCTGAAACTGTATGACGTTCAACAAACAACAAAGAAATTAAACCTGAATAATATGCAGTTTAAAACATATTATGTAGTGTTCACTGATTAGATGCTAAAATATGAAATTAATGCTGAGCCAATAGAAGTTACATAGATTTATTTAATTTATTGACTTTTCCAGTTTTCGGAACGTACTAATATTTTGTCATTTAAGCAACGACATATGCACTAGAAAAAATTTTCAAATTGTCCTGCAGTCGAGTGTGACGGAAAATCAACTAACGATGTACGTTTTTAGTTGATCACTGGAAAATGGTGGTCTCTACAAATATAATCGGTGTTTAGATATGGGTTTTGTATATATCCTCGTCTAAATGTATTTGGTTTAGAACGAATTTTAATTCCACTGTAATATTTCACTGTGTTTAGTGAGTTTTTCGCAACTAGTGCCTGTCATATTTAGGTAGGTATGTCCACTCGCACTGCATTAGTAACAGTATAATGGCCTTTTTCTAGTAGAAGGGCTGACGCATACCGGCGGCGCGCCCATAAATTCTGTTTTCCACACTGCAAAAACAAGCATTGTGATATCATTTGTGATTTGTGGTGGTTTTAGTTGAGAATGTCTTCGGATGACGAGAAGCCACCTGCGCCCCCCGTACGTTTGACATCGAATAGGGGCACAGATATCGTCAACAGTTCCATAGCAGTTGATCGGCCACTGCCTAAAGAGCCCGAGGATGCCGACCGGAAGAAGAAAACGCTTAAATCGAAGAAGGCAAACAAGTTATCAACTTATACCAGTGATAAGCCAAATATTTCTTATCCCACAAATTTCGAGCATACGGTGCATGTGGGGTTCGATCCAATTTCTGGCGAATTCACGGTGAGTAATAAAATTATCTTTATCCACTGTGTGTGTCAAGTCGAGTCGAGTGTAGGGGCTTGGTTTTTTGTACGTAACTTTTCAGTTTAATATAATAATTATTATTCTGTTACAAGCTGCCAATTAAAGTAAGTAACACGACGAATTTTTGTTTAGTTGCATTTAGATTTTTGGTGTTTTTTTGTAGTTTTATGTGTGTTTTCTATTGTGCTAAACGCACTTTCTATTGTAATTAAATTTGAACACAATTAGCAATTATATGGTGTGTTTTACAATATCACGCGGCGAAAGTTGATTAATATATTATTTTTTAGGGCATGCCGGAAGCTTGGTCGAGATTGTTGATGAATTCGAATATCAGTAAGCAGGAACAGAAGAATAATCCACAAGCTGTGTTAGATGTCCTCAATTGGTATGATAACACCACTAAAGATCCGCCAAATACCAAATATATGACAAAGACGACACCCACAACACATTCAGGTTTGTAATCTCTTGGTTTCCTGTTAAATTCGATAATAGCAGCACTTCAGCTAAGAAAAGTTTTTTTTTTTAATTCTTAAAATAATTGCTAATTTACTGTCCTTTACTAAAGTTAATTTTCCCTCTTAATGTTTAGGCTCATCTTTAAGTAGAGTGTCAAGCTCAAGCCCCAGTAGCACAACCCCAACCGAAGGCGAAGCCGGCCCCCAGTCCTACCACAGTCCAGCCCACGCTGTTAGTTCAGAAATCGAAGATGAAGCGCCACCGCCCCCAATCGCCAGTCGTCCAGAACGCACCAAAAGCATCGTAAGTACAAATCAGTATTCACAAAGTAAATTGTGTAATTGTGACATTCTGATTTTGCAGTACACCAAACCGATTGAGGAGCAACAACCCCAAAACACCAACACACCACCGCAAAGTCTTAGTCCAGCTCATACCACGCCAACGCACACCACCAATTCGAATTCAAACAGCACTCCAGGTGCACCGATTTTGGATAGAAATAAGAACCAAGCTGGGCCTGAAATGTCGAGAGCGGCATCGGAAAAACGTAAAAAGAAGATGAGCGATGATGAGATTCTAGAGAAATTGCGTAGTATTGTTTCTGTGGGCGATCCGAATAGACGCTACATGAAAGTTGATAAAATTGGACAGGGGTAAAGATATAAAATTTTTGGTAATTTGTTTGTTATATTGCCTTGTTACAGCGCTTCGGGTACTGTTTATACGGCTATGGAAAATTCCACTGGCATGGAAGTGGCCATTAAACAGATGAATTTATCCCAACAGCCTAAAAAAGAACTGATTATAAATGAAATTCTAGTCATGCGAGAGAAAAAGCACAGCAACGTTGTTAACTACTTAGACAGTTATTTAGTAAATGAGGTAAACTATCTTGAAACCCGCAAAAATCCACCTGACTATTTTTACGTTTTCCTATAGGAACTCTGGGTTGTGATGGAATATTTACCAGGCGGTTCCTTGACTGACGTAGTAACTGAAACTTGTATGGATGAGGGCCAAATTGCAGCTGTATGCCGCGAAGTTCTCCAAGCCTTGGACTTTTTGCACTCGAATCAAGTTATACACAGAGATATCAAATCCGATAATATTTTATTGGGACTTGATGGGTCTGTAAAACTAAGTAAGCAACTTGTAGCAAATCTAGTTATAGCAAGTTAATACAAATGTGTGATTTTACAGCTGATTTTGGTTTTTGTGCTCAAATTAGTCCGGAACAATCAAAGAGAACGACAATGGTTGGCACGCCTTATTGGATGGCACCGGAAGTGGTCACCAGGAAATTTTACGGGCCTAAGGTGAGATACTCTTATAAGAAAACCATTTACAGATGAAAGTCTTCGGTATAAATTCAGTGGTAACTTTTACAAATACCTGATTCTATTTTAAGCCACACAAATGTAAAAGTTTATTTATTAAATTGAAACTATTATTGAAAATTCCATATTAGGCAACACGCTCATCGTATATGGAGTAGCAAATTATCCTATAATAGCCACATGATGCAACAAAACTTTTTCGTCGTATTTTTTTCACGAATAACCTTTAATCAACGTTAGAAACTCTTCTTTATTTTTTCTCAGGTTGACGTGTGGTCGTTGGGTATAATGGCGATCGAAATGATAGAGGGCGAGCCCCCATATCTAAACGAAAACCCCCTAAGAGCCCTGTATCTTATCGCCACCAACGGCAAGCCAGACATAAAAGATAAAGAGAAACTGTCACCTGCCTTCCAAGACTTTTTAGATCAATGTTTGGCTGTGGAAGTGGATAAACGGGCGTCGGCCCGTGATTTACTAAAAGTAAGCATTCTGTTGCAAAGTTAGTTGTGGATTTTAATGTATTGTTTTTCCAGCATCAATTTTTAAAGTCTGCTCGACCATTAGCTAGCCTAACACCATTGATCCTCGCGGCAAAAGAAGCGGCTAAATAGCATTAGCGTTAAGTTTATGAAACCCTCGAGAGGACGCGTTCTCCCTCGAAACTTGTATTATATTTTAAATGTGACGGACTATATCCCATGTTACTAGAAATGCATACAATTTCGTTTTGTTTTAATGTAACAAACTGTATATTACCAATAAGAAAAATTAATTACTAGAGAATAAGATTCGAATAATATATTGTTTTGAATGTGCTTGCAGTTCTAGTTATGTGGGTGGTATTTTTCTTAGGGACGTAAGCATTTAATAGAGCTATTTGTATGTGACAGGAGACTGTGCCTAATTTCACAATAATACGCGCATTAAACTATTTATAGGCATTTGTTATGTATAAATTTGTCATTGTTATTGTTTATAAAAAATGCATATTGATGTGTGGGATAGTGGTGATCTTTAACTGCTTGATTATTTTAGTTTTGTTCTTTTCAGTGATATCTTTTGTTATCGTACTTTATTTATTTCTAATAGCAGCAAAGAACAATAGCTATTTTTCTTTTTATGTATTGTCACCACAATCTAATTGCTTTCTTCATGCAGCCGCTTCTATTGACTGACGTTCCGGTATTCCGCTAGGCAGTTTCTTATTTCCAAACCAATCAGAAAGTGCAAATTATTTAGTAATGTTTTTACTTTGTCCACTTAGGCTTTTACCTAACCATAAGTATTTTATATTCTATTTATTCTATTATTTTTTATAACTATTGATATGTATCGTGTTTTCTTTTTATTATGTGAATTTTGTTTGTTAAGATATTTTGTAACAAATTAGAACAAAAGTATATTATAATAAAAAATCAATACTATATTGCCTGTCAAAACAAAGGTCTACAGTGTGAATGTGTGTATGGTTGTTTATCTAGTTATAGTATTTTTGCACTAGTATTTATGAAAATAAAAAAAATATTGTGATTGCATAGACATATTGTTGCCAATGGAAGACGATAGTGTGTGGTATTAAATAAATCATTTTATAATAACAAGTTGGTTGGATGTTTTAACAATAATTTATTGCCAAAGGAAAATAAAATTCGACATTTAAGTAGGTATGTTGGTAAATTTTTATTTTAAATCAACAGTAAACTTCAGGAGATTTCCACACTTTCAATATACATATCAATTTATCTATAAAATTAATTTTGTTTTACTTCTTTTGAATACAAATTTCGTCTAATTTCTCTAATTTTAAAATTATCACAGCTTAACAACTGGAATTAAATTAAAGAACACATCGATTTCAAACAATTTTTTTACAAATATAACTGGTTGCAAATTTTAAATAAATATTATGCTAAAATAAACTCTACACACTTAACTGCTAAAGCTAAGATTTATAAAAATATATTTGTAAAATACTTGCTGCAATTTCCAAATCAAACCCTTCCATCTATGATGTAATTTTAACATAACTTAATTGCTTCGCTCAAACTACCTTAATAATTAATCAGTCTTCCAATCAAATTTGACTGTGATTTCTTCATCTAAAAAACCTTTTTGAATAGTTTCTTAAAACCTCTTCTCTCCTTTTTTGGCGTTTGCTCCTCCGCACTACTCGAAACACTGTTTCCATTAGTTAGACCACCGGCGTCTTTCTTAGAATTATTTTCATCCAAACTAGCAGACTCTCTTGCCAGTTCTTTAGGTTGACCATTCTGACTAGTAGAAACGCGTTTTTGCCGGACATCAACCGCAGTTTGTACAAAATCCGGAACATCAATCGAGCTCATATCCACTTTCATTGGCAACGGCTCCAGAGTCGAATGCTCACTTTCTTCTAGGGCAAACGGAATTATTTCTATACCATGCGCACTGCCTTCCACCCAATCCTCTTGGTTCCAAATCTTACTAGAAGTGAGCTTAGGAGTAAATGCTTTTCCTTCCGAACCTGAGTAACTATATCCGTTTTCTTCGCTTAAAGTATTAATAGATTGAGTTCGTCTAATCGCAGGCTTTTTCTTCTTTTTTCTACGATCTTTACCCAACATACGCTTATCAGTTTCATTAGATGTCGTCGCAGACCTAACGATTTTTAAAGCTTGATCACTGGGACGTCGTTTTTTCTTTGGTGGATGATTATGTGTCACAACATCGATAGATTTACGACGATGAATCTCAACAGGTGTCTCAGTAGCGCCAGCCGACGGTTGACGATTCCGCCGTCGAGCACAAAAGGTCAAAACACCAACAAGGAGAAAACTGGTGACAAACAGCCAACCCAACGTGGCGGTCCAACTGTTTCGCTCGGAAAGCAGCGTCTCCACTGCGATTGTAAGCGAGTCTAATCGCTCCTCCAACTGTTTGTTGCGCTCGTCTTTTTTGGTGCTGTCTTCGTGTAGAGTTACGATGGTTTTCTCCAAAAGCCGCTGCATTTCCTCCACTTGTTTCTTGTAGCGTTTGCTTAGCTCCTCCAAATACTGACTAGATAACGACATGTTTCTTTCAAGAGCCTGGAACAAAACGGGAAATTAAACAAAATAACAATTTTAAACTCGCTCCTACCTTAATTCTGTTGGAAAGTCTCAAAAACACAGATTCCTTTTGTACTTGTGGAGGAGTGGTGCTAGTTGGATTTGGTAGCGTATCTCCATTTAGTTCTGATATAATATTATCTAAATGCTCGTCCAAAGTTTCCACACTTTCCGTAGTGGTTTCCACCACGTCTTCCAAACTGTTTTCCATTGGAACCTCTGGTTCAACCGCGACTTTTTCAAGTGGTTCACTTGATGGCTCCTCCAAAACTTCCGATGGCAACACACTGGAAGCTTCCGGTAAACTAGTAGTAGTGACAATTGTGGACTCCACTAAATTCACGTCACTGGTCAGTACTTTGGTTGGATTAATTTGTGATGTAGGAGTATCAGTGGAACAGCTAGATTTTGCCACAAGGCCATCTGTACGCTCCAGGACTAGTGGATCAGTTGCAAGGATTTCCTCTTTTAAACCAGTTTCTACTTTAACAACTTTCGGCTCAGCAGTTTCAATATTTATAAGCGTGTCTCCAGAAGTAACATTTTGAGTTACATTACCACAATTAATACTGCTAATGTTAAGTACAACTTTATTCTCGAGAATCGCCAAGGAATTGCACATGGCGCCTAGGTAACTAGTAGAAAAAAACGATTTAACACATTCGGGGCAAGAATTCAAACTTCTGTTGGATTGCTTTGGGTTCAAATCAAATCCAAAACGTTGACAAATATCCGAATGTAGCAGAGCCTTACTTATAAAAGGAATACCAATCAAATTTCTGATCTGAGTCGATCTGCAACTCAGCAACTCATACACTAGTCCAAAAATAGGGTCAGTACAATTGTCACAAACCACCAAGTGGCTGGGGCTACTACAACTGTTAACTAAAGGCGAAAAACTCAAAGTATTGTTAAGTTTCTCTTGTGTTTGATTACTGCTATTTTCTTTTTTCCCTAGTACCTCCGCCGCTTTCTTAACCATGGAAATAACAGCATCCGTAGCGGAACTAAATAAGTTTTTAGTTGCATCTCCATTTTCCGCGTCCAGAGGCTCATCGTCATCATCGTCTTCCTCTAATGGATTTACATGTGCTGGGTCCTCTTTTTGCAGCACTTCAAATACTGAAGTCCCGTAGACGCGAAATAATGATATAGGACAGAAATGCTCTGCACCGTAATGTGATTTAATCTCCACTTTAATGTACTTGCCAAAAATTTGAGGCTCCAAGTCAAAACTTTGTATATCTTTTTCGTCTTTCGCAGTGAACTGTCCGACAATTGACCATTCTCTACTCGGAAATCTGTCGCTGAGGGACACAGTGAAATCTTTAGGCGACGACGAAAACAATTCATAATTAGCCAAGTCGATTTTCTTCGTCTGAATCGCCTCGCATAACTCCACAATAAACCAAATCCGACTAGTACACGCGTTTAATTTATATTCATCTCGCGAGGGCGACAAAACCGCTCCCGGACTAACAGACTCCGGATTCGCAGCGATTACTTTAGCTCCACAGTCCAACGACGCGTAGTTCTTCCAACGCAACTTCGCACCAGACCCTTGCTTACCATTGGAGTTTTGTCCCTGAACCGACGAGTTCACTTGTTCTTTTTTCTCGGCTTCCTCGAGATGTTTTTGGGCCCACTCGGAAAACGAGGGAATTTCCTCGGTTTTATCGGTTAGATTTTGAGGGGCAAGCGGTTTTAAGTCATCTAGTTTTTCCGTAGGTTCACTGGATGCAGATCTGTTTTCACTTGTTGTATTTTCTGAGGGGGTTTCAGGGGTTTGTATGGGTTCTGTAACATTTTGGGTGGGTTTTTGAGGGGTTTCCTCTGGTTGACTAGTTAGTTTAGGAATGTCGGCTCTTTGTTGTAGTTCTGCCGTTGCTGGGTCTGATAATGTTACGATTACTGGGGGGCCATTTCCGATCACACTGAAAAGGAAATTTTTAATCAAAAATTGATAAAGTTTGGACAAAAAGGGCATAAGATTTTAAAAATTCGTTTCCTGCTTTTAGCTATTAATAGAATTATTCATTCGACTCCCAGTTATTTCGTCAAACGCATCCGCAAGTTTATTTTTAACTAGTTTTTTGGTAATTAACTGTTAAAAATACTGAAACTTAAAAATAGAAAGTCTATTGAGTAGAATAAATTGCAAATTTGTTAATATAATTAATAATTACTAAATTAAAAAAATTTCTTATTGATTAAAATTATTAACTAACGAAGAGAAAGGTTTCCATTAAAATACATATATTTTACACCAGGTGGAAGGTTCATGACTTAAAAACGTATTTAATCTCCATGCATACAGGTTTTTATCATGACTTCATGTATCCGCATATATTCTATGAATTATATTGCGAGACCCTACAGCGATAACCGATTATGAAGAAAAATAAACGAGTAAATATGTGTTTATTATCATGTAGATAAATCCTCGATCAATAGCATGACGTTACTAGACAATTGTAAGAAAACTATAAATGCTTGTAGGCATGCACAAAACAATTACATCAGCTAGAAAAAACATTACACAGACCCATATTAATGTTAATTAAAAAACAAATAGAACTCAATAAAGATAATTATCTTAAACAGATGTTAGTCCCACATAATGTTTTATAAAATAAACAACTGGAATGTAGAATGATATCAATTTGCTATCTCATGTTCCTGATATGAATATCATGCATATCTTACAAAGCAACGGATATTTTGTAACAATACATCGCATAGTTTTTGTTACATTTCATATTTTACATATTTTTTTCCAAGGAAGTTTATTTGCAACACAAATTTCGACAGGTAATAAATGAATAGAATAGGTGTTTCGTCAACCTTGAATAACTATTTCTATTCCCGTCCAAGTACGATTGGATTGGTTTTATCTTGTCTCAGGCCGTTCGAACCTTATAAAAGTTAATTAGCTTAAAAGTGGCGTATTTTCGCTAATAACTATAATAATAAAATGATGAGTAAATATTGCAATTGAAAATATCTTTTTGTTGCAGTTAATTTGTTTACCAAAGATAGTAAACAAATAAAATAGAAAACATTGTTGCCCAAAACATTATTTTCAAAAGCAAGGTCAGCGTATATCGGGTGATTATTTTTATTCAATAGTGTGGCGCCGAAAAAAATTACACACTTTATTTCGCGTAACTTAATCAATACTGTGAACACTTAAATAAAATACTACAATAATAATAACAATAATATCTGAGTAATTCATTAAATATTAGTAAAACGAGATTATCTAGAAATTTTTTTTTAGTACCACTGTGTCGCAAAATTTTATCATTTATGATTTATGGATTTTTAATAGAATTCTATTAAAACCTAACACAATAAATTTTATGCACAATATACAGTTACAGAGCGTGGGAATTTTATCTAAACATTGACCGCCTACAGCGTCCCAATGCAAAATTATCGAGACATTAACCCACATGGCTAAAATTAAAAACTCATGTTTCTACACATTGCACAAGTCATTGCTTTATCCATATTTTTACCGCATTCTTTTCAAATAATAAACATCAAAATACGACTAAAATTAGAACATCTTGTTGAATGTTTTTACGCCTCAACTGAACTTTGTTTACGTTAAATTGTAGTAAAATTTGAATAAAATCTAAATAGTAAATAAGGGCAAGCGGTCAAAAGTTCGAAAAATACTTTACATTTACAATCAACAAACACTCCTTACTCGTTTGCTACTCCAGAGTTTTGTGAGACAGCCTCAGAAAACACTTGCTTTCCAAACTCCTTATCCTCCGACTCTGCCTGTTTTTCACTGTTTTCATTAACTACATTCTCCACTACACTAGGTTCTAATATACTATCACTACCATAATCTACAGGATTTTCAATGTTCGGGGTGTCTTTTTTATCACTGGAACTACTAATAGAAATGTTTTCTGGAACAATTGTAGAACTAACGGTTGCTGATGTCTCTCCATGGTCAGCACTAATGAGGAATAGATGAGAAGGGCTACAAGATAATTACTTTAACAATATTGGATTATGCTACGAATTTCTTAGTACTTACGAATTACAACATAATACACAAAATAAAATATACTGGAACGTTATGTCTCTATACTTCATTTTAATAGGGACCTAATAAGTTTAATTAATGTCATGTTTTATGTTATGTTAATCGATATAAGTTGATGATTAAAATACGCCGATATTTGAAGAGGATATAAGTAAATGAGCTTGATTAACGTTAAACTGACGTGTACTATAACAGTTGGTAATGAAAATGAAATGTCAAGGCTGGAAAAAGTAGAGGTGGAAGTTGTCAAATTTCAGTGTTGCCAATAGGGAAAAAACAGATTTTGGCTTCAATTTTATCTAGTTTTAATAAGATTAATTAACTTTTCTGTCAAATTTTCAACTAAATTGTAGTATTTTGTGCATTTTCACTGTTTGAAGTTTGACTTGAACTTAACAATTTGAATTAATTAAGGTTTAAAGTTAGTAGTTCATATGCTACGTAAGCATAATCGATTTTTCTTAATCAGGACCGTACTACCACATTTCAGTAAAAAAATGCTTTATTTTAATAATATAAAATTTTATTACATTTAGATTTCTGTAAGTTGTAAATAAAACCGGACAATAGTCAATAAATAAATTAAAATTCTTGCACAAATTAAAAATTCAACTAAGTTTTGGTCGAATCTTTTCGTACATAACATTTTGAGTTTTAAACTTTAGGGTATGTTTTTTGATAAAATGAAATTGTTCCAACGCGAATTCGTACAGTTCGTTTTCCATTTGCCACACAGGACTTTCCTGAATTTTTTTAACAGTCTCCGCATTGGGTAAGTCTTTTTGAACAGTCTGTCTTAAATGCGATTTATTACTATTTAAGTAATGGTCCATGGCACCTTTGAACATTCTTGGAAGAGTCTGCTCTAAAACGGCTATAAAATCATCCAGTTCTTCCGTTACCCCCACTAAAAGGTAGTTGTTTATTAAGTTTTTCTTGGCTTCATTTAACGCCCATTTATTGCCGGGTTTCCTGGAACAAATTGGTTTTATCGGGGATTTACGGTGGAGGGTAAAACTTACCAACAGTTGGCAGCGTGACCACAGAAAAATGGTATCTGTAGCCACATGTTATTGGGGTCACACTCTGATAAGCTTCTTTGCACGCATTCATCAAAAGTCTAAAAGAAAAATTTTTAACCAAACCGAAATGAAAAGTAACGTTATTTAACCATAGTATTTCCGTGTTTTTTTCTTACTAAGTATGGCCTGTAATTATCGCCATATCGTACGAAATAATAATACGATATAAACCGGTCCAAAGGCTTACGAATCAAGTTGATAAATAGAGGGTCTGGTACTCCAAATCTAAGAGAAACCTTCAGTAACAAACTTCAAAACTATTATGTAAACTTACTTGGAGAAATCGATATAAGCAAAATGTCCATGGTAGAAAGCCGGTTTCATACTTTGCCAATTCGTAACATTGTTTACAAACTTGAGCTGGTTGTTCAACGACAACACATGGTTATTTGCTGTGATATTTACATGTAACACACGAAACTTATTCCGTTTACAGAGATCATAAGCTACACCAACAAAACTAGTGGACCCCGTTTTAGGTACACGGTTGTAAACTACTACCAAATCATTTTCATCAATGACTCTTTTGGTCTCCTCTATACTAATTACACTCTCGTGTTTCTTTTGGCCATATTCTAAAAAAGTTTTATTGTAAATCTTGTTAAAACAGCAACATTCACTTACCTAAACTCGTTATTTTGTCGTAAAGTTTTGCTAATTGTATTTGGTAAAAAGTTGCAATTATGCTTATTAGAAATATTATTAACAAGTAAGTTAGTTTGGGGTTTAACATAACGGAAAAGTGGTTGATTTATGGGATGAGTATTACATTATAATTCTATGACTAAAAAGATTTTTGGGAAGGAGCTTTGTTTACCTAATTTGTTTATAGGTTAATTAGGTACTGAATAAAGTTAGGTGCATAAAGAAGTTTATCCAGCGCCACTAGTACATGTGTGTATTTTGGGTTGCCTATCTTACAGGATGCTAAATGAATTATACGGGGGTGCGTAAAATGTTCAAACTTTACACGATAATTTTTGGGGTATATTGAAGAAAAAAAAAGAGATCTATGGATATTTACTTTGTGATTTGCGAGGACCAGATCCTTGGTGATTTGTTATAAAATATTTGAGAAAAAAATGATAATTTTGAAAATCTGGAAACGATTATTAAGTATCTACATACTAATAATTTTTATGGACCATTTTCCAGTATTATTTTGAATAAGATAAAAATTGACTCACCTACAGATTATGCAACGAAAATTTTTTACGTATGCAAAATCGATTAATTATTTTTGTAGAATTTTATTTCTACATACCAAAAAAAAAAAATTTGAACAAAAGTACTATTTTCTAATAAAAATATAATTATTCATTGAATTTTAAAATAATAATTCCTCTATCATTATTTTGAAAATCATAAATTTAATATTATTTTTTATATAAATTACTTACGATAAAATATACAGGGTGTGTCTAAAAGGTCTTTACAAAATCTTACCACAAGTTTTTGGGCTCAAAATAATTCGATTGAACCATACATACCTTAGTCCAAAAGCTCCTTCTTACTGAGTTACAGGGCGCTAAAAAATATCTTTCCAAATCGTTTTTTAAGTATATCTACAGAACGGTTTAAAGTAGAGACTTGAAATTTGGTGGGTTAATAAGTCTATAAGGAGGCTGCAATGTGATGGTATTACAACCAAAATAATATTGTTCAGTGTCGTATTTATAGGGGGGACTCAGTGTTTTTTTGGATATTTTTTGTAGGGTATTGAATTTTTTTACAAAATAACAAGAATTATGATAGATAAGCTCAAGACACGTAAAATAGGTATACTTGTTTGACTTGCGTTAACTCAACTGTTTGCGAGATATTTAACTTCGAAAATTTTTTTTCTATAAAAACAATTTGTGACTTATTCTGTAAAGTAAAAAATATTGGGTCACTCTAATACAGCTGATTCTATGTCCAAAACTAAGCATTAATGGTTGTAGAAACTGACCCCCAAAAATGTTTCGTTACTAAAATACAGGGTGTTGAAAGACGTATTTTTTATTCGTCCTCTATCTTTTTTAGGTATATTTACAGAACGGTATACGATAGAAATTATGCTTAGTTTTGGACGTAGAATGAGCCGTATTAGAGTGAACCAATATTTTTGACTTTACAGGGTGTCACAAATTGTCCATTTAACAGCAAAAAAATTTTTCAAAGTGAAATATCTCGCAAACAGTTGAGTTAATGCAAATCAAACAAGTATAACTTTTTTACGTGTCTTGAGCGTATCTATCATAATTCTTATTATTTTGTAAAAAAATTTAATCCCCTACAAAAATTATTCAAAAAACTCTGAGATATATTCGATAAGTACGCCACTGAACAATATTATTTTGGTTCTAATACCAACAAATTGTAGCTTCCTTATAGACTTATTAATCCACCAAATTTCAAATCTCTACTTTAAACCGTCCTGTAGATATACTTAAAAATTATTTAAAAAAATATTTTTAGCGCCCCGATTAAGGAAGAACTTTTGGACTAAGGTATGTTTGGTTTAAACGAATTATTTTGAGCTCAAAAACTTGTGGTAGGATTTTGTAAAGACCTTTTAGAGTATATAAATTTAAAAGCGACAACTAACTAATTTAATCTAGAATTTTAAATAACGTCCAATAAATAATTATACATATAGATTAGTATAAAGGGTACAAAACGAAATTGATCATAGACAAAACTAAAGCACGTTTTTTACGATTAAAAAATTCAGTTTCCATGTACAAATATAAAAATTATAGCTTTGAAGAATGAACACATAACATTTTATTTCCAAATATGGAAAAATAATTATCAGTTTGCATTACCCAATTACAATATGTTGCTACCGATGATTAATAGCTATTCTTTCTTAATTTAATCATGGATTTTTCGAAGCACACGCTATTTATTACTCTAATAACCGCTAAGAAACTCTAAGCTGTTATTACATATCTACATATTTTTTTCAATTTTTATTTTAATTATTCAGAATCTAGTGCGACTTGTCGGTGTATGTCGTCGACAGGTCAACAGAAAAAATTTCTTGGATAAACTCTGATGTCGACCAATTACAATTCGAAATACTGTTTACGTTATAGAGGTCATATTACAGTATTTTACTTTAATAATATATGCAGCGTTTGAATTCTCGAATAATTAACTATTAATCACCTATATTCTTCGATCTAAAATGTATAGGAGTGTAGATATTATTATTTAATGTATTAATTATGAGGTAAGTGAACGAAATGCGGATGGAAGATGAAAGGCAAATGAAGCACCTGCAATATATCACTGTAAAAATACAAAATGTACCTACAATTAAAATGTGATGTTGCTGGGTTGTGGGGTATACAGCTCATAATACTGATGTGTTATTGGGAAATGTCTACGATTTTATGGAAGGAATTTCTATGAATTTGTTTTTTCAAGAAACTGAAATGATTAATTAGTCAAACAACTCAAAATTTTAAATAAATATTAGCAGTTGGTGCATAATTGCAATTCAGGTTTGGTACTTTCATTTATCCATTTTCTTGCGATCCTTAAATGATTGATATCCTCACTTATTGTAAATAGATTAACTGGTTGGTGTACAACAGAAAAAGAACAGTAATTGATCAATGCCATCGATAATAGGAAAGCAAAAATATTATACGCTTCATAAAATATCATGCGCGAACGGACACCGGTCAGGTAAGTACGGCGACGCATTTCCATGGAAACTCATAGCAAAGGCAGGCATTCATTAATTATTCAAATTTCCAAGCATTTTCACGGTTTTACCAATGATAGCCAACCACAGTACAGTTAAATACAGTGTCAGAGAACGGTGTCGGTTATTCTTTGTTACGACACATAAACATTAAAGGACTTAATTAGTCTGTCAGTTAATAACAAAGGAATAAAACTTTTTGCAAAGGCGCAGTTTAGCCGATTGCAATTATGTAGTGGTGAACATTTGTGGTTTTAAATATTTTGGACGAAGGTGGCAGTTTCGAAAGGTGTTGTTGTCTCGATGAATAAATCGCAAACGACAACGCGGCATCCGCGTCTTTGCTTACATCCTTGTGACCTGCGAACTTTACTTAACTATACTTAAGCCGTGAATACTAGAATATGGGAATCTGTCTAGACACAGGTAAGAAATTCAAAAATATAAACATATTATTGCCTTCGAGAACTAAATTTATACAAAAAATCTCAAACAACGAAACATTATAAGTTGTATTTCAAATTGTTATGAATTATTGCATCAAGTTATGATTTATTGCTGCGCCTAAGTAGTGAACGAAGTTAATCATAAAATTTACCAATAACAATAATGACAAATTCGTCTATATAACTAATGTTTATTCTATTGGAACCGCGCCATCGATTTCACATGATATCCATTAGTTAGAAGTGTACGTCAGAAAGTTTTAAATTCCGAAATTTGTATTATATCAAAACTATTTATACAATTTTCAGAAAGTTAAATAAATAAAATTTATTAGTTCATAAAATATTCAACTTCACAAATAAAAACTTTTCAAATAATATCACAATTATGAAATTTAAATCATCTCCATGTTTTTTTTTTGTTAAACTAAATCACCTTCATAAATTTGGTAACTTCAGTTTAGTTGTTTACTACTAGATATTTCTAGATGAAGTTTTGTTTCCACATTTTATTGAACCACTAACTTTTATATATAATTCCTTGAAAGCATCTCAATAATTTCAATAGAAACAAAAATGTAACTTTGTAACCCTCAAAGAAATATTTCAAATTGTTTTTCGGACATTTTCAAAAGAATTTCCCTAATAATCGTTTTTTGCTTTTTGTGTCTGTCTACGCAACAAAAACTTTAAAAAATCTTTTCAACAAAGTGTTTTAGGATAAAAATAATGAATACTTTTTACATTATTGGGGCTTACAAAGAAGAAAGGATATAAAGCATCAGATGTATTTCCTTTTTCCTTTTATGACATGCAATTTCCTTTCAAACGATTATCTTATCGGATGCTCTCTGAGGATGCTTTATTCGTATATGCAATCTGAATCAGTTTCTTAGATAGTTTTGCGGAAAGTAGAAAAATAAGAATTTAACTTAAAAAATTACAGGAATTTCCACTAAAACTCAAAAGTTACAATTTTATTTCTAACTTACAATTTTGGCGGATGCGCTGGGTTTAAAGGAATTATAATTTTCGCAAACTGAAGATTGTTAATTACGAAGACCTAATATTTTCTGATTATATTAACCTTTTTGATATTTTTAATAAACCTCTCAATTGTTTAAATATTTGGCGGATGCGCCGGGATAACACAATTTCATTCTCCTTAAAGTAAAAATTGTGTAGGTACCAGTTTCTGACTATATTAACTTCTCGTGATATATAAAATCATTTTCAGTTTAGCAAAGGCAACTTTTTTGTTAAAAGTTGATTCCCGGAGTTCGTTACTCTAATTTCAGTTCATTTTCTTTGTACACTCATTCCAATGTAGACACACATTCACAATTCACACTCAAACCTATTATTAACCCCACAAAAACTCATACATATTAATTTCTCTTGCATGCTGTTTTAATTACGTTGGAGGCTTTATACAATAAAAGTCTTTGTTACGTTGCAATTGTATGGGTATACTAATTATACAAAAAAACAGCCCTATACAATGTAAAACTAAAAATAAAATTTATATTTGGAGTTCGTGTTCTTAAATTACATCCAACTAAAAATAGGCCCTAATTTGAAAATTACGGAAATGCGCCATATATATTATCCTTTTGTGCGAAAAATTCTTTGTTTAAGACAATAAAATCTTCTATACCAAAACTAAATATAAATTTCAATGCTAGATTTTGCACAACTGTTGTGTGATTTTCAAAGCGTGCTCCAAGTTTTCCCTTTGTCCTTTGAAACAGCAGCAAACTGACGTAAGAAAATAGGCAATTGAATGGGCAAGCATTTACTAGCAATCGTGAAGGACTTCCGATGGGGCGGGGGTGTTTCACGATCCAATGAATGTAAATAGAATAGCCTTGCACCTTGGCCACTGATATGATCGGTCAAGGGACCTATAATCCATACGTCGAGGGCGCCAACGGTCGATGTCGGTAGACACGCATGCACCCACCTACGTAAATCTTGAAAAAAAAAAATGAAAGCTCAACCGATTTCGAATTTACGACCAAGTGGGAACAATTTGCGCTCGTAAAGCTGCAAATTATACGAAAAAATGACACGGAATAATTTACATATTAACAATGCGCGAGAATAAAATGTGAACATGCTTCGCCGCTGTTATTTAACAGGCGGTTTTTTTGTGGTAAATTGTTTATGTTACCACCACCAAACAGGTGAATTCGTAATCTGTGATATACCACACACAGGTACATAAAATGTTTTGTCACGCGATAGTCCATACGAAATTTGTTTGTGTACGTATGGGGAAATTATGGGAAAATGACCAACGCTCAGACGTAAAACACTTTACAAAACATCAGGATTAATAATGGCCATTATTAAGTCTTAATTAACACTGCGGCGTTGTGTTTGTTCTGGAAAAAATGAAATATAATTTTGTGGAAATATGTTTTTAGAAATTAAATTTATTGATCCAAATTGGTTTGTTTTCGTTTAGTGATCATTCATTAATTTGTATTCGTAAAAATTGATTATTATGAAAACTAACCCAAACCTAAATATGTATAATATTAGTAGAAATATTATAACAAAAAAACTTCATAATTCTGTATAGATTAGATACTATAACTAACAATCAGTAATAGTATATTACACTATAAGAGAAGAAAGCGACCCTTTTCCATTGAGTCGCCTCGGGCTATAATTCTACGAGAGTGGAAAGGACACTTTCTTCTCGAGCGGTGTATATTATTTTTTCTACTGCCTTATTCCGAAATGTGCTAAACTTATATTTACTAAAAAAGTTAAGAATTTTTCAAGAAAAATTAGTATGTAACCTTGATCGTATTCCTTAGAAACGCTGCAATTAAATATTTTGCAATCGTTGTCAAATCTGTCAACGTTCTCAACTTGTGATTTAAATTATTATAAAAAGTATTTATTTGTCTATGTTTTAGAAAAGGATTTACTTAAATAGAATACAGTGACGGAGAAAATAGTAGTGATGTAGGCAAGGACATTAAAGAGGCCGTAAATGTAGCAACTCTGAATTTGTTAACTATCAAATTTTTTACTTTCTTCTCTAGAGAGGAAAGTTTTTCATTACACCACTCATTTTTGTAAATGTCAACTTTCATCTTTCAAATATCTATAGTAATAGCCTACTTTCAAAGAAGGCAGTAGAAAAATATATTTTTCTATATTATCTATTTCTGGTAGAAAGAAAGTATGCATTTAATTCTTTTAATCTCTACATTATTGTATTAAAAAATTAAATTAGATTTCTGTTGTTTTACATATTAATAGCTCCTATTGCAATATCCCTTTGTGCTCTTATTTTATCCCTCGGAATCCAAAAATCGTTTATGTTAAATTTGAAAACCGACCAGAAATCCGCAATCCAAGAATACTAAAGAACATATTTTAAATTTTGATGAAATAATATTATTTCATCAAAAAGTGCAATATTTTCGCGTGCAATCGAACTACGAAGTATCGGAATTGATAAATCTTACTATTTCAGAGAATTCAGTATTAAAAAGTATGCTTCTGAAATTATTGAACTTTAATTCATTGTAATTGAGACTTTCCAATTTAAAACACATTAATTACAATTAGCGTCATATTACAAAATCGATAATCTAAAATTCGATATCAGAGAACTAGTCACGCGATAATAATTAAATTTCAACTATATTTTATGTTCTTTTTTATATAGATCAATTAAAATTGAAATAGGTTTTTGTTACTCCAAACACATTTGAAGATGTTAGGATGATTTATCCCCAAACTATTTTTTCTCTATTACAGAACAAAGTGATGGTTCTCAAGCATTCGAAGAGGGACAAGAGAGTTGGGCACAAAACAGTCCCCGTGATAACCGCAACACCGTCACACCCCCAACAGGAAAATTTCCAATGCATAACGGAACCAACGTACAGTTCGAATCGCCGAAAGTGCCGGTCATATTTGTGCTTGGTAAGTTTTCATTTAATATTCTGTCTACAACAACAAAAAATCGAACAAAGTTTGTTTACCTTATGTCAAAACCAACAATAAACATCGAGGTGCTGGAAAAATAGCAATCAAGAATTACGTGATTGTATCATGCAATAATTGACCCTTTACACACCCCGGAAAATCGAATTGGATATTTGTACATATGGGCTAGGGCAAGGTCAATGTTAATAACCATTATTTATCTTGTAACCGTTTATTGAACACACCATATGATAATTATTTATTGTGTATTGCAGGTGGTCCGGGAAGTGGTAAGGTGACCCATTGTGACAACTTGATGCAGGAGAAGAACGGAGTGACTCACATCAACATGACCGACCTTCTGCAACAATATGCAATCGGAAACGGTACGTCAAAATCAATTTAGTCGATTCACATCCATAGCATACCCTAATAACAATAATCGCCATACAACATTCAAACATCAATAATAATGAATTATAACCATCATAAGTTTTTATATAAATAAATTGTTTGATAATATTTCTATTGTCCTTTATTTAGATGGACATACAAGCTTAATCAATATTGGTAACGCTCACCCAGGTAAATTTACTGGCTAATTGTTTTATGCGAGGTACAATGCGTATTTTTTATTTCTTTCCAACAAAAATCACACTAATACTAAATTTAACATGACCGGGGGAAATTCCTATGGATTTTAAAATTCAATCAATTCGATTGAGTATAGGACAATGAATGCATAAAAGGAATAATAAAGCTTGTTTTGAAGTTGCTTTTTTGATTAATTTATGCGCTGAATAAATATTACTCAAGTGTATTGTTGTTTTTATGATGACAGCAGGAAACAAACAATAACAATTATAAAATGCATGTGATGTGTGGGTTGGATTGATTTTTGCTTACATCCTTTATTTGAGGCTTTTTTAGTGTTTTAGCTTTAATTAATACTTAATTTTTATTAGGTGTGACAAGAAGTAATGGAAAATTGATTGCAATTTTGCAGTGGCATAAAACAAGGAAATTAAGTCTTACACTTAGGAAATGTCTTTGTAATTATGTCTAAAGTGCAAAAGGAAGTAAATTTCTTTTAGATTACCCCAACTTAATGTAGTATTGATAAGATCTGGTGGAAATTACATAATTTCAGTTCGTGATTTTTGGTAAAAAACCTTTTCAAATTAAAATTAATAACTGGTTATGGAAATGGTTTAATAGAACAAACAAGTTGAGGAAGTCGTAAAAAACTGGCCATATTTTAGACTCATAATTTATCTTAAATATTTTTTTTAACTCATGGTAAAATAATATCTCAAACAACTTTAATAAATTTTTTAGATATTCACAAAAGTGATTGCGAGAGGACTTTATAAAATTTCATAGGATCCCATTGAACGGTTCGGTCTTCACTCTTTCTTCTTTTATAACAGTTGAATAAACACTAAGTAGTTGAATCTTCTTATTTCTTAGTTCCTGTTCGATTAGACTGTGACCCGAGTCAAATTTTTTTTATTGAATTGCGTATTGAATAGTCAAATTTAGTGATGTAATAAGTTATTCTGTAATACTATAACAAAATCTCTAGTGTTATTGAATAAATCCCCCGGTAGTTACTTTTAGCTTTGACTTGTGCTACGAGTACAAGCCAATTGCAATTCAAATTACTTACACTATATGCAAAACATTAACCAACTTCCCATACCCCCAGAAACATGTACTTTGCAACAGCATTGACGTTAACTCTATTTATATGCAGACCGGGCAATCATTCACCTAATTTGAATAATCGTGCACCATAAACTGCCCTCACCGTATTAAATGCCTCGTTTCTGGTGCAACACACAAAACAGCCTGTTGTTCAACGGACCCCGTAAATTTTCCTTTTGTAAGCAAAAACCAATTTAACTTGATGGCGTGCCACATCCGAAGAAGTTTGTTTTGCATGTTTGTTTGCAAGTGCTGTGTTATATTCTAATGAAACAGACAAGTAAACATCACTTTATGTGTTAATTTTGCAGACATGCCGGATTTCGGCCAGCTATCCAGTAAAACTGTTATCGAGGTGCTTATGTTGGAAATGAAGATGGCCCCAAATGCCAAAACTTATCTTATATCGGGCTATCCTAGGAACATGAGGGATGTGGTGGAGTACTCGGAAAAGGTACCTAATTTATTATTATAGTTTTCATCGACCTGTTGTTAACAATAATACAAGTTGATAGTTTCCAAAGTAACATTGTAAGTCTAAACTAAAAGTTATACATATTATCGCGTCTTTTCATCTAGTAATGGCAGGCGACACGCAGTCATCATTTAAAATGTGTATGATTCGATTACGGATAATAACCTGCTACAGTATTACCTATCCGAAAAACCTACGCATAATTTTCCGTGGGTAATTGTTAACTAGCAACTTGAAATTATTGCGATCCATTACATTAAGTTTAGGTACCACTTTTCACTCGTCATATCTTTTTTATCTAGATCCAAATGGTGAATGGTGTCATCTTGATATCGTGGCGACAGAAAGTGTTGGAGAGACAAATAGACTATGGTGCCAAATTAGGTCAAGTTGTTCTATCACTTGCCCGGATGGAACTAAATAATTTTTATAAAAACGTCATACCAGTTGCGGATTATTTCGACCAAAGCAATATGCTGATATCGGTGAGTATAAATTTCATTTATTTATACCAATAACAGTTCGATTTGATGTGAAAATCAATACAATAAAACAAAATAATGGGGGTTGTGATAGGTAATTCATGAGAATTCTGTAATTAATGCATAATTGATTAGTGAAACAGTTAAATAGCTATACGAAGATTTTTGGTTGTGGTGATAATACGAACAATTTACAACGTTGACTGTTGTTGCGTGTTACCACAGGAAAAAGACTTGGTATATGACCGGATGTCACCAATGTAATCCGATAGAATGACACAAAACTAAAAGCTATTCACACAACTAATAGGAGTTACTATTTAGTATTGAATTAAACTTAAATTATTCTACATTGATTTTTATGACAATAATTGTATCTATATAATAAAACTTTCTTAAATTCAGCGTAATTCAGACAATTAATTATTAAGAATTTCTATTCGTAGAAGTTAAATAGGTATATGTGTGAAAGATTCCACCTGGATTTCCAGTCGAAAAACTTCATGATAATAAAGTAACCGGTAAATTACTAGTTAGAGTTTTAACAATTTTTTTTTGTTTTTAACTAGAAACATGCTATACTTATTGTAAAGAACGATTTTGAGATTTATCTATTATTCAGAAGAAATGAACGATGTCAGCTCTTTCCATCAATAGGATAGGATATCGATTGATGTGTCATGAAGATATTATAATGTTGAGCGGTTTCGAGAGTTGGTAGCGAGGAAAATTGTTTGTTTAGATAGCGTAATTATACGATTAGAAATGAACGCATAATAATTTTTACATTAGGTATATTAAGAGTTAGAGATTGTATCGAATCTAGATAACGAAAAAGTAATTTGAATAATTGTATTTTTGACGGTTCTTAGTCTTATTTTTAGACTAGAAGTAGGTATTCATACAAAATATGCTGCAAATATAAATTTTCTGGACACATTATATGTCACTGTAAGGCCCGAAAGTCGGTTCCTTTGTCAAGATCTACCATTTACAACTAGCACCCATGTTCTAAAATTTCAAAATTTTAAATCGTATCTTTTTTCATTTCAAAAAATCCCCTATGAGCCTTCACATAAATATATTTTTTAGGAATCACTCCTCTGCAGAATAATTACGTCTAACTTTTCTTCTACTGAAAAATTCTACCCCAATACTTCTACTGTATTCCAAGATTTTAACACACGACATGGTTTCAAAAGTTGCTTTTTTCCAGGTAAACGGCGAACGCCCCCCAGTGGACGTCTACAAAGACTTCAGGGCAGCAGTGTTCCGCATCCTCGGCATGCAAGACAACCCCCCCGTATTCAGCAACGGTAAAGTTGCTCCAGTACCAACCGACATCACTACAGAACTTCCAACAAGGGTACCACAAAACCTCCTCACCCAAAAACCCTCTAAACTATCTTCTTCCAGCCGGCTGCGCCTGCACCCCTAAACCCTCCACCTGCCGCCGTGAAATCCGAACGTTTGGTCATCTCACCACCCCGACCCAAAACCCAAGTCATCTCAGTGAACCCATCGAATCAGTCCAACTTTAAGTCACCGGTGAAAGCGGGATATCCGCCTGTTTTATGGGTGATAGGGGGTCCAGGAAGTAACAAGGCGACGTTGTGTGCTGCTGCGGCCAAGGAGACTGGATGGACGCATATTAGTTTGGGGAAGCTGCTGAGGGCGGCAGCAGAACCACCCGATCCGCGACACAGTGGGGAGGTGAGCGTGTTGAGGGAATGCATCAGTAATGGCGAGATGGTGCCTTTGGAAACTGTTATGAGGTATGTGGAGTCGCATATGGCGAACAACATGGGAGCGGAAGGGGTTATCCTTGATGGGTTTCCAAGGGACATGACTCAGGCGACGGAGTTTGAAACTAAGGTAAGAACTTCTGGATATTTTATTCACAATATTTACAATGAAATATAATTTGAGGTGCTAGTAAATTATTATTGCTTTAACAAAACTAGTTTAGGATAACCACAGATTGAAAAATCGGCTTAGAAGGAATTATTTATTTTTATCTCAAACAATAAAACTTGTAAATTTTGTTGTTGTTGTTGGTTGTTTCGGCTACTACTTAATTGCTTGCTTCCCCTGTTGGCGTGTTACCTATTGCACAAATTTCCACTTGGCTCTGCAAATTAACTGTACTATCTCTTAACTTGTCCATAGCTCCATTCACACACTGTGATAATTGTGAGAGAAAATCGCCAATTTTCGATTTATATATCGTTTTAGTATCGTCTATATAAGCAACCATAGCATCTTTAAAATTCTTCAAAATATTATTAAAATCAGTTTTGAGCTTTTCCAAATCTTCGGCAGGACTATAGTGCAAACACACGTTGTACTGTTTAAAAGCTGCGGTTTCTCTTCGCACAAACTCGATGTATACATTGTTAACACAGTCGATTTGTCGGTTTTTTGCTAAGTGAGAAATGTGCTTTTTCTTGATCACTGGCTCCAAGTTCAAAATATCGGTTTTCAGTTTGGTTCTTAATTTCTCACAGTCCTTGTAGTAGATTTTCGAATAGGAAATTACATCGCTTTTTAGTTTCATTATTTTATCTTTTTCAAAACGCGTCAGGCCATCGATCACAATCTGCCTGGCCATGTTGGTTACGTCATCAAAACTCATAATGGATTTTTGCATTACATCTTTGCGTAACTGGAAGTTCTGCAATGGTTGAATATTTCTTTTATTACAGTCACACTTAATATAAGTTATACTTACTAGGGGTAAATCGCTTTCGCTGGTCCATGTTATCCTGGCAGCACTAAGGATTGTTATAAGAACTGTGAGAGTTTTTGCAAACATTTTTGCACTTTGTTTCAATTTACACCCATGTGACGGATTTAAATTGTTTATGAGTTTATTTTATTTATTTTTTAAATCTATAATAAATTTCCTAGGTATCCTATTGTTTAATTATTTTAGAAAACACAATTGGTTACGCTTTTTTAGATTGCCTTATCTTAGCCAATGTCACAGAATTGATTAATGTCGAATAACATAATATTTTATTCATATCCCCCCACGAAAACTCTCTTCATGGAATTGTTGAAACTCTATAAGCCCTTAATGATATAATTTTAATTATATTTAAAAATGTATTACTGTGTTAACTTGATAATTATTTTTACACGCACTGAAAAATTTAATTGTTAATTTTTCTCTGATTAATGTTGGAAACTAAGTGAAAATACACGTTGCAAAACACCATATAAAATGGAAATAAATCAATCAAAAAATGATATTTATTAATTTTTTATTGACGACACTTATGGCCATTACAACCGGATATAATATGTACAGTGCCATAATAATATCGCAGTTTAATAGCATTTTATATTACATTCACATTGATACACAATAAAATTAATCAAAACTCTCATTTCTCAGTTTTGAATACGAATTGCACTGAAATTTTATACTACACAATGAAATTTTGTTCTGGTTTTTCCTTTTAAGGGGATTGTATGTAGTTAAACAAAAATTTCGTTCTACTAAAACTAATCGACTTACCTTTTTCCTCGAAGCTTCTTTTAAATAAACTGTTTATAATATTTTCTAACCACGTTTATTCTACATTTTATGGAAACCTACAAGCAAATCACTCAAATCATAAATTAAGACAAGAATTAATTTTCTCGTCATTCTTCTCGAAATCCATTTGCAAAATATTCATTTCATCGCTAGTGCACTTCATAAAACGGTTGTTCCACACGTCCAAATCCATCGCAAATCGATTCTCAAACTTCTTAATATACGCCGTAGTGTTTACAACAAAATCATTCAATTTATCATTGAAGGTATTCTGCAGATAGCTTAAATCCTCAACTTCTTTCCCCGTGCCTAAACACTTATTAAACTCCTGCCCGGCAGCGGTTTTCTTGTACAAAAACGAGTGATAAACATCGTTTAAACACGTGAGCTTCTCATTGACCTCTACTATATCTTCCAGTCGTTTCTTCAGCTCATTTCCTCTACCTTTGATAAGTTCTACGAGGTCGTCGTCGTATAAGTTGCGTTTTTGATTGAAATCCGTGCGGATTTTCAGGATGTCCTTTTCCAGGTCACCCATTACGGTATTTTCGAAATTTGTTATGTACGCAGAAACCGAGTCCAGGGTTAGATTTAGGATTCTCGTAAAATTGGCGCTTTCGAAATTCAGCTGAAAGACAAGAGTTTTGGTTTGGTTTTAGCGGAGTTACGTTGTTACCTTTAGTGACGTATTTGCCGAGATTCTGAGGATCAAGCTTAAAAATACAAGCTGGAGCGTCTTCATGATGGTGGAAATAAATCGAACACTAGTTTCCTTGCTGTGCGTAATAAAGTTTATGTAGGTTTTTATTTATGGTAATTAAATTAAACGAATTTAATCGAATAAAAACTTGCTGTACGAGTAGATACTCGAGATTTTATTATTGAAAACAGTTTAAAGCAAATTCAATAAACGGAAAGTCGACATGTTTGTTATGTAAATTCTAGAAAACGATGGAAAGGGGTGGGATAATTACTATGTAGAGTGTATGTATCAATTTCTGAAACTTAAGCGAGTTATAATTTACTGGAAAGACTCACTGAAATATTTAATAACCCCGCCAAGGGCGCCATAGGTATTATTGATGTTTTACATTTGTTATTCTACACATCTTGTAACACCACATCTTATACCTGAATCATTTATAATCACCGAAATTTCCCCCTCGTTTAATTATAACCCTCACTTCATCTATTATTTATTGATTCGTTTTTACAGTTTAAACAAAAACCAACGATAATCCTGCTGGACTGCTCCAAATTACAACTGGGACGTGGTAGACTGGACGACAGTGTTACAGCCTTCAGGAGACGCTTGGAAATCTTCCGGCAGGCCTCGCTACCGATGCTGAAGGCCATGGACAATATTGGAAGACTAACAATCGTAAGATTTATTGAAACCCTCATAAAAACTCCCTTAACTCTCCGTGTTTAGGTCGATGGTGATACGGACACGATTCCAGTTCAAGACGATTTTAAAAACGTAGTGAAAGAACACATCGACTATATTAAAGTAGCGCAACAAAACAACGAAATGCAAACAGCGCAAGTTGGAAACGGCCACTTGGCCAATGGACATGCAAATGGCTCTGTTCCAAATGGTCATACTAATGGCTTTATACCAAATGGACATGGACCAAATGATACAACAGTGCAGGATTTGGAAGCGGAGCCTATAGAAACCATCAGTAGGCATGTAGGGAATGGAGTGGCCCATGCTGTAGCTAACGGGGTAAACCACATGGTTAATGGTTATACCAATGGGAGGATCAACGGGAAGATTCGCAGTGAGCTGCCTAAGTATTCCAGTTTGGATGTGAACCATCAGCGGAATGGATACAACGAAGTTAATTATATGGATGGACATATTTAGTAAATTTGTCACAATGCGATGTTGTGGCGGATGAAATTAGTGATTCAGATATGTGATATAAAAACAAACTTTAAACAAAGTATTATTTAGGTTTAAGGTTGCGTAGAATTTAAGGATAAGTAAACTTTTTTGGTGAATTAAGGGAAGATAAACTCAAAATTACAGGCTGTAAAAGATCGGACCATTGACGTACCTTGAATAAAATTTGTGTCCATCGAATTCAAAGGGGTTGAAATTTGAGAAAAAAGTCAATGGTTATTGTTGTTAAAAATCGTTTTGGGTCCAACAGTATTTTTAGATCTAACGTAATTTTTGTATAGTACACTTCTAGATATTGTTAAGAAAATATATTACAACCGCGGGTCGGTTAAATATCTATTTATTTTTCTTTGATATAATTCATTCGTAAGTGAATAAGTGGCAAATTAAAATAACTAAAAGCACTGCAAGAATAGCACTTTACACTTATTTGAAACTAAAAAACTAGTAGTGTTAAAAATTTTATATACAATTCAGACAATGTCGTACCTAGGTTATTTTTTTCTTTGTACTATTTATATCTAAACCTTTGTCAATCTAAATAAAAATGGTCAAACATCAAGTTCATGTACCTGTAGTTATAATTAAAATTAAATGCTAATTAATATATTTTTATAAGCAATTTGAGTTATAGAAAATTAGAACTATGGAAAAAATTATCACGAATAATTTAATAATTGTTAATCAATATCTTAGTCGGGAATATATTTTGTATAATCCAACAAAAAATATTTTGTCACGTAATTTTATTATAATAACCATATCGATTTTATTTGTTCTGTTGTATACGACAATTTAAGTGTTTAATAAAAAATTATAAACAAACAACTACAAAGCTGTTTTCTAATTAATTTTTCCTGGAACCAAAAATTTTTTCCGTTACAAAAACATAAACTGTGAACTATCCTTTAGATATCGATTGAAATCAGACATCGCGTCGTGGAAACGGGGGTTGTATAACCAAACCACCACAATGAGTTCTGAAGTAAGTGTCAGTTTTGTTTATATAATCTTTGATTTATTAAACTATTATTTGCGGCGAATTAAAATTTTTCATTTTGCGGCTTTGCCAAATCTCGTAATTTACGGTAAGTAGCAGAATTCCCTGCCAAATATTTGTTGTTGCTTAATTCCTGGACATGATTTGAGGTTAAGCCCATGCAACTATTGACCTAGTTCCCTTAAATTTGATTTTAGCTACTAAACTGTTCCCTATGAATTGATGTTATTTAGTCATTATGGTAAAACTTGTGAAAATTGCTTTAAATATAGAATTGCTTTCAGTTGAAATCATGCAAATAAACGCACAGACCACATCCACATATTCACACCTACAATATAGTTTTTTTTGGCTATAGTAGACGTATTTTTAGTTGGGTGCTCCAAATCCCGCACCACTCATCGCAACTAATTTGTATGTTTTGTCCCTTTCATCACTATTCCTTGATTTGTGTCACATTAATTTTAATAGCACCGTTCTCATTTAAGGTATGTTTTGCTTAAAAAATGCATAAATTATTCAAGTAACCCAAAAAGTGGCTAATAAGGAGGTAGAGGCTGTGTGTTTTTAGATAGATGAATCCACGTGACTTACAGCGTTGTCCAACTTCCAACCTTTATGACTACAAATTGAGTTAAAAGTACAAAAAAAATAAAGATTAAAATTTTATTTTTGTAGATGGCTAGAATATTTATCACGTGGTTTCATACTAGAAAATTTACAGCCTCTAGTGGAAAATTTGTGTTCCCTCCAATATTTTCTCGTAGCAATTTTAAAATGAATAAAATATGAAGGTGTATACTTTGCCATACAGCGTATAATTTGTTGACGAGAGTAGGATCATTAAAAATTTCTGACCTAAACTTCTTTCTTCAAGGACACGCCGTTGTTCGTCCGGAGGAACTAAAAATAATCAAGTTTACTTTTCAATTTATGGTTATATTACAGGGACAAACGATGTGTTTTATTAAACAATTTAATGATTTTCCTAATTTAATTTGAACTAAAAATAAATTTTGAGGGATATCTAATAATTTATTCAGGTACCTTTGATAAAATAAATCGACATAATTACAAGCTAAAAATACGATAAACTTATTTGTTATTAATTAATCGAAAAATAAATATTATTCACAAGGAGATGCGCTGCATGCTGCTTTATCTACTTTATTGAGAAGTCTGAAAAAATCATATACTTATATTTACAAACACTTTATAACCCAATGCCCTTCAATAATAAAAATTGTGAAGCATGTTATATATCAATAGCGCAAAAATTAATAATGCACACTTAAGTACTTTGAACTCATATGATGTTGTTTTCCATATTCACAAGAACATGTAGTGCAAGTTTGAAAAAAACCAAATTTTTTCGACAACAAAACGACAGATTTTTCCTGCAGTCCTCGTTTAATCTAAGCTACAAATTTGCCGTATATGCTTTGGTGAGTCTAAAAAACGGTTTAAATTACATGTATTATATAAATAACGTTATTTATTTTCCAATCAATAGAAAAGTGTAGAGTATTAAGGAAAGTTTCTAGAACAAAGTTATTAGAATAAGAAATTTTCTACGTAGGTATCTAATATTGATTAATCTAAGAAATTATTTTCCATTTCAAGAAATCCATAAGAGGGTAATTAAATGGATACTTTATGAATCTATGAATTCTTCGGATTATTATTAATAATTACAAAAATCAAGCTTCTTTTTAACCTAAAAAACCACATAATGACATCGTTTTTTGAAATCATGTTGCGCCTGTCAAAACTTCATTAAATCCGCAATTATTTGCTAAAATATGCCATGTAAATGTGGTCAACCGAAACAGGTAAACACAATAACTACATCTTAATTTAACTAACAATTACTTTTTTATTAGTTTGCCCTTCAAAGTGATTAGCTCTTATAATTGCATATTATTTCAGTCTGTTTGCTAATTTATTTTAATGTGTATGAAAAAGGAGCTGGCACTAGAAGGAAATAGTAAAGTGTAATTGGAATTTCCTGTGTCCTATTGTTACATCGTTATTTTTACCTAATACTTTGCGGTAGATTAATCAGGAAGAAAATGAAAAGGAAAATCTGGTCGTTTCTTATTACTGCACTTGTAGCATAAAATTTTGCTTTGATTTTCTCATTTCCAAGTTCTAGCTTATACAGGGTGTCCCAGTTTATATCGTCAGGATTTCACCAGTCGATAGTTTATCGAAAATTGAAGGTGGTTTGTCTAATAAACTATGGTCGAATTTTGCTTCCTTTTTGATGTACAGGGGATTAAAAAAAAATTATTTTAAATAATTTGCTATAAATCAATAATAAAAAAAGTTTGCCTTCTGAAATTTTGCATAGATCCTTTTTTTGTATTCTCTATTAATAGTGGTTGTAGTTATTTTATTTAGAACAAAGAGGCGTGCGTACGGGTTTCTTAAAAAATACTTTATTTAATAAAACGTACGCCACTGTTTTTTTTGCAGCACCAATATGCAGAGATTATTTTCCATTCATCAAAAAGGAAGCAAAATTCGACCATAGTTTATTAGACAAACCACCTTTAATTTTCGATAAACTATCGACTGGTGAAATCCTGACGATATAAACTGGGTCACCCTGTATAATGAGATATTTCCAATACATTTTTTCTATTTATATCAGTGGAATTTGTTGTAGTAACCTTATCAGAAAATATTTTTAATAGATTACACCATAGATATGTAGCAATTTTTGCTATACCTAACTTTATCCGCAATATTCACCTACATACTAACAATCCTGATCGATACAGGTATCAAAATAATTTGTATTTGTTTTGCAACTAACAGTCGATATAAACTACTTATTATAAACTTTTTTTTGGCACAGTTTTCTTGTTCAATGTCGCGCTAGTTGCGAACTCACTAATAAAACGTTGATATTTTAGTTTATTTACAGTCGAGCTCTCGACGATCCGCTAACCCAGTGATATTGAAATAATTTAGGTTAGCTATTGTACTATAAAATTGTTTAAATTACAATGGTGAGTAATAATTTTATCACAAATTTGACTCTTAACAATTATTTTGTAAGCAGACAATCGCCTTTTATAATTTTTAAACTGAAATTAAAAGTACCTATATTACATAACATTTAAATACTCATTTTTCTCGCTAAGGTTATAGTCCTACACATTCATTACTGTTGTTTAGGTCACATGATTCAATTAAAACTTACACGCTTCACAGCTCGTAAATTCTATTTTTATAATATTTAGATTATTTAGTTTAGTACCGACCGCTTTTCTAGATGTCTCCACGCTATGCCTAACTCTCGTTATATGCTTATCTTAGGCACCCATCGCAGACATCAAAGTCCCCATCATCTGGGTTTTGGGTGGTCCAGGTTCGGGCAAAGGCACCCAATGTGACAAGATCGTGGAAAAATATGGTTTCACTCATTTATCCTCCGGTGATCTGCTTCGTTATGAAGTGTCCAGTGGTTCCCCCCGAGGCAAAGAACTATCGGCCATAATGGAAAAAGGCGAATTGGTGCCTATGGATGTAGTCCTGGATCTTTTAAGGGAAGCAATTCTTAAAAGCCTACCAAACTCCAAAGGTTTTCTAATCGATGGTTATCCGAGGGAAAAGGAACAAGGAATAATGTTTGAGAAAAATGTGGCTCCGGTGAACTTGGTGCTGTTCTTCGACGCCAGTGAGAATACTTTGGTGGAACGGTTAGTTGGTAGAGGAAAAACTTCTGGAAGAGTGGACGATAATGAGGAAACCATTAAGAAGAGGTTGCACACGTTTAATACGCATAATGACCAAGTAGTGCAACAATATACTGATAAGCTCAAAAAGGTACTCAATAATACAAGGTCCTCTTGTTGTTTGTGATGTTTGTTTGATTTCAGATCAATGCGGAAAGGACGACGGACGAAATCTTTGCCGAAGTTACAACTTACTTAGATCCGCTCGTAGCCTAATAACTTGAAACTTATTTATAACTGTACATTTTTAGCGCAATAAATCACAACTATAACACCAAAGATTGTTCTTGTATACAAACAAACAAAAAATATAATTTACACTGTTACTGCAAAAAAACTTGTTTTATTACCCCGACAACTATTTGATGCAAAAACACTCAAATTGTCATATTTTTTTTTGTCAAAATGGGTAGTTTCTTTTCATGTCTTGAGCACGTAAGCATTGGAACCCCGCAATTTCCATTAGAAAAACTGCAGGGTTTTCTAGGTGCAGTCGATTGAACGCTTGGAATATGATTTATCACCCATCAAAGATAAAGCTTTGCCTATCATTTGGTTGATTGGTCCACCAGGTTCCGGAAGGCGAACACAAGGTGATTTACTGAGCGAAAACTTGGGTTTTGAAAACATCAAAGTCACGCAACTGTTGCGACTGGAGGCAACTAAAGAGACGGAACGTGGTAAAATCATCAACGAAGCTATAAGAAATCGTTTAAAACGAATTCCAGATGTAAGAAGGTAGGTTTCTGTTAATAAATGTTTGCACTTATGGTTTGTTTCAAGACTGTAGTAGTCGATTTGATAAAAGAAGCTATGTTGAGAAGCTGCGCAAAAACAAAGGGGTATATCATTAACAATTTTCCAAAATCGCCAAAACAAGCTGAGCTATTCGTTAAGGAAATTGGCAAGGTTAATATGATTTTGTATTTGGATACTAAGAAGCAAGTTCTAGTTGAAAGAGTGCAACATAAAATCAACGGCCGTTTGAGCAATGACACCATAAGGCGAAAAATTGAGCAATGTATGAAGGACATTAAGGACTGTCTGAATAAGTTTGATGATAAAATTGAAAAGGTTTGAAAATTATCAGAAATCGATTTTATGCTTGAGTTATCCGGTTTCAGGTAAATACCACCGAATCTCCAGATATTGTTTTCAGCAAAATTTTGGATGTAATTGCTTCGAAAATTAACATAAAACCCAATGCCATTTCAAGTGAAACAGCCTATGCAGAAGCGCACAATTCGCTTAATGTACTTGATGTCAATCAAAGCCATCCGCTGTTCTAACAACTGATATTGTTTACATTTACAATAAACTATTATTGCCATCATGTATATGTTTGTCTTATTCAATGTAACTTGTTTTGGTTTTATTACTGGTGTTCAAACAATAAAAAGTTGTACATACGAAGCGCCCTTTATAAAATATCACAAAATCAAAAGCTGTTACAAGTCCACTTTGCCGATGATCGCCTGGAAAAACGTAGTAAACCTGAAGGGTTGCATGAAATTCGCTCGTGAAAAACGCGGCTTCGCCTTCAATTTCAGTCCAGCAGAAGCGGGGAATTACACTCGCGGATTCTTTAAAAATTGCGAGGTCTTAGATTGTCCGGAAATTGGAAACAGTAGTACTTTAGTCATGGACACAGCCTATGACTACTACAGCGCCTATGGAAACACTACTAGTAAGTCGAAATTTTTGCCCAGAGTTTTAGTTTAATCTAGGATTTTCAGCGATACAAAACTCGACTTGTATCAAATTTTTAGGGTTGTTTGGTTTGACTCCAGACAAGCAAAACTATACAACGTCGATTTCCAATTGTCTAAAACTCGGAGGGGATTTGGCTAATATTCTGACTGAAGCCCGGACTACAGTTTTAGGGAGTTTGGTAAGAAACACAGTACCAGATTGGTATAAAGCTGTGTATGTTGGTTTGGACGATATGCAAGTTGAGGGCAGTTTTGAAACAGCGTCAGGCCTCTCAATTACTTGCACAAAATACAGAGCGTGGGCTCCAGGACATCCCAGATCGAAACACAGGAACGAAGACTGTGTTGTACTAGATGGTGACATAGTATGGCGAACTGTTAATTGCAAGGTGAAACTCCAAGCGCTTTGTGAGTTTTTCCCAGTGAAACCTCTACAAGATTCTCAGTTTAGTATCAGAAATGTTACTTGCCCAAAATCGTTAGAGAAAAGTGAGTTGTTTAGGGTAATTTTGCCTTATGGAATAACGATTTGGTTTTCAGAGGAAAAGCGGAAATGTTTACAGAGCAAAGCTTTATTTGAAATTTACAGTAATAGTTCGCGTCTTGACCAATGTGCTTTAGGATATTTGTAAGGATAATAAAAGACTAAACAGTATTTTTGTTTATTCGTTATATAATATATCGAAAACCTAATCCACAATACTTTTGTAATATTGCGTCTGTCAGGTACAGCAAATTCAGTGGAACCGCGCGTTGTTTTACTGGTTTTCTTCATCATCAGCTTGTATGCTAACCTTCTCATCCTCCTCGTGTATCTGATAGATGACATTAAGACTAGGCGGTTTGGATATTTTCCTCAAACTACCATAATTTGTTGGCACATTGCTACTATCAATTATCACATCACTTTTATTTAAAAGATAATCCAAGTCATGACAAATCCTATCTAACATTCCGTCTAAATTACCATCACTACAACTTGGACCGGATTTATTTTCTAGTTCACTTAAAATTAGTTTTTCGTGTTGACCATCCGGCTGGCTTCTTGGTGTCGGCTTGGTCACACTTCTAGGACTGATATTCTCTTCGTTGGTTATAATAATTTTCGGATGAGCTACATGATGATCGTTGGGTGGTACTGTTTCATTCGCTTTGACGTTTTGGGCTGACGCCACCAAATCCAAACCGACGAATGTTTTGGACGACAGGATATCTGGTGAAGCCGACGAGTTACAAACTGGATATTTTCGGAATTGCTGCGGACTGGTGTTGTAACATTCCAAGTTGTCTGCCTCGAACTGGGTACTGCTACGAATGTCACAGAAACTGGTGTTGGATTGGGAGCTTTCGTAGCCTGCAGAGATGATTTGGGGTTTGTTTAGGGAGTCGACAACTGGGATGTTGTCGATGATCTTGATGGAACCGCGTTTGTAGTCCAATTTCAAGCTGGAGCCGCTTTTGGTCACGTCTATTTCTTGTCTGGTAAAAACTGGAACAGTAGATTGGGTTATGTAGAAAGTTGTTGAGTAAGGAGGGAGTTGTGCTAAAATTTGCTACGGGAGCAGAAATAGATGAAATGCAGAAGAACTTTGTGACCTATAGAAAAACGGCATACAAAAAATATTTACAATGCCCTCAAATTATATGGAAACGATTTATTGAAGTAAAATATATTTGTAAAAGGATTTTTATGTGCTATATTTTTATTTAGTCGATAATAAAATAGTTTTACTTTGGATGTTTACACAAAGTATATCATAAAATGGGACTAAAACCTCATTTTAAATCAATCTACTTTATTATCGCCGGTAAATGTCTTCATATGTACATTTTTTACTTCATATTTGTAAGTAAAAGTAAATTACCAAAAAAACTGACTTTTTGTTAGTGTACGTACGTAAAAAAATTATAACCAAGCTGAACGAATTCGTACTTACATTTACTGATTCAAAACATCTGCAAAGAAAATAACAAAAAATGTTATAAAGCAACTAAAAGAAACCAAAATAAAAACACATTTTTGGCAAATTTGCTGTAAGTCAAGTACTTACAATTCAAGGGACTACTGGTTGAATCCATACTGAAGAGCTTATCGTCTTTGGCTGCCTTCGATTTATGCGTAAAAAGATTACTAAACTCCGTTTCCGCTCTTATTACGTAACAAACCAATAAAACGATGCCCTGAAAACCAAATAAGTTGGATTAGAATGTTACTAGTCGTAGTCCTTTTATCCAAATTACTTACCACGAATATATTGGCTACACTAAACTGGTACAAAGCCCAAACATTTTCCTCCATGTTAATATAAACTATGCTGCTAATGGAAAAACTTGTAACAGCCCCAAAAACCAAACCAGATCTTCGAAGTAGTACCATCCTGCAACAAACTCTTATCGTCAGATAAAATTTCCGAACTACATCGCTGTTTTTACCGTTTGATTATGGGCCTGGAATGTTTTTCGTGCAACAGCACAAGTTGTTGCAGTTTCTTCATAACAATAAAATAAATGAAGACAAACAGTAACGTAATAATAGAGCTGACTGTTACGTAAATGTAGAATGCTAAAGTGTTTGTTATCATCCACCAAGAAGTCAACTTAATATCCATTGATCTATACGCCAAATGGTTGCCAAATATTGTCAAAATCGGCACTCCTGAAACAGTGAAGTTCAAATCTTGTCCTTTGTTCAAAAATTTGTGGTATTACCAGAAATTATTCCAACTACAGTATGTTTGGAGGTCACTGGTCGGGGCAACTGAACTAATTCTGTGAAGACTATCAATAATTTACTTAGATGGCTGGACATTCCCATAAGGAAGAAAATTTCCAACGCCGATATTAAAATGTAAAAATAATTCTGAAAAATTGTATATATTAAGTTGCCAGTAATTCCAAATAAATAACTTACTTGTTGTGGTCCAGTAATCGTAGCTAAAGTAAACAACAAAGCTATACCAAACACCGAAATAGAGCACTGTAGCTTAAGGACAACCAGACAGGACCTTCGCAACATCCAGCAGGACGTAGCAAGGCAGGCGGTGGTGAAAAGTGCAAACATCATACATAGCGAACAGCCAACCACCAAAATATACCGTCGCGTGTCATTTTGCTCATCGATCAGCTATAAGAAAACCATCTAAAAAACCACAGGATTTCTTTAATTAAAACCAGTACCTTCAACGGCATTCTCGTAAGCAGTACAGTGAAAATCCCACGAGAAGGACAAACACACTGCGTCTTCAAATCATTAACCACAATAGTCTGACATGAATAAATATCCCATTTATACATAAAACTTGCCAAATCCGCAGAAGCACATTTTACAGTCCAATGTTTACTGTTGGTGAAATTATGCTCGTGCAGGTTGTGCTCGAAATTTATGGACACTAATCTGGATGCAGAAAATTGCGAAAGCGTCCAGAGATTTATCATTTGCGCATAAATTGTGTATTCCATTTCTGAGCCATCTCTACAATATTTTCAGGATTGCACATTGTTTATTCCATCACAGAGAGTACTTACTTGACGCGTAGGAAGGATCGAGGGGGTAAATAAGCCGATATGTTTCGAAAAACTACCAAAGCCATAATTGAGTTGCCTTTGGTTTCTGAGTTGGAAGTAACTTGCACCCCTAGCCAGTTGCTACGCCTAAAAATTTAATTTAAGACTTAAGATTAAGTTCTAAAGTGGCAAGTACTGACCTTTGTGTCCTTGTAATTGGTAAAGTATAAACACTTTGGGTGTTGTTTTTTGTAATATTGACAACGCTTAAGTCTATTGTTTCTAATCCCAGAAGATAATTCGACTGATGTTTGAGCAATATCGGCGCAGCTGTGGTGAGATGTTTAAAAATCACCTCTTGTAACAGCCGGACGTGCTGTAAAAAATCCATTAGAACCATTTGTACAAATAGCACAAATCCACCTACTGATTGATTAATAAACGAATTGTGATCCATAAGAATCTTATCCATAATTGAAAATAAGGTCAAAGTTATGTCGGCTGTGGAGCCGGATGCTTTGGATTTATCAATGTAAGATATCACATTATTTGTAAGCGTCAAAATGCGCGCTCCTTCGCCAGGCAAAATTACCGAATTTCTCGCCGTAACATAATTCAAATAAGATTGCATAATATTTTCAGCACTTGCACTCACATACCCCAACCGCAATTGATCGAACTGGAATAAAAAACCAATTTACAACCGTCCAATCGGGTACGCAAATAAATCCTACCCACCTTAAATTGCAATTGTTCTAGTGTCACATGGGTACATTCGGAGTAATCGGTTTGACCCCAAACAGGTTTCAGGCCATCACGCAACGTACAGCTGCGTGTCGCCACCCCTGAATAATTTTTCGGACAATCCTGCAGGCTGTTTGTGTCTGGTGCAGTTTCCGGCCACTGTAAATTTATATGAAAATTGCGGGGGCACGTGTGGACACCCTCTCGATCCACCACGTAGACATTGACGGTTTGCTCGCTTGAACTCGAGGCAGTGTGACTTTGGACCAAGCAGGAGTACTGAACATCTTTCTGGAAATTAACCAAAATTAAACCGGAAACCCCTTTGAAAGTTAGTTTCATACTTCTATTTTAAATATCTGTAGAATTGTCCCGGAAGGATATAGGATCTCGTATTTTTCATTGTTAGTTCTAACGCGTAGTAGCTCTTTGTTTTTTGTCCAACTGTACGTGTATTTCAAGCTACCATCGACGTTTTCATCCAAAGTAAAGCACTTCAACGTAAAGTTGTCACCCTAAAACCCAACGAAATGTTTTAATTGTTCAGTAAATGTAAGGTAAAGGGGCACCTTTCGCACAGTGACACTTCGTGGCTCGATCTTTATAACCGGTGAGCGTCCAATTCGCACCCGATGTGACATACATTGTTGAACATTAAAATCCTCGACTTGACACGTAAACGTTCCTTCGTCCAGTTTTTCCGCACGCTCAACGCCCAATAGCGCCGTGTACTGGTCTTGAATATGTGGGTCTTTTATCAAGCGGTTCCATTTATAACTGAAAATAATTTCCCAACTACTTACTCGGTGGGTCCACAGAGAAAATCTACTGCTTGGAGATTTACCACGATCAGATAAAATAAACTGTGCACAAACAGTTTTTAACAAAAACGAGGAAAGTTCGTCGTTGGACTAGTTCCTTTTCTAGGTCGCTAATAAATTGAGTGTCCCTACAGGTCACAAGAAAAATTCCCCAAATTCTTATCATGTTTTCGTGGAAATTTAACTGGGCATGTGACAAGAAATACTTTCACACATGGAATATATTCATCTGAAACTTTTTCCCGAATCTCGGAACAGATTGCACAAAACCATTGAGCTGTTAACCCTCCAAACGGGGGGTGAAATTGTAAATCCGAAAGCTTTCGGTGACAAGAAAACATTTCACGGATGAAGGAGCGGATAACTTAATATGTTGATGAGAGTTGCAGATACCGTTGAGTTTCACTTGGACATTTATCTATATAAAGAGGAAACCTTCTGTAAACTTTTCATTTCAAATTGGCTGAAATCGCTTCAAAGATTATGATAGCAGGAAATTATCTAAAAGGACTATGGGAGCTTTCGGTGCACTTTGAGTATTTATTCACTGTACTGATTTATTGCATTTGAGAAAAATGACTTTACAAACTTTGAATTATCCGAGAACTAATATTGTAGTGGATCCTATCCGCTTTAAGAAGAATGGCTCACCTCGACTAACCCCTCGATTTTTCTTATTGAGCAAAAACATTACAGTTTTTTGTCTTACGAAACAAATTACCTGTTGGCTGTAGCGTTAATAAAGATGCCGTCCTTGAACCATCGAAAAGTCGTGCTGGGGGATCCTCGCGCCACACAAGACAGGATAAACTCATCGTTTTCCCTAATAACGCCCTGTTGGTTGATGGAAACACCCTGAAAGGAGACGAAAAAAACTACATTTTGTTCTTGGAGATTACAATTGATTCGCGCATTCCCCAGCTGTAGTTTTCTTGTTACCTATAGAATAAAAACTTACTTGAAGTGACAGCCCGACGTGATGATTTTCGCCCTTGCCTGATATAGTTATGTTCCCTACAAATCCTCGATCCATCCATTTAGACAGTATAGCCCTAAGTCGTTTTTCATCCTTTTTTTGACTGTAAATGTGAAATGTTACGTCGACGCCAGACCGAAAGTGACTGAAAAGCAAAAATGTGTTTCCTTTTTAATCCTCGCGTCGTCTCATAAGATGGATATTGTGCTTAAAGCCAAATAAAATAATACTTACACAAATTTCTCCAGAACCAAATCGTCGACTTTCGTCTGATTCAACCGCAAGCCCTTTAAAACCTACAAGAGAAAACCGTTTAAAATCCAAATTTGCCCGCGTGTTTTTTCCCTTTACGAAACGATTTTACTAGGTAATGAAGTTGCAAATAAATCCCACAAATTCCGGAATATAAATCAGTGTGGTCCTGCTAGTCTTGACAGAATTAAGCTCAGGTATTCTTGTAGAACAGCAGAACCGCATTAGGATTCATAAATTTAATCCCCACGTAAAAGTTTTTTTTGTGGTGTTGCGGCCTTTAAACTTTGCGCGTGAATATAAAATTCAAATAGACTCTTAGAATCCCCCCTTTGTGCGAAGTGATACCTCTATTATTTCGGTGATGTTTTTATTTATTCGTACCTGATTTTTAACGTAGGATTTCAGTTTGTTCTCTTCTATATTCGGTAGGTTGCCTAGGTGAAATGAAGTTGAAAAACCACCAGTGCGATCTGAAATTAGTACAATACTAAAATTATTTTCTGAGCGCTTGTTATATGAAATACAAAATACACACAAACACGAATTGGAAAAATTAAATTTTCTCCATTTGGTCGCATGTTTAGTGAACGAACGGCGAAGAACACAAAGCAAAATTTAAAATACAATGAATTTCGTATGGCTGGGCATATTTATTTTCAATTTCGCGCTCTATTAAACCTTCCATTTCCAATCTTTTATTTTACACAGTAAAACTTGGTTTACTGGATGTCTTTTCATATATTCACACGAAAAAATTAATTTCAGCAGAATGTTGGCATTCTAATTAATCCCACTATTATGCTTTGATTAAATTATAAAAGGATTTTTGTTAGCGTATCTTCCTTATGGAATGACAGTATGGAAAAACGTTCCATTATAAAGCTTCACGAGCTATTATTAAATGTTGCAGCAAATTTCAAATCTGATTACACTACATTGTGAACAAAGGGGTTTTGTGCTACTATAAACTATTCTTTGGAAGCAAAACACTAAAAAATGTAGTTTAGGAAACTTACCGGGCTTTATAGGGCATTGACAGGCATTTTGCAACTTTCCATCGAATGGACAAGTAATTCGACAACTAGCACAGTCTGAAAGAAATGCATGTAATGAATCTCAAAATATGAAAGTTTCTCGCCGTAGATTTGTTAGAGGCATTTTGCCAAAATTGCTGAAACTTTTCAAGGAAATATTTTCTCTAATACCTTTATTTGGAAGAACATTCGTGGGTGTCTCGCAAGTAGTCCCAGTAAACCCCTCAGTGCAATGACATTTAACAGCGGAAGCTCCAACTTGTCTAAGAGAAAATTCAAATAAAATCCCTGTTTGATATCAGTAGTTCTAAAGTTCGCTTACATGCAAGTGCCACCATTTTTGCATGTTGGATTCTCGGAAGAGAAGCAGTAAGAATTTGGTCCATTTGAACAGTGCGGTCCTGTGTATCCCGGAAAGCACGCGCAAGCAAATTTTCTGCATGAAAAAATAAACAAATTGCAGAGGCCACAATGTCAATTTGGAGGGGGATCACAGGATGGTAATAATAAAGGTCTTATTCCCAGAGAGTATGGTCCAGAGGTTAATAAATTATTTTAACCCCCGGCGCTAAGACAGCTTTAGGTTGATTAATTTGGAGGACTTGGATAAAATTTTAGATAAATTATTCCGCTAAAAACCACAAGTTTATTTTGGTGATGATTAAAATACTGCCTGAAAACTTCAATTAAGTGAAAACGTGTTTCTCAACGATTCGCACCCTTTATTTGCCCATTTGCTTCTATCACCATAACATTTTATGAAATTATTAAATTCACTTTAATGTTTCATATACTCTGTGATGGCACAACCGTTAAAACCTTGCCAAGTTCAAATTAACTTACACGATACTTACGTATAGTGGTCGTAACAAATCCCTGTGAATCCACAGTCCATCATAGTACAAGAATTGGTCCGAACAGGCGACGTGGTAATTTCATATGTAATATTAAACCCATAAACATCCAGAAACCTATCCAACACCCTCAAATGTGTACTGTCAGCCGATTGCAGATTCAACTTGATGACCAAATAATTCTGATACGTCTGCACCCATCTAACTTTGCTTACGTTCGTCTCGTTTACCTCATGAATTATCCGACCATCCATCGCATATCCCGTGTCATAAAATTGATATTCCGTGAATGTTAAACCCTCGAATACAAACAGTTGTGTTAGGTAGACGATTATCGAGGTATTTGGACTTTGAAATTCAATCACCCATTCACATTCAATGGGAACTGGGAAGGGATTTGGAAAATTTGGTGTTTGTAGTATGCCTCGGGTTGCGGTGTAGATGCCGCCGCAGCCTCTTCGACTTTCGCTTGTTGGAACGCTGGTTGTTAGCAGAAGGGACAAGCCCAGGAGGTAATTGGGCCACATGATTAGTTTTGATTCATCTAGACAATGGCATGTTCGTATCTGGAAGGTAAACAAAATTTGAAATTTGAAACTGTATATGCGAAAAGGGGAAATATATTAGAAGCTTAAACTTTGGATAATGGTTAAATCGAGTGTAATATAAACTGAATATCTGCAGGATTTAAGTATATACACAGAATTCAAACTTTTATTTATTCTACATATAATAAACTTAACGTTCAATCAACTCTTTAGTTTAAGAGGATGTTTACTGAACGTTTGAATGTTTCAGTGATAGTTGATGTACCTTAGATGACGTCCTATATGAGAAAGATAAAAAACAGTCATCTAAAGAACTGCTGGTGGTGATCGCCAAGAAAAAAATTTCATAGATGGATAGCTGCGGGAGATTCAGATAATATAATAGGAAAGCAAAAAATTTATTCTGGAAATCTAATGAAATTGGTAGATAAATTGGATGTGCTATACTTTGAGAAAAAATAAGACAGACCCTGACTATGAAGACTATGGTATAAAAATGATGCAGATTTTAAGATAATTTACATTTTTACAAAGCGGAATGTAGGGTTGACAAGACAAATACTAGTTCAAAGGCTCTAAAGCTGTTTTTGTGTGTTTTTCAGACCTTTAAAAATGAAACTTTGAAACTAGTGCCAGATTTTGAAGTGTGACTTTTGGCGTCATAGTTTTAGAGCAGCTGTTTAGGTTTTATGTAAATTTACATTTTTGCTAAGCTGAATGTAAGTAAGTCTTCGTAGAATAATTTCCATTCCTGTAGAAATCACACAAACATTTTTTTGAAAATGGTCAAAATGGCTTCTGAAACCTACAAAACGCGCAAATCTATCAAAATCTCAGGGTCAAAAACTGACGATTCTATTTATCCTTCGTACTTTGAAATTACTTTCTTTCAACTTAAACATACTAAACAAGCTTGGAATGCAACTTAACCGTAGTTTAAATGTAGTTTTATTTGGGGAATCAATTTTTTCAACCCGATAATTCCGGTGGGACTGAAACGTGGTGATGATAGCGCGCGAGTATACTGACAAGTAAATTGATGTGATATATATTTAGGACAGTTATTTGGTGCAGTGGTGGAATTCACAGTGGAGGTAATATGAGGCCATAAACTACAGTTTCAATCACATAAATTTCCCACAATGGTCAGAATAAAATTTATTGGACGACTTGACCAAAGCTTCTCTTGTAATCAACCATTATTTAATAATTTCATCGAAAAAATTTCCGCGGATATACCAATAAAATATAAACCACTCAGTGAATCGTGTCAGATAAATTATGTAGGGCCGCCTGAAATGCATCACAGATTCTAAGGGAACGGGATCTAATTTTAGACGTTCTGGGATCAACTATTTGATTACAGGATAATGCGTTGTGACTGTTACATTTGTGGAGGGATTAAAAGAAATGTGACAGTTTATCCCTAAACACAAACTTTTAATTCTGAAACGCGGAAAAATGTGCGCGCTCATGTGCAGCTACTTTATATAATTTCCCACAAAAACGATTCGGGTTTTTCTTCGCTGTTAAAACCAGCGCTTTTTTCCGGGTTGTCTGCATAATGTTGCATATTCCTCTCGTTATCTTTCAGTTTCAAATATAATAAGTGCTGTGCGCGTACAACGAAAAAACTTTTCTCCACTTTTAAGAATATTACGGAAACGAAGTTTACAGCCCTACAATATAAAATTTGTTTGTGTGAAACTTTGCAAAGTCTTTCTATATGGTAAGAGTACAACCGATGCAGAATCATCTGGACTGGAAGATTTTATTAGAAAAAACAACGAACAAGTTTTATTTCCACAAATTTCATTAAAAATATATGCTGATAATCGCGTGATTTCAAGGTAAAGTTGTTCGGGGGAAATTTACTGGAAATTTTGCCGCTGTAGCAGAAATGGAATACGGTTACTTTGTTACTTCTGTCTGAGAAATTTCCATGAAACTAAAACCAAAACTTGTCTGGTACACTCCACAGTATGGTCCTTTTGTTCGCTACAACTTTAATTATTGGAAATTACGCCAACTTTAGCATTTTATCATAAAATATTTAAATTTTTTTCATCGATGCCTATCTGGGTTTGTTGTTTTATAAAACCAATTATCAACTGTAAAAGCCCGTGATGGATTTTCATCATTACGTTTTTCCGTTAAACGAGTAAAGTTTGCTTACAAACAATCAGTTCGCTTTTTTCTACTGTTTATTTACAATTAATCACCGCATTTGTTTGCTCAAACCAAGAGCGCAAATTGTGACAAATCTAATAATAATCTATTTGCAAATCGTATTTTATGTCCACAGTATATTTATCTCTGTGTTTATCAACAAACATCATTCAAATATAAACAAGTAATTTTTTGTGTTTTTTCGAATACTACATAGAATTTATCCAACATGAAACGAAACTTCTTTCTCCATAGCACAGATAATTAATCAAAAGTTATAAAGCAACGAATTTTTTTGTTTTAGAAAGTTTCTCTAATGAACCATCGCTCGTGCCCCAAATTGATAAAAATGGATCTGTAATTTGTGCCCGCGTCGATATTTTAATCATCTTTTATTTGTTGCAAATTGAGAAGTGCAAATCAATACATCCGCACAAGAAACTTATTTAAATACCATAGGGAATTGTATTGAACAGTTCAAATTATAACTGTATAATAACTTAATACCCCCGGGTGTTACCCGAAATCAACCACTGACTTTAAAGTACATAAAGTCAGTCTGTGGATTACAAATTTCAGCCAAACCGTTTCAGATAACATAATTATTCAGAATTGCATTCGAATGTAGGTATTGATTTATTAAATTTTTAAACACTCACCTTTGCAGCCGGCTTCCGGTTGAATACCAAACGCAAAAACTAACTAATTACGTATTGACAAATGATAATAATTATTACTTATAAATATTAATTATTTCCGTTTTTTACACTGCTTTATTTGTTATAGTAATAAAGGACGTCGGTGATAAACAATAAAAACCATCACATTTTCTATTCTAAAAATAAATACAATGCAGTTGCAAACAATGGAGAAAATAAAATGTTTTCATATCGGTATTATAATATACGCTAAGTTGCATTTACTCGGTGAATTATTTATTTACAAATATAACATGTGGGCTGCATTTTCATGTTTTTGCCACCGCCAGTGTGCATGATAACTGATATGCATATTTATGTATGTATATGAAAAGCTTGCATCTTGTGTTTAATTAGAGAGGTTAGAGCATATCGTGATAGAAAATATTTTGCTAAAACAAAACGAAATTTAAAATCTTACGGAACATGTCCTTTTTTAGGATAATTCAGGAAGTTACTTTATTGGGGATTTCTCATCTGCCACATTAAAAAATTAAAAACAGACGAATCAGCTTTAAATGTTAACAAAATGGCTGCATTTTGTTGTAAGTTGAGATTTTGAAGAATTTCTATTTACGGATTTCTGGGAAAATTGTGTAATTTTCAGAAATAATAATATAATATAAATATAACCAATTTTATTTACGAGAAATTTAATTTTGAAAACACAAAATCACAACTGGGTTCTTATAGAACGGACACTTTTGATTGAAAATTGCACTTTTGGCTTTTAAAAAATCGACTTCTAAAAATGAGGTGCCCAGGTTAATAAAACTATTCGACAAAAAGTTTGTCATAGGCAACTTCGCTGGAGAAGTTGAATAAAAAAACACAACAATTTGAAAAAAGAATATCTTTATTAATATCAAATTATGTAGAGAGGTACCTCTATACAGGGTGGTCCAGGTTAAACGTCATTAATTTTAAGGGGTGATAGAGCATTCAAAAAAAGTAGACGTTCATGAGAAAACTTTGCTCAAAAATGTTTCCTATCAAAGGTACAGGGTGTCAAAGTTTAGTATAAAAATTCGTTTTCTTATCATAACTTCTAAACCACTCGATCGATTTCCGTTCAATTTCGCACACAGAGTAATGTAGTACGTTTCTAGATAAGAATGGTGTTTATTTATAAAAAAATGCTCCAGTAGCGTAGACACTGGGGGACCGCCCCATTTTTCTCCCCCAATTTTCGACACCACTGGATATATTGCGAAGAAAATTCAATTTTTGGATTGTCTGTTCAATTTAGAGAAATTACTTACTCTTGAAAAAAATTAATTTAAGGCTTCGTTTTTAAGATATTTATGTTTGACGGTTTGGAAACACAACCTCAAATGCTGCTCTGAACTAAAAAAAATTCGAGTAAGTTTTCAAAATAGGCTTCGATACATTTCAGCCACAAAATTAATCGCTGTCAAAGCACTTGATGGCCATTTTCTGGATTTTTTAGGACTACCCGAAATTTCCTTTAATTCAGCACTGCATTTGATGTTTGTGTTTCCAAACCTTCAAACTCAAATATCTCAAAAACGAAACCTTAAATTAAAAATTTTCAAGAGTATCTATTTTCTATGAATTAAACAGGCAATCCAAAAATTAAATTTTTTTCGCAATATATCCAGTGGCGTCGAAAATTGGAGGATAAAAGTAGAGCAGTCCCCCAGCATCTACGCCACTGGAGATTTTTTTTATAAATGAACCCCATCATTACCTAGAAATGTACTACATTACTCTGTGTGCGAAATTTAATGGAAATCGATCGAGTGGTTTAGGAGTTATGATACCCTGTATCTTTGTTATAAAACATTTTTGAGCAAAGTTTTTTAATAAAAGCGTACTTTTTTCTTGATGCTTTATCACCTCTCAAAATTAATGACGTTTAACCTGGACCACCCTGTATTATGTATTAGACTAAGATGCCAATAATTTTCTAAATAAAAATCTATTCGGCTACTTTCTAACAAATAAAAATTCGTTTGGAGAAAATTATAGTCTATGTGAAGGACTATTTCTGTGGTTAAAAAAACAAAAAGGAATCACAAAGGAATCTAAACCAAATCATTCAATCCTGAGCAAAATTTTCCCTCACGTTTTCCAATAATTTAAACCGATGAAAACCAATTTCATGTTATGCAATATAACTGTTGAAGTTCTTAGGATTTAGCTCATTCATTCACTTCCGATGGCTATACAAAGTACATATATATAATCCACAACCACCCCAGCACACACCATCAACATCAACACAATTGCCACATAAAACAGCCTCCAAGTGGCGCTTTTATTCCCATTTCCATTCAAACACAATATTGATATTTTCCAATTTAAAGTATTGCGATGACAGACTGAACATGACTAACAACGGTAATGTAATTTGTAATAGAGATTAATAACTCTACTGGCTGTCACTAGCACACCCAACACTGACAGGCAGCATATTCACACAGTATATTCGCAGCTTCCAGCTTCGATGTCTCCACGGTTTATATTAATCGACATAAACCTGGATTTCGATTGATAACAAACGCTGGATGGCACTTGTATGTTATTACATGACAATAATACAATATATTGTATGTTGTTTGTTAAACAATTCGATACTAAAACTTGAACCAATTCACATATGGTTGTGCGAATATTTTGTATGTATTACAAAGTTTCAATTACTTATAGTAGTTTGAGTTAGGTACATTTACATGTATGATGTGGACATTGGCAAAAACTTCCATGTGAAATATTGAAACGGTTTTTACTTCAATTCTCCTCGCAGTTATCCCGGTTGGTTGTAAATATTTATTGTCTGATATTGTAGGGTTCTTGGAGCATCTTGTTCCGGCTACGACTTGGTGACCCATTCCCAAGCCAGTTGAACAATTTTTTTTTATTACAGCCACTCAACTTCCCACACACACAAACTTCCACTACGTCCAATAACAAACAGACAATACCTTTGTCTATTAACACAAAAGACAACACACAAGTTTTTTATGTGTCGTGGAAAATTGCACAAAAAACCACCAAGCTGAGGTTATATTTCAGTTTTTACCAACTCAGTATAGTATATTAACTGGAAGCTGGAGTTTGGAATAATAAAAAATTACGACAAAGCTAAATATTACGGGTAGTTACAGTGTTGTTATCTGGTTTACGAACGTGCCTATGCCTCCCAGTTCGATGTTGTTGACATTTCATTACAAGTTATATGAGTAATGTGAGCATCGTGTTCAAACTCCGCAGGGGCACACACAGATACAATATTATTGGATTATTCAATTGGTATTTTTACCGCTGACGCCGAGGCTCAAGTGGCTATAAAAAAGAAATAGACAAAAATCAAACGTGGGGCTGAAGAAAATTCAATTAACATCCCTCGACTGCTATCATATACGACCAAAACACCCCCTCGTTTTCTAACATTAATTGCTTGTTTTGAAATCAACCGCATACTCCACACATCATGCGGCTTTAGATGCTTGAGGTTTGGTGTTTTGACATCACAGTAGACTTTATTGATAGTTAACCTGAGACAGAGCCATAAGCCACAAATTAGTGTGCTTCAAAGGCGGAAAAGTCAATTGGATTTTAGGGGTTACAAGCAAATCTTCCTACACTAATAGTAATAATAATAATCCGATGCTTCCCTTTGAATTCACTTTCGGAGCGTTGCCAAAAGCAATATATTAAATTTTCTGGTGTTTTTATTTAAAAATTATATCACGCAGACCATTTTGCAACTGTTGTCAAACAGAAAATTTATGAAGGGTGGAAAATATGTGGCGCCTCATCGATTCTCATCTCCGATTTCCTACGTCGATGCTCTCTCTTTCGATGCTATCAATGCATTATAAAAGTCAGTCGGGTGTTTGAGGTATTATAGCTACCATCCGTCAGTTGCCATCATTATAAATTTTTTGATCCACACACAGATTCTGAATATTTGAATAAAGCCGTTTATGTCACAGCCATAATTATTTTACAGCTCTTGGAAATATGGATTCCGTAATAAACTATGACACATGGGGGGTTTTTCTGACTTTTATGGAATTTGTTCGTATTAGCCCGGAAAAAGTTTAATTGATGGTAATTAACTGGAATAGATAAAGTCAATTTTTATGTGGACTGAAATCTAACAAAGAATAATGATGGGTAAACAACTCAAACCTTATTTATTATATTTTAGAAATAAGTATATTCAGCAAGTTTTTATAACAGTTATTATTTCACTTTAATAAACTTCCAAAATGTTCCAAATCGCACGTTTTCAAAACTTTTACTGTGTATTTTTCAAAATTTACAAATTATATTCACCGCTCGATATCTCAAGACTAATACAAAAAATCAAACACTTTTCACAAATTAAAATACTGCCAACTCATCCCAAAATTCATATTCATTTTTTCCACCCTACGCAACATTAACCGATAATCTTCGTAGCTAATTGTTTTCCCAGTGCCTTTGAAAACCGCTCAAAACACAAAATAATTAATTGAAAACCTTCTAAAAAAAAAGGAAATAAAACCACGCTTTGTGGTGACAACCCAATTACCTGAAATTGGAAAAGTATGATGACGGGAGGCACACGAAAAGTTTTTATTTTATCTTACAAACCCGCGTAAACAAGCCAGTTTTATTTCAAACAAATCCTTTGATTTCCCAGCGAGGACTAATCAGGTTAATTACAGCAGGTATTGGAAAACTTCTTCCTGAAATATAGCTAATTAACGCCCTTTCTAAATGTACTATTGGAATATTAGATGAACAGCTCTAGCTCGGCAATAACATACAATTTTTTCTTTGTCCGATAATTACATTCTGGGCACTTCCGCCCCATCCCCTTTGTTTAAAGATGCAGTATGGTTGTTAAAGAGATAAGCTAAGATCAAAAGGGTTATCTCCATGGAGTAGTAAAATCTACCTTCACCCTGGCCCAAATGTTATGTATAATGTTGCAAATTATATCCAACAAACATCAGAGTCGGTTTTGGGGCAGCTTTTAAGTGGGCACTGGGTATACTAACACACCCCCAGAGAATGCCATAATGGATTATAAAGTTGCTAACAAAGTGTAGATTAAAATAATGTGGGTTTTTTTCTAAGCGATGGAAACGGTTTGGCTGATGACGGAGAATTCATTAGAATTTAACGGAATTTAAATTGGGGTAATTTACATGGAATGTGGGTGGAAGCAACGAAATGCATTATAAAAGTGTAACCAAACTGAATACATATAAACAGCAACTAACAAATTTCCTATTAACAAAAGTTTGAAAGTTCGCTTGTAATATAAATATCGTAAATTCTATAATGTTTGGTTATGATAAAACTTCAACTCATACAACTTTCGAAATGTACGTGAATTTAACTATGCATTAGTTTTACTATAAAATTTAAATTGCACATACGTAAAACCAACAGAAATATAAATTACTAGGCAAAAAGTTTAATATATTATAATGTCCTAAGCTATTTCTATTCTTTGAATTCCTACGTAAGTCAGCAGAATATTTCAGAGTTCTTATTAACACAATTCATTTGAATATCTTTGTATACAATAATTTGGAACCAAACAGAAACAGAATCGTTTTATTTAAACAAGGCTCCTGGAAAAATCGTTTACAATGAACATAAAAAGGAAACTGCTCTGGGTGGAATAATATTGGTACAAGTTTTAAATATCTCTTTGTTAAGGGTAATGAAATATAAACAGTCTGCAGGTACATTTAGTTTTGATTAATGTAATAATTACGCCCAACATTCAGATTTGCTGAAATTTCAAATATGTAATTTGTTTCACGCAAATATTTCAATTAAATAAAAAACTTGTACATAAACGTGATGGAAACTATTTCAACTATACAAACATGTTGTTATTTTCGTCTGTGTTTGACATAACACATGAATAAATAATATCCCTCTCGTAAATTTTCCAGACTAAATGTCAGGCATTTAAAGTGAGACTGTTTGTTGCAAACAAGTCACATTGTAATGAACTTCTTAGGTGTCTGGTGTGCTGATTATATACAAAGTACTTTTCACGTAAAATGCTTTCACACGGGCCAAGAAATGCCATATTGTGTTTCATGTTTTCATTTTAGCTGTGGCTGTACACCATCATCATCAAGTATTTCGTTTCATGTTCTCTGTACTGGTAGTTAAGATAAACCATCATGGCAGAGGGTAATAAACTTAAGAAAACTTATCGCCTTTGGTTAACTAAACCAATTAAAATTTAAGCACCCTGGCGATAAAACATCAATTTTGCAATAATTAACACCAGTTTTCGAACCATTATCCCGTCGATTATTACACGTGCATCGGCAGAAGTTTCCCGGAAAATGCTACATTTAATTCAATTTAAAATTCTGCGGGCTTTTGTATAATATAGGCATAATAAATTTTTGATTGTTATTGTGCAAATCGTAAAAAATTCACTGCGGATGACGGAGGGGATCTGACGATTTTTTTGTCCATCGCATCGTTCTTTTTGGAATAGCAAATTTTATATTATATAATATAGTGACGATAACCCGTAAAAAAATTACTCGTGAGATAAAGCGGACTATACCTACGTGATGCGATATTTGGACAGAGAGATCTCATAGACGGTATAATAAATAGGGCCATAAAATTTAATATACGAAAGAGGTTCTATTTTATGAGTTACATAAGGGGTTTGGAAACATATTCATTTAGCCGAAATTAGGTACGTATATGCGACATATAATTTTTTTATTCCGAGGGGGCTGCAAAAATATATTGCGGGCTAACAATAATCCCATTGGATTCATACATGATTTCCAAAATTGATAGGAAATAAATTGAAATTAGTTTTTATGGCAACAACACTGACTGGTGATAATAAAACTGCTATCGCAAAAAAGCGTTTTGTCTTCGATATTTTATGGGTCGTAATTTTCCCTTTCAGTTACTATCTGAACAAAACATACCTTAAAATTTTGATTTTTCCACGAGCGTAAACCACAAAAATTAATTGACTTGAAAACTTTCTCGATGATGATCAAACAAGGCAAATATCATTCTATTTATAGGAACACGTAATTGAACATCAAATAAAAACGAATAAAATACAAAAAGCTATAATAATTGAATATTATATCGGAAATCTCCTTTTCCTTGTTCCTGTTTGTCGAAGCTATTTATTCTGCCTCCAGTAAAAAAACCCTCTAACGAAACCCAGGCGACATGAAATAAATATTTTGCTTTATTTACAATTCGGGGGAAATAACACGGTTATAATGATTGTTCGTTCAGTCTTTGATATATCCGACGTAACATACACAACGCACTCTACAATATAAGAAAGTTTTTTTGTTGTTTTGTCGTTCGAAGCCGTTTCACCTACATACATAAAAAACACACAAGGGTGGATTTCGTCCTGGCTTTTTGTCTACTGTTCTTGTTGAGGACATAATAGCCAAATTGTTTTTTTCACAACCAATACATGTATTATTTGCGAATTTCTTACGGCGGTTTCCTTCAATCTAAGCCTCGAATATATCTATGTCTCGGATCGACGGAATTGTCCATTTTATGGAATGGTATTCTTCTAACGAAATGATTTAATTTCGATCCAATTCTGAAGAAAAGCAGCACGTTAATCCATTTCCTAAAGTCGATATCTTTAATCATATAATGGTAATTTTTTTATTTTTTTGAAACTGAAATGTACATAGTAGTTACCTAAACAAAAAATTCCATCTGTTTTGACAAAATTCTGTTTATCGGCTTGGTTCATTGATATAATGGATAAGCTTTTGATTAAATTTGGCTCGAACGTATTATTCAAACTGGATCGCGATGAAACCTTTTTTCCATCCGTACTACAAAACAAATATTGTTCTCGTGGATTTTTGAATTTAAATTTGCGATGATGTACAAATGAAGCCAATAAAAATGTTTGGAACATAATCGCCTGAAGCCGACAGTTTACTTCCGCTTTTGGTTCCAAAACAAAAATTAATTCACCAAGGATGGAACAAAACTTTTATGAAATTTGATTCTTGTTAACACAGTAACCTATTTTATGGAATAAGGGTAGTTCGTTCAGCGAAAAATCGGTAACACGGTTTCAGCAAAGCCTAAAAGCTGAAAGAGGAAAAATCAAATTACTAAAACTAATAAAGCTCTTCGTGTCACTTTTTACCAAATCAATGTAGGATTTATTATCATTGAAGGTTTGTGAACTAACTAAATAAATGTTAGAAATTCCACAGCAGGAATTTCCTTATCCATGATGAAATTATCTGTTAAATATTTCATAAAGCTTAATGGAAGTAAAGTTTCTTTAAAACTTTATATGAATACAATTTTCTGGTTCATAGTATATTGACCGAAATATTACCTTAATTGGTGGATTCTGTTTCGGGCTTCTTGTATAGGAAAAAAATGTTTTACCCCATCACCACCAACCGCACATTCTCTCGCACCAACACGTTTTTCCAACTAAACCCCAAAAATCTTTTTTACGCCCCCACACTAATGACAATCCTTTTCATCCCCTTCTTTTCGCCAGTGTGTGCAAAGTTTTTTGTGCGGCCCCGAGTTAACAGGAAGAAACTGACTGACTGTCCTGGAACACTCAATTGTTACCGCTAAAGCGAATACGGACAACACAGGAAAACAGCAGACAGCAGAATACTGGGTAGTGGGGATGCAAGTTGCCGGTCTCTCGCATACATATTCGCTATTCGCAGAGGGCGCAGGCGGCGGCGGTGGTGGCGGATGCCGGATCCAGCCTAGGCAAAATGGATTGTAATACAGTGGGATGCTGTACGGTATGGCTATGCGCTATGCTCAATTGCATGCCCCCTTTGGACCCCTTTTTCAGGCTTTTGCATATTCACTCGCGTCTCAAATGAAAAGTCGCAAGTTGAAGTCGGGCGCTGCTGGAATGGAACCAACGCATTTACACACAAACAGTGGACTTGGTGATATATGTGGTCCACCTCTACCACGTATTTATTTTATTTCCTAAGGACGTCCAAGAGGAAAAAAGTTTATTGTGTGCGGTTCGATGTTGGAAAAGTATTTTCCGCACAGTCCAACTTTCCTCCATGATAGGGGTATATATTCAATTCAATAGACGTTTCATTTTCATAAATTCCACGGGCAACTCGTATAGTATACACCAGGATTTTCCTACATACAAACTTGTTGGAAATTGTATTTGCATTTTTTGCTAAATTTGACACACAACCCAGTTTTATACAAAAAACCACTATGAGTTTTAAAATATTGTACAGTTCTCATTGTTTTTGTTTTAGTTGACCCATTACACGCGCCTTTATTATTATTCCAAGCAGATGTACATACGTTAATAAAGAATTAGTTTATGTAAATACAAAAAACACAACAACACTTTAGAGGCTGCGTGAATGAATAATTTATCCATGGAAAGGAAGGAAGTTATTGTATCTCCTTTTTTGTTCACTATTCAGTACGTTTCTTTGTTTATATAAGACGTTGTAGAGTTAATTTAAGGCCTCGTTTGTATTCTTCTAATTATTAAACTGCCAGTGTTTTTAAGCACTCTACTAAAGTTTCTAGATATCGCAATGTCGGCGCCATGCAGAAATAAAAGCCAACAATTCTAATTAACTTTAATTCTTTTTACCCTATTTCTTACGCTACTATATTCAATTATAATTCCAAAAATTTATGCGCCACCTTAATATTCTTTATAAAGTAATTAACATCATCAGCAGCAAGAGTGTTTTGATAAAATATCCATCAATATCATAACGCGCTAATGGACCTTTATATACTTATAACAAAATAGCTATGGAATTTGATACAATATTATATTATTAGACATCCATTAGCGCCATATAAACAAAAACAAATCTCCCTCATCTTAAAAACCATTCAATTATCTGTAATAATATTTCCTGCTGTTCCATCAAAACGCAAATTCAAATCTTTTTATTCACCCATCGTTAAAGTAAATTAATTCGGAGTGCAAGACCTTGTTCACAGCGATCTTAATACCTTTGCCGCACGTTTTCCCAGCTGCCTAGAGAGCTTTCTCACCGGAAAAGATCAAGGGAGGAAATACAATTTTAATATTGAAGACAGGACGTTTATCGAACATAAATGACGGTTAAAATCATTTCGCAGTGTAATAAGTTAATGGTACCCAACGGGCCTAAAACACACAGCGCTTTTATAATTAAACACAACAAAACTCTATGAGATATATTATAACAAAGGGGCGGCATTGGTTTATTGCTCTACAATTTTGTTGATTGCAGGTTTACTTTACGTTGTACATGAGAGAGCTCATAACGCGAAATGGTTTAAATATTAGTTTATGGACAGTAGGAAAGCACTGGCAAACAACTTTAACGCGATGTGTGGTGAAGTTTATTAATAAACTTCACAATGGCTACGAGAGGGATTCAGCAATAAATCATATACAAAAGCCTTAAGTCGCCGTGTGAGAGAGTGTGTATGGCTTTTTTATTTGTTTAGCCAATTCGCAAACTTCGAATAAGATTTGCTGCGTTTGGATTTTTATGGTTTTAAAAGTGTGGCGTTTGCCACAAATAAGCCCAAAAAAAGTGCCTAGTCTGGGTAGTAAAAGGAAATTTTGCTTTTTATTTTATTGGCACGGGGAAAATCCTATACACAATCTGAATTCAATGGTCGTAAAAAAATCATAAATAAAATGTGCAATCTTTACCTAAAACATATTTACTCGACAACGAAACTGAATCTAATAATTATTCCCAGCATTTCTACTTGAAAAGCATAATAAACTCTTATTTTTTTGCTTCAATCTCATCGCTTCAATACTAAATCCTTTTATGCCATAAAAAGAAAAAAATTATGCATCTTTAACTTACCTATTTGATATAATACAGACTCCCCTTATATTTTGAGATTTATTTGGATTTAGCAAAAAATAAACAAATCTCATAAAAAAATGTCTGCAGGCAGTTGGCAGGCATTTAACTGTCTTGAGATATTAGAATGAATAGTGCGTCTCTGGATAAGGAGAATATACGGGCTACATTGTGTAATATGATGAAAGAAAAAAAATCTTAATAACATTATAACTTTTTCCTTTACCTTGTTCTTTTATTTTATTTTCTTCGAGGTGGATGTGCGTGTGTGTGTGTGTGCGTCAACAATGTGAAAAATGGTTCACTTTATATCTTTGGCATTAAATAATTTATTGAATTTATTGCGAGTCTCCAACTTTTTTCATGCTTCGCAACATTTCCAATTTTTTCGTATCGTATTGATTTCATTTCAAACAATATCTGCAATAAGTAATAAATTATTTTGATTATTCAGAACAATGCATGCGTATAACCTTATATGTACTATAGACTGTACTTGTACTATAGAATATAGTTACTCAAACTATAGAGAAACCACTAAAACATCATTAGGTACTGTTCAACGTGCAGCTAGTGCATGTACGCTGCGCCATATTATTAATGATAATACACAAACTTCAATAATTTTCATATATAGAACACACACAAGCATATAATCCCATTTATTATTAGAGTATAATTTCACCAATATAACAGTTTATTTCATTTAAATGCGATCATTGTGCTTTCTATTTAAATTATTTAACTAAAATCAATTGATTTAAATATATATCTATATAGTTAAAGTTAAATTTGTTTTTGAAATTGCAAAACTAATAATCACACATATGTATGATGAATGTATTATTGAATGAGTTAACAATTTGAAGTGCATATATTTCAAAAAATTTAAACCCGGCGCATCCACCAACATTATAATGTTTTTATGGCGATTTTGCTTCTGGTTTCTTTATGCATTTATTGCATTATTATTCATACAGTGTACTTCAAAAACTCTTTTGAAGATTTCCACTTGTCTGGTGCAGTTTTCTAGCCAAAATCGGTTTTTATTAAACCCGGCGCATCCACCACAATTTACACTTTTGGGAGTTTTAACCTAACCTACTTGTAGACTGTAAACTGTCACAAATTTCGATTGATTTTATAGAATTTTCGTGTTTTCGTTCTAAAATTTATTCGATTTCACTGGGTATCTCCACCAACTGCAAGATTTAATAAAATTCCCAGCTAAAGAATCTTACAAAATTCATACAAAACTGCATACAATATAAATCTAATATACATATTTCATACAACAGAAGACGACGTTATACTCTCGGCATTCTTCTAAGTAACTTGTATAAGCTATTGAAAAATTGATTAATGCATCCGTGAAAGGCAAACACCAGCAATGCATCTTTCATATATATTACTTGCAATTTTTCTTGTTTTCTTCTTATTGTGCACATGCTAGTAAGGGTGGCACGCTTGGTCTTGATAGATGATTGCTACATTTGCGGTGATTTTTCCAACATCATTATACAGTTCTCCACCACATAAAAGAAACAAAATCCAGAGGGTGTCTTGCCGGTTATAACAACAGTGGGGACTGGAGATTGTGCTATGTGAAATGGTTCATCATCATCTTGAACAGCACAATAAAATTATGTTGATAAAAAGAAACGAAAATGTAATAACTTGATGTTATTCGAATGGAAACAAAGTTTACTTGGAATTGTGAAAAATAACAAAACAAAAAAGAATGGTGCTAGCACATTTATGTAAATTTAAAAATGAGACAGAGAAAAATAGTGGATATAAAGAACAGCTGTTGCCCAGATCAGTGAAACTCTTGTCTGCGATTTTATACAATCACTTCCCTTTTATATATCCTGGAAAATCATATTTCCATGACCATTTTAAACGTCACCTTTGAACAATAAAAAACCCTTGGCGAGCGTACATAAATGAGCTGCGATTAATCCACTAAATAGTATACATAACTAAGTAACTATCCAAGTTATAAAATTATTTTCCATTGAATGCAATCATTCGGCGTTAAAATCCACGTCCAATTTCCAAATCCAAACAAAATGATTTACTTTAATACTTACTGGAAAGTCGCGTAATAACAAACGAGTGTTTGTTATGAAATTAATATTTACATAGTCAACAACAATTCTAATTATTCTTCGAACGCCAGGCGTTTTGTATCGATATTTACATAAGCTCTGCTGTATATAGCCGCCACCCCCCGGTGCCGCCTTTTGTCACATGCAAAACACACATACACAATTGATTCTGGAATAACGAAAAATTGGTTTTGGCAATGCGTTTAAAACCGAGTGCTGCAAGTTGTTTTCTGCTTTTTTGAGGAGCTTTAACAGGTTTGGTAAGCGATAAATCTTGCAAGACTTGAGGAGCAATAAATTTACATCATGCCAGCAAGCTATAATAATTTATTGGCAAAACATATTCACACCCTTCAAGGAAAAAACCTGCAATAAACTTTGTGAATTTACTCAGGGTGGGTAAATAAAATATTAGGGAAAAACGAGGTGAAAGGTGAAGTGTGATATATTAAACAATATATTGTGAGGCGTGATATTTTTTACTAAAATAGGGTCGCAATGAATTGCAGTTTAATTAAAGGACAATAGTAGAAACTGGCCAGATTTATTAAGCAATAATGATAGGGAGGAACAAACAAACATCTTATACTTTAATCCATGAATACGGACATTAGAAGTGGCGCATACAAAGCTAGAGACAAAACGCCATTTGGGCACTCTCCCAAGACTTTTTTTTATATAACATTAATTAATGGTATCGTGAAAGGTACAAAAAAACAGAATATCTTTCAATCTAAAATTTCAAAGTAGTAAACCTGCAAAAATTGCCATCCAAGCATTTTTTTATCCTATAAAGCATATTTCAGGTTGTGTAACCACACTCTAGATTTCGTGACGTTCTGAACAAATACTCAAGCATTTTTTGTAAGAAGTTTGTTCAGCCACAAAAGTGGAAACGTGTAAATCTGAACTTACATCTCCTAAAATGAGTGAGAGCAGAGGAAATATTTAATTTATTTTTTCAAAATAATTTTTCTGACCTTTTACAACACTTGATCATAATATATTTCACTGCAATAAACTTTATTAACTGTAGGTTGTGCAACAGAAAAGATCATCATTAAAATTTTAGCTTCATGTCTGTGGAAATAAAGAGCTAAAAGTGTTTGCCTATATTTTTTTATGTTTTAACTGCGCCCTTTTTAGTTTAAAGGCAAAAAGCAGCCAGGTATTTTAATTAAACCCATCCTTTCCCCGCACTTGAAACTGTCAATAATATTTCAAATCTGTTTTTTAATTAAAACTTGGCGCAATTACTTTAATTAATTTTTTTAATACACTTCCAACTTTCAAACAATAATAATATAATAGAATCTCTATCTGATGCGCGTCTTCAATCTTGTTATCATCACGATAATTATTTCTTTGACATCCATCTTTCAAAAGTAAAAGATCGCAATTACTTTTGTGTATCCATCCACCGACTCTCTCCGTTTAATTAATTCCCCTCGTTGCCGAAAATTGTCATTTCATCCGTGAAAAAAATTAATTCGCCCTCTCGTTCGAAAACTCCATTCATCATCTCTCATAATACTATATTAGACAAAACCGTTTTGTTTTTCTGTTTATTCATTGTTATTTGTTTTTTGTCTTGTTTCGACTTTCTAAGAAGAAAATTGCGATACAAACAAGACAGCCCAGTGCGAGTTCGGGGGTGGAAGGCGCACGTCACACTGTCACAAACTCCCTAGATCGATATAGTTTTGACAAAGGATACGTTCTACTCTTTTGAGTGTTAAATTGATACAAATCCCTGCCCTTTTTAACAGAGATAATGTAGTCTCAAGGCGAACGGCGGTCCTCTATTCGCCTGACGGGTTCTTTGTACGTCACAAAAAGCTCCACATTAAGAAAGGAAAATCCTGTGTCGCACAAAGGGGCGACATCGACAAATTTTCAACTTATGTCTATAATTGAGGAGGATTCGTTTTGTTCGGGGTGTATTATATCATTAGGCGATATTTTGTTACTTGATGAATGAAAATTGGATATTATTTACAATTACACGAGGCGAAGGTTGCTTTAATTAAATTGATGGCTCCATTGAAACGCACAAACACCGCTTAATTAAACTCATTATATTAAATTATTTGTTTGTTAGAGAAGAATCTACGTTGATCACCGTATTTCAATTATTAACAGCACGCACTCACATAACTTTCATCTCTGAGCGTCTCTAATTAAAAAAAAAATAGAGCCTACTGCTGCACACTACCCCAAAAAGCCGAACCTCACACAATTCCCCAGTTCTAAAAGAAAGCCGCTAAATTTCCTTCATTATGTATTCCAACAGTGTTTGGCTATTTTACACATCATCCAACAAACATGTTGTAGGGCAACCGTGGATTTGACTCCTACGACCTTTTTTTATATACAGCCGTTGAATTAGAAAATATATACGCGCGGGAAACTAAAACTAAAACTTGCGCCTTAGGCCTTTCACGGTGTTTGATTGGTCCAAACCGCACATTAAGAATTCGTTTTACTGCGTTAAAGATTGACCCCGAAAGTTAAATGAAAGTAAGATTACACTAGATACTAGCACAATTAACCATAAAATAGGATTGTTCATTTCGTTAATGTTTCGTTTGCACAGCTGCGTTAGCAAACAAGACCTAAAAAGGGGGAAAAACGGAAAAGAAGGGAATTTCACGTATGTTTTCTTGTAGTAACAAGGAAAACCGCTGAAATAAATTTGTAATTCATTGCAGTTATTGCACTAATAATCCTGCGATATTTCACAATTTACGACTAGAAATTCTGTTACATGGATTTTTGTTTAACATTCAGTGCAACTGGCGCATTTATATTTAATTACATTAAATGTGAAAACTGATATCACAAACGTGTCAAATATAACAATAATTAATATTTATAAGGCCTATGTTGATGGCGATATATTCACCGACTCCCTAAACACATCTATATGCAAATTTTATCCATACATATGTAATAGAGCATTATATTACAATTACCATATATTTTTTTGGCCAAAAACCGTCCGATTATGTTTGAGCCAAAAAGTAAAACATTAAAAGCGTGTCCGTATTAACAACATTAGTAAGCACTTTGTGGTGCGCAGGTTTGGATGAAACCACAACGCGGAAGTTTTTCTGTTTCCACTGTTTTCATGCAGCTCACAATGTTATTCTCGTTTGGTTATTAAAATGTATGCTTCGATAAAGTAGTTATACAGGGTGACACTGCAAATTTAACAAAAAAGTTCTGCTTCGTAAAAAATAGAAAAGCATCACAGAAAAATTAGCTGAAGTTTTGGATAAATGCGAACTGTATAACAGTATAAGTTCCAAGCAAGCAAATTTTGACGTGTTTCAGGGGGCATTGTTGTTTGCCTATTGTTATAATTATGCAGCAGTTAAATGTATATTATTCGCGCATACCATGAAGTTATATAAGAGAATAGTTGGTAAGTTGGTTGTTGAGTTCGCAACTAAAGTACACTGTATTAAGTGCCAAAAACCAAATTAAACATTTTCGTTATCATTTCAGAATTTAAAACCCCAGCTTAAAATTGTTCTTCTTTGTGGTTATGAAGTTGTAAAATTGTGCGGGCAAGTGACTTTGAAATAGAACTTTTGAGTCGGAAACCAAGCGAAAAATATGTTGTAAATTTGTAAATTATTATCTGGAAAATTTGTTGTAATTTACTCGGAATTATTTAAGCTTCTGACATTCAGAATTTCAGCTATAAGTCCACTAGGTTAGCTTTTCTTTTGCTTTCACAATAAACATCACGTGACCACGCTTTTGTGAGGTCCATTAAAGATATTAATGAATTTAATCAATTTGCGGATTTCTTATAAATTTTTTTATAATATGACGGTGCTTAGTTTTATAATTTGTACAAATATATCAATAATGAATTGAATATAATTTATGGCGATTTTTTATTAAACCCAAATGTAAAAACCGAATTATAGGTTGTAGTTGTAATAAATCTACGTATAATAATTTATATGTAATTATAGGTACGTATGGCAGTTTGTTTCATAATATACATAATTTAAATTAATAAACTGTAAAACTGAAAACCTCTTAAATTTATTTATTAATTGTGAAAAATTGTGAAATGTTCAACTAAAAATCATGTTCATTTAATCATAATGAACATTTTATTGAATGCATTTTTAATTCTATAAAATTTAATTGAGTATTAAATGTGTCGAAATATTAATTTTTAATTGGAATTAATAATAAATATACATTTGAATCGAAATTTTTTATTTAAAATTTTAAAAAGTAACTCTCTTTAAATAAATATTGGAAAAATCTAAATTCACACCAAAATCTATAAACCTGCCATCATTGTAGTTGTAGTTTTTTTTAATCTTTTTATTTTTTTTAAATTTCATATTAATCATGCGTACTATTACATAATTTTTTGTTGTAGAAAAAATAGAAATATTTGAAAGGTTACTTTTATATCTGATACTCATATTTTTATGTACAGGGTGTCCAGATTTCGTAGTAAATGTGGGGTATATCTCGCTTACTAGCAGAGATAGAGAGATGCTGTTTTCGCGACATGTTGCTACTTTTTTGTGAAACGAAAGTTGTCAACGGTTTTTTCATAGCCCCCTTTGTTTTTAAGATACAGGGAGAAATTAAAAATTTGCACTTTTAGGGCATACCTCGTATCTCGGGAACCGCTGAAGATATTGGAAAGGTAAAAACTGCATCTTATACAGATTTTCAGTGGCGTACTCAGTTTTTTCTTAGAAGCTATAAATTTCGAGATATTTACTAATCTTATGTTATTTTAATGGAACACCCTGTATGTTTTTCAATAGTTGGATCCAGCTTGTCATAAGCTTTACAAAAATATAAAACACTCTGTAGTTATTTTCTATATTAATCTAGAAAATGACAAGTTTCAAAAATTCAGCCAAAATTTTTGTAAGTAGGCCATGAAAAATAACAAACAAAGAAGGAATACAGTCAACTTTTCACAAGAACAAATAAAAGTTTATAGATATTGTTCAAATTGATTTCCGTTATGTCTCAGACACATTTCGCACATTTTTCTTATCCTGCGTAAAGCATTCAGAATTATGAGAGATTGTGCTTGTAAATCCCTAAATTCTCTTTATGTGGCTGCACGTAAATCTTCTATTGTATGAATAATGACATTTGTTTCTTGTTTTTCATAGCCTACTTATAAAATTTTGGTTGAATTTTGAAAATTGTCATTTTCTAGCTTAATATAGAAAATAATTACAGAGTGTTTTATATTTTTGTAAAGCTTATGACAAGCTGGATCCAACTAGTGAGAAACATACAGGGAGTTCCATTTAAAATAACATAAGTTTAGTAAATATCTCGAAAATTATCGCCTATAAGAAAAAACTGAGTACGCCACTGGATTCTACGTAAAAATCTGTATAAGATGCAGTTTTTACCTTTCCAATATCTTCAGCCGTTCGCGAGATTCGAGGTATGCCCTAAAAGTGCAAATTTTCAATTTCGCCCTGTATCTTATCTTGCTATGAAAAACGCGTTGACGGCAGCTTTGGTTTCACAAAAAAGTAGCAAATTCGCCCAGAAAATTATATAATAGTTTTTGTGTTTGATATATTTAGATAAAATTAGAAGAATTTCCAACCACAATCTGTGGAAAAATGTTTAGGTTTCTTAAAAAAACAGTTGTAATATTTTATTGCCCCCTGTATTTCGTTCTGTTTGTTATTTCAAAACCAATTTGCCAATATTAAAATGTTTGCAGCATATGAGCTTGTCCTGATTGGAAAAACAAACAAAAACCAAAATATTGTTATATGAATATACACACAGAAAGAGCGATTTTCAGTAACATTATATAAAATCTGATACTTTTCTCAGTGTAATCGTGTAAAGGGTGAAATTTCCTCCCACAGTTTCCCCCTTGTTCCACCTATAGAATTGTTCAACAAAAGATTTTATTTCATAAAGCCGAGTAATCGAAATAATTTAATTAACGAAACTCGTTGTAAAAGCGCAATTTTTCACTACTTCACACAACCAACATCCAGAACAAACTTAATAACATTATATCTTGTTCCTCGCATCATACCATATCACAAATTCAACTCCTATATCCGGCAGGCAGGGGTAGAAATGTCTCTATCTTATTTAAACATAAATTTACGACATGCAGAATGCATTAGCAGTGTGGGGTGGCCCTCAAAGAGAATATTTATTTATTAAAACATGTATTACGTTGTTGAATAAACCAAGCGTAAAAGTAAATCGTTACATCATATAAAAGTTCATGGCATAATTTTCTACAATCCTATGCTACATATAAGGAAAAAATAAATAATACTGATGCAGGTACATTTGTTGAAACTAAACTTACAAAAAGAAACTTTTGATTTAGTTGGGTGAGATGTTTAGAATAACGTTTCGCATGTATATTATAAACTTGTGTAAAATACTGGTGTGTACCTTAAATGTGCTCACAGACACACACATGTACAAGTTTGTGGTGGAACCTAAAAGTTTTCGTGCCAGCGAGCAATAAATATGTTACAAAGCAGAATTTCTTCTTTAAGACGATTATATTTTCAGCAAAATACCTCGGCAGACTGTTGGAATAATTTCTTTATGTTCGATGTAGAAGATTTTTTGTGGATCATTAAGCCGGATTTCACGTGTACAGTTTTTTGCCACAGTGTTCATTTTAATAAGCATTGGGCTGGAAAATGAGACAAGTTTAAGATGTGGATGATTTTCAGACTATACAAAAAATGTAAAGGTAATTTTGCTTTAAAATCTCGGTTTAATTATAAACAGGATTCAAATTATGTTAATTTAAAATATGATATGTAATGCCACGCCTCTTTGCTCAAATAATTTTAACTGTGTCAACAAATCAAAATGATATTAAAACTTTCCCAGGCAAATTACACAAACCACCAAAGCAAACTTTCAAAATTATGCAAAACAAACTAATATAATTCACTTTGTCCTAGTCGAAAATTTAATTTCGGACCCAGTTATGAAGATAACTACTAACTAGTGCATCAAACATTATTAGTAGCCCCAGGCTTATCGAGCGTTCTAGGCTGGTCTTCTAAAACTACAAATTAAATTTGTAACCTTTTTTCCAAAGAGTACTATGCACACCCCTATTTGTTAGATTGAATTTTTCCCGTTTTCCCCCATTTCCCAACATAATTTGTATACAGTGGTGTACAGCAGCAGCTGGTTGACAAATTAAGCAAATAAAGACCAACTGATGTAACCCGTTTACAAAATCTCATGATGCGGAAAACTGACCTGGTTGATGCTGTATGGATTAAATAAGACTGTGGTGGCCTGTGGTGCTACACTCAAATACTCAATGTTAAGGGTGAGCATGTGCACTTCGATCGACCTCATCTCGTTTTATGGGCAACTTTAACGGAAATCTAACAGGACTAAAGCCTGGCTGCGATTTGAACATATTTATGTGCAGATATGTTTGATTCATTTACAGCATGAAAAACTTAAATGCACTTGGGAGTAGCGCCTTGAGCAGAAAAAGCCCTTTTGGTTGATGATATAGGAAAACTTTCTCTCTGGAACGTACTTATAAAAATCATTCGGCAAAAAATAGTGGAGTTTTTCTTTTGGATCATTTAGGAGTTTGAGTTTGGTTTTTGTTTTGTAACGTGGTGGGGGGTTTAAATATCAAGCCCTACTTTAACGAAGACGCAGGAATTCAATTAATTATGAAAACGTTAACGTACTTCCTAATGAATAATCAATACTTATATACGTGCCACAGGAAATTCCAAACTTTTTTTTAATAACAAACCCAAGTTGTTGGGGTTAAATTAAATTACTTAAAAATTAATTAAAATTGCCTGTTAATAATTGGGGGCGCCTCATATTTCACTCATAAACCTTTTGTTCCATCATGTTCTTTACAAATTATACAATAATTACATGAAAAAATTTGCCAGAGAAAAACTTGTTGTTGTACTTTTAAAGAAACTTTATTTCATCATGAAATACCCCGGTATTAAACATGCATTATTTATAAAATTGTTACGGGCAATGACGTAATGTTATTAAAAGTTACGTTATGTGTGAAGTTTAACAAAGACTCGGATTAATAACGTTATCCTGATTGGAGCCTCGGGCAAACTTCACAAGAACAGTTGCCTTTTCGCCATTCTATACTTCAACACGAAACTTACGTATGTCATTTCCCCTGTGGCCCCTATTTGCTACCAAGACTTTTTCATTTCCTGCATAACATACACACACCCACTTTGTGTACTGGAGCAACGTATACAGGAATTTTAAATGTTATTACACCAGACAAGTCCTTTTGGAATAAATGCAAATTAGTTTTGCATGTAAAATGAATAAAACCCTAACAATTACAATAATGTCTTTAAATACCGTTTAAACCTCTTGGGGGGTTGTTTCAATCCTGTGGGCCAACGATCCGTTTCCATTCCCTCAATTTTTTCCTTCTCTCTGATGATGCCCCATCAATCTGGCTTCCATTTAAAATAACGTCATGTTTCCACTTTCACACCAAGGATGAATAAACTTCCTCAGAAAACGAGCTAGACTATAATATTTTACCATCCGAAATGGGTGGCTAATAAATCAATGATACGAGATTAAATCCTGTATTTCTGAAGTACGTAATCCCCAAGAGGAGCTGGAATAAGTAATGTACCGACTGTATAAGTACACAGCTATCGTTAAAACTTAATGTCAGCTACTTTAGATGCTGCCAAAATAATTCAAAGATTTTCTGCAGCTGTATGCAAGAGTGTGGAAGCGCGCTGGGTGAGAGGCTGAATCTTGGGAATTTGAGGTATTTAAGTGAATTGAATGAGACAGTGAGGGAGAGCAGGAGGGGGACTATAAAAATAATCAATTATTATTTTATGACGGCTACGACTGTAAATAGGGGTTTATCTGGGCAAAAAATTGGCAGCGAAGTAATGAGTTAGTAACTTAACTCATAATACCTTCAAATTGAGTAAAACAACAAAACTGTAATTTTTTTAGCTTATTGTCATTATCTACACTGTTTTAGAACCACTTATCAACTTTTGAATTTATTTAAGTATTTTGTCCTTATTTTACTAAGTTGAAAATGTTCCGGTTCCTCTCCTATATATATTTCCCTAAAATAAACACATCCTCTAATTTATTCTCTTTGATGAATTACCAAACTGAGGTTTAGGAGGTCACATGAAAGAGTAATTTTGATTCTTCTCTTAGCGGACACTAATTCATTATTTACACTTCATTATTAAATCAATAAAATAATTATTAATTCTCACTGTCCCGTTTGGAAATTTATTCCACAAGATATAGGAAACGCAGATTGTGTTGTGGAAATCATCGTCGCCATCATGAAGGGAAATGAACCCCGGTAACAACCAAGGACACATCCTCATCTATAATGTCGGGTCTTTATGAGAGTTGACTCATAAACCCCTGCACCTTCCCATTCACTTCCAAACAACACCAAACGGGATTACGGCCAACTTAGGAAAGTATTTGTTTACCCGTGACTTACAATATCTAATCCTTATCTAGGACACTATCCTCCTCCAAGTATGTAAGAGTTCCAGCAATAAAACCACCTAAGCAACTGGAAAAAGGAAGACATTGTGATCTCAAGACAACACTTTTATTATATTGTTTTGTGTTTTGGGGAGTGTTGTTTTGGATAGATTTAATTATGTAGTTAAGTTTTGTGGGTAAAAGTCTAGAGATCCATCCTAATGTGAAAATAATTGCCAGAGTCTCAGATAACGCAGTGAAAAGGGAAAAGCTACACTGTCATTATGGAAGAGACACACTCACGCTTTTACCAGTATGTGTAACCAAGTAACCACACTGATCAGATTACGTTTGCTGCTGCCAGGGATTAATACATGATCCGCAAACTAAATATTTCAAACCGCACTGAAACACTGCTTAAAATAGATAATTAATGATTGATGGTTTGTGGGATGATTAGCTGGGGATTTTTTGGGAAACCTCGCGGAAAAACTGCTATAAATTGTGTAGTGTCCGTAAAAAAATTCTGATGGGAAAATCACTGCATGAAAAGGTAACTAAAATAAAATTCGTTAAACTCATAGATCCAAAATAAAAATTAGTACATAATCCTAATTAAAATTGTTAGTTGTAGAACTGCAATGGTAGACTAATAAAATTAACGAAGTAAGAAGCAGTTATAAAGAGCTGAAATATTTAGGTAGCTGCATTGATTCAACATAAAATTTAAGTAAATCATTTATTTAATCCTTTTGTATTACTGAATTAATACGAATAATTTTCTTAAATTAACCTCTTTTTAATGAAAACGCAGTGATTTTCTCTAGAAAACAAAACCGTAATCAGGCTTTAAACACCATTATACATCCAAGTGCATTATCCCTATTAAGTAGTCATGCATTTCCTCCTAACGTAACCGAATCTTGCCGTTACAGCTAATGCCTTTAGCTTCATTATGCAGTACATTAATATACATTTAGGTAATGCACACTTCAAGTCACTAGTATGCAAATAACTTGGCCTTTTGCACGTTGCAAACTAAAAATGTCCACAGATCATCCCCTATAATTCAATATATTATGCATTGTCCTTGTTCATGCAGTGCGCCCCCAATAAATTATTACGTCCAAGCTGCCAGTAGAGCAAATGTAAAGGAAAAGGTAAAATAATTTACATCCTTAACACGTCCGTTTCTCTGCAGTACTTCAAAGTGTTGGATATTTGTCAGACAACAGAAATGGCATTTTAACACAAAACCATGAAAATTTTATCTGGTGAACATCAAACAAAGGGCGCAGACTTGCTGATGTGTCCTGTCATATAACGCCAAAAAAATGGTGTTAGGTAATACATGCATGCTGGTCTGCATGACGATTAGCTACAAAACACAGAGTGTTTTATTAACACAATAATTTCGTTAAATTTAATTATACTGCATGGTTTTGGTATGTTGGAAACGCTTTAGAAGATAATTGTTAATAATTGTTATCTGGAGCCTGTGCCCTTATAATGAAAAGCAAATAGACGTATATCCGTTTGTACATTTTCATGTATATACATTTAAGGCAGATGCAACCAAGTATCATTGTAGAGAATCTCGTGTTTCCTTCTAGACTAATTGGCACTACGCTTTCTTCTTTGTTTGGTTCTAAACTTCTAATTGAATTTCCGTCTACACACTCTCTTCTACAACCAGCCTTATTCCACTCTACTACAAGTATGTAACTAATTCTTAAATTACTGTAACTCCTTCAGAACTTGCTGGAAAGTTATTGACTTTATTTTAACACACATACTATACTCGTACGGACAGAGCGAGAGTGGCCACTTTTTCGCTTCGAAAGCTGGATTACCGTGGAAAATTGAAACTTTCCGTAAGTTTCATTATTACCCCAATCGATTTCCCATCCACAATTCAAACTGTCTTTACTTTCTTACACAAAAATTGCTTTATTTATTATTTACATTTTCAAAACAAATGTACAAATATTAAATAATCAGTCCACAGAACTCATTCAGCATAACTTAGAATTTCCTCAAGGGTTCCTCCTTTTCAGGATGAGCGGCGATCCATTCCAAAGCACGGGCAATGGCAGCTGGAATTGGGGGACCAGTTGGGGCAACAGGCAAATGGGCGCCTTGTGGTTGGAAACCATTCTCATCGGCGGTGTATTGGATTTGAATTGGGGTACCATCTGGAGCGGTGTACTGGAAGCTACCGTGCACTTCCTCAGCTTCAGCTTCTGGGTTTCCGGCGTTTTTCAACGCACCTTGTTCCTGGGCGGAGATACCATTGCCGGTTTCGTAGGAGGAACGGTAGGAACCATCGAAGTTGACTTCGGCTTCCTGGCTTACAATTGGGATTTGTTCAGGGAGGGTACCGGCTGAGGCAACAGCCAAAAATGCGAGAACTAGTACCTAAATTACAGAAATGTTTAAATGCTTAATATTACAAATATTACTAACTTACAGCTTTCATGGTGATGTGTGTTAGGCGTGAATTTTTACTTCAATGTGACAAAGACAATTTTTGAAGTCTATATTTATACCAAAGTCGTGTTCTCTATTTCTGATGTTGAAATTATACACAGACAAATTTTGTTCAAGGTTAAATCATCTTTAAATTTCAAGGCCAATTCGTTATTAATGATGAATCTATTTAACATTTAAGAAATCTTATGTAACAATGAGTACCACAGAGTACTATACAATGCCACACCCCGTCAAATTTAGCACAACAAAATTACCATTATTTATGGTGGAATAAAAGTGATTTGTGAAGTTAATGAAAAGACATCCTTGCAGACGGTGAGAGGTTTTTTTTTGTACAAAACTCTTAGTTAATTAAGACAAAATTAATAAGTTCTTTGGATGGTTGGGTTTAGTTCAAAGTAAACGTCTACGAAGTGGATTGAAATGAAATTAAACCCACCTATCTGGTAAAATCAAATAGTTAACGCAAGTTGAAAACATAGTTGTGGGACAAATTTAATTCAATAAAACGTTTACTTTGCAACAAAACGATATTATTCTATCCCACTTCAATAATAATTAAAAGCCAACCTACTTCCATTTAGAACCCTAACGTAAATAATTTGGTAGGCACACAAAATTGTGCCAAGCAAAAAATGAATGGTTTGTTTTCGTTCCAATTAGTCAGGGAATTATACACGTAATAGGATGATTAAAATAATATTTTTGGCCTAGATTGTTATAAGACAAAACTGATTAAAATATATGCTTTGAATTCGATTTTAATTGTTTAGTAGTCAAATGTATTATAATTAAAAAAATATCTCTAAAGAGGTCAACTCATAGATATATGATGAATAACCTATTAAAAATCATTTACAATTTTCCCCTCTCGAAAACCACGTCGGCAGTAAATACCATTAAACCAAGCAACAAATTTTAATCATCCGTTGTAATTTTTTCATCCCGGACAACAAACCTCATATTTGAATGGGTTCATCAATTCCCAACGGTCAATCAACCATTTTTTCATCGATTCAGCTCCAGCACCAGGAATTTTGGGTTTTCATCCACACACGCGTATAAATATTACGTTGGAATAAATTAAGGATATAAATAGCTTCTCATAATTCTCTTTGGATCTAGACCGGTTTCTTTGAGTACATTAATAATTAAAAAACCAACAAGACACCTAGTCTGTACGTGATGAGATTATTAACATTTAGATTTGTAGGTAGGAAAAAATAAACATAAGCCAAAATTGTGCCGTAAATTATCTTAATTCAGTTTATCTTTTCTTTAAAGCCAATTAATTACGTTTTTAATTACCTTTTTATAAGTGTTGGGGAATTTGCATGTTAAAACGAATGAAATGCCGAATGTTTTTGCCACGACGAGGTATTTAATATTAAAGCAGGAAGTTGCATTTTTATTATTTTATAGGAAACATTCAGCTGATTTCCAAAGTTATTCAAATTTGTTTTCTAGACACTTTCCATCTGGGAAATACAAGTGTGAGATCTTATTCCATGTAGTACAAATGTGAAAGAGAAAGGTCACGCGCCCACATGATGTTATTTAGCCACTGCAAAATTATTTCTACCTAAAACAAACAAACTAAAAATAAGAATTAAACGCCACAATAAAATAATGACTGTAATTATTTCACCGAAACCCCAGCAATTGCCTCCATCCAACAAGTTAATTATTTTTTCTTATTTTGACTTAGTAACAGATAATAGATATAATTAAAATCCGTTTGATGAATATTTATACATTATTAACATGCCAAGTATAGTTCTGAAACCTGACAGCCGGCGGGTTGTTATACCGGAGCACCCATCTTCGTGATCGTGTCGGCAAGATAAACATTTACCAGATAATCAGTTTGTTATTATCAAGTTAAATCAAACTATCGCCCCCACATAACACATTAGCGATGGTGTCTTTATAATACCCCCATGCAATTACAAACTTAATTAACAGGATGAATTTTTTAGCGTATTTGCCTTATGCGAGGTGTTCCGAACCTGCACCTGCAGATTAATTATTGCATTTAGCGAACAACAAACGTTAATTGCAATTTTTCGTTGGTAAAGTTGGAAGATTGTTCATTTGTAGTAATTAATTTGCTCTTTAGGCGGTGTGTATACACAGTCGTGCTACGGTAGTAAAAGCGATTTTGTTTTTATAATTTATTTAGGTAAAATGCAATTTGCAGCCATTCATTCGTGTATTTCGCCGAGTTCTAGTTTTTAAATTGCAGTTAAAATGTGGAGTTTTTGTATGGAAAACAATTTCACAATTTGTATACGTTAATGATTTAAGGAAAAATTCCTAGGAGCAGGTCGAAATATAAAGAGAAAATGGGTCACTAGGACAAAGATAATCCAGCTATACAAGGGATATTTTAATGAAAAGGGCACTGATGCCAATATCAGATTTAAACGAGTTTTTATCTAATAAAATAATTATTTCGCTGTTCACCGAAATAAAAAAAAATTAAACATAGAAAGTCGACCTTTCCATCAATACTCTAACAGGTAGTTGCGTAGAAAAGTGTAATTTATCTGAAATTGATTTATTATTGCCTTCCAATAATATAAATTACAATTTAATATCATTTGTAATAAACCAATCGGGTGGTGAACGGTTCTCACCGACTGCAAACTATAAATGTTACTATCTGACATTTACTACGTTAAAATGTTAGCATCTTGGTCATCTCTACATTCCAGACATTCAACGGAATATACACACAATAATTTAATGTAATGTTTCACTGTTTTGGTAAAAAAGTGGCGCCAATTTTGTTGCTCACATTTTAACACCTATTATGAGTGGGCGCGTTTTATTCATTCTTTTCTGGGACGAAAAATTATAATGTTGGTTCATTTCAATAAATAAATTATATAAGAATTAACTGCACGTTCAAATGCGAATATTTAATCATATTAAATTTAATTCCGAAGTTAACGTAATCTCCAACAGTTCGAAGAATTAAGCCTGTTTGGATTCAGAAGCGCGAAAATTATCTTGAGGTGCCATGACTATTAATGGTTAAGTTCTGGACAACGAGCTGCCCTACGAGCTTACCAGGGGAAGCTTGTTGTTCTTCCATTTACTACCTCAAGAGCTTCAAGTCCATATAGTAGACCATAAATTTTGTAGCTACTGAATTTAAAATCCTCCATCGGTATAGAGTTCTGAAAAAATCGGATCTGTGAGCTGACTTTAATTTATTTACAAATTTTGCTTCTAATTTTCAGCAAAATTGGTCGGGTTAGGTTAGGTTCAATTATTCCTCCTTCCCCAAATTTTTGCATGTTGGCACCAATGGCCTAACTTAACACCCCTTATAACTCTTTCATTGGAATTTAAATGAAAATTTCCTCAAAATCATACATTAAATACAAAATACTTCCGTGGCATTCTTTAGAGTATTTTGAATAAAGTGTGGCGAAGAAAAATTAGTCCTTCAAAGAAATATTCCAATCATTTCAACTAATAAGAAATATGATTTATCTAAAACAACTAACTGAAATGAGAAGTTAACCTTGTCTATATAACATTTTTTACCAAAATGATCTTATGTCGTGTTTTTGTCCCACTCCCACAACATTTTTAAAATCCCTCTTTATAAGATTATCTTTTTCCTGCAAAATGCCAAATGGCCACAGGAGTATTCTACGTAAGTCGTGCACTATTTATTCATTACATTGTGACTTTTCTTTTCAATGGCCAGCTGAAGCTCCAGCCAATTTATATTGTTGCCCTTGCAACACAATGAAAGTAATAATCCCGCATTGATTCTGCGGTGAAACATTAATCACAAACCCGACTGAAAATTCCACATGGTACCTTGGTGAATCTATCCTTGATTTACATATACCATTAAGTATAAACTTTAAGGAACTAGTAAAAGTAAAAAGTCGTTGACATTTTATATTATAGATTTGAAGTTGAAGAAAAATATTTGTGAAGGAAAAAATCACAGTCGTCGTAAGGCAAAACATAAATTAAGCTGGTTTGTATTTGATAATTAATTTTAAACAAGCATATGTATGCACCTTACAAGATTTAAATTTAAAATACACACATGAATGAGAGGTAATAGGTGTATAAATATCGCAGAGAAGATTCCATTGACATATATTGACTTTGGTTGTCTCGCAAGCACAACTAACTACACACAATGAGAGTTACAGTAAGCATCAGTTCATGTGTTTTACGAAAAAGTTCCAAAATATGTGACTAAAGTGAAAATATTATTCTTTGTTAAAAAATACAACTAATTGATATAACAAACTATAGTTTTCTTCTTTGTTTAGATTGCATTCTTCGCCGTTTTGGCCATCGCCAGTGCCGCCCAACTCACCGGCAACGAACAAGTGCCCATCATCAGCCAGGAGCAAGAGGTCAACTTTGATGGCTCCTACCGCTCCTCCTACGAAACCGGTAACGGCATCTCGGCACAAGAACAAGGCGCTTTGAAGAACGCCGGCAACCCAGAAACCGAAGCTGAAGAAGTGCACGGTAGCTTCCAGTACACCGCTCCGGATGGTACCCCAATTCAAATCCAATACACCGCCGATGAGAATGGTTTCCAACCACAAGGGGCTCATTTGCCAGTGGCTCCAACTGGCCCCCCAATTCCAGCTGCCATTGCCCGTGCTTTGGAATGGATTGCCGCCCATCCAGAAAAGGAGGAACCCTTAAGGAAATTCTAAACAAGATGAAATAAAGTAAATACTGTATGTATTATTTTCCCGATGATTTATTACTTGTGCCATGTACAAATTTTAATAATAAAAATTTTACCGTAATTTTCTTTGTATATTATTTTGGTCGAAACGAAATAGGTCGATGGAACAAGAAAAAAGTAAAAGTTTCAAGGACAAATCTCATCACGAGTTAAGTGAATAGCAGAAAAAATGTGTAACCTGTTTCATAGTACAAGCATAAATAACTGAGATTATAGCAGTAAATTTTGGTAAATGATTTGGAATCTTCCTAGAATATCCACAAATATACTTAGGCAGGTATACATGAATATTTATTAAAGTGATAAATTCTGAAAAAAAAAAAAATAACAGAAAGTGAAACTAGGCAAGGTTAACAACATAACATAACAAATCAGAAATTATTATCATTGCTGTATTATTTGTACATCGATTTGTTATTTTAGGTAGAGGCAGATGAACTAAAATCAGTTGTCAATATTAATTATGTACTTGCATAAAGGTAACATAATGTATTATCAAGATATTAATTAATAACAGTCACGTTAAAACAGTAATTATGGTTAAATGCACTATGTTGTAAATTAAAACATTAAAGCACAAAATAATTATCGAAATCCAATCTGCGATAATTTAACTTAATAATTAATTTAAACCGATTTAATTCGATTCATTCGGTAATTAAATTTTACGTTGATTTGTTAAAAATAACTCAGTTTTATCTCTACTAGAAATTTGAGAAAATCTTTTAAACACACTGTACTTAAATGTTTATAAAAATATTTTTTGGGGCCCTCCATCAACTTATAGAGAAATAAGTGGCATTTTGGCCCTTAACTCAACCTCTACGCCCTGTACACATATTTTTATTCTAACTCCTAAGATAAATCCCAGCAATTATCACGTTTTAATTAAAGTCACGTTTAAATTGTAAACGAAACTTTACAACTCGAACTTTACGACATGAATTTCCATCCAAAACTCCTTCAGGCGCTTGTATAAAATTTATACGAAAAAACAATAACATTAAATAAAAAATTAATATCAAACGTGCTGAACATTCCCATCATGTAACAAAGACTGGGAAGTAAATCAAAAATTCTTATGTGCATAAAAAACTGAGCAAATATTAAGCAATGCAGGAGATCGTGAGTAATACATTATACCATAATTATTAACCACATTTGAAGGTGATGTACATAATGTTATTAAGACAATACAGGATGCTGCTTGCTGCAATTTAAAAAAACTAATATTTGTCGCTATTTATATTTTTAGGATCTTTCAAGTTAATAATAAAGTTTTCATGCGGAAGTATTGTTATTTGCAAACTTTGGGACAGTTTTAAGGCCGGAAAGTTTCTAGAAAAATGATACACGATTGCAACTTTGGGATAATATTAATTCTTTCTAAAAGTTGTAGAGAAAAAATATGAAATTTAATTAAGTAGGCACATTTCCGTAAATAAAAATATTACTTACAGTAGCGCGTCCAAGTTTTGTGTGACCAGCGCCTTCGCCAAAATTACAACAAATTAATGCTGACTTTTGCTAAATCGCGATTTATTGTAAACCCATAAAACAGATTAGTTGTTTTGCCATTACACAACTTTATATTTCCTGGTGTAAAACCGCCGGGTATTCACAAAATTCCTAACAGACAATTTAACCACAAATAAATGTTTTTATAAGCCGCTATAATGAATCCAACTAGATTTGTAGGAGATCAACTGGACCTTTTAGCCTCCATGTCAGACAAATAAATCAAGCTGTAAAAAAGTGAAATCCGATTGATGTGTCACTACAGTGAACGCATCAGGAATTCTTATTGTGTACAAGGTGAAAATTACAGCTCTTTGTTCTTACATCCATCAAGTAAATTTTATGTAGAATATTCTAAATATCTCATCTGAAGTGAATGGCTTTTTGACCAAGGTGGTGGCAGGCGCAACCCATCCTTCTTTAATATTATAAAGTTTAAAATATGCGCTGACCTTTCAGCATCCAACTGCATAAGTTCATCATCTCTCTCAACTCAACTATGTAACTACACTAAATGTTTTTTCGAAAACAAAAAATAAACTGTATATCCATACCTCGGCAAGTAATAATCTGATGCAATTACAATGAATCGTTAATTTTCCTATAAATTGATCGTGGTGCCAGTAAATACCATCAGTATTCTAGTTAGAACCAAACGCCGTGGGTTATCATGAACTCAGCGGTGAGTTGTACCAAAGACATGAAATTTTGGTACTGAATTTTTCATGTAATTTTAAGTGTATCAGTGAATTAGTTCTGAGAAAAAAATCGAACCGAAAATTAATGTTGAAATTTTACCAAAATTTCGAGTTTCAAAAACTAAAACATCTAAAGTCACTTATTTTCTTACAGATAATCTTCGTAGCCGTTTTTGGCTGTGCCTTAGCTCAATACAAGCCACAACCCCAAAACCCAGGTCAACATATCCGCATCCTCAAACAAGAACAAAACGTCAATTTCGACGGATCATACCAATGGAGGTACAGTAAACTAAAAATTCCTAGCATATTTTAAATTATCCTGTCATTTCCTCAACTAGCTACGAAACTGAAAATGGTATCGCCGCGCAAGAACAAGGCGCCCTCAAGGCTCCAGACTCCCTCGCAGCTCAAGGTTCTTTCCACTACACAGCTCCAGATGGCACTCCAATCCAACTTCAGTACACTGCCGATGAAAATGGATTCCAACCTCAAGGAGCCCATTTGCCAGTTGCCCCCCCAATTCCAGCGGCTATTTTGAGGTCTTTGGAGTGGAACGCTGCACATCCTGAGGAGGAAGATGGTGGAAAACCTGGATTCAGAGGACGTTAAGGAATTTGTTGTTTAGTTCCATGATGTTAGTGATAGATTGTATATAAGATTGTTGTTCAAAGCAAGTCGCAGAATACTATGTTTGAAGCAATAAAGAACAGTAGAAAAATATTTTGGTGGTATGATTTTTTTTGAGAATGAAATGAACCAGTTTACAAAGTAATATCCTTAGCTTCGTCCTGACAGTTTGAACGCTTGACTTTTAATGAGTCAGGAACAGTTATTTTGGAATCAGGAAAAATAGATTCTCGTCCGAAAGATATTCTAGGTTAACATGGCGATCTAATATATTATATTTATCGCATTATTAAAAAAATCTTAACTAAATGTTAACTAAAATACCCTTAGACTGTGACGTATTCAATCAGAAACACAGGCACAACGTCACAGTCTAAATGTATTTTTAGTTAAAATGGGTTATAACTTTTTACGAATACGGTTAGATTTTAATGTTCAAGTACACTCTTATAAAACATCGTATTTTAGTTCAAATGCTAATATTACTTCATGAAAATCTTGCTGTCTGTATAATATTTAAAAAAAATTGCTTTATAGGCGTAAAAGCTCAAATATGTACTTTACAGATTTGTTAGTTTTGCACATTTTAAAAAACATCTGTAACAATTTTTTCATGCGTATTTTAGGTATTTTTCTACAGAACCTCTTCATGACATAAACCATTATTTCCTTACATTGAAACATACATTATGCTTCTGACATTTTTATAAAATATTGTTGAGTTGAGTCTCTCCAGTTGGCTCTAGAACATCTTTCCAACTCGTTTTACTGTATGAACCCCATAAATTCCAGCACTACTTATCTAATCCGTAAAATTAGTTTTCATTACTGCATGGAAAAATGCATAATACTTCATTTGGTTCAAATATGGTAACTACTACCTACTTACACTCGTAAATCACAGCCATAAATCCTTGTACTTATGTGTATATTCGTTGCGCAATCAAATAACTTCAGTTCCTTTTTGTGAGAATCTCCAATTCAACAACATAATGATGATGAATGCAATTTTTATGAAATTTTAATTAAGTGTAGGATTTAGATAATAATCCTGTAACGTGATAAATCACATTGGTACTTAACTTTAGCTACGCATAAATTGTCCGCGCTCCTGCTGCTACTTGCTTATTATATCACACTCGCTTTCTTGGTTGAATAAGCCGGTAGTTAACATTTTTCTTTTTCCGAAAGTAGTCTAAATCATATGTGGGAAGGTTCACGAAATTATATGTAATTTTGTCAGGATTCACCTTTAATTTACGGTGAAATCAAGGTTTACATGTATGTTTTAATATAACATACCAAAACATTTACCTGATATTTGAAGAAGGTCAGTAATTTAATAACAAAAACATATTAAATTTTGTAATTAAATTATTGCCTAGAATATTTTCTATCTCATGTTCAAATTTTATTGCTGGTATATTAATTTTATTGATAATCAGGTATTTATTGGTATTTATAATAAAATTTATTTTTATTGTGCAATTAATTGAATTTTGAAATGTGTGAATATAAACATATAACACAACACAATCAATAGCATTTAATTTATTTATTAAAACTCAACGAGGACAAACGAAAACAATTCCCGTGATTATTTTTTAGTTCATATACGTTATTTATTTTTACACAGATAATAAAAAATATGGTATAGAAAAATTATTTGAGTTTTGGGTGGATTTTAGATTCGCAAAATTGTCAGTTTATTGAAAAGTGCAACGCAAATTTTTCAGCTAAATATTCAGCAGTTAATTACAATATATCATCAACACATCAAAAAGGTCAGTCCAGTTTTGACGAAATTGAATTCACGTGTAATTTTCCGTGATGATGTGTGCACTGTATAAATAAAATAATTTGCGATATTTTGTATTTTATAAAATATTATACTATATTAAAAACACGTTTATAGCATAACATAAATTATACAAATTACAATGGCATTAAAGTAGTTTGCATTTTTTAAATGTTAATAATTATAAATATAAAATAAAACATCCGTTGCAAAACATTTTCAAATGCCATTTGAAATTAAATAACTTAGTCGTCTACTGGGATGTGCAGACAATAAAATTACCATTGCAAAAAGCGCAATTAGATTTCTAATTTAATTTCGCGCTGGAACACCTCCTTAAAAACACAACTCTCTGAAAAAATTGCTCTCTATTTATTTTCTTTTCAACATATATTTACAATTACAACAAATCACAATTTTCATCTAAAATCTTTGAGCGAATTTCCTCTCTTCGGGTTCTGGGTGGGCTTCGTTCCACTTCAAAGCCCTCAAAATAGCCTCTGGAATTGGTGGGGCAACTGGCAAATGAGCTCCTTGAGGTTGGAAGCCATTCTCATCGGCAGTGTATTGCAGTTGGATGGGAGTACCGTCTGGGGCGGTGTACTGGAAGGAGCCTTGAGCTGCCAAGGATTCTGGGCCTTGAAGGGCGCCTTGCTCCTGGGCTGCGATACCATTTTCAGTTTCGTAACTAGAAAAAATATTAGTGACAAAAATGTATTATAACTAGTAGTACAGACTTACCTCCATTGGTAGGAACCATCAGGGTTTACATTGGAATCTTGTTTAAGGATTCTGACTTCCTGACCATGGGGTTGGTATTGGGCGCAGGCACATCCTAAGACGGCGGCGAAAATTAACTAAAAAAATTATTAAATTATCCTTTATACATATAACTCTCTGTTTTTCATCATTAAAATATAAAAGTAATTAGACAAATAACCATTTAGGAAATAATTATTATCCTTACCAAAGCATTCATGTTTGTGTTTCAGTGGTGCACAAAATACTGATGTGGTTTTTACTAGAGCATAAATTAATATATAGTTGGTGATGTGCCTATGAGGCATATTAATCAGCCTTCACCTTAAGCCATTTGCATCTCCCTGCTTTTTCGACATATTATAATATTTACAATAAGTTTGTTGCACCTGGTGGATAAAAGGTTAGAGGTGTCGTGTTTTAGATGACACACACTATATTAGGCAAGTTTGGAGCGGGAAACTTGTATGGTATATTATATCATTAAAATTCATTTCATACGATATCTGACCATCTACCAATTGACCTTATCCATTTTATTATATTACCAACGTTGATGAGTTTTAACAATAAAAAAATAGTACTTTTACCTCTTTGCTCTTTGTGATGGTTCTGGTTATATTATGTAATGTAGTGTGGCATATGTATACCTACCTACGTCCAACGCATGTTATTGCTATTGCAATGCATTAATTTGGTATAAATATCATCGCAATTAATATTGCGGAAATGGGCGTGCTTTGACAAAGGTGAACCAGGCAAGAATAAAAATATACCGCCAAGAAGATGACAAAGTTGGTTTTTAGTCTGAGATAACGGAATGATTTGTGCATTTTATGGAAAATTTAAATAATTTTGATGTAAATTCTATCGATTAGCACAAGTTTATTTTTATCATTTTAGAAACTTTCAGTGTTGATTAGTTTCTAATATGTAGCCAGTATCAGTGGCGTAACTAGACATATATTTTATATGAGGGCTAATTATCTTATTATCCACCCATATCCTGTTAAATTTTTCAAAAACGGCATTAAATTCAAGTGAAAATTCTAAAATAACACATGAAGTAATTTAATTTAGATCTAATTAATTATAGCAGTGGTAAAAAGAGATAAATTTAAAGAGAGTATTTTCCATTCAATTTAGAAACTTTTTTGTATCTTACAATTTCATGATAACTTAACCTTTTTTTTATTTATTAAAGAGGTTCTTCCCTATTAGATTTCCGAAAAAACAAAGTTGTAGAGAAAAATATTTCCTACAACTTTCCTTTTAATATTTTTTTGATATTGTCAATATTTAAAAAGATATTCAACAAATAAGTTGCAAATTTTAGGGAAATTTTTCTCTAGTTAGGTACTACTTACTACTACTACTCCTTCCCCAAAATTTTCAACTTATTTGTTGAATAACTTTTTAAATATCGACAATATCAAAAAAACTTTAAAAGAGAAGCTGTAGGAAATATTTTTCTTTACAACTTTGCACTGACTCTTTTTTTCGAAAATTTAATAGAAAAAAGTTATTCAATAAACAAAAAAATTGCAACCCTTAATTGAGGGCGGGGTCTACGAATACCCAAACTCAGTTTTAAACTTTCAGGGTTACCCTCTAGAAGATTCTACAAAAATTGGCTGTAGGGTAAAGAAAGTCTATTTGAAGCCCTTTTTTCTACCTTATTTTCTGTACTATTAGGTTATTTTGAGTTAAGTTATCAAAAAATTATAAGATACGAAAAAGTTTTTAAATTAAATGGAAAATACTCTCTGCATATTGATGCTGCAAAAAAACCAGTGGCGTACGTTTTATTCAATAAAATTTTTTGAAGAAACCCGTACGCACGCCTCTGTTTTCTAAATAAAATAATTGCAACCACTATTAATAAGAGAATACAAAAAAAAAGATCTATGCAAAAATTCAGAAGACTAACTTTTTTTGTTATTGATTTATAGCAAATTATTTAAAATAATTTATTTGCTTTAATGGCCTGTACGTCAAAAAGGAAGCAACATTCGACCATATAGTTTATTAGACAAACCATCTATAATTTTCGCTAAACTATCGACTGGTGAAATCCTGACGATATAAACTGTATAATCAAGATAAAATCGTGGCTAAAATTTTAGAGATTTTCCAAAAAAAGACCAAATTGTCTACTTCCTTACCATCATTACGCATCAGGGAAAGTTTTTGGACATCAAGATTAGGTATCATTATTTTTTAACACGCCAAAATTTTAGTTGTATTTGCTTTTAAGCAACCAATTTTCACTTTTTAGTGGTGGTGGTATAAAAGAAAACTTGTAGATTTGGAAGATTTTTTATAAAATTCATAAACCATTGTATAAAAGATAAAGAACAAAAGGTTACAACGTATTTTGAATTTACGATTAATTTTATGATTTCACAATCTACTAGTATAGAGAATGAGAGGAAATTTTAAATTACTCTCATTTTCCCTTAAGATATTTTGGTACAATTTATTTCTATTAACTTATAAAACCGAATTGTAGGATATAATTTATCTCACTCAATATAAAATCTGTAATTTTCGCAAATGCTTAAATAACTTGCTGCTACGCCAATGTACCGGATTTGCTGAAAGGTGAAGATTATGAAATTTGTACCTAGTTTAGAATTGTCATAACTTTAAATAATTGGAAAGCCTTTTGCTAAAGTACAAGCCTACAAGATTTGATTTGATTTGAAATACAGAAAATGTTCATAGAAAGTTAAGAAATATTTAAGGATCAAAATACAAAAGTGAAAATTTAATTGTGACGATTATACGAAGTACCTTTGTGATTTCTATTAGATCAGATATCTAAAGTTTCATTATTTCTCAATGTAAAAATTCGTATTTATGGTTGTCTACCTATTTCAATTAATAATTTTATTAATCATTTATTCATAACCAAATATCAAACAGTAAACTATCCTTTCACTAAAATCCAAGTTAAGATTTGCCACTATAGATGTAGTACTGATATGAATTTTTAAATAAAAACTCAACAAATATGAGAAACTGAATTCATACTTTTATAATGAATATTAATAACTAATGGTTAATTTCCTTGGTTACCATTGTTTTAATTATAGTAGGTATCTAAGGGCCGGTTGTATAAAACTTTAATCGCGGTGTTAAATTTTTATCCTCCAAAATATCTATAGTGACAATTGTAATCAACAATCGTTTCTATGGCAGTTTATCCTTTTTTGAGGATTATCTCGCGATTAAATTTTTATACAACCGGCACTAAGAAAATTATAGATAAGATTAACTACTGATTGATAAACTGGACGTAATGGTATAGAAGAGTATTTTAATTATAAATCAGTTGCAGATTTTCCATTTCGCATATTCTGAAAATCACCCAAGCAAAAATAAAATAATTTCACATCAAAATACTCTTTGTTGTTTCAAGTTTCTCCACGTAAATATTTACATAAACTGCACTTCATATTTTGGTCCAAATTTATCTCCCTGTGCACATTCTAAACATTATTTTAGCCAAACGTATTTTCCAGGATAACTCTAAAATTAAGTCGAAGGAGTCGCTTTTAAATGTGCTAAAAATAATCTGAAAAAGCTGTTGGCATCTAATTGTAAGTAAAAGTATTAAACCATAGGTTATCGTGTCACTCAAAGTTTTTGTGTTTCTCATCGAATTCTGACAGCTCTTAATGTATTTTTGTTGTAATAAATTACATTATGCAATCGATGTGATTTGCATGTAGGCGGACACATGACTTTTATTGTTTTCTTATTAGAATTCTAATTAAAACAGAAACAATCCTAATCCATCAAGAATTTTTATGAACCCAACTTTTAATTAAGCGAAATTTGTCTACTCGTCTCGACTATAATTAATAGTGTGTCCAACAGGATATCTAATCTACAACTGTAAGGAATCTTAATACCCACCTAGTTTTACAAAATATTTGTGTGGCAAACAACGTAAAATGTCAAATGATGGTATTTTATTAATTTAAATTTTATTCAATTATGTGCGCGCTGCTTAGGACACATTAACAGTCCATCAACATAAAATCTTGCTACAATATAAACAAGTATGGCATTGTAATAAATGATGAGCAGCCTAAAACTTAACAAATAAGTCTTGGTGTACTTTTTCGAGGCGGTTTAAGGAAAAACAAATTTGCTCAAGGGGCGAAAACACCTTGACTTATAAACGGTTATAATAAATAAACAATTATATGCGTGGGAGAGATTATATCAAAGATAACCAAGCAGCAAGGAGAAGTATCATCACAGTTTAATGCTGTTTGATTTTTGTTGAATTATGAATTTCCCAGCGATTCAGATTTTATTCGTTTTTTTGCGAAAGAACTACACAGCTATTCATTTAATATTTGCATAAAATCGCTCATATAATGAGATTGAACTTTACAAGAGCTACACCTTTTACATAGTTAAAATAGTAGCATCATCTGCAAAACCGCAAGGCCGCTGGTCAATCACTTTACACCTGAAGAATAGCATAAAAGGTCCGTCACAAAAAGCAATAAAACAATTTCCTAATTAATATTAATTTATGATATTTAGTTGTTTTATTATCTGGAATATTTTATTGCCCCCTGACAGTGATTTAGTGCAGATGTGACAGAAAATTGCGCTCTTGAGGCAACGAAATGTCAAGCTGCATCCCAGTATTATAGTTCCTGTTTTCCTGACTAATAATTTTGTTTACTATGTGGACATCACAAGATAAATTGCCTCTCATTAACCCCAACCCAGAAAAATGAAACCTTTAAATGTTTTTCTCTCTGATTTGCTAATAATTGATTACCCAACTTCCTTTATAGGTTTTTTTGGTAGACATCAATAAATGGCCCATAATAACCATATTTTAATATTCATTTTATTCAACATTCTCCACATGATATAGAAATTCAGTGGTTTTATTGTAAGTTTGTATAATAATGTAGTATATGTCAATGTTAGCTGGAAAACATCTCCCAAGGACTGTTATCTCTTACACCCATCACAGATTTGGGATTTGATGGAAAGCTTTAAAACTTTTAAAACGTAATTTTCGCTGTTTGTCTGTAGATTAGCTGCCGTTGGATGTTAGATGTAAAATCGTAAACTGGCGCGCAGTACTTTGTTGTACAGGTGGGTATAAGATGTTGGAAATTCTGGTAAAAGAAAAATTGTGGTTCCCTCGAGAGGATGCTGATGTATTGATTGAATTTGCCTTTTAAGCTTGCCTCATCAATTATTAACGAAACAATTCGATGAACATGATGGGTGGATATTAAGCGATAAGGCGAATAGGGGGGAATTATTCGTTATCGTTGGAAATAATTTGCTTTAATGGACTAAACTGTTGACCTTTTCGAGAAATAAGAAACAATGTTGAAGAACTGCCTTGAATTTATTGGATTACAAGCGCGCAACTTTTTTATTAGGTATATTTGGAAAGTAATCCTGATGATGATAAGCGGATTATGGTTTTATGAATGAAGACTAAAATTGCATTTAACACCCACTTTTATATTTATAGAAATCGTGAATAATACATGACAATATTCTATCAGCCAAAATTAGACAGGAGAGGATTTTTTTAATTAAAGTAAAAACTTTCTTGGGGATTCTTGCAGAAAACTGTTAAAATAAACAGATATGATTCAAATTGTTACATAACTCTCATTCTATTTGTGGATATTGAAAAGGATAATAAGTGAAAAAAACCTGAAATTCTTCTCTACAGTTAAATGAAATGTATAAATATTTAATGTGTGTGTCATATCATATTTCACTTCACATAAACATGACAATTTTATTTCTTTATTAATAAAAGGGAAGTAATAACTAAACTATCATAGTAGATGAATTTTTAAAATATTGTTAGCAATTTCTTTATTCGTAATTTGCTGAAAATTGAACTGGAAACTCCAACAGAACAATCATCATAATACAACCATTTTTAAATTGTACAGAAAATCAAAATAATAGCACATTTAAATTTTAAAAATATTAATTCTAAAGAATTCTATAGATTAACGTTTATTTTTCGCTTTGTAAAATTCACATATTTCATCATACATACAAACTAGAAAATTCCTGAAAATTATGTATGGGCGATGTTATTTTTCAAATGAAAACATCTCTAATAAGCACGACAAAAATATGTGAACATTAAATTTCCTTTCGGTTACTTTACTATATCATATTAAAAAGCGTTTTCTGCAGGAAGGAAATAATGATGCGCTGTGAATTTCCTTAGTTTTATCAGTTTGTAAAGAAGAGATTAATAGCCGGAAAATACCAGCAAACTTGAACACACTCATTTATACTATGATAGTTTTTCTGAAAAAAAAAACTAATAAAATAAATTGCGTAAGAATTTTTGTATACTTATTATAAAAATAAAAATAAGATCGGTTTCTTTGTAAGAATTTTACCTTTATTTTATTATACCCTTCAAGTTTCAAAGTGCAGATTCCGTTAAAAAACACCTACGCAATTACTTATTAAGTTTACTGCGAGAAAATGCCAATTATTGTAAAGAGTAATCGGTAATTTTATTAATATAACGTTAATTAAAATGTACAAATAAAATGTAATTTATAGACAAATGTAAATGTGGAAATGTGGTGTTATAAAATCTAAAGAAGAGGTTTGTGATACCATATGAGTATATAAGATTGATATTCTATAAAACTGGATTATATTAATGAAGATATAACTGCGACCGGGGTATATAAAGAAACGCGTGCCGCCTTGCAAAATCACTCAGTTTTTTGTGGCTACCAAAATGAGGTCTTTGGTAAGTGAAAAATTAGTGGGGATACCTACTCATCTGATTTGTGAAGGTTTAGGAAAAATAACGTATAGTGGATAGTGATTTTTTGAAAATATACAGTAGTTTTTCTAAAATAATGAATTTTCTGCTATAAAATTCCAAATATTATTCTATTAAATTTTTTACAGAAATCTGCAAAATATAAAATTTATTCTTTCACATCAAACTCAATTTTATTTTGGTCAAAATTTGAGTGATATTATAAATAGATAGATACTAAACCCATATTAATATTTACTTATCTATTGTATAAATTTAAACCCATTCATAAAATAATAAAAATTAAGAGTTTGTTTGAAACAAAATAACTAGTAAATCTAAAATAAGACCTTTATCTTCCTATTCATAAAATCCTAAAATGCATTTTAACCAAAAATACACTTAGACTGTGACTTACTCATTCAGAAAACCATAAATACCATCACAGTCTAAGTTTATTTTTAGTTAAAATAGATTTTAAATAATTTTATAAAAATATCTTACTAAATTTCTTTCCAGGTTATCCTATTCAGCTTTCTGGCAGTATCTTCCGCAGTAATTTTGAGAATACCTAATAAAAATGAACTTCGTCGCGGCGAAGGAGAATACCATCACGACAACTCCGGCCAATACAGCGGCGATGATGGTCGTTATCACCCGGACAACAGTGGTCAATACAACCCCGATGGTTCCGGAGCCTACACCGGATCCTACGACAAATACAAACACGTAGCCGACAAATTCGGTGGTGGCGACTCGGGTTCTGGAGGAGCAGGTGGTGGTGGTGGTGCTGGCGGTTCCGAGGGATTCGGTTCAGCCAGAGGCAACAGATTCCAGGGAGCTTCCGGTGGAATTGTAGCAGGAGGCGGTTTCGGCGCCCCCGTTGCCCTTCAAGAAGGTTCGGCTGCGGGATTGTACGATAACAGAAACTATGCTATTATTCGGAAGGTTGAACAAGTAGAACAGGATGGTTATCACTATTTGTAAGTTTGGGGAATATTTTAGGAGTTCTTGAATAATTTGTTTGTTTTGTTCATTAGATATGAAACGGAAAATGGAATTACTGGCGAGGAACAGGGGAAGTTGGCTAATAAGGGAAGTGATCAGGAAGCGATGAAGGCTAGTGGGTTCTTCAGCTATACTGGACCGGATAACGTTGTTTACCGTGTGGAATATACAGCTGATGAGAATGGCTTTGTACCAAGAGCGGCTCATATTCCGACACCACCTCCGATTCCAGAAGCTATTCTAAGGGCACTTGAGTACCAGAGATCCGTGGGAACTTTGTAAATTTTAAAATAGTTTAAGTAAAAATGTACATTTTAATTTAATAAAACGATTTGAGAAATAAATTAATAAACTAATAAATGAAGTTTCTTTTTATATAGCTTCGTAGATTTTCTGTAAAATTTCCGATTTATTATTGGTAATATTAACTCAAATTTTATGTAACAAATATTTATAAGTTATAAAATATGTACGTGATACCCCGAAAATTCCAATAGAAAATTAATTAATATTGCCGAAATTTTAGCCCTGGGGACACGACGACAACAATATTAAAATTTAAAGGCAGTCGCTTGAGCAATTAATAAGTGATCTTATACTACCCTCAGAATTAAACGTTGGGGGATCTAGTAACTCCACCACATCAAGCAAGAGGTCGCACTTGCATGACCCTCAAGCTAACTAAACAGAAACCTGTTTTTATAACGATTTTTACTTTCTTATACGAAGTATAAGGAAGTATTGTAATCGTGATTTTTTTCGACTTCGAGATTTTGATGGATTTACACGTTTTGAGGGCCCCTGAATCCATTTTGACCATTTTCGCCATGATGTCTGTCTGTCTGTCTGTCTGTATCCACCATAACTCAAAAACGAGTTGTCGGATTTGATTCAAATTTCATATTTAAGAGTTTGAACAAATTTGTGGATGTCACATTCAATGTTTTTCATCTAGCACCAAAACAAGTGACAGTTACCTGATGACATTTTTAGGTTTTTAGGAATATCTTGAAAAATAAACAATTTATGAAATTTTTTTATTCTTTAACATTGATTTAGAATTGAATTTTGAACAAATTTTGTTTGAACTTTTTTTTGAAATTCCGTCAAAAAAATTTCAAAACAACTAGATATTCTTAAAACACTTTATATTTCTCATAGCGCGCGTTGATAGTTGAATTCGATGGTCGAGGTAGACCATGTGTTTCATTATATGGCTGCCAAACGGAAGGTCCCGGGTTCGAATCCCAGAAGGACCGGTCCATTAGCTTTTTTTTATTTTACTGGTTTCTATGGTACCGAAAACAATAATAATGAATGAATAAATGTAATTTTATAACGGGAGATTTTTTTAAGTGATTAATAGGTCAAAAATCTAAAATAAAACACATTTTTGTCGTAAAATTCGGTTATAATGAGTGGGACAAGGACAGATTTATGCGTATTGTAATAAGTGCGACAGAGACTATTTGAAAATTGCTGGAAACCTTCAAAATTTTTACAAGAAATTTAACTTAATTTCTTTAGGAAAAGTAATTATTGTGATACTATCCGTAAGTATAAGAAAGTCATGTGTTGGGCACATCAGATATTTTATCTAGGAATCTAACAAAGAAAAACGCAGATATATCAATTACTTTTATTAAAAAAGAAAACAATATTCAGTACAAATGACTTAATTCGAGACGGAAGCAACATATAAAATATAAAGGAGTATTGTATAACAAATCAAACCCCTCGATTGGGCAGATCTTTGACTTTATAAATACGGACTAGCCAATGTTCTGTTGTGTATGCTTCTTCTAGGACATCTAATTCAAAATCTTTATTACCGATTTCCGCTCCACGGACTCTATCGTAACCTGGTGGTTTCCCACCTGGAAAAACAAGTTAATCTCTAGGGAAACTCTATGAAAATCTTACAGTACCTTCAGTGTAGACTTGTCCAAATCTGTAGTAGCACATTTTATACATAAGACAGTTTAAAAGCGTTGGAGAACCCTCTTTATCAACTCTAAACTCCCCACTTGGGGAATAATAGTCCCATTCTTTAATATGAGCCCCTCGATCAGTGCTACCACCAATTCGGACCATCCACAAGAATTTGTTAATATCATCCGATGAATACCCAGTGAGACCACCAAAAATCACCAGGACATAATCCACGTCCAGCTCCTTCATTATCTCATATGCTTTCTCCTCTGAACTGGCCATAGCTTGACCCACTCGACTGATATGCGTGTTATTCCAAGTGTTATTATCCACCAAAATCGTTCGATTCGCCATCGCCGTTATCTGATAACCGTAATCCCACCACGACATAATCCTAGCGTCCACAGGGGTGTTCATTTTTAACCAGTAGTAAGCCTCACGGAAATCATCGAAGATAATTCGTCCTCCATCATGTGAGCGTGCGCTCAAAACTATACTAGGTGAGCTGTAGGCTTCGGAGGTGACCCAAGTACAATGAAAAGTGTACGAAATTAACAAGAGGCAGATGATTCCAACGAAAGTGGTGCTGATTTCGCGTTTTAGAGTCAAAGTTGATTCGAGTTTTTTGTTTTTCTTATGATCGGAAGGCTTTTGGCTTTCGGTGGTTTTGAGGAATTTTGTTAAAAGATGCGAGACGGTTATGCCGCTTAAAATGCACATAACAGGCGCTAGTACTAGCATCAAACGCACCATGACACCCTGCAGGAAATTAAAATTAATAACTTGCATTTACAAGCAATGCTAGAACTTACTGCAAAGTAAATGCTGGTTACTCCATACAAAATCATAAAAATATTCGCGTCGGTCAGCTGCTTGAAGCAGAAGTACAATCCAGCAGGAAACAAGAAGACTAATATCTGCAAATCGAAGTAGAACGAGCTCCAAGACGTCGGTTGATGTTCTGAGACACTAGCAATAATCGGAATGTGATTTTTGGCATACGACGGATCCAAAAGCGAGTAGAAACGACCAGTCCACGGGGAGATCTTACCAGAGAACGCTAGAATACCTCCAGTAACTGCCACTAGAATACCAACAGTGTACACCAGGAAATTATACAAGGTATCAAAATCGTCTTTGGAGAGCTTGCTGCGGATGTAGTCGACGAAGGCGAGGATCTGGCAGAGACCGAAGACACCTAAAGCCTGAAAAAGAGTTTGTAATGACGGTTTCGATTAGAATATAAGAGGAACTTGCCAACATATGTTCTGAACTTTGAACTGGTTGAAAACCAACAAAGGATATTTGCATGGACAGGATGGTTCCAACACAATACAGGGTGCTGTAAGCGATGTAGATTCGATGAGAAAATCGTCCTGTAGCCATCAGGGTTAGCACATGTAGGGGGATTAGGTTGATTAGAAATACGTATCCGCCCCAAGATGATACCTTAATAATAAATGATAACGAGAATTTCTTTACTTTGATATCAATAATTTACCATGTAAAAATACGCTAAGGCGGCGTAGGTTCCCCATAATATTGTTCCAGTTTTCACAGCTTTAATCCAGGTATAATAGGTAAGTAACATACAAAAAATAGCAATTCCTTCATTGTCGTAACTGCCGGCTACTGATCTACTGATGTATCCTGGTACAATCGACACCATAGCAGCGGCTACTAGGCCAGCACCAGAATTCTTCACCTCCTTAGTTAAAAGGTAGGTGATAATGGTGGTAAAGGATGAAAATAGTGGGGCCAAAAAGACGCACACATTTCGTATATCAATAAAAACGTTAAACAACCCACATAAGTAGTAAATCGTGGCTGAGGTGACCATCAAACCAGGATAGATGGTGCCTGAAAATATTTCAAAGCTTTTTGGTCACATCAAGATTTCTGTATTGTGGAAATTACCTCCGATGATCCGACCTAATGGATACCATGCTCGATCATCAAACCAGTTGTGAAACGAATAAAATCCTTGCTCTGTTAGGTATTTAGTAGTCCGGTAATTGAAGTACGGATCGAATTCGTGTATAACGCTCTCGAACCTTAACACTGAGAATAACCGAGTAGCGAAAGCTGGAAGAAGAAATTGTACTACTGGTTTAAATTTCCAACTAGTACTTACAGAGTATTGCAGCTAGGGTGAGGATGGACAAAGTGAGAAGTGTAGCTTGTTTTTCTGCATTTTGTACAGTGGAGGTTTTCTTGCCTAAACCTAACATTCCTAAATAAACTGAAACGCAATAGATTTTTCGTGGTTAGTTTGATGGGGTTCGGAATATAAACGGCGACTTACCGGGTGAATTTTTTTAAAATTTAGCAAAAATATACCATAAGCCGGTACAGGATACAATTTGGCGACGTAATCGCCCACAATCATAACAGCCACGCGAAGTGAGGTTAGTGGACTGGGCATCGTGTTAAGTTAGTTGCAGAAGATTATCAACTAAATCGAATAAATCAATAATGATAAGAATAATACACATAGAATATGATATTTAGTATAATTGTTTACAATAAGTCTTGTTACGCGTTTAAATGTAACCATTATTTAAATTTTACTTGGTGTATTGTTGGTTGCCTATCTAATTTCCAAAAATTTTGAAAATTAACTGGGTCCGGTATTGTGGGTAATACTAAAGGAAATTGAAGCTATCACAAATTTATTTTATATAAAATTTTCATCCAAACTGTTTTTATAAACATTTTCGGCACTAACATACAATAAAAGTTAGGTAATAAAACTATTAAAATAAGTTTTCAACAATTACAAACTACTGCTTCTCCCATACAAGACATTTATTATTCGAGGGCATTTCATTTACTTCCTTTAACCGCATCCCATATTCACTGGCCACTTTTATCAAATCCTGTATATCCCTTACGCCCCACTCGGGATTCTGCGCCTTTAACCCCCTGTTGAAATTAACATTTGATTCTGGCTCCAATTTCCCCTCGTTAGCATACGGTCCATAAGTGAACAACAAGCCTCCGGGCCTGAGAAGTTGGCAACAGTTCTTGAACAACCCCACGGAACAACTCCAAGGACTTATGTGGATTAAATTAATATTAATTAGATAGTCGTACGGTCCATCGGTTTTCCAAGTGCGGCAGTCGGCGGTTACGTCTAGCTTAATGGGCAATAGCATGTTTTCCGTTGGAACATCGTAGGCGTACGCTGTGATGCTTTCGAATAACGAGTTGTCGTATTCGGAGGGTTGGAAGTGAAGATTGGGGAAATGCATGGCGAAGTGGGAGCAGTGCTGGCCGGTACCTGAGGAGATTTCTAGGACTTTTCCGTGTTCCGTTGGGTTTATGTGTTTTTTTAGAACTGATAAAATTGGGGTTTTGTTCCGATGGGCCGAGGGATAAAACATTTTTTTACTAAAATTAAATCGCATAATTATAATTAAAAATTATTATTGGCTAAAACTGTGGTTTTTCTTACCTATCCATTCCGTATTTACCGATAAGTCTCCTAAAGAACATACCTGAAATACACACAAATACAGAAATTACTTATTTCTTAACATGATTAGTAATTTTAAGGGGTTGTTTGTTATATTCGTACAGATACAATAAAACATTATTATACAATAAACAATCTTTATTATCAATAAGTTACCATAAGATAATTATTTATTTAATACTACTCTTTTTACTACAGCCTTCTGCTATAGCTACACCATGTTTAGTAGCCTTTAGATGTGCAAATAATTTATTTTTGGATTTGAAATTAGCTTTACAAGTTACACAAGTTAAATTTACGTCTATCTCCTGGACTTGTTCATTTTTCTGCCGTTTGCCCTTTCGATTCTTCTTCGACATTTTATTAGAAACATCTTCCTCTAAGTCGCTATCGCCATTTTTAACTAATCCATTTACTTCTGCATTGCCCTCATCAGATTTTTGTGTGTCCCCATTAGCCTCATTCACGACATCTTGAGAAGTATTACAGTTTAAATCGCCTTCTTGCTTAGGTTTCTTATTAGATTTTTTATTTCGCTTTTTCTTCGAACTACCATTGCTAAAATCGTCTAAGTCGTCTGGTTCCAACACGCTCTCTTCTACATGCTCAGAATCGTCTACCAAGAGCACTGCTTTCGATTTCTTGTTCTTCTTTTTCTTTGTTTTCACTTCCGGCACAACCAAATCGTCAATGCTTTCATAATCGTCATCGCCATTTACTTGTTCACATTCTAGCAAATCCGGGTTTTCATTAGCATCATCTAGATACTCATCGATACTTTCGCTTTCCATTTCGTCAGATTGTTCACCCGAATTTGTATTCGCTGCTCGTTCGTCGTCCTCTAACATCTCCGATCGAATTCGCGCCACGTTTTCTTTGTGCTTTTTACTAGACTCGTGATTTTCAAACGTTTTAACTGTCTTAAAGTATTTATTACAGGCTACGCAAAATAAATATTGAGATTCTGAGGTGTCTTCCTCCTCTTCAAAATTTCGCTCAATTTGCTCCAATTTATCTTGAAGGTTATCAAATTTGGCCCATTCTGGTTGAGAAGTGCTTTCAAGATTTTGTTTATTTTCCAGTTTCTTCTGCTTCCGTAGCTCGTTTTGTTTCTCTCTGTTTGCTAGAATTTTTTCGTTCATTAATTTAAGGTGTAGTTGTACGCGTTTGTCTCGTTTTCGTACAAAAGCAACTAAATTGCGGATTTCCTCATTCCGTTCCTTTCTAGCTTTTTGCCGAACTTTCTTATTTTCCTTCTCGACTAATTTCATAATACGTCTGTCACGTATTTCGGTGATATTGTGGGGATCCAACCAGGCAAAGGATTTTTTTGTTGAATAACTCATCCAATAATCATAGAAAGGTCCCACAACTCCATCGTAAACACTGGTAGAATTACCAAAATTTGGTATATCACAAAACTCATCTTTCTTTAGAAACTCCATATCTTCTTTACCAATAGTTTCAAATACATTTCGATAAACTGTGTAAAAACCTTTCTCGCTATCGTTGTAACCCTTAAAGCACGACGTAGTAAAATACTGGAACACATCCAAGCAGTTGTCCTCGTATCCTGATTTGGAACGTAAAATTTGTTCTCTGTGTCGATCATACCAAGCCCTTTCTTGTCCATCACTTAACACTTCGTATGCCTGCTGAACAATCTGGAATTGTGCTTTAGCTTCTTCCAAGTTTTCTAAATTTTTGTCCGGGTGCCATCTTAAAGCTAATTTTCTGTATGAGGACTTAATTTCGGAATCTGTGGCGTCCATTGGAACTTGGAGCACCTCGTAGTAGCACTGCATTTTTATGTCTAACAATTGCAAATAAATTTGCGATTTATTATTTGCACGAAAAAGAAGTGATTTGAGGTAAAATTGAAGTAAACGCTTATAATTTTGGAGGAGTTATTGAAATATCAAGTTGAAGTTACAAAACAACACATGGAAAAATGAAACAGTAGAAAAGTTACTGGCACAAAAAAATTAGATACGGTTTTAAGGTTTTTAATAAAAACATGTGGCAATTCGGGATTGTGTATAATGAATAGTTTTATACGCTTTTTTACTATTTCATTTTTACCTCAAACATTCACAACTTTGGAAAATATAGAAATACTTACAAATATTTCAGATTGCACTATTTTTTGCTCAATTAGGTTGACAATTTTCAGGTAAACGAGGTGAAGTTCTGAAGTTTGACATTTGACAATGAAGATAATATAGATTTCTGTTTTATTTAACAGTGTTTCCAATAGTAGATATCAAAATCAGTGTTGCCAGTATTAGACTTTGTTGGGGATATTATTGCTTAAGCATTGGTAGAAATGTTTGTCAAACAAAGCTAACCTAACTTTTCGTTTACAACTAAAAAATGGATATTGGTGAATTATTAGACTACAAGGTAAATTATATTATTTTACTAACTTATGGATTATATTAATTTTCATTTTATTATATTCCAGCCTCCGCAAGCTATCAAACGCCCAGCCGACAATGATGAAGACGAGGACGAGACAGAAAAGCAGCGAAAAATGCGTCGAATTGCAAGGGCTAAAGCCAACAAAATGACTCGTTCAGCCTCTCCAACACCATCCGTACAAGCTTTGGACGAAATAACAGACGAGGAAAGAGCGGAAATACTAAAATTTGTGGAAACTGAACAGACACAAGTACGTACTTGGAAATAACGCTGGAAATCTCATGTTAATTTGATTCGGTTGTTTTAGGGTGAAGTGGTGGACGAAGCAACAATAAAGAAAATCATCCTAAACTTTGAAAAACGCAGTTTAAAAAACCGAGAAATGCGCATCAAGTTTCCAGACTCACCGGAGAAGTTCATGGAAAGTGAGGTGGAACTCCACGAAATTTTGCAGGAAATGCGAGTTTTATCTACAGCTCCCGATTATTATCCACTCCTAGTAAAGCTTCAGATCATTCCTAGCCTACTCGAGCTTTTATCACACGATAACACAGATGTAGCTGTGCGTGCCCCACAATAATTTCCAGTTGATTTTTTCTAATCCTAACAAATTTCCAGGTAGCAGGAGTTGAGCTTTTGCAAGAACTCACAGACGTGGATATTTTAAACGAATCGGAAGAAGGAGCAGAAGCACTAATTGAGGCTTTGCTGGAACATCAAGTTGTGGCTTTGCTTGTACAAAATTTGGATCGCCTAGACGAAACAGTGAAAGAGGAAGCGGATGGGGTGCACAATACATTGTCGATTATTGAAAATCTCACAGAGCTTCGACCGGAAATAACTAATGAGGCGACTAAACAAGGGTTAATGCCTTGGCTTTTGAAGCGATTGAAACTTAAAGCGCCATTCGATCCTAATAAATTGTACACAAGTGAAATGCTGTCGATTTTGTTGCAGGATAACGAGAAAAATCGAGCTGCTTTAGGTAAGCCATTCTTTATAGCAGTAAAAACCACGTTTTGTCTGGATATTTTAGGTGAATTGGACGGAATTGACACTTTGCTACAACAACTAGCTTTCTATAAACGTCACGATCCATCAAGCGCCGAAGAACATGAATTCATGGAAAATCTCTTCAATTGCCTATGCAGCTCTTTGATGGTTTTCGGCAATCGCGATCGGTTTCTCAAAGGCGAAGGCCTGCAACTTATGAATTTAATGTTGCGCGAAAAGAAAACGTCTAGAAATGGCTCACTTAAAGTCTTAGATTACGCTATGTCAGGACCACATGGTAAAGACAACTGCAACAAGTTTGTAGATATTTTGGGCTTACGCACCATATTCCCACTGTTTATGAAAACACCTAAGCGAAACCGTCGGAAAGTTCTATCGGCTGAAGAGCACGAGGAACATGTTTGTTCTATTATTGCTTCAATGCTCAGAAATTGTCGGGGGTCCCAGCGACAGAGACTAGTGAGTAAGTTTACTGAAAACGACCATGAGAAAGTTGATCGTCTACTGGAGCTACATTTTAAATACTTGGAAAAAGTGGATAGTTTGGATGACGAAGAAACAGAGGATGACGAAGATGCACAATATTTAAAGCGTTTGGAAAATGGACTATTTACTTTGCAATTAGTGGATTATATTATTGTGGAGGTTTGTGCGGCTGGTGCTGCAACGATTAAACAACGCGTTATGCAGATACTAAATTTAAGAGGCGCTTCTTTGAAGACTATTAGGCATATTATGAGGGAGTATGCTGGAAATTTGGGTGAGGAGGGCGATAAGGAATGGAGAGATCAGGAACAGCAGCATATTTTGCATTTAGTTGATAAATTTTAATTTGGTCAGTTTTCGCATTAATAAACAAGTTAGTTGATTAATATTTTAGTTTCAATTTCTCAAATCCCACTACAGTGAATATGGAAAATTTCGTAAACCCTGAAAGTTTATAATAATAAAGACTTTTAATGGGTCCGTTAAATTCTCATCAAAATTAGCATAAATAAAAGGCACACAAAGATTTGAAATAGTTTATTTGTAAATAAGTATGATAGTTAAGATTAAATTCAATATATACAAAACACTATGTTATTTACAGTATAAAATGTTCATCACACACATAAAATATGAACCGAATCTTTCGCACACGCTAACAATAATTTACTATGACTAGTTTATGAATTGTGTTCAGCTGCGTTACACAATTTGGACTAACAGAAGAAAAAACAATTTATAAATACCCAAAAATAAATAACATTGCCTCAAATAACTACATAAGAATTTAAGTCTGATAAACAATAGTTTAAAAAAATGTTCATTCAAGTCTCAGTCACAACCACACTTAATATTTTTATTTCGTTCACCGGAATGCAATATTTCCCTTAATAAATTCGTTCATACAATAAAAAAATTAATAAATATTTCTCTACTTGACTAAATTTAGAATATATACAAATATAATATAGAAATATTGCATATAATATATATTTTTTTTGTTTAACTATATACATAATTTACGATTTGAATATTTTCAAAATATTTGAAAATACAAAATCTGTAGTAAAAAGTACGAGCGCTTTATGGTTTTTCGTGGTATTTATATGACCGCACAGTATGTAACTGAAATTAACGAATGAGTTCAACAAACTTTTTGCCAAAAAACAGCTGATTTAGTACACAGGGTATTGAAAACAGTAAATTATACGCTAGTTTGTTAAAAACATGTTATTAATCTTAGCAACTATGCAGTCATAAAATATCACAATTTTTTTGTATTGTTTTTGTGTTAATATTTTATATGATTTTACATCACTCTTTACAAACGACAGCTTATATTGGTATTATATTTCATGTGAATTGTTCACTCGGACGCTATTAAAACCCATAAATAAATGATTTAATATAATCACATGAATTATAACGGAATAGATGTAAATGCAACAGATATATGAAAATGATTTAGAACTAAATACGATTGTTTTGTTTGTTTAAAAATAATACAATAATAAATTTGATGGTTGGAAAAATAAATTTTGCAGTAAATTTAATAATTAATTATTATTATTTATTACCTATAATATCCGTTTGGAATTGAAACTGTCGATTTGCATATTTTTTCCATAAGAAATTTGTGAGAGAATGCAGCTTAATTTGGGATTCATAACTGAATTTATATCACTGGGAGCAGTAAATTATTAGTAGTACCAGCATGATAGTACCCTAAAATCATCACAGATTTCTTATGAACGCTACAATATATACAGTAATTGTATAGTACGAAGTCGTTTCCATAATATTTTATAAATTTTTTGTTTAGTTATGACAGCAAGAAAAATATACTTAATAGCTACTATTATACAGTCTATATTTCGTAAAATCACATATTGGAATGGATTCAAATAGTTATTGCTGAATGAGTCCACGTTTACTCCTTGCATAGTTGTGCAAACTAATGTTGGTAAATTTCGGCGTGGCATCTTGGAAATCCGTTCCGGTTATCGTTGAGTGTCCTGAGGGAGTGCGCCCTGCAGGTATCGCCGGTGATGTAAGTGAACCCAGTAACGGGGAGAGTGCCCCCCGGTCCTCGAGGACCTCTAGCACGCCTGCCCTCGCTGTCCAGACAAAAAACCCCCGAGGGTGGCGCGCTTAGCTCTAGCTACAATTCCGTCACCGGTATTGGTTTGATATGGTGTGGTCCGGTGCGCACAATGTATTCATCATCTGAAAACGTCTTCTGATACTCGTGCTCTTTCCTGCTAATCGCCCGTTTGTTCCATTTGTAATCTTTAAGTGCTTCACTAACGCGCTGCCGGTAACGAAATAAAAACAAACCCAAACACCCTACTAGGATAACGGCACTCACTACTAATGTTACAACGATGGCTTTTTGACGCGGATCACTAAAGGAGCACCCCAGGTCGTCCGCGGTTAGCGTCCGCAACGGCCTATCTCGCAGAGTCGGTGGCAAAGTGCATTGGACATTTGAAAGGTTTTTCATCGACAGCAAATTACCCAACCACAACAGTTGGCAATCACAAATAATCGGATTGTCTGTAAGCTCTAAAGCACCCAACTCGTTCCAAGATACCATCGACTCGGTTAGCGTTTTAAACGAATTTTCCTTCAGCACCAAGTGCCTCAAGTTGGGCAAGCCAACTAAAGCACCCTCTTCTACATTCTCCAGTTTTTTATTATTAGTCAGGATAATTGTTTCAATGTTCATGTTATCACTAAAAGCACCTTTTTCAATTCTCTCCAAGTAACTAGCGCCGGTAATGTCGAGTTTCCGTAGATTCGTAAGTCCTTTAAAAGAGTTCTTCTCAAGTGCCGTGAAGAGGTTCTGGCCGATGGTTAGGTCTTCCAACCGTGACAAATGGCCAAGTTGTGTGGTAGGTATACGGAGAAGTCTGTTGTCCGCCAAGTTTAAACTTCGCAACCCATTTAAGCCTCTAAAGGCATTCGTGCTGATGTTTGAAAGCCCAGAACTGCTCAGATCGAGCACGGAAAGCTTGCCTAGGCCTTTGAATGCATCGTCGGGCAGCGTGGTGAATGCATTTAAACCAACATGAAGTTCAGCTAAGCTGCCCATAACAGAAAAGGATGGCGTAGGCACTGAACTTAATAAATTGTCATCTAAATACAATATTCTTAAGGATAAAAGTCCGTCGAATGCCAACGCATCTATTTTCGTAATTCTATTCTGTCCCAAATTTAATTCTTCCAATTTGGGGAGGATCGAAAATAATCCTTTCGGTAATTCCTCCAAGAAATTTTCCCGCAAATTCAACACAGTCAACGATTTGAGTCCTTGAAATGTTTTATTGTTCACTGAAGATAATTTGTTTTTGTTCAAGTGCAATTCCTGCAATCGTTCTTGGTTAGAGAAACCTTTTGATGGAATGCTAACTAAATGATTGCTGGACAAATCAACGTATTGAAGGTCGCGGTAGAATTGGAACGAAGCATCCACGGTTTTTATCTTGTTGTTTCGCAGAACCAATCGTTGAATTGCTGGATTCAATGTAATTGGTATCACATCGAGTTTACTGTGTTCGCACTGCACGACGTACGTTTCATCATTGCACGAACAACCACTTGGACAGCCCACTGCACTCACTGTGGATGCTCCAAAAGACATCAGCAATGCCACGAAGAACAGGTGAACCATTATGGAGGCCGATGGAAGGAACTTCTGCAACAACAGAAAACAAATTTAGCTATAATTCTAACTGGGCAGGGGGGTTTTTGAAAAGGAATTCTTCCAACAGTTTTTACGACTGTTTACTACATCACCCTTTTTAGGACAAAGTTTGTTCACAAGTTTATAAAAACTTCAAATATTATTTGTAGTTACGATTTTATTTGTGTACTTTATTAGATAACGCCTGAAAAACCTTGTGTAAGATTTTCGGGCATGGGGTAGGTATATTTACAAATCGTCTACGCTGGGTGTTTTTATAATGTTTGCTTTGGTCCCGGTGCACCGGACATCAAATTCAAACGCGACACATTTATTGTTATTCCTATAAAGCATATAAAAATTCCTTGGCTGTATATACTTTTGTGAAAAACTGCCAACATATATCAGGACGACAGCCAGAGACAACCACAACCACCAACAGAATATCCAACTATAATGCTTATCTCTTTTCTCGCTGCTGTTATTGTTCTGTTTTGCTATGTATTTATACAAGGGCTTCTCGCCGGATCGGTTTTTAGTCGCCAGAATACTCCGGCAACTACTTGCTAAGAGATATATGAACTCTTTTTGTGAACGGAATCCTGCAGGGCGGCTGGCTGAATTTATTTTATGTGCGGTTTGCTGGTTTATTTTTTATTAGCTGTATTTTTCGTTGCTTAGCGCACACATATAGAATGTATTATGAATGTCGACTTAAACTCTGATTAGTTGATGGAATACGATAAACGATAAACGAAAAATGTTAATTATTTTATAAAATTGAAATAAAAATTGTTATAAAAATCATTAATGGCGTCATACGGGCATAAGAATGGCTAGGGGTAATCACCTCGGGCAATTAGCATAATTTATTGGTACGGCTACTAATAAATATCTCTAATTGAACTTTGGACAAATTAAAATACATCTAAACCTTCTATGGGCAAATAATCTAAACATCACAGTTTATGACCCACATTTCCGTTCAATTTACATTTTTAGAAGGTTGTCGTTTTAGTATGCAAAACAAAACTAAATTTCCACTTTAATGTTTACTTTTTTTTAACAAAAATCAAATTTTTGGATGAGTTAAATTATATTTCGCTAGACTAAAAAATAAACCAACGTTCCTTCACTATATCAAACAATGCTTCTTATCTCCCATTCCTGCAACGTTTAATAATATTTATGACGCTTCTACCAACTGTAACTAATTCACTATCACGTTACACAGCAGCTTTTTTCAAAGTAAATCATGCAGCATGTTACATACGTATTAGTTACGGTTTTTCGGTTTCACCTGCCTTGACCATCACCAACAACTCTCATGTAACTCAGAAATTTTATAATACTTTTAGTCTAACCACACACATCGATTTCCATGTCAAAAAATCTCATAAATCTATTGAAGAGCAGAAAATAAAAAGCTGACGGCTAGCAGCTCATTTCCTCCCAGCCATCCACCCCTAGAACATTTTTTGTTCCCACAGCACATTCACCGGGTAAAAACTTTGGAAATTGAAATATTACAAGTTGGAAATCAATCTTTGATACGAAACAGCACACCAGCCTGACCCCGATAAAACAATATTTATGTAACCTTATAATTTGTTCGGACATTAAAAAGATTGTGGTATTTATGGTATAAATTCGGATGCGCGCGTGGCTTTCTCCATTAATATTAAACAGACTAATGAACTTTGTTTATCCAGCCATGGTTCCTATAGAACATAAGTCTGATGTATATGTAGAGCTTTGTTTGGAATTGAAATTTATTCCTGATGGTGGTTTTGTCTAGTTTGCAGGAACAAAAAATCTTGTCTTTTGAACATAAACCCGCGGTGATTGAGTGCATGCTGCGTTAATATCTCACAGTTTATCTTATTTATTGTTTTATTTATCCAAGAGAATTACAATAAAAACATTTTATAGTTCAATTCAATTTGTTTGTAATATCCATTAAAAACAGAAATAAACTTTATAATTGAAATATTCTATGGGGGGAACTTGAGCTGGGGATATTTATAATATAAGGGAGCCCCAGGCAATTTCATGCATTATGCATGTCGTGAGTTTTATATTATGTTTATATTTAATTCCTAGTAGGTAGATATAGAGGTACTTTATTTTAAGAATGAGTACACAAAGGGGATTTCGGTATTATACATCATCATAACATAACATAACTAAATAAATTTATATCGCCTTCTTTCCCTTTACACACATTTAAAAGCGTATCGATGTAGTTTTATAATGCAAAAAACCAACCATATTTATTACTCATGTTATACTGAATAAATAAATACGCTGATAAAAGTCTGCATAATATTACGTGTGCAGTTTCAAATCACACACATACATGAATATAAACAACACCTGCATAGAGATTAGAAAAAATTTATATATGGAGTTGAACGGCAATAAACAATAAGATTTACCGCTTCAAAAATTGTTATGGAAACTAGGAGAGTTGGACGGGATTAAAATTAGAATAATGTGGCAGGAGAGGTAAAACATTTATTTTAAAAGGTGACCTTTGACCATTCGATAAAAAATATGAATTCATAAATTGTAATCTAATAGACTAAATAATTGCGAGTGTTTGGTTACAAAACAAGGTTGAAGAAATTTATTGATAAAAAATAATAAAGATGGGAAATAAGTTATAAAATTTAGAGTTTAGGTCAGTAATTTCTACTTTAAACTGAGTACAATCATTTAATTATTTATCTAGATTTAATTGTACAATAAAGCTTCTTTTAATTTTTTTTCCTCTGAATTCTATAACCACACACATCACCAAACCCCGCTATTTTTATCAGTTTACAAGAACGAAGGGCCACATAGCAGTCTCAACAAACACAATAACTGCCAGCTAAGCGACTGTCTCGCACTGTTAATCTCTCCACAGGCCAGCTAAGCATTTTAGTTGACGATAAAACTGTGCAAAAAAACCGCTGATCGACTATTCATGTAAACAAACATTTAATCAGCGATTTAAAACTACCCTATACGACGACTAGGCAAAAGAAACGATCAACTTAACGAACAATAACCACACATAGTGAGCTTTTAATTGATTGTCCATTTCGCCTGTAAATTAATTGAGGGACGAACAAAAACGACAATCCCCAGTAATTTTCAATTTGTTAATAAAACGTTATTGTCAAGGCGGAAGTTTGTGCGTTCGTAGTAATTATTGCAATGGGTAGTGCTCATAAAAGTATAATTAGTGGTTTTGATTTAATGTTTCTTACAGCTTACGTCGTCTTTGACATTGCCAATCATACAGGGTGACCCCTAAGCTAAAGCTTTTCTTTTAACAGTGTATAATAGAACTCACTAAAATTAAAACTATTTCGAATACGTTTTTTAAATTAAATAAAAAATATAGCATTTAAAAGTTATTTTTAATGGAATAAAAACTAAAACAAAAAATTATACTTTTTCTAATAGTTCCTTGGGTGGTAATGAAATTTTTTTAATACTCTAGCCAGAATTTTTGCACAGGGCCAGACTAAAACTTTTTAAAAACTTTTGAAACCTATATTCTAGTTCTACACTGTTAAAAGAAAAGCACCAACTTAGGACTCACAGTCACCCTGTATAACTTGTTATGTAAATAAAACTGCAACGGTTAATTTAACAAACAATTTACAAACTTGTGTGAGTTTTGAAACAATACCATGGCATAAAATGAAATAAAATACATTTTATTTAATTATCAGACATTCTATATGGAATATGGTGCAACTAGTTATTTCCTCGATTTGATCGAATTAATCCCGGACTACAATGGACTGTCATTATAAATAACACACTCCACTCATTAGGAGATAATTCAAACGCGTATTTATTGCGTACATGTAGGAAAAGTGCGCACCACATTTCAATTTCTAATAGGTAAAAGATCATCTTATGGTACTACTTCACCTTGAACAGACATACCTTTTATTATTGTTGATGATGTATTCTATTCAGCATAGCAACTATTTATAAACTAAGTATTAAAAAGAGAAGCCGCGTAGTTTCCTCGGATAATATCCACATAGTTTAGTATAAGAAAATTTCTTTCCTTATTGTTAGCTCTCTTTGTTTTTCAGTTTAGACCGTGTCAATCTTTCATATTTATTATAGTTTTAATGCGAAAGGAGTGCTCTTGGTTTTCAGAACACGCACATGGGCCCGGGCAATCGTATCAAAAAGCCCAGTGGAATTTAAATAAGTTTGTTTAGAGACTAGAAGACCTAACATCAGAACTGCGCAGGTAAATAAAATCCTGTATAACAGTTAATGGAGTTAAAATTATGAAACTTGTGCAGAAACTTTATCTCAAAGCAAAAAGCACAATAAAGATATCATCCTCCATGGGGGCACGTGCGCCCATTACAATTGCTACTGATGCACTTAATTCCATTTTAAACAATTGTATGTTCGGGCGAAGCAGTTATCCAACATTATCTAGTTAACCATTACAATTAATATCACGAAAACACAACGAGCTACCCAGGAATAAATTGTCTGTTGTATAAAACGCCATCAGAAGCTGAAAAACAAGTTTTCAACAACGTTGGCAAAAACTTTTGCAACCTGGGACACATTCAAATAGTACTAAATGCCCGGGGATAAAGAGTATGCTGGAATGCGTGGCGGCGGGTCCCCGGCCCAATCATCGTATAGCGGCGACGGTGGTGGCGGGCGTAAGCTGCTTACCGGCCCTGTGGGGGACATTACACAGATTGCTGCTAGGCACCCGCGAACACTACCGAAAATTCGAATTACAATCATTCTCGACCCCCGCGTTAACGAGAAATTGTTTTTGATTGTGAAATGTAACAACACCGGATTACGTTTTTGGGGTGTTGATTATTATTATTGGGAGTATTTACAACATGCCGTTTTTTTGTTCCTCCCACTAACTATACGCTAAGTTGGGGGTATTAAAAGTTGCATAATGGAAACGAAATTAATGTTGACGCAACAAAAATAATGGACTGCAGGATGCATGGGTGGATTATAATCAAATTTAGAAGTTTGTGTATGAGAAACTGTTTGGTGCTGAGAGATTAAATAGTTTCTCCGATATCCAGGCAAAAAATATAAAAAACTTCATAATTATAAGACTTTTACGCAATTAGGTAAAAATTATAGTACAAAAATAACTGGTTTATACACCTCTATTTAAATGGGTTTGAGGGAGAGGATCGGGATTAGTTAGAAACAGATTATGTAATATAACTCTTTATTTTTTCAAATCATAATTTCTCCAAAACTTTCATTATTATTAAAAAACGGAGTATTATGAGCCACACTAAAATATCTAAACTAAGCCTGGCGTTTGAAAACACTACATAGTTTTCGCGATTTTCCTCTTTTTTTCGTGCTGGACACAACGGTGCGGTGTTAGGGTTTGTTTTATCCTTTATATCGTTATTGAATTTGTTATACGTATACTGAAAGTGTTTGGGTCCACAAAGTCGCCTCTCGTCTGGTGAGTTTTGTGTAAACAGGACGTCGGTCGGTTTAACGAAAAAAGCAAAAAAACCAAATGCAAATTGGCAAGTTGTGGAAGAAGGGACCCCTCACTAACACAAACACACTGGCCATGCCAACAACACACGGATGGTGTATGTTTTTGAAAGTAAAATACACCACCCAGGGAAATCTAGCAACGCCTCTAGTGTCCGCCACCACTAACACCGACGCCGCCGCCGCCGGATATATGAATACGTTATGTGCAAGATGTGGAGAGATCACGTTTAACTTCAGATTTTTTTATAGTCTGACTGAGTTTTTCTGGAAGAAAAATTGTCTTTATGCGGAGTGTGCGGTAATAAAAAATCATAGTTACGACGAAAACACGTTCCGTATTGTGTGTGTTATCAGTTTGATATGCGAGCTGAATTTTATGAATATCCTGGTTGATGATGGAGAGGGAACAACTTTTATGCTGTTTGTTGTCTTACTGTGTGCACTTGCTTCATTTTTATTCTAATAATGTAAACATCCCACACTATGTAGTTTAAAACAAACCTTTAATGATGGTGCGTTTCAATCGGCAATTTGTCTAAACAAAATCCTAACAGCTATAGTTAAAAAAATCAATATTTACTACACCAATAACAAGCAGAAAGGAATTAAAAACACGCAATATTTGGAGCCATCACGCTAATACACCAAAAAAAGAAATTGTAAGATACAAAAAAGTTTCTAAATTGAATGGAAAATACTCTCTGCATATTGGTGCTGCAAAAAAAACCAGTGGTGTACATTTTATTCAATAAAATGTTTACGAAGAAACCCGTACGCACGCCTCTGTGTTCTAAATAAAATAATTGCAACCACAATTAATAAGAGAATACAAAAAAAAAGATCTATGCAAAATTTCAGAAGGCTAACTTTTTTTGTTATTGTTTTATAGCAAATTATTTAAAATAATTTATTTTCTTTAATGCCCTGTACATCAAAAAGGAAGCAACATTCGACCATAGTTTATTAGACAAACCAACTTTAATTTTCGCTAACCTATTAACTAGTTCCTCGTAATGTCTGAAATATCTCAAAATACTTTATAAAATGGCTTGACTCTATATTTAAATATTATTTTTTTAAATTAACCATCTTTTTTTTTTAAATTAAAGAAAATTCTTCAAACTTTATCAATAAATTATCAAAAATAAAGAAAATTGTTTTTTAGTTCCTTGAAATGTTTTAGAAATCGTAAAATTGGCTTCATTCTACATTTAGATATTTTTTTGAGATAATTGGAGCTACAACTTAGCTCTGATTAAAATTTACGATTTCCTTCAAAATTTTATTATTAAGCCCCAACGAAGAGAGTTCTGAAAATTGTTTGAAAGTTTTAATTATCAATTATTGTCAGCTAACTTTGGCAACAAATCGAACCCCACCTTAAGCACTTGTTGCCCCACATCGAATTTCACTCAATTTCGGTGTCACATTTCAGGGACTAGGTATCTAACCTAACTAACCTTGCTTTAAATTTATATGAGAAACCAAATTAAACGATGACACCACATCGAATGCAAATGAGGATAACCACCTAAAATTCCCCCATCATTTAAGCCTGTGTCGGCTAGTAGAAGAAACATTTTAAATTAGTCGATATAATATAAAACGAGTCGAGCGTGATCGTCGAGATATAGAGTGTTTTGTCGGTGGCTAGCTTGGCCTTTGGTACCTGTGTTTTCACAGAGTGATGTATGCTCGCGGTATTTATGTGCCTTTGCCATGACGTAAGCACTGCAGCAGCAGCTATGAGCCGGTTTTGTAAACAGACTTTATAGTGTAGAGTGCATTACCTCATATACGCTCATATTCTTCGGGCTTTCGCCTCTATATTATCGTTTCATTCAAGCTGGTCGCCGTCATGAGCCAGCACCCAAACACAAACCTTTATTGAAATAATTTAAATACGAGTCTATTCATTTATTGATGGCCTGGGGGCTCGAGGTGTTCATTCAGGAAAAAGTGTACACTTGCTGATGGTGTCTGGAACTGGATACATCTTGGAATTTAGAAAAAAGTAATTTTGTTTTTATTAAGATGCACTTTTAATATGTCGATTTTTTCAACGTTGCAGTTGCAATTCAATCACCTGGCACCTGCTGAAACTTTTACATCTTGGGAAAACGCTTAAAAACCGGTTTTCTATTATTAGACAAGGATGATGCTACAATAATAGTGCAATTCAAACTTGAACTACTAGTTTTCGTACAACTCATTGAAAGTTTATTAATAATTCAAATTGGCAATTGTACTCTGGGTCTGGATTACTTCAAACTTGAAACTGTGCTAGAGGGAGGGAGAGAGCAAGACTGTACAAGTTAAGTAAATAATTTTAGACAGTTGGACAAAAATATACTTAACATTCTGCAAGTTCTCTGAAAAACTCATAATAACAACAAAGCAACGGTTACGGTTAATGTTCGTTAATGATTTATGAGCGGATGTTAATTTTTATATCCATCAGGAGAGCGAGCGCCCTGTAGAAAATTCCAACGAATGCAATAATATTTACTTTGCTTGGCTGACAAGACAATAAAAGACGAAACAATCACTTAAAATAAGTGATATTATCTTTCATGGTCATCGAATATCTATTGGATAATTAATTAATTCCATGTTTCAAAATAATCTAAAAAAATTATGTGCTTATAGTCTATTCCAGTTAAGTTGTCGTGTGCGTCATGTAGCCTTATTTTTTTTTCCACCCAAAAACCATTTTGCTCAAACAACCAAATGAAATGAATGACTAAACGTTGCGTTACATTATTCTATTTAGCCCAAGCTGTACTACACGTCGTGTTCGAGATTAACACTAAAATATGGAGTCGTTTCCTAGACTAGACGCACGCATTTCGGATAACCATCTGCACTAACTATGTGCTTGTACACACCCCTTATAGCTTGTGGGGTTAAGTTCCCCTCTAGCTTCATTTGGAACCCCTGCTGTACACATATACCCTCATATTCTGCACTCATTTCCGCAGCCAATATAATTATTTTGACCATGAACTGTCGCCTGATTCTTTTTGTCATAATTTATTGTATTGTAACGGCGTGCAGCAGGATGATGTTGAAAAATATACAAATCTAAGTGTGAGGAATTTTTGCAAATAATACATAATAGAACAGCAGTGCATATAAAATTGGCGCGTCTGTTTTGGTGCTTACATTGGGTGTGTTACTGAAACTATAAATAAAGCAAATGGTGCAAATAGATCCATTTATTTTCGACAGTTGGCATAAATGTTAACGATTTATGTGCTTCTTATCGCTGGCGCTCGCACATTTGGATAAATATGGATTGCAGTGGTTGTATGTTTTGCACATTTTAAAGATCAACCTGAATTACATGCAACATTTGTAATGCAAGAATGGGGCGCTTTACATTGTCATCGAAGGAAAATAAGTAAATCGTTATTTTCAAATAGCAAGACAAATCGTTTGAATATAGTTACTTTAGGTTAAGTTTAAGCCATTTATTGCTACAAAAGTCCTTAAACAATACAATGATGCAAAATTTCAAATCTTTTCTAGCAAAATAATTACTTATAAATGCACTCGGTCATAAACGCTACGAATATGGTATATATTATACAAATACAATACAAATTTAATTTCCTTCAAGTGTCTATTCATGTAAAGTTTATTGTTTTGTTACTGTATATGTTTGTAAAGTTTTACTTCTAATTAATGCTAATGTTGATTGGTAATTTGTGTTTCTTGTAAGTCAGTGCATAATTAACGTTGGAAAAGTGGAGAAGCAACAATTGGCCGTGTCTAAGTTCCCAATACAAAACAATTCGGATTGGAGATGATGATGCTTAAATTAAAAATAAATTAATTAACTGTTGATGGATTTGTTTGTAAGGCTTTGATTAGTTTCTGTTATTTTCTTTGTAATATTCGGTCTGTTGCTTGGTTTTTAATGAGAAAAAGTCGTAGACTGCTACTTTTTGCGGAAGAGGTTTTCACAAATTAAAATTAAATCTTTCGAGTACAGGACCCACAAAATAACAAATGTTACTAATTAGTTCATCTTGAAACCTGAAACTAGTACCCAAAACAGTTAGTATTCAGTTACATGGTGGAAAATCAAAATTAGGCTATAAAATAAGTCGGTTTATCTTCGAATATACTTCATGCGTCTAAAATTCGAATTTAGACTGATTCAATTAACCCTTTTTCCTGTACGATCCTTATTCCATTTCGGACGCATTAATTCCAATCTTCCAGACGACGCCAATGACAATTTCTGCGGAAACAATTCATTTAAATCATAGACTCTTATTAAACAATTAAAAAGTTTCGTAGCAAATTTCGTGTAACTCATCACAGGAAGTGGATAATATCATCTTAATAAGACAATGTAGCAAAGCAAACTTCAACATGCCTTATTATAAGCTCTCTCTCTTTTCATATTGAATACTACATAAAGTGTCAAGGTTTTCCGGTGGTTTTTACAGATATAAAATTAATACCTGTGTAACTTGAAATCGTTCACTTAAATCTTTCATGTGATAATTTCCTAGGCGTATTCAGTGTGTGGGCCGGTTGTTTGATTGTGATTAAGCTTTAAACTGCTTGGTACACACCACACACGGAACATACGAATACGAATAGAACAAACTTTACTTGTACTTTTGCCCCCAGGTTTTTACCATCCACGCACACACACACACTCGCCAGTTTTAATATGAAATATTCAGGAAATTACTTGTCACATTAGTACGGTTGAATTCATGTGTATTGCGTTTGGCTTTTATAAAATTCACCCTTAGAAGAACATTCACATACAGTAGGTACTGCTGTGTGTGCTCCAACTCCAATATAATCATTCCACACGTGCGTGATTAAACCAGCACGTGGTGGAGTCACGCACTGGGACCTTAAGGTCCATTATTCCTACAGTCGATCGGGGGATTTCGACCAAAGCCCAGTCAAGGTAGATTTGCCCTGTTTTTATTAGTTTTTTCTTTCAGGGCTCTAATAACGTAATGAGATAATTTTTCAGTTGTCACCGAGAATTTTCACGAATGATTTAATGGGCTGTCGCGTCGTTACCCCGCACGTTTCGTTTGCTTGCAGGGACTCAATAGACCGTAAACTAAAACCATAAAAAGCTTTTACTATTATAAAGTAAAAGCAATTGCTTAGATTACTGCACTTACAAGATGGATAATTATCTTCGTCACGATATTGCTGTTTTGCTATTTGATTCAACATAATTTAATAATATAACAAGGTTTTTTCCTCGAGGCAGGAGAAATTTATGACTGGGTGGCCTTTAGACCTCTTGGAAAAACTCTTATAGATTTCCCTCTAATGCCCTGTATATATCCAAATCATCAATTTTAATATTTAAGCCAGCTTCAGAGTTCCTGAAACGATTCCTGTAGAGGCACTTTACGGTACTCGTATATGTATACATATAAGCCAAAGCAATAAAAAAATATATAAAGCAAAACGCTGTACGTAGAGTACAAGTACATTTCGCAACTCGTTTGAAATGATAAAAATACAGGTCAGCGGTTCTACCAGCTAGGGTCTGCTGATGCGCTTCTCTCCTGTCTCGCTTATATGTTATGCAGGAACAACAAGAGAATGCACCTTAACTTAACTTATGTTGGATTATCCAATAAATGTCGCACACAATATTCTTGTCACGGTGTCGCTCTGGTGTGCCACAATGAATGCATTGTTCTTATTCAAATTGGGCACTATTCTATAAAACAATTAAACGGGGATGCTGAAACGTTTGTCTAGGAGATTGCAGACTGCATATTATTGCACTTTGTGTAAGGGGAACGAAAATGTATTTTGAGGCGAAAGTTGCGTCTAGTTGAGGAAAAATGTTGCAGTTCATATAATCGGGTTTTTGGTTTTTAGGTTCTATATGAAATTTATAAAAAATCGTATACTATCTATTCAAGAGTTTTAGAAAATTTTCATACTTTTCTATGTAGACTGAAATATTTATAAAGATGTTTGCCTAACGAAATATTTTAGTGACTGAAGCAACTCTACTTTTAATATTTGTACATACATCATCTAAAAACGATCTAACCTCACTTTAACTTATTGAAAAGTTTCTAGAACTCTGCTAGTATTCAAAAATTTCGAAATTTCCTAGAACCCTAATCACATTTTCCCAGTTTCCATCAAAAATTAATACCATCGTCCCCTGTCACCTCCACGACAGAAGCTTCAAATCCATCACCTCTCCTCACGTCACCATGTCTGGTATAAACTCGAGGTCGCACTTAATTCGTGTAGGCAAACTCTTGAAAATCAGATTGGTAGGAGTTTATGCGGTTAACAGCAAGCTGTAACCGGCCCACATCGTCGTCACCTGCCTTGGGTTAGCCAACTCTCTCACAAAACGATGTTGTAACCAGCAAACACACTTGTGCAGGAGGCAGAGAGACGCACGATGATGAGGATGGTCACTACGACAACAAAACTATCTGGCCCTGAACAAAACAATTAATTACATGTGATGTCGTCGAGATGGTGTGGAAAGAGAGTAAAAGTTATAGTGTGGATTTGAAATTGAGTTGGAGACAATGAATTTATTGAATTTTTATTGAGTTTTGTAATAGTTTCCTATAAACTGGTTTTATTCTTTATAAATGAATCTATAGTAATAAAAAAATCATCTTTTAGTTATTTCTTTACTAATACATAGCAATAAAACGCATGGTAGGTCAGAGTGAAGTGGGGATGCTTCAGTGGGCAGGCTTAACGCTTACCGCCGCCATCACACTAATTTAGAAGTAAAACTACTACATCATGTCAAAATAACTTTATGATTATAAAATAAAAATTATAAACGCGTTTCTGCGAGGACATTTTATTAGATTTCAAGTTTATGAATTTATCTAAAAGTTACACAAGCTCAACTTGCAGGTTATATTATAGTGAAAAGAGCTGCAGGAAAATGTATTTAGATAATGGATTAGTTCTGTATTATATTTTAAATTAGATTGATTCCGCTGTATATTTTTTGTTTACGCTCCAGCAGGAATTATCGAACCAAAAATATTCCAGAGTCAATCAACCCTCGCATTATTATATTAGTTTCATAGCTAATTATTACGAAATTAGGTTAGGTTCAAATCACTCTATTGAAACTTTTTTATTGTAACGTTTATCATAAACCACTAAAAAGGAAAATATGTAGGTTATCTTTCGATCAATTACTTCCTCCGTGGGTAAATGTGCTTAAATATGAATTATAGACTACAGAAGCTTGGCAAAGTTTTGTTTCCTTTTCCCAACGACGATTATCATAAATAATTTGACAACTTCAGAAGTATAATACGGTGGAATAGGTAAGTCAATTATCCACAAAACGTATTACGGAATTTAACTTGCATGAGTTATTATTACAAAAATACTTGAATAGGTGTGTGCTATTGTTTGCTATAAGCGCATCATCATTTATTTGTAAACACTACTTGTGATAGCAGTTCTCTGCTTTGTAATAGCCGCGTGGACAAGAAAATGTCATTACTTATTAAACGCTCATACATTTTTCAGGTGGTGCTTATAAATAAGTCAGTGGGCGACCACAAACGAGTATTTAATTCAAAAAACAAACACCTAATACATAGATACATACCATTACATTTGAACTCTGCCTGTGGGTTATCCGCTGTAACAAAAAGAAAAACGGTAGATCAGCAAACAGTTTCTTTCACACACAAAGTAACTACTTTAGTCATACTCATACATAGAAACACGCATCAAGCAAAGTATGTTATTATATTTGCTAATCTGCATGATTTACAATCTTCAAAGAACCAACCGATAAAAATTGCTGGAAAGAACATTTTATCGTGTATTGTATAATGCTTGATTTACGTGCGAGGTTGATTCATTGAAATGTGTGGTGGATATGTGACTGGGTATGTAAATATATCTAGGGAACTTCCGGCACATTGGGTTGTAATACCGTATGATTAAAAATGTTATAATATGTAGGTATGATGTTTACATTCGACTAGAGGGGACACTGCGGGGATTAAAAATAGTTTCCAGACGTTGAAAATTCTTAGAAGATGAGGGGAGATTAGAAATCAAGTTGGAAACGGAAATTTCTATAAATATCTGCTTTATTGGCAAAGGAAAAACTTTTCCCATTAGCTTATAATTTTCAATTATGGTTTTATTCATAACCCGCTTAAAGACGCTATAAAAAGTCAGCTATTTGTGCAACTAGGGAGGAAAGTGCGTACTTTACTACAGGGTTGGACATGTGATCGTAGTTTTTCGCTCCTATTAATGTTGGACATGTGATCGTAGTTTTTCGCTCCTATTAATATCTGTGGGTGATGATAAAAAAAAATTAAAGAATTTCAGACATATTTCGACAAAATTTCCAAACGCAACATAAAAATATTTTGAGTACAAACGTAAAAAATTCAAATTTCGAAATAATCTCAGAAATAATGGAAAATAAAACTAAGAATGACTCACAACAAACCACTTAAAATAAAACCGATTGTCCTTAGAGCCAATCATATTTAACCACATATCTCCTAACAAACTTTTACTTTTTTTCGCGCACTTATAATGTTAACAACCGCAACACAAAAACTAGCTAACTGTCATAAATAATTTTTGTCTTCGCGTCCTTAAAACCAGTTTCATAAACTTGAACAATAAATATTCAACCCGTTTTTGCCATATAAACAACAATCCTATAATAAGATTGCAAAATTTAATAGGTGACATTACATTAAGTGCGCAAGTTGATTTATTTATGCACCAATCCGGAAAAATCACAAAACAATAGTCACATAATTCACGACATAGTTTCTTAAATTAATTATTATGATTGTGACTATTTCACGCGACAACAAGGCGAATATTTTAGATTTTATAATCGTGTAGGCGAACCAGAATAAGTGAGCCGGTTAATTTAAACTTTATCTCGTATCCAGAAGTACAATTTTTATAATAATTATTATTATACCTTTGGATGGAGCTCCAGTTAGTTGAAGCATTATTAATGATTCTGTTGCGTTATAGCGCATTATCTCTCACTTATGTTTTATGAACGATCAATAAAAACGTGTTTCAATTTACAAGTTGTATATGTATACCAGAACCAGAGGCGCATTTACCGCATCTCACATAAGATATATCTATTAAATGTCATAATATACGAATACAAGATAATTATATTGTAGATGTTAATTAGTGGCGGTAGTAAAAAAGGGATAAAGCGAGTGGGGGCACCACGCAGCATGTTCGTTTTTTATAGTTTGATTGAAAGTCATTAAATCGGCTTTAGTCCAAAACCCAATCCTGTCATAATTTATCTTAAGTATACACTTAGAAATAATTTAGCTTAAAATGCTGTATAGGTGTGTGTCAGCTTGTAGGATTTAAATCTCTGGAACAATATTCCTGCTGGCTGTGACTTCTTCTTTCTTCATGCAACGTGTCGGAAGACGCTTCTCTCGGCTTAACGCCGACATAATTTTATTTCTTTACACAATAATGACAAACAGTCCCCTTCAAACTTCCAAATAATCCGGATTTTTTGCGCGGTGTTGTGATATGTATCAAATCCAATGTCGACACCTTTATTATCCTGATTTGAATTATGGATTGTTAGGAAGATGACGGAAAAGATTCCCGTTCCCGCGCAAAACTTTGAGCGAAAACTTGTTACAAACTTAGATTAGTTTTATCAACTATATGCCCCGGGACTTTATGTGCGCTATATAGCATACATACTGTGATTTGTGATTATTTGAATTCCATTCTCGATTGTCTGTTAATGTTTGGTTGGTTTTAGTTAGAACGCTGTGTCTACAGTGAGAAATCTTTTGGCGCGGAAGTATATGCTATAACTAGGACCATCAAAATTTATGTCAAGTTATTAAGTCGCTGAAACTGTGGAGAGATACCAAGGATACATTTCTACTATTTTAAACACAGCCACACCAGTGCAATGAGTAATCGGTGGAGGGTTTGACTTATTGTTAGCTATAAAATCAAATACCAATTTCTTGAACAATTCCCTCAGGTGAAGGTGCACTTAAAGTGCTTAACAACAATTATCACATTTATAAACCAATGGCATTTGAAATCCCCGTAAAAGGTCACTTTAGTTTGTCGACGGCACGTATTTGTAAACACAGATAAAATGGTTAACACACATACATAAAGTAAAACCGAAAAGTAAACATTGATTTTTCTAATAATACAGTACATTATTTTGTGTTGCCTCATGTGTAAAATTTCAACAAAGAAAAATGAATTATTTATCTTTTTGTTGGCGTTTTGTGATATATTGCGGTTGTAAGAAGTTCTGCAGAATTCTGAAATAACAGGAATAAATAGTGAGAGAAACCAAGAAAATTGCGAAAATATATTTGATTTTTTGGGATTATGGAACGTTAGTATAGAATGTTCAAAATTTTGAGTTTTCTTACTTTCTATAATAAATCGACAAAGAAACAGTATAATTATTATAAATACAGAAGGAATTTCCAATCGTCATTCCAGGGACGGACTAGCGGTATTCAAAGTTATATTTAGGCAAATAAAGATAGAAAATATCCAAAAAGTCCTTTTATCAAAATTACCTACATCGTATATATTTTTGAAGTTTCTTACAATACCTACATTTTTTGTCTTTATTAACTGCAAATTCTTGATGTTTTTTCTTTCCTAACCTACGATTTCACGATATTTTTAACCTGACATTTTTTACGTTTTTTCATGCTGAGAATTCTTAAATGTTCCTTAAACCGTAGTTTCCTGAAAATAGACCTGCTTTGTTATTCCAAGTGACAAATTTCCGTACCAGTAAAAAACCGCCAGTCTCTAAGTATCTGTGGTATAATTTAAATTTACTGTTTCATTTATTTTGTTGGCAGTAGAAATTATCTCCTGCTGAAGACAACTCGACGGTTGATCTATAAAAATAAACCCCAATGTTTAGATCTCATTTGTTTAATTATCCAATAACGTTTGCATGTTAAGTTCGAGTTCACCCGGAGAAAATAAAACGATTTCCTCGCTGCCTAATGATTACAGAGTTTTGTGTGGACCCTCCCATAAAATCCGCGGTAGGCCCCCTCAACAATAAACACAACCCTATGCTAGAAGAAAGCCAGATATGCTAAATACACAACTCCAAGCAGGCTAATTGAGAAATTAAGAATTATCTAAAACTCTTCATTATCCCAATAAAGATAAAAGTTAAAAAGGCGGCGTCGGGTAATAAATATAGACTAGTTTACCTCGCGGCCGCGCAATCGACCATCATGTCGATCCTATCTCGAGCTAGCTAGTGAAATAGGGGGTATAAAATACATATTAATCATATTTTAGTCATGGCAGATTACTGGGTGAACGTTGCGATAAGATATGGGACCTCTGCGAAGGGGTGCCACAACCCAAGTGTTTCATGTTTGTACACTATGGGGGAGATTGAAAATATCCAGCCGTATGTTTGATGGAAGTCCGCGTGTTCCGATAACAACACACAATACAACAACATGTAGTCTATGCACTATTAAAATTGATCGTAAAATGCCGAGACGATCTACTGGGCCTTTCATCATGGTTTTATGTATTCGTGGAGGAATAAAGCGCGGATAAAAGATTTCTTCCGGGGACTAAACAGCAACAAAAAAATATATACGCGGCAAGATCGGATGAGAGAGATATGATAAGGTCGGGATTTATTCGTTAGTGCGGTGCAGAGGGTATCGATATTGATAGTGGTGGTTGATGGTGACCTTGGGGTGCGAAATTCGGGGGTCGATTTCAAGATACAAGTTAGTGGTGGTGTCGGGATATCGTATTTATTTTTCTGTTTGTATTTAGATTTGTCGTCTGTGGTTCTGTGGAGGGACAGATGGGACTAGGGTACTTTGATTAACCACTTTCATTTATATAACTTGCAGGAATTATAATATGTTATCTTATCAAAAATATATATAGTAAAAGTGTGCTATTATGAGAAAATAGTTGTTGAAAATGAGTCAAATTATACCACGAATATATTTGTTTATGCCTGCCCACTGAAGCATCCTCACTTCAATCGTTCCATCGACTTTAACACAAAAAATAAAAATTGCGTTGAGATAAAGAAATGGCACCATTAAAATTACTTCTTATATGACCAATCCGCAGTTTTTTCATGCCAGTTTTTGAAAAGTATTTTTATCGCTTTTCTCTAAAAAAATTCCTTGACAAAAATTTTTTTAAATTGAATTAAAAAGAATTGCGAGCCACCTTCGCTTTTTATCCTACTTTCAACATCTTCCATCAAGACCAGTTTTAAATCCAAAACTCAACACAAAGAACCTTTACCTGACACTTTTTTAGCATCATTTTTTTCCGTGTGGGCAGAAATTATCAAACCGGTAAATTATGCCAAACCACTTTCTATCAATAATTAATTTATCTTCTCATTTATTATAGATTTTACGATTTTATAACTGTCCAAGCTTCATCCCTCCTCCATTACTACCTAACACACCTAATAGTCAATCGATTTCATTAAAGTTTCATACAAAACAATAATTGTTACAGCAAAACAAACATTACTCAGATAAAATTGACGTGTTTCTATAAATAGAATTTTAATAATAAGAATTAATCTTACCTTATAACTCTAAACCTACGAAAGAAACCAAAATTATTCCAGATTTATTCGATAGTTAACCGCAGATAACAATATGGCCAATAACTTATCTTTTATCGGAGTCTTTAATAGTGGGTCGAGTTCACATTCTTCTTTTAATTTATTGTTTGTACAGCGATAAAATTGTCCATCTTAATTAATTAACAAATAGAATTTCCCTATTAATTATATGGCTGAGACAGAGGCACTGTTTTACACCATCAAAAAAACAATCGTTATAATTTATAGTTATTATTAAATGTACATGTGCGATTTAACTGGTTGTAGTCTGTTTAGTAGAGTTAGTAGGCAGGTTGTATAATTGAAAATGTTCAAGAAATTTTTTTATGTGTGTACAGTCTCAACCTTGGACTTATGATAATTACTTTTGACATAAATACATTGCATGATGTTGTTTTATATTTATAAAAACGACTTCCTTAACTTTGTTTCATTCGACGTCATGCTGGGTTTCTAGTTTTTCTGCATACCAATTTCGTTTCTGTAGCTAATAGGAATTTATTATTGTTACTGAACACCTGACTGGATGCTACGATAAAAGTAAATATTGGTTCTTGATAATGTGACATTTATCGCACAACGACCTCTTTCCTCGTATGATATTTTAAATTTAAACCATTATCCTACAAATACCAGACAGAAAAAACTAGTCACTAATGATAATGTGCTGTATTTGGACTCACAGCCATTTCATGTTGAAAAATGTTTTTCCTGTCTGCCGGATTATCCATGTTTAATTTTTTTAAAAGGTAGCGGATTAGAAGATTATTGAATATTTATAAGCGTTTTCGGCGTAGATATGGGGTCTTTGCACAAAAAACACATCCACTGACAAACGTTCATGTATTTGGTGGTTTCGCTGAAGTTTATTTATGTATTGAATATTGCCCCAGAAAAGGTCACATCCAATTACTTGAAAATATCCAGGAATACAGGTAGAACTTCGAGTAATTTGGACAAGAAAATCAGAGCGGGGTTTTTGAGTTTCGGTCCAATTAAAAAAATGAGGGTTTATTTGGTTACTGTTATGTATAATCGTAAAAAACGGCAAAAAGGGCCATAAACATACTGTGAGATTTTCGGTAAAATGATAATATCGAACATCTGCAAAAACTAGTTTGAAATCGGGTAGGTGGTCCCAAATTTTTCAATTTTTAAAACAGTAAATTTGGACAAAAGTTCAATAAAATGCTTCAGTTTGTATCTGCAGCGGAATTACCACGAAATGACGAAGCAGAAAACAATGTTGTTCATTAAAAATTCTGCAAAAAGGTTGTTTGTGGGTTACTATTTTATAATTTATAAGGTCCTTTTTTAAACTTTAATCTTTTCATTTGAATGCCTGTCAAGAAGGCATTTCTATTGTAAATATCATTTTTGAAGTCCCAATCGGGCCAATTTTGGACCATTTACATAGCAAGACTCTGGCGCTGAAGTTTTGAATATTGAGAAAAAAATTATTTGACCAAAAAGTATCCACAAATGAAAATTGTATAGAGTAACTATTTCTCAATTTTTTTGTTTCTTCTAGTCTAACCTAACCCCATAAAATTTTACTTCTGGCACTATTTTCTCAATCTTCGTCTCAAAAAAAAATCCCTTTGCCAAGCATAACATTACGTCAACTTTCAAGAATAAGTTGTTTTGTTCGCATCAAAAATAATGTGACAATAACCGCTTATACAGAGTGTACACAAATATCCAGGAATACAGGTAGAACCTCGAGTAATTTGGACAAGAAAATCAGAGCGGGGTTTTTGAGTTTCGGTCCAACTAAAAAAATGAGGGTTTATTTGGTTACTGTTATGTATAATCGTAAAAAACGGCAAAAAGGGCCATAAAACTACTGTGAGATTTTCCATAAAATGATAATATCGAACATCTGCAAAAACTAGTTTGAAATCGGGTAGGTGGTCCCAAATTTGTCAGTTTTTAAAACAGTAAATTTGGACAAAAGTTCAATAAAATGTTTCAGTTTGTTTCTGCAGCGGAATTACCACGAAATGACGAAGCAGAAAACAATGTTGTTCATTAAAAATTCTGCAAAAAGGTTGTTTGTGGGTTACTATTCTATAATTTATAAGGTCCTTTTTTAAATTTTAATCCTTTCATTTGAATGCCTGCCAAGAAGGCATTTATATTGTAAATATCATTTTTGAAGTCCCAATCGGGCCAATTTTGGACCATTTACGTTCCAAGACTCTGGCGCTGAAGCTTTGAATATTGAGAAAAAAATTATTTGACCAAAAAGTATCCACAAATGAAAATTGTATAGAGTATAACTATTTCTCAATTTTTGTTTCTTCTAGTCTAACTCCATAAAATTTTACTTCTGGCACCATTTTCTCAATCTTCGTCTCTAAAAATTTTTGCCAAGCATAACAATACGTCAACTTTCAAGAATAAGTTGTTTTGTTCGCATCAAAAATAATGTGACAATAACCGCTTATACAGAGTGTACATATACTCCATGGGAGTTTTCTTTCAGGCTAGCAGGAAAGTCGGCGCGCAGTCATATAAATTTAAGAGGCCATTCGGCGCTTGTACAGCAGGATATTGTACCAGCTTAAACATAATGAATTTTCTTGGAATAAACGTACAAACCGCTTTCTTCGGGTTTTGCACTTAACACTGCATAGACATGACTGTTGAGATTTAATAACACACACATACATACCCAGAGCATACACTACTCTCACAAGTCAAAAGTAAATACCTCTCTGCCAACTGTATGTCAACACATACAGACGAATGTTACACACTTTAAGAAAGTGGAAACACATAAAACTACACTGCGTTAAGAAAGATATTTGATATTTTACTCTATATAAAATAATATATCCCAAGTTTAAGTTTTGTACAATGATAATATAGAAATAAAAATGTCAAAAAGTTAGTTTATTATTTGGTATTTAAGAGAGTGTATTTCAGGATATAAAATTTTACTTCTCTCTACAACGGAAGATACATAATAAAGTAGGTCATAACAGATATTTTGCAATAAAACGTTTATTATTGTACATTGCTGATATTAAATGAGCGGCATAACCTACTCTGAAGTAAAATGATCAACTTAAAGTAATTAAATTGCAGCACAGTGCATGGGAGAGTCCGTGATGCGTTTCGATTCCCCACAATATTTTTTGCGCTTTTTTCGAAAGTTAACGCAACTAATTAAACAGCATCCAATGATTATTCTATGAATTTAAAATTCGAAACGGGGTTTTCATTTTCTGCAAATTATGAACAAAATTAGTTTTTCTTAAAAAATTTTGAACAAATTACCATGCGGGGCTTGAAACAATAATATAACCCATAAAATAAATAAATAATTCGTTTTATGCGATATTTCGTTGCTATTAGCTTTTATTTGCTAATTATTACGAAATAATTTCGTTGTATTTGCAATAATAACAAAAAAAGTCATGACGATTACATATTTACAAACAGGTAATAATTTCTATTACCTTACATAAGCAAATTAATAACTCACGTTTGCAAAACATTTTCCTGTCGGTGTTAATCCAAATTTATCCATTATCATCGAATTTTTTTCCAGCGCAAGCAAGACAACCAAAAAACCCAAAATAAAACACAAAACAAAAAGGAAAAACTGTTAATTTACAAAAACTATAACATGTCCCACACTGTATTAAATACAACATTAAATCATCGTGTCCGTTTTATTATAATCAACGAAAATTCCGTCAATATTTCAAAAACCACTTTACGTTGTTGCGCTGCTTCTACACACAAACACATATGAACTAAGCAACGGTTAAAAACGAACTGAAACTGATCGTGAACTGAACTCTGGCTTGGATGTAGAGAATAGAGGTTTTGCTTAGTAGCGCCATCGCAACAAATTCCGGCAAAGTCCGGAATTAAATGAGTACGGAGAGGAGCGCCCAGGATAAAGGATATAATTCGCTACCCATTTCTCCATTGAACGATTGTCGGATGCTGAGGGTTTGATTTCATGTAGTATTCTGATAAGATGGGGGTGAAATGGGCAACGAATAGAAAAGAAACGGGATGTTTAGCTGAAATTTTTTTATTCAGTATCAGGAAGGCTATCTCGAAGAGGATGAGTGAATTTTTGGATATAGGGGGCTTCCAGGCGATTTTTTTCAATCAGAAAGTCGCAGTGTTTCTAATTTTATATTCTGAATTATTAAAAAGGGTTCAAACATTTTTTTTGGAAATCTTGTGAATTTCAGAAAGGAAGACGGAAGGTATCTACAATATTTTAAGGAAGCGGAAATTTTTTACCTAAATCCTTTCCAAATTTTAAGAACTGCTTAGCATAAGAATGACTCTAAAGAAAGAGATGGAAGTGATGGACAAAGTGTTTAAAGAAAAATTCGTTAGAAAAGGTAGCCACCTATACAAAAACTCCAACTACATTTTAAGAACCTAACTGTTTCTAACTTTTCCTTTTTTCATAACCAAAAAGTTCCTTTTTCAGGACACGTTTCTTCCCCAACTTTCCAATCAAATCCATCCATCATGTTTTTTATTCGCCAGCCCAGCAAATTATCCAAAAATTCCAACACAAAAGGTGTCGTTATCCCAGCATCATCCTAGCCTATTGTTTGAAAATTTTACGCTACTTTTCATGTTGTGAGTGACTTTATCATAGCATCGCTAACATCACCACAATCGGCTTATAATCCAAAACCGACATAATATATTTTATTTGCCTCCATATACCCAGAAAATCTGCCTGTGGGGATCACCTATAAATATTTATCTTTTTCTCATCACCCAGCCGGCAAAAAAATGTACAACACAAAAAGCCTGTGTGTACCTTTCCACACAGGTATAGAGGGAGATATCTCTGTATCCTCAGGCATTAATCAGTAATATGAAACAGGGCATCGGATTTTCCTATAACGGATAATACAATAATTTGTGTTAATTTTTTAGCAAATTTTTGTCGGTGAAAGTTTTATTGGTAACCGTAACAAAATTTACATGTACAACACAAATAAAATTCTAATAGTTTACTATTGTGTGACATCACGTCCATAAGCATTTTTTCACACTTAAATGAAGTTTTCAAAGCCCAGCACCTGGTTTATGGTAGTTTCAGGTACAAAGCTTGTCGTTTTGTCCTGTAGGCGACAAAAAGGGCCGTAGAAGTGATAATTCCGGGGGCTATAATATAGGTGTATAATAAATCACTTGTTTCTAAGTATCAGAAGTGTGATTTCTAGCGCCCAGAGTGAGGATTAGTTTATTGCTGGGGACGTCATAAAAGTGCTAGTTTTACTGTACTACTGAACTAAACCGGTGTTTTTAGACGCTACAATTATTTTTCACTTTTTCAGTACATGTAAATGTACGTTTTGACATTGATAAATTGGATGTAATTTTTATTTAAACTTTTGACTGTAACCATCAGATTATTTGAATCGATAAACTGCATTTACCTTTGAACAAGCGGTCTTTTATCGCTTGTGATTTATTTATACGATAAATGCATTTGCGTTGTTGTAAAATGACACTAATTTAATTAATCATCTGGTTTCAACTTCAATATTTTCCGTTAGGCAATAAAATGGTAATATGATTATTAAATATGAAAATCTTTTTTTTTTTAATTTCTGCTGTTCAAAAATTCTAAACCACGTTTTGTGCACCTGTTTATCGATTTTTTATTGTAAATTACAACCCCCTTCCCCCAGGCCGAACTCAAACAAAACGCGGTTGCCTCCTCCACTTCCGAAAAACCAAACTGTAACATATTTGCTCATCATTTCCCCCACACCCTCCCCATTGCATTAGCTTTATATCAATACTTAAACCCTTTTGTTTTGTTGTACACCCCTGCATCAATTCCACCCTAATTTTGCATGGCGACGCCATAGAAATCAGGTGAACACAATTTGTACTTTGTCACTATTAATGCTGTTAAAACGCTAAGTTAACATTCCATTATACATTGTTTGAGTTTGAGTTTAGGTTTGATTTTGATGATTGTGGGGGACGAAACGTAATGACTTATTCATTTCGGTGATGTATTCGATGATTTCGGTCAAATGCATCAAAGACAAGTGATGTGTGGGCTTGATGGAAGTGTTTACATAGACTGGGATGAGGATTTGGAAATTCTGCTGGAACATTTTTTTCTATAGTTGATTTTGATGGAATTAAATCCGAGATTTTTTAGGTGGTTTTTGGGTGCGATTATTAAATAAACATTTACCTCTCTCTATAAACCCCTCGGTTTGTATACAAATAAATGTCGGCAAGGGATGAAAGCCAGGTTAAACATAGTGCACCGCAATTCACACAAAAACCATTTTAAATACTGTCCCAAAAATCTGATATGTAGAATTGTAATTTGACGCTTTTTATAGTTTCAATTCTACTGTGGATGGTTTTACCCGGAATAATATCCTATTTCATTTTATATAAATTCGAACAAAATACTCCAATGGATGGATGATCTGGTGTTGCGGTTAAACATTTCGATTTTTATTTTATTCTCATCACAGATGATGTGCATATAATGTTTGCTTTTTTGTTGTCGGTTACAAAATGAAATATATTACAGCTAAGCTATTATTATTATCATTATTACATATAAAATTCCGCAATTTGTTTTTCGGATGAAACTGTAACAATAAACCGGTAATAGTATTTGTGTAATTGGCATTTTAAAAAGACAATAAACAAAGTAATCATGTTCTGGAGCGAGTTATGCACCAATAAATAAATATATGAATATAATTACCAAATATAATTTGCAAATTTTATGTGCATTGTAACTATGTAATATTTAAATGAAATTTATGTTTTTTGGCATGAATCATCAGATATTCCTATTATGTGGTAACAGTAATTCTTTAATAAATATTTCTACCTATACCATGCTGTTTAAAATATGGAAATAATTCATACAGAATTGTTATTTAGTTTTCGAAAAAATTATCTAAAATAAGACAAAATATCTGATGTGTCCGCAACACATGACTTTCTTATACGGATAGTACCATTACTTTTCCTAAAGAAATTATGTAAGTTAAATTTCTTGTAAAAATCGTGTTTCAAATTAGCTTAGCAGTTTATAAAATGGGAATAATTTTTACTTTCTTATACGAAGTAAGAAGAAAGTATAGTAATCGTGTAGTAATCGTATTGTAATTCGACTTCGAGATTTTGATGGATTTACACGTTTTGAGGGCCCCTGAATCCATTTTGACCATTTTCGCCATGATGTCTGTCTGTCTCTGTGTCTGTCTGTCTGTATCCACCATAACTCAAAAACGAGTTATCAGATTTGATTCAAATTTCATAATTAAGAGTTTGAACAAAATGTTTTTCATCTAGCACCAAACAAGTGACACTTACCTGAAGACATTTTTAGGTTTTTTAGGAATATCTTGAAAAATAAACAAATTATTAGATTTTTTTATTCTTTAACATTGATGTAGAATTGAATTTTGAACAAATTTTGTTTGAACTTTTTTTTGAAATTCCGTCAAAAAAATTTCAAAAAAATAAAACACTTATTTTTGTCGTAAAATTCGGTTATAATGAGTGGGACAAGGACAGATTTATGCGTATTGCAATAAGTGCGAGAGAGACTTCCGAAAATTATTTGAAAATTGCTGGAAACGCACAAAATTGAAACACGATTTTTACAAGCAATTTAACTTAATTTCTTTAGGAAAAGTAATTGTGGTACTATCCGTAGGTATAAGAAAGTCATGTGTTGGACACATCAGATATTTTACTAATCTATCAACTATTATCTAGATTTATCGAAAATTGAATTGTTCGTCACCGTTTTAACATTTTTGGAAAGATTTCAATACCAAGCAAAACCAGAATAATTAAATTACCTTTAGGATTTTGATTCCAAAATATTACGAGTATTAACGCCGAATCAAAATGAGAATTATTGAAACATGATAATTGAAAAAAGTTCTAGTGTTGGTGGTTGAGGAATGATTATAATAAAACTTAGTGATAATACAAAAAGAAAGTTGACAAGAGTGTTAATCTTGGAAAATTTTGTGGTTTGATAGATTGAGCATACCAAAATTTTAAATTGGTTTGCTCTCTAATGTTACTAAAGAAGTACAGTTATTCTATATCGCATTTATCTCAAAATTAAAAATATTCTCATTATCATCCGCCAGAATTAAGTACAGCGATCTAATCTATACTTATGTCCTGAAGATTGATGTCTGAATCTGAACTAAGCCGAGATCTTCATTCTTTTTGTTGTCTTTTTTAGTATTTTTAAGCAATTTTCTTCAGTTTATTATTAATGCCATTAAATCCTGCTACAGTGCAGTGCAATAAAATGATCGAGAAAAAATCCGAAACCTAGGCGGTCTACAACCGCCAACATATTTCTTCATATCCATCAATATATTCAATAAATACCCCGCTCCTTATTTATTTTACGACTAGCTATATCAAGATTATTACTTCCCTGTTCGTATATAGTTTTATCTAATTAAATTTTAATACATTTGATATAGAAATGGCTCTCTGCACACTGCACATTAATTTAATTAAAAACCATAAAGAAACTAGTCTAGACTTAATGTGGTATTTTTCCAAGTATTGATTAGTTCAATAAAAATTACACTAGGGATATCATATTAAATGCGTTGATTAGTAGTTGATACAGGTGTAGTTACCTTTAATAATGTTTATTATTTATTTATTACAGCGTAAGCTCCGTTATTATATCTTTGTATAGTGTAGATAAATCGTCCAATAAGCGCCAGCTGCAAGATTTTTACCTTATTTTCATCAAACTTGAAACCTGCGAGACCATCAAGACAGTTTCTTTCTGCTTTTGTGTCTCCTTAAACCGCACGGAGGGGTGTGACACAAACCCATATAATTTTTTTCTCACAGCTCACAGGATAGTTATTCACCATTCAACTGTGAAAATTCTTTATAGTTTGTGGTTTATTTCGAATGCATTAAAATACTTTGAAATTGCCATTTCTTATTGTGTGCGGCGTGCGCTTTTCTTTGTTGTTCCAACTAGGACATAAATTTCGTTGGATTGGAACAAAATGGAAACTAATGATTTCTGTGGGCTACTGTAATAGACTGATGCGAAAGTCTGCGAAGACAAAAAAACAACGTTAATGCTTAAATAATTAATAAAAGCGTTTATACGCTTACACAAAGCAAGGATTATTATGGTGTATAATAAAGCCTGTATTATTAATAGTTCGGTGCCCGTTTGGATTTTCGTTGTGGTTCTGGGAAAATGCCTTACACCCAATAATTTTCCCTATGATTATCAATGATTTGTTATTGATTCCTCTATATGTAATATGATTATACACAGAACTAACTTCGACTGTATCATTATGTAATTGAAATAGTTTTAAGGACGCGGACCCTTGGATATAATTTACATTTTCATATTTCAACAACGTACAACCGAAATCCATCTGTAGTCGTGACCACTTTATAAAACATAATTCCCTGTTATTATTAGTTTTACCAAACAATTTCACACAACTAATTTTAATGTTAAATATGTATGATACAATAATTCCCTAAATAAGCAATTTAACTACCTAGTATGTGTGCTTGAATGTCATTTCATTACAAACTTTTCATATTTGACGACGAATTTTATCATACCATAACGTCTTGGGTTCAAACATCCCCCAGAGGAATTGACCGTTACAATATTAGAACCCAACAACTATAAAACTTGAGCCATAATTGTCTGCACGAGTATCCCGAAGTGCTCCAAGCCATGTACGTCCTCCTTACTATTAAAACTTCTGATGGTATTAAAAAACAAAACAAGAAAAAACCACTTTATTAGTTTGTAAACCTTGCAGCTAGAACAAATATCTCCAAACCATAATTGTTTTCAGACGAATTATTTAGATAAGCTTTTAGATCACATCGTAGATATCCCAACTACTAATTGTTTTGGTTATCTACGGCAGCCCAACTAATCTTAAGTCTTGAAAAACTGTCTTTATAACCCCACCAATTTATAAGCCTCCACACAGACACCTGCCTGTGGGTCGATTTTGGTGCATGAGGGGGCCACCGTTTTAGAATCGTTTGGGCCAACGCTACAACCTAGAAAATGTTGATGAGGAATTAATGTGGAACGTGTTTTGTATCCTCTAATTTCATTTTAATGACGGAATTCCTAATGTCAGTTATAAATTTCAAAAAGTGGTATACTATACCGCTTTATAACTGGATATACTGTGGGGGGTGATAAAATACGGCAAGTTTGGAAGTTTATACTCAAGCTACACACCAGACAAAGTTACCTGAAGTCTGTAGTAGTTATAGTTTGTAACTATGTATATTCATGGTATAGGCAAGCTACCTTCGGGAAAAAATTATTTAATTTATTGGACGCTTTAACAAATAAACCACATAATTTGACCCTAACATCTCATTTATAATTTTATATAAAAACCGCCCCTAACCATTTCGTATTTTTTTACCTAACCAAGCACCAAGCATCGAGCAGGTGAATATTACAACTTAATTTTCCCCCGAACTTTTCTACTCCCATTGAAATCAGTGAAGTGTCTAACATAACAATACATAATAAATTCACTTTTAGGGTTGACTTTTATTTTATTTTTTACCTTGAGCGTCAGTATCCCGCCGTGTAATCCTGGAGTGGCGGTCCAGGGAGACAAGTAAAAAAACAGTCGTTCCTTGTCCACAGTTTGAGTTCTAGTTAAAATGTCTATCAATCATGTACAAAACACCGCGTGTACGTATATAGATGGAAAGAAAAAATAAATAAAACACAAACGTCTTGTTTTTAATCACATCATGACAAATCACTTTTGTGTCGCCGAGCGTTTGTGGATTGGGAAATTTTTTCTTCAATGTGTGTGGAGAACAAAGATGGGTTTGTTCGCTGATGGAGGGAATCAATCATATAGAAGGATGAGTTTCGGTTTATTACTGATTTGATTAGGCATCGGAAATTTCGTTTATTTGCATATTCCGTTGACTGTGGGAAATGATTTTTGAAAATCGAGTGATGGGCATTCTTCATTGAAATAACGGCTCGTTTATGAAGCTTAAAATATAAAAAAATATGTATTGAGAAGTCATTTATATTGAAGTGGCATAAAAGGGTCCTTAGTATTGACTCCTGATAATCCTTTTGAAAATCACAATCTGACGACTGTTTCAAACTTTCTTAGAACCAGTTTGGAACCTTGGTGATTTTTTCTAGTTTCAACAAGAATTTGACAGGCGACATATAAGGATAAATTCGAGGATAAATTTGAAGAAAATTATAATATCAGCTCTGCCATTTTGAGCTAGGTTAGGTAAGGACGGAAATATTTTCAATAATTTTGATCAACTCAAGGTTAATGTGGAAGAAATTTTCAGTTTTTTCATTTACTCAACAAAATTTTGCCTGAGCTCCTAAAATTCTACACTGAAAAGGATACATATGCTTAAAAAAAATCTGAAAACAGAGTTTAACCTACCAAAATCCAGGAACTTTACCTTTATTTGAAATCATCAAATCCCATCCTCACTTTCCCTGTTTTACCACTACAAATTTATAAACCCAATCAAAACGCTATCAATTCCGAGTTAAACCCAGATGCCTCCAGCACCAATAAAAAAATTTGTCAAGGTGCACGATAAATTATATGGTGTGCCGGCATGTGTATAGTCCTGGGCATACGTTCCTTCCAACCACAATGAGAAATAAAATGAAAAGAAAAGGTCCCAGACAATAATACATCGCCCTATTCAAAGTTAGCATCCAAGAAGACGTGCGACTAATACATTCGGGATTGGTTTTACATGGCTTTAGAGCTTCATCTATCATGTGAATTAACAATAGTTGTATTGAACCTTAAAGTGACCATATTGCCAGAGCCTAAACGTTCAGCCCCATTGAGCTATTGATGGAACAATAAGGAAATTTACTTGTATTTGTGTGCAAAGGGAATACAGTTGACGTTCGAGGCAGTGGTATAAAGGGAAGTAAAAAGCAGTGAGTTTATATCGAAGGTACGTGTTGTGTTGAAAAAGGTATTGAAAAATTGAAAGGGACATTTATGTGTATATTATTTGTTTGACATGTTATATTTACGAGCAACAAATGGTTTTCTAGTGGACATTTCTATAATTATCAAAAACGCTTCCTGTACAAATTACACAAACCAGCAGTTAGCTTAGAGTAGCTTAATTAAAACGCCCATCTGGTATTGGAAACGAAACAAAACGGAAGTTAATCATCACATTCCCGACCGAAAAACACTATACTATACCAAAACTTAAACTCTCATCCACTTTGACACGTTTGCTCCCCTTTTCCACGCTTTAATGATGATATAGCGAGAAATTCTAATGTTGGGGCATTTTGCGGGCCACGCATTTTTTCCCTTCACGAGCTGTTAACGAATATCATTGGTTTTTTAGAAAATTGGAACTTTATCAGAAGCAAACACCTGCTTACCTGCGCTGCTCTCAACGGGATGTGGATGTGGACCCTTCGGTGATTTCAAGGTTGTGAAACGCGTTTCGGACATTCAGCTGGATGAAGTGAATGGGAATGGAGAGAAAAATACAAAACAATGTGATATGTAAATTGTGTGGGGTTTGATAGGTGATCAGCAGGTGCAAGCTGGGTTCTTTGTTTCGTTGGTAATCATTGCGTACTAACGAGTTTCTTCAATTAACTGCACCAAGCGAGCGCGGTACAGTGGGTAATTTATTTTGTTTGCTGGAATTTAATATATGGGAGAAAAAGCACAGTAGTTAGTTTTTCTGTATGGTTTAATTAACCAAAAGTTGTTAGGTTACCGGACTAGAAGTGGAAATTTAATACGAGTTATAATGATGGTGGTTCTCAAGATATAAAGTGACATTCAATAAACACACTGATACTATATAAAATTTTTTCTAAAAAATTTAAAACTAACAGGAATAAGAATTAATCTAAATGAATTTTCTTCCAATTGGAGGAAATTTTTTCCTAAAATATAAACCTAACAGATATAAAATCATACTCCCGAATGAGGTACTTATCAATATTTGGATCTGGCCTTGTGAGCGTTGAAATAGTTTTGATTATTGACGTTTCGCCAAACTTCAGAACAAATTTGAGAGTTCTTCTTTTTCTTGTACTACAGCTTCACATTATTTCGAATTCTTTATTATAAAATACAATAGTTAAATTAAATTTCAGTATAAATGTCCAACTATTGTGATTTACAGTAAACAAGCAATTTTTCTCGATTGTAACTGAATAAATGTCTATTTTATTAACGAACATCGCAATATTAAATTGGTCATTACGTCCAAATTAATTTATTACATAAACAAAATATACAAGACAATTTAATTAAATATCCACCGGCATATTATTAAAATATAATATTTGTTAATTTAATTCCTAACTCAACAACAACGCATTATAATGAGTATTACGCACAAATACTCGACACACAATAAATTGAAACGAATTTAAACAGATTTACACACGAAAAACTGTGAACCATTTTCACAATAATTGTCAATAAAAGCCAAATAGAAAATTCCTTTGTGTGGATGAAATCGCTAAATTATGCATCAATACACTTTTTAAATGTAATTTGACTTCGATCGAATTATCAACTAAATTATTTCGCTTTAGGAAGCCGGGTTATGAAAACGAACAGCTGGCCAAAAAAACAGTATTATTGTGGGGAATTCTAAAAAAATGCACATATTTATCAAGGTTTGTTTACGATGTTAGCTTCAAATATTTAATAACTAACACTCTTGCAAACAGTTTTTTAGTCTGTTTATTCATCGTCACTAAAATAAATACGAAAATTTCAGAATGTTTTCTTTGCGCAAATTTAGATTTTACTAGCACAGTGTAATTTTGTATTTATTGTTTTTGCGACCCAGAGGGCATAAATAATAATTTTATTTACACCTACAACACATCCGCTATAAATTCAGTTAATAAGCATTTGCATATAAATCAGTGTAATTAGCTTGTATAAACATATTTACAAAAATTATACAATTATTCTAATTTCGTCCTGGTAACACACGTTTTGCCCGGCGGTACATGTACAAGTGTTTGCGTTAAAATTATAACCAGGCTTTGTATAATTTGCAAACGGCAAAACTGATTAACATGTAAGTCATAAATATTCTAGTCTAAATACCGTCAGGCCGGTTCTGTTTGCAAATTTACTAATACTTTGGAATATGCAGCAGTGTAGGAATCTATTATTTTCTCCGTGCACATTTTGCACATCCATTTCTTGCAAAAGGTTAAATCAGAAAATTCATAATTGCGGAGTTTGTAACAAAACAGTTTTATCCAAACAGCTTTTATATAAGCTTTGAACATTACAAACACAACACAAATATTGTTTACATCGAACGGAATAGCAGAAACAAATAAATACGGCTTAATTAGCAGACATATTTATGTAAATATTCAAACAATAGCAGAATTGTACTTATATTAAACAGAAAATACACACAACATATAGAGAGGGGAACTGGAACTTTTAGCCCGAAAAGGATTACAATAAGTAAATATGCAAATTTTGTGAAAACTTTTAGTGAACTTGTATTTGGGTATGTGATTATGCTGTATTTCATGCAGTTTTACAACCAACTTATCTCTGTCAGAACTGTTTTAGTTAACGCGCTATTTACAAATGCAAGAGGCGCGCATTAGGTCCTTGCTACGTCTTACACTTTTGTCGTATTGTTGTACGGAAAGTCCTTTTGTGTTTAGTGACAACTCAACCTCAATGCGAAGACATTATCATTTGGGCCCCCGCAAGGCAGGAATAAAGAAAACCCTTAATAGAATTACAAGGATTAACTTTACTTCTTGGTATAAAATAAAATAAATAAAGTAGCTACAGGCTTGTCAAAATAACAAACAGCATTTTCTTTCGAATTACTCAGGTAAAGGGTTTGTATATAAATTATTGATGCATCCCCGTATAATAACACAAAAAAACTTCTGATGGCTTCATAATGAAACAGTAAATTAAAATGATTTGAATAATTAAACTATTTTACTTTCAAATGAAGCCAGTAGCTTGAAACTGACTACAACAAAATTTCCTATGCGCATAATAAACTCATTCTCGAGAATTTAATTTATTTAAAAAGAAAGCACTTGTGTACCGATATCGATAAAATCATGTTCCATTATGAAGAACATGACTGTGTTTCGTTACGTACACAAATCAATAAAGCATTTAAACAAGTTTTTCTTCTAATCTACTATCACAATGAGAATTTGTAACGGGTCAAATAGTTTTTTGAATGCGTGCTGCATTTATAAGGCGCCTGTGTGTCAATTATTTTTAACAGCTTAAGTATATGCTGTTTATGTTATTTAAAACAGTTTACTAGTGGGCTTCAACTCGATTCATCAAATCATATTCAATTAGATTTGTTCTATAATTTTAACGCTGAGCGAGTTTTTCTGTGACATAAGGTAAAAATTTGATATTCAAGCAAGTCGTTTAGTAAATTACAGGTTTGACAATAATTATATTTACCATCTGCCCGATGATAGATAATTATAGACGTTATAAAACACAGATTGTCTGTGACACCCAAATTAAATCAACCACCACTCCTCGCCAAATAATACGTTTGGATGTGATGTCAATTGAAATTTCCTTCTATCCAGTAAAAAATCCTGCCGAAGAATGTTTAAATGTATCATTTAGTTAGTCGGTCACAGCATTTAACATTTTAGGGTTTACTGTAATTATAGTGATTATGCTTCATTTTCGACTACTTTGTGGACGTCATATTGTAGAAAGAGGGTCGATTAATTCGAAATAATAACGCTTTGCTAGTTGAAACTTGGCAATGTGCAATGGTATACACTAGTACAGAGAGTGAGTGAGTCACACTATCATGAAATTGTTGAAATTCTCCAATTTCACCCTCATTTTGTTTGAAGCTAACATGGAATGGGAGTAATTAAATAGGTATTTTATGTGTAATGGGGCTAACTGAATACAATGGGCTATAATAGAAACAGCGGGGGGTTCTCTTCACACTCAGACAGCGACGTCATACTTATGCGGGACTACAACTCTTGCAGAGGAAAATGTTGCAGCTGTCTATTGTCGTATCAAACTCATCTTGATTACTGTTATAGTACAACACAAATAAAATGTATTACGGGCTTTAATGAGTTGTACACGTTTGTCTTTACTCCACATGCTGGGAAGCCAGCAGCTAAAGTGCTCATAGTGGCTTTGAGAAAAATAAACATTACGGTCTGAGTTATGTTCAACAACGTCTTTAAATAACGAGATAAATCGGTAATTTCCAAGGGTCCTACTGTGGCGTAAGTTTATTGTTTTTGTATTGGCAGCTTTCTTGGCGTTTTGACTGGAAATTATAACTAAAGGAAAGGATAAATATTAAAAATTGGTAGTTTTTCATTTAGACTAAACTCTTAGCCACGAAATGTTAAAATAGCGTACTTATAAATGATGATATTTTTATGAGCTTTTATTGTAGGTAGCTGTTCTTTTAAAAGGACACAGGACACATAAATCTGGCCGAAAGTACTAGCTACTAATGCCTGCAATATGTGTGAGATTCCAGCTGCACTAGAATAAGGACGAAAACTGTAGACTGTTCTTTTAAAAGGACAGTAGCAATCTCTGGGTTCTAAAAGTTGGAAAACTAACTCTTTTAATATACTCTGAGTAAAATCAACATTTGGATGAGTAAAAATTGGCCAACAGAGGTCCTCAAAGTGGGATATTTTCTTGATTTTTTTGAGGCACTTCCTCTTTATACATGTGTAGTTTTATACAGGGTGTCCCAGTTTATATCGTCAGGATTTGACCAGTCGATAGTTTAGCGAAAATTAAAGGTGGTTTGTCTAATAAACTATGGTCGAATGTTGCTTCATTTTTGACGTACAGGCCATCATTAAAGAAAATAAATTATTTTAAATAATTTGCTATAAATCAATAACAAAAAAAGTTAGCCTTCTGAAATTTTGCATAGATCTTTTTTTTTTGGATTCTCTTATTAATAGTGGTTGCAATTATTTTATTTAGAACACAGAGGCGTGTGTACGGGTTTCATCAAAAACATTTTATTGAATAAAACGTACGCCACTGGTTTTATTGCAGCACCAATATGCAGAGAGTATTTTCCATTCAATTTAGAAACTTTTTCGTATCTTATAGTTTTTTGATAACTTAACTCAAAATAACCTAATAGTACAGTAAATAAGAGAGAAAAAAAGGCTTCAAATAGACTTTTTTTACCCTACAGCCAATTTTTGTAGAATCTTCTAGAGGGTCACCCTGAAAGTTTAAAACTGAGTTTGTGTATTCGTAGACCCCGCCCTTCCTTCACCACCCCTCAATTAAGGGTTGGATTTTTTTGTTTATTGAATAACTTTTTTCCTATTAAATTTTCGAAAAAAAGAGTCAGTACAAAGTTGTAAAGAAAAATATTTCCTACAACTTATCTTTTAAACTTTTTTTGATATTGTCGATATTTAAAAAGTTATTCAACAAATAAGTTGAAAATTTTGGGGAAAGAGTAGTAAGTAGTACCTAACTAGAGAAAATTTTCCCTAAATTTTGCAACTTATCTTTTTAAATATTGACAATATCAAAAAAATATTAAAAGGAAAGTTGTACGAAATTTTTTTCTCTACAACTTTGTACTGATGCTTTTTTCGGAAATCTAATAGGGAAGAACGTCTTTAATAAATAAGAAAAAAAAGTTAAGTTATCAAGAAATTGTAAGATACAAAAAAGTTTCTAAATTGAATGGAAAATACTCTCTGCATATTGGTGCTGCAAAAAAAAAACAGTAGTGTACGTTTTATTCAATAAAATGTTTTTGAAGAAACCCGTACGCACGCCTCTGTGTTCTAAATAAAATAATTGCAACCACTATTAATAAGAGAATAACTTTTTTTGTTATTGATTTATAGCAAATTATTTAAAATGATTTATTTTCTTTAATGCCCTGTACATCAAAAAGGAAGCAACATTCGACCATAGTTTATTAGACAAACCACCTTTAATTTTCGCTAAACTATCGACTGGTGAAATCCTGACGATATAAACTGGGACATCCTGTATAGAAAATTAAAATTGAAATAAATTAATGTGGTTTTGTCATTAAATTGTAAAAAATAGTTTCTATTGGTTTTTTGCAATTTACCTAAATATACAGACATTTTTCTTGTTATGTAGTTATAATAAATTGGAGACCTATACTTTTTTTAAATGTTTATTCCTAGAATGTAATTCTAAATCATTTCCATGAATAAGTTGCTTTAAATAACTTGTTTGTCGTTGCTGAACAAATCAACCTAATAAAAAATATCTTATTTTCATTCTGTGATTTGCTGAAATGGATACATATAACTAGACATAATATAATGTTCCTGCAAGTAAAAAATTCAGGTAAATATACAATATGTTATTTATTATTATCAATAACAAATCTTTCTCAGAACTTGCATAGTATAAACACTATCATCTCTTCCTTTACGATTCTCACAAAAAGGTGACAAAAGTGTTATTTGATCAAACTCAAACAAACGTTTCGTTATTCTCCACTATCGCAATGCCAACAATGTTATCATTTTCAAACAGTCGCACATAGATAACCTGGTTGAGTAATGTGGCAGCGAACAACGTTTTGACTCTTTCGAACACCACAAAATAAATCCCATAAATAATCCCTACGGAGAACCGGGGGACAAACACAAAAAGATGCTCTGCCGCTGTTTGACAGCAGCGCGCTTACAGCTCCAAACAAAACAGTGAAGAATTTTTTTTCGGAACGGAAAGCATCGAAATTCTACACATATCAAAATCTCCAGCCATCAGAAACACGTGTCGGACCAACACGCTTTTTAACTTCTAGTATGAGCACACAGATATAAATAACTTATATAAGGGATTATATTGGGGAAATGCTCTATGGTCCCCACGTCTGTATAGCGTAATATATCTGTAATATGATGTATATGCCTTTTGCTCTCAGGGTGTGTGTAACACAAGGCCGCCGCCACAGCCACTACCACCGACGTGGCACCTAAGATTGGTTCATCCATCTTCTTGAGTTTTTCGCACAGGTTTCATTTACAGATTTTGCATCTCATGGCAAGCGCTCGCTGAATTGCTTCCTTGATGGATTTGCACTTTGACACGCTTCCATTTAACTACTTTCAACTTTTAATGGTCCAAATTGCTTCAAAACTACCACGGAAAAATTGTACAAACTCACATAGCGGAAAAATAGTCAATATAACGTAGCTTGTGTAAAAGATCAATCCCCTGGGACTAATAATTAAAGTTTTAAAGTTGACGGTAATTAATAGGACGAGTAGTGGATTGGAGATATGTTAAAAAGAATTTTCAATGAACTAGCTGAATTATTTACAAGAATTTCGATTTTTTTTTCAGATGTAGGTCGTCGCGGTTTCACGTAGGAGAAAAATATTGGGAACCAGCGAGAAGGTAATTACACCTATAGGTAACGTAAATATAAATTAATCCCCACAAACTTATGAACAATTTCCTCCAAGGCATTAATTATATGTTGAAAGCTTAAATAATTAGAGCACCTGACATGACTGTGACTGCAAATGGCACGGGTGCGCTTGTGATTTGTATTAAGTACATAAAATTAGTTATGTTACAGCTTCTGGATGATATTTTCTCTTCTACAAGGCAACAGGATATCACACCACCACCACCAACCATTTGCCACCAAAAGGTAGATTAACTGCACGCCATTTATTTTGCCCCCTTTAGACATATACTTGAGCAGGCAGTATTTATAAAGGGAAATTTCATTTGTTTGCATTAAAACACGTTTAATTATCTTTCATTTTCTAATTAACTTGTGTATATTTGACGCTGTGTATGTGTATGAAAGGTGAAAATGGCGCAGCAGGTTTGTTTTTGATATAAACGTGAATGGTCAAAGTCACGATCAAAGGGAATTATTTCAGGTAAACAAATTTTTGGAGTAGCTAAATGGATGTGGATGTTGTGGTGTTTTTTGCTTAATAAATCTTTTGTGCGAAAACATTTCAATTAAATTATCAGCGAAAATATTATAAATACGAGACTGAAGGCGAAGAAAACGGTTTAAAATTTCGGAATTTCTCAACTATATTCTAAAAATAAATCCGTATTCATCAAACTTATGTGGGATGTTCCACTTTTTTGCAGCAGGACTTAACAGTTTATAAAGGACCTTTTTTAAGAAGAAAAGTTTCCATAAACGAGATACAGGGTGTAAAAATGAATTTTTCAATAAATTTTATGAGAATATCTCCAAAACCTACCAAATTTCAGATCTCTATCTTTTCTTAGAAAAATTATTTTATCAATTGTTAGTCCTGCTACAAAACAGTGGAACACCCTGTATAATACTTGCTCAGTAACCTAACTTGATCCAGTTAACATTTTCCAATCTTATCTTCTTCCATGAACCCAGCTATCCATGTCAAAATCAAAGCCCAACAGCATCAATAAATGTATGTCTGCGACAGTAATAAATAGATCTTCCCCCATGTCCCATTAGACATGTTTTTGATAGGCGATAGAGTGTCTTGGACAATTTTTCATCCATCTAATGATTCTGACGGTAATTAATTTTATTGGAATGTCACCACTCACTCCATGACCCATGTAGAGACAAATTACCGAGCAGAAAAATCGGATCAAGCATTTGATATTTTCTTGTCTTGTTTGGTAATTGTGCGAAATTATTAAGACAACAGAATTCATCTTGTTTAACTATAATGTATGTGTCATCAGTGTTGTGTTACTGATGCATTGTTTCAAAATTGTGATGAATTGTTATCGCATGGGTAAACGTGAGTGTTTGTTATAAATTGATTGATTAATGGTAGGTAGCTATTATACTTTTGTACCTAAACAGTCGATATTGTTCTATTTTTATCCTGGCTGATACTGCACAAGCCTCTATTATCCTTAAATCCATATTAAATTCCATAGTTGAACTTTCCACATGTAAAGTCTAAACTCAAGCAATTTAACTTTTTTCCCCTTTGACATTAGGCTACTTATCAAGATTTACATTATGTAATATTTTGGCTATTATCAACGAAGCTGATGAGTTGTAAAAACCGTCCAAAGTCCAATTTAAAACTGCTGGAAATTGCAAGATGTTCACCGAGCGCACAATAGTATAATTAAATTAAAAACATTCAAGCCATATTAGAGTGAACTAACTTTGATCCTTGCAGGGGGGATATTAAGTTAAAATTCCAACTTCCGGTTAGTTATTACAATTCCTGGGCTCGATAAAATGAAACCACCCTCATGTCTTTCCTCCTTCTCCTCCAACCACCTTTACACCAATCCCCATCACAATCTTATATACATTAAAGTGCCTTTTATTCACTTCCACTATCGTGCATTTTCTCTCTTTCTGTACGGTTTCTCTATGTATGTGTGTGAATGTGAATGTGTGTGTTTTAGTTCAGTGGAAAGGTTTGATCGCGTGCTGCTTTGTGATATTGGAATTCTATATTGTGGTACCAAGCGTTTAAAATACCCCAGGAAGTATTAAAAGCAAAAAAAGCCACTATGGATGCGTGCTTATGAGGAAATGGAGCTGTCAGTTGGAGAATTTTAATTTCATCATTTTGTGTATGGGATATAGGATATTTGATTTCGTATTGTAATGGTGTGGTTTGTTTTATAATGGCGGATTGAAAGGAGGAGGGAAAATCCAAGGAAAATCCAGACTAACATCAAAGTTCAAGTGGCTCCGTTTGAAAAAAGTTATACATACAATTCTGAAACTTTTGAGATATTTTATGGGTTAATGTGGATACTAGATTCTATTACAAAGTAACAAAAACGGCTTTATTTGAAAATTTTCCAAAAAAATTTTAGGACCCATTTTTGATAAGATACTTACTACAAAGTTAGGTTAGATCTTGTTCTTTAAGTAACATTGAGATTATAATAAAAACTTAATTATCTACGTATGCATTTAGATTTGGACAAGATACCTAATCCATATTTTTAGATACTCCTACAAAATTAGACTAAATCCAAATCCATAACTCCTTTAGTCAGTTTAGAAGAGGTTTTGTTAGATATTTTGCGAAAATTTTAGAAAGAAAATTTATGGGACATTCTGTTCCTTCTAAATCAATAATTTTTGGAACTACCACAATGATTTAGTCCATAGATCTTTTAATAGTTTAAAATATAGTGTCAGTAAATTTTGTTAGAAACTACAGTAAATTGATGCAATTTGTGTTTTCAATTACTGATATTCTAGTTCTATAACTCAATAATTTTTATAGGTACCTACCTACAACCAAATTTTTGGCGAATATTTTGATGGAACTTTTGCAAAAACTGAAAGAAACCAAAAGAGATTCTGAGCTTATATTATTTTTCCAAATTTCTATCACTGTAAATATTTAATAATTCAATGTTTTTTCCAATTAGGATGGGAACTCACATGAACATAGAAGCCAGTCTTCTGGAAATATAGTTTAGAAATGTTATGTTGGATATTTTGTAAAACTAAGCAAAAAAGGAAATTTGTGAGGTTAGACTGATTTTTTCAAAATAAATTTGAAAAAATACAAAGACAAAGATGAACTAACCTAAACGGATTAATTAAATATTGGAATAAATGGCCACTTAGTCAAGGTTATTGTGTTATTGTTTTAAGCTGAATATTTGTAACAGTGATACCAGTACTTTTCTACTTTTGTAGATGATTTTTTGAATAATTTATAAACGTGTTTGTACACCACATTTGTACATTCAAACACCTACATAATATATCGATTTTCTAGCTGTTTTATAATGACAATCATCCTCTCCATTTCAATTTAGCGTTATAATAGAAAATTGAAGCAAGTTTTAAAATTTAATTTGTGTACATCAATGGTGGTGGATTTTAATCAACCAAAGTGTACGATGTGTATAAAATAAATAATGGAAGCAGACAATTATTAAGTTTTAACTAACTTTGTGTGGTTCAGCGGGGTGAGTGAGTGAGTAGCGAATAAGTAAATAAAACAGTTTTGCTACAAAACCTTTAAATTAAACTTTGTTTGCTCCAATTTCCATATTGTAGCTGCTTATATACTAAATTGATTTTGTGCAAATCATTTATGTATTGAAAGTGACGAAACTAATAAAATAATACCCCACAGACAGCTTTAATTCCGAGTTCAAGCAACCACTAAAGTGAAAATTCACTCCACTAAAACAATATTTATTCGTCTTTTCGGTGGGTCAATAAAAAATGCACCCCAAGTCAAAAGCAGGGTGCATTATTTGACTCCCCCAGAGAGTGATCTCATCCCTGAAAGTCAAACCATCGCACAGAAGGAAGAAACAGGCACTACGCTCAGTGCATACTAAAACAACTTGATGGAGGTTTGTATACAAGTACAAGTAGTAGTATATAGTGTATGTGATGCTTTTATATTACAACGAGTTATAAGATAAGCAACAATTTTATTATGGGTGACAATAAAAACAGGTTATTTTTAAGAAGTGTGCTATTGTAGATTTGTTTTTTTTTTGTAGTAAAATATTTATGATTTGTGCTCAAACTCAATCTTTTTTACCACATATTATATTTAGTTGTGATATTGAAAAACCGACAGAAGAAATAACAATATTTTATAGCCGTATAAACAGATTTTAAAACGACTCTTGTGCAGTTGTATCCATAAAATCCGTCGATATAACAAATTTTAAGTTACAGATAAACCTGATGGGAAGCTCTTGGAAAAGTATTTTATAACATTGCAAACATTTTCGTTGGGGTTTGAACGAGATTACCGTTTTACAACCTCAGAAATTACTATATTTTTCCTTAGCTGTATGTGGTTTTACAGATTTGCAACTTGATAAATATTGTTGGTTTATATAATAAGTCAACTCTGTGCTGGGAAAATTATATTGCAGCACATCTGATTCCATCGAAGATACGTTACAAAATATAAGTCTGGTGCTGCATTTTAACTTTGTGCACCATCATCAACAATTTACTCCCAGGACGTGATTTCCAATCAAACAACAAAAAGAAACTCATACATTGATAATAATGTGCCTACTGAAACTGGTACTTACAAAACATAACCCAGACATAAGGCGAGTGTTATGTTATGTTCGTCGTTGATTAAGTGTTTCCTCAACCCACATGTCCAGTTTATATGGTATGTTTGTGTCTCATTCAAACCCAAACGGCAGGACAAAAATTCAACAAAAGAAAACTCCGCATGAATAAGTAGGTGTTAAGTAAAATGAACCTTGAACTTTTTCTCAAGTTAATTAGTAAGTTGTATGTCCACTTTACTAGAGATATAATAATAATGTTTTGCTGTTGCTTGGACTTGGACTCTTTGGGATGTTTTAATTTAAACCTGTTGTAAATTGGTATGTAAATTGTAAACGATAGATGTAATCTGTATAATGAAGTCGATTAATAGAGTTTTAGCCAATAAATGGTTCAATTATAGGTTTCTCTAGGTATGTAATGTAAAAACTAAAAACTTTTATGAAATGAATAGGGAACAGAGATGAGTATCAGTTTTTAACAGCGCCGTTTCATGTGTTTAAAACAGGAAATAAAATGGAGAAGACGTAGATTATAGATAAAAAATGTTAATTGAGGTGTTTAGCATTTAATTTAGTTTAAAAAACTTTTCTAGTGGGAAATTTTGTTGAATTTCAGCTTTCAGCTATATTAAAATTGCATTTTAGCTACCTGCTGTAATATTAACGCTCCAAAATTTATTTATAGAAATACAGTAAATACACTGACCGGAATTAATGAAATAACTTTATTTATTCGAAATATAAAATTTTATAAAATATACAATAGTTTAGTAGATCAATAAAAATTTGCAACAACCAGCAGATTCAAATTTAAATAAAATATATCATGAAATATTAAAAATATGCAGTATAATATGCATAGGGCAATTTTCACACATTTATGAAAATTCCAATTAATAATAGAATATTTCACGCAACTTTAGCGGTTGTACCGTGCGGTTTGCGGTTGTGGGGTCCCCTTTGATGGACTGTAACTTTGACGTCATCCAATATCCAATCAGTTCACAACCGCAAAACCAGGAGAAATATTTTACAAAAAGTCTTACCAGAAAAAATTGTAGATATAAAATACAATGTTTTTTCTATTTTTTATAGGTTACAAACATAATAAATACATAATAAATAAATAATAAAAATACATAAATACATAATATATAAGTATGTATATAGAAACCGGAAATTTTATACTTGTGTAATTATTTTTTTAGTTATCTGAACCAAAAATATGGCTCTTGTAACACAAACCAACAGAGCCAGTGCCATTTTTTTGAAGATGTGCTTTTTTTTTGTTTCTAAACTAACGCTATTAGAAATCTAAACTTCTGCAGAGGTTTAGTCTTAATATGTCCTCAAACGAAACTAAAATTTTGACATTTATCATATAAAAATCAAGTAAATAGCGACGATTTTAAAAATTAGCTAATTTTTTCTATTTTAGTTAATATTTGCAAACAAGTGCACTGTATTTTCAACGAAGTGTAGGACACAAACAAGTACAAGAAAAAAATATTACATCAGAGGAAAATACGGCTGAGAATATGTATTAAAGAATTTAAAACTTATAAATTCCTGCATCAAAAGAACTGCTGTTTACAACTTGTTACATATTTCCACAGTTAAAATTGTGTTTTAGTCATAAACTATACTTAAACAAAAACAACACTTTTTTTCTTGAAATATGAAGCCAGTTTTATAGTTTTTCAGACAATTAAATATCCCATAGGTATTTATCTAGGTCAACAATGTGTAATTTATTGAGTAATATTTCTGTACAGCAAAAGTATTATAATCGATAAACAATATTTAATTGCAATTTAATTAGATTATGATTACTTTTATTCCCCGATGTCAGTTACCTTGAAATGTAGTTTTTTCATTTGATTATACTTTTTTTAATGGTTTTTATCGAGTAGCGGAAAATACATTTATAGTAATTTTTAATTACCATTGGATCTTTGAAATGAATAATTATAAATATTTTTTTAAACTATAAAGTACGGAATATTCTCCAGCAATATTCAAGCAGGATTGTCACTTTGAATTTTTTGGGGGGGTACGAAAACCACACCATAAAACATACTTTTCCTTTTATAGTAGTTAATATACATGAAATCCGTTTTTTCATTAATATTCCGCAAAAAATTATGCAAATGTTTTTTAAATTACATTACTCTCTTATATTCACCTCTGCCAGACCAAAAATAATTAAAAGTGCGCATTGCCCTCACCCCCAAAGCAAAAAACTGCTATCACCAAAACACCCATACAACACACATTTATGCGTACCGCAAGTTTCCATTTACGCGCTCGCTTTCAAGGGACTATTACTAATTTACACCAAAACATCATCTGCGTGAAAACGCCATACCCCATTGTCGACATAATCATCAACATCTGATTAACAGTAACCTAGATAGTGGTGTGCTCTTAGCAGATGTATAAAACATTGTCGTTTCCTCTTGCACTACCCTTTCGACACGAGAGGGGTGACACCCCACGCATATACGCGTGTGTACATAATTCATACCCCCCGCTTCCTATTAACACTGAGTTATGGTCTAGGCCACAATTATTCAATTATGCGTACCTTATTCCGGGTGCGACAAGAAATTACTTGATGGACACTACACCATTCGAGTTGAATTCGAGGGTTATACAGTTCCAGTTGCACCGTCAAATTTCACAGTGGTTGATTAACATGCTATATACGTTTAATGATCGCATTACACGTCAACGGGGATATCTCTATAAAGCTAGGCAAGGATAAAGTGCGTGCTTAGCGGGCAAGAGAGATTCTATCATTGCTATAAATGTTCCAAAACGCTTGGAAATGTTAAACATTTAGTTGCATCGATTTTTCCTACATAATTTATGGTACAGGAGTGCCATGGAGTATGCAGCTTCTTATATTTTTTATTAACATCACGATCAATAGCCATGATAAATATTATGGCTATTTAAGTTTAAAGCTATACGAGAAGTAGAGGAGGTACCTAGTGAAATTTATCGTAAAAATTTAAGGTGGGGCAAGTGCAACACATCAATTTAATGGATTATTATACTGTATTTTGAGAGATAGAAATAAATTTCGGAAAGTGCGCTATAGTAATTTAAAGATTATTTCGATGAGCTTTTAACATTAACTAACAATAAAATTTACTATGAGCTAAATGTTCCCTTTTAAAACATCGGGCGTATTTTTGTACCTGAACAGTTTTAAAGTTTCCTGTAAATCCATCAGGTGCTGGTCTGATATGAGCTTTTAAACTTAACAAAGATTGTGTCTCTATCGGGATTTGCTATACTTTGGAAACTTTGACCAATTTTAAGAATCTAGAATTTTTAGACTTTTAAAACTGAATGCTAGATACAAGAATTCTGAATGATCTCAAATGATCTCTTTTCAATATTTACATCCATATTTTCAAAAATCGTTTTCTTAAAAATGTAATTTTTTGAGCTCGTTTTAATATCTGCATAATTTTGTTTCCAAGGTAATTGGAGCAATAAAATTTAAAAAAATTACGTTCTCCAAAGGTTAAAAACTAGTTTTATTCAGAATCTTTAAAATACTTTGCCTGGTTTTTAAAAATGCAATTTTCTTATTACTTTGTTTATTATTAATTAAACCGGCGCATTCACCCAAATTACAAAACAACAATAAAATAGTTTCCCGTCGTTTCGCATGAAACAATCTTTATCGAAACTAATATTTCTATAATATTATTTGCCCTTTGGCCTCTTCACTCGAAAAACTATGATTTATTTCTACACAAACGATCTCCCTGTTCCGCTCTAGTTAAAATCTCTTTCAATATATAAAATCATAACTTTGGATCTATTGATAATCATCGACGAGGGCTTTGTACTTATTGCCATTGCAACTTTTCCGTCCCCTTTCAAGCGCAACATAAACTTTATTTAACATTTTTTCCAACATCCCGCAATGTAACCCGCCTATAGTCGCGCGGGGTAGAAATTTTTATTTATCTCGTATTCTTAACGCACTTGTCCCATGGGAGAGGGGCGAACTAACCCTGAGACTGCCATTAAATATTAAACCACCCTTCATGTCTATTACATACGTGTGGTACAGGCAATATATATAAAATTCGCAATCAGTTATGGCAGACAATATTTCAACGAACGCAAAAAAACAACGAAATTTATAACAGACTGACGATAAATAATTTTATGATCCGGCTTGCGAAATAAAACTGACGGAATTGGATTAATGCTATAAATATTTTTATTTTGCATAACTTTATGGATGGATGTGCTTTGCTGTAAAATCCAAATCATGAGCACCAAGTGTTTAAATAAATATAAATACGAATATACTATACTCCAAACAATTTTGTTAAAATTGCCACATAAAGCTATAACAAATAAAGCACCCGATATTTTTGTCCTCATCACCATCATGCAAGTTTTTACCCCTAATATTAATCCCTGCCTCAGCTGCATTGATATAAAGAATAATTAAAAAAGAACTCGAGGTCTGGCGGTATTCATATAATATTTAGCAAATACGCAAAGAGAGGGAGCGAATTAGGGAGCGATTCTTATAAAAGGCCTAGCGGGCTTTTAGCACCACTATTTGTAAATTGTAGAAGTATGGAGGCCCGGATATGATATAGAGGGTAAAAATAATAACTGTCTACTTAAATCCCTTACCTTATGCTTCAGTGGTTCACTGAGAATTTGAAAGCATTTTCTTTCAGATATCTGAAACAGAAATGGGAGCTTTGTTAATTTTTCCAAGGGTTTGGTTGCTTTGTGTTAAAGAGTTAGCTGGGGGTTTCAGCTAATTAATAAAATTTAATTACGATGTGTGATGATGGAAGAAATCTTGTGGAACTTTTAGAAAATTTGTCATGTTTGTTCAAAGCAGACTGATTTAATTATATACGTGCGAGTATAAAAAATCCTTGCGCAGATTGATAGTAATCTTGTAATAAATTTGTTATGACACGTAACGATAGAAGACATCAGCAGACTGCTCTCATATAATTTAGATAATTTCGCAGACAGTACACCAACATCAGCCACTTTATTATTGGATGAATCAATATTAAAACTGATGGAAATATGTGCGCAATTTCGTAGATTTTTATCGTCTCAAGAATTACATGTTTCCAGAGATGTAAAGAAATTAAATTCCCATTAAATTCTAATAAAACATCTTCGAGGAATATTCGATTTTAACCAACAACCAAATTTATTGCATTCTCTATGTTGAAATGGGTGCGTCTGGGTGATCGTAAAAAAATCGTATCCCCCAAATTTACATTGTGGGACCACACATTATTTACAAATTTCTTTATAGTAGTGTATGTAACCAACCCATTTTGTATTTGAAGACATTTAACTTGAGCATCGTTGTTACCATTTGTAACTTTAGTTGGGTGTAGGTTGGTTTATCTTCCGAAACATGTACAAAACCCACTTACTTTCCAAAAGTAAATTGTATAATTATAATTTCTGGCTGGAACCGAATTTTTAACACCAAACGTATCAAATTTCCTATGTGCCACAGTTGAGTTTATCACAACATTCTAATCTATCTAGGTGTCGCTGTCGGTTTGAAAAAACCGATTTACATTAGAGCTAATTTAAATATTCCAACATTTCCACAGTATGTGTCTGTGTGTACACTCTACACACGGTTTCGTCCTCGTGTCTATCCTTCGTGTTATTTAAATGTAGCGTAATACAATCTCAATCAACATCAAGTGCTTGGTGGAATAATCTAACTCTCAACTAAGTTAGCATGGCATTTGGACATTATGCAAATGCATGCCCAGTACGGACAGATGGCGTCAAAACGACACAAAAACCCCCGGCATGGGCTCTCCACTATTAAATACATATCTGACAGATATGGCTATAATGGATCTCACACACTGTGTACCGTTTATTTTGCTCCGTATAATTTAGGGGATCCGCGAATAATGGACGAGATTACATCGGACAAAAAATTTAACTGCAACTTCTTGGAAAGTGATAGGAGACCAAAAACGTTCTAATCCTGAATTAGGCAAACTTCGAACATAATAATATCAAATATTAAATTTAAATCATACAGAAAAAAAATACTTTTCAAAAAATATTTACTCAAATCAAAAAGCATTAAAATAATTAGTTCTAATCATACATTATTTTCTTTCTTAAAAAAATATTTTCTAGCTTAAAAAATACATTTATTTGTTTATGTGTAAAACATTCTTTGCTTTAAGGGAAATAAATTTCATTTCGTTAGAGAGTAGATTTTTCTGTATAATACATAAGGAAATTTAACGGATACAAGGATAAAAGAAATAGGGGTAATATATAATTCGATGTATATTGAAAGTTTTTTTTTATGACGCTTGTCCAATCACCAGCTTAATTTTAGTTTTGGCGTTAGTTCCCAGCTTAAACTTAAGCTTCCTAATCCCATTGTTCCCCATTTTGCAAAAACCTTCCCACGCCAAACTTCCAAGGAATTCCCAGTGTATTGACTTGCAATGAATGACCAAACCTCCATCACCAGTTTCCCTGACCGAGCTATGGGACCACGTTGGGTGGCTTATAAGTCTAACGGAGGTGGTAGAACGCGGGACCATCCACTTATCTCCTTGTTTATGCATGAGCTAACACCCGATCTTTCCGTATGTAAGCAGTGCAATTAGAGCAGTACGTACTAGAAGTTTCCAACCGCCGCCGCTTTGCCTTGTTACCCCCATTTCAAACAGTGGTCCAGCCTTAATTTACGTCCTTACTGGCGTTCCAGGACTAGCTCCTGGTTTATTGAGTTAGTTGTATGTTCGTTGTTATGCCAAAAACAACAACAGCCTCTGTAACAAACGCTCTTATAATTATATATAGGCGAAGTATGCGAAATGTAGTTAATGCAACTTTGTTCAGGTATTGATGATTAGAGGTTTAATACAGTTGGAAATTGTTTGTAGGGGATGTGATGATTGGATTATGTTGATAATACATCACCGAAAAAATTTGTTTGTACTTGAGGATAAATCAATTTTCACGTGCTGGTGAAATATGGTTTTCAAACATTGTTTTTTTGAAATTACAATGTAAACCTAAAGTTGTTTGTTCGCCCGCATTATTTCGTAAACTCAAGAATAGGGATATAAATTTGTTCAAGTGGCTTATCGTTATCGCAAAATAAATTTGAAGTAATTTTTATAAGAGGCTTTCGATTTGCCGTTAGCGTGGCAGATAAATTGGGGTAATTCTTTATACACCAACCATGTATAATTAGATCATTTTTTAGTAATATGGTTCCTAGATAACACTTTTTCTTTTTAAAACTTTTCCTTTGATTAATAGCCAAATCAATCTTGCCCCCATTTTATCTACCTACACATTTCCCCTTTTAATGTTCCGTAAAAAAAACTATTTTATACACAGGGGGAAATCCATATAAACTACTACCACTGCTACTGACTAAAGCACAGGAATTAATAACAGTCTTCAGATTAATTTCTTGGGACTTTAAGAACAATTCACGCGACGGTTCAACCTATCAACAGATTAGATCTTTTTCCAATTTTCAACTTGATATGCGTTTTAAATTAACGAGAGCAATTGCTGTTAGTAAAAGATCGCGAAAATAGAATTTCGGATGCACTTTTAAATTGGATTTTCCGGTTGCATCTGTTTGTGTTAGGGGGTAATTTGGTTTCGAGTTATATGTACATGGCGTTTTGGGGGCTGGTTCGACAGGTCGCAGGTACTTGCACGGTCATGACTCGTGCAATTTTACTGGCGAATGAGTTTTGTTCAATCAGAAATCAGTCAAGCTGAAGCGAATAGGTGAGACACCTATCACAACCAAAATAAATCCTTTCATGACCTACCGCCGCGTCTCTATTTCGACTTGTTGTCATCAGATGCGGTGATCCTTTGATTGGGTTGTGACAATGGACCAGGTGGTTTCAAGAAAATAAGCACCGGATTAAAGCCGGTGAGTCGAAAGAAAATTAAGAAAAACGTCATAAGATGTTGGGTTACAATACTCTAAAGGAACTCTTCAATAACATCAAAATTAAAGTGACAATAATAGAAATTAACGGGTAGATATGTTTTGGTAAAAAAAAATTGCTGTTCATTTTGAAAAAAATTCCTTATAAAAATTTTACAAAAAAGATTTTTTTGCCTTCCCTGAGTAATTCAGGTAGAAATTGTTAAATAAAGGAATTAAAATTATTGTTGTGGGTCTGGGACCATAGATTTTCTTAAAAATTTACAAAGTAAGTAATTTTTATTTCTTTTTTGCAAAAATTTTGTAAAATTTAAGACAATTTTCATTTACAGTAAAGAAGAAAATTGTTATCTAAATTTACATAAAAGTTTGTAGACTTAGTCCAATATCAATAGAAGGCAATTTCTAAAGATTCAGATAAATGAAGGCCCAAAGTGTGAACCTTGTGGAACCCTCATTACATATAGGATAAATGGTGAGGAAGGTTTAAAAATTTACTGATTACTTTCTTCAGAAGTAAGTAATATTTCTTAGAATTAATGAAATTCTGAAATCCTCAATCTGAAAGCAGCTTTAAAAAGTAAATCCCTTACACATCCTGTATAAATTCAAGCAAAATGTCAAACACTTTTAACAGCGAAAACCCAAGAAACTAAAATTAGTACCCACTCAACAAAATAACCAAAAAGCAGAGTGTTTCCCTAAAACTCGCATCATCAATAAACTGCCCGCACGTAGCGCCGAAAAACCAAAAGAAGTTATATTTAGATAAAAGCATTGAAACAGCTTAGACTCATTTCTAATATCATTAAGCCCACCTCGTATATTTATTTTTCGACGACATCTCCACTGAACTAAAAGCATTTAACTCAATTAGGGAGTAAAAACCAACACACAGACAGCCCTTTCGTCTGTCGTTTATCCTCTGGACGACATCACGTGTACGTCTAGAGCTAGAGGGCAACACCAGTGTCTTCTAGATTGAGCTTTGGGCGTCGGGCAGGTGCGTAGTTGTGAAGCAGGTGCATCCATCGCTGATTAAGCCACTTATTTTTCTCCTCTTGAGTATTGAATTACGACGACAATGTCACTGGAACTGTGATCTTTATCTTTTATTTTATTGCACCACTTACAGATTGGTGAACTCGTTAGGTTTTGTCAACAAATATTTTTGTGGAAAAGTGGATAGAAGAAGAGAGTGCTTTAATTAGAGAAAATAGATGTGCCAGAGGCGGTGTACGTTTATACATAACCATACGAACATATTATGGGCGTTGTTAAGCAAATTGCGTAGCTTCGAGGCAACATTGGTCAGGTACTGTAGATCACATCATTTGAACCCCGAAATTAAAATCGGCAGTTTCTGCTCTTAAAAATTAAGCTCGGATTTAAATTATCCACTTGGTGTTAAATTTACTTTGTACTCTATACTAGGACAAGGTGCCTCATTCTGGTAAAAAGCGAATTCAGCAGTTGCCTTCATGCATAATAATATTTTTAACGAGCATGTAATTAAAGCTATAGCAGTGACAATTAACTAGAATTAGTAATTACTCGTCTATCTGGTGGCATGATCAAGCCAAACCCGATTATTGTTGCAAACCGTATTAATATCGTTACTTGAAAGCGCATTCTGCATCACTAATGTACTCAAAATTGAGTGGAATTTACACTGACGACTTTATGAAATTGACTACAACGCGCTCTATGAACATAATAATAATTACTGTATGGTGCACACGTATTTTATACTGTGTTCAGTTAAGCCGATGTAATGTTCGGTTCTCAGCAAAATATCTGATAATAATGATACTTTATTAAGGACTCTTCTATGTAATATGTAACAAACGATGCACAAAATTGTTGGAGTTCTGGTGGGAGAATCGGGCGAAAGATCGGATTTGTTAGCGGAGGAATTCATTAAAATTTGATGTAAAGTCCTTGGCACATATTTAGCAGATGATTTTTGGTGATTATAAAAGTCGAGTGTGTACAAAAAAGTTTTATGTGCAGAGTAGTTTCCTAAAAACTATCAATTTTTCAAGAGTTGCTATGATTTAGTGACAAATCCTTAACTGTTACTTTTTCTGTCTCCATTTACGCATGGAAAACTGAGAATGCAAACTAAAATCTAAACACAAAAACTTCCGACAACAAAATTCAATATTAGCCAATTCTTAACCCCCAGCCGTCAATTTACGGTTGAAACTTTCGGTTTCCAAAGCCGCACCTAATTGTTTTAAAAGTGACCGCCCGCCCGACCAAAACTTACAGAAATTAATTATGTAAAAATAACTTTATAATTATAGTGTTTCAGTATTTATTTTACGACTGCAAATTTGGTGAAAGGGACCGAAACCCTCAAAGTTACGCCTTCCTGAATATTCAAAAGGGCGGCCGCCCGTCTTTGGTAAACGTCAATAATCGTCGGTGACCGAGGTGGTAATTTTCCGTATTACGTCCATACTATGGCGCCAAAGGCTTTCCAATATCCTTCTTACAAGATTATATGTTACAGTTTGATCTATATTCCAACGTATAAAATTACTCTTTTTGTGACGTGTAAAAATTGTATAAATCCCATATTGTAAGTCCTATATAGCGGTTTCAAAGTTTTCTTGATGGTTAATATGTAAATAAACTAAAAGAATTCACGACCTGTCAAACTTTAAATTACGTTCTTTGGTAATAAATGGTTGCACCCCATGGAGATATGCATTAAAGGGTTGGAACTTGGAACTTTGAAATGATTGAAGGTGTATATGCTGTGATTAGAGCCATACGCCAGAGAATTCTTATTTAAATACATAAACTTACAAATGAAGATGTATATCCTTGACCTAAACTACGCTTTAACGTACTTTTAGACATTAATCTTGTTTAGATTATATCAGTTCAAGTTAAGACTAAACAGGATATTTACTTTCAATATTTCTAAATCGGAATTTATTACCACATTTTTTCCTTCAGGATTGTTCATTCATTCCGCGGTTAATTACAACGTTTTAAAACGAAGTTACAAACGTCTAATTAATAATAAGTACATATAACATACAAATTTCGTCTATGTAAGTTTGCATAAAGTAAGTTGTCGTTTTTGTTTTACGACAAGAATTGCTAGAAGCTTTTTACACATCTCCAGAGAATTCAGAAGCAATCAAAATCATTGTTTCAGAAGTTCTGAAACTTTAGCGAGAAGCTGGAGCAGAATAATTTAGTTGAAATCTGCTAAATACCATGAGAATTGTCTTAACAGTTTGCCACGTGCTATGCTTGGAAAGTCGTTATTTAACAATGGATTTACTTGATATCAGGGAAATTTACTACATAGTTTACACACTTCACACTGGACACAACAAATTGCTTGTAACTGTTTGGTCTAACTGTCGTCTTAACTTTTGGGGAATTAAACCAAACATGGAATAATTCCACATCGCATCCCGAAACCCAAACAACATTCATCTGCTTTGTTTGGACATGTGTGGTTTAATTTAATTTAAATTTTTAAGTTACAATAGAGTGGTTCACTATAATCTGTCCCGCAATTTACTGAGCGAATCCATTTATGACAAAATAATTTTATAGCAGGGAATCCTACGAGAGAAATGCAATTTAAATTTAAAGCTAGTTTGATTTATGTGTGAGATTCTCGCCTTAAACTAACCTATCGGTTAAAAGCTGGTTGGAAGAAGAGAAGGTAAAAAATATAGCGCGCTGTCTGAGCGCGCCTTTGGAAGATTTTCAAACCCTTCCTGGCAAGTCATTAACTCCCCCACCCTTAAGCTAATTTCATTTTGCCAGCCACCCTCATTCAATCTCCAACGAAAAAACAACTAAGAAAAGAAGTCATAAAAACCAGCTAAAAATATTCGTGTGTCAATTTTATTTCTTTAGCTTTGGCTGTGGCTGTGTGAACCACTTATTCCAATTGGAATTGTGCTTGGTGTACTGGATTTTTTCCATGGCAGCAAGCGCAATTTGTTACGATTGAATTAATGACAAAACGATGAAAATTTTATTAAATTAAAAATAACTGCGGTGTAGTTTTTCAATTTCTCTATAGGTATATATGATGATGCGCTTGTAAAGCGGATTAAATTTCCATGGTGGTGTAAATAAACTTCAAATCGGCGGTTGATATTTTTATATAATAGGATTTGGATTATTTTAAACTAAACACCATTATACCTTTAGGCACAATAATAATAATAATTGACGTTCTGATGATTTTAATTAGTTTTCACTGGATACAAACGTGCTTTAATAAGAACACACAAACAAGCCTTTATATAAATTATTTACATCACAATAATAATATATGACATAATTTTACGATGCACGTTAAAGTATGTTAATTAAACCGAAAACCACATCGTTGAATTCGCGTCTATATTATTTGAACTTTATGCTGTAATTGCCTGCAGGATTAGTACTATTAGTAATTAGAGTCATCTTTTACAAAACCCTGCCGTAAATTGGCCTTTAACCCATTTTCCGATTAACAACTCATTAAATTTGACATTGATTACAAATAATAACGTTATAAACTGAAGGCATTTTACAGTATCATTATCACGATGTGTAATATCCATTATACACCTTTACCAGGCACTCTTTAAGGGGAGCACGAATTTCAGCCAGTAAAAGGTTTCAGTCTTAAATGAATTTATTTGACGACACCTGATAATTACCCCTTGGAGCATAAAATACAGTATTTCGGCTCGAAACCATAGGATGCAGTTTGCAATCTAATATATCGTCGTTTACTTAACACAATATAACGATATTACTATTTCTCCTTATAACATTATACGGAAATAACTTTATGAAGTAGCAGTTCGGTATTCAGAAACGACTGTAGTAGCGGATGAATATCTCCCAAGTCGTAAACATCCCTGCTGATGCAAGACGTTGATACTAAACATTTTATTAGACATAAAGTAAACCTTAGGGTACAGGTCAATTTCAATCCTTACAGTTTTTATTGCTTATCCCTCATTTTATTTTAATTTACTCGCTTCAAACGCACACACGCTTACACCTTTCTAGCTTTACGCAAATTAGCACCAGGAAATATCCTTTGGGTGTCAACATAATACAAACGGAAAAAGTTTTGGGGGGTCGTTTACCTCTCTCATCTGATTATATACCTGCGAGAGATGAGAAATTAGATAATAAGTGTTGTGGGGTGCCCGAGAGTAAAGTACCAAGTTACACCCAGAACCCCAAGGGCTAACTTTAATAATAACAGGGTGCCCTAACTTTTCTTTTATTATATTCTCTTATACATAAGTCAACTGTAAAATATATGTTATTTGTTAAATCTATTTCTTAGAGTCGTCGTGGTGTTCTGTTATTACAAGAATGCATCTATACAATTTTAAATATATATACTTAGCGTTACTGGAGATGTGTAATTATTTTATTATTATCATTAGTTTGGAGTACAAAAATACATTGGAGCTTTCTCTTTTATACCGCTGGGATCGTGTCTGGTTTACGTTATAGTTATTAAGATTGTGGTTGCTTTGTAGATTAAACCAGCAGTTTTAATAAATTTTCATAAGTTTACGAAAACCGCAAGTTGTCCTGTGAAGTGGGTTTTATTTAATACCCTAAAGGATTGTTTTTGAGCTATATGATATTCCAAAAGAAGAATAGGGATGTTGCATTTTTTTAAAATCCCGTTTTTCTCTGTTAGAAATGTAAAACGACTATATTAATATAATACTCTACAGCAAAAATAATTTTTTTTACTCAATATTTGTACATAAAAAACGATTATAAATTGACCGTAATTCAAATATATTATTGCCGCCCGAAAACGCTTTGAGATCGGAGAGTCCTGTGTGACGTCACGAATCTAGTTGACATTGGCATGTGTAAATATTTTTTACGCGTTTGACATTTTTCGAAATAAGTCAAAATGCGGCGTGCTGCACTGTGGAACTAGATTCGTGACGTTGGCAGTCTTTTTGGCCGATTCGGCCGTTTCCGGGCAATGCGTGGAAATTTCAAATTTTCAATACTTTTTATTTATTTACTCGGAAAGAACGAACCAAAAAATTTTTACAATAATATTGATAGTGATAATTTGGTATCAGCTTTTCAAAAAAATTATTTTGAAAATCCTGTCCCTATTGGTATAAAAATAGTCTTACTAAATTAAAAAAAATTATATAGAACAACTACATTTTCTTGACGAATTTTACAAGTTTCCTTCTACATATTTGGTGAATAGAAACTTTTCAAAGGGCTCCAGACCTCCAAATTAATTATATCCCATCACCCATGCAAAGTACAAAGTTTCCAGGGCAACAGAACATGATATAAAATATTAAAATTCATATCACGACTCGCGATTGAACAACTAGAAACAAATATATTAAATATTTCAAAGTTTGTCAACAAATTTTTAATTAAATCCAAAACTAGGGGAAGCAGCTAACTCAATTATAAATGAAGGGTTTTCCTGAGTGTTTACCAATTAAAAACCCATCAATAAATCAGAAGATTTAAGTGTAATTTCGGTTGATAAGCAGAGGAACTATCCAGTTTACCTTCACAACAACCGCATGCAATTACCTATACGTATATTTCCTTGCTAATTAATACATCAATGGATGGTGATTAAATTATTTGTGATATTACCTACTCCATGTAACTGTTATTTTACTAGCAACGCCATTACTATGAATAAAGATACGTTCGAGTGGAAATTTAGATATTCACTTAATTAACTGTAATTAGTGTATGCAAAATGGCAAGTTATAATGACAGTTTTCTCAAACTATAGTACATTGAAATAGTAATGAACCAGCAAACTGGACTTGTGAGAATAGTAACAAATGCAGAAGAGTCAGGACAAGGCAGAAACTAACACATGCCATTGTAAATGACGAGCAAAACTTATTGCGGTTTCGGTCCTCCAACTTGGGCCATCACTATGCTCTGCATGTGCTGTGTGCTATAATTTACTAGTAGTTTTAGACTAATGTGAGTCACAAGAGGACGAGATTCTCTCTCAGCAGCGCCAGGACCCAAATTCCAATTGTAACACACGCGGAAATTCCTCTAATTAAATTCTTCCCGTTCCATATTTATGTGTGTTTGTCGGTGAACTGAAAAACACATGTAGTTTACATATGCGCCCCAATGAAACCCAATCGGGCCGTCCCGACTCCCGCCCTGTCGTCTCTACATGTATATATTGTTAATTAGTTTCAAATACTTAAGCATCCTGTGGTTGGTATAATTCGGTAGCAACACTTGGAGATGTGTTGGAACTGACGCCACACGCTACCTCGTAAATCTATACATCTTGCAAGAGGGCCTCTACAAGGGCCCTGATGTCGTTATATCTCAATCTGAACTGAACTGAAGAGATGAGCCGCCGTCGTCTCTCTGTTAATTACAATGTCCTCGAATTAGACACTTTGAAATATGATGTCCTTCGGAGCAATTACGAAAATACCACGATGTTAATTGATGAAAATGAATCCTCTATTTAACTGTTCAATGTGCTTTGGGGGCAAAGTGAGGGGGAGGTTATTTGATCTACTTTATCCACTTACAGCCATATCAACTGCGACTAGTAATATTGGGATAATTAAAATTTCTTAGGGAATTTGATTCTGTTGCAGTAAATCAACTGTATTATTAGCAAAGAAGAGTTGAATATTCCCATTTGAATTTTTTTGAAACCGGTTTTCTCATTAATTACAAAAACTTAGGTTAGATTAGGTAACTCTATAAAATAAGGGTATCTCAAAATTTTGTTAAAAACGCCAATTTTTTAACCACTTTCAAATTCAGACGTATATTTTTTGAAGTTAGGTTAGATTAACTACTTTTTATATCCTACTCAACTTTGTGATAAAATTCGTAACATTTATAATATTTAATTTGGAACTATTGGTCAGATTTTGGCGAAATTGGCAAGTTTACATTATTTGTTAATTTTTCTAGAGTAAAATTCAGTTCAATTTTGAAAGTGACAAACACGAGGAACAAAATTGTCTCTTTGATTAGAGTTGCATTATAAACTCATATATTCTCTTCAGATAAACCTGTATCTCTTAGGACATTTTTGATATTCTTTTGATATATCTCAACATTGCGTTTTATAAAATTTTTTAGTTATTTTCGTGATTTTTTTTACCCAAATTTATTTGAGTTCTCGCTCTTACCATTCTTTTCTCACTGCTCCAACCAAAATTATTTTTTGTCAAATTTCCATTATCTTTAAAATTTTCTGCATCTTTGATACCTAACCTAACTATTACGTATACTTTATTTAAATTGCTTTAATTCATCATTCATTCATCATGTTTAAACTAAACTAAATAATTATTCCCAAATACAATATCTACTCTTTCCAGCCAACATTCCTGCTATACCTGTGATATGTGATGTTGAAACCACCCCTGAATCTCACACACTCATCCCCTTCGCGCCACCAGGAAATGTGATATTTTCCAACATGGCAATTTAAATTCCGCAATAAATATTTTATCTTTATTGGTTGGATGGTGTTAAATATCAACAGGCATGTGGGATGTCAACATCTGCAGGTTATAGGCTTAATGAACTCCTAGCTACATAAATTTTGAAAGCTTAGGCAACCCCAACCAAAAAAAAATGTAATTTACGCCAACAATTTGACTAGATACAAATGTTTCATGTGGAATGTAGTGCAGTAGGTAGCGCATATAATATTGATTTGGTTTTTGTCCTTTTCCAATTTCAATTATTTAAATTCAGTTTAAATATTTTTTTTTTCATCGGCCGGTGTTGTGCGGTTATTGTGGATCTGACAGGCAGTTCAGTAAATATTGGTATTCAATTAAACGTTTATTGACAAACGACAGCAACAAACAAAATTTATTAGTTTCAATTATGTATTTTAATTGTGAAAGCAGATCCGTTCACTTTATATGCTAATGTAATTTAATTCCATAATTAATGAAGGTGTAGGTATAGATATATTTTTTCTACCACAGAATTTTATATTATAGTGTCTGGCATTGGGTTTTAATTAAATTAAACAATACTTATTCAAACGCAGCTCCAAACAAAAAAATTTACGGTCCTGATCAAACTACTACATCGAAATGACAATTTATTTTAATTTTAATTATAGTCGACTGCTCCAAATTGGAATTTGTGTCCCAAAAAACGACTCCCATACATCACACAATAAAACAAGATGTCATCAGACTTGTCATCGCGTTCCCCCTCCGCAATCCGGAAACATATGTTTGGGATCAGTTTAAGATATATGGAAATATTTATCATTCCTCTCTACTTAACTATTTAAGCGCCTATGATAGCCGACACCGGCAATATTTCAGTTTCAAAGAAAATCCTGTCCATGATGCTGTACAAAATATATTAGAACCGGATAATTTAATTCAAAATCAAATTGAAATAAATGCCGGAATATTACATTTGTTTGTTTTGTGTACGAGTGAAACTGCAAGAGGGTTGGGTTTATATATTCCGATTTATTTGGATTAATTTGAACATTGTTTGGAAGAGCAATTTTGGTTTGCTAATTTGTAATCAATCTTAATATTCGTATATAGCAGTAATAATGGTTATTGTTGCAGTGGGATTTAAATCTACCTACTGCGTATAATTACATGGTTATTATTTTGAGTTTAACACACACACACATTTTGAAAATGTAATATTGCGAATTAAATCCATTATTTATAATCTTTCGCAATGAAAATGAAAGACGAAGGGGTTTGAGTTAAGATAAAGCTGGCATTGGCAACTTTTCAGGCCATTTCCGGCGTGGCAGCAGGAGTGTTTCATTTCCTGCGGTTTGATTCCAGATATAATACTTTAAGTTCACCTTTTAAAACCACCACGCTGTTTCAAATCGCTAACACATTGTATTTTTGTTCGGCCCTCATAAATATACCATCCAACCATTATGTGATGCTGACGATGTTGTATAAAGGAATTATTATCTAAGCTGACAGTTTATGTAAGAAATGAAAATAGGTATTGTCAACATTTGCTTGGATTGTGGGTTTTTGTTGTGCTGCAAAAACCAGAATACAAGAAAAAAACTCAAAGTAATAAAATTACCAACTTTGACCCAGTTTTGTACATTTGGTGGAATCCAACAGCAAAAAAGCAAAACCCTATAAAAGAAAACGAAGCATTTTATTTGATGTTTGCGTCAATAGTTGTGAGTCTCCGTCCGGAATGGAATGTCTGAACGAAGGTAATATAATGTTTTTTCAATTATTGAGGAAATAAAAGATACTCCCTCAACCGCTTACGATGTTTATCACCGTTATTTATTTTAAGTGATCTAATTCTCCACAATGGCTGTCTTGCGAAATACTTGTATAGAACTGCGTTTTATTGATTCACATTTCAATGATGCAAAATGGGATATAAATTATTACTGGGACAACATACGACAGCACTTTGGATAAAAGGCCGCGCAATTTTGTGCGATTTTTGTGGGTGAACGCATTTCACCACTTGTGAAAGACTTGCAGCCTCAGGCCACGATATTATTAGAATTTTTATTTACTTCAATATTTCATATATTCCACAACAAAGTGTCTTATTGTAAACGACGAAAAATCGAGAGGGATGTTCCAAGTGACAGATTTGCTTGTTAGAGGCAGAAACAAGAGGAAAATTTAGGTAAATCGGTGAATTCTCAGGGATAGGTAAATAATTCAAAAAAACTTGTATGATGGGCTTTAGGTTTAAAGGTCGTTTTTACTAGACTTTTGCCCTTATAACATTATTTTCCATAAAGCTGTCAATATTTCGCCAAGTAGAATGAAAAAAGTCGAGTGATTAAATAATGTAGTTGCTGCTCAGTAAGCCCACGAATTCCAATAAAAGATACTGATTTAATTAAGTAGCGCCAGTTGAGCTCCTAGTTTAGTTCAATTTTATTCCCTTTGGCATCAAAAATCCACTCGTTGTCCTCCACTTTATACCCTAATAGAACCAAATGAAAAGAGCTTTTCACACTAGCATCCGGTTTATTCACGGCCATTGAATAATTGTTTGTAAACTACCTGCAATCCAACCAGCGTAATCACGACGAAGAGGAAGCAAGCCCGCTTGGCTTCCCATTCTTTGCGCAAACTACTGACCAAAACCCTCTGCATATCAACAGTGGCATGTATATGTGGCGGGGTCTTTGTTGAGCCACAGAGACAGAAAGAGAAGTGAAGCGCCCAGGCAAACTCAAAGTTTAAATGCTTAACATGACACGTCTTTGTGGGGGAAAAGGCGGATATATTATAAACAGTTTAGGAGTTTTAGAACTCACAGCTGGAATTCACTTTGCACACCACCTTCTGAAAGGTATGCTGTAATTTATCATTACAAAACCGCCGGGCCTTTCTCTGCCTCCCCCCGCACCGCCAACGCGAGAAAGAACCGGAAATGTAGAGGCGAGAAGTAAAAAGTTTTGTGCGGATCTAGAAAAATGTTCAACTAATGGACCATATATCTATCAATTTAAATTTCATGAAATTATGTGCGAAATTTTGTAATGGATGTTAAATGTAATTTTCCAGTTGGAAAAACTAACAGCGCCAGAGTTTTCTCTGAGATATTGCTGATTTATCCTTGGAATACAAAGACGAGAGACGAAAAATCCAACGGGATTTATTTATTACACCTTCACGTCAATTATGCTAATATATTTATTGAAGTTTTTCTGTAGGGGTCCTATCTATAACCTATCCTTGTGAAATCAATTTTGATAGTTCAGGGTTCAAACTGAAACCCCCTCAAAGTTAATTATTAACCTCTACTAACCCTTTCCGCGCAAAAACCGCATCAGCATTTAGATAAACACATCCTGGAGATTTCCCACACTCAACTTCACACATTTTCCCTCCAAATGTCATTTTGATTGTGCAGGGAAAATGATAACGGTTCACATCTAACGATGTGACAGACAAAAATAAAAATATTCTGCGGCATATCCTTTTTCTATTCGTTTCATTTCTGTTCTAAAAAGGAACGCTAGAGGCATCCAAGAGTTGGCTAGATGGTATCCGGTTCGACGAATTCCTCTGGATGGAATATCTCTCGGCATTCCGGTAGACATCTGGGGCTGCTGTGTGTTAGTCGCGACGCCAAGCGTCAACATGTTTTATTTCAGGAGCAAATTTAATGTGTTTCAACTATTTGCACTGTATAATATGTGTGGAATAGCATATAAATGGGATGTTATGCAATTTGAATGTCAGGGTTGGAGGTTGGGTTAGGTTTAGAAAAATTTAATAAAATAAAGCTTGGTGTGTGGAATTTGTTTTGTGGGGCAATAAAGCAAACTTGAAAAGGAATAATTGTAGAACTGCTTTTTACTTTCTTATACGAAGTAATAAATTTGCGCTATACAGTAAATCAATCCTGGCTCAGATCAAAACTACATCCGTACAGAATAAGAAAATCATGTGCTGGACACATCAGATATTTTTACGTTTCAGTTAGATTATTATTAATTACATTGGAAGAGAATAAGAGCAAAAATTTAAAGTCTCTCTACAAGTTTGTACATTTTTTCCTATCCAGTGGTTCAAAAATGAAATATATTTAAAGATACTGCCGTAAAAATAGTATAGAATTTCTATAAAATCATTCAAGTTTTCTCTCCTCTCGTCTTAAGTGGTTCAAATCACAATCCCCGAAAACCCTCCAAGTTTCCCTTGGACTTAAACACAATTGAACTTTACATCCCCCAAAAAATCCCTTTGTTCCATTTTCAAATTCATTAACATTCATTGTTTGCCAAAATCCCATGAGTTCCATGTCCCTCGGCTTTGTTCCATATTTTGCACTACTGGTGTGGATGCGCTTCATTGGAATCTGCCTTGATATGGCACGTAAATGTCATAATACTAAGGCGGTGGACTTAAGCTATGCTTTAGTGAACGGCTCCGGTCGATACGTGACGAGTCCGGAGTCCGGGCTTCCGGTGCGTGAGGTTGAGTAAATAACAATAACCGGGACCTTTGAGAGGTACCCCGACAAGCTACTGTTCACCAATAAACTTACTGGCCTTATATTCTGTTACGTTCCGTGCTCGGCAAGGACGAAAAGAGGAAAATAAAGAAAATGCGAGTTCGGCCTATACATCGGTAATGACTTTATTGAATCAAATTGGCTGAAAGGAGAGAGGAAAGTTAATTAATTCAGATGTTTTCAAATATTGGTTTGGATGCGGCAGGAATCTTTATTGTTTGTACAGCGCGAGAGGTGATTAGGTTATAATGTAATCATTTTTTAATTAGTTTTACACAGTTTACAGCTCGGCGGGCGATTCGTTATTATTATTGGGTTTTATTGAATGATGCAACAGTTGTATATGCGGATTTTTTCATTTTTACAATTGTAGCATCTTTAAATGTTGTACAGATTTATATCGAGTTTTGGTATAAATCATTTTCATAATTTAATCCATATAGGTATGCTGAACTTTGAAATAATGTATGTACAGTATAAATAAATTACTACTATTTAAATATCTACATATTACATTTGAGTAAATTTAAATAAAATATGCTTCTGAAACTTTAATCCTCGCAATTAAACCCCAGTTTTTTCATGGATCCACATTTATTCTAATAAATTTATTATTCTCGGAGCCATGCCCACAGCGGAATGATGATTTTCTTACGTGTTCACTTAATATTTCATAACATAATCGACTTTTACATGTATGTTCTCTTCGTCAGCTTGAATAAATCATCACAGCTTTTTTTGTAACATCGTGCAACAAAATCCTTGAAATTCAAATCAGTTTGTTGATTATAAATCACAAATTATTGTCGTCATCTCACCAATATATTATTGGGAGATGTTACAAAGCGTTAACTGCAATTCTTAATTGAAACCAAACAGACTTGCGGCTGCCAAATCTACATATGTAAATTACACTATGACTGTATTATCCTGTCCCTGTTTGCTGACGTTTCAACTTGCCAGGATACATGTGTGCTCTCAATGATAAATGATCCCAGAAATTACTGCAGAAGATCTCTATTACTTACCCCGTTATCATGCTACTCCTAAACATATATTACACTAATGGTACCCTGCTATCATATGCGGAATTTACACATATACGCCAGGATAAAGTCATTCATCAAACCATGTTGATGGTTAAAAAAACACCTTGATGGTTATTAAAACTGTAAAGGTAAACTTGTGTGTGTGTGGGTTTTTTTACTTGTTTCCTTCGTGTGCTTTAAGCTCCTGGCATTTTGCTACAAAGGGAATTAATGCAGTACAAGCAATTTAAAAATAATACCAGACGTTGTAAAAACAAAAATCTTTGATGTTATGTTGGCGGCAGGTGAGGAAGATTATAAACAGCTTTTTGAGGAGATCAAAAGGAAAGTAGATAATATTTGCGCTGTATACAATGAGGCTGGTGGAAGATATAGGATATAGGTTAGGGTCCGGTTTGTTATATAAAGCGACGATTAAACGCGTTTTGTTAATCAGTATAGGTAGGTTTCAAAGTTGACAGTAATTTTCTATATAAGAGGAGCAACGGAAGCAAAAAGGAAGATGTTACTCTAGTTCTTGTAGCACATTGAAAGGATTGTTTACGAGGATGTAACTTTGTAATAATTTAAAAAAATGTTAGGGTTCTTTTCCAAGATTTTAAAAAGCTATTGAATCCAACGTGAAATAATCCAGAAAATAATTATGGCATTCTGTTAGTTCCTTTAAAGATATTTAGCACTTATTCAAAAGGTTAGAAGAGAAAATTTTTGTAGGGCCAGTTTTTGAAGTCGCTGCTCAATTCTTAAGTCCAGCTCTGACTAATTTGAAAAATAATTATGATGATACTGGCAATTTTAACAAAGATTATCAAAATTACCAATCGTTTTCAGCTATAATAATAATAATTAAAAGTACCTCCCTTTTTTGCGAGTTCAATATTTGGCACATATTCGAATGCTTGATTAATGATAAAAACTGTTCCGCTATTCCGGAACAAAAACCCTTGTCCGCACTGAATACAAAACAATTTACTTATTGTACACCTAAAAGGGTTTCCATCATTTTTATGGCACACACACAGTAGCTCTCTGGAGAAAACATCGCATATTTACCCTACATCTGTCATGATGTCTCTAATAAATACACCCAACTTGAATACAAGAACTTTTATTTACTGGCACACAAAGGCAAAAGTACAAAATAGTCAAATGTCCTAAGTTATTCGTTGAATTTGTCAGTATTACCTTGTTTTGTGTTGATGGCACAAAACACGAGGAAGTTGGTGATCATATCAAGAGGAAACTGACAGGTTTTCGACATGTGAATATAGTTCGACCCATTTGTGTTTCTTTTTCGTACATATTGTACTCCACACCTACTTCTTACCCTTAGACAACCACAACAATATCCAACTGAGCTGGAGGCGACAAATTGAACCATTCTAAAACGGCAGACTCATCCGCATTTATCGATCCCTGAAATAGAATATCGGAAACGGAGAGTAGTTTTTAATTTCGTACGATAGTCTATTTATTTTTTTATACACGGGCAGCCGCGCGGTATTGCAAGCCGCAATCTCGTAAATTTTCCTGGGTGCTATGCTGCCATTGAATTCAAACCGAATTCAACAACACACATTTAATTTTCTGCAATAAATTTCTGGTTAAATAGAGAACCACAAAAGGCAGTAATTCTCTCAGAGACACAGCCCAACGGCTTGATATACAAATTAAAATTCGCAACTTGCATCATTAGTGGTCACTTGTTCCTAAACACCATCTTAACAACTTGCTGTTGGTTGTCTTTGAGCACCAAGGGGCTGCATAAACGTCTTTAATATTGATGATGAATAATAACAATAACCGAGAAATAGGGAAACGTGCACCTTTTTAACACACAATGCGCGGAAATTTATAATATAATATATTTTTGGCGATGTCGCGCTTTGTCTTGTGAGTTTTATTAGCACTTGTCCGATTGTTTCGAAGAATGTAGACAAAGAGCGTAAATGGTTTTATTTCCATTGTGTTGTGGACGACATCATCAGCGATTTAACGAAAATAAGTTATGACTTTGTGTTATCTAACGAAATGAAACATAAAAGGGAATTGGAGGTCTTATACGAAATATATTATATGAGTTAAAATTTTATATAAAGGAAGTTTTGCGGAGCAGGACAGCAGAACTTATCTAATTTTGGATTCAACATCAGTAGAAATTGTTTGTAAAAAGAATCATTTGTCGGACTCCTTTATTATTTAATTATAACGTTTCACAAATACAATTCGTTCTTCAGGTCCTTCAGGATTTTCAGAATTTCAGCTTAAAAAGAGTTTTTATTTAAGTATCTATTAAAAAAGTTCCAATAGTTGTTTAAATAAATAATGACATATGAAGACGAAATAGAATATGCTTATTCATTTATAATAATTAAATTTTGTAACATATATGATATACATATGTGTTTGGAATGGAAAACTATTTTTCAGTAGAAAAATCCTCGAGTTACTCACTTTGTTAAATATGAAAAGGTTCACGTTACACAAACAGAACAAATTACGTGCTTTGAATACCATGGAATACATAATTATTAATACAACAGAAAAGATCTAATTAATTAAAATAGTAATTGAATTTGATAATGAATACAATATCAAAGGTATTAGGTATTATGTAAATTTGCACACAGAGCGCGCGCGTTGAGAGCGAATCTTTGTTTCAGCAGTTTTGGTCTGAAACTGAAATGTTCATCACCTTAACAACGCAGCCAAGGTAATTGCAATTCCAGAAAGTTAAGCTGGGATTCCTAGTTCACCGCAACCTGGGACACATATAAGAAGGTATTACTCGCCTAACCTTACAATACAATTCGGCGTTTGCTCGATCATTACACTTCCATACAGATATCATACAGCAGCCACCAGGTGCGGTTTAACGCAAATACCGAAGCTACAATAGAATGTTTGCTTTCTTATCCCCCAAGCAGACATTGTTTCCTGTTCCTCAGGTATATATCTGTGTATTGAGTCGTTCTACCATGCCATCTAATATGACCTGACATTATTTGGTTTCTTAACATCTGGTCTTTCGCCCTTCTATACCTAAAAGCTTTGTTAGAATCAATATTTGTACTATATCCAGATCAAACAATTTTAAAGTTTAATTACCGGAAAATATTGTAATATCAGCAGCAAAGTTCTTTATGTTTCGGGTTATTCCCCCTTTCACTACCAGATCCAGCCCCCACTGAAAACGAATAAACGTCGAGAGAAATTTTAATGCGAGCTGTGTGTATTAAAAATTACCAAGGGAGGAGAGAGGGTTTCACTGGAACGGGACGATAAAGTACAAGTTGTTTACGGAAAAGTTTTTTCATTGTTAAACTTGTACAATAAAATTAAACGAATATAATATATTCCGATTTTATCTTTTACATCAGTAAAGCACCGAGGACTGTTAATTAAAATAAAAAATCTCCCGTATCATCAGCACTTCGTCTATTAGTTATTACGATTTATCTATCCATGAATTTCTATAAGCGCTTTTGTGCGGGGGCTCAAACGAAATTAATCCTGTTGTATTCCGCATCCACATATTTATAAGCTACATTAAATTCAATTAAAATATTTACCTAATAGAATGAAAATGGAATACCCCACAACTCTCGACCGGTTTTATGTGAAGGCGAACCGTAAAATAACAATTCCTCCTTTTATATTCAATTTCGACTTCATAAAATGTCATGTGTACATTTAACCTAAAAAAAATGTAATATTCCGTGAAGAAGGCAAAAGGGGACATTTGTAAGATCCATAAATGGAAGGACCTGCACACATAAAAGTCCTAGTATGAAGTACGACCAAACACGCACGTATATGGGTTGGCATTTTATTTATTATTAAGAGGAATGCAGCTTGTGCGGTGGCTGGAAGGGGAAAAAGTTGATTTGGTTGGAAAATGCGCTTCTTGCAAGAGTTTTTGTAAAATTATTAATAGTAGTAGTAAATTTATTGCTCAAGAATTGTTTTTGTCTAACGTCTAAAGACCAATGCGGGGATCTAGCCATCTCTTCACTATGACTCAAATTTCCACCCAACTTTATTTGAAAAATACATCTTTCCCTCCAACGCAATTTTTGTATTTACCCATTGAATAGATCTAAATATTATTTCATTAGTTTTATAAAAATTTTCGCAGGCACGTCAAAAAAAAATGATTACAATTTATGTAAAATTGTAAAGTTTGCTGAGAGGTCCCCTGCAGCATCATCCGTATGGCTTTATGACCCTTTCCCCTGTTGGGCGACTAGATGCGACCGCTCTTGATTAATATACTGCTGCGGAAGTATGCTAGGCCAGATGTCCTGGCGATTTATGGGATCCCAAGATATACAGGGTGAGGGTTTTTCTACAAACGTAAGCTCTTACTGGTCCTCCACCTTGAAACCGCCGATCATCGGTAGTGAAGGATTTTAATTTTGATCAAGTATAAGATTTGGGAAATTTAGTTTGAAGGTAGCTACAAGGGACTTGTTTATATTTAAATTTGAAACTTTTCCCAAAATATTTAAATTTCTTCTCCCCTGACTCGCTTTACTTGCGTAAGCTAGTCTAATCAACAAGAAAAACCGCTCCTTGTTGTGAATGGTTGTCTAAACGTCCCATCTAACCCCCTCCTCCTTCTCTTCCTGCAGCTCTCCACTTGCCGCGCGCCAGCTCCAATAAATACCAACTTTGTTGCCCATACTAGCATAAAGAGCAAATTGATTCCTTCAAGACATGGCTGAGTGAATTCAGCTACAGTCCCCAGTGAATTGTGAATTATGTTATAGTTTGTGTGTTGGCGAATTGCATCATTGCGCTCTGTGACGCATGTTATAGTGACGTCATCATCACCCCGGGACCAACAAAAGCGAAGAAGGTCCTCGGTGTAATTGAATTGTTGAGATGCGTGATGACTGACAGAATTCACTCTTCTAAGTCGTCCAACGGTGTGCCTCTCTCCCCCAACAGAGTAACTGTAACGACCCACTGATTTATTTAAGTTCGGTGACATTTAAAATTGCGTTACACTGTATGACAACGGTGTCAAGTTTAAGGAGCTTAATGTCGTCTGTGGAAGTCATATATAAGTGCAGGAGGTGCGCGACGGGGGGATTTTATTAAAATGTGGAAATGTTGGCTTGGAAAGCTCAAAAATGCGTCTAATTTATACAGAGCAGGAAAAGTCTAGGAAACCAGTCTATGATGATAATATAAAATTGCACCAACAATCTTCTTTAAAATTTTTATTAAAACCGATAAAAGTTTCAAATATTAAAGGCGTGTGCTTAGACAATAAAAATTTTTATAGACGGGAAATAAAGAAAGAATAGAAATCCATTTGGATTTTAGGATGTCTATATATACTTATGGGATAGTTCAACTATAGCCCAATAAAATATCCTATGGGCTACTACACTAGTGAAGATTTACAAGATTTAATAAAATATTTAGTGAGCTATTTGAAAAACTACTACCATCCCCTCGTAAAACTGAAAACTAAAGGGCTAAAACGAACCCTAAGTACCACTACACTAATATGCAAATACAATCCATTATTAAAATAGTTCACAGCGTTAACTTTTAAAACCTTATTACCATGATGATGTTTCATCTCCCACAGTATTTTTAACAACAGTTCGGCATATACTGCCCATTTTTCTTTCGCAACTTTATGGTTGTATTTATGACAGGCGACATAGCAGTAATTGCATTTTATTAAATTTATGAATAGTATGGTGTCTTGGTCTACAACAACTAATACAATTGAAGGAGACCCATTTATCAAACTATTATTACACAAGGGGAATTTATATGATTGCACGTATGGACACACATACATGAAGGTCATAAAAAATTAATTAAAATCTTATTACTGGACGCTTGGTGTGCGTATGATGTATGGAGAGTATTGTCTGGAGCCAGTAGGGGTCAACAATAATTGATGAATTTCATAAATAAAGCCGTAATGTAATTTTACTTTTCTCCTGAAAATATTACATAAGCTAAAGTTTAACTGAAACACAAAATTAATGCATCAATTTCTGTTTTAATGCTTTGGTTACTTATGCAATAAGACTAAGGAATTATTTTCTGTTGTCGATGAAACGATCTTCAATTTCTTATTTTAATTAATCAATTACAACCAAATGGATTATTGACGTGCTTTAAGATTCATCTTCGCTGTGTAAAAACGCCGTAATAATTAAAATTAGATATTCCGTTTGTGCTGCTACAATTCCAGAACAAAATGCTAAAGAATAAATTAAACCAGAAACAACAACAACAACAAGGAATATTTCAGAGGGCAATATTTTAATAATAACACAGTTGGTATTGTGTCGTTGTGCTGTAACAAGGAACGTTTGCGTTAATATTGGCTTTATACTGTCAACCGCAGAGAAGCTTTACGATATTTTATTAAAAATTCAACTAAAAACACAATTTTCTTTTACAATATCGAAGACAGAGATTTAAATTAAAAATCGAAACGTCTGTGTCCTAAAAATAACAAAAGGTGGATGCTCCCATCAGGGCACACCTAGATTTGATTTATACCGGCGTCTCCGTTGTAGTTGATTGGCGTCGAGTGAACATAAAAGTTTTACTGTATTGCGTGCAAATTTTAATAGTGTAATAATATCACCAACACTATGCCTTTACAACGACATGCCAGTTGGAAAACAGTTATTACGTACCCATATCCTGTGGTTTTTAAACTTCTCCCATAAAGTCCCTGGCTATCGTTTAAGGAATCTCAAGTAGTGTGTGTGTTATGAATACAGTATAATACTCTGACATGCTTATAGAAAAAAGTACAGAAAAAACTTCCGTTCTCATAAGTGGCTTTCTCTATATTTCATGCAAGTTATTCCTTAATAAAAGTTTCAGGACCCCGTCAAAGAATGATTACGAAGTTCAGTTATAACTCACACCGAATATGGCTGACTTCCGTTTGGAAATATCGGCAACCGTCATATACGTATAAATTTATAGATGTGTTATTATTGTGGTGGATATCATTTGGTGAAAGTCTCATTTCCCGTTTTCCGTTTGCTGTGTTTAAATCTTGACTACAGCCATCATCATATTATGTTTGCTCTGGCAGCGAAATTATTTTAACATTTCCAATCGATGGATGTGTTGAGCCTGAGGGATGTTGTATGAATATTTCTGTGCGGATATAGTTGCCCCCAGGTCAGGACCAACAAACTTGCGAGGTTCCATCAAAACTCCCCTCATCATGAATTTGTTCTTTTTGATGTTTAGCAACTCTTTAATATTCATAAGAATTTAAAAATAAACAGGCTTAGATATATTTTCTTTTGTGCGATGAAAGAAACTGCTCCGTGTTATTTATGAAAGCCGCATCTACATAAGCGCCCAGATATTGAACACAATTTTTTTGTTGTTGCTGTTGGTTATGGTGGCGCGGGGGTGGCGACAAGTATAATAAAACCTTAAACATCAGCGTAATGTCAGAAACACAAAGGATTTTATACGCGAATTACGTTGTTAAATGTAATTTGTGCAAAAAAATTGCCCCCAAACGAATTTAGCTACAAAGCACAACTATTTTAAGCGGATTAATTTATTGCAATGACATCATGAAAGGTTTTGTAATTAGTTCAAACAAGAAGTCAATCAAAACACAAAATCAATTATGGAACATATTGTGTTGCCTAATAAACCAGTGGCCACACAACAAACACAAATCAAGGCATAATATACATTTAATTCCATCAACAGAGTGCTCGAATTAGGGTAAAAGTGATTCACTCACCTAAATATAGTTTGCGTGATTGGGGATTTGTTGATCTGGTACAGTTTACTGGTCTACTGGAGAGGCTGCTGAACACTGCAAATAGAATGAAAAATTGCTGAAAAGTTGTCGTGCCTTCGAAGTAAAATTTAGCCAAATTATTGTGTAGCTACAATAATAATAGTTAATAATCTGAATATCGACATAACATCCAAAAATATTACAAATTTCTTTTTCGTATCCTATGCTCTATTGTTTAAAAAAATTACCTAAAACTGTTCTTAAAGCTTCTCACGTGGGAATAAAAATTAAATTATTTTCGTTAGTGTGATATTTTTAACTTATGGATTGCACTTGCCCCAAAAAATGAATTTACTTCATTTTCCTATTGTATTCACTGGGGAAAGAATCAAGCCCTTAAACTAGTAACAGTCACTTGTATGATAAAACTAATTAAAATGAAATCTGCGGAAATTATATTCGTATATACGAAGTACGAAGCCCCGCATAGCTTTTTCATAAGTCTGTTTTAATGTGAGCTAATGAGGACTAAAGCAGATTCGTGTTTTCGCACATCTTTTCCTGTGACCCAGCCCCCTATTTTCCAGCATGCCCATTATATCCATAACGAGTTCCACCAGTGTTGCCACCTTAAAAAAAGTTTTTTTTCAAAGAGCGTGCGGAAGTGGTTGAATTTAATTAAACCGAGCCAAATCCATCAGCCCAGCAATTTTCTAATACTCGCTCATAATACGTTTGGGGTGGAAAAATGACGGGCTCGTTTATTATATCTACAGTATTTGCATCTTTCAAAATATTTACCAGATTTTGCAGACGGCGGCCTTAATGTAATTATTATTCAGTTCACAGATTTCTTTCTGTGTGGTGCCGTGAATATTCCATTTAATAATTTGTGTTATTCCACATTAACCCCGTGTAACAACCCAAGTTTAATAAGTATCATTGTTTTGTGTATGGAATTTATTTTTTAATGATCTGAAACTCTGTTAAAGCAGTTGTTGGCACTGTTGTAATTTTCCAGAAGAGCACTTTGGTACTATCTGGCTGAAAAGAATCAAATTTAAAGCTGTCTGGAAGTTTTTCAGCCATTGTTATTAAATAAGTGTGAAACGAAGTGCAAATAATCTGAGCAGTCTGTTCAAAATTTTAAAAAGTTCAATAAGACTGCAGGAAGAGGAAAAGCGTGCAGAGCTTTGACGTTTTCCTAGACAGTGCACTATACATTACAAATGTCCATATTCTTAGGAATATAATTTGTGGACAAAGGACAATTTTTTATCCTTCAACATGTGCATCAGTGAGACTGGCATCTGTTTTGCAGTTGGCTGCTCTGATACAATCACCACAACTTGTACCAACTTTAAGATATTTAGTGAGCTCAAACGGAAAATCTTTGTACTACATCAATTAAACTTTACAGACTCGGTTTTGGAAGGGGGATGAAAAAAATTGAAACTTTGAAACTTTGCGTTGGTCTGCTAAAACGTATCAATCTATACAGGTTTAAACAGGTTATATTGTTTGTGTCTGTCTGATACTCGGGCAAATAAAACAGATTTCAATTTCAATAAATCAATCTGACAAAATCTAATAATGAAAGTTAAGCCGTTCACTTTTGCCTGAAATTTATTTAAACCACTTTCAGACGATAAATTCGTTTTTCAACAGTCCCCCGCTCGCAAATAAATTAAAGTTTATTTAAAGTAACTATTGGAGGTATCAAGTTCAGTGGCGCACCTCGAATATTTCTTGAGCTTTAAAGAAAAATTTCCTGAATTTTGTTAGTTCATTAAAATGATTACATGGAATTATTACTTGGATGACTTGGACCTTTTGAATATGTAATTTTGTATCCATGATTATTCGAAAAAGTTTTTACTAGCGAGGTTACTTTAGTGAGTAATGAGCGGATTTCAGGTCGTCATTCCAGAAATGACTTGGTGACAATTAAAGATAAAAAATGGATAAACACAGCTTTTCAAGTATATAAAAGAAAATTAATAATTCATTACAAATTACGTAAATTGCTGTTTTAAAACCTGCAGTTTCGATTTATTTAATTTAACTTGGCCAGGGGCGGACATAAATTTGTGGGAGCTCTACGCTCAAGCCCTATTAGCTCTTAAATAGATCCTCTAATGACTTGTAATTTTAATAATTTTCTCTATTATTGTTCCTATTATTGTTCTACTTCAGATTTTCATTCATTACAAATTACATATATGTATTAAATTCAAATTTTTTCTTCATCATTAAAAACTACTTTTGCAAGATTGTAATGAAACATCCTACAGCATAACCTTAACTTCCCTCTTCAAACAGTTTAATTAATCTACAAACTTGCCAAATATAACAATATTTATTCAGCACATAACAAACACAAATATTAAGTGTATTTACCCAACAACACGAAGAGTTCTCGTTATTTATCAAGCTTCCATTATTAAACTTTGTTAATAACGATATTGATGTAGTTTTGAAATCGACACTGTCATCCAAAACGCATTAATGAAAGGCGTTCGAATCCATAACCGTCGAGGCAAAAGCTGGCGCGATTTAATCCAGAGTATTTCCGATTATCATCGCCTGCTTTACACAATATTCATTTTTATTCTAATCCTAGCTAATCCAAGGCAGATTTGGATTTGTCTTATGACTGTCAGCGACTTAATGGTTTCATTGATTTTATATTAGTGTGAAACTCATAATACCACCAGCCAGACAAACATTTATATAAACGAATTCCAGACACAACAATCATTTTGATATTATTTTATAACTCAGTGGTTACATAGATGTATTGAGTTTAAATCTATGTGATATACTGTAATGCTAAACTGATCTGAAATTAATTTCAATACTAATGCATTACTGTCAGAATTTACATAAATTATTCCATTTAGGAGTAAAATGGAAATGTCGTATGCATTTAAATAATTATCGTGTTATAGTGGAGTATCAGATCAGACGTGGATTATTTTATTTGTTGTATTATAACGAGCATAATATAGTGAAACACCTGAAATAATTGAAGAAATAAGTATCAAAAAACGCCTGTTATACAAATTAATTAAAGCAGTTCCATTTAATACTAATCTCCAATTAAAAACGCCGTTTTGTACTGAACCTAATTATAATAAATTAAAAATATAAGGAAATGGAGGCACAGAATCTTTTTAATGTAATAAAATACAAGGCGCCCAATTAAATATAATCAATCATAATAAAGAAAAAAAATTGTACGATTCTAACGCTTGCTCGCCTTCTCCAGCATCACCCAGTCCCTCCGCTGCTGCTTCTTGGTGGTCTAATATAAATGTAGTCTTTTTGAATTAATTTAAATAAAGAGTAATGATCGCTGCAAGTTCCAACGTTTTTATCGAGTCATCTCTCGCTATACATTAAGTAAATAAGTTTTGCCTTTAATTGACGTTTAGTGACAAGGAAATAATTATAATTTATTGTTTACCTACCCATATTCCACCATTCCGCCCGATGAATTAAATTAAGGTAAACTTGTTTGCCGCCAATTGAAATACGATTATACGCAATTAAAATGAAATTTGTTTACACGAAGAAATTTCTGTGTGATCTTTTAAATTATCAGTTATAAATTTAAAGTGACTGGATGTGGTGGTACTCGATTTCTTTAGTCGACTGAGGAATTTTAAATATTTAAAGCGAAAAGTTTTAGATTCTTTTCTGTGTCGGCACATTATTTTATATTTAAACTAGATTTTGTATAAATGGGAAATAGTTTTCTGATCATTTCAATAAGAATAAATACGATGATTGTATAAACCAAAAATGGTATGCAAGCTATCAAATATTCCATTGACGTTTCGCTAGTAATGCCGCTGGATTCATCAGACCCGTTCATAAAATCCGTGCTTACCTTCATATTCACACAAATAATCAATGCATAAGCACAAATTTTACAATCCTCAATCTACTTCTCCATTTATTTATCAATCTGTCTCCGATTAAACTTGGAGCCATCCCTCGAACAAATAAATTCCTTATCCGTTTTTTCCTCCGTTGAGAAAAAACTAAATGTCTTGTTGTTATTCATGGCGCACATAGCGTTTTGTCTGTTGGCAGGAATTGAATTTTTAAATTGGTCGGTTGTTCACTTTAATTTGGCCCAATTTTGGACGGGCACAAAGAGACAAAGTATACACAACGAAAGCAACACACAGTTAGATAAAACCGTATATTTTATTGCGAATCTATACTAATTGAAAGCTCCACAAATCAGGACTGTAACACTTGCGTGTGGAAACTTGGATTATAAATGCAGTGGTCACCCTCTGGAAGAAATATCGGCAACTGCTATAAATTAACGATGGAAAAGTCGAAGCCCCCAGGTATATTTAATGTAATTAAACTTTAAAGCCTCTCGCTGGTTCGGCTGTTTTATATGTGTGGATTTGCGATTTCACTTGATGCACTAAGATCAGGTCAAAGCACTACGGAATGTTCAATTTACTGCGCGTAAATTCAGTTTCAATTAAACTGAGTATCAGGGAAATTGAACTTAGTAGATATAAATTAAGCTCTACACATTCGCATTGATTTCAATATAGTCGAAGCTGGTTTGCATACAACTCGAGAACATTTTTCCAATTCCCCTTTAACCTAAAGACTGGGAACACGGGGGCGATTTTTTGCTTGTATACCCAACGCCACACGTGCTCCACTGTTGCTGCCAGACTTATATTTCATGACCACCTGCTTGTGATTGTTTCGCCATCGGAACTTTGTCCTTTTTAACCTAGAACTATACGAGACTTTTTATAATTTCCTTCCGAAACTTTTCAACAAGAAAGCTCTAATCGTCCTCAATATGTGTTTATGATGGCACAGTCCACCTGTTAAACCCACTGGAAAAATAAATGATGTTAGTTCTAGTTTCAACGGAAAATAATCACGTTCGGGGTTTAATTTGGAATAGTATGAATTAATCTAGCGAATAGTTGGGCAGGTCACTAGCAATCCATGAATGGCGACAAGCGACACCACTCAAATCAATTGGCGACTTTTAAAGTGGATGCTGGCATTCCATTAGCGAGATTACGGATTGTTGGACTTAAGAGATTTACTTCGTTCTGGTAGGATGTATATTATAGTGCATGGACCGGATCAATTTGACTTACGCGATCGTTTTTCATGGCATGTGCAGTTTGGTTGCATCGGTTAATAGTTCTGAAAGTCGACTTCGTGGATTAAATGCGCCCAAAAAAATTTAAGATTCTACTATACATCTTAAAAAATATTAATGGACTTTTCTGTATGTAAAACCTAACTCATTATTGTGTCTGATGATGATATGTTGTTAAGGTACTTCGAAGGTTTGACAAGTTGTCAAAATGAAAAAATGTAGGGCGACATTAAAAAATATAGTTCAGTGCACTCCATTATGTTGCAATAAATGCCAATGACATTTTGGTTTATTTCCCAACATAAATCACATTAGAATATCCACGACACTCTAGTAAAACCCGGTGTGTGTCGTGCCTTTCGGGAGTTGATAGGCAACATTCCACCTTGTCCCATTTGCATCATCCATTATACACCGTCGCCTTTTAAAACTAAAAGTCTTTCCAAATACTTTATTGAAACATATTAGGTGGCGGTTATGGAGGGCAACAAAAGCACGACCCGCTGTAAGAAAAAACTTCCGATCAGCATCACCAAAGACAACCAACCCTCCTATATGGGCTGAACTCTTGGTAAACTCGTCCACATTAGTCTGATCCTGGGAGTTACGATTTTGTCGGTGAACTTACACTTATTTTATTAGACCAATTGTGCCGTCAGATAAGTTTAGTGGATGCTGGAGCTGGTCTATTCGTTTTGATGATTGTGGTTTGAGTTAAACGTAGGTCATTTAACCTCACTGGTGGGAATTACACGAACTAAATCGGAAGTGGGATGAAGGCGCGCGTATATTGTATGGGGTCCGCGTGCAGTTCTTGTAATCTTCCTGAATCGTCAGAGGGATGAAGAGATAGCGAAATAATTACAGTCTACAACTATACAGCCAGAGGACGGAACGAACGCACACATAGAACTTTCGCCTGGAATAGTTAAATGCCCGCTTTTTATTAAGCGGATTTAGATAAAAAGCATCTTTTAATTAGAGCGACACAACACGACGACTTTTATCGTTTTGGTCTCCCAGTCGCAATTCCATACAACACAAAATGAGAATACGTATTTGTCGGAATTTGTTTGTTTGTTTTTTCCTTCGAAACCAAGAAATGAATCCCACCAACAATGAATTAGAATTGGATCCAGTTAAGAAGCTGCAAACAACGGTGTGACATGAGAAGAATCTTAACCCGAACAAAAGACATCAGTTAAGACGTCTCCTGTTGTGTTCCAAGCGAGTAAAGTAACACTTTAATCATTTTGTTTTTACAGTATCTGACTGAGAAAGTGGCGTAATAATTAGATTGCTGTCAACGTCTCGCACCAATTAGAATGGTGACAAGCGATGTTGCTATGGCGACGCCCAGCATACCAGAAAAATATGGTTTCATGTAAGATTTCCAGTAAAAATATGCTCGAAAAAGAAAAGGCTAGGTTTTGTTCAATTTCTAAATTAAAACTCAGATTAGGTTAGACCAGAAATCACTAAATGTTAAAAAAATTTCTTGAATTATATTTCAAAAAATTCCCAACAAATCTTCTAAAATTAAAGACTTCTATCACTCATTACATAAATTTAGTTTTTTTTACCAAAATTCATTATAGTTATACTTCTGCTGAGTTTCAACCTAGTTAGATTACACCGGTGGTGGTGTAGTCGTCGACTCATCCAGATTATACTTGTTCTCATTTCTTGGCTCACCCAACCCAAGAGATATGTACGCAAAACACCTTAATCTAAAATAACCGCGTTAAATAATTTATAATAGCAGAGGTAAGGCAGCGTTACTCTTGTGATACCTTCGAGAATTTTCTTTGGCAAGATTTATAGCGGGATAGATTAATTTTAATAGCCTCTAACTTCCCGCGTAATATCCAAAAGAAAACTTTTTTCGCAGCAGCAATCATATACAATTTATAATTGGAAAAAAGTTCTTCATTGATAAATGAAGCCAAATCATTAAAATCAGCACACAGAGTACACATGTATCTGAGCAAACTATTCGCCAGTAAGGATGCATTTCCAATTGAGTGGTTTCCTTTAACTTTAAGCAATGGGTGGAATTGGCAGCAGGAATAGAATTGCAATAGCAGGAATAGTAATGGTTGCGAGTGATTATATTCAAGTGTTTGTGTTGCTCCGAAATGGAGGCGTATTTGCTTTGGGTTTATTAACGATCCTCCGAAACAAAATCGAAAATTACTGACCGTTAAGACAAATAAAAGAACAATCAATTTTGCAATCTTCTACGACATAAATTACTCTGTCACGCTGCATAAAAGAAATAAATCTGTACCGTGATATGCGACAGTGTGTGCGCTCTATTAATATCCCCAAGGATAATAACGGCAATCCTTAATGAAAGCCAGTGTGTTTTAGCACATAATTCAGAGTTGTTTAGCATAACAATAACTATCATTCCTGTATTGTGTCGGTGATGCGTAAGTATAATATCTACTGCTACCAGATTACTAAACAATTTCGTATAATATAGGACCATATCGCGTGTACCAGAACGAGAGAGTAAATGGTGATGTAACTTTCACACCGTTGGTTCGATAAAGGATAAAGGGTATCAGACGCTGGTAACAATCATCAATCATATAACACCAAACTAACGGTTTGATGTCTTATCAAGGGGTTAGCAAAGCGTTGACACTAAACTGTCGCTACTTTCTTTGCTGTAATGCCTGAGGGGGTGTTCTTTGTTTTTATCAGGTGATTTATTGATTTGTTTGGTAGTAATGTGAGATTTATTGTAGTTGACAAGGGTGATTTTTAGACAAAGGCTCTGCTCCACTAACACTTAAAACAAGCAACGTTAATACATTATTTCTTTTAAGATGAAGTAGCAGGTTTGGAAAATTAAGGACAAAGACTTGTTTGTGTACTGAAAATAGATAGAAATTTCCTTGCAGGACTTGGCATGTACAGAATGGTATCGTTATGTAGCCAGAATTCCAGCGATAGTTTACAACTAATCGATGAATATTATAAGCACAAATTTTATAGCTAAATATCAATTTTTCATTTAAGATATAAAATTATTGCGAAGTAACAGAAGAATCGTTTTGTAAATATTAACGAATAACTTTAAAATTAACAAACGTAGATATTAAACTAGCAGAAAACAATTAAAAAAGTGAGGCTTGAATCCCTAACCCACAATATTATACAGTTTTCGATTTAAAATAAACTTGTTTATTTCTAATATGTGTTTCTTAATATTAAAACCAGGAATTATTGGGTTAAATATATAATATTTGGTATTCATTAAACCTTTGTTTCTTATTAATACATTTTTTTTTATAATTAACGACTCAGTTCTAACATTAAAAAATATATTAATTTCAGTTAAAACAAAACTTGATTAAGAAAAACAAACTTTATGTTTGGAAATTCAACGTACATTTCTTCCACCGTAGATATTATTTGTTTGCATTTAAGGTACATTTCTAAAAATTTAGTTTTGCATACAATATCGAAACATTTTATTTACTACTCTGTAGAAAATTTTCGAACTGTAAATTTCTTCGTTCCAAATTAGCTTAAATTCATATTTTATGGTCAAACAGACACAAAGTAAAACTATGAAAAAAATGAAAGAGATGTAACTTCAAAATTCCACATCATAGCATGATTATGTAACTTTGTATCTGATGCCCAGAAAAATAATACAAACACTACGCGACATTATGTTTTGTTTAGATGAAAGTTAAATTTAATATTGAGCATAAATTCAAGTAAAATGAAATCAAGCTGTTATAATCACCACACATACAAACTCCAACATCCAAAGTTGATTTGGCAAAGTGTGTTTTAATGATACGAAAAACACGAATTTAATAGGAAAACTTCCTTTAAATTCATTGAATGTATTCTGTAGTAGTAATTATTTAGATTCCAGGCTTTTGAGCACATATTATTCAAGTTCCAAAATGACAAACTGCTTTTATAATATTTCAAGCGTTTTACATCGAAATACATATTCAGTCAGGTGTGCACATAGAGCCATCATTATGCGAAATTTACACCGTTGATAAACAAAGACACACTCGTTGCTTTGAATTTACTTACAAAAGCCAGATTCTGGAGATGAAGCAAAAAAGCAAGGCGATGCAGCAAGCCAGGTAATGAGATATTATTTTGATCGTTGCACCGCATCCTCTTTTGTGTCCTTTCTCACACCTTTAGGAGGTTTTTATTGTACAATCCAAAATAATCACAATGATTATCCTGACAATTCTCGTTCGGGTTGTTTTGTGGCCACATGTTGAACAGTCTACAAGGCAAAATGTCTGCATTGCGCACCAGTCGGTATAGAGCGAGGGCGAAACAACCCAGCAGCAACAGTAATAATCATTCAAATTCATAATTACCATAACAATATCAGCACATGGTCTGACAGAATGGGAGTATGGGGTTATGTGCAAGTGTGGTGTAACATGTTTACAATTAATCACACCCCTAGTGAGCATTATCAGTACGCCTAGGTCCTGGCTGTGTTTCAGAGATATCACACACGACCTTATTTATCCTCGACCGTGCCAAGCTAGTTCTGTTAGTTAAGCCCTTAGCTAACAACAACGTGCGTTGCCTTTGGCGTCACGACCCAAATATATACAAACTAATTACCTTTTCTACCCCATTAGCATTTGTAATCATATTGTTCATAAGTTAGCATATTGCAGTTTTTGCGCTAGGGTTGATCATGATTACTGCAGATAACTGTCATTTTTTACAAATTACCCTCGCGCTATTCTAGGCTACAGCTCGCGTCCTAGTTTCTGTTGAGATGCTAATGAGCGACGTCATCTCATTTCGTCTCATCTCATCACAACATACCCCCGCTTGTGACACTGTTTCTCGACACCACCCGCCTAGATTTAACACTTTCAAAATAAATTATGATCGTGTAATGTCCTTTTGTTGTTTCGTTATACATTTCCATGGAATTAGCAGTTGAAAAGGCGTACTGATGCATTCACAAAATAAATGGAAGTGTGCCTGAACCACAATGAACTGACTTGAGATGTTTTTGTTCATTTAAGTTTCATATTTAGATGTTATGGAAGAACGAATGAGAGAAATTGAATGGGTTTTGGTTTTATTGTTTTCTGATGTTCCACTATATAAAGGCATCATCTAAACTGGCACCAGAATGTCTCTGATGAAACAACACCCAAAATGACTTCCATTGTATAATTATTTCCATCTAAAATGAATTTAATTTCCAAACCTACACCAACGTGATAAAAATCAGGAATTCACCCCAGTGATCTATATAAACAAAGCGATAGTCTGCAGAATGTCAAATTAGGAATGCAATGCAATCACCATGAACACTTGGCTACGTTGCAATTTAAGTACACCATAAGGAAATTGTAAACACTGCCAACGAAATAGTATACTATCACCCGGAGTTCAGACCGGAAACATTCCGGGTTGTGTTTGTCTCATTAGGAAATCAAAGAGCAACTCGGATTTATAGGGCTTGTTAAATGCACCATGTTTAGCCAAGTGTGGTTAAGTGGAATATTAAGGATACGCTAATCTGGTTTTACTCGATATAAAATGCACTTTGCACTTCTTAACATATCATTTGAAACTAATTTTAATTTTGTGTTAAAAGTACTTTTGTCCAATTTAAATTTTTTTATTTTATGAATTTTTTACGAGAGTTGTGGATGAATTATCTTCTTTTCTGACAAGACTTTTGATTTTCATAAAGTGGAAAACATTGAAGTTACTTTACCTTAAACAGATTTTATTACAAAATTTCTTATACTCAGTTTAGATCGATTTAATTATGTGGAAACATCAGTGTCCTTTTAAAAGTACAGTAGCAATTACTGCAATAAATATTACTACCAATTACACACTTAGCAGATACAAATGGTTATAGTTTTTATTTCATATGGAGAATATATCAATTTCAAAATTTGAAAAACCAAATAGTGCTTGCTTCAGTTGACTTGAAGACAGAAGTTGTTAAAGAAGAAAATTCAAAAAGTTGAATAAGAATTAAAGAGAATGCTGGAAAATATTATAGCTGAAGAGAACTGGGGTCTTATTATTGAGTGGTTATGACTGTATCTGACTTGTTCTGAAGAAACAAGTAGAATACCTGGCGAAAAGTTAACAACTATAAACTATGTTTTCCTTAGGTTAGTCTTTAAAGTGAAGGGATGTTTCTCAGAGTCTTTTATATTTATTATTAAGTTTCATGAAAACATTTCTATTTTTGGTCCAATTTATACCATGCAAACTTTTATGCTAATTAGTTTTCCTGTAAATCTGTGTATGATATTTACAACAAATATTTGAAATAGGAATTTAATAATAATACAAAATACATTTCCGTTTTGTTCCATTTTATCAACATTGAAAGTAAACAAAAGTTGGGAGTTCATGCACTCCTGGTGCACCCACAGGTGCATTCGCTGCTTTTATATGCAACATAATAGGAGTAATTTATTATTGTTTAACTCGTAATTATCGTATGAGAGTCAACCTGGCAATTAAATGTTTAATATTTGAACAATACCGAAATGTGGATTTATATTATTTCGTGATAATGGAGGCCGAGAGGTAAAATGGACATTAAATGCAAAGGACCAACTACATACACAGCAGCTCCCCAGATGTATAAATTTACAATTTAGAGAATAGACTTCGGTTGTAGCGAGCTAATGTAATTAACAACAACCAAGTAACACATCCCAGGTTGTTAAGTTAACGCGCACTACTATGGTTCCGGGAGGGTAATGAGGCCGGACCGCAGCGCAGAGACGTCCTCCGGGGCTGTTGGCGTGAAAACCTGGCTAAGCGCAATTAGCATACAATACCTAGAGACCATCATCTACAAGGCCAGTGACCCGTAGTAGCAACAGGGGGGTTGCGTTTGAGACAATCTTACTTCCATAATTAGGTTAAATTTAAACCTACCCCCAAAAACAGATCAATTATTTACCTGTTTGATGTGCGGTGAAGATAATTAGATATTTCCTTTAGGGGTAACTCTGAAATATTTTCCAACTTTGAAATGTGCGAAATTAATTATGTGTTTGATTCAATGGAACCGCACGAATTAAATTTGGACAAAGGTGGACAAGGCGACGCTTCTCTGTGTTGTAAAAGTTTCCCTTGCTAAATATATTCGTTATTTATTTAGATATCGTGGAAACCACTTTGTGGATTTGAAATTAAAATTTAAATAATCCGCCACAAACTCTTATTTCCCCTATGAGCCATATTGATTTAATTCAAATTCACCTACACACAATTTTTCTCTACTCTGATAATAATAAACATTTTTGCATATAGTGCCACCGGCTATAAACTCCAGAATATTAAATAATAAAACTTTCGTTGTAAACAATTATTATTTATTATACAGATTGCTCGCTTGGAGTTTCAAAATTACGAGTAATTTTTCTTTTATTCTAAAGCAGATTACGTAAGCGTGAAATTCTTATTTAATATAAAAAAATTCAAGAGTCATGGAATTACCAGCGGGCTGTTGTAAATTTTAAGCTGCATTTGTGGCTTTTGGGGATGAAACTTTTCCTAAGACTTTTGACTGCTCATCATGCCCCTGCATAAATTACCATCGTAACTTTAATTATATAGCAGTTTGTGCAAAATTTTTTAAAAGGCAAAATTTTATTATTGCAAAGAAACCGACCATCATAATAAAACGTAAGAACAAACTTTGATGTTAATGTGCAAAAAGACGAAACCTCTACAACTTTTTACAGAGAAAGTTTTTGAAACGAATTATTTAATTTATTTGTTTATAATTAAAACTGTCTAGGTTTATCATGAGCAAAGTTTTTTTGGCCCACGACTGTTTAATTGGATTTTTTTACGATTTCTGTATTTTTTTTAATTAAACCCAAGCAACAAATGTTATTTTCTTACTTGAGAAGTTTAAATTGATCAAAGTATAAGAAGTATAACGTCGCACAGCAGCAGCAGCAGCAGTAATAAAAAACCTTCCAGTTGTGGTGGCGCACGCGGCCGAGGGTGGTAAACAGATAAGTCTCATGAAGCCCCCCACACAGAGTCGCAAATCCTCCAAATAAGATATTTGAGTTAGAGACAGTCTCGATAATAAAGATTTGCTGTAAGCGGGGGTGGATTGGATTCCCCTCGGGCGTCTGATCAGAATTTACAGCTGAATCGTACCCGAAATATGGTCCTACCTAGTTTGAATCTTTAAAATAAAATTGCCACGGTCGGTTTCAGATCCAGGTTATTGGCTGCATAATGTAGTTCCCCAAAGCGGTGCCCCCGTCCCCGAACATCGACCATACCCGGGCGCGGTTTCACTCGGGGTCTTACCTTGCAAATTTTTGACTTTAATAGATATGGAAGTTTTAATTTTATTAAAGTTCGCTGAGGAGATTTATGAGGCTCATTATCAGTTTTTTCTCTTTTGCAGTTTAATTTTGAATTTGATATATGTTTATTGTTGGTTAGTACATTTAGTTCAATCAAGCAGCAAATATTTTCTAATAATCACGTGAATAATTGTAGTTTTTTAATTAAACTCACGGCACCACGGGGTTGAAAAATCAATTCATCAACAATAGATTTTTATGGTTAATTTCAATTTATATTCAGTATATGTACCACAATGATGTTTATGATTAAATACTAAATAAGTAATTATAATTTTATATATGGTTTCATATTTGTTGGTTGCAGTAATACTATCATAAATTGTTTTGTTTTAATTACAAGTTCGAATACAAACGCCCTTTGTACATAATTAATAATTTTTACGTCTCGATTAAATATGTAAATTGCTATCTTGTTGATATACTAATTACTTAACTCTAATTTATTTCAATATTCTGTCAAGTGATAATTAAATATGAATTATTCATACCAAACAAATCTACATTTCAAAATATTGTGGAGTGTTAATTATATTTTACCTCTCGCCGTGATGTAACTGCCTCAAAAAGATTTATTTCTTGCCCAAGTTTTTCCATCTCCAATAAATTCCAAATGGTGCAATACAATATAACAAAATTAATTATAATCGAATAAAGAATTCATTCACATACATTTTTTCCAGATTAATCATATTAGTGATTGTCACTCCAAACAACGGATGACATTCAAACATTGACCAGAGAATATTATTTGTTTATACAATATAAACCCAAACATGTTCGCTTTGGTCGAATGGTCTTGTCATATGCACAATATGTTATTGTTGATGCTTATGGTTCTGTATTATTGTTAAATAATGTTTGCTACCAATCACTTAACAATATCATTATACGTAGCTCAATTAATTACCAGGAGAATGGTAATAATTACCTCGTAATAATGCGTCATAAATAATTATATACCTAGCCAGTACTAGTATTTTAAACGAATTTACTTGAACAGAAGTAATCCACTCTGGGTGCGGAAACCCATAACACAAAGTCGGATGCAATATCCCTTTAAATAGGAAAAAATACGTCGTATCTCCCCCCGACAGTTCGTCTGTGCTGTGACTTATCCCAGAATAAGCAATTGTAAAGGAATCCTAGTTAGAGGGGAAGAACTACGTTGACAGTGCGTCACTTTTCACATCAACTATATTGGGGTGGGCGCATATACTTTGCGTGTGTATAAAAATCCGAAAAATTCGATAATCCAAACTCCCTTTCTCTTTCACAACATGTCACGCTGATGTTTGGTATTTTTGTTGTTTTGACAAAGAGAGGAATCTCCTTTTTGTATGCCAAAGAAATGTGTCACACCCGAAAAAGAAATACAGTTTTTGTCGGATGGGAGATAATAGCGATGGGTTTAATTTGAAATTTTTTCTGGATGTTTGGGGAATTAGATGGGAAACTGTTTGCGATAATTTTGTGCTTGTGATGCAGTTTTTAACTCTATTTTCGATCATTAATATGAAATGGTAAATTGTATGAGTTCAAAGCAATGTTTTGAATGCTTTTAATTAGATAATCGACAGGAATATTTTTTCATTATAATCGAAATAAAAATATAAATAATTTATAAGAACTTGGTAATGTAACAAATTATTATGGTCCATATTGATATTTTACACAAATTTTGCTAAAATATAGCTAAAAGGTTCCGATAAATTATCAACCCGCAAAATATTATTTATACACGATATTTGAATTATCTGTTGAAATAATAATTAAACAATATTGATTAAAGTTATTTGCTAAACTCAATTGTTCCGCAACTCTTCATATGTTCAAGTCAATATTATGTCATAAAATACAGAAATTTGTTATCCAAATAGTTACCACAAAACCCAGCCAAGTTTGCAATTGCATACATTACCAATCAAAAATCGATAATATTCCAAACGAAATTACAAAAGCACCTGCTGATACGCTAAATCTAAACTTAGACGAGTTAAAACGGAAAAATCAAGTTCCAAATGACTGGGTTCACTGGCAGGTGAACTAAGAATGGTCCAGCGGATCAGACAGGTGAATCACAAGACAACTAGTTGGTCGGTTACACCTGCCTTAATCACTGCACTGGGAACTAATGATGCACTGCGATGACTTCACCTGCTCGGCATGCTTTAATAACCACACGAAAATCCAAACCTTTTTTGTGTTAAAGAAATCAAAAGTTGCATCGGAAAAATTGACAACAACAAACAGCGCATAGACAATTTCAGAAGCAATAACAAACTTTGTGTACTTTCAATTTTGTAAATGAAATACCCCGTATATATTTGCTTTTGCTTGATGGTTGCACCTCCCCCCTACGCTAGCCCCTTGTGTTTGTTGCTGGTTGTTATTTTAAGAAATATCTATTTGAAATAAGATAAAAGAATAAATTGCCTGAAGGGGTTGAATCGTAATTATCTTAGATGGTATGTGTATACAAGATCATCCTTTTACATTGTCGACGATATCCGTTTTACTGGGAAATATATATTTATAAAAGTGCAGCTATTCTTTATATAATACAAGATATAAAATTTTTACGAGTCTGCAAGAAATCGAGCACATTCTCCTCAGTCAAGGGGGTTTTATGTATTTTTGTATCAATTGATAATAAAGTTTATAATAATCCGTTGAACTGAATTTCGTATAAATAAGGATGTAGTGTAAGTTTTGAGTGTACTGGGAGGTTTTATAGTGACAGCTTTTTACATAATCGGTTTCGATACACTAAGATTTCTGTATGTATACCGAAACAATCCTAACCTAATCTAACCAAACTTTTGTAGATTAGAGCTTTAACCCAAACGTGGAAGGTGTAAAAGTCTCTAAAAATTAATTATACTATAACTAGGCATATTTTAATTCATGGCGCCTTGTATCATGCATTTCCGCAGATCGATTCCACTTTGCAATAATTTCCCTTGAAGTGCTGTTCGATACAGGATGCATTTATCTCAGCCCAACAGAAGCATAAAACTTACATTGTTTAATTCCAAGCGCATCATACACTCAAATAGTGCTTCAGTTTTCCTAGTTTTTCCTTAAATATATAAACTAACTTTCCCATCATGCAAATCCGATTATTCCAGCTTAATAATACACGTTTTATCATTGTTATCAGCTGAGAAACAGACAAATTGCTGGTGAAAGCATGCAATAACATCAAATGAAAAATAATAGAAATGTCTGCACGCTGGGGGGCGCACCTTGCTCTTGGTACAGACTGTACTAATCCATCATAGCAAAACACAAAGTGCAATTAAATCAATTACTGAGGTCATTCTGGAAATAATTGTGGCGCACATGCTATTAGTCCCGGAAAGGTAACCAACACGATCACGCATATTTGGGTGAGGTTTGGCTAGATGGTAGAGACACGCATCTCCTCGCAGCTCTTTGCAAACACGCTTCGGGGCTGCGGTTGATTGATCTTACAGTGCCGTGCATGGCGTGACGTCCTATCAATTTCTATGAGGTGTGATGCCGCCCTCGAATATCTTACAACTCTCTTCCACAAATAAAACTCATATTACTCCAATAATTTATTACCTCTTCACATGAGATTCTCTGTGATCTATGACGGCGTCTTCCGACCATGTCTTTTTAGTAAACTTGTTTTTATTATACAAATAAATCACTAGACCTTTCTCAAACAGTGTTTGTTGTGAACGAATACAGAAAATGTACTCGTGTGTGTGTGTGTGTGTGGAAAATGTCGAGAAGTTTTATAAATATTTCGCTTGTGTAGTGGATGAGGGTTATGATGGGTATTTGGATATGCCTCATGGGTGCTAGTGGGGCCTAACAAAGGAAGTGAAGGGCCCTTCGATGAGGAAAAGATGGAACTTGTTTGGAAAGCTATCGATATATACCCAAAAAGATAATTGGGGTAGAGAATATATACATCCAATTTTAGAACAACAATAAACCAATAATTCTAAGATTAACAAAAAAAAACTTAACTGTTCATATTTTACTAAATCTGTTTGATTGTCTTGACTAAAATTTCAATTGACTTAAAAAAATATTAGAAAAGTTTGTTTACTTTATAAGTTCGATACACTGTTAAATTTTTCAATTTAGAAATCACCGTGAATATTTAGTGAAATCAACTATAATATTTAGTAAAACTAACTATAGTTTTAGTTGGTTAAATTAACAAATTGATTATTTCTAGGACGATGCCCTTGAACAGTTTTTGTTTGGTAACATTATTAGATCCCGCTTCAGCACAGTGAACATCACGAAAGAAAAAGCTTCAATTAAACAAAACTGAAATCTTTTCAACCCTGATGATTATACAAGTAGACGAAAGCTTTATTTACACAGTTTAAGAGTGAACCAATTCAGTTCGTTCTGTAAAAATTTAATTAATCCTCGCTATCTGGAACAGAAAAATGATTCCATCTCGACCAAAATACCCATAGCAAGCTTTCCGAATTTGCCAATTGATTTAACTTCGGTGGGCAACCAGTGGATTTCCTAAGTACCTTCCGAGATAAACTCATACCAGACCCTTTATATTCCAAGACGAACCTCCACTAATCAAAGATAAACTTCGTTTATCAGGAAACATCACATAATCTAATAGTAAATCCGTACAAATGCTACACTAATTGAATGTAGTTCAATTAAAATGGCAAGAAGTAGCGTGTTGGCAGACATTGATTGGACAAGCTAGGCATGCCGTAAGGGCGTTGTTTCAATTAGCCCAGATACACCACCACTACTACGTAACCAACCCGCTTCGCATCGACTTCCTCAGACGAGCTTAAGGCTTTTCTTCCGGTTTCTTATCAGCTCGTCGCCTCGGTTCTATATTTAATCAAAAAATGACTATACGGCGATCTCAGATAAAACATGTTTCTTGCAGCGTTTGGGGATGGCGCCAAGAATACATTAAGGTACAGAAAGAAGGGCTAATTACGTAAATATTGGTGGATATTATATACGTATAACAGCTTTGCTCTTACAGACAGGAAGCCAAGCTGGGAAGTATTTTTAATTAATTTCGCTTAGAACCTGAGAGAAAAGTTCATACTTAAACAGAAAACTGTTTCTGACCTTCCATTCTACACCAAGAGCGTACACTTGGAAATTGTGCGATGTACAAGAATTTTTAATAACAGACCAAGTTGATACCCTACAAATTTCCCTTATAGCCAACCTAATAAATAATATTTAGTTAAGTATTATTTATTTTTAGTAATATTTCGGCGCCTTGCTTAATTTCAGGACGAAGGTCATGAAAGAAATCTCATTTAAAGATTGAGCTCGGCAATTCCATGTATCGTGGGGGGTTTATTAAAGATTTCCCAGATTTTCCGGCACGTTCTTGAATGAAAAGACACGCTATGCTGGCTTCTCAGGTCATTTCGGGCACAATGTGGACAGGTCGCGTCCGGCCTCGCGTGCAGATTAGCCCTACAGAGCTGTCGTACGCAAGATGGATTAGGGATAATACAGTGGCTTATCACTACCACTATAGAAACTACCATATAATTACAGTTAGTCGCTGGTAAAACGAAACATAAGAAAAAAAATCGAAAGATTGTATATGTACAAGGAAGTAGACATTTTTATCAGATTTGTTGCTGGACGGAGAAACGTTTCTTATCTTAGTTGAACAATAATAAGTGTAACAGAATTACATCAAGTTGGGTTGCGTGAAGTAATTTAAAAAATAAAATTAGCTTTCAAGTTGTTTCACCGTCTAGTGGTAATTTACATTTTTATCGTAATTAGTATTCGCATATGTTGAAGGCTAGAATATAAATTGGATTTTAGACGAGATGTTGACATTAAATGCTTTTAAACAAAACCTACATAAATATTTTGCGAGGTTATACAACAACTAACCCCGGCGCCTTCGCCACTTTTTACTTTATAAAATTAGCACACAATTTGAATTTTCGCGTATACAAATAACTTTTTGTTCAACATTGACTTTTCTCAGATTATAATAACCGTTAATAGCTGCTCCAGCTGGAGCGAATTATCCACTGATTAATTCATATTGTAGTTTTTGATTCACCAGCAGTGTCGTCGAAAACTTATCCATAAGTTTCACTTGCCTAAAAGCACCACATTAACGTTTTAATCAACAAAAGCACTTTTGTTCTGACCACTTTCCTAATTAAACCCATTTGAAAAATGCTTTGGGTGCGAATACATTATCCTAAAATGTGGCTTCTGGACGAAATTTGTCTTGGAAAAAAACCGAATGTCCGAGCGAAAAGCTTTAGAAACAATAACAGTCAAATAATGGCGCATGCAAAAAGTTAATGGTGAAATAAATAACCACGCTCAGATATCTAAACGTTGAAAAGAGAGAAAATTAAAACAATTACACTTATACATCATGTACTTGCGTTTGTGAAATATCGAGCAAAACAGGCAGGGGCTATTGTGTTTGACATATAAATTCTTACGAAAATGTTGGTGGAGGCAGCCTTTTGTTATAGACTGAAGGAACTAGGTCAAAATGCCAGCCATTCCTTATAATGTTTTTATAGTCCTTTATTGCACCGACCACACAAGAAAATTAAGATAAACAAAACTAAATTTAATATGTTTTTTAATATAAAAATGTACGCTTGCATATAGCGCACCATACGCTGAAATTACAAAATTATTCAAGTAAATTACAATGTATATCTGAGTACCTAGGTATATTGTAGAAATGTTATCAACTGCAACTGTATAGAAAAACACACGACGAGGAAAACACAGAACACAATGGTAAATGTGTGGTTTTTAAAGGAGGATTTGTCACCGGCGCCTCCACCACAAACCACAATAAAAAATACTCTTTTATTGTGTATTTTGGCACAAAAACTAATTTTGGAATAAATTGTTAAGGAAGCGTATTTCTAAACTACCATTTCCCCTTTAACTAACTGAAACAATTAATGCGTGAAATGCATCAATTACAAACAAGAACTGGGTCAGATATAAATATATTGTTTTGTCGTAGTCTAAAATCAATGACCTGTAGTGATCCACCCTTAACAACGCCTCTTTATTCTTTGAAAGGTAAACGTAGTCATTTAAAATTTTCTACAGAATAACTCCCCAGCCTCTTGTCTTGTACCAAATTGAAATTTCCACAAAATTAGCGAATTTTATAAACTGCCATCCACAGGGGTTGACATTACTCGTCCACAACAACTTTTTCCTATACCGCACCTTCTAAGTTCATACCTTATTACTTAAGCTTTGATCTTGGCAGCTAGTTAAAGTGGAAGCAATTTGTTGTGAAATATAGGCAATTTTTCAACAAAATTTTGCACACAATCCGTCTGTTATTGCGCCTACACACTATGTCTACATTTACAAGTTTACATGGAGTTTTCTCTAGAAAATCTGACGCATATTCGGAGCTGTAAGTAAGTGTAAAATTTACATATTGTTTTTATGATTGAATGCAGAAAAAACTGCCGCTAAAAGTGAAATGTTGTATATGTAATTTAAAATATGATTTATGGTTTTCTTTAAAGGTTTTGTTGTGGATTTAGTTTAAACAGTAACCTTGCACTTTTCCCACATGATACATTTTGTATTCTATTCCAATACGCAATTCGTATCAATTTTATATGAATAGACTAGGAGAATGCGACATCTAATAGCAGGTTCTGTTATATGTAAAATAATGTATACATGTATACTGCATAATAGATAGGAACTGAGTAAGAAATATAATGCAACGTGAGCGTATATACATCGAATATAAAATTGTGTTTAAAATTTCAGCAAAATCGATGCACTCAATCCCTATCTTGCAAATTTTCTATATAAAAACGGATCACATTTTGCTGTTGTCGTACACATCGCGTATGAATACATATAGAACAGGGCACTTTTTTCGCTTGTACACGTGTATGAGTGAGCTGCTTTTTCAACACTAAATGTTTTATACAACACTAAATAAGTTATTGTTCTCATGAATAAGGAATTACGTACATTTTTTACGGCAAGTCCATGTCATGTGTCCACAATATTTACCATGGAAAAGTGCTTTACACCCGAGAAGCCTTTAATGCAATCGCTATTTTGAAAACTTTTTAATGTGTGCTATGAGTGAATTTAACAGTTTTTTCGGGCGTGCATTAAATTTTATCGGCGCATATACAGTATACTAAAATACTTGTAACGAGGTTTTTAATTGTTGTGTTTATTGTCGGAAAAGTGCATTATGCTTTTTATTACCAATGCCCATCTGGCCGTTTTTTCGTTGCTTACTTTATCTAGAACAAGTTTAAGTTTCGTCGGAGCAACCTTTTCACCGGTAATCAATTTTATGGGTGTTTAATTCGCTTCGAAAAGCTTTTACACTATAATCAAATTACTGTAGTAGCCCCTGTAAAACTATTAAGCCACCCAGCCAGCTTGCAAGGAGTTGAGGCACAGAAAACTAGAAGGTCTTTATGTAGCAAGTGGCTGCCCCGATCCCGGCTGTTAAGTCAGCATTCATCAACCGACCCGCTGCACGTGACGTTATACTCCGTGTCGACCACACCCCACAACATGTGTTGGTGTTTTGAATCATTAGCAGAAATAAGAATTTACTTGTCATATTCCACACACAGTTGTAATAGTTGCTGCTGCTGTTTTGGCCTGGCGCTCGCCCCGTCAGAGTGGTTTGTGGCAGTTGCAAGTTATGGCTTCGGTATGCCTTTCCTTCCATAAATTAAACAACACGGTCGTGAGGAAAATGTACCAGAAAATTGGTGCCGTAATCTGAAATAAATTTAAATTATTCCACAGCGACTTCAACTTTAAATTATCCATGGACCTGTTAGCGAAAAAACGCCACTGTGCTGGAAATTTGATACTTTTAAAAGGACGGAACGTTTAGCTTTCGGCTGGAAAGTTTTTTCTTGAACACTGGACCTGAACTCTACCATTTAATTATATGGTTTTACGCAAATTTTATTTCTACAAAAATATATCGATTTGACGCGAGAAAGAGACTTTGTGAAAAAGGGTAGCGCATATTGAGGCCACTTTTTAGCATGGTTTAGGTTAATGATTAATTGAAAACTTGTATATTTCAGAAATAAAAATTGCCAATATCTGAATCGAATTTTGTCACTACTAAAATTTACTTTTAACACATTTTTTCTTCTCCGTGTAGAACTAATTTTTCATATAAAACCTAGATCTCTAAGAGCACAAAATATTTGACACAAAAAATATCTGTAAGACATTTCCAAAGAAATTCCAGCTGAATTTCTTCTAAAACGAAAAGTCGAAAGTGTTACCCTCATAAAGCGCTTAATTCGAAACGAACCATTATACACAGTGAGAAAGAGCCCTGCTCTGTAATTAATTAAATCAAATTAAAAGTCTAAATAGAATTTCAGTTACAGTTTGTGCATGCATCTTTCAGACATGTATATAATATCATTAGTGAGCCTCATTATGCTATTATCGCTAGAAGCAAAACTTTACAGTGCACCAACTGAACTATGTCAAATAATTAATGTTTCCTATGCCAGCAAGTTGATTCGATATGTTGTAAGTCTTTTAACTACCTGTCTTACATAATTTATTATATTCTGAAATGTGTGTATTGAGTTTGCTATTAACAGTTTTAGCGAATATATTTATAATCTACCTTGATGCTCCAGCCTTAAGAAGGGTAAAGGAAGGTAGGATGTTCGTGATATTTTAGTTTTCTCTTTAGTACTTAGACACACTAAACTATAATTTAGTGATAGGATTAATTGTTTTCAGTACGTTGTTCTTCAGAATAATTGTTTAATAACAAATGTGTAACGAAATCCTAAAATGGAAATTAAGTAATAGAAACAAAGCTATTTAGGTTCACTACAAAGAAGACAAAAATACAACAAGGAAACTAAATTGATTTAAAATCCTTTATATACAGAATTTAAAGTAGAGTGTAGTGCGAGAGGAGACAGAAAAAGAAGTAGTAAATACGAATCGTATTGTGGTTTCTAGTATATAGAGTGGTGTGTCCAGTATTTGATTCCTTTGTGAAAAGTCAGTCAAAGCCAACTCTATATTGACACTAAGGAATCAAACCAATAACATGGAAAATAGATGGACAGAGGTCAGTCTTTTCTATCTAAACCATATCACGCGTCAAAGAATGCCAACAAGCCCAAGGAAAAGAAAACATACAGCGATAGGGAGATGGTCAGAGAATTGTTTTTGTCTGTTTAGAGGAGACACTATTTGTGAGTTTTCAGACGCAGCGTCGTTCGATTATCCGTATTTTCAGTTTGGGCTATACGTATATATATATATATATATATAGGTGGTGAAGCCGTTAAAATATGTGCTTGTAGTATGCGGTTATCGATTATAAAGTAGTGGCAAGGTTGGGGGCTCATTGAAAATCCAACCTTGAAATATTTATGCAACACATAAACACGCACAAAAATGGGATTTAATAAAATTCCCCGTCAAATGCCAGCGGAAAATATCCCAATAAACGCACAAAACAAAATGATTTCTCCGTGATCCCTACAAGAGAGCATCTGGTGGGGAATTGTGCTTTTTTAAATTAAATTTTCGCGCAAAGCAAATTAGGAAGAAGAAGCAAAACTTGGAAAGTGGTAAATGAATAAAATTGCCATAAAGAAGGAAAAAGTGTGGAACCTCTAATTTTCTGTGACACGAAAAACCGTTCAGACATTTCAACTTATGAAAGTCGGTGCAAATTCCACGGCTATCCCAAAGCCAAATACAATGAAAAATTCATATTTGACTCGCACTAACTAGGGTCACCATTTGCATTTTTATTATATTGGCTTCTGCCAACCTTCTCGTTTGTTTTCTCTTGTCTTTTCTGTGTTTACCCAACAATTGACAGATCCCAAGGTTAGCTAAACACATACATAGTACACACCCCTTGAATTTTCTCCTGACTCCTATATGGCAAACATAAATACACTGTATAGTAAGTACGTCAGAGATGAGCAAGTTTACTGTTGGTTGGTTGTACGCAAGACAATGAAATTATCTAGATCTACTGGATACATATTTACATTTTCCGATAACGTAAAGTTTGCAACAACGATTATTAAATTTACTGCGCTACTCTAAAACCAAATAGATTTTAACCCAATAAATATTTTTTCTTATTTCCTACACTGGTACCTACATTGTGTATTCTTTCAATTTATGTAAATAAATGAACGTGTCGGTTTTTATTAGGTTTTCCATGAAATTGCCAGCAACTCCCACATACATACACACACCTCTCACCGCACGAATTCAAATTGTTATATAACCCAACAAGGTATACAAATTCACATGTTGTCAATATGGTTCACGTGAATATGTGTGTGTTGTTGTGAAATTCAAGGCACCGTGCCTTGGAGAATAACTGCAAAGGAAACTGAAATATACGAGCGCCAAGGACGAACAACGGAGAATTGGAAGAAGAGGTGTGAACTCGGAAACGTGATTCTGATCCCGGTCGACTTTAAACTATAAAAGTGGATCCTGTAACGGGGCGGTAAATAGTAGAAGGGTTTCAACCACCCCTACACTACCCCCGGGACCTGGACTGAATCCTGAAACATTTCTTGCGTCAAGGATAACTAACCAATGATTTTCAAAAGCGATTTCGTATCCCCATAGGTTCTCAGTCTCACACACAAGATCAAATTCTCATTTTCGTTCCAAGATAAAGTATTAGAAATATTGCCAGGGCACTTTCTTCTAGCAGACAGTTTATAATATGATGAACGACTAACGCGCTTTCAATTATTTTGTACAATTGGACAAAAAGACAATTATATTATCTCGCGTTCCGAATCACTTTGACATGATGAAGGCGCGCACAAGCAGAAATTATATACCGGCGGCGGTGTTGGCATGCTGCTCCTTCAGGAGAGAGTGTGCAAAGAGGGTGGAGTTTAATTGAGTAAACTAAATTGATACTCATTGTGTACCTAAGCAAATTTTCTAAAGTAAACGATATTAACCCGATGTTTAAGTTATACCGTAGATAAAGAGTTTTCCTTAAAGTGAACCATTGTTTAGTTTATAAAAGGTTATACTCCAGTTTGAACGAGGCACCGTATTATGAATGAGAAAAATAGGTAACAGTGTCATTGTTTTCGAGTAAAAAGCTTCAGCGATTTTAAATTACTTAGCTTAAAGTTTTATAAGCTCCATTATGTTTACTTATACAGCACTGAGTTTTTAAAGATATATTGTTTGTTAAAAGCCACCACCCTCGAGCTATAAAATGCAACAAAAGTACGAAAATTATATCGATGGAGGCGATAATAAGTTTTTAAGTTCAGTTTATCATAAGCAAACGAATTAGTTTTATTATCTACAAAAGTTTTACAAGTTTCGTTCCATATTTTAAACTTTTAAGCACAAACAAATTATTGCCCTATATTTCCTGAAAAAAAAACCTTCAAATTTTCGATAATAGTAATATCTACGATAATTTATTTATAAATCTTATCTAGTGATTCGTAGACCGTTTATCGAGTACCGTTTTTTGGAAAAACTATGACTTCTTGGAAGAACTTCGAAGATTAAGACTGTGTTAAAACCGACACCCATCATAATTCTCTTCGCCGTCATAAAAAAATCGCCCAGTTTGCAGCAATTTCCTTTGCACTGTACATTTTATTTTACGGTAAGTGTTGAACCGCGTCGGAATATTGCCCATTCACCAGGAATATGCGTACATATGCACACATGTTTAATGAAACATATTGCCCATATTTCAAAAATAATGCCTTCTCGAATGCCCCGCTTAGAAACGCATTAAGCCAAAGGGTTCAAACCGCACCATCAACATCTATTGGTTCTACTTTCGTACTGTCCCTCGAAACTTTTCGTGTAACGATCCAGGTCACAAATACACCATCACGGGTCAGGGAACTCAAACATCGCCGTTGACGGTCAACCCGACTGATCCCTAAACGCGTTCGCCCGGTTTTTTCACTTGTGATGTATTGTTTTCTTGTTTTAGCGAGAGGCAGCAGAGGAGTGTTTTTATAGTTTTTACGCTTGACGTGTCGAATTTCGTACACACTCTCCAGTTGGAAATGGGGTTATTTGATGCATAAAAGGAGATGTTGAGTTTTGTGTGCGTCCCTATCAAAGGTGTAGCAGTAGGTAGTTTAGTTCGCTCTTATTTCGGCTTAAAGGGGAAATTAAATGTCTTCGAAAGTTTCATTTTAAAAGGAAGTGGAAGTGTCTATCACAGCACACACTCAGCGATGTCGTAACATTAGGTTTTACGCAGTTTCACGCGTTTAATTTAATAACAATTGTAACGAGTTTCTGAGGCTCTGCAGGAAATTGCGTCGTGTATGCGTCAGGAACAATTAAGCAATTTATTAGCATATTATATCAGTTTTTGCTTTGGGGTGTCTAATTTATATTATATGATGTTATTATAATAGGTATTGCCAGAAAGGTGAAAGTTCAGCAATTTGAATGTTAACAAATTTTTGGACAGTTTAGCATATTTTGATTAACAGTCTTTTGGTATTATACATAATAAGTTTTATTATGCGTCAGTAACAAATTAAAATTCAGCATTATGTAAAATTATGTATAAGGCCATTCAGGACTATGTTTTTATAGGATGTTGAAGATTAAAATATTATTAAAATAGAGGCGGCGCTAACTTGATTCGCCGCTCGCATGATGGGTTAAGCACTGTTTTAACCCAACCAAAACGAAATTTCCTTCCTTTCTCAATTTCCATCGCGATAAGTTCCTCTCCACCGTCATCGGTGTCGTCTCCTGTGGTGCGGCATCGCTCGCACGTGCAAGTGTGTATCTTTAATCAATACACGTTGAGACCACTCGACATTTCCAACGGAAAACCCGCACACTATATCGTAATTCACAGGGGCACGATTTCACAAGCTGAATTTTATAACGGTTTTTGTACGTTTATAACTCTATTTGCTTAAAGGTTGTATAAATTTAAGGACACCCTTCAATTAATGAACCAATTAAATTTATTTTCCGGCCTCCCCGTTAATGCGCCTAATAAAATACCTTTCCACCATCATCAAATTCTTGCCCAGTTTCAACAAGACTAATTTAGATAATTTGCACTTAAATGCTAATTAAAATTATTAGCAAGTGGAGGAGGATGCTGCACCGGAAAATCCGATGTAAATACAGACCGCATGTATGCTTAAAACTTGAAAAGAAGCCGCGCGCGCGTTGCCACTGAGGCAATTACACCCTCGTAACTTGACTTTTTACATATCTTTTTATAGCGCTATAATTTCGCTACAAGGCTTTAATTACGCATGATAATGCATCTTGTTCGTCGAGGTGTGTTAACGGGCGACCCGGCAGCAATAGTTGCTTGTTTTATTTCGGTGGTTGGTGTGGTACTTGGCAATTCTTCATTGTGCTGTAATTCAACTGAAGCTATAACGAAAACAAGTAATTGTCTAAATTGCCCTTGCACTATGTTGTTAGCTGTGACACTTTGTTTGCATTTAGCATGTCACCTACACCACACAACGGTCGTATACTTGTAATCTTTATGAAATATTCAAGGCATTAAATCGTTTATTCTGCACACCCGAGGTTTAATCTAACCGTTTTACCACGTTTATTATATGCATTATTAATAGGTATTTTATTATTTTTCATTTATGTAGGGGCGACATAAAAGTAAATCCTACATTTTAAGGGATAAAATTTTATGAAACCCGATTTAAATTCTCTATAAAAATAAATGAAAAATGAGGATATCACATTATATTATATTATTTATATAAAGGCACAACAAAATTGGAATTGTAAACTTGCCGGATTATATAAATTAAAAAACAAATTCATGGCTTAAGGTATTAACTAAAGTTTTAAATACAAAATGTTATGTAATTTTCTAACCTTTTTTGTCGACGCTGAGAATATTTCCATGCAGCAGCTTACCTGAAACAAAAAATAATTTACCTAGCTCAATTTAAATTTGAAAATTATTAAAAAAGTTCCAAAATATTTATCAGCTGAGATAATAGCTCGTATGTGCTTTTTCATTTCATGTGGGTTGAGCAGTGACTAGAGGTATACAGGGTTCCAAAAATGCCAATCTTAATCTTTGATCTTTCTTCTATTTTTCGTTTTAAATAATAATCATCAATTTGAAAATTACATTTAAATTGATACCGGCTCAACCGCCCAAATTTTAAAAATTAAATTTTAAAAATCAGTATATTTAAAGTCAAATATATAGCATATAATATTTTTGGGAAAGCTTAAAATTTGAGTTCTCCATACGTTTTTTATCACATGGTGATTTTTTTTCTATTTTACACCATTTGTCACTTCTTTCGTTATAGTGTTCTTTTGAAATTTTATTTATTTCTACTGAAATCACCTAAATCTATGATATAATAAATGAAATTTATTCAAGCATTATTTTTAACTACTCCTATAAACAACATCTAACAGCCAAACGACTTAATTTGTTTTATGATTATTTAACATTTAATAATAGTTTTCCAAGCAGTCATTAACGTTCACGATATTCGCATATGACATTATCGTCAACTCTATGATATTACCGCCATATTAAACTAATTTCACGAGGTAAAATCTGATAAACGGCTGGAACATTATAGGAGCAACGAGATTTTAGATGTAATATTGTTCTTACAACAGCTTTTACAACTTTCCAACAAAAGCAAAGTATGTCTCTTTTGATATAAGATTAAAGTCTTGGAAATACATTACTTTACCTGTCATAAATTAGTAAGTCCTATGTAATTAACAAGACGAGGCAAAATCGATTGTTCTAGTTAAATTGTTATTAGACGCTAATAGTATATACTATAAGTTCTTAAGACTTTGACTTGCAGGAAACTTAATTGTTTTCTACGGGAAATTTTCACCGCCAATTAATTACCAAAACCGAACCTTTATCATTTTAAATTCAGCTGGACTAATAAATATATTACAGCCGCAATTCAATTATGGGAAATAATAATGTAGCCGTGCTGGATGAAAATTACACAAATGTAAATAATGCATGTGTATGTGTGTGCGTTCAGTTCATTAAGTAAATTATGTGATAGTATTATTCAGATTGGTTGAATATTTATGAAGGTGCATCGTAATCAAAATGTGCAAACCAGTTAATTAATGAAGGATCTACTAATTGAATTAATCCTTTGAAGTTCTCCGCAAAGCACCTCCTGTGTTGGGAGGCACCAGGTTGTGTTGGATTGCTTTAATAAACGACAAATTCCCAAATAAGACTCTAATTGAGCGGAAAGCTGTTTATTTCATTTCCAAAACATGACTTGGTTTATACACTACAAGTGAACAATAACACAATATACGTGATAATCTCTGGGATTAATTTGGAATGAAGCGGTTTGAGTGAATTGTTTTTTTTTTCATTTAATTCCAAAGTTCAAAGGAAGTTCTCCTGTTGGGCACCAGAAGAAAATATACAATTTCTCTTTGTGATGTACTGTATAATATGAAGCGAAGTATTCGCGTTCCAACAATATATCATAGAGAGAATAAAAAATTCGTTTGCATTTCTCAGCTAACCATATTGACTTTTAATTTTAATATTTGATTTCCATCCGTCGTTCTATGCAAACTATGTGCATAACATCAAGGAAGAAATTACATTAAGGGACTCTGTGGGGCCCCAATATAAAACTAAAAGAACTCGTAGGTACACACATATCCGTATTTATTTTTCGCTAGTATCCGATGTGAACTGAATGTTAAATACATCGAGAATATATTTCACAAATTGTTTGCTTACTTATTTTATATAAAATATTTAATTTCGTATTCCTTCAAATTTTATAGGATTGAAAGCAACTTACGGGTCAATAATTTTAATTTGTAAGCGCTCTACTAGTGAATTGGCCTAAAAGCCAACATCCGATAATCTTGTTTCCATCACTGGCCCATATTGTTACGAGATTTTCCGATAAAATCATATTATTCGTCAATTTTATTATGTTATTGCGGAAAAAAATTCAATTTTCATGCAATTTTGTTAAATATTGGCAATATCTACCTGCCCTGCAGAATGGCCTCTAAAAATATTTACAATTTAACGGGATGAAATTATTCGGTTTGAGGTGGATGACAGAGGTAAATCCAAATGAATTGATGCAAAATGCGCTCATTTTTCATCGGGGTTAAAACGAACGTTATTAGGTTAGATCCTTGCTATTATATTAATTTTAGGATTCTACAAATCAGAGCTTTATACAAAAAATAATAATTTTTTTATAAATATTTATTAAATTTTGTCCTAACCTGACTTATTCTGACTTAGGCGGTCCCTTCATCATCCAGTTAACTTTAACTGACAGATAAATTTGTGTATTCTCGTTGTTGTAACAACTGTAACTTCTCTGAAAAAAAGTTAATCAAATATAAAAATTGTATTACAGGGTGTCTCAAAATTAAGGCATTCCGAGTTCGGAGCGTTGTAGGGGATACCCCTTGGAGTAAGTAAAAATGTACAGAACATTTTTTTAAAGTACTCCCTACAAGATATTCGTCTCTTAACTTTGTTTAATACGGCAACTGCTCATAATGCTTTTCGCACCTTTTCGAACCTCAGTTGGAAGCGTTGCTAAGATATTAGAATAATGAGCCATGTTTATTGAAAAACCCGCTTTTTTTGACAGAACTTGTCAAGTAAAATTTATTGTTGGCGGCCTTCTCCCAAGCAACGAAATAATATTCTAGCCTCGTTGCCGTTCCCTTTTGACCAAAATTTGCGAAAATTGAATGTTTTTTTACTCCGTGTTAAAGCTACTTTTTCAAGATTTTTTTTTATTGTTATTACACATAATCATGCTCATAATAAATAATTATATACTCCAACATTCATACCCTTTATTTGAAGATAACTTAATGCAAAGTTTGTATCTTCAGACCTCTATATCTTTGTAAGGAGAGGTCACCGAATTTTTTAACGATTTTTCTCTTATTCCTGGTAAGATCTCCTACAACGCTCTGAACTCGGAATGCCTTAATTTTGAGACACCCTGTATAAACCTTCAATCATTTTTGGAGATAGTGACGTTGATCTTTTAAGTCTTACTACCGACCTTTTACAAATTTAGTATTTTAATGATAGAAAAATCCGCATTTCCCAACTTTATAATTACAGTTTAACAACATAATAATTTTGTGTTTTACTTAAAACAATAGCTGTGGCAATCATCTTTTTGCAATGGAACAATATAATGTCCCACTGTATTTACGTACGAAATGATATCTCCAAACTGCCACTGATTATGAAACACATAGTCATGAAAGCAAGTAAAAACAGGACCCGAGGGCTCGACCAGTATGATTAATAGCTATTAATTAGGAAGGATATCAGGCGAGCCAGTGGGAACACCCTGCTCAAGCCTACGGGAGTTCCAAAACTTGCCCGGCATAATCGACCCCACCCCCCCAAAACACCATCCACCTACTACAGCTCTACACACCCTCATTATCAGATTCCTCACGGCTCAACTAAGTAATCGGACTTTCAGAGACGGACACTTTAATCACGTGTCTCAAGGCATAATTAATATCTCGAGATAATTGGAACTTGCACAATATCCCACTTCAAGTTGTAAAACTGGGTTTGATTGTACGCGAGCGGCGGGTTTACGAGTGTATATTTGGAATTGTTCCCAACCTGCCCTCAGGAATCACCAGGACACAGAGCGGGAGTTGTATAGGCGAAGGTTTTGCTATAACATTTAAATGCGCTGTTCTGCTAAGTATGTGAGGTATCTGGAATGATTTATAACTTTTAGTAAATATATTCTTTGGTTGGTTGGTTTTGTGCATGTTTCCGGTTTTTCGAGGGCGCCTATCGATTTGAACGTGTTTATTTGTAGAGCAGTTACAAATCATTCCAGGGCAATCCGTGGGAGTTAGGCGAACGATTTTTCACCAGGTGATTTAGTTAAAGTCGAAGGGAGTAATAGATATCTAGGGAACCATAGGCTGTTCGAATTACACTTGGAATTTGCCCTGTTTTACCCGAGGAAACCCTTTGTGAATCCATTATTCTACACTAACAACCAATTATTGGAATAATTCGTTATCCCATGCAAAACGATTACTTAAATTGCATGGACGATGGTAAATAAATTCGGTTTCACCGGCTGATGCATCAAAAATATATAATAGATAATTATTATACCTTTTTTACACTATAAATTTATAGATTTTGATGTTATTATTTAATTTTGTACTGTTTATTCAACATATGATATATAAATATAAGACTCGTATAATATTTGAACAAGTGTTAATTAATTTCATGCATTAAAAAGCCTAAATAATATAAAATAAATATTTACATATTAATAAGTCAAATAAATATTTGCGTTGCACAAACCCATATAAAATTTATTTCAGTGCGAACAAAAATGTATATATTTCATAAAATTTCCACTGTGTACTGGATTAATATTAAATAGGGAAACCCTTAGGGCACAACATCAAATTACGTACATCATACACAATTGACAGACAAGCTTCTTCCTCTTGGCATTATCACCTGATCCCTGCAATTGTCTGTTATGACACATTATAACTCGCAGCTAGAATTCCAGTAGAAAATTACCTGCAAGGTATGAATTGCTCTTTGGAGAGAAAACTTATTAGTCGGGAGACACTAAACGAATATTTGGATTAAAAATTAGTTAGCTGGTTATGGACTAGGTTACGAATGGGTTCCACATAATTAAATTTTGTAAGTTGTGGTTGAACTGGTGTAGATTTAAATTTCAATAATTTTCAGCAGCTTGGTTAAAGTTGATATTTAAATTCTGTAGTTCGAAATATCTTTGTGCTATGAGGTTAGGTTAATAAGAAGGAGATGTTTCAAGAAGAACTTAAATTATTTTAAAATAAGTTTGATTTATTTATTTAACTTTAACTTCTCTTTTACATTTTATTTCGAAAGTAGTATTTTATCCAAAACTTTCTCTATGATTCGCTCTCCATTACCCCTGCGACCCCCCAACCTAGAGGTGATAGGTGTACAATTTTTTTCTAAACGCAAACTTTAATTTAACCCCAGCCTGTCTCTTGTGTAGATAAGGGACCTGAAAGAAACCGCTCTCCGAGGAAAATGCTGCTCGGGCACAGAAGCAGCTCCTGCTATTTGAGTTGTTAATTTAAAACGCTACCAAGCAAGTTTTAGTTAACTTTCTAGTTTTGTTTAATTTACAAGTTAAATGTAGTTTGTATCCTAGGAGTTTTTCACTTCTTTTTGCCACGTTACTTTGCTATGAAATTACGTTTTATGATAGTGTATACAGTTGTACACTAGTTACATAGAATATGCTAATTTTTGTCAATGCAGGCTACGTACTTACATACAAAAGTTTTTCAATTGGAAAATGCGTCTGAAATGCAAATATTTATTTTAGCGATACTTCTTTTACATTTCCAAGTAATTTGTGTGATTCTACTGCCGACAGGTGTAGGTAGCATTGCCTGGTTTAAATTCCCCAAAACAATTTTCTGTAGTGCCCGTCATAACAATATATTTCGCAAATAAAGGGTACTGCCCGTTCATCACCGTAATGGCAAAGAAACTACCATGCCGTCACATTAGCTCGGTGTATTCTGAAATTATTTTCATGGCCAAAGGCGATCGAGGCCATAACAATAGGCTGGAAACGGTTCTGTGCCGCTATATGGCATAGTCATTTGAGACTGTCGTAAAAAGTCAGCGTGATATGATGGCGAAATTTTCATTGGGTGGATTTAAAAATGTGCCTAGGGACATGTTATCATCATACGGGAGAGACTGGAGAGTTCGCTCTGGTTCCATACATTTACATATGCAGATATGTAATACTTGTTTTAAAAGAGAACGAAAATAGCTATGATCACCATAGAGAGACTGAATAAATGCATTTTCTGTTTGGTTCTTTTTGTTGTCCAACCATCACACAATGAAATAACAGACAAGCACTATAAAAAAACGACAACATTTAATTTTATTTTGCTGAAATCGCATCAACCGTTTCCTAATTGTAAACTAAATATGCATTCAAAACCGGGCGATGCATCTAAACGCTTTATAACTAGTTTAGTAACATGATGAAACGTATTAAAAAGTTTTTTATATGTAAAACTTTTATAATTTGTTGTGTAATTAGTTTATTTTTTCGCTTGTTACAACACAGAGCGAAAAGTGGGGCATTATATCTACCTGGTTGATATTACAAAGAGATATCATAGAAAAGTTGCGAAATTTGCATAGTTATCTAGCCATCTAGCATAGCTATCTCGAAAGTTATCTGCATTGATATAGGTTTAGTTTTAAAAATACAAAAAGCAAGTTAGAAGAAAAAAAAATTATATTTTTGAGGACTGATGGTTTAGTTACTCTTTATGAAAAACGTTTTTTGTGGATATTTTAGTGAATTAAAAAAACGAATAAATTTACATTAAAAATGTCTATTTTATTTTTAATATCAAAGTTACAACATTTTGAAAAGAATAAACTTTGACACCGGCGCATCCACCAAAATTTAAACAGCCTTATTCTTTATTGTATTTCAACTATTTTTTATATTTATAAAAAACTTTTATAATTTATTATGTAATAACTTTATTTTTCGCTTGTTCCAACACAGCATTATATCTATCTAGTTAATACTCGTATAAGGTTAGTTTAAAAAACTAACATTAAGAGTAATAAAAAAATGATATTTTTGATGTAAGATGAAAAAGTTTTGTGTGGATATGAAAGCAAAATTCAAAAAAGGGTTGAATTTACATTAAAAATGTCTAAAAAGTTTTCATTTTGTGTTTCAATATCACAATCAGCTTGAAAATTGATTTTCATAATATTACCACCGGCGCACCCACCAAAATTTAAAAGTTGTAAATCTTTTGCTATTTCGACTATTTTTTATATGAAAAAATAAATCTCTGCAAATTTGACTTTTCAGTACTTTAAAAATTATATCCAACTCTTACATTCCATCTTTTTTTAGACCAATGCAAGGTAATTGAATAAAAACTGTAGCAAAACACCTAAAGCAACCTCTTTAGGCAGTCTTTACATAAAAATGATGCAATCATTGTGTATATCCCGCGTGCTGGAAACAAGAAATGCAAAGGCAGAAAGACGATACACGAGTAAACTTTGTGTAATTGAAAGATCGATCTTGGAAGGCGGGAGCGATGCCGAAGCGGCAAGAAGTTGATAGTGATAGATACACTCGCTTTGTTTACATCTGAAAATTGTTTTCCCGGAAAATAAAAAAAAATCTATTCAATAAATGCTCTATAGATGTATAGATCGACAAAAGAACTGTTTCATGGGTGCTCAATCACCAAAGCAGATGGAAAAACTGCAGGAGCTTGATTTGGCTTTTGAAAATTTAGAAAATTACGCGACATATCGAAGAACATAAAACTCTCTTTAAATTAGTTCTAAAGATATACTGGGCGCACTAGGTATAAAGAAACAAAAATTCAAATCATATTGTTAAACCCTATTACAGGAATAAATCTGGCATTTATTTTGTTCACTTTATACGAGTACAACAAAGGAACGTATGCCACTCCATGCATTTACATATTTTATATCATGTCGATTCTATTCTGACTGTTATTGCTCGACAATACATTTCAATATGTTTTTTTTTACAGTGAATCTTTAACAACTCACTTTTATGATTGATGCAACATGTTAAATAATAAAACCAACCATTGTGCTGGTGCAAAAAATTTGGCTCCGACTAATGCACAATTTAATTTGTTTTTGTAAAAATTATAAACCCACGCAAACCATCACCATCGTCACAGCAACATTATAACGAATTTAATTTTCCAAACGGATGAAATTAAATCTGATATTTATTTTCATAAAGCATACAAGCAAATAAATAATACTTATCTACTCAGCGAAAATTCAATTACCTGCTGTAGTATCCAAAACACGGAAATAAAGGTTATTCGTTATATAAGGTATTCCGGGGCGCACACACACTTATTCTTTTTGTTGGAATTATATTTTAATCCAAGTTCAATGTTTGTACAGGCACCAGAACAAACCTGATGAATAATTCCCTGTTTTTTCCTTTAATACATAATTTATTTATGTTTTTGTTGTTTGAGTTTAATTTTCTTTTTTAGATTTAAATTGCTGCAGAGTAATTCGAATTTGGTTTGTTTTTTCGCTGTAGAATTGATGATGACGTAAAACTTATTTATATTAGCTTTAATCCCCCTGGTTCCACCCCCCAAAAAAGCAAAGTTATATGGCTTAATAAAAAAGAAAAAAAATACTTTGCAAGCAACAAACCCACACACACACAGGAAGTAAGTAAATTTTGCACAGTAAGTATTTTTAAAGTAGGCCCATAAATTTTGGAATACAATCCATTACGTTAGGAGCAACGCAATTTAAAAGAAAAGTATACTCTCGGTTGCGGAAGGAGTGCTATGCTCAAACAAATTATTATAGCAGTACATTAAAACAGAAACTACCAGTAATTTGTAAACATTTCTTCTTACATTTGCATAATAAATAATATTCAATTAGTTTTGTTTTTCATTGGACAATCTTAAATAAGCCTTAGGGGTTGATTTATACGGAAAACCGTGGAAGGGGTTTAGTAAAATAAAAATATGAAACGCCGCAAGTTTGTAAAGCCTTTATGGTAATTTCTTGTAGGTCTAATGAAAGTAAACATCGCATAAAAAATAATGCCTACGCACACCCCCCATCGTCCCCTCCACAGCCTAACGCACCTAAACTGGATCTGCTTATTGTTATGACGGAAAATAAAATAAAAACACACCGTCGCAAAAGTTTTCATTGTGTGAATGACAAAAACTGGAAAATATTAAGCTTTAAATGAAATTTATGACCGGGGGTACACAATGTACGTTACACCACTAAATTTTCAGGTGTACATGCAGAGATTTTCGCTGCTTAGTTTTTGTCATAATATAGCCAAAGATTGTTTGGTGTTTTTTCCGTGCTAAAAAGGGATTTCAAACTTGATGGAAGTATATTAACCTTGTATGTGATGTATATGTATTCAGTTTGGTTTACTACACAAAAATTCCTGTAGCCGGATTTCAACACTTGATGGCATCACGCGGAGCTTTGCTGTTTACGTAAGGTTTATGTTCGACTTTATATGCCCGTTTAGAAAACAGATTACGTAAATGTTTCACAAAATTATTACCAGCTGCAAAACACTTAGATTTAAAGACTGGGGATATGGGCTACGCGGGCAAAATTTTAATTTACAACCCGTTCCATTTACCAAAACTGGAAAATATAAACCGTTAATGTGGAAGTGTATGGTTTGGTGAATAAGTAGAACATGGAAGAAAATCTTCAATAAAGAGGAAACATATCGTAATGAGTGAGGTTATATAAACAAAACAATTTGATAAAGCTGATATAAAGCCTACCTACCTCACTTAAAATTCAGGGGAAATCTTCGGCTTGTTAGTTCTTTATTGATTTTAAAGCAACTTCTCCCACACACAAAATAAAATTTTCCTGCATGAGATTTAAAGAGCCTTTAAATACTAAACGAAATTTCAATGTTTTATTATATTTTTTCAGCTAATTAGTGAAGAACATAAATACATTATCCTTTACACATATAGTGTTAATCTTTTATATAATTTAATACAAATTATATCTAAAACACTGAAATATAATATATCGTTAGTGTGATGTTCGTTTATTCTAATATAAATAATTAAATTAATAATATATTTTGATCTATTATAAAATGTATATCGTATAAATTAGGCAATTATTTTATTAAAATTATCGCAGTTGGTTTAAATATGGTAATTAAACAAAATGGAAAAACTGCCTGTAATTACATTTAAACAATAATTTTCATTAAAAGCACCAATATATCATTTTAACCGAAATTCAATTACTCCAGGGTGACATTTCCTGATATATCGTTTATTTCGGGATTATCTCAGTTAAAAGGTATGGGAATACCGCCCAACTGGCTGTTGTATAAGCACAACAGGAAACCCACTAATATCTAATGAAATTATACAATTACTTTCAGTAAAACCACACGTGGGGATAAATTTTTTATAAAACACACACATTTTGGATCATTAGTGGTAGTGGATTTAAATTCTGAAGTGCGAAACTGGATACAACGAGGGGCGAACCAAATAAATCAATGTTAAAGTGTTCTTAAGTTTATATAAAAAGCTGATAGTCGCTCGATTGAGGAGCAGCGTAAAGTTTTTCATCGTGACTGTGCCGGAATCGGACTGAAATTTCCTGCCGACATGTGGTTTAACTTCAAAGTTTACTTCTTATATTTTACTGAATGTTAGTGTGTGTCAGTGGAAGATGAAAATATATACGAATCGCGTATTTTTGAATAAGTTTCCAACCCAGAGCTTTATAGAGACTTTAACTCATACACAAACAGTTTCATATTTCGCCATGTGTATATATGTATATTGTATGATGAATTTTTTATTTGGTGTACGTATCCCAAACTTATAATTGTGTTCTTAAAAACTTTTTAACTATGTACATTTGAAAATGGAATTGAAAATGAGTCAAAACTCAAATAACAACCCATAGAAAATAAATTGTTATTTTTACGACGTTTACTCCTAGTACGCCACGTAACATAGAACAGAAATTTAGTTACAATTGGACCGAAATTTCGACCATAAATTAAAGTTTGTGAAAGCTATAATAATAGCGAAATATCTGTGTAAACTTATCTAAATGTGTGTAGTAAAAGAAAATGCGACGTAAAACTTTAGAGAGGTAAAAGCTAGAAACGCCCGACAAAGTTCCATTCAGGCTGAAAGTATCGCTAACGACATTGCCTAATCGTACCTTGCAACCATATACACTGATTACAGGGCAAATATCGCCAAGGAAATTAAGTTTTTGTTGGAAAATGTGCAGTTTAAGCTGCTATAATCACCATTATCGACGGATATTGAAGATATGCTTAAGATTATATAGCTATTTTAACGTACATTAAACATTAGCTTATTTGGAGTTTATATGAACATACGATGCGCTATCGAATAAGCTGATAACGTAGATTGCGAGTTCATATCATTTATGATTTTAAAACATGGAAGGCTGAATATGCATCACTTAAAAAAACTTGAGTACAACCTCGATTTTCAAATTTTGGCGGAGGCGCCAGGAAATATTAGTCAATAGTCCTTCAGCTAGGGGTCAAAAGGTAGAAAGTAAAAGCGGGATGAGACGACGCAGTGTTTTCTGAAGGTTTTTTGGTCGCTGAATCCGAATCCGTGCGTCGTTTTTCAATAAAGTGGTGCAAACAAAAGTTATTAACAATTTATTGTGTAAAACGCAATAACTCGAAAAGTATAGATTTTACCGAGCATTTTACCGAAAAAAGTTTCAAACAAAAGTTGTTCAAAATAAAAAGACTCTCCGAAAAGGTCATATGGTATTTTGTCATAAAGTCGCTCGAACAAATGTTATTAACAATTTATTGTTTAAAACGGAACAAACCAAAAAGCATACATTTTAGGAGAGTCTTTTTATTTTGCACAACTTTTGTTTGAAACTTTTTTTGGTAAAATGCTCGGTAAAATCTATACTTTTCAAGTTATTGCGCTTTAAACAATAAATTGTTAATAACTTTTGTTTACACCACTTTATTGAAAAACGACGCACGGATTCAGATTCAGCGACCAAAAAACCTTCAGAAAACACTGCGTCGTCTCATCCCGCTTTTACTTCCTACCTTTTGACCCCTAGCTGAAGGACTACAAGCCGTTTTCAAAAAAACCATTGCATAAAATTTATCAACAGTGTTATTGAAAAATCGCTTCAAAATTCTGTAATATAATTTGACACCACAAATATACTGAAAAATAAATGTCTAAATTTGGAAATATTCCATTATTATTTTATTTGTATTTCCATATTTCAAGATTTCTTTGAATTTTTTTTCAGAAATGAGTAGGTAATTGAAAATGTACGAATATTAAAACTAAGTCATTTTATATTTAAAATTCAGCAATGATTTAAATAGCATTTTAAGAAAAATTGTCTTGTGCTTTGAGTATTTGGCGAATGCGCCAGGTACACAAATAAAAGTTTGTATTCAAATCAAAATATATAATTTTGCTATAATAATAATCGTCTATAAAAACAGGAAATTTATCAGAATCTAAAATTTAGTTTAACTACTTATAGTTTCTACAACATGATACTTGAACGCCCGTTAGATAAAATTTTTGTTATACTGCTGAGTTTATGAAAAGAGGTCAAGATACTATAGAAGATATTTTGAATAGTTAGTTTAACGAAAATATATTTAAATTCTTACCTCAATTATAATATTTTTTATAATTTTATTATCTCTATCATATACCTAATTGATATAATAAAGTGTCTTCATTACTATTTTACAGATAATTTAATTTCAGGCAATTAATTAAAACTGCAATTTTGCAACATTTTACCATTTATAACCTAAATAATCTCGACTTTGTTGCATTTCACAAACAATTTTTCTATAATTAAAAAATAAATAGCCAGAAACAGAGACGCTCTACAACATAAAAGTGACATTAGCACACATAGAACAATAAATTTGACGATACCGTAGTAGTGCGGTGGTACAGTGCAATAAAAAATATGACTAGAATTTGTGTTAACTCAGTAAATTTTGTTAACGTTAAAAATTACATGTTTGCAAGTTTTTTATATAAATTTTCATACATGAAACGCTGAAAATAGTAAACATACCGGGAGTGAGATAATTGTTATTGTAAACTGAATAATACATAAAATAAATACAAACATAAAAATATTTTTTGCATATTTCTATGTTGGTTCTATGTTTATTTTTATAGTTTATTTTTTCACAATATTATAAAACAAAGTAAACTTACATTAGTTCTGTCCCATTAGAAGCAAACAAATTCTAAGACAGTCTCAACACACAACACCCAAAAATTGTCACAACTTATCTACAGTCAGTTCAGATTTCTTCAGGTACAAACAACCTGAATGGACATTATTAAAATGAACCAGTTTCTCATAAGTTATTCTTTCTCTAGTACAACGCACGTGTTTCTCAACAACAATCTGCCAACAAAACAGAAATTCCTGCTGACAAACCTCCTTCTAACAAGTTGCGTTTGATATTTAATGTGGGAAGTTAAGGGGTGCAGATGAAGTTTATGTTTGGAACATTACAAGATAGGAAACATTTATGAGGATCATATATTTACGTCATATACGTATGGTGTGCGGGGCGCAAACAACAGAAGGACAAACCGGAGAGGGCGGCTCGTACTGCGTGTGAGCAGGAGGAACACTGGCGGCGGTGCATGCCGCCGTTGAGGTGGCTTCTCGTCAAACTCTCCCTACGCCTGCGCCCGAACTTAGCAGACGGTTGTTTTTGTTGGTGATTTATCTTATTTTCGTGTGGAAAAATTCGCCGAATTATTTGGGTTTTAGCAATTGATAACAGATATGTATGTATGGTGATGTTCTCAAATATTTTCGGTAAATTAACCATCTATCATCAACCTGTCTCAAGTTGGTACTTACCGTGTAATATTAATAATGCACCCATGGTGTTGTTTCGGACAGTATATTAACTAATAGATACTTAATCTAGCGAACCCACTTAATATTGGGTCAATTATGATGATCTCCATCGTCCCATCAGCCTATATACATTCCACTGCTTAATCAATTTCAATTATAATCCGTAATCATCTGGATCCAAACCGCAACACTCTGTTATTATTGATCAACTTTATATAACATTAGACAAAGTTTTACTGCACCTGTTGCAAGTGCAAACTAATTAGCCTGGTTGCTAAAACAGTAAGTAGTTTTGGTGGTTGGTTTTTGAAACTATAACAAATTTCTGACAGGTGGTTTTTATAAGCAATTCGAAGGGTCGCCAGAAAGGTGATGAAAAGTTCAATTGAAATGAAACAGTGAAAGTATAATGGGAGTTTAAAATTAAAATTGTTGTTGATTGGTTTCTGATAAACCGGCGATTAAAAAGGGGCTGGAGTTTCGTTAATTTTTTTGTAATAAATTTAACTGTAACTTAAGTTAGGTTAGGCAGATATACAACGATGAGTTTCTAAATTTTCAATCCAATTTTTCAAAATAAAGTTGAACTCTTCATATCACTAAGTTAGGTTACGCAGACATACAAAGATGAGTTACTGAATTTGCCATACCATTTTTCAATGAGTGATCGAAACAAAAAAAGTTGAAGTCTTTAGTTACTTGAATATCATAGACTTCCCAAGTTTTGATTTAGCTCACATCACTACTAAGATTGATGGCATCATTGCTTCATATCAATTAGAAGAAACTTCTAAGCAGATGGCAGGATTTTTTTTCACATATATAAACATTATAATAGCAAGTAAGAGCTTCCTGAACAAACTAGGCTTATAACTCGATACTCAATTTAATCGACAATCCATTTCCCTCGATATTGTGTGCAATTGTACAAGAATTTATTTACTTTTCACTGGCGACAGCTACTTTACGATGTCCTCTCCATTGTACAACTTGTTATGTTTTTATTATTGTCATTATAATCTGTATTATCATTGTACAAAGCCCTAGGGGTTTTCCAGCAGTGTATTCGTTGAACTCGAAAAGGCATCCTTAATACTACAATAGCAGCTCTGTTCATTGTTGCGTATGATATGTTATTTCTTTCATTCCTGTTTCACTTGAAGAAAAAGGACTAATAGTGCACAAAGCGCAGTAAAGAAAAAGATCATGATGGTGCGCGCCGGTGACGGTTTTCTCCATATCCACTTGGTGTAAGGACAATAATTTGGCGCGCGCTGTGTATGTGGTTAAAAAGCCCATTAGGTCCTCCAGGACGTGACCTAATTTCGTTACTTGAGTGCGTTCCTTTCCATAATGGGGGCTTTTCATGCCGCCGAACAAGCTTTTAATAAAAAAAAAACTTAAAATTTTTATCTTCTTCGAAACAGACAGGAAGTATCTTAACCCTGAATATCAGGATGCGTTATGACTTGTTTTGTTATTAGTTATGGCTTAATATTAAAAGGAAGAATGAACTATAAAGTTACACTAAAGGATAATAAATTTTTAGGTGGGTGATTTGGAGCCCGTCGTGTATTATCTAAGAAAGATTATGTTCGAGTCATCTAACGCTGACCATATACAACTATAAGCTGTACTCAACAGGAATATAATTTTTACAACATTTAAGTAATAAAACGTGGCGCGATGAGACGCAGGGCGGGGGGTTAATACAAGCGCAAAACCGTAAAATATACTTCATAAAAGTAGTCTTGTGTTATTGTGTAATAAAAACATCATAAAAATTCGCGGCGACGCGGCATGGCATCAACTAACATCTGAATAATATTGAAATTTAATCCAATCTACTATAAAGGTATTAGAATCATCAAATAATCCCCTCGCGCCCCCCGCACGATATAAAATACAATTACATCGCTTTTGATGGCCGTGAACGAAAAGGGGTTTAAGCCGAAATTTTAACAACACTACAATTGAGAATTAAACGGTGTAATTGGACATTGACAGCGACAATTGAAGCGTGCAGGAAAAGCAACCCAAGTCTTGGGGATTAGAATTGATAAATGTTTAGCACTGTATGGTAACTACAGTAAAACCCAAAGGGTGAAACCGATGTGGTGCTTTGAGGCGCGCGAAGGGAATTCCCCGCAGTGAACCCTTCCATAATGTCCATTGATCTAGGATTCTAGGAGTAGCTACAAAAAAAAAGATTCCTCAAATATAATAAAAAGATATTATCTTCATTATTTATTTAACAAAGTATTCATAATATTTTGAGAATAAAATATATATAAAATATTTTTATTTTGATAAACAATAGACTTTTTAGTATGTACAAGTGCACAAGATTTTTAGAATTTTAGCGTTTTGTTGTCTGTCCACCACAACATATTGCAACCAGTAAATAATGTTCTCATGATATACACAGTTACAAGTGGAAAACTTATTTTCCTGGTGCTTTTTAAAATACTCTCATCCTCAACTCGAGCAATATGTACAATTTGTAAAGAAATATTGAGTGCATTGTGCGATTTTCTCTTGTTAAATGCATTTGATGTATTTCCTTGCAGAAGAGCAAATTGTGTTAGCATCACAGTCACCATCATAGCGCCTGAAGCGTTCTTATAACAAAAACAAACTAAACAATTATTTAAACCACACTCATCCACCCACAGACACTCTCTAAAAACTACAATCTTTGATGTGTGTGCGTGTTGGTCTATTCCACATAAAAAAACACAAAAATGTGGTTTGTTATGTATGCTTCAGTTTTACGGTCCTGTTTCTTTCGTAGTACATGTAAATTCATAACACATTGTTTTGCGAGTTTCCGCTTTAGGTTATTAAATATTTTGGAGCACATAAAGTAGATCTACCTCAGCCTCATAACCACATAAGTATTGTGTTTAGGAATGCCGAAGGAATCTCAATTTCTTGTTTCACCACGTTCAGGCGCGCGTTAAAATCATTAGGGGTATTGGCGATAAATTTTGGGATTTTTTGGGTGGTTTCAGACAAATGGATTCGAGAACAAAGAGCCGGAATGCTTGGATTTTAGAACAATTATTATTTTGGAATTAAATATTAATATATGTAGCCCTTAAGACTTTCTTATATTTTATAGTTATTATAATTATGTAATAAAATATTTTAAAATAGAAGACTTATGCTGAAAAAAGTGGTAGATAGTTCATGGATCGGTTTTTAAAATTGTCTTAAAATTGTTTCTTTTGGTTTAATTATTAAAACTTTCAGATGAAATTCATTAAAAATTAGATTGTATTTTCATAAAAGAAATTGTTTTTATTATCATAATTTCAATATTTTCATAAAAAGCCAAAAACTTCTGATAAAGTTCCACTTCCAAATTTAATGAGATACAATTTTATCAAAACTCTTAAACGTGAAATTTGGTTGCGTTAATCCATCAAAATTACAATTTCGAAAAAAGGAACGTACCTACTTCTATAAGAAACTAAAATTGGTACTTAATACACTAGACAAAACATTTTATAATTAACCTATTATTATCATTGGTTTTCAGATAATCAGAACTGAACCCCCTATGACACATTCCTTAATTATGCAGCAAGAATGTTGCAAATATACCATTTGATTCCGCTTCCGAATTAAAACAAATACTCTTCGCAATCATTATCAACCAACATTTTCCTTGCTTTCTGCTTGGATGCCAGATAAATTATTTGTAATATAAACACGTCGTAGAGTGAACTGCTGACTTAATTGTAACATGTTTAAAGTGAAAGGGTTGGAAATCAAGTATGGATGAAATGGAAGTCCTTATTTACATATTCGACAAAGCGCTTGCAAAACGGCGTATGCCAATTAAGGAAGCAACCAACATCTCCGAGAGAATTAAACCCTGCCATAAGATAATAGACTACTGGGTAGCAAGACAATTACTTTATGGTTGTGCTTCGCGAAATATTCACTGCTTACGCTTCACTGGAATCATATTATATACATTTCATTTGGGAAAGTAGCTATTATATAGTTTATTTTGTTTATTGCGAGAGGTATGTGGAAAAGCAGGATATCGTGGTGTTAATTTATGGGTAATTGTCGATTTCAGTTGTAGGGGGGCTGGCTATATGCACCTGGGCTTGGAATTATTATTACATAGCGACTACCATAAAAATTAATTAAAGGCGACATTTCAGTTCAGTTAATATAAATAATAACTGAAACTTGATGCCTCGAGTTTGATTGTATAAAACATTTTTAAGTTTATGTTTTGAAGGATGTGATGAATTTCGAATGGAAAACTTTTTGATATACAGTTTCATTCAAGTCCAAAGTAAAGTTAAAATCAAATTATTGTCGTACACAAGGCAAGACAACAGACAATACCCGCGCGCGCGCGCCCTCGTCCTCCTGATATTCACACATAAATGTGCAAGTAATTTCCTGCAGGCGTCCTTCCGTCTTGTTTGAAATACATATAAAACTCCTAGAGAGAAACTTTGCCTCTCTGATGCTTGCACACCAACTTATTCATAACAAAATTAAACAAAGTCCAATTCCCCACCTTCTGTTCCCACTGAACACAAACTAAGTTTCTGACACGAACACCCAAAAAAAAACACCGTCACTTGCAAATAAAATTATAACATGCACATTAGTGGGAGTTGCAGCTGGATTGTCTGAGATCTTCACTGTAGCAGGAGTAATGACGACGCCCATCATACGGATATATACAGCAACAGCAGTAGCTGGAGCGTTGTTAAGTTATCTCCACGACGTCTTAAGGCGTTAGCGTCACGGAAACAAAGGGGAAATGCCGCCAGCTGAGTGGCAACCCAGAAAGTTGCCAGGTTCTTCTATATGAGAGAACGCTTTACAGCTTTTGATGCCTGGGAAAAATGTTTAAGTTGAAAAATTGTATTGTGCTGGAGCTGGAACTGGATGGCTGGCGATGACAATGTCATACTCGAGGAATTTAAGAAATTGCATTAGGTACGCTTAGTATTTTTACTGTGTGATGCAGTGAGGGAAATTAATTACCTATTTAATAAATGAATTTGTAAAAGTTCTTAAAAGGACAATAATAAATTATTTGGGTACGGAAAAATTGAGAAAAATGGCCAGAAAATCTCACAAAAAATATATTAAAGATGATACTTGAATAAATATTGCAAGAATGTATTAATTTAGAGGGAAAAGTGATATTTTTTATTTATTAATAGCATTCTGTATCACTAGACCTTATTTCGACGTCGAATAGACGTAAAAATTACCTAAATAATCTAACAAATTATTTGATCAAATCTACTGTAAATTTCTGCGTAACTTCACCCATTTTAGTCAATTTACCAAATTTCGGCGTCATCTTAACTCACTTAGGTCGATTTAACGTCATTTTAACGTCAATTTTAAATAGTTTCGAGGTCGATTTTACAGTAAATTGTTCGCTGGCCAATAATTTGTGTTAATATTAAATTAGGTCAAAATATGCGCGTACATGAAGTAAATTCAAAGATATTGTGATAAAGCTTAAGAGAAGTTGTGAAGTAGGTATAAAAAAAATAGAAATATTTAGGAAATTACCAGTCTATTTATTCGAATATTTCAATCCATTTTCGTATATCAATAATAGGAAATATAAATAAAGAGTTCTGATCGAAAACTATCATTCAAGGTGTCCTCGTAAATGAATCAATAATCCATAAATATATTCACCCACTTTTATTAGCCTAATAAAACTTTGATGCTACAAAAATAATCGTGAATTTAGAGACAACCAAGCACATTTTCGCTAAAACTACATGAACTTCTTTTAATATGCAATCATTTATTTAGTTTGAAACCGTTTTTGCATGCGAACCATACAAACTAATTAAAACTTTTAACACAAATCCGAACATCTATTTAATTTTTAATAATACATCTTCCACAAAAAATAATACATCTCCGCACATTATTTATCATATAGCAACGTTAAACAGACTTGATTAAATATTTTTGCGTCCATATACCTATGCCACATAATATAGAACAGAAAAAGTTTCAAATCCGCGAATATATTTTTAATCCTGCAGTCACTATAAATTCACGCTTGTGACAACGGATTAGCAATTTTCAATGAGTAATTCCCGGCAGATTCCCAGTATTGTTAAATGCTTTATTAAACTATACCCAGTATGTGTTCCTTGTTCCATTTTTCCGATTCGATTCCCTTATGCTTTATTTCCATTGGAAAAAAACGCATTATTTGATTAAGTGACTCGTATAGGTATGTAGATTTCATCCATTCGAAACACAAAAAAATGTTCATAAATCGTGTCGCGTTGTAGGTAACTGGGTGAATTATGGGGCAAAACAGGAAAAAAATAATGGTGGTGCAACTTTATAATATGCATTGAAACGTAAGTTATTAATGTAGTTGTGTATATGTGGTTTTCATTAGCGTCGGATTTATTCATTTACAAACCAAAATATAAACTAATTTAAAACAATGTGATAAAACAACACACGAAGCTGAATTCCCTATTAATTAATATACAGAACGCTCTAAACAAATTTCGGTGTGATTGCATGGCCAGGCATAAAGTAAGTAATTATTCCTGAATAAATATTTAAGCTTCCGGTTATATGTGTGTTAGTTGTGATTTAACCCTTCACGCATACATATGCGCGCCTCTCTAGGAGCTTGTGGTTTTAATTTAGAAAAAATACAGTTCTGGAAACGACGCTCCTCCATGCATGCGAGTATCTGACAAGTAAATTGGTTCTCGCGACTGAGATTAATCCTAACCGACAACTCGGAAAATGCAACGCCTGAGGTGTGTATGCCTTGAGGATAATTACCTCGAAAAAAAATTCGTCCTCGTATACTTATAGCTAAAATATGAAATTACAGTCGTTAAGCCCTCATTTCCATTTAATACAAACGTCTCCGCCCATTTGAAAAAATTCCTGAAACTCCCCATCAGTCCCAAACTTTAGTGCCATTAAATTCGCGCCATCAACATAGCAAAAGGAAATCATCAACAATAATAATTTCCCCACACACTGGCAAAGCCACACAAAGCTTAATGGGGGTTATTAAAACTTGGTCAGAGATCAGCACAATCCAAATCCCTAACTTATTCTAATTAAAGTGGTCTTCATGGCCCGCAATAACATTATCAAATCCATTATGCCATCTCGCTACAGCCCCCTTGCCCCCAGTTAACATTTCGTCTGTTGGTCGTAAGTCAAGATGCCCCACGATATCCTAATATTTAGATAATGAAACACAATGATGATTTAAATGATTTACTAAGGGCGGGTGGTGATTCGCGGTGATTTTCCAGGCTGATGAGGGTCTTAATGACTTGCGTGTTTAGATAAGATTGTGAGCTGCGCTAGATATTTCTGGTTAAAAAGTGGATGTTTGAAGCTGTTTCGTTGGGAATTTGTGTTTAGCACTAGTCGACGAAAATAATCAATCAAAATTGAATAAAATTTTCTTAGCACTTCTTCGCAAGTCAGGTGATAATTTACCTAAATCGTGGCAATTTAGAGTTCATTTTTTACGACTAAAACTAAAAATATTTTGCATAAAATTTAAAATATATTAATTTGGTTGGTTCTTTCTGGAAATAAATTACTAAACGGCCAATCAAATTAATGTATTTTCAATTTCCGGCCAAATATTTTTAGTTCCAATTCACACTACTAAAAATATGAAATCAGCTATAAGACAATTGTAACCAAAAAAGTTAACTACTTTGGTCAAATTTGGTTCTTTTAGAGTCAGATATTTATTTAAAATAAATTATAATACTTCTGTGTGTGTACTTATGATTTCTATATAAGTTTTTAGAATCCATTAGGTTCATAACCGCATCTTCAATTTTCCATTGTGTGTACAGGTAAAAAAATATTAAGAAAAACCACAATTTGTATTGATTTATTTAAAATGTTTCAATAATTACGTAATTAATATGTTGTATGTAATGAGTATAGGAGGCTTCTTTTATGTAAATAGTATTAGGTAATATTAACGACGAATTATTATACTATTAATTTTTTCCCGAAATTTAAATATTTAGGTTCCTAATAGAAACCAGTTATTTAAATTACAAACTTACCATTTAATACGTGTTAAATTTCCAAAAAACCAAGTGATAACACTTTAGAAAAGCATGAAATCCAGCAAAATTATCACCTTCCTCATCAATTTAAAAACCCCACGACGTAATCTCTCGTCAAAATGAAAAAATCCCCCACATGTGCATTTCTGTGATTACAGCTTAAACCGATTTGCCGAATTAGATATCTTTCCATCGCCATGTTTATTTTTTGTTAAAAAGGACAATGTGTACCGAAGCGTCCTTAAAATTTGTTTCAATTTGACCCTTATAATCCAGGATCAGGATCAAGACCTTGATTTGAGTTCGTCAACATATCTCTCAGCCTGACATGGACCCGCTGTGAGATCCTATCAGATATCCACCACAAACACCCTAAACTAACAATGGACAATATTACATTGTTCTGTCATATTGGTCATTTGTAGATTTCGTAATGATTTCATTTCAAGTGCGCAGCGGCAATTAAGTTAAATATTTTTCCAGATTAAATCTCGGAGAATAATTGGAATATAACAGAAATTTCAGTTAGGTACTATTCATCAAATTCAAACTATAAATTGTACATCTGAAAATTAACAAATAGTCGTCATAAATAACATGGTAGATCAAAGATAGGTATTTGTAAACCATTTATCTGTGGCCAGAACCTGAAGGCAAAATGGTTTATCACATCCCCCTAATTTATCAAAGAACCTCTCTGTGATGGTCTCTGACAAACAAACTAACATGTAGCCCTATTTCAGTTTTTGGACTGGTGGCATGGCATGCCACACATCCACACAAATGATTTGCAAATACATATGTACGCGTACAAATCCGGCAGAACAATGAATCGCTTGATTTTGTAATGGGCACTATTGTTCTAGTTAGGCGCGTATTTGCCTAGTTGAATATTGTTTCCGCATTCAAACCTACAAACAATTGAAAATTATTGAATTATATCTGTGTTCATTTTCTGCCAGTTTCCGAATGTCTCATTTACAAATTGTATAAAAGCTCATTTAAAAATTATATAAAACAACATGTTGAAACCGCATAGCTAGTGGAAAATGTGTGTGCGGTGGGTTTTTGTGAAGAATAACTGACGGGGTGGTTGGGGGTTTCTACTGCTGGCGATGACAGGCTGAAGGAAAATGAGCTCATTCTTTCAGACATAATTGCAAACGCAAATGTTTCGTTTGAGTTAAAACTCCGTAAAGAACCTAAGATGAAAAAATAATTGGATAGTTGTATAAAGCACTAGTTTATCCTGTTACTAGAGGGCATTAAAAAAATAGTTTATAGTGGATAAAGTGAAATCTTAGAATGTACACCTTTATGGAAATTTGTAATTTTAATTTTATTTTCGAATTTAAGCCATCTAAAAGTTATTTTGTAAAGTACCATTTAGATCGAGTTCCAAAATGAAATTAAAATTTGATCGGAGATTCCAAAAATGTCATATTTTTTAAATGGTTATTCTTCTATAATTCTTATTTGATTAGCTGTATACATACACACTTAATACCAGTGTATTTAACTGTAAAATTATTCCCAAGCAAAAAACCTCCTCTCGACACAATTCAAAGTAAACAAAACCCTGAATTTCATTTATTTGCTTTGTACTCCACTCTCAAGTGCGCTGTTAATGCTTAATGATTGCATTCTCATGCATATTGATGTTCATATAAACACATCATGAATTTCCAACGTCTCTCTAAAATATATAATGTTGTTACGACTTTATGTACGTGCATGAATATTCCCCCAAAACTGTCTCAAATTCACTGGCTTTTAAATCGTTTAAGCATTGTCAAGTAATTTATATTCATGCCATCTTAAATGGCAATATTTTACATCAGTTTTGTTATTTTTTATGCCACACCGCTATAAAGCGTTTTATAGATACTTACTTGTGTTTACTTTGGAAAATTTTGGTGGAAAAAACGACGTGCCAAATATCTAAAAACTTTTTTATTATACGAGTACCTACCTAATTGTAATAATTAATATGGACGCGAGCGTGATTGCGTGCGTGATTCAGATACATTTCCAGTAATATTTAATAGAGATATCAGTTGTGACGTTTGTGATGTCGTGTGGGAAAGATATGAAAACTATTTTCTTGTCTTGCGTGAATGTTTGGATATCCACCTACAGCCAGACGGCATAAGGCAATATTTGAATCTGTCAATTTCCCGACGAATAAAATATTAGTTTAGGTGCTAAGTTTGCTAAGCATGCAAAGGCAACCGGAACAGCCCGGATTTGCATGGAATTTTTGTCCAGTTGTTCACCCCTATAGAACACGAGAGGGCATTCGAGTGTTAACGATATTTAATCTAGTTTATGGTTTTTTTGTTCCGAGAGTTTGTTATGTAATAAGGAAATTCTTTTAGACACGAAACTGTTTTAGAGAATCGGTAATTTCCCATTATTAAATATGAATTAAAATTTATATCGATTATTATTTATATTACACAACAACAGTTAATGCATTTTTAATGGTGTAGTTGTTTATTATATTTCGAATTATTATTGTGGCAAGGATAAGATGTTATTTATTCAAAGGCTTGAATAAAATATTGAGTGTTATTCAAGACAATGAAAATACAATTTTAAATAAAAAGTATCATTATCGAGTGCATAAATAAAAATCAAAAAGATTATGTATACATTATTCAGTTTTCTGTATTTATTAATGAAATTAAATTTTGAAGGAAATCAGCACAACTTTTTCCATTTAACCTCCTTTCTATATCCGATAAGAACAAAGTATGTAGGGTCAACTTTTTTGAAAACCCCTTCCAACTCTCGCTTTTATCATTTATTTATTAATTTATTTCCAGACAACTTGCTGAATGCACCCAAACACATTCTGTTGCTTCCTGTTTCTTCACATTCATCTGTACCCTTTGTAAGTTATCTTCCATTATCACCCTTCTGTCATCAGATTTATCGCAGCCACATTTCTTGTACGTGTCCTCCTCTTTCATTCGCAAGGGTGGAATATTATATCAACGCACAAGTTATTACCAGTAAATAATAGATTTGTTTACTTTATCAGTTTTTGCCCTATATTAATACGATATTTAGCGAAAGTTCTGAAAATTTTTCTACGCAATCCTTTCAGTCGGTGTTTTAAATTCAAACCGCAATAATTGTAGTGCGCCTACAACGTCGCGTATTCACTATCTAGGATAACAATCTGACAAATTTACGTGGTGCTCGTTTTCTTAAACTCGGATAAAATACACCGGGAACATTCCTGGGATACTTATATAAGTGTTGGGCGCAGAAAACACCTCAGATAAATCAACACGTTCCTGGGGGAAGAGATAGCTTAAAACCACACCTCCTCGCCCAAAGTATTTCCCAGATTCTACAATGCTTTCTTAAAAATAAGTGCGCCGAGATTTATATGAGTTTGTTTCGTTATTTACAGATCCATTTTAGCGCGGCAACACATAAATTAGCCGCACCTTCGCGCCGATTTGGAAATTTATGGCCTTTTACACATACACATTAGCATGATTAATTCACATGGAGTGGTGAGTTTCTAAAAAGAGATTCCATTTAGTCCGCAACAGTTCTCCGCGTGTGTAATACCTTAATCTTGTTTACCCTTGAAACAATATCAATCCCAAGATAACAGAATTCCCTTCCAGTGTATGAAATCCAAAGTGGCCCAGAAGCCGAGAGGCATTCTCTCTAGTCGAGTCTCTGGAGGTCACTCTCGTACTTTCTTAATTAGTTGCGAAACTTTGTTAATTTGAGTCTTGCGTTGTCAACATGAATGCTGTACTATACTCCCACCTTCGCACACTAATTATTGTCTTTGGGACTCATATTTCAAATGAAATATATATTTTTTAATTTGTTTTTATCCACCTGTACCCCAGAAATATAGGCCGATGCCCACCACACACTCCATTACAGAAATTAATTAGCAAAAGTGCCTTCCTTGTTCGTGACGAAGGGCGGGGAGGCAAAGAAAAATATATTTTAATAATAAATTTCATGGCTTTAAGCAAAAGTCCTCTAAGCTTACTATACAAGAACAGAACACGAAGAAATATTCATCCGTTGCCAGTAAATCTTTCCACGAGAATATATTTTATACTGTAAGTAAAGCTTCTTCTAAGTTTTACTTTTAGCCCAAACTTCTTTATAATATACATATACATTACGACGGTGTGTATAACAAAACTCGAAATGTGCGGATTTACTTTGTTGTAATTTGCAGAAAACTTTATTAATACAAATAACTTTAAAACTTGCTAATGTAACCAACACGGCGGTGAATGTTTGTAACACAAGTAACAGACTTACTACAATACATTTCGTGCTAAACAAAAGGGGATGCAAATTCACTGATTGATATTAACAACATAACAACGTGTGTAGGTGAATAATTATATGGGTAAGGGTTTTGTATGCAATTTATTCACATTTGTAAGCCATAGAAACATCAAAAATTTTCTGTTAAGTTTTCTTAACTTGAGAGAAACGAATAAATTAAACATTTAATATAATAATAACTGACATTACTAAAATTCTGACTCCTAGACATGCACCCGTTCAGGCTCGCGGAGCCAGACTCTAACGTGGATGGGCCACTTTACAACTCAAAAATAAACCCTGAATTATGAAACGCCAATCTAGTTGTATAATAAAGATAAAGTTGTTGTACTGTTTACTAAATCGTGTGTAAAAAACCACATCGAATAAAAACGCGGGGCGTCGAATAATTTATTTTTCTTTCACTCAAAAAACCTGCTGATTGAAATATGTCGATTCCCCATAATACACTAAGAGGGTTATTAGCAAAGTCTGAACGTTATTCCAGCCTTTCTCTCCCAAGAGGCACATCCGTCACCCCAAAAATCCGTGATTGACTTCTATTGAATACAACGCGATTTTTACCCACAGTTTGAAACTGTTTTTTCTGGTCTAACCCCATTACTACAAGAAAAGCTAAACCCATCACAAATGTAAATTTTAATCATCCAGAGGACCGATATGCATTAACTGATATCAGGTGTGTCTTAATCCAGGGATTACCGTGTGTATACAATACGCACCACGAAATTGTAAGGATTCACCGAGTTAAATAACTTGACCCTAGATATACCGGCAGAGATCGGCTTTACATTCAAATTTAAATTTCATTAGGGGATATAATCTACTGTTTTATGTTTAGTTCATAAAATGGGGGTGACCTTCGCCTCTAAAGGGCTCTAAGGTGCAACCGATTATCAAATAATGAATGAGAATTGGGTTTTGTAAGATTTAATCGTGTATTATCCCTCGTTTTCAGCGTGTATGTCCTGAAGGCAATTTGTAAGGTGCAAATTCCTATAGCTATTCAACATGGAAATGACCGAACTAAGAGATAAACTTGGCCATGCTAATTTTATGACTCAATTTGGTGTGTAACAAAGCAGCGATGGAAAAAATTAGCGTGGTGTGGCATGTAAAACTGCAATTCCTTCTGGGCAATAACTTATCCCAAGTGAAGCATTTGTTGCTGTTGACATATAGCGTGCAATGGCAAATAATCGTGTAGATGTTGAAGAAAAAATAAATACGCTGTGGAACAAATAATACCTTTGTGACTTTAGCTCATTCCACCAAGCAGGATTAAATTTATACAAAATTGTTTTGTTATGTATAATTTAAGTGAAAGCAACAAGGGAAACGCCTGTAAACACACCCAGTTGTTTATAAAAAAAAATGGATTGAAATATAATGTCTATTACTTTTTAGTAGCATCATTCCTGTTGTCACGCCACTGCGTAAATACGTCGTTAAAACACACAGTGTGTGATGTAATTAATTTTTTTCCCCAGCAACAAACAATTTTGAGGGGGTGCAATAAATTGCACAATTTCATTTGTTCATTAAAACAACTCCAATAGCACATAGAGTACTAGTATACAAACTGAAAAGCTAAATTATGACCAACAAAATATATAGAGCCATGTAGTCGAAACTTTATTCCCAGCCAATTGATTCGGTTCGGGAATAGCATACAGATTTGAAATATTATAATTCTGGGACACGCTCCACTTTGGCTCTAATAACAATGTGGAAAACCACTCGAAATTCACTCTCTGGTGTTGTAATTATAAAGTCATTTATTAGGTTAAGTCTAATTGTAATTACGTTTAGGAAATTAATTTGTAGGACTGTGGACACTAACTTGGGCATTGTGTTGAAAGTTTTTGGATAATTTTAATAAAAGGAGGGGAATCACCGAATTATTTTTATAGATAATTTTCGGTTAAAAAAAATTTACTGTGGCCAAGTTATCGTGTGTTGAGGTTAGATAATCAGAATTGAGTCCTTAAAAGGGATCTAAATAATTAGCCTACTATTAATAAAGTGACATTTCGTACAAAAAATTGCCATAATTATTTGAATCCCCACCCAAAATCTCTGCCATCACCACATAAAAAGTTCCTGATTGTTCCCAGCTTTACAACAAAGAAAATTTCAGAAAAATGCGTCCAGTGCCAGTGGTCCAAAAATTATGTTGCTTTAAAAACAGTATGACACAATTTTTTGTATAATTTTCCATCATTTTTATTGTTGATTTTTTCACACGCCACCCAATAAAAATCGTGCATCCCGCACCCTCAGAATTTAAATATGAGTCACTGTCTACTATTTCGGTATTTCATACCTATTTATAATTTCTATCCAATTGCTGCAAATATTAAATAAATAATTGGTTATTTTACGCTATGAATTTATGAACCAAACAGTTTTCAAACCTGTGGTCACACACACACAACCGACACACCATTTACATGCAATATCTGAACATTATTAATGACTTAGCAGACAGGAACAATGCAAAATGCACTCAGTAGTAAATCACAATCCAGCACCAATGCTCAATCTCCTATCACCAGCAAGAGATGTGTACATAACAGCCCCTAATTTAAATATTTCACGGTCGTATGGGCCGCCACGCGCATTCAGCAACATCCACACACAGACACACAGCAGGAGCAAAGCCAACAGCACATTGTTTTGCAAGCGCTTTGCCGTCTGTCTGCTAGAGATGCTTTTCGGGAGGGGTTAGTGGCGGTGGCGATGATGATGATGATGAGATAGAGGGTGAGTTGGATGAGTGTTGTAAGAAGACACTGGCAAGAGTGAGGAGTGTGTGAGGGATCAGCGCCCGCCCGTCAGATGGCAGTAATGCTATACACATACACAAGGACGAATGGACTTCTAGCACCGTACTTGAGTGGATCATTAGGCTTCAAGTAAATTTTGTACAAGCTTTTCGAACACAAAAGGCGAAACATTTTAATGAACGTTGCATAGTTCCAAAGGGGTACTTTGTGTACACCTTGGGCAGGATGTGAGGGAGATTTCCTGCGAAAATTAGCACAACTGCACAGAAACGAGATTTTTCAAATCAAGAAAACCGAATTTCTTGAATAGTATGTGTTATTTGAAGACAATACCTGCATTATTTATTTAAAAAATACTCTTGTGTGAAATTAATTGATAAATTTAAATCAAAAAAATTATATTTTGAGAATCAAATAAAGAATATTTAGGATGTTAGATATTCAAACGTCAGTGGTGTGAATATACTCTAATATATCTCGAATTTGATGCTTAGAAGAAAGTTGACAGGGGTTAGCAGGATAATTAGGGTCGTTAAATTTGCTTTTGCATGTTAATTACTCCCCCTCCTTTCAACTATGATGCAATATATTAACTACACTTCTTGTAACTCTGGCCACACCAAAATCAAACCTAGATACGCTACAATTTTTCAGTTTTTCCAACATCACTCTCTACATCCAAACCCAATACACCCCATTAATAATAGATTAATTCGGATTGGAATCCCATTGACTGGGACAACATGTGTATCGAGTGTGCATTCCAACTGTGTATATATTGATCGGGTGCACGCACATCCCTCAGGGCTCTTAAGAGGGTTTTGGACAGAGGGGTGGGGTGTACAACCACCACTGACGCCCGTCTCGAGGGTGCTTACTATCACCATCACTCACCGGAATATGGGAGTAGCCGCCTGGTGCATGTACCCACCACCATCGACGAGCCCTCGTTTTCTCTCTCAGTTCCATGTTTGCACGGTACGTGTGCAATTCATTATTCATGCTTTGATAATTATCAGAACGAAAGAACGTGCTAGGAAAAATTACCCCCCACTCACGCCGGGGGGTAACATGAGGTGGTCTGGGGGTGTGCAAATAAATTCAAAAGAATTGCATGTTGTTTTCATGAGGTTAGTTTAAATATTGAAATTAGTTGTTTTTATACTAGGTGGGGTTGGTTATTAAATATCGCTTCCATTGCAGTTTCAGGAGAAATATCCTTGTCATTCAAGTAAAGCCGGTTTGGGTAAATCTATGCGTGAACAAAACATAAGGAAAACGAAACACATCAGTATGTTAAGCATATGGAGACACAAGTTTGATATTTTTTCCAAGAAAATACAGTTTTAGAGAGGGAAAAACACACATATCGCATAAACAACAGTGCATAAAAAATGTATATCATTTTTCTTTTTTGGGGCGGCGAGGCTTTAGCGTTTCGTATCACGTTTACAGGAAAAGAAAACGAGTTAAACGGTCAGCTGTCGGTGACAGACGGTCGCGCTTGGTTAAAGATACAAAAGATACAGTCGTCTTCTCCGAGGGTTTCTCATTCGACGAAATCGCTTAGTTTTACTTAGTTCATTACAGGCTTGTTATTTTCTTACGACTGGCGGTCTTCCTGTTTATTCCTGTCCGAAGCAGGACATTGATTAAAATCTCCACGAGATTCGCATTATTGTTTCCACTGGAGGTCAAATTGTTGCAAAATTATTTTGTACTTGGCTTGAAGCGACACCAAATTGATTTATCTCTAATGCATGGAAAAAATACAATAAAAATAGATACCTACGCAAACCCAATTTGCGCTGTCGATAGATACATGTCCAATTGGCATTGCACAAAAAACTATACAACAAAACTAAAGCACGAGATATCTTTTTCATGAACGGCGAGTGTAGTATCGATTAGATGTATAATATAATAAATGGCACAGCAAAGCGTTGATCCTCCTTTTCGAAACGACAGGATACCATTACAGAAATATCCTAATATTCTTGTTGTGAACATTGCATCGATAAATCAAATAAAATTGATTGCAAAGTAGACAACTGCTGTCAACAGCGCTTTTCAAAACACCAGAGGTTACAAATAGGCAGCAACGCTTTAATGAACACGATTTTATAAAGTTTGCCAAGATTTTCAATGATCGATCGTCAGAACAAATTGCATACACTTGTACACTCCCGTGCTTTGAATAAGGTGAAAAATTGCCAAATTAACTATGAATAGAATCCGGGTTCGTTGCTTTATCAAATGAATTTTATCATACAGTTGTTGGCAAAAGTTAATTTCCAGCACTTATACTGCTTTAAAACTGTAAAAGCACGCTGTTAAACTCGATAGCTTTTTTTATGGCCTGCATTTTAACAGCATTACGATCATTCACCTTCTCTGGGCTGATGGACGCGGACTGATGGCACCCTCATTCGCATATCGTCACTTTATAACACTGGTTTATCACTGTTTATAGTATGTCAAGCTATTTGATTCTATAACATACTTTATAACTACCGTCACTTGGCGAAATTTTCATAAAAATTATCATGTTATCATCATTACTAATATATTTACTACACTAATTTAGAAAGCCATAAATCTCACTTAGTTAGATTATTCATAAATAATATAAGAACAGACTTGCCCTAGGATAGACCCACGAGGAACACCCCCCGAGACGTTTCATAAATTTAAAAACATGAAACTTTACGTAGGATCGTTTAAAATATTCTTGCACCTAAATTTCTGTGGCGTTCTACAAAAATTCCCGCTTTCCTCACGCATTTATGTAATTAGAATTTAAATATAAAGTACTTTTTAATTTTTTTTTATATAAATTGGTATTAGCGGGTAATAACTTCAAAGGGGCGGATGCACATTAAACCAATTGAATTGGATTTTAAATAAGACTTGAATATTCATATCAAACTTTGCTAACGAATACAACTAACTTCCCTCGCGTTAGATGTAGATAAATAATTCAAATTGACGTGTACGTCAGAGTACTATAGTAAATTAACATATGTAAAAACAAATTTGAAATGGTAATTACATTAATGAATCACTTAAGTTGAGATATCGGTATAATTTTAAAAGCTGCAGAACTTGAACACTTAACAGGAGGTTGCTCTCTTGGTGGATTATGATGTGATAACATAACAATTTGAAATCGTATTTGCTTTATATGTTAATGTTCTCTATGCTAATCCGTTTTTTGTACATGACAAGTTGTGTTTTTGGTCGAAATGTGCATAAGTAAATTTGCCTCGAGTGCCTCCAACATTCTATTTAAGTATTCGCGTTTTGAATAATTAGGTTTGCAAGATATGATGGTGGCGGTGTTTTTGACATTTAAAACGCGTGGTGGTGTAACTATATTCCTCCACTATAGAATATACCTACACTAAGTTTGCATATTTTACTCTACAGACTGGCTGAAATTTGTAGGGAATATTGGACAAAAATTTTCACAATATTCCATTTTTGATTACCTACTGAAGGCCACAAGATTATTTTCGATTATCACATCACGTCACTTTTTCAAATTATTTTTATTATAACAAAATTTGTTTTGGAGTTCCCACAAATTATTTCATAAAGTACATGCGCTGAAAATTTTTAAATTATAGTTAAACTTATTAAAATAATCACACCATTATTTGTAACAAAATAATCGTCCATTGTTATATAATTCAAAACAAATTACAGTACCTAGTGCAAAATCTCGAATAAGGAAAAAAGTACTCAATTAACTCTATCGCGGTTGGTCAAACAAAATCACCGCGTTGGGTTTTTTTCATCATGTGGCTTCGCAAGCCGGCCGGCTCATCATCCCAGGTAACACACAAGCTCAGAGCATACCCACGTGGGGTTAGATGGTAATTTGTTGACATGAGTTTGTTATATAAACGTTAGCCGCAACCTCTACCTCCGCAGTGCTAATATACACCATCATCATCTAACATCATGAATAAAGCAGTTGTCTATTGTGCCGTGGTCGCTGTTGTGGTCCTAACTATCGTCAACGCCTATAACTTTGATGATGAGGAATTCAGTAAGCCGGCCTTATTTAAAAAAAACACAAATTAACTTTTTGGTTTAATTTCAGATCAAATTTTGGCGCGGGACTTGGAGGAGTTGCACAACTCCGTTTACACAGTGTCTCATGTGAGAGATCGTCGCGATGAAGAGGCGGTTATTATGAAGGAAAAATGTAGACCTAGACGTAAGAAGTTGTGCTGTGCCGAGGCTGTAATGGATGAGTTGCACGAAAGTGATAAGGAGGTGAAGAAGGTTTGTTTCAAGGAGGCCATGTTGAAGAACAAACAGGATAAGGATGAGAAAGTTGAGCCTAGTGGGGAGTTTGATCCGTTTAGGTGCGATAAGGCCAAGGATTACAGGAAACAAATGTTGGTAAGTTAAGGGAATTTTAGTTTTTTGAAATAATAAAAAAATTAGATTTGCGCGTTTGTGACGTTCTAGAACCAACATTCTTAGTTTTTAAACTTCTTTGATTAAATATTTTCTACAATTATGAGTTTTTAAAATCTAATTTCCTATAGGAAAAAAAGTTACTTAGCAAAAAGTTCGTTTTATGCAAATAATAACACAATATTATTTTAATCCTGTCCTAAAAAACCCCATTGATTTTTATTTCTTTCCTTTCCAGTGCGTTATGCAATGCGTCGGACAAAAGAAAAATATGGTAAGTACATTTCAAGGTTACTATAACACAAAATAAAACTAAATCACTTATATCCTGCTGCTTTTATTTTGTTAGCATCAGTTAACCGACTTGAATCCGCCACAAAATCTTTTGCAATTTAACGATATGTTACATACGTCACTTCTTTTTTACATTTAAAATCCGTCAAATAGTCAATGAAATGTTTATTAATTTATTCTGACGCATGCACGTAATTTCAAACCGTATATCTAACACAATGTGGGTATCATTAAATAATTATTAGCAATATGAAGCGAGGAAGCCTAGTTTATGAAAACATGAAAAAGTTTCAATTTGTGTATCATATTGTCGTCGATTACTGTGTTATTTTTTTATAACGGTTTTACGTGGTGAAACATGTTGCGTGCAGGAAATACAATAATACTAATATACACCTTATTTATATTTAATTTTTAATGGACATTGTTATAATATGTTATTATTATATAAAAGAGCGCTATCAGGAAAAAAATCAATTAAAATGTCATTGACACCAAATCGTCCTTTATTTCGCACAAATCCTAATTATAATCCACACAAACCTTAACGCCATTTAATCATATGAATCAATTACCCTACGACCATTACCATGATCTAATTATAAATCATTTTTGTCAGGTCGACTCAGCTGGTAATCCCATGGAAGAGGAATTCGCCTCATTTGTAAAGGAAACTTTCGCCAAGGAATCTTGGTTTTCGTCCCTGCAGGACAAAGTAATCTCCACATGCCTGGCTGAGGCCAGGAATGCCACAAGCAACCGCGGCGATGCCTCTGATACAGAATCTTGTAATCCAGCTGGTGCCAAACTAGCACATTGCATGTTTAGGGAGATCCAGCTCAACTGTCCTGCCGACCAGATAAAGGACCAGAAATCCTGTGCTCGTCTGCAGGAGCGGCTTAAGAAGCATAATGATTTTTATCCACCACCTCCACCACCACCGTTCATGAACGATGAGTAAATTTGTTTACTTTTTGATTAGTGTGTTTAATTAAATTAACTGTGTGGTTTTAAGTAATAAATAATATGTAACGAAATAGTAGAATTTTCCTTATTAAATGAGGTTTGAAATAATTTTTTTTGTACACAGTCCCTAAAATAGCTATTTTACGGACTCATTTCAGTCCATAAAATGGCTCTTTTCGGGACTATTTTTGTTTTACGGACTATTTTTATTTTACGGACTTATTTCAGTCTGGTTACTTTGATAACATGTTATTTAAAATCCGAAGTTCACTATTTTTGAGAAATATTTGCTGTAATGACATTGACATAAATTGTATTATGTTTGATATGTCAATTACATATCATACATAATTAAAGGTTTGAATGTGTTTTAGGTGTTTTAGGGACCTTTAACAAAAAAATATTGTTTGTAACACGTACTTAAATCAGTTTTTTGGGACTCATCTGCTATTCCAGACTCTGCTTCGCCTCGTCCGGAAACAGCGATTTGTCCCAAAAAAACTTGATTTTAGGTACTTGTTACAAAAATAACTATTATGGTTATTTTAAGATTTGGAACTGCGTTTTAGTCTAAAGCAACATAATTTTTTAAAAATTTAAGATTTTCTAGTTTTTTCTAAGCTTTTTGAAAAACTTTCTGAGAGAAATGGTGATATATGAATATGCTTGACTATATTTCTTATTGTGACTTAAATCTACAATGGTACCAAAATTTTTTAGCATCTTTACTATACTCCGATTTTTCATCCTAGGTTATGATGTCAACTATCGCTGGCGGAGTGAATTTGACTGATTGGTGCATTTGAAATTTAGAGGGACTATGTACGTGATAAATTCAATATTGTTTCCTCTAGTTTCATTGCAGTATTTTTAGCTAATAACCAATCCATTTCAATTTGCTTTTTGTTCAAAGATCTAAAATCCTCCATTTGATTGATGGTGTAGTTTTACACATGCGATACAAATCATTCGTACAAAAATATAAATAATGCTTTGGTGATATTTACTCTGTGAAACCTCTATCCAATTAATCCTTTGACATCGAACTGACCTCAGTAAAGTGAGGTCGGCGTACAGCCACCCGACCCGCTAGGACATTTGAAACTGTTCCACTTTAAACACACTTCAAACGATTGTAAACTGTGTTGTATTTGCACAAGGTTTTGCATGGAAGCCTATGTACTCGTACAGAACTTTTACATAAATTGAAAAGTATTGCTCCGTTGATGTGAAATGTTTATTTTAATTTGTTTCTTGTTCTCTGGGTGACCTATATTATAAGGGAAAATGAATTGGATCAGGTGGAGAAGCAGCACATCGTGTATACCATTAGTTAATTACAAAAAAATGTTTTGTAGGCAACTTCAGATCATCAAACAGATACTGCTGTATTGGATTCCATTAGCATTACAATATTGCGGTATTCTAACCGCAACTGTTCTTGACTTTGATGTTGGTTAGCAAATTTAATATTAAACCGATGTCATAACAATATATGGTGAAACTCAGCCGCGTCCCCCCATAATATCTAACGAAAATTAACCAACAATAGAACCAAGTTCCATTAACAAATCCCCGAGGCGTGTTGTTCTTTCCATGTGGATCAATTTTCTCAATAATCCTCTCTACATAAATCATTTCCGATTCCCATATGTTTCCGCCGCAAAAACAATTACCAAGCCAATTACAACGGCGAATATTAAAACCAGAAATCAAAGCGGACGATGGTATGATTAAGATAATACCATTATGGCCTGGTGTATCTATCTCATAATCCATTAGCAGCCTTTGTGTTCCCCGTTGGATGTGTAGCGTGACCACGTTTGTTATTCTCCATTCTGCCCCCTCTTACCGGAGCTTTTCCGAAGCTTCAAGGGATTCAAGAAGGGGTTACAACTTTACACCAAAAGATCAAAGCTGCATTGTGGAGCACCAGCACGAGGGCACCACACTAACTACAAATTCAATAACTATTAATATTCCTTTTGGGAATTGGATTACTAGGTTGTAGTCCAAAGTTTACCTTATTCTACACACACAGTGTTTGCGCTGGTTTAGTACCATAATTCTTTTAATACATAAAAGAGTGAACTAGAAAAAATATGCATTAAAATTTTAAGAGATCCTCGTTATTATCAATAAAACTACAACAGACTTGGGAAGAGGTACTTAAAATTATTTATGGTTTCTTACAATAACTTTACATTCAGCGGAAGAGTCTCTACTCTGCGCCTGGGAAAATTCATAAATATAATGTTTCGCATAATGGGATAGTTCTTAAAGGAACATATCTTTTGATGTGAAAAGTACCTACAATATTACAAATATGCGAACGTATATTCCTGTGTTATATTTTAGAAGTTGAAAATTTATTTTCTAGTTTTAATATTTTTATCTTATTATTTTCATGGGAGTAAAATGCTTTTGATGACGACACATCTTTTAGAGGAAGAGTTTTAAGTGTTTCAAAGGATATATTAATTATATATTTATATTTTTATTGGAAATAACTCGCTACTTATTCACTTAGTGAAATAATCGTCTTACGTACTTAACCCAAACGAGTTAAATAATGGTGCTATTACCTAACGGAAGTAGTAAAATATAATCACACCCACAACCTACTCACCTAAATTTTACAAAAAAAAATTATCAAACCCATACAGAAATGCGTACTTATTCCAAAATTATTTATTATTCACTACACGTAGTTACCTGGCTGATTAATTGCTATCTCTCATACGCAATTGAAAAAACGGCGAAACTTTCGAGCTAATTTCCAATGACCATATAGCATGTTTCACCTACCATATAATTTTCAATGAATAATCCTATCGAATCTGGGCCTTCGATTAGTTAGAATCAATCGAATGGAGGGGGTGAATAAGGATGAATGGAAAGGGTGTTGGAAGCTATTACTGTATACTGTGATGGGCAAATGTTTCGGAAATTGGTTCGGAAATGTTCTCGACGAATTCATCGCTTGATTTGCTTTTATTTGCATATTAATTTCTTTTCTTTCTTGTCAAATTTTTCCTCGTAGCGCGCCAAATCATAAATTGATGAACCGACTTCTTATCACAATCCAACAGAGCTCCTTCAAGAACAACTAATTTAGAAAATATAATATGCAGACGCATTTCAGCGATGACACTGTCAGCATACAAATGTAACTATGTATAATATGCAAAGCAACAGAGGAACAGAAAAATATTTCCATTTAGACAGCTCACAGCTCAGCAGTACGAATAAGTTTTTGGTGATGCTCGGCTAGAACAAAAGTAAATATATTATTCATTGCTTTTGGGGTTTATTAGGTACATCAGTAAGATGCCTTTAGTTAACACTGGAGGAAGACTGGAACAGCACCGGACGTGATGTTTAAGAACTTGCAAAACCCGGAAATAACTTCTAGGTTTTAAGCAGGGAATGTGTTTAGTACTTAATAAGAGGTCTGCAGAGACTTTCTTAAAATTTGCAAGTCTTATGTACGTCTCCCGTTATGTTTATTCAAATATACTATGCTGTAATATAAGCTTCTCCTCGCAATCGCTCTATGGTTAAGGCAGCGCTTGCGAAATTTGCTTGTGGCCCATTTAAATTATATTTTCTATTTGTTTAACTTAGGAAAATGGTTGGGGAAAACACGACGCAACTACAGTGCGGTTGGATTCTTATATAATCTTTTACTGAGGGACAATAATAAATGCACGGGATGGTCTATAAATATTTAAAATGTTTGTTTGCTAAACTGCAGGATTAATTCAGAATGCTGCATAACCTAAAAACAAAGTTTTTCCACCGTATACTATAAACTTTTCAATTCTAATGTTTTTTATTAGGTATCATCCGGACCTTTTCCCCTAATAAATCAAATAACTTTCGGCTTTCGATGATGACGACTTAATAATACTTTTCCAACTAAATAATGAATTGGGTACTTGAAAGAAGTTTTTTAACGACTGTTTTTTATTCCGAACCAGTTCCCATATTCGGCGATCCCACTACTTTCAATAGGGAAATCTGCACAAATCACCGTCAAAACAAACAATATTCTCCAAGACAGGTTTTAACAAATGCCCCCAAAAAAATTCCCTTAAAAAGAATAATTATCCTTAAAGACTTGCCCCTGCTGGACTTTCCTAACCTAATAACACATCCATAAATTAAAGAACAAAAACCATCCGCAGTAATTCATCACTTGGTGTTTAACCTAGTCCCAAGCAGGCTTCTGGTAATATAAAAGCGAGACAAAACATCAGAGGTTCACAGTGAACCCATAAATATTTCACAGCAATCGACAGGGGCTGGCGGACAAAGCGACGTCGGCCAGCGCCGCGACGCGAGTGAATAATGAACTAGGAACCGCTAATTAAGACTGGCCTGCAGGGATCCCTCCGACACCTGCCAATATAACCTGAGTGGATTTATGTTAACCTAGAGCTGTGAGGGCTATAAATACCTATTATTTGGTGATGTTGTTCTGGCTATTCACTTGCCAAATGTACAGATTACCCGAAGCCGCCTTTCATCTGCTTAATTTATCGGCTCCAAACAGAGTTTTAATTGAATTAATTAGGGAATGTTGCAAAATACACATCACAGTGAAGGAAAAAAATTCGTTTACTTTAAATCGTACCGTGGTTGGTGTCGGAAAAAATGGGGGACGTCGGCTGTTTGTTAAGTAGCTAAGTCCTTAAAAAATGGATCAATTAACGATGTTTTTCAGGCTGCTGGAAATTCAGAGATGAGATGCTATTTTTCATCCATAAGCACCCTTAAACGGAAAGTTTCAAGTGATATGAAATTTTAAAGAACGCTTGACTTTCATGATACAAAATCAAATTGTTTTGTGTGTGGGTATATTAAGGAATAAAATCAAACGGTTTTCTGGAAGTTTTATTACGTAATAATGTGACACCTTATATTATTGTAATTTAGGGAAGGAAGTAGTTCTGGAAAAAAATTAATTTAAAAAAATATTAAGAGGAATGCAGGTGAATTACCTCGGGGTTGCAGAAGTAAGTGCATTTTGCGATTTCGTAGCCTGCCACGCATTTGTCGTCTAAAGTTTGAGCTGAAAATTAAACAAATTTCAATTTTCAAAAATTTCCCATTTTGAATTTTGAAAATATTAGTGTAAAAATATATTAGTCCGTCTCTGACTTAACATGCTATTTGAAGTAAAATAAAAACTATATCTCCTCTACAAAATTTTAGGAGTCACTTTTAATCTAACCTAATGAAGACGAAGATAAATTTATAATAATTTTTTTCTAAACAAGATGATCTCTCATAAAATACCACTTCCTACCTGAATCTTTACATTTATCCATACATTCCAGTGTAGCCTCTTTCCTCGCTTCCGGTAAATTTTTCAATTGTGCCATGCCAGCAGCATAATCAAATTTGTTATCCTTGCCAATCTAAAATCAACATATTTAAGAGCCAAGCGCATGATTGTTTAATAAAACACAATACCAGTTTGTACATTGTGAGAGCACAAGCCGTGTAACACTGAAAAAAAAGATGAAAAAAACCAGAATATTATATCTGAAGTTTTATAGCTAAAATTACCATCGCTGTTCGATCTAGATTGTCCCAGTTGCCTGTATGCATTTTATCGATTTCCTCTAAACAACAAAAACCCGTGTATAAGCTAACTGTTCATGAATAAATTATTGTATATTTCTGCCTCACCATTACTGGCTTTATTTTTAGGTTGACAGACATTTCGGACCATTTTCACAGCAGCTTTGAGTTGAGCTTCGGACATCTTAAAAAAAATGTTGATGAAAATGTGAATACGCTGAAAAACGCACTCACCCCTTGAGATTGTTGCATCAACCCCACAACTACGAAAATTAGTATCACGCTTTTCATTTTAGACATTGTGTGATGGTACAGAGGGAACCAAAGTAAGTGGAAACTATACGAAATTTTGTTGTTTAAGTAGATGAGATTAAATATATGTTCTTCCGAAGAAACCCAATTATATTTAATTGCAGTAAGAATCTATAATAATTGCAGATATTACGGTTATTACGCATATACGAAATATATAATTATAATTAATTAGCATGGATGTGGGAGCAAATTACTGTTTATTTATTTAAATTAATTAGTAAATAATGGAATATAATATCGTAATCAATTATTGTGCGTGTTTGGATAAACTATGTTTTTATTTTTCTTCGGTTTGTTGGTTCTTTAGATTCATTGATCGTTACGATACTCTACTATTAAAGTGGATAAATAAAACTTTAAACTTTTTCTTATTCATTTATTCATAATTCATTAATGTGACACTGATGGGCTTTCCATTTGAAGTAAATAGTAAATATAGGCGGTTATGGTAGGAAATAGTTCTAAAAAATTATGTAAAGTAAAATAGGTCATGAAATAAGGGGGTTAAGAAATTACCTGAGGATTACAATCATAAATGCACTTGGTTAGTTCAAAGCCAGCCACACATTTGTCGTTTAAAGTTTTTACTAAAAATAATGAAGAAAATTAGTAACCTATAAGAATTATTATGATTATGAGCCAAATTATTAATTTAAGGAAGACTACGTACGCATACGGTGTATGTCATTAGGAGAATAAATTATTGCAAAAAGTTTCTTTAATATAGGAATTAAAAATCATTCCCAGTTTTAAGGCACCCGATTTCTTTAGGGTGTCAATTTTATAATTTAAATAATGAAAGTATTTTTATATACAGGGTGAGTCGCAATAAGTGGGACATGCTTTACCTGTAAATACTAGGCTTAAAACTGAGACGATTGACGCAAAAAGTTGTTAATATACTAAAATGCATAACTAAAAAGTTATAGGCGTTTGAAGTTTCAGAAGAAAAAATAATTTTTGGTAATAACTTCTAAACTAATTGAATGAGAAGAACCAATTTTCGGTAGTTGCTAATGAATACCAAAGACGTTGTTGAAATCAAACTTTAAGAAGATGTTTTTTTAAAGTAAGTAAAGTGTTTAACCTTCTGGAACTTTTTTGTCCTTAAAATTTTAATTATAAAAAAAATGCATTTAATAGGCAATTTAATTTAAAAACTTTTTGATCTCTTGTAAAGTTTAGATTAAACGCGCCGTGAAGCTTTAAAAAATTAAAAACTAACAGCATGTTTTTACTAAGTTTCAAATAAACGGCATCAAGTATGCTGAGATTTAAAAGTTACTGACGGAAGACGGACCTCCAACACATTATGCATGTCCTGTGCGACATTAGCATATTGGCTATCAGTCAACTATCCTCAACGATGAATTGGTAGAGGCCCTGACGATGACGCTGCTGTAGTTCTTCTTTGCATTGAAAACCGAATTTTTTTTAAATATAAACTGCCTCTCGAACTTCATTGACGTGTTGAACGATTCTCCTTCTAAGCTCTTTAAGTGAAGGAATAGGTGTTGCATATACTTTTGATTTTAAATATCCCCAAAAACAGAATTCAATTGCGTTTAGGTCAGGAGAACGAGGAGGCCGTGCAACAGGAGCGTCAGGGCCTCTACCAATCCATCGTTGAGGATAGGTGACAGATAGCCAATGTCGCACAGGACGTGCATAATGTGCTGGAGGTCCGTCTTCCGTCAATAACTTTTAAATCTCAGCATTCTTGATGCTGTTTTTTTGAAACTTAGTGAAAACAGGCTGCTAGTTTTTAATTTTTTGAAGCTTAACGGTGCGGTTAATAAAAACTTTACAAGAGATCAAAAAGGTTTTAAATTAAATTGGCTATTAGATGCAATTTTTTTATAATTAAAATTTTAAGGACAAAAAAGTTCCAGAAGGTTAAACACTTTACTTACTTTAAAAAACTATCTTCTTAAAGTTTGGTTTCAACAAAATTTTCACAAATTAAAGGTCCTTGGTATTCATTAGCATCTACCAAAAATTGGTTCTTCTCATTCAATTCGTTATTAGCAAAAATTAATTTTTTTTAAACTTCAAACGCCTATAACTTTTTGTTATGCATTTTAGTTTAACAACTTTTTGCGTCAATCGTCTCAATTTTAGGCCTAGTACTTACAGTAAAGCATGTCGCACTTATTGCAACTCACCCCATATAAACTATTTTAACTTAAGTTTAACATTAAATTTTCTTACTTGCATCTTTACATTTCTCCATGCATTCTAATGTAGGGGCTCTTCGAGGTTCCGGCAAGGTTTTCAATTGTGCCATGCCCGACGGATAATCAAATTTGTTCTCTTTGTCCAACTGAAAACTTTATAGTTAAATAATGTTATAAACTGAATAATTTACGATACTTATACCAATTTGAACATAGAAACTACACATCCCATGTAACACTGAAACCAAAATTGGATACATTAGAAACATTGATAGCCATCGTTGTGTTGTATTATTACCATTGTTGGTCTTTCTATATTCCAGTCGCCTGCATGCATTTTATCAATTTGTTCTAAAAAAAACCTGATTAAATTCAGTCTGTTTAATAAACTAGGTTATACCGTTTGTGGCTTTGTTTTTTGGTTGACAAACATTTCGAACCATTTTCGTTGCAGCTTGCATTTGTTGTTCGGACATCTTCAAATAACCGTGATGTGAATTTACTCAGAAAAACCAAAACTTTAAAACTTACCCCCTGAGATTGTTGCACCAATCCCAAAGTTAGTAAAAGCAAAACAGCCACAGTCTTCATTCTGCACATTATGAAATGTGCAAATAGTGTAGCAATTTTATCCAGAATTGACTCCAAAGTAAAACTGTTTCGTCTTTAAATAGCAGTGCACTTTATATTTCCCTTTGGCTAGTTACACGAATGGGATATAATATTACAGTTATTATTAAACTTGGGGACAATTTATTGAATTACAAGTAAAATTACTGTTTATTTATTTAAATTATCTAAGCTATAATATTCCGTAATTCTAAACAATTTTTGTGGATGTTTGGTGTAGCTAATCTATATTTTTATCGCAACTTTGTTCAATGATTCATGACAAACTTCATTGATCAGCTCAGTAAATTCGGCACGCCTCTATAAACTAAATAATTTATCCTCCTCCTTCTATACAAAAAATAATAAGCAATCCTTGAAATATCATTGAGGGGTTTCAGTTTTAATTGCTGTTAAACGCAATAAGATGTTGGAAAAATTTAATTTTGGCTCCAGCTTGTTGCAGTTTATAGTAAAGCTTATTGAAATTTTTGTGTCATTGTACAATAGAATTGTTCATAAAAGTTTTAAGTGAAGCTGCACAACAACAGTGCAAAATGGGAAATGTTCAAAACTTCACCATGTATGCTAGTAGTAAAGTAAGAAATGTTGTAAATGCAAAACATTTCATAGACGTGGATATGGTCAATTAAATCCTGAAATTCTAGTATAAAAGCATGTTTATATTCAATTAGTGATTTGAAATTTAAAACTGTAGAACAATTCAATCCAATGTTTATCTACCAACATTTTTTCTCATCCATATTATGCTTTTCATATATTCAGACAGCGCTGTGTGATCCTAAAAATGTTTGTGTTTGACAGAAAGACTTAACGAAGCGTTGGATCACGTAGAATTTCCTGCGGAAGTTGCTGGATATTTTTCCCTTCAGTAAATATTTCCACGTTTCATAGTTACCTGATTTTGTGGTCTACACATTCCGATTCCAACTTAATAAAATCCAACTTTCCTCCTCTATTCGATTATGTCGTATAATAATTCATCTGATTTTGCGTATATAATCCGCATTGTAACCGAACCAAAACATGCAAATCGCTTTAGATATGATACTGAATAAGTAATGCGCTGTTGGTGGATGTATCATCATGATGGGCGATCAATTGTAAAGCACCGATGTTATAATTCTTGTCCATCCAACTATAGCAGCAGTTTACCCTGGGGTGGTCGGTGTTACGGCATTGTCCAGGGAAATGTTGGACTTATCTATTATAGATTACGGTCACGAGCTTGTCTAAGATGCTTTACATCCCACTATACTGGGCGTAAATCCCTTGCGAATGCGATAGTCATACCTAACAGGGATCACCCATATAGATTTCATTTTGTCATAATCCGGTTTGGTCTAGAGTTTTGGGATAATTACTTATTGTTATCATTGTGGCTGGAGAAACACCTAAAACTGAATTGTGACGTGATGGTTCCAGGCGATTTCGTTTTATTTTCAGTTCATTAGTTTCAGAGGACAAAGGGTTTGCATATTTTTTCGTTCAGCCCAAAATAATTAGGGTTTTCTCTTCCAAAAATAAACTTGCTTTCCTAATACTATGAAAACTCAAAAGCAATAAGATTGTAGAAAATTCAAATCAAATTTGAAGTGATAAAACTGACCCAGTTTTTTGTCTTTAATTATTGATGTCACAGACTAGCAATCCTTAAATACATTCCATGATGCAAGTAAAGTGTGTCGGAAGATTTATCGTGAATGCTAAGCATGTATACGCGTTTCCCACATAATCCGGTGGAAATTAATCTATCCGGATTAAAAAGGGTTTAAAATTTTCTGGTAATTAATGTAAGTGGTCGTAAACTTGTAGAGGAATTTGATATGCACCATCCATCGTGCAACAAAATAGCAAACTATCACAGACAAATGCTGGTATGTGAATGGTGTAAAGTCCTTAATTCCTTAACAGTTTATAAGGGCCGCCACTGACAGTATCTTTCCCTTACGTCCATAATCCATCCCGTCGTAAACTGTAACGACATCGTTGAGCGCGCTGAGACAGTTACGGATTTACGGTGATGTGCCCCCTTGCACAGACTTGAATAAGTTAGCTACCGGTTTACTGCCTTAATTTTGCCACTGCCGTGGCCATCACATTGATCGCGAGAGCTCCGTTGCATTCCTAAACGAATCCATCATCGCTGAATTGTACAATTTGTACACTTGTTAGCTTGTTACAAATCTAGCAGGGGGAAGAAGTGGTTGGAATAAACACACGCATGGAAAAATGTATTGATGTGTCATTTGAAAATCGTAAAACAAAAATTAATCGCATTAGAACGACTCAATTCCTTCATTTTACATGTGAAATTAAATTTTATTATGCTCCGATGGCGCGCGCGTTCCCCATCACATTTTGCAACATAATAGAATAGGGCGAAAGCCATCATTCAGTTTAACGATCTTAAAGTCGTTAACACATTTAAATTGCCAAAATGATTGCTGGGCTGTGTACAGTAGAAAATTTGTTTGTTCGCCTCTACAACCAAAATTAAAAACTACATCCATTACTTTTATGGATGAGCAAACGCCATATTGAACATTGTGAAAAGAGTCAAGTGGTGGAAAAATTATTCTGCTGTTGGTGTGCTGATGGAATATTATTTCGTTATTTCACCCAGAGTACAATTATCAAATTACCAGCAAAATATGTCCGGATTAATTTAACTGAACTGTAATACAAATGTTTCTTTTTGTTGTCTTGTGCTTCAGCAGTAATTGCCTACCATACATTTTCTATATAAAAAAAAGGTAGACGTGGTGAAAGACATGTAAGAAAGAGGGAATTACGTCGCTAGATTAAACGCCGTGGTATAATTTATCAAGCTGACATGTCACCGAATCTATCAAACAAGCAGCTGGGCTATTTCATGCTTCTTGAGACTTTTCGCGTCGCATTTCCAGACGTTTACCATCCAACCCGGACGAAAAACGCTTCACTTACTTCATTATAAGTCGTTGAATCCAAACAATATTAATCCAAAACTCTCTTCAACAAATCAATATTTACTTAAGTGAACTTATCAAAATATCTCTCTGATGATATTGTAAAGTTCTTAGAGGTAGAATTGATGTTGGGCTTGGAGAAGTTAAAGATGAAAAGTTGGCGAAAGAGTTTTTTTTTGGGAAATGGAAACTTGAGAGGTTACAATAATTGCACTTGTACCATTTTGAAAAGCAAATCAAATTACGGCTGATTGGATGGAACTCGACGTTTGATAAATAATCAAATCTTGATTTTAACGGAAAAGACAAAGAACAGAGCGCGCTGGAAGTCCAACACAATAAAAAACGAAACTTTCGTGTTTTTCTTTTTTGTTAAAATATCCAGATGCGGTGTAGTGGAAACTTTATTATTAAAAGCGCTGGTGAATACTAAAATAATGCAGTAAACAAAATACGCTAAACAAATAATGAATACATGAAAAACATCTATTATTTAAAGCAAAATACCCACAACATAATGCACTGCAATACAGTTTAATTCTGTATCATTATTTTTAAAGCAAGTGAAAACACTAATTTATGCAAATCTCTACTGGTTTTATTTAAGTTAATTTTTAAAATACGAACTTGTCCAGTAAGTTTCGCCTGAAAAAATAATTACAAATCGTCAAATGTCGCCCCTCAACACAAAAGACCATCAAACAAATAAACGCATCCATAACCCAGCGAGTTGGTAATCATTGATTCTATTCGATGAAAGCAAAATTGAATTTCCAGTATTACGTAATTACTGATGGGGAATTCAAATTCTGATTGATCGGAAAAGTAAATTTATTCCAACATTCAAATTCTAATTCATTTATAATCGATTTCCATAAAATATCTTTGGAATTTCTCATCATCAACGGGATCATCTTGTATATTTATACAACCCGAAGGAAAATTTGTTACGTTATTAAATTGTGTCACGGTTACGATTGTGTAAACTAGCTAATAATCTAGAGTGATACAAAGTATCAAAAATAAATCAGCGTTTTGTGCTGGATTTTTATTGTTATTGTGTTGTTGTGGTGGGTTGTGATTATTGAATTAATTTGCTTTTATAAGTAATTCCTACAGGTTTGCCCCAGTGAATCCATTGCCGAACTAATAACCAAGTTCTTATTGTATTTATTATCTGGGACCCTTTGGTAGAATGCGTAATCTACATTAGGGTCAATGGATGTAATAAATGAAATGCTGTAGCAACCTTTCGATTCCGGTTTCTCTCTCGCCACACGTTCCGTCTCGACACTAAGAAGCTTTCTGAAGGAAATGGCTTTTTAGATGACTTTCTGTATTTTATTGTCAGAATTTTTTATTTTAGTGCTTTGTCCGCTTTACTCAACTTTGTCAGGTAAATAAGTTCATTAATATTACCAGAAAACCAACACTTTTGATAAAACAACAAAATTTATTTTGCTGTTTTCGGAAACAAAAACAATTTTCTATCCAGGCGATATTTTATACAAATATGCGAATGAATATCTTTTTCAATCGGGCCAGATGAGTGTTTCTGGATCATATTTTTACGTTTTCCCTTTCAAACTGCCATCATCTTATTATGATCAATTCCAATGTTATATCTGTATTTTATTCCGGAATTCTCCAGTGTTCATTGGAAATGTTTTGATGAAATGGAATTGAATCGCCCCTCCATACAACATTCACATATATACCACATTGTTTCGGGGATGTAAACCTTTTTTTCAATGGAGAAACAATGATGTACCCACCTACAGAATTTTTGATGTAGGAGCCGCTGTTTAGAATTATGGCTGAATAAACAGTGGAGGATGTTTTACATGAAACATATGTGGGGACAATTGGGTATATTGAGGAAGGACGAGAGAAAATCGAAAAGGGTTTGTCAAATGAAAATAATGTATTTATAAATTTAGCAAAGGGATTTGAACGAAACTAAGGTTAAATAATTTTTCGACGTTGGAAAGAAACAATCTCGAGTTATATGATGTTTAAAAAATTGTTCCCGGCGCATCCACCATTTTTTTTGAAAAATTCAATTTTCTTTATAATTTATTAGAAGTCAGCTATAGTTTATAATTTAACCTACAGACATTTTAAGAGCACTTTGAAGGGTAGTTAAGCAATAAAAATGGTAGTATTACTTATTGAAGTTCATATTTATTTTCGATGTAGGCATGCATTTAAAAGATATAAACTTTTAAAAAGATAACAAATTTAAAATCTAATCTAGGTACTTTTTACACAAAACATACGTTCAAAGCATAAAAAAATAAAAAAAATATACATAATAAGTTACGTTTACATTCTAAGGCAAATATGTACAAAATTTTTCCGCCGTATTTCTCCTCGCATTACAATTAATTTTTCCATAAATCATTAGCACCGTTTATTCTATTCCTTTGAATCCATTGATTTATTGTGTTATTAAATCCATGTACAAGGAGCTGCTAATGTGCACCGTGCGCAATCATAAAGGCCCCCACCCCAGCCCCTGAACCTCTCGGCTGGAAACTATACGTTCTCAAAGGCTATTTAGCACTTAACCCTTTTATATTACATAGCATGAGAGAATGTTGCACTAAATGTAATAACTTTAGCACATAACCTAAATAACGCCGCATTACCGGGCTTGTAAGAAAATGTAAATTAATTATGTTCAGACAAAAGATAAAAAACGCGTATATTATTAATGGTAATTGTAAGTAAATTATGGAAGGCCATTAAGATTTATTTTTGTAGCTGTAATAATTATTTGTTGTAGGTATGAATAATAAATTAACATTAAAACTAGAAATATTAACAAAGTCAATCATCATCCAACCGAGTAAACTAATTTTCTGAATGGCTATAATGGCTAAACGAGCAAAAGCTATTTAAGCTCCATTTTTATTATTATTTTGTTTAATGACAACGTCCGAAGTTCATATCTCAAAGCCGTTTTCATACAGTAAATTGCTTTTGTATCCTTGAGGGAGACATTTTCATGTACTAACTTCTGGTCTAGTGTAATGGCCGCAGCTCTTTACTTCCGTTTCCTTTGCTACTATAAAGCCGGTGCCGTCATCGGCCTGAAATAATGGACAACTCTAGATTCAATTGCCTTTTTCATTGACCACAATTATCCTACTAATGCTCTAACATAACTCGCTGTCATAAGTTTTTACTTGAATTAGTTTAATTAAACCGAATAAATGGACGATGAGTCATAAATTTGTATTAAACTAAACGCTATACCTTTAGATTATTTTTGCGGAGTGAGGGCAAAATCCTTAGGTATAGACTCCAGACTATGGTCAAAGGGTAAGATTAAAGGATTACGCCATTGTCAAATGGCATTAGCCGGGATAACAAAGATTGCTGGGCGGCGAGTCCAGACTGACAGCACTAGATTCGGATTTCAACTTTAAAAACTTTTGTTCCCAATCTCGTGTTGCTGAACAAGTCCCACATCGGAAAATCTGAATCTGGAAACTTTCAGATTAAACTTATCGGATAGTAAAAGTTTAAAAATGTTATTTTATGTTTTAGGAATACAGGAAAAAAGTTAGTTGTCTGCGTTTGAATATATAAAACTGTGTTATAAATTATAATGGCTGGTTTAGTAAACAAGTGCAATTGAACACTGCATCCGAATCGTATTATGCATTAATGTATGGTGGTCTCAAACATCTGCGTCTTTCCCAGCTTCAATTGCAGAAGCGGGGCTGCCGCCCTTCGGAAACCACCCCAGCAATGCCACTTTGTTTATAAACAATAATATATTGAAACTTGGCACAAAATTATTAATTGTAAGTATAATCCACCATCATTTGTACAGTTCTTCTATTAAACCCTCTCCAGACAAAGCATTTAAAAGAAACATTGTGTATTACAAAAAAGTTAATAAAGAGTTATGACCTCACGATTTTTTCGACTGGGATTATTTCGTGCGCACCCTCAAAATGATTTACTCTGCCGTTACAAAAACTGATATAATAATGTTATAAAACTTTCTTATAATGAAACGTGTGAACAATGAAAGCCTAGTTAATCATTTCGGGAAGAGTGTAGTAATATTTCTTTGGAATTACCAACCATAATTCCAACAAACACGTGAAATTAGCAAGCCGCAACTGCTATTACACATGACAGATCCTTGCAATAAACTCTAACAAGATCGAAAAGGTTTTTATCCTTGATTAAGTGGTTTTCCTCGCTAGTTTATCTTTGTGCCGCCACCCAGTAAATTTGAAACTATCAGCGGAGAAATTGTTGATGGATGTAATAGTTTATCAAATAATTGTTTTATGTCAAATTTTCGTTATGTTGCTTCTTTCGATATAGCACAACAAATAAAATAAATTTTCGCGGTTTGTTTTCCCCGGGTTTTTTTATGTGCGCTCACGTTAACAAGCAAAACATTTCCCTCGGATATACATTCTGTTTTATAATTCACTTTTTCTCGGTTGTATCCCATTTTCTTTCCACTTATCAGTTTACGCCACAAGGAAGCGTCGATTTTATATTTGCTGGAATGTTGTGGCAGTGCGTGTGTTCCTTCGTTTATTATTACATTGAACATCAGCCCAAAAGTACAAATTTTTTCGTGGCGTGTAATACTTATAAAAATATGCGGTCTTAAGCGAACTGTAGGGCGATATTGGTTAGGCTGTATAATCCAAGTTGCTTGGGAAAGACACAGATTGCAGTCGATATAAGCAATTTAAAAGGGATGTTTATGAAAATGAAAGTAGGTGTTGGGATAACGGGCTTGGATATTCGAAGCACGTCAGCAGTGATATCGGGGCGGTGTGTGTGTATTAGATGTGTGTGTGTGTGAGAGCGGAGCCTGCCTTTGCAGATACAAACTATGCCACTCGATATATTCTCGCTATTTGTGAACCTCGTTCATGGAAATCAGATCTTTTAGACCATTCTAGCTGAATCAGTTAAATTGTTCTGTTTAGAAATGCCGCTCGGAAAGAGGCCCGAAATATCTTTGAGAAACGCCGTACATTTTATTTTATTTTCTCTTTTCAGTTTTCCTCCAACTGGATTATATTATTAGTATTTACAACGTAAATGCGGAATATGTTGCTTTTATCAAAACATTTCTGCTTTTGGGGGAGGGAATGGGAAAAAATTACATTTATGAATGAGGTGAGTTCTGTTTCTGTACATACCTATCTACATGTTTCTCTTGCGAATACCATGAAACACAATTTGCTGAATAGGAGATATTTTTATGCAAATTTCCTGTGTGCGAACACTCTGTTTGAAACTCGTAAGTGCAACAAGTTCAAGCTCCGAAAATAATCAGAACTTATTTGTCTAGACAAATATTTCTGCGAAAAAGATAGCAATTTTTTTTAAATTGCAAAAATTCGTGAAAACTAGTTCAATTCTCAAGTTTCAATGGTAAATTGTAAGTCCACCTAAAATTGTTACACTGTACCACTGACAATGAATTTCCTTATTACCAAACTTCCATTCTGAAAGTTTTTAACTTCTAAAGCACCAGCCATCACCATCGAGCCAAAGCTAAACGTTCTCAGTAGTTAATTTATGGTCGAGTGATAATTGAATTTAGATAATAGGTCAGCCACATGAACAAACTTTGAATCTGTTACATGATTTTGAAAGAAATTACTAAAGTAAGTGCAGCAACAAACTGCTGAATAATTATGCAAAATTTAATTATTCGCGTGCAGATTAAAAACATTATTAATTATACACCCAACTTACATGTAGTAAACGATGGTTCGGTTTGGTTGTTGTTGTGCAAAGTAGATTTAGCTCTAATGGATTTATACTAACCGCATAAAACCAGAGACCAAAGAGAAAGGAATCGAAAACAGCTAAAAATGATAAACACTGAAATAAAGTTTCCAACTTTAAAAGGACTGTTGTGATCCTGTCGACCTCGACAAAGTTTAAACCCCTTGTGCTATAGAAATACAAATACTTCTTGAACTTGTCTCCTTTTAATAAAAATACAGAAGAAAAATAGCAGCTCGCTATTTGATTGTTAATGAAAACCAAATTTAATTTGTATGAGCCTTAAATTACCTTTCTCTGGAGAGGGAAAAATCACATTGCCAGACAGACAAGCAATTTCATATTTTAAGCCCCAACTGTATAACAATGTTAAGCCCCTAACTAAGACTTGGTCTATATTACTGTAAATAAGTGAATTAGAAAATTGCGCCAGCTGACGCCTGAAGAAGAAATCCTGCAGCGATATGTACACACAATTCTAAATAAAACTACAATAGACGGCGAGATTTAATAAATAAAAAGTGGTGCGGTGTCTGGACCAAAAGAAAACGATTTATCACCACAGAAAATAATTCCTCTAACGCGGCAATAACGACAGAGTACGAAAAGGAAAAACGAAATCATATAATAGCAGACACACACACATGATGACATAAAAAGAAATTCAACTTAACTTGAATCTTGAAATGATAAGTTTGAAGAAGTGACACACTCTTCTAATATTTGTGATGAAATGTTATTCCCATTGGTGCCAACTGTGCCAAAACAAACGACAACGGAACGCACAACGCGCCCGCTTTATAGTTTTGATCGTTAGAGAGATTTTCTTTTTTTATATATAACGAACATTATAAAAAAGTGATATTGCCGAAACAATAAAACAAAAAAGGGCGTTGGTAAATCATCGTGCAACTGGGACACGGAGGTGTTTTCCCTCGTCCTTAATCACAAAATGAAAATAGAGGCTCTAGGACAAACGCCTCACGTGATAAGACTGAAAAAAATCTAAAAAGTTCACTTTTGTTTATAGCAAAACAATTTTCACTCATATAGACAAAATTTTGCAACTCAAATTTCATGAAATAGACAGAGCCCGGTCGACATGTACAAATTTTACTATCAGTTATATTCTACTTGAAATTCGCTACCTAAATATGTGTAACATTAAAAATGAAACATTTTCTACCTTGAACGTCAGAAATCTTCAAACATAAACCTACAAAAAAGTCTTCATCTTAATCTAAAGAGCTCAAAAACTCTATCAGATAGATATCATATCACGTGACATTTGCTTGCAAGAATTTGAATATTCCAAAAGCATACCATATTTATGGTAGTTATTTGATTTGGTGACCATTCTTAGAGACAATTTTTTGAGTTGAGTAAATTGGAAGTAATAATATTAGATATAAGAGAAATTTAAAATCTATCAATTTCATTTGCTGTATACGTTTACATATTCTTGTATGGACACCCTTACTTACGACACGACGTAGTTTTCTTTGTTTTCTATAGTACTTTCCCTAGAACAGTTGTAAGGTTCTGTAATGGTTAACAAAAACAATCTAGTAAAATTTAATCCCCTGAGCAGAAACATGGAAGTACAAAATTGTGCACGAATTAAATGTGAGCGATGTGTGTGATGAAATTGCATCCGAAAAACAAACAACATGAAATGCATTACGTTACGCGGAAGATGTAATTATCGTTGTTCGAGTTGGATATAAAAAAGGACGTAAAGAAATACTTTAAAGTGAAATTAAAAACAATGCCAAAGTTTTTTAATATAACCGGATTAAAGTTGCTTTCGGGTATAATGGAAATACTTTTCTGTCAACTCAGTTTAATGACTTTCTGGAATTACTTACAAATTAAATTGTCTATAAACAAAATTACTTATACTTATAATCATAATACTAGGTTAATAGCGATAATTTACTGTAGAAAATGTTTGGATTAGTTTGATGTATAAACAAACTTCATTGCCTATAAAATTATCCGTGTTTTCTAATGAGAGTTTTATGCTCGCAATTTTAATATCATGAATTATTTTCCTAATGGTAAAAAGTTGTCAATTTAAAGAACTGTGTCAAATAATTCCAATTTGTCTTTGTTTTCGGGTGTTTATATTAAAACTCTTTACGACCCCATTTATTCGGTAGGGGTTTAAAGTTGAAAATTAATATATGATGGCATAATCCATATATTTAAATAAATCCATACAGCACCAGGGCAAAGTGAACGTAGGATCAGTGGGTTATTTTACGTTGGCAAACGGATAAAAAGAAAATTTATGAAAAGCAAACCGAGTCGGTATTTAGTTCGAAATGTAATTTATTCATAGTACCTTTCCAACACCCACACACCAGTAGAAAATGCATAAATATGTAAAAAGAACATTTGCAATAGCTCCATTTTAGGGACGATATAAAATATAGCAACATTAAATATTCTAAGGGAATAGAATGTGACAAATAGTTCGTGCCAACACAAGTTGCTAAATAAAAAAGCTCCAGATCTCTTATACATGCTGTGGTTGGAAGTACTCTCGAGCGAAGCGAAGGAAGGTAATATACGGCCCTAACGCCAACTTGCTCCTTCAGACTCTCAACTACTGGCGGCTTTTATCACGGAGACGAGGACACAATCGCCTGCTTTTCCTACGTTTCATGTACTTACTGGCTTATTTTAATGTAGATATCGGCAACAGATGAATTTCTATTCAGGAATAAGTGCAATGCGTCTGACATTTTCCCGTGCTTTTTTCACATATCATCCAATTGTATACTTCATTCAATTACGCTGGTTTTTACGAGGCTTTTGCCGCGTACCGAACACAATGTGCATGTGTATGCAAAAAATTGATTAAACTTCCGTGAACAATGCGCGCGGAAGTATATCTTAAATAAATGACTTGATGATAGAAGGGAAAATAAGAAAGGCGACTACCTAACTCGATAACAACGTAATTTTAAGTTTGCATACTGAAGGCGCTGCATAACAGAAAGGACAATAGCGGGCTCTGTGGTTCGGAATTGAATCAGCGGGCTGTTTGATTAAAAACTTCCGCACCGAGTTCAGAACTTCATTGCATAGCCGAAGCTTTAATTGCATCACATTCAACTTGATTTATTATGTATTAGTCAAGATTTCAAAAGTAAATTGTGTAATTCTTATTTAACCGGAATTGATTGATGATAACTGACGTTAGTTAAGAGAATCTCTAAAACCCCTGCCATTTTATATTAATGAAAAGTTGCAGGACTGAGTGTCCTTTGGTGGTATTTAACTGAAATTCTTGTTTAACTAGAATTGATTACTGATAACTGACGTTATTTGAGAGAATCCCAAACTCCAGCTATTTTATATTGGAAAAAAATAAATTTCCTCGCAAGAAATACTGGAATATTGATGACTAAGTGCCCCATAAATAAACCGGTGGGTTTATAGCCGTTTCCAAAATGTGTTGATACGTTTTTTATTACTTCCACCTTGTTCAAAACCCAATTTACATACTTTTTTATTTGCCAACATTAAAACCAAATTGAATTATAACAATCTCGATACAACATGATATTCACTCTTCCAAAGAACCGGAACAACCCCTAATTTCTTCAGAGCCCAACGTAATAACTTGGGTTTCGGCAAAAGGTAAAGTATTTTTCTGGCCTCCCAAGAGGGTGATAGTTGTATTTGTACGGCATGGTTGGGTTTCGGGCTCGCTATTATACAGTCTTGCCAGTTCCTGCAGTGAATCACTCTCCTGCTGCTTGCCATAACTGGGTGTTCCGTGTGCGCCTTCCAGTCCACATGTGACTCAAGTCTGCTTTGCCAGACGTGACCAGCAACGAACTAGGTTAATGTTGAGGTTCGATAAGTTGCGAGAGAGAACTCTTTTAAAATATAGTTGGGAAAAACGCGCACTTTGTGCTTGTAAGCATTTTACAGGACACCGAATTCGAAACAATTGGATTTGTTAAACTGGCATGCGGAAGGGACTAACTTGGGTCAGATCCGTGATAAGCGCAAAAATTTAACATCCTCAATTTCTTACATGGCAAGGTTTAAAAACTCCAAAATCAGATTTTATGATTTAAAAATGAAAATAAATGCTTGCACTCGCTTCGTGTTTCATGTTAAAAATTTACAACTTTTACCATAAACTTTTCAAATGACTTCAATTAATAAACAGTTATATAAATTATAGGTCTGTGAAAAGCCACATGAGTTAGACACCAAAACGGCATGCGAATGTAACTTTTTCATATATTCATAACACGAACAACAGGCGATTTAAATTATTGCTTTGTGGACAATTTACTACTTGCATGTCAGAGTTGTTATATGCTTAAATCATGAAATTAACTTGTTGAAAAAATAATGGTTAAGCTTTATTTGTTTATGTTTAGGCTATAGAAATGTGTTTACTGACAAAACCCAGACAAATAAGTACATACCATTTATTAAAAGCAGCCGGAATAAAATGGAGGATAAGGCAAAAATAAAAAAGTAAAGAAAGAACATTATTAATTTATTTTCTGTATAGAATTGGACCGTCAACATATTATCATCAATCTTACGGGTCGTTTGTCTTTTGTCGCACACTGACCCAACTGTGGTCTTTCCACGGCTCAGTCCTCTTACACAACTTTCTGTTTTTTCTTAACTTGACACGGAAAAACACACTGGACAATTTTTAATTTATTAATGATAAATCGTCGGCGTTTACCCTTCATTTATTATAATGGAAAGCTTGACGTGTTACCACCAAATTAGGTCACGATCAGTCTTTCTGTGTTAGAGATTATTATTCCAGAGATGGCTGCAAGTCCTAGCGCAGACTAAGTGGTAAGCAAACAGTATAAAGCCAATAATTTATATGCCCCAGTGGATTACATTAGGTTTGAAAGCAAACAGTGCTGGCGTTCCTCAAGTAGTTTTCCAGCTTCAGCAGGTGCAGCTGTAAAATATGGTGTTGTTGTACGCGAGAGAATATGTTCCAAAAGGCCAACGTGGATATCCAATAGTTGCAATCGCCGGGACTATTGCATCGAAACAGCTGGCGAAATGGAGTCGACGGTGCTAAATAATGTGACCATAAATCAGGGTGTTGATGTCGCAATCCCGGTTTTTGCTCGCATGTTGCTGTCTCCGGTAAACATGAGTGTTGATTCACGGATGTTGGACCTGGCCGCAGACTTCTCTCGTAGATCATGCCTTTGTCAACAAACCCCGCCTAAAAGCATCGTTAGGAAGCCTTCATAAATCATCAAATGCACAGGTGCTAAACACATCGACTTTGCCTAATTAAAAAGCTAAGGAAACAGGTGAATTATTCCTGAAGAAAACTCAAAAGTCGAAGACAATAAAGCTGAAACTAATCTGTCACATAGCGATAGTTAGTAAAAGAAGTTACAAGCTAAAGACTTGTGTCAAAGTGACCTATTTACTTTGTAGTGTAGATAATTGTATTTGTCCGTTCAACGTTCAGCCTTTTTGCTGGGAAAAGTGAGTCGTAATTGTTCTTTTGTTCAAACTAATATACAACAATAAATTGCTTTGCTCTCTTGTGAAAACATTCCTTCAGCGAAACTTGGAATATATAGACAAGTGGCAATTATTTTACGTTATTAGGGGCGCAATAAAGGCATCAGTTAACGATTTAATTAAAGCTCACAAAAGAAACTTATCAATTATTATTATAAGTTAATAAGACGAGTAGTTAGGTTAGTCTCTTGAAAATTTTATAATTATTTAAAAATTTAACACCGGCGCATTCGCCAAATTAAGCTATACTTAGAAATACCGAAAAGATAGCAATTCTTACAATAGGTATCTATCTGTGTAATTTTCGGATTAATTTACAAAACTGTGATTTCTTACGCAAGCTTGACCAGCAAGTGTTAAAAAATTTGTAAAATTTGTTACAAAATTACCAGAAGAACAGAAATTTTACTACCGGCGCATCCGCCAAAAAATAGTTATTATTAGAAATGTTAAAACTTAAGAAAATTGTACATGATATTAAAAAATTATAACTCATTTTTAAAATAGGTACTAACCTCTAAATAGGGAATCGAAAATTTATTGAATTTATTTCGCATTGAACTTCCCATTGCACTCTATTTCTTCATCGTACCACTTTCACTAAATAATCAAAAATTTCCGCTTATCACCTCAACCTACCAGCACCATATGCGATCACAATCCAATACACATTTTTTGTGTAATATTTCCAATCCCCCTACATATATCAAAATAAAATATAGACGTCATATCGTAAATTAAAAAGGAAATTACCCCAAATGTCATCGGGTTTCGTCTATTAGACTGCCAGCCTGATAAAACAAAAAAGAAAGAGGGTGGAAAACTGGAAGGTATAATGGGAAATCAACCGGATGTGTCTGTAAGATTAGTACGAGAAGAGGGGTGGGTTGCTCAGAACTAGACGGCGGGCTTTGTGGCCCTTCCACTCTAATATACGAAACATATCACAAGCGAGGGAAGATAAAACAATGCGTGCCTAATGTTTCACTTGCTGAAAATGATATAACACATAGTCGACGTGACAACAGACAATAAGTCTGCTACACCGGACTAACTACTAGCTAATCACGGGGCATTCAATTGGAATTATTTGATAATTTAACGTATATTATGTTTAAATATGTAGTATTAGAATTTTTGTATATTTGTATGTTGAGAAATAAAGAGAAAATAAAATTTGATTATTAAGCAAGGTAAATAAGTATATTGAACTTTTTCAGTAAAATATCGTAGGATTTGAGCCCTTAATAATTTTTCTTTGCTCTACATTAGAAACCTCTTACATGGCTTTAAAATATAAGAGCGTAAATTTCGCCCCACCTGCCCATAAATAATGCCTCCAAAAGCAATTCAGAATCCTTCACCTGACAGGATACATATTTTCGTTTGTCAAAAGAACAGCAATACTTTAGTTCTGGTGTAAATAACAGTGAGTTACGTGTCCAGAATCCAAGAGTGCAAGAAACTTAGAACTCTTGTAAAGCGGCGCGTCGAGAGAAAAGTAAAAGATTGTGTGTGGTACGTGAACGAGTGCAATGCACACAACAATCAAACTTGATATTGGGGGTGGTTGGTGGAGATACCATCATTAGCCGCTACTTCTTTAATTACTTCCTTAAATAAATACTTGAGCTGGGGTTTTCGAGTGGGTGAAAAACGTTAATACTGCACTCAACGCCATAATTAGACTTGTTTACCTCTGACTTATCCCTAGATAAAGCCGATTTTTATTAGATTCTATCGGAGTACAACGATTTAGTTGCACAAGAAGAAGAAAAGCGACATTATCATTTACTACCGTGTCTCGTGGAGTCAAGTTTATGTTTACGATAGTACACGGCTTTAAACTTTATAACAAGTTCACAAATAAATTTAAATAAATTTAATATTATGAGTGTGTATAAACTAAATAACAAGCTTTGCTTTACCTAGTTAGATTAGCGCTGTGGGATGGACGTGAAGGGTAGAAGGGCAATTACGGTCCCAAAGAATAAACGTAACAATAAAATTTGAAAGTTAATTGTCTTAATAAAGCCGCCGTGATGGGCTGATGTTTAATTCCTCCATGAATGTTAAAACCGCTACATCTGCACGTATAAAATATAAATTATTGGACGTGAAAAACATCACGCAGTTTACTGATAAATTTGGCTACAACATACATCACATGCACTGTCCTGACACAATTTATTGGTTGACCGAACACTTTGATTTCATTGTTCTATAGAAACAGTGTCAAGCTTAGAGTGAGGAAAAATAAATGCCTTATATACACTTACTACACAGGGAACTAAAGTATATTTACTTTTCCCCCAAAAGACCAGATCAAATATTTGACCCCAAACTGGAGATTAACAAAATCAGCAATCATCTCTTTGTTACTTTGGCCGCTGATTGGAATCATATCCTTGTCTATTCAGCAGAAGTTTTCTGGATTTTCGCTCTAGATTTGTGTGAGTCACTTGACCAAATTTATGACCACCCACTGCTGTCTTAACTGATCGCCCCATCAGCACAGCATTTGGTGGACACGTCCGTGTATGCGATCTTTTAAAGGTTAGTTAGGCCTTTTGTTCCCTCATAAAGACAAATGAAGGGATTTGCACTTATTTTATGGACGGCGACGTGACATCCGAATTCATGTGGTAGAGGAAAAATCGGTGATGTGAAATTGAATTTTTTTGCAAGGCGATGGTTTTGATTATTACATATTAAATTTGTGTCGGCATTGCGAATCCCCCGGAGGATTTCAACGTACAGCGATATTAATATTTAATCGATTGCCACAATTTGTTTTTTTAAACAGTCTCCGACTCTTTCATGTGGATGAAATTAAACATCACAGAACTGACAAAGCTGGTTATTAGAATTACATTTGCCTTTGATTGTTACAAAAGCCCATTTCCATTGAGTGTTGTTTTCAATATTTTAGGGGCACGCTGTTACAAAAACTGATGTAAAGTTTTTTTAATTTTATTGGAAACGATATTAAAAAATATATTTGTCTAAATTTAGAAGTTAGATTCTCTCATATTCACGCGAGCAAATTTTTGCTCTATGATCAAAAAGCACAGATGTCTTAAAAAATTCTAACTTTCAATTAAATTATCTCAAATTAACATAAAATAATTTTCGTAAAAACCAAAATTAAAAAACACGCCTTTTTAAAATTCTGCCCAAAACAATTTTTATCCAACTTTAAATCCAATTCTCGCAAGTTCACCCTAATTAATTTTCGTGCTACATAATAAGGCACTAGAGACAATTAACAAATTGACTAATTTCACAAAGCTTTTTTACAAAATAAAATTTTTGGTATATGCGGAAACTTGAGCTTTATAAAAGTGAACCTGGTTCGAATTAATTTAATAACACAAATGTCCGCAAGAGTGTATATATGAATGTGGTTCCCGTTGGCTAATTAATTAAATACATTACAAACAAAGCCAGCCTACAATAGAATTATAATCTAAGCTTTCAGTATTCATGCAATCAGAAAATGCTGGACGCATTCAGTGGGCTCGGCCTTGCATGATATTTTAATTAGTTCACCTCCTCTGGCTGCCGCGTGTCGTTTCCGCTACAAAAGTCTCACTTTTCTGGACAAAACCGCACAAGCATAAAATATTTCTCATTTATTTCGTAGCCGTAACACGTTGAAATTACAATTTTAATAGTTCAGTAATAGAGAAGCAATATTCTATATATCTACGAAGGAAGATGTGCGCTACATAGTTGAAGCGTTCTCTCAATTTAATTCCCTAGCACTGCGCTGTGTAGAGAATCCAATGAATCTAAAATGTCCCGAATGAATAAATCTGAAAATACTGATAAGCTAGGATATGTGGTAGATAAGGGATTTGTACAATTCCAGTCTACCAGTTGATATCATCTTTACAGCATAAATACGAGCCCGTGAGGTGGCAACGATATCCTTTCAGCTAACGCAGATCATCGGAGGCGGTGAACCGGCATTTGTCATCTCACAGCCTACCTCGCTGTCACCAATCAGCATTTTACGAGCCGCACAGCACACACGAGTACCATAAACCGATTTCAGTTCGGTCGGTTTCTTTTCAGCGCGCTATATAAAACCGACGGCGGCAGCAGATTTATACCTGTTTCTCTTTTTACTTTAGGTTTTTTCAGTAAAATAAACAACCTGTACTATAGTAGACAAAAATTAATTAATTCGTTGGGGAAGACGTTTTATGAATTTTTGCTCTTGCTTCCGTATCTGCAGGATAATAAACGAACTAAAACCACGACTGTGTGTGCTGGTAATTTATTATTTGCTACGAATATAATTTACGAAAAAAGAGTATAAATAATAACGGGAAAAATACATGTGCAGTTGCAGCTGAAAAAGCACCACCATGTAACCATTTTTCCGGAAGTTGTGGGGGAATTTATTTGTTGCAGGATGGGTAGATGAGACCAGCAGCAGGAATGAGGATTTATTAATACTACAATTAGTACCTGGTGTATCACATGTAACATCAAATGTATGGTGTACGAAATGTGAATTTATCATAAGGTGCTCTATTATTATTAAAAGTAGGATTTATGGCAGCTTTTAAAAAATTTTTGCACCAGGATTTTTCTGTAAATCAAAGTGTTGGAGGACAAGTATAATTTTCTAATAATAACTTTTTAATTATCAAGGTTTTGGATGCACCAAACTTGTGTAGTAAAGAAAATGATTGATTACCTATTATAAAAATGTTTTAGTTTGAATAAATTACAAGTAATACTTTAGAATTAAAGAAAGGGACGATTTCAGTATGTTTGTGATATCAAGTAAGCCTGAATTTATGTAAAATCATCCATAAATTAACTTTACAATTAAGTATGTTTCTAGTTCCATTGTATAATCATTTTTTACTAATATAATTAGACTTTGGAAGCGACTGAAGTAGTCACCTCAAAAAATTTGAACCGGCGCATTCGCCAAAATTTGTTCTTTTTACTTTACGTCATTTATATTATTCTTTGATTATTTTAAGCAATAAGGGGTAAGATTCTTTTTTCATAGTTATCTCTAATAAGTTTTGCTAAAAACTTGAGATAACAAAGTACAGAAAATTAAATATCAATATAAAAATTACACCGGCGCATCCACCAAAATTTAATGTGTTGTAACTTTAATCATTTTTCCTGTACACTTAATTTTGTTCCTTTAATTACTTTTCACGTTAGCTCCTTGTATTACATGATAACTAAAATTACAAATTCTTCAGGCGATATAAAATAAAGCGTAAAAACATTTTTTACAGACGCTACTTCATTGTATCGAACTGCCAATATAATAATGTTAATGTGCAAGTGAATACATTAGCAGTAATATAGGGCCAATAAAATCTTAAATAGCCCTACATTGACCCCATAAAAACTGTAATATTTTGACCATTTAGTCCAATCTTTACGATTGAACCATAAAAAATGCCATAAATAAATTTATATCCTACTTATACTCTATACAATATAGATAGCACACAATCATTCTTTTATATAAAATCTACGAGGACCTCATTTCGTTGCTCATTAATATAATTTAGCAAATTTCTTCATCGTGGGGCGTGATCTCATCAAGTTACAACAACCAACTTAAAAGATATAAATATCTGGCAGGATTAAAATATATAACAGAAAAATATTAGCATACCGTGCACGTCTCCCAGTGACATCGTCACATCCAACATAAATATCTACTTGGTTGTGTGTTAGTGTGTGCGCGATATAAAGTTGCAGAATGCGTCTGGAATTCGAATTTTTCATAAACACTTTTGGCGCGGCGTGATGCCGGCACATTTAATTAACTTGACGATGATGTTCTTGCCACTTTATTAAAAAAATATTTCAACCAAAATTAATCATCATAATGTCCCTGAAAAGAAAAAATATCTTGCCTGCATCTTGTGTTTTTAGATTCGTGTGACAGGTGTGATGGACGAGGGTTTTTATGATCGATTGCAATGTGACGTGATTTGTTGTGAATGTTTAGTTATTGTATTAATTCAACTGTTGTCGGTTTGGGTTTGTTTGTTAAAACAAATATGCCTCTCTGGAGATTCCAAAGCAAGAATATTTCACAAACAATTAAGTTTACATAATAAGCATGAACGGGTGTTCCAACCGCATGAATAATTGAAGTCATAAGTGATATAGGATGTACGTATAATATATACATTTATTGTTCCAAAAGGATATACGAGATATCTACTTTATGTCCGGTTATATTATTCTAATCTCCCATATAGTTCGTATTACACAGCTAGGCTCTATTGCTATTTCACTTTATCGCCTCTACTCTATGTGTGTGTGTGTATATATCACAAGGAATTTCAATATTATTACATCAACTCGTGCACCCAACACACCCGCACCCCTTAAACTGTCAAGGAGTTTATGGTTATAGTAATTTTAGTTTTAATTTCCCCAGGTAATTCAAAATTTATGTGTTGCAGGAAAGTGACTTTTTGTAGGTTATAATAAAATATGGAAAAATCGAGAGGTGTGTGAGATAATCGGATATTTTTAACCGGAAATTTTTATATAATAAACTGGAATCAATTTTTCCCCCTTAAATGTAATAATATAACTCAACATCAAGCTATACTTTCTATATTATAAGTAATCTAAACCTTAACTAAAAGTTCTGATTGCAGGAACAAAATATTTGAAGATTACATAAGAACATTTTCGATGTTTCCCATGACGTATAAACTATTTATTTCAAGAACGTCTTAAAATAAATAGGATATTTAATTTGAAATTCCTTTACGAGAATTTTTAAAAATAATATAGAAATCAAATTCCCAAAAAATGTTTTAGTGGGCGATTAAAGAAAATTCAGTGAACCCTTGGGAAACTTTTACGCCCCACAATTTAACAACTATATACCACCGAACTGAATCCATTGACTATAAATAGCACAAACAATAACTCAAATTTAATTGTACATTCAGACAGAGCCTACAGTCATATACATACACATAAATGTGCTGTAGTTTCGATAAAATCAAATAATAATTAAATTATTTTGCTTATAGCACTATTCCTGTAAAATAATTTATGGCTAAATGCATATCAAGTCAATATCACTGTAGGTATTCTGTAAACATGTCCTGCACCGTCATAAATAATCCACTAGGTATTGGGAAGCCGTCAAACACCGCTCCATGTTCGAAGTGTACCAGAGTCCTGTAATAGTGATGATCCATCACCCAAGAGACTAAACCAATCATTGTTCGCTTAACAATTAGAGAATGTGATTTTAATCTGGCTGGTTTTATTCAGTTAATTTATGGTTGACCATAAATAATACGCGTGCACATCATGTTGGAACAAAATAAATATAAACGCCCTTGTGCAATTTTATATACCTACATATACAAAATCCAAAACATGTTTATTAATTGGATGATGGTGGAATAGTTTTGTTGCAAAAATCTATCTTGATATAGGAGAAAGGGTGCATTAATACTCGTTAAATAACATTATTTTGTATGTGCTTTGTGAAGGAGGGGCGGTCGTAAATTATCATTATGGTATTAATGCTGATTTATTTAATTCCTTTCATCATTCGCAAATTTGGCGTGGAAAGTTTGTGTTTGATAATGATGGTCTACTGATATCGAAATTTAAATATTTTTATGACAAACTGTAAACCTACAATCAGGACAATTTTGCTTTTATGAAAATTTCCAACATAACCTAGTCTAACCTACAAAAAAATTCAGGAATATCGAAGTATTATACGATATTAATTATTTTCGGATGCTAAGTTATATTTAATTTGTTTCTTCTACGATTATTTCATTGATGAATCAAGTGGCAATCTAGCTTTCCTGGGATTTGTAAAATGCTTGGTAATTACAAAATTAATTGCGTTTTCTTTCTGGGCACATCCCATTACCGGATATAATAAGTTAGAATTAAGTTGACGGCGATAACGTGGAGGATAGGTTTAGCCCTAATCTCTAAATGTGGCATTTTTCTCTGGGAAAATGTGTTAATTGCAGTGGGCAGCGAGCAGTTATCAAGATAGTGTGAATTGGGAGGTTTTTACAGTCTCAGCTTTTGCTCGACTTGTCTTTGGCGAAGGATCTAAGCGGAAATTGGCTCTGGACAGAGAAATATAAGTTTGTTTTAGGCTGATAACGCTTTAACATTATCCCATTCTGCCCCCCGCCTACAGGATTCGTACACAAAGTTTTCAGATCGACCTTTTCTATATGCTCACAGAGATACAAGATGTTACGAGAAACTTTCCACATGTAAAAAATTTCAAACAACACTCTTGAATTTCAACTAAGTGCAGAAATGCGATACTTGAAAACTGTGAACAACCAAGAATGCTAAAATAAATATCTGATGTATCCAGCACATGACTTTCTTATACGATGCGATACAGTTTCTAATCTTTGGAAAATAATCGCATGCTGTCCACATCCAATTCGGTATTAATGTAAAAGCACATTTATTTATTACTTGGTATCATGGAAAGTTCAAAAAATTATGTTCAAACATCTAAATCAATTAAAGAATAAAAAAACTTCTGAATTATTTCCTTTTCAAGATAATCTTAAAAAATCTAAAAATGTCTTCAGGTAAGTACCACTTGTGTTGGTGCTAGATGAAAAAGATTTAATATGGCACCAACAATTTTGTTCAAACTAAATATGAAATTTGGATCAATTCCGATAAGTCGTTTTTGAGTTATCGTGGATACAGAGAGACCCTTATTACTTCGTATAAGAAAGTAAAAAGCGGCGCATTTGGTAAAATATTCACAGAGAACACACACAACCTGTGAGCTAGTTTATTAAATTTTATTTTTCAATTCCTAGAAGGTTTAAACAAAACCAAAGTCACGCCTTTGCCTAAATTATCATTGTACCTTCAAACCAAAGATATCTACTTAATAGCAAATATAATTAATTTCCATTTGGATTGGCCCTTCTTCGGTTCAAATTACAATTTCCCGGAAAACCATTCAACGTTAACTTGAGAATTTGCGAAGGGATTGTAGGTCCTTCTTCATTGCAATTCCTAAAGAGTGACCGCAGATAGACAGTGGGAACTGAGCGGAATTTTAAATAGGTCTGTGACACAATAAAAATGCCCTAAATCTTAGCGTTTCTCTCTTGTAAAAGTAATTTTTATTTGTCAACGTTGGTTTTTAAATGTGCAATAAATCTTCCGGTTGATAACGGTCGAAAGAGAGAGCGAATATAAGGAAACATGCACGGAGAAAAAAATAAATCGATATCAAATTGTGAATCGTTTTTTTGTAGGGCTTTTAAAAATTTATGTATGTTATATAATATTAGGTTTTTCGTGAGGAACGCGCTGTTTTTTTATTCGGTTCTTTCTGTATTGTTGTACTCATATATTAGGATCATTGATCCGAATTCTAAATAGCAAATTTATGCCCTGTATAAGCAGTGCTTTGGTATTTTATTTCTATGGGGCATTTCGATATCTTTGCAACCATAAAATAAAAGACTTGGGCTATTATTTTTATCGGTTATTATTTTACAGGCGATTTAGTGCCATAGGATGCTATAAGATATTTTTCTAAGTTACTGGGACAATAGGAAAACAATAAAATCGGGTTTTAGCTCATTTAAAAACAGCAACCAACGCAAACATAAAAAAGAGGGAAACTCATAGAATAATCATGCAAGATAGCCTGACGGTTTCATTAACAAATACCGCATTTTAAGATGGTAACTGGAGCACACCCCTACTGTAACTAATTTAATACCTAAGCTCCTCGAAATTCAAATTTGCCCCCAACGCAATTGTGTAAATATTAAAAGCTGCATTAAATCTAAATGCCGCGTAATTACGTTTGCACTATCGCTGTTGTCTATCACAATGAAATATGAGCAAAAGCAGGCCCACAGATAAATCCATATGATTAATGAAGACAATCAAATATTTGCCATACCCCGTAACTTCCATCATCCAATGTTACATCTCGCATATAACACATAAATGTTATCCAGATAACGCAGTTCATACACACCGAGGGGGGCAAATAAATGTACACGAGTGTTGGGAATTATTTAAACAAACCGTAAATTAGGGTCACGATTTCGGGGAGTTGATAATTAATGGAAAACTCAAAATATTTTCGGAATTTCATAATTTATGTGATGGTTGCAATGGAATTTGTTTTTGCATACTTAAATCAGGTGAAAACCACCATCCAGGTGATTTATTATGTCAGTTTATACAGGGAAATCCATGAAAGTATTTTAAGACGAATTATTTAATTCTGGTTTAGGTACATCAAACTTTCATCAAAGGAGAAAAATAAAATAATCCCGACAGTAACTTTATACTTTTGAAGTTAGATTCTTAAGTAATGGTCCAACTTCTCCATCATAAAAATTTTCCAACAGCAACTTCTTCTCCTTGTTAATACAGAATATATCACAAACTTTTTATAAATCGCAATAAATGAAATCGTTTTTACTTTGTAGATTTGAATTCATCCGAATGAGCGGACTGGTGTATCTTTGATAGAAAATCCAGTCAGGCTTTCACACAAAACTCTCTCGCTCCTTTTCCAAACCGCCTGCCTTTGGGACATTTTAACTGTTTTAAATACATTTATATACGTATTCCAAGTAGTTTATCACTATCCTGGCTGGGGTGGAAGTCTCAAAAGAGGGAAATACGCATTAAGTTAATGTATTTTCGCTTCGCTGTAAGTTTATCTAGGTGATACACACTAATAAATGTAATGAATTACATTTACCGGATAGAGAGATGTAAAGTTCCAGTTGAGGTATTAGACCATGGAGTTGTGAGGGGTGTTTGTGCAAGCGAGAATTCGGTCCAAAAACTAATAATATTGCATTAGATTTCGCCTAGATGATTTATAGGACAATCGTGATTGTTAGTCTTACTCTAATTAGTGTAGATTTATATAAATCGCATAACTGTTTAATCATCTTTCAGCTTGCTGAGTCTGAATTAATCCAGATCCCCGCACATACTGATTTTATTTTTTCCAATTCAACCAACTGAAGGTATATTATTTTTTCGATTATCTAAACATTTTCAGTTTATTTATTTTATTATCTATCTGAATTCTCCAAAGTGTCTATTAAGTGTTAATACTCACTCGATAATAATAATAAACATCCTTCATCTTTTTCTTTGACGATTATTTATATTGCTTATGCAACCCTTTCCACTTTTCTGTTCAAAATTTTTGAAATGTTAATCAAGCTTCCCATAAAAGCAAACTATAATAGAGCAAGATAATTTTCTGTTTTTTCGTTATATTTAATTAAAGGAAAATTATTTTTGAAGTACATGAACAATTATTATAAGTAAAGAAATTTCTGTAGGTAACTTATAAAAAAATCTATTTTTCAAAAATTGCTGGCTGTGGTGCCATCTAACGTGACTACGTAAGAATTATAAAAACAGTAAATTACAGGAATCTGTTAATAATTTTAATTAATAACAGAAAACTACTTTATTAGTAGATTAAGTGTAGTCGCCCCTCAATAGATGGCGAAATCTAAACTTTGCTGAGAAATATTAATTTATTTACTTTTATTCAACTCTTTTATCTAAAATAATGCTAAATTACAACTTATGGTTGTTTAAAGTTTAGTATTTTTTATCAGATTAATTTAAAAATACAACATTTTAATCAATATTTAAAGAGAGAACTACTTGTGCCATCTCTACGAAAGATGCAAAACTTACATTAGAAAACTGGAACTTTAAAATGACTATCTCCATTAGTTATGCTACTATCCACTAGATGGCTATAGTGGCTCCACGTTCTAATAACTTTATTTGTTATGTAATAATTAATTATTATCCATATTTTTCTATAATATATTTCATAATAGAACATTTGAAATAAAATAATTCATTTAATTATGACTGTTTAAATATTTATATTCCTAGTTTTAGAAAATTTTGATTATCTAAAACTTAAAAAAATGTAATAATTTTTTGTTGTTGCAGATGTTATTTTAAAATTCAAAATAAATCGTAAAAAAATATTTCGGATCAACTAAAAAGTACAAAAAGTTTACTCGACCGTGACAGGACTCGAACCTGCAATCTTCGGATCCGAAGTCCGACGCCTTATCCATTAGGCCACACGGTCTCTGGTAATCCTGTAGGAATAGAAGCTACTTTAATACATAAATTTTCGCACAAAATCAATATTTTCTTAAAGGGCCATAATCTTTTAAAAATATGTAGCTGTAAAGTAAATCGTTGTTAATTAGAAAAAATACACATATGATAATGCTAAATTTATCAATATATTATATTATTTTCTCTTTTAGTTTTTTCCTTCTTTTTCTGGGTAAAAGGACGAAAAAATGTGTATACGTTATAAAGGACCACTTCGGATAATATCACTGATAGATAAACATCCGTCCGCTTACTCCGCTTCCCTTTCACCTTTTCATTCTTGTTTTCGCTCATCATCCACTTAAAAAGCGACATCACCGAAAAATTAAAGTTGACATTTTTAGCGCTTACAGAACGCGCATTATTACACCTGAGTGCCGAGATAAGGGTTGGGCCAAATCCTATTTTAATACACGTAAATGGCAACCGGAGTGGGACTAAACGGGAGGTGTGCAGGATGGAACAAGAGCGAAGCGAAGCATTCCTTTTGTGATAACATAAAACAATTATTCTGGCGGAAAGCATTTTCCCTTTCTGAATTGGCCACGGTACTCGCACAATCACAAATGATCTCTTTCGGTAACTCATATATAGGTATATGAAATATCTTGTTTAGATCCTTTGATATTAAATACGGATATGGAATTTAATATTTTTATCCCGACAACATCAAGTGCTTAGAAATGGTTTAATGGGCAAGTATAAGTATATTGTACGGATTTTATTTTCATAGGATGAAATTGTCATTCTGTGATTGTAGGTACCAATACACGGTACTCCTTAAGCTCCATTAGGCTAATCTAATATAAATATTAGAAATTTGTCATACTTAACTTAGGTAGGTAGTTTTTTTCTCCTAAACCATTTATGGATTTCCTGAATCGAGTCTCCATGGTACTTTGGGGACCGCTGCCGCTCTTTCGTCGGTCGCCCCATCCACCGTCGTGATTATATTATTGTCCATTCGGGTGTGAGAACTGCGGCGGATTTCACACCGGCTTCACCCGCTAATTACCAATTTAGAGTAGAGTATCGCAGGTGCACTGTGAATACGCCGTATTCATTACAGAATTGCATTGTTGCATATATACTAGTTAATAACTTGGTTGTCGGGTTTTGTGTATTGCGTATGCGACGGCTTAGATTAAGAGTTGGCGCAAATCTATTCAAAGCCATGGACGAGGAGAGGAGATGCACATCAAGTCAGAGGCGGTTGGTTGGTTGGGTGTCTTTCTATGAGGATGTTTGTAGGAGAAAACGTGATTTCTCAAGGCTTTTTGTTGGTAATTGAATGGCAATATTGTATTTTGTTGGTGATTAGGTGGGAAAATGCAATTCCGATTAATTTGATCAAAAGCTTTGGTGCCAGTTGGACGGTAATTCGCGGTGTTAAGATGCAATCTTTTCCGGGTGGCTGTATATTTTTCTATGATGAAAACGATAAAGTTATTATTCAATTTACTTGACGCAAAAATGTACCTAATCCTCGGTTTCTAAGAAACATTTTGTACAGTTCGTATGAATAACTCTTAATTCTCATTTATAGAAAAGAATTTTAGTACCTGTACTGATTAAGCAAAGCCATGTTTGTTCAATTAAAAAAAATAGTTACAGTTCGAATTATTCTCGAATTCTTTTCAATGCATTTTTATCTCCCTAAATCGAATTTCTATAATTTTAACTAATATTTCACTCGTAACTAGAATTTTTCCGAGAAGTACCTAAATTTTTCCAAAATAGTTATTAAGCTCCTTTTTCACCTTTGTAGCTTGTATTTTAACATCAGGGACAGATTAATTTGAGTTTAACTTTGAAAAATATCATTATACATTACCGACACTTCTAAAAAACCTCTACGTTCCCACACCAAATTATCTAATCATTCCATTTCACGTCGCTGATTCAAATCCAGTGGAGTGGGTTTTTCATTACCAGACAATCCAACACAATCGTGCTTCGTTGTCAAAACTTAAAAAGCTATTGCATTTAAAATCAACAAACATTTCGAGAAAATCCAATATCCCCCAATATCTGCATTATTTCCCACAAGCTCTCCTTCAATGCCATAAACTTATATATATTCTTTATAATGAAAGCTGTTTTGTGACGTCCACAATGGCTCCGGCGAGACACTTCCACAAAAGCTTCGCTACCGTGCATTTGACAGATTTTAAAAAGAATACGAATACTGATAACGCGCTACGGTGTGTCCCTGTAAGTAGACATCAGGTGAAATACAGGAAAGTTTTGGCTGTATGACGAAATTGATTAACGTCGCTCAATGAATGAAGTTGTTTAATTTTTTACCATCGTTCTACAACAATAGTTTAGTCTACTTCTCCACCCCCACAAGGGTTAAGTCTTCGATTAAACTGGAAGGCGTCAAATATCAGGGGCGCCCCCTTATAATGCATGTAAGTATTGTTGTCTGAAATTAGAATGGAGCTTCATAAGCTCAAATTTCCATTCAAACAACATCAATTGGTTTCTAGTATAGAACCCTTATTCAAACTACGTGTTTAATATTTAAATAATCATCTACAATAAATTTCACAATTTAATCCAGTACCTTTCAGGATTTATTATTATTTTTATTACCATCCGTTGCTCCTATTCATTCCTGCAGTCACTCCTGCAACCCTAACTGTTTTATTTCCTCTTAACTCTGTTTGGTTTGTGTCGCTTTATTGTATACACTAACAGATGGCTCTGGCTCTATTAGGATCCATACAATTCGGAGCTTTCAGCAGGATTATTGCGCGGAGGCTCTCGAGACAAGCCTGATGGTTCATTGGTTTGTTTAACGCTTTTTCAGTTGTATTAACTATGAGTATGTGTGTAAATGGAGTAGTTGCTCTTCACCAGTGGCGTAACTAAAGTCTTGAGGAAAGTGAAATTGATTTTAGAACGGAATTTATTGGGAAGCAGGAAGTTTTTTTAGATAAAAACGATCAGTTAAATCCAAATTTTATTCAGATTAAAAAGAAAATCAGTATATTATAGTGAGGTTAGGATAGATTAGATCAGATTTTCAGTAGATACTGAATATAATTTAACATCAAAACATTATGGTCATCGACAAAATAACTTCACTAGTATACTTATGTACGATTTTCTCTATTTAGCTCTCGCAAAACTATCTTGTAAAAACTTGAGTACTCTTTCCGACAAATGTGATCTCTTCGACTTGTAGAATTGTGCATTTTGTGGATGGTCCTCATCCCACAATATCGATTTAGGGTAGTTTTGAAGTTGGTAACCGTATCAAAATCAATCAAATATACGTAAAAAAGCAAAAGCAATTTCAGATTCAATCAATCACAAATACAAAATGTATTGACAAAGAACATTCTTGATTATACGGACATGCTCTAAGCAGGACCGGTGGCAGGGCGCGCGGGGGCCCCCATTGTTAACCTACAGATTCGGATTTTAATCAAGAGGGTACCTCTTCTCTCCGATATGTGGAATTAAACGTCATTCAGACGGTATTGTACCCCTCACAAACAGATTTGCAGCAGCAGCAGTAGCGCGCGAGTGTATGCATCAGTTAGTTTTCATATACCTAGTTTTTTATTTGTTTTTTATTTGCCCACATTGAATGCAAAATTGACTTTCCATGCTTTTATAATTTCACGATTGATTGACGTGTCTATTTAACGTGTTTGGAGTGTAGTTTTCTTTTTCATTCTTGTTTTAATTTCCTACAAGAATGTAATTTAACGGTCTCATCAAAACGCTACTTGTTAAAACGTTTGTGTCTTTTGTTGCTTTAAATAAATTGGAAATTCTCTATCCGCTGACTTGTTGTTGTGTGTATATGTAATATCATGTTTTACCAACTTGTCAACTAGATAATAAATTCAATTAAAAGCTGCTTGTGGCTTGTGGATTTGTATACTCTGCGCGCTGGATATTCTCACTAGGATTCAATTTGTTTTGTCATGGGTGAACTAACAGTTACTTAATATAATTTTACCCCGAATCTAATCGCGCATTTGACCCTGGTGGAATGGACCACACGTTTTTCAACGAACCAACAATAAAACCTTACGTTTAATACATACCTAGTAATGAAAAGCCATTATTATATTTTATTATGGGGACTGATGTGCGCTATATGCGGCAAACAAACAAGACATTAAATATATCTGATGAAGTGAAAATATTTGTCGTTTGATTAAACCTGATATGATGAATTTATAGCCGGTTTTTATAGCACAGAAAACACTTTGGCAATTAAGATACCATAATACCAAAATTAATAGTCACAAATTTTTCTTTCACCCAACACAAAGGCCACAAAATTCAGCTTTTTGGTTCACAAATAAAAAAAATATATTCAAAGATAGAATACAACAAAATAAATTATGTTGCGTGAACTGTACGACGACTTTACCAAAGTTAGTCTTAATTAATTTGAGCAGTGCGTGCTCAATTCTCATTCAAACGGATGAATAAATTTAAATACTTGAAGTATGTTTTAAGTCATTATGAATATAAATGGTTCGTTTAAGTAAATAAATCAGCTTTAAGTTATTGTATTAAAAGCAAATTTAGACTATAAGGTTTGTGGAGGAGAACTCAAAATAATTATTAGCACACCACAGTTAAATTGATGGATGGAAATCTGAGCCACATTGTTGTAAACGGTTGGCAATAAAATTTGCATATTATACTGTGCTAAAAACCTCTCACAATTATTTGAAGCATTTTATTACCTTCTCCACTACAACCTCCATGCATTATCCTGATTGCACAATTTTATTATTGTAAATTTATCACTTGCTATTTTGATAAATTATTATTATTATTGTACAAACTCAGCTTTCAAAAGAATGATATACCACTCTGCATATTCCTATGTTTGTTGTGCTAAATATTTTTGTATGTATGCACATTATTTAGGGACAATTTTCTATTAAAATGAAAATAAGAGACAAAATAGTGGATGGATTGAATGCGTCGACATTCTTTTCACAAAATAGCAGCCACATTTCTTTCTTTAACAGTGAATCTCTAGAGAACGCGCGCGTTCCATCACAATAGCAGCTTTTCTATCGAAAGCTCGCTGTTGTATGACTTTTACGTTTCTTCCTATAGCTCCTAAAGAACAAAAAGCTCATTCTGGAAGCTTTTACGTTATTCAGTTTCGATACTGTGATGACAATAATAGCCCCCGTTTTATATTATATGGTCGCATTGATAATGGAGTTTTTGTCAGGAATTAAACGTAAAGCTCCATTTTGGAAAATAACAAATTTGTTTATTGTATTGTAGGTATTTAGATTGCGGTTGATTGTTTTGGTTAAGTTGCTTCAGAATTTCATGTGCACAAACTACAGAAGTTCATGTTCTTATTTTTATTCTAACTTTACAGCAAAATTAAATTTTCAAGTACACTGAAAAAAATGTATGTACTTTTACATATAATTTACATAACTAGAACTGTAAAAATTACTCTTTTATTGTAGAATTTACACTTTTTTATTATTTCATTGTGAAAATCACATTTTTGTTGTAAAGTATAAGTAAAAGTCCAAAAAATTGTAATATTACTTAAAAATGTAAAAGAACATGATTATTGTACTTTATTACAGGTTTTATGTAATTCGTTGACCAATCACATAGTTTGTCTACGCGTTATCTGGTAAAAGTACAATATTCCTGTAATTTTGAAATTACATATTTTATGTAAAATCCCGTGAGACATGTAATTTTACCCGAGTTACATACTTTTTTCAGTGGACCTAAGAATCCAAAATTATAAAAAATTCGGATCTTAATATGTTTGCAAGGTAATTATGAAAAAATTTTAGTGAACATAAAAAGGTCACTAATCTAAATAAAATTCGAATTAAACTTCACATCAAATTAGGTTAGGTATTAAGATTTAGATCTTAATTAAATTCTTAAGTACCAATGAGAATTCAAAACTTTACAAAATTCGATGTTAAATATGTTTATTTGGCAAATCCGTGGAACTTTTGTGAACATATGAGGGACAAAAAAGATCACATAAATTTTTATATTATTTATTATTTTAAAATCCTAATACTACATAAAATACGAATTAAAATGTACATCAAAGTTAACTTTAGGTTAGTCTAAAATTTAGATCTAAATTATTGAACATAAATTTTTTTACACTTTACAAAATGTCATTGAATCCTTCTGAAATTTTCCTAGATCCTACAGAAAGCAAATAGATATTGTCAAAAAAAAACCAACACAAAATAGTCATAAAAAAGTAAACTATTTGATAATAAGAATTCCTTTTCTTTTAACCAGTATTCCCAAGATTTAAGTTAAAACCGTGATCCAAGTTTGATTTGTCCCCGCCTTTCAGCCCGCTTCCTTACTTATTTATTTAATAATAATCCCATTTTGGTATCCGCGTGAATGCTGAATTCATTAAGAAAGCACACATATTATAATATAATAATATTGTGATGGCATCCCCCCATAATTCTAACGTTATATAACGCGTCACACACATTCATTTGCATGATAAATTCTCTCTACTACAACTTGAAATGATAATGCGATTTTAGCACTGAAAGGTGAAAATAAATTGATTTCGCGTTCGTGGTGACATATTAATGCACATATTAAGATTTGTGACGTACCCAAAGAGTTCACCCAACTAAGTTCTGCTCGAGTCTACATAATTTTTCCTTGGTTTAATCGGTTTGGATCGTCTGGTCCTACAAATGGGTTTATGATGAATTGGCATCGCACCTCGAAATTACGTCATGACATTAATAGGTAGATCACACATTTAAGACGGCTCTCTGTTGTTGTGTGTGCAAAAGCAATCCGCCTCTAGGAAGAATGGAAAACCGCTGAATTGAATTGAGTTCTATATTGCCTCCTGGTGCTTGGATGCGTGACATATTTATAATTTTAGACGATGTCAGTGACATACAATTCTGTTTGGTGCTCCCACGATTATGAGCAAATGAAAAACTCTGATCAGGCTCTATGCGGATCCAATAAATTTCCTCACTAACACCTCAAATAAGTCTCTTGTATACAAAGAAAAAAATTGTAAGGATCGGCACATTTTTTATCCTTTTGACCAAACACCACACAATAGAAGAAGATAATCGTCGTGATGATACAATTATTGCTAATATAACAATCAATTTACATAGGTAATGGGTGTATCGTTTACTGAATAGTTAATCCATAGTTGTTATACCCAGAGTGTATCAATAGTTGGACTGTGTCGGCCCAATAGACACAATAGTAAACAATGGTGCCACACATGCAATTGTATGCATTGTTAACTACGCCATCTATCTATAACAATGCAGGGAAATGACAACCTGCTGCAGGAAATGGCACTACTCAAATCCAAATATCGACAACACATAACTGTTACAACACACAGTGTGGAGAGAAGTGCGGTGTACACATAATAATAATCGGGGAATTATTTTAACCACTTAGCCAGTTTTGGACATTAATGTAATTATTGTTCGCTTGGAAATTTATGAAGAGGTGTGACATTTTAATTAGATGTGAATATATGGCCACAAATTGGGATTTTGAGTTTTTTTGATAATCTAATTATTATCAGTAGGATTTTTTTCAAAATTTGTAGGGAAAAAAATGTTGTAAAGGTTATAATATTGGGTGTTTAGAAAAAATAAATATCAAAATAATATCATAAAAAAATCAATATTCCATGAAAAACGTTTAAATAACTTTAAAAAGTCAATGTCCCAAAATGACTATTTATTTCTAGACCAAGGGAATTGGGCATTTTAACAAATAATTTAAAAAAGGTAGAAAAAGGCTTAAAATATTATTAAAATTTATGATTTTGAAACACTCTAATATTCTGGGCTTTAAAATTACCAATCAAAAATTGGACACATAAAAATCACATAAAAACACATCATTTTCGGCCATCCCAAATAGCATTTCATTTCTAGAGCACGTGGAGATGGGACACTTAAAAAATCCTAAAAAAATCCTTAAATTACTAAAATAAATCAAAATAGTTTTTCATTTTTGGACCAGAGGAACTTGGGCAGTTTTAAAACACCTTGTAAAAATGGTAGAAAACGTTTTAAATTCTACTACTATTCATGTTTCTGAATCACCCTATTTTCAGCCCAAAAATTATGGACCATCCAATCATCCAAAAACTGTTAACTTGAAATATGTTACATCAATAAAAATTACATAATAATATCCGAAATCCTATAAAAATCCATCATTTCCAAACGTCCCAAAACGACACGTCATTTCTGGACCAAGAAAATTAGGAATTTTAAAAAATTGCTGTCAAAATGTAGTGAATTCCATGATTTTTAAACACCATAATATAGGTCAAATAAATTATAGATAATTCAAAATGGGGGACTTCAAAATTTGGTACAATATCGCATAAAATATCCAAAACTCTATAAAAGCTCACTATTTTTAGAGACTTCAAAATTACCAAAATTATTTCATGAAAGTAAAAAAAACACATTTTTGATTAAAATTACCAAAAAATGATGGTTAGTTTTACCTTGCCAAATTATGATTCATTTGATCAAATAATTGTAGTCACCTATTTTTTACTAAATAACATATTTATTCAAAAAACTCCTGCAAAATGGTGTTAAATAAACTACAAAACGAAAACTAAAACTTTATTTACAAAAAACTTTACTAAAAAACTAATTACCTCTAACTTCAACTGTACTAAACCTTTGATCTACCTGACTTCCATGTACACTATTATAACTGAGGAAAATACACTGGCAGCGAATTATGCGAAGCCAAATCATGGTAAGCGCAAATTGAAGCTGCCCTTAGCAAAGCCCTATGATGCAATGACGCATACGGTGGCAAAGGCGGCGGAGGCGGTGGAGTCTGTCCGTAAGTCGACAATTTCTCACCGTCCTGTTTATCCTGGTGATGGGAGCTTCTGTATTCTTGGTAGAACCCCGGGAAAAGTTCGGTAGGTGAAGGAAAATGTGAGTGATGGGACATCAAGTCGAATTGTTGAAGCTTCAACTTATCTGGTGGATAACTAGTCGATGGTATTAACGGAGCTGTATCTAGAATTTCACTTTTATAGTTTCTTTAACTAGGATGATTATGTAATTTATGTATAGTAAAGTCTTACCAGGAGTTCTAAACAAAGCACTGTTAATTATCGCTTGTTGCATTGTATCAAGATTTGCACTAGTGGTTCCATCTTTGTCAAACTTGGGCTTTCTCCTCGGTTTGTACTTGTAGTTAGGGTGTTCCAACATGTGTTGTTTCCTCAACCTCTTTGCTTCGTCAATAAACGGTCGTTTCTCCACTTCGGACAACAGTTTCCACTCCGAGCCCAGCAATTTGGAAATTTCAGAGTTGTGCAGTCTGGGATAGTCCTGCGAGATGCGTTTTCGACGGATCCTCGACCACACCATGAACGCATTCATCGGTCTCTTGATATGCTCAGTTTCAGACATATTGATGATGATATGAATGCATTCACAAACAGACTGATTAAAAGGAAACTGGTTGTGTTTAACGCTGTGTAAACACTGATTTAATCTCTTTGTCCGATCGACAATAATAGCATTGTAAAAGGTCTATTGTCACATTAGAAAAATGCTTTTATTTGGATTTAAAATTGTGTGCAATTTGAATTAATTTTTTTTTGTGTATGTTTGCCTGGCATTGCAACTGTACGTTCGATAATAATATGCATTGTATCCGACACGTTTGTTGTTAATAAATAATTGTTTCATTTTATGTAGTTACAATTTTTTTATATTATTTGACTCTGTCAGTGTAAACAGTGAAACACGTGAAATATGGGATTATAATTGTGGTAATTTTTATTTATTTGTATAAAATACAATAAATTTTTTAGCTTAATAACAATACTTTCAAAGTTATGGCTTTTTGTCAATGCCACATTGCTACAGGATATTACACATAATTTTCGGTAATTCATATAATTATGTGTGAAAAATTATAAAATCATTATGAGTCTACTATATAAATTACTCTTTTCCCTATAATATTATGTCCTTCGATAATTTAAGTAAACTCCTTAAAATACGGCTTCACATAGCAATTATAAAATGAAATCGGTTCTTTGCAATTTGTGACAAATTTAATCTACACCGTTTGATCTAAAAACGCTTTAGATTACCTGAAAGGTTTCACAAATCACGAGCCTGAAATTGATACTTATATACTTACACTCCCCGACAGGAGAAACCCTCACCACCGCACAAGATTTTAATTTACTTTAGCAATCAATTAATTGTCATTGTGCAATGTCAACAGCAGGAACATTTTAAAAATTGCTTTTTCAAGTACCTGGCCGTGATCAAGAAAAGATATTTTCTAATACAACTGCATAAATTTCAACCTACACCAAATGCCGTTGTATTTGCACTGAAAAAGCTTTTAATTAAGAAAATCTATCTACACATTGAGATAATTAAAAGAGTCACTGGCAGACGTAAACACCAATATTGTGATTGGCTTATCGCGGCTAGATGGTATTGCGGGTGTCACGTGTCTGTCCGGGCGTGATAAGAAATCCCTCGAGGATCTGTCTATATCCGTTCCTGCATGCTGTTGCTCCTGCATATTTACTCGATTTGCATTTCGGGGAGGGGTGGCGTGATGATCCTATTATCGTTATATGTAAATATGGCTGTTGATCTAAGTAGTTGGATTTAAAAATAATTGTGGATCATCAAATAGTTATAAAATAAATATTCTTAATATGTTAGTAGCAAGCCCCATTAATTTATATCCACTTTTCAGAATAATTTCAGTAGCCAGTCCAACGAGACTATTTCAAGAAAAAATATATTTCTGAATAATAAAAGAATGAAGGTTTCCAATTTTTATGGACCATTACAAACTGTGTAAGAGGAAAAGTACTTTAAAGGATCTGTACCTCCTATATACTTCTTTTTCTATACTGTTATCTCCCAGTTTTACTGTAAGCTGCAATGCAACATATAGGTGTCCTCTAATTTTATGTAGACAATTCTAGACATTCTAAATTTTTTAATCTTTCTTTTTAAAACTACAGTACTCAGTAGTAATTGACTATAAATCATTTCAATGAAACGTGAAAGAAATTATTCTTGAAATTGTGTAAAAACTAAAAACTACTAATATATCTCCATTATGTAACCTTAACATTATTCAAGCTTTTTAGACGAGTTAATACTAGGACACTTAGTGGATTTTCTCATTTAATAAATGTTCCCCCTCCCTCGCATCCTTTGTGTTGCTTAATTGATGATATTTGTGTACAGTTAATCATAATAAAAATATAACCACCACAATGTCTATTATAACCACTCCTCCTCCACCTCCTTAGCCCCCCAGCACATTATATCATGAAAACTTTTTCAAGATGGGAAAACAGGGATGGACAAAGCTCGCCGCCGAACCGAATGAAACATATCCTCCTTGTATCGTGCCAACAAAATATCATTTATATCACGAAATTATAGCCCCAAAATAGCAAACAAGAATATCAATAATAATATTGGCAACAAAGAAGCTTTATATTTCCAGAAACAAGATATGATTAATGGCTTGACATAATCTTACAACAAACGGCTAATGTTTCCGGTAACTCCGGAACTTTTCTAAATGGTCGCCGAGCGGGACTCCAGTGTATATGACCGTAACGCCACCCGTTTCCGGAGTGGCTATTAGATGTATTATAAAAGGGCGGGACATTTCGCAATTTGTTTGCGAGCGGGAACCCTAGGAAAAATGCGAAATATTCCACGATCTAAGTGTATCATTGTTATTTTTAGTGTTATATTTTTACCATGTTCTGATTATCCTCGAAACTGATTACTGATTAGTGTGTGAAGCGCGTGGCGCCCTCGAAAATAATTCAAGTGACGCACTAGTGGAATAATTACAATAATTTCCCAAATGAAGCAGTCCACACAATATATATTTTATTATATTAACCGCGCATTTGATTTGTTTAGACAAACCTAAATTAAATTCAATTCACAAAACTAATTTATTTTCTCATTACATCAATCAAACTCACACACAAACCGATTGTAGGCCCTCTCTCTGCAATCATAACTGATAAAATCAGTAAATAATAGAAAATGCCCCATTCAACACAAACACATCAAACAAAACCCCCACTGGAATCAAAATGTGGAGGTATATAATTATCGTTTGAGGTGTTGGCAAACACCATACCCAAAGTCAAAGTCAAACGCCACCACAACATGCTACAAAACTACGGTTGTTTTTATTTTGTTGGCACATCTGAGGAGCGCGCACCATTATTGGAACTGCTGATTGACTATTGAAGAAGAATCAACACAACAGATGCTTCCAATGAGTAATGATCTTTATCAATTTAGATTGATGGGTTAAAGATGGCGCAGAGGGCGGGGCAACATTCAAGTTTAAATCTAATTTATACTGTTTGTGTTACGTTATTTGAATCGCATCCCAAATTCGAACACGAAATAAAAATAATACAGAGGGTTTACAGCAGGTTTTTACTTATTTGGTGGTGAGATCGGCGGGGTTCCCACAGCAAAACCACATCAGTCCACTTAACTCAAGTACCTTGTTTAAGTCCAAGTTTACTATTGTTAACCATACACTCGAAGCTCAGCTTTCTTTAACACTCCAGCGTCGTCCACTTATTCGTTGAATGCACCTAAATAGCTTTTATATAATATATATTTTTTAATCTTATATTGTAAAGTTAACGCTTAAAGTCGTTTCATATGTTAAAAGGGCTGAAATTGATATAGATCAAGGGACAAAGCACAATGGGCAATTATTTTTATATATAATATAAAGGGTTTGTGGGTCTAAAAATGCAGGTCAGTATAATTGAAGTCAAAAGAAACGTTTGGGTGGGTCTTATAGAAAGGATTTTTGGAGTGATGGACACATATTGTTAATTACATAATTGTCATGTTACTTAAAATATTCACAGAAATGAATGAAATATTTATAAAAATGAATAAAATGGTAATACTCAAATATTAATAATTCACAAAAATTTTTCACCACAGGAGAAAAGACAGTGGCAAAAATATTTCAGAACAAAGAGGATTCAGTCCCTCTTCGCCAAAGACTAAAATGTTACTCTTACTACTTCAAGATTAAAAATTCTGAAAACTGCAATGGTCGTTTGGTTTATTACACCTAAACCCGATCCTGGTTCTTACGCCATGACGACCTAAGATCCGATCTCTAGTTGTCAAGCTGAAGGGTACTATAACTGTTTTCATTAATTATTAGAAAATAATAATTGCACTTTTGTTGTAGTTTTATTTTTTATTTCAAATTGTTTCATTGTTTATTCATTTTAACTGTATTTAAATGGGCCTGAGCTTATGAAAAAAATTCATTATCCGTCCCTGCATAAACCAAAGTAGTAACATCTACTGACAAAGTTATTTGCTCACTGATATTACAGTTATTACGGTTATTTATATACAGGGTGTCCCAGTTTATATCGTCAGGATTTCACCAGTCGATAGTTTAGCGAAAATTAAAGGTGGTTTGTCTAATAAACTATGATCGAATGTTGCTTCCTTTTTGATTTACAGGGCATTAAAGAAAATAAATTATTTTAAATAATTTGCTATAAATCAATAACAAAAAAAGTTATATTTCTGAAATTTTAGATAGATCTTTTTTTTGTATTTTCTTATTAATAGTGGTTGCAATTATTTTATTTAGAACACAGAGGCGTGCGTACGGGTTTCTTCAAAAACACTTTATTGAATAAAACGTACGCCACTGGTTTTTTTGCAGCACCAATATGCAGAGAGTATTTTCCATTCAATTTAGAAACTTTTTCGTATCTTATAATTTTTTGATAACTTAACTTTTTTTTCTTATTTATTAAAGAGGTTCTTCCCTATTAGATTTCCGAAAAAAGCATCAGTACAAAGTTGTAGAGAAAAATATTTCCTACAACTTTCCTTTTAATATTTTTTTGATGTTGTCAATATTTAAAAAGATATTCAACAAATAAGTTGCAAATTTTAGGGAAATTTTTCTCTAGTTAGGTACTACTTACTACTACTACTTACTAGTCTTTCCCCAAAATTTTCAACTTATTTGTTGAATAACTTTTTAAATATCGACAATATCAAAAAAAGTTTAAAAGATAAGTTGTAGGAAATATTTTTCTTTACAACTTTGTACTGACCCTTTTTTTCGAAAATTTAATAGGAAAAAAGTTATTCAATAAACAAAAAAATCCAACCCTTATTTGAGGGCTGGTGAAGGAAGGGCGGGGTCTACGAATACACAAACTCAGTTTTAAACTTTCAGGGTGACCCTCTAGAAGATTCTACGAAAATTGGCTGTAGGGTAAAAAAAGTTTATTTCAAGCCTTTTTTCTCCCTTATTTACTGTACTATTAGATTATTTTGAGTTAAGTTATCAAAAAATTATAAGATACGAAAAAGTTTCTAAATTGAATGGAAAATACTCTCTGCATATTGGTGCTGCAAAAAAACCAGTGGCGTACGTTTTATTCAATAAAGTGTTTTTGAAGAAACCCGTACGCACGCCTCTGTGTTCTAAATAAAATAATTGCAACCACTATTAATAAGAAAATACAAAAAAAAGATCTATCTAAAATTTCAGAAATATAACTTTTTTTGTTATTGATTTATAGCAAATTATTTAAAATAATTTATTTTCTTTAATGTACGTCAAAAAGGAAGCAACATTCGACCATAGTTTATTAGACAAACAACCTTTAATTTTCGCTAAACTATCGACTGGTGAAATCCTGACGATATAAACTGGGACACCCTGTATACACTAGAATAAATAGTATCCTATTTGATTTTATTAAACCCGGCGCATCCACCAGAATTTAAAATATTTATATTCTTTGTAACATCCCTGCAAGGTTTCTTATGTAAATCATTTCCTTGCTTATTATGCATGTTACAAACACCTATTCAATCCTACAACCAAATATTGAACAAAACTAATTTTCTTCTTAATGCCTTTATAATAATCGTGCCCAAAACCAACGCAAACATAATTCGACCATTAATATCAGTCCCCAGAGGCAATTTGTAAAAACCTACGTGCGAATTGAAGGCGTATATACACACACACATACACAGCAGTATATATGAATTCGCGCACCTAATTTAAATTTGAATAACGGTAGAAAGCAACAATGGATTCGTGAGTGATACAGAGTATAGCGCGGGCGTCTCAACAATGGACGCTTTTGTGGACATCTCAATCTACGGCCGTGTTGGAAGTGTGTCTAGTTACAATGATATACATCTGCATTTGAAAGAGTGTCAGCCCTGCGTCGAGTTGGAAATGATATGGAAATTGATTTGTGTGTCGACAGTTTTGTAATATTAACAGTGTGTAAGATAGGGTGCACACAACAGCACGAAATTTTCATGATGCAGGTTTATCTGGAAAAAATCTGTCAAATTCCAGAAGAAAAAAAAACGGTTACAATCCAATGTTGCACGGAATATTTGTTTCATGGGTGTAAAAATGGTGCCCCTGGGGGCATGCACCTAATACCATCAAGTTCTATTGAAACTCGGGCGCCAACAATCAACCCTCCTGACACCAGCATCAACGTCCTATTGAACGTCGTTTAATTGATTAAAAAAGGATTACAAAACTTACAAAAATAATTAATCATTAAACCCTTAACAAAATACTTCAAGATTCTGTCTCGCATCCAACACAATGCCCTCTAATGACTCGTACAGACCACAATGATATTAGAGAATGTAAACTAACGATCCATTTCATCGCTTATGATGTTGTGTATGCGTACCACGCAGTGGCGTTACGGAATCTACGGAAATAATCTGAATCAGTTTTACGTAGGTATCTAAAAAAATTATGTAGATTTTTGTTGGTATTTTAGTACAATCCAAAATTTTTAATGAAATATTCCCCAGGAAAATTCTTCTTATTTAATAGTTTTTGATAAAGATTTGGTTCGAATAGAGGAACTTTGTTACGCCACTGTTGGAATGTATTGAGAGCATGATGGGAGCCTCCTCTTTTTATCATAACCAAGGCCGGCGATGAGTAGCAAAAGGATAATGAAAAGTGTCATCACTCTAAAATGTCCTTAGAGTAATTTATCTTATTAGCTTTCATTACTTTATACATTAAAGCTTTCTTGTCATTCTTCCTGCTTCAACGGCTCATTATTGTGCTGATTCAAAAGTTGCACTCGCTTTTGGAATTATATTCCATACCAAAAACTATATTTAGTATACAATAATTAGTAACTAATACAGGAAGTTGAAGTATACGGTTACTGTTTTCGGTTTAGGTTGGTGGTGGCTCAGCCCACATATGTAGATAAATTGGGCCCCCTGTGGTCACTAACTACACCCTCTCTTTATAGCGTTGTGTTACGCCCTACTCATTATCACCAACTGAAATTGTATACAGTGGCAATGTTGAGACCAACAATCTGTTTTATGGGGGGTTTAGGGGGAGGAATATTAATAGGAGTGTTTTTGAAATTGGTTAGTAATCGTTGTGATTTGAAAGTGTGAGAAGTTTTAGTATGATTTTAAATAAAGAAACCTTGAAAGGCGAAAATATACACCAAAATTTAGTATTTTGTTGGGAAGCTACATGTCCAAAACTATTTTTGGTTCATTTCCAGCGAAGGAAAATTTCATTTATTAGGGTAGCACCTTCTTAAACTTTTTCCTTTCCCCACATAGGTGAAGGTAAATAGAAACTGAATGAAAATTTTCTTCTGCAACGCACAACATAATGTATGAATAAATCGATATATGGTTTTGAAAAGCCACGAACTGAAAACGAATTAAATTCAGCTGAAAATGTAAACTTCCCGACTTAACAAAACATTTCTAACACAAGCATGTGCCTTGGAGTGCACAAGCACAAGTGTAAATTTTCATCATAATGGTGAATCGCAAAGTCCTTTCAATCGAATTCTGTACACAAATATCTGCAACATACAGCGCCCACAGTGGATATATTGAAATCTTTTCAATTGCTTTGTAAATTCAAACCACACAATAACGCATTTGTGTATTTTATTTGTAGCAGTCCACGTTCCTTATGCGAAGGAAATGGGTTACATTTGTTGGATTAAAGGTTTTCCATTGCGGAAAAATCAGTCACTTATAATAAACTCTCTGGTGAGAAACTTTTTGCCCGAGTTATCCCTATATACAAGAAAATAAAAAACTACTATAGTTTTCGATCCTCTCTAAATATATAGCACTCCTCAAAAATTATTTTAGATATCTAATAAAATTTCATGAAAATATTACCTATGTTTTCAGTTGTAACGAAATGTCCTTTCAATTAGTTGCGATCCTAATTAAGTGCCATGATCAACACAGTGTAAATTATTAGAATTTTAGTTTATACACAAAACACTTTGGTAAATTGCTTCTGTGTGTCCAACTGTACACCCATTGTACGTCCAGTCCTGTTTACAATGAACCCGAACTGTGCCAAAACAATAGGGGTATTGTTAACGTTCCAGTGACAATGTTGGGGGTCACAAAAGTCCCTTGTCTATGACTAGCCAGCCGTTGGGCCTCTTATTTTATACCTAAAGCTGAAAGGCAAGAAAAACTGTACCTAGGAACTAAGAAGTACATAACAGGAGTTTTGAGATGGTATTTTTGTATTAAAGATGTCAAAATGCAGCTTTTTACAGTTTTTGTAGGGTTTTTTGACATATTTTTGAGATTTCGTTAAATTTAACGAAAAAGTAAGGTAAGTTCACGTTAAGGTTGGTTCTGTATATCATCTAAGTAATGAAAAAATGTGCAATACAAAGAATAATAAAAATTGATCTAATATCTAAAAATCTATAGACCAGTTCTCCTGAATCTTTAACTGGAAGTTAATTTTCTGAATTATTAGATTGGTTTTTCGTCATATTTCTGAGGTTTAGTTACGATCGGATTTGTATTTAATCTAAAGTGAAGAGTCAGAAAAAAATGTATGTTAATATTTTTAATAAAAATAAAATAAACTGAAAATCTATGGGCCAGATCTTCCACTGATATTAACCTTAACTGAAAGGTAATTTTTTCAGTTACTAGATATATCGTATATTATATCGAATTTCATATCCATGATCTTCATTCCTGAATGCGACGTGAACGAATGTTCGTTCAGTTTTTCGTTCGTTCGGCGTTGTTCGCAATAATTTTAAATATATCATTATAATTTTCATAATATAATTACTAGGTTAAATTCAATTTACGTGCAATTTATTCGGAAGTAGCAATACTTTCTGCTTGCTTTTGTAAATTAGTTGTAATAGTTATTATTATCGTGAAACATTTTATAATTTAATTGCTGCAATTGCCAATTGAGAATATAATGTGCAAACGTAAAATAAATTGAGGTTTGCGTTTTTACAAAATGAATCAGGTCAATTCAAACGCTAATTAAAATAAAATATATCAATAATGTGCAATCTACTAATTTATAGTCGCTTATCCAATTAGTTTCAGCATTATAGCAAATTTCAGCACAATACCGTGAAAATTATTCAAATTATTATCGAACTGAATTTATGAATATACGCATAGAGAAACATTTGCAAAACACATTACAATACAAGAAAACATGAACAGGTATTTTGTAAGAATATCTTGTGTGCCACAATAAAAGGACTAAAAACTCATATACAAGGATAATACAGTATGCGGTTACAGTCCGATGAAAAGTGGGGAACAGAGCAACCAATAGTGAAAAAAGCAGGCGGAGTCTCCCTTTCCATCAATTCTCTTAGACTGAAACTCCTCCCCCGTAACATTCCTTTCAGAGGCAATCCATATACAGATGATCATCAGTTAGTTCCCTCTGACAAACCGAAAGGTGAAGGTGCTTTTGTGATGTCTAACATATACAGTTTCAGTGGCATGATGGAAGACTACCCTCAACACCAGCAACTTAGTTCACCGGAAGCGCATATTAAACGTCCCATGAACGCATTTATGGTCTGGTCTAGACGTGAAAGAAGAAAAATTGCTCAAGAAAATCCAAAAATGCACAACTCGGAAATTTCAAAACGCTTAGGCGCCGAATGGAAAACCTTGACTGAGGAGGCGAAACGTCCGTTTATCGACGAGGCGAAACGTCTACGATCGCAGCACATGAAAGAACACCCGGATTACAAATACAGACCACGCAGGAAACCCAAAACTCCCATGTCAGCAGGTTTGAATACTAGTGTCAGTTTTCCCAGCATTCAGCTATCGCCGTATTTCCCGCCGATGGAAACGTTGGGTGGCTACCCTCATCAGTATTTCGGTACACCGTTTGATATGTCTCGTTTAGGGGCTGCAGCTTCCGAGAACAGTGTGCAATCCCAACAACATCATGCCTCATCGGCTGTAGTTACGTCTCTGCATTCGCCTTTATATCCTAATTTGTATCCATCGCTGTACCATCAGAGTTCAACTAAGGCATTTGCGCCTGCACCCCCGTTGAGGTTATTTAGTTCACTACCGTCGAATAACCCTATCACGTTTGCGGCGGCTTCGAGTCCGAATTCGGCGAGTCCAACCAGCTCGGATTTGGAAATTCGCCGACCGGTTCCAGTGATATATTAGTGATACCACCAAAAAAGTAATTGGGGAATAATGAAGACAATGACGTTTTATTTCCTTACGTTAGTTAGCGAACTTAATCATTATGTGTTACGTTAGTATGTTACTGTATTATATTTATTATGTGTATAATAACTATTTAAGTTTGTCTATACATTTTTCTGTGATTTTAGATAAAATATTTAAAATAATTAATAACTGTATTGTATAAACACGAATAGGTACATAGATTGTTTTAATTTCTCATGTCATTTTTTTTAATATTCATAATACAAATCCAGAAAATAGATGCATTAAGCATAATAGATACATACCTATTTGCTCTTGTGATATGCATAGATTCCATTCCAACCTGAGTAATAATTTGATATATTTGTTGATATAATTTAGTTCATGTTTTGTGTATTTAATTTTATAAGTCAATATGAAACTACCGTATTATTGCACGTTTATTATGTACATAATATTTTTAGTCTGTCGAATACATAACTTAAATTAAAAACTTTTTTTGTAATTTATTTAAAACAATAAATATCCAATGTCCTAAAAATTCTCCAGTTTTTTCTTAAGTATATGTACCTAATTACATACAAAAAAATATCTACATCCTGTTTATAATCATATTAAGATGACATATATCATCAAATTTCTTATTATTCTAAAGAATATACTAGCTGAAAAAACTACATTTGGCCATCCTATACTATAAAAATTCAAGTTGAGCATCATGTAGTTATAGTATTATAGGATGGCCAAATAAATATAGTCTTTTCAGCTAGTAATTTATGGTATTCAGAAATAATTTTAAATAATAAATTGAGGAGAATTTAACGTCCAAAGTCAAATATCATAGTAAATACCTTTTGTTTAGAGACAAAAAGGTAGAAATTTTTACCACATTCCTTTGGAAAAATATTGGAGAAAATTTTGTTTTATATACAAATTTATATTTTAGTGTGAATTTATTTCTGCTTTAACATTATACTCGTATTCATAAAAAACTGGTAAAATTAAAATTTAAAGGTAAAACCACAAAACAACGAAAAATTGTTATTTATTGCTGTACATAAAAATCGTAAAGATGCAACGAAGAAATCTTAAATATGTATCACAATTTAAGAAATAAATCTTTGGGGAAATGGTTCTATGACTTATAATCCTCGGACAAAATATCCTCGACAAAAATTCCGAGACAAAATATCCTTGGACAAAAGATATTGAAGACAAAATATACTTGGACGAAATATCCTTAAGATAAAATATACTTGGATGAAATTATTAAAAAATTATTATTATCAGAGTATACATTCAATACTGATCATATTAATTAGTAAATACAAAAAAAAAACAAAAAAAAAAGAAAGATCAAATAATATCAACTAACCACAATTCCAATAATTCAAATATTAATGCGGATTATTCAAATTTTAATATAAAAAATTAACTTTTTACGATTTAATTTAATAAAATATTTCAAAATTACACAATATATTAATACACAACATCGAGGGAACGATGTAGAAATCTTTGGGTGCTTGATTTTGTCCAAGAATGTTTTGTGTCAAAGATATTTTGCCCAAGAATATTTTGTCTCAAGGATATTTTGTCCAAGAATATTATATCTCAAGGATATTTTGTCTCAAGGATATTTTATCCAAGGATATTTTAACAAGAATATTTTGTCCGAGGATCAAAACGCCGATTACAGAGGAAACTCGAAAGTTTAAAGAAAAAATCAGTAACTACATAGAGAAACTTCCTAAAAAAAGAGCAGATTATTTCCAATATTAAAATATTAAATAAAATTCTATTCGGAATAAGATCTATGATCTCGCCGTTTTTATAGATATTAGTCTGATTACAATTAAGTGTTGCTCAAAATAGTTCAGCTTTGAAATTTATGACAATTAATGAGATTTTCTTTGAAAAAGAGTAGTATCCAAAAAAATTGCCTATTCTTCACCTTTGTTGACAATCCTAACCTTATATATTTCTCTTCAATTGCATATGAACTTCACCTGAATTTTCGTTATTTTCTGTAGATTTTAATTTTGATAACAAATTTTAAGTTGTTAATAATAAATGTCTTATTTAAATTATTTTGTAAAGAAAAGTATTAAAAGAAACATTTTAATTAAAACACAAATGCATAGAGTACAAATTAACGCATTCAAAAAGTAAAAGACCAAACGTATAAGAATAAACTCAGAAAACTGTATTAAAACAAAACTTTGCCATCATATTGCTTTGAGATGTGAAATTTGAAAAACACTGGCGTCCATTGTGCCTTTGCGCCAGTTCCACAATAACAATGTTTTCCAAAGAAATAGAACTTATTCAACTGCGTTCGTTCTCTCCTTAGTAATACAGAAAACTATACAACCCTTTTATTTTGCATTTCTTTGTGTGAATTAAATTTGCTCCCCATTGGACAAAAGTAATTGAAATTATTAATTGAATGAATACTGTGTGGCTTTCGACTTTTGCTATTGTTTGTACTCGTACACTCTCTCCTCCTCGTTTCAACTGTGTATATTAAGATAAGGGGGTAAAATGTTATTCAATGTTTTAAGTGCATGTCCTTGTTTTTCTGAACAATGAGTCCAGAAAGAAAATTAATGGTGATTGAAAATGTCAATGACTTGGTTTTAATTTTGATTCAGCCTCTTGGTACAAACTTGACAAAATTTAAAAACTGCTTCAAGGGATTCCTAACATTTTATTTACTGCACTGATTTTACCTGTTTGTCCTTTACAACTGTAAATGCACACACAATTCAGAACATGATAGTATCTATTAGGTACCTATACCTCAGGACCTTTTACAATTACGGTCATAAATTAAATTTTTTGGAAGATTAGCGGGAATTGACAGTTTTATATACACAAAAAATAAAACGAACATTCAAGAAAAGATTATGGAGCCCTATAATATCTACCTATGCTCTTATTCAAAAGGTAAACTCCGGAATAACACTTAATTCCAATCAGAAACAATAACGCGCACCATCTGGCGAATAATTATCAATTTAATAACACAAAACAATCAGCAAGTCACCTTATATCAATTAATAACTAAATGACCCTTGGGCATCGCAATCATCATCATTCTCATCACCATCACAGATCAAACCAGAAAGCTGAAACATTATTTCCGTTTTTTTTCACCAAATCAGTGTTAAAACTCATAATGAAGCCTCTCAACAACAACAATGCGTGTTGTCCATCATAACCTTTTAAATTTTAGGAAGCCGTATACGCCAGGACTATTGTGTCTGAATTATTGCGAAAAATGATCCATTGTTAAATCGACGGCTTTCGATTCCTCCTCAACGAAACGAAAATAAATTAGCGCTTGCTACAGCGTCTTAAAACGCAAGAAAACGATCGTAAAGAATTTTAAACATCGACTATTTAGTCATAATTTTGTACGAAGGCAGCAAGTTATATCGTTTAAAAATTACACAAATTATCAAATGAATGAAATAGAGACCGAGAAGTGCCATTGAAATAGTGAGATATTTTGCGTAAATAGTCAATTTGTGAAGTTGAGGAACTTTTAAGCAGTTTTCTAGGAAACATCTAGCTTAAGTATTGTATTGTAAACGATGGGTAGTAAATATTTTAAAATATTTTTGAAATCAATTGGATTTGGTCATAAAGTAATATTTTCAATGATTGTAGGTTTTGGACAAGATAACTGGTAAGACATTTTTTTTAGTGTAACACAGTAGGGACACAAAGTTTTTTTAAAAATCGTTTCTTTATTGTATTTTTACCGAAGCCGTGTAGGCAAAACATTTTTACCTTCTTGTGCTATTCAGGAGTACTATGTATACCTATTGTGTTATGAACGAATTTAAAATCAGGTTCATTGTAGAAGGAAGAAGGAATAAAGTAATGAATACCTATATTAAAATTAGGACTTAATATACTCCAAGATAATTAGTCCAAGATTTTTTGCTTTTCTTACACAGATATTGTTTTATATTTATTTGGTTTGAGACTAAAGATTTTGCTATTAATTAGAATTATGATCCTTCTCTTAGGATTTCTGTCAGTATCATTTTCTATATCATGTATCATGGCCAATAATTTTAATGTCTAATTTTAATGGAAAACCTTTCCAGATATGTACAGGGTACAGAAAATTATTATTTTATTAAGGATACCACAAGAATATTCTACAAGTAAATGATAACCTTAAAGCAGTTTTTTTGGGGGTTACGTGATAGGGGTAATTTTTTATATCTCGGATTCTACTGGTTGGATTTTAATGTAGTTTCTTTTATTTCATTTCAGAAAAAAATTTGAAGCAACTTTTATTTGAAACTTTTTTTGATAGCTCTTTAAAAAATAGTTATAAGCAAAATACTGCCCCTTTTAAGGGTGAGTCTCTTCAATAAAATATACAAGATACTTTTCTATTACAATTATAAAACAAAAGTTGTAAAGAATCTTATTTCAAACAACTTTTATTTCGAGTATTTTTTTGTGACTTGTGAGTCTTGTGACGCAAAAATTACATAAGATAGAAGACGCAAAAGACTGCACTTTTTTAGGGGGTGAGTTCTTTCATTAAAATATATACCTATACAAAAAATAAAAGAGGTAGAGGGCGCAAAATATTACTTCTATCTGAGGGTAAAATTCACATTTTTTGGTAATCATCTATTTTTTTTTAAATTGTTAGAAAAGTATGTAACCCTTAAAAAAGACCAGTGTTTTGCGTAATGTAATTTTTGCGTCACAAAAAATACCTGAAATCAAAGTTGTAACAAATAATATGCTCTACAACTTTTGTCTGAAGATTTTATACATAATTTAATAGAAAACTATATGTTTATATTTTAGTGAAGAAACTCACCCCCTAAAAAATGGCAGTATTTTGCTTATAACTATTTTTTAAAGAGCCATCAAAAAAGTTTCAAAAAAAAATTGTTAAAATATTTTTCTGAACAAATTAAAAGAACTTTATTAAAATTAAATCAGTAGAATCCGAGATATAAAAAATCATCCTTATCACGTGACGCCCATTGGATTTTTGCCGTTCGGAGCTGCATCAATGACCCTCGACTTGCTTTCAAAAATTTGACCATCATGTCAATTTTTTAGTCTAATTTGATTGGGCTACTAGAGAATAAGAAAATTAGCAAATGCGCTTAGAATATCCAACTTTCGACGCCTATAACCTCGAAACAGAGAAAAATGTATAAAATATTTTTTGTAGATAATTTACTCCCCTTCAATTTCGATAACGCTATATTTCACTCTAAAGTTGATACTATCCGAGATATTTACAAATAATGAAAAACATTACATTTTTTTTGCTCTTTTTTTCAAGATGGCGGCCAAATCCGGGGTTTCCAGGGGGTGCAATTTTAAGAGATATTTCTTAACACCCAATCAAACGGATCAAATTTTATTCCAGCTTGTCCGAAATTGCTAATAGCCATTCTAAACGACTTATCGAGTGGCCTACAAGTGTATTGTGGGTTGCATTTTCTATTCCATCAGGCTCATTATCACTCGTGAAATACCCTGTATAATCTCTACTTTTCAAGTAAAAAAAATACTTTTATCTGTAGTCGTTTTAAATAATTGTGGCATAATATATGAAACTAAATAAATTAGAACTCTTTATTAAAGAAAATTCAAATATATATTATTGAACGTGCATTTGTACGAAATCCTCTTAAAATTAACATGTTAATTTGTGCATTTTCCGTTACAAACCCAATCATCATTCACACACTAACATCTTTATTAAACAAGTGATTACAAGAACAAATAAAAAAATATTTAAGACGTTATATTTCAGGTACTTTACGTTCAATAAAGGTGCTGGTACAAAACAGCTTAAATGTTATCACTTAATTATTCCCCGGCAAAATCTCATAACGTGGTAAGATAAATCTTGCCAGCTTATACCATTTTCAGTGTGTTAAATCATCTTTCTGCGGTACAACTTAACGTTAACCACAAACCGTGGTTTACAACTTAGCGAATCTCTGCATTTACTTGTACATTACATACCAGTTTATGATTTGCTGTGATGTTTCTTCAAATATTTGCTGTTGTGTACCTGACCTGCTAAACATTAGTCAAACGTCAGAGGATTTGGTTTTGTCAGGCGCCCAACTGTAATTAGCGGGTAAACAATGGGTTTATGTATGTAGGTAGAAAAATGTAGTCACTTTATAGACAAAATTAACATAACAATGTTTACAACTTGGTAAACGTGTATCAAATTGCTACCACTTAAAATATAAATTTTGTTTAAGCTGAAATAATAAAATAAAGTTAATGTACATTTTAGTGACAATGCCCACCATATACCAGTCGCCGTATACCTTATGGGAATTAGTTATTTTATTGCAGTTTTCAGTTTTTAATGGGCGTTGTTTTCCAGTTGCTTTGGCTCATTTAACTTGCGGATCAAATTCTAATGTAAATAGTTTTGCTACCTTATTAAAAGCTTTTAGATGTGACATTTGCATGACTATAATATTATATTGAATTTCCACAAGGTGTTTTACTATCGCTGGTATTGTTTTATAAAAATTTTTCAACATAACAGCTAAGTAGGTGTTAACGTTTTAATGGTGTGAACCGCCTGCTTTTTGATTCTAAAATGCACCGTTGAAAATTCAGAATGCCAACAAATAATTTCATTAGAAAAACCCGGATAATCCAACATTACCAGAATATAAAGTGAACGTGTGGTTATTGCACAATAATAATTTTTATTCTGTGCTCATTGGCAATTCCCAAGCGCGATGGCATTACTTCTTTTATCTGACAATTGACTGGAGCATAATGGAAATTGCACAGACAGAGTTTATGTACAAGAAAGAATTGTTTAGTACAGTGTGTAAGTTCCTTGATCGAGAGAATATAAGAAAGAATCTTACAGTAGCGAAGTTCAATTAAATCGAAGCTGAGAGTTGGAATGGAATTCTTGACTTTTGTGTCGACTACAGGAGCCAAATGAAGTCTTTTATATAGTTGGACAATGCTACAACAATAGCCCACGGATTGGGTCAAATTCGACAAGTCATCAAGTATTCACCTGCACTAATCTAAGCTATAAACAACACCAAGAACCTCTTGTATTTTTTAAGAATGTTATTGTGAACCATTGAAATAATTTACTTTCCAAATTGATAGGTACGGCTCAATCCATGTCAAAATGTTGCTGCTTTTGTTCATCCTGGAATTGTTACTTGGGGCTTTGTTAACCGGCTTCTGTATAATAACGAGCCTGATTTGATAGACATTAGTGAATATTATTAAATAAATTAAGCAACGCTTTAGCCATGTTAAAAAAAACATTTCACTATGCAATTTATTTGATTGATCCCATAACTTCAACCCATTTGTCCTGCAATTTATCTTTCTAATCTGCTTTGTGGGTACACACCATTTCAATTAAACCAAGAAACTCGTTCGACTAAAAAGCTGTTGGTATCATTAAACGAAATCTGGGTAGAAAAAACCAATCTATAGCTTGTCACTCTTGTCACCGGTTGTTTTGGGAGTACGTGGTGTTTAAACTGGAGAGCTTAACAAAACACTGCATTGATGTCGCACAAAGATTAATGACGTGATTGTCCATGGAGAAGCGCTCCTACAGGAAATTAGCTCGACAAACCATCCATGTTTCACTCGCCACCATCATTTTCATATACACTAGTGAAATTAGCTATACTCGGCAGTCTGCACACGGTGAATGTTTATTATAGGTGGGGACGATTATTTTTATGAATAAAATGCGAAAGAGCGACAAAGGGAGGGAGGTGATGGTGCTGAATTTTAGACAAAAAGCAAATGTTTGGATTTTGGATAGGAATATTAAGTATATATTTTATTGATCAAACGAAAAATATTTCAGATTTTGTATAAAGTGATACAAGCTAGATAATCCAGCCAACTGCAGAATCTTCTCGATGTCTCCCGTGACGCATAAAGCTGCATAAACTGTTTTAATTTCTTAATAAACTTGACCAAATCAGAAAAATACTAAAATGCTGTATACTGATTTTCCTAACTACGATATTTTCGAATATGTAGTTTCAGAATCAGCACAATAAATATAGACAAAAACTTTTTATAATTCAAAATTTTCAGTTTTTGGTGTTTTTTTTTGAAAGAGGTTCTCCGTTAGATTTTGTATTTGTGGTAAAGCCTTCAAGTCTATGTAATAACTAAATATTTATGTAACACAATATTCTAGTACGAAACAATAGCAGAATTAAACTATTATTATAGGAACAGAGACCATCAAAACGGTGTGTTTTCTCAGTTTGATACTGACAAGTTGGCTTCATTCTCCCAAGCAACGTCTTATTATTTTACTCTAAGTCTCAACGTGTTTTGTTACCAAATTTATCTCGCGCTAACACACAATTATCAACACAAAGATGACAGAATGGAATAGAAACCATACGCTAAACTAGAGAATTATTACTACACTCTGTTCTCCAACTCATATTGCTATTTTGATTACTGCTGCCATGTTACATAAAAGACTATTTATGTTTTGTTACAACACACACGACTCAACATTCTGTATCTTGTGATGGTGTGGCTCTGATTAAAATGTTGTAAGTGTCGCTTTTGCCTTATTTTCAGTTTTGATTAAATTGTTTGTTGTTAAGTTTTTAGAGCTTTCACTACAGTGGCGTACAACACCGTACACACGTCGCATGTAATTATAAAATTCCAAATCAATGGTGTCTCTGCTGGCAATTTATATTTGCCGAATGACTGCACACCAAGTATGATTTTCTAAAGAAGGGTTCTTGGAAATGCATGTTTAACAGCAGCGAACATTTAATAATTGTATTTAAATATTGCTGCGTAATTGAAGGGGAAAACAAGACTTTTGATTTATGTTTTAATATAACTCGCCATGTGTGTGTATAGGTACTTGAGGTATACCCCAAATAAAATTTCAATGGCGTCACGTGGTTTCCCTAATAAATTAGAAAAGTTTTGTTCTAACTCACCGTGTTATCAGGTGGTTCCCCTGCTGTTCCTCCCGATGTTCACTTCCACAACCTTCATATCGAAAAACAGTTTTAGATCCGTTTACATTATTTAAAAAACTGCCAAATCATTTCGATATTTTGCACGTGTGTGAGAGCATCAGCAGCGCCGCAGACGGCGGCAAGGCAAAGCATACAGTAGCAATCACCACCACCACATGGGGTCGCTTTTGTCTACACATTCCTCGAAGGCGATATCATCATGCTCACTAATTGCCGCATATTATATTTTCAATTAACACGATGACATTTCTGTTTTTTCGACAATGGGCCATTTGATATTGCTTTTTGATAGGATTCTTTCTGCCTGTGTTCTTTAATACAAAACGTAAAAACGAACAAGTAACACTTGCCTTATCATTCCTTGGATATTTCTACGTCTATAGTGAACGTCCAGAAGCAATGCGCACAAAAGTAATTATGGTGATGGAGAAATTTATAATTCAGTGAGGTGCTGAAGAATATAACTGAAATGTGGATGAGTGAGCGAGTGTTTCGGAGGTAATTTTCTAGGTCAAATTTGATATTAAAGTGATTTGTAACGCATCCATCCGGAGATGCGGGAAATGAGTTTATTAATTACTTTTGTATAATTGAACCTTTGATGAGGTAGTCAATGAAAGTACGATTGTATTCACGATAATACTACAGGACAAGGAAAATAATTATCTATAAATATCATATAAGCCAAGTAGGCATCACAAGAATCTATTTCTGGAAGCTTTATTTTGTATTCTTTGGAAAATCGAAACTTGTCGTGACCAAAAACACTCAACATCTGAAAAATTGACGTGGCTAGTCATCAAATTTTGATCACTGCTATGATGCGCTTGCGCTCAATACATATTTACTTCAACTCAGAGACACAGATTAGCAAGTACAGAAACGACCCTTTGATCTTCGGAGGATTAATCTTAGTGACCATTGGCCATGTTTTACGTGGCGAGCGAAACGGCAAATTCGAATTGAGTGGTTAACCGGTGGTTAACAAGTGTTATAAACAAGAAGACTAGACACAGGAGAGCGCACTTCCCATGTTGCCCAGTACACAGCTTTGGGACGCTATGCGTTAGTTCCATGTGCGCCATGTTCTTAAAGTACAGCAATAGAGTCATCCGGAAATTTTCGATATATCTTTTTTTATTCTTAATTGCAAAGACTAGGCTAAAAAAATAATAAAAACATTGAAAAAAATGTTTTTTTATTGCTCAATTTTAAATTATTCAATATTAAAAATCACAAAAATTAGTTAACATTTAAAACAACACGTGAACGGTTTAAGAGTTTGTGACGTCATTAGCCATGTTTTGTTCAGCTGTCAATGACGTTTGTGTATGTATTTTACCATTGACTGACATTTCGACACTGGCTTATGACATCACACAACATGGCGCGCTGTTCGGGGTGTTCGAAAAGTATTTTTTTTCAATTTAAAATTTTGGGTTCGGAATAAACTATTGGAGTATAAAAAATATTTCTACAATGTTTTTTTACCTCTAGATTACATTAAGCAGGTTTTTAAGCGTTTTTATTTTTGACCGGATGACTCTATTTAACAGCAGGGCTAACAAGTGAGTTCGCTCTCCTATTTCTATTCTTTTTGGTTATAAATTTTTGACATTAGACAGCGTGGAGCACAGACCATTACTAAAACTAGAATGGACTTCGTTGGAATTACCACGGAAAACATGGCGACTTCCGACATGCGCATTGAAACTAGAGTTGCCCGGGAAACGAGAGTGTCGTTTCTGTAGTTCTTATTCAGTGTCAAATACAACCGTTTGTCTCTGCTACAAATTAGTCTCTAAAGTATGCAATAAGTTTTACTTTTGCCCAAGTTCTACAGCACAGTTTATAATTTTTTAAGGTGCTAGGATTTCAGGACAAAATTACAGACACTAAATAATGCATATCAAAACGATTTGGAATACTTTAATGTTCTAGTAAAAAGTATATGTTTGTGGTGAAACCAATAAAAACACAAACAATAATATTTGCAACTTAAACATGGATGGAACCCCAAACAGACGATTCCAATTTGCATAATCTATAAAGGCAAGATAAAAGGACACATAGCCAATATTATGGTTGTGCGGACTATATCACATTAGCAATTCTCTTGGTGGAACTTTACGATTGTTCCATAACTCTTCCTCTTTTATGGCACAGTCTCGCGTCGTTATATTTCAACAAATATGGACAGTTGTCTAAACTGAAGGGTATCGAACCTACTTGGCAGACGGTAAAATCCTAATTTATTGACAACCCCATGCTGGATATTATTATACTACCAAATTTGCCAATCAACCTAAAACCTAATCCTTTTACACGCGCGCGAGTTTGAAAGCACCATAACATCAAAAACAATTCCAAGAACATGTAAAAGTTCAGATTTAAAGATTTGTTTGTACAAAAATAGTTTAGGATAATCTATATGGAGGATCAGTTCCCATAATCAGCTTACAACATAGTATTAGATGTACGGAAAAGTAAAAGGATTTAATAAACAAAACCAAACCACAATTTCGATGGTATCACCACCGGTTACCATGTACTTATCAGTGAACGGAGCAATGGTACAAAATAGCCCTTACAAATTACTCCGGTGTGTCAATACAATCGTAACCTAATCGTTCGATCGCACATTTAACTTTCTTTGTTAGAATACACAATGAGTGTTTGGCAACCAACGCTGCACATCTGGTACCCATAGTATTACTAATATGGGGTTGAAGATGGCTTAGAAATCACCCTTATGTCGTCCAATCGTACGAGTCAATAATTGCCATATTACATAAATAGCGTATGTCGACAACAAATCGCCTGGAAATCGATAGATCCAGACGATAGATAGCATTTCACACACTCTTGATTTAATCAAGGGAATTAACAATGTAGGAGTTGGGTTTGGATAGCAGCAGTTATTTAATTACCGCAAGATAAAATCGAATAAGTTTAGAGAAATAGCTTAAAAGGAAATTAATTGTAGGTTAGTCCTTGTTCTTTAAATATTTGTTTTGAAGACTTTCAGGACAAATTGTTACCTTTCAGATTTTAACTTTATGATGGCATTGTAAAGATCCGTTGTTGCTGATAAAACAATGCACTTTCTCCAAAGCCTCTTATTCCAAGTAAATTGTTCTGGCTTGTAAATCTCAAAAAATACAATCGTTTTGCTACTAATAGTTATACAGCCCTACAAAACCTTGTTAAACTGAACTGAACAAAAAAGAATAGGTAAGGATAGAAAGGATCCACCAAGTCATCAATATCTATATAAGCCCCCATAGAACGGTTTTATTATTAGCCATTCAACAACGACTGTCACAAAACCAATGAATATAAACAAAAATGTTGTGGACTGGACATATCAATATTGTCCTTACGTCCTTAGACTATCGCCGACAATAAAATCTTTTTGTATTAGAACTTTTAAGTCTAGCGTCGGGTCGGTTGTAAATGTTTATAGCTATATTGTTACAGAAACAGTTTCAGAACTTACATTGTACTTTTTTTGTTTATTATGGCACAATGTTGCTGTGATTTTACACTCGCTATGGTGTCCTTCTATCGCATAAGCCGCAAATTCGTCATAAGAAAAATCAAGCGAGAAATTTCAGTATAGAAAAAATGTTTCGGTATAGAAGCATTATTTCGATATAACAGTCAAAAAATCATAACAATGGTGTAACAGGATAATTAATATTTTAAGATCACATTACCATAAACTCTGTAAGTATAACGTATTTTTGTCCAGAAAATCCATAAAGATGCCACGCTTCATTAGTTTTAATTTTTCATACAAAAGCTGTTTTCACCCCTAAATTGTACACAACAATGATTTGTATATCGTATTTACACAACGCATTCATGTTCTTATACAGCAGGATGTTTGCCCCAATGCTCTAAATATTTTGTTAGCAAACTCAATGAAATAATACATATTATTCGAATACCTTTTTGTGTTCAATAATCGGAAGTGTCCATTAAGGGAAACTGTGTGAAAAAACAGATTTTCTATAGAAATTATTAATAACCATATAGAAGAAGCTGATATTTATTCGCATTAGCTATCATTGAATGGTTCCACTCAAATTTGGGGTAGGTATAACTATTGTGCCAGACAAACTGAAGGCAACTGTAATAAATAAGTGAATTATGTTAATTTGCTGTTCATCATGCATCAGGAAATATTCTTCTTTTCCACGCAAATCAAGCAAAGTTGGGTTTTGTGCGCAGGATGCAGGTTTTAGTTCGAATGATCTGTTTATTATTATAGAGCTAATGGTTTGTATACGTTCATATTTTTTCAAGTATCTTATGATAAAACTTATCCAGTGAAAAGATACTGAAAGAAACAGTTTAAAAGAACACTTCTATACATACTAAATTATTTTCCCAACTACCTCCCTTCAATATTAAACTATAAAAATAAATTCTAAATGCAGTAAAAAACTCTATTCTTTAAAGTTTCTTGAAAACTTTATGATCATTTTTGAAATGCTGTAAATCAGGGGAAGCAAAAAAATGTAATTATCTCTGGTTTGCATAGTTACTCTGAGAACAGGGCCGGCTTTGTAAATTTATTAATTTAAATTATATCTGAAAGGAATGTCATTTTTTCTAAATTATTTGTCCGAGGGATTTCTAAAACATTCTATAGCATTTTTCAAGATCTTGATTATAAAATTAGGAACTCTCCTTCAAAAATAATAACAAACAACTGAAGCCTCCACATGCTGAACTTGATTGCTAGAATTTGCGTAACTTTGGGTAAGATTATTTCGAATAACGTTTGTTTACCATCATTGTAATTAGACAACTATTACTTTAAATAAATTGAAAAAAAAATTATTAAGAGAAATTTCAGAATTTGGTGCTTATGACAAACAAAATCCGTATTATTCAACTGGTAATAATAATTATCTAGTGTTATTTTTCCTGCTGTTGAAAACCGCCGTTAATCCAAACCATTTACTGGTTTTGGTATCGCGGTGGAGGCAAAGCGCACTGCCACTGATGATGGCGTTGGTAAGTGGAGGGCCCTCTTATTTCAGCCTAATGTGATTAATATAATATGAATATGAATTGATTACGCAAGGCGAGGCGAGATTGAGCTCACCGGACCGGCTCAAGTGGGGTTCAATCACGGCTTTGTCAACTCTCTCATACTCATAACCCCCCAGTTTAATTGCTGTAACCAAGATGTGGTCGATGGTGATTTATTACAAGCAATTCAAACACCGCACCGTTATAATTTAATCAAACACCGATTAAATTTGCAAGGAAAAAATATGTTTTGGAATTATTGTGTGTTATATAAATAGGCGCGTTGCGATCCCCTCGTCGTCTCTTGAAGAAGTAATCATGGTGCAAGATGTATTCTACGTTATCATGTAATGAAGTTCATGTTTATCTGATATAGAATCGATTGTTGGGCATTGTAGTCGCCCCAATCCAAAGATCCCAGGCTATTGTGTGGATTGTACCGGGCAAGGAAAATCAAAATAGCCTGTTTCTTCTATTACTTTATCAGCTAACAAATATCTATTTTCCATTATGCAACCAAATCTCTGTGCTCTATTGAAATTACACTCAATATTAAATTGAAATGTATGCCTATATATCAGGATTTATTCCGGGATATTGAATAATACCTACAGGAAAAGTTTCAAGTTAATTGGTTTTCTAATTACAATTTAATTTACAATTTCCTAAAGGAAAATTTACGCTATAATATTATAAATAAGATGTTTTGCTGATGGTAATTTGTTTGCTTTGCATTATCCACTTGGTTTATTTTATAAATTATTTCGTTTTTAGTTAGAAGATTCTTACAGTAAACTAAGTGATGACAAAATAATGTGTTTTTATACAAAAGTAATTTATGCAAATGAATGCAAATTGTTTAAAAAAACTGTACTCAAGGATATACGACTTTTTGTTTTCTCTGTAAATGTAATTTGATCCGTCAATAAATGATAGATTAATTTAGAGGTTTTTTACATAAAATTTATGCAAAAGATCAACTTAGGTACAATTTTTTCCTGGACTTTTTCGACTAGGTATGTAAAATTTGAAAATATGTTTAATCATCTAATTTTTTTGCTTCAGAACTAACATAAACATAAAACAGCTCCACTTTGTCATCGTTTAATAATTAATTACCATTCACCACAAAATTAAACTACACTGCCAATTAACTTTGTCCCTTTGATTTTACTTCACACCTTTCCCATTTTTAATTATCCAGCAGTCCCTCAAGTATGCCAACAGTATATTTTAACTAAAATCCCAATGAATTAAATTTTTATTCCGACGTATCGTCAATTAGAGTTAAAACTCTTAAGCCCCCTGAAAACCGCCTATAGCCTATAGATGTGTCCTGAACTGAAAAAAAATGTGGGAAAAACTTGAAGTGTCAAATAAACTAAAGACTTCAACATTAAACTGCGTTTAATATTATGTGATGTAATTATAAGCAATTTTGTCATAATAACGTGTGTAACGTAGTCATTTACTGGTACAATGGCGGAGTAATTAGAAAATGGCCGCCGTCGCTAATTATGCTTAGCTCGGTCGGTAATTAAGTAACCTGTTCCTATACTTTCAAATTACCAAAGTGTGAAATTTTCGCAATTAAAAAAATACTCTTTCAGAGTTCTAATGAGTAAAATCGTTTTTTACTGCTTGTAAAAGGAGCAAATGTTAATTAAAAAAATTCCCCTTTACACGTTAGTATAATAATTACCATCAAAGACCGAAAATTAATTTGGGTCAATATTATATAAGAAAATTCCACAATTAAAAGTATAGTACTCCTTATACGAAAAGTTAAAAGTGCTAATAGTGATTACCATTCAAATAACAATAATCTGTGTTCAAAGTTATTTGTTCCTTCTAGATGAAGTTATAACTTTGGTTTTATCTAGTGTTTAGCGACTAGCTGTGAAAAGGTCCATGATTTAAAAACCAGTAGCCTCAGACAAATATTTGAAAACATTAAAAAAGGTTAGATTCCTTCCACAGTTAGCACAAGCACTGTTTACAGTGACTAAAACAAAATAACAAGCATAAAAGAAAAATACATCTAACGAATAGTTATTTAGTACACATGCAGCATCTCATCCTGCTGTAGTATTAAATGAAAACAGTCATTCCTTATTTTTCCATTTTCCAACATAAGAATGAATAATGAACGTCGTTGACAGCATGATACTAACTTGTAAAGTATTTTATATTAAAATGTTTGACAAAATGCACGCTTTGTCTGAGGGAGGAGATACGTTATTGTCATCCCGTGCAATAATGGCATTTGCGACCTCGTAGACAGCAAATATTATTCAAAAGATTAATTTAACACAAAAGAATATATAGTGGATGGCGTGGCAGCGTGCGGCTAAAATGTTTCGTGGAAAACGAGGAGAGACACAAAATTTTGCAGTAGAAAAAGAATGTTCCTTTGAGAAGTCAAAAGTTAGGAAAAGATATTAATTATTAATGAGCTAGAGCAGAAATTTAAATCATTGTAGCACTTTTTTACTTAGGGCAGTTTTTCAATCGACAGTTAATTTTAACTAATAGTTAGGTTTCTTGATCTTAATAAGGGTATCTAAGGAAATTAACACATAGTTAAGGTTAACGATCAGTTGAAAAACTGGACCGTAATATGACAGCAATTACAGATTAGATTAAGATCATAGATGTATAGGCAAAGGGGGACAAAGCTTTCGTCTCAACTTCTAGATTTAAATTTATTCATAACCAATTTTTGGCGATCTCGGACTACTGAATTCTCAAATTATAGATTCTTCTTGATATAATATAGGGTCCCGTAGTAGCCAGAGATTTTCCCAATTTTTTGGCGATCTTTGGCTATTGAACTTGTCCCAAAATCCCAAAAAAACTTGAGATTCATTAAAAATTTTGACAACTTTTTTGTATATTCGATCTGATAATCTCGTTTATATAAAATAAATAAAAGTTTTGGTCAAACTTCAAGCCACTATACCTAGTAGCCTTTAAGAATCAAAAATAATCTAGAAATTGAACCTTAATTTAATCATCAAAAAATTTCCTAATTATTTCCATATCCGATTCGAAAAGTTACAACCGCGTTTATTTTTTTGACTTTACGACTTTTCTTTTTGTGCACCTACCTAGCTTTTCCCAAAATTTTGGCATAAAACGTAACATCTTTGTTGTAATAAAATTAATATCGTACTCAGACCCCAATTTCTGCACCGGTAGCTATTCATACCTCTGCATATCCATTTCCATCACAACATGTGGGTTCCACTCAAAAAACCAACAATTAAATTCATTGTGAAATAGCCGGCTAATATCGACGAGAGAAAAAAGCCGGGGCACTTGAAAAATTATCAATTGATACCCATAACGACTCTCCTCAGTAAACACAATTAATCTCACCGTGCTCCATATTGTAAGTTTCATTCGGAACACAGCGGAGAGAGTACCCCAAATTAGTGATGGCACATTAAATCTATAGCCATGCAAACACCATACACCATCATCTGCCCTTGCATCCGATTCACCACCACACCACACTCCTAAAAACACTCCCCAATAAGGTCCTGTTTCGTCCTGTTTTAACTGCATATGGGTTATAAGTATTATAATGCATCACCAACTCCAACGTTGTTGGACCGGCTTTATGTTGGGGTGAATTACGGCACAGTATTCTTTGATGGTAAAGTGTTGGATGTTTGTTGGTTGGATTAATAATATCTATTGAGCGTGTTTGATTTCATTGTTTGGTATTTGTTGTCTACTTTTGTTAGGTTGGCAATGTGCAAGTAGTTCGCTTTTGTTGGGTATTTATTTTAGTAAGCTCAGATGTATTCATGGGTTTTTTTCCAGCGAGGGATTAATGTCAGGCTTAATCCCGTGTGTGTCTGAACTAGAAAAGGATGTCCCGCTAGCTTTGAATTCAACACACCACTGACCTTTGCAAGAAGGAACAAACCTTACAGATGTTGCTTTGGAGGTGATGGAAAACAACCTCAAAAATTGAAGCCTCAAACTTGAAAGAACAATAAAGTTGAAATTAAATTATAAAAGCAAATCGATTTCCACCGCGGTCAAACCCTTCCGCAGACATAGCATTATCGCTATAGGGGTGGAACTCCTGACACGGCGACTGTTATTCTTGTAACAAAATTATTTCAGTTGTGTTGGATGGAGAACTAAAGCGCACACGCTGTTTGAGCCGCCCTTACACATATTATACATAATATATAGAAAGTTTTTAGTCAGCCCTGGGTTTTTGTACACCCAGATTAAATTAAATCTGATCATTGTAATGGTAAAACGTGTTTGTGCCATTGTGGTTATTGTACTCGACTATAACCCCGTCCTTTATCAGCTCAATTCTACATATGTGGACGCTTTGTTTTCCCTCATAAATGTACTGCCCATTTAAATCTATATATTTGTACTTGTATGAATAATTTAAATGAATTATTACTGTTGGAGTGGAGTTTACAGTCTAACGCGGTGCACCGGATTTTTTTAAGTGGATTAGGGGTAGTTTCTGAGGTGATGGGTAAATTTATCTAGAAGTTAAAGGCGCGAGTTTATTTCACTGGACGCTAGCCGAGAATTTATATAAGAAGAGATAATGAGGACGTCATCGTTTTAGTGAAAATGTCAAGATATAACGGTTCCAATCAGGTGCTTCCTGAGCAAAAAGATAAAACAGCAAAAATTGAAAAGCACTGAAAATTTATTTAATTAGTTTGGAACTCCAAAAAATCGTATACATTTTTCAAATTTACCTTATCTAGACAAGATAATTGATTGATTTATAAGAAAGTATAGTAATCGTGATTTTTTTTAATAGAGAGAATTGCAACTAAGAATATTTGGCGGCAAATATAAAATACATTAAATTTATTGGCTGTTTTTCGATCTAAGTCATATTAATCAAATGAATATGTTTTAAATTAAAATATTCTAGTTCTAATTCTTTCTACTTAAAAATAAAAATGTAATCGCAAAATAGTAATTTTTGCAACTGTGTTAGAAGTAATACTTTTTGTAATATGTAGGTACCGAAATCTATAAATACGTTTAGTGTTCATGGTCAATTCATAATTTGAAGAGGTGAACACTAAAAAATCAATTGAAAAATATCAAAACTTTTAAGATAATGCTAACTAACTAAACCCAAAAACCGTATCAGGTGGGCAAGTGAAATTAAAATACAAATAACTGATGGGTTGGGAGATGAAGATTGGAATAATTCCATGTAAATACCGAATATTAATGCAGGTTATCCAGGTGGCATTCTAGATGAAGACAGTTGACGTTTAAGGCGTTCCCGACGTCCCATTTCAAACAAAAAACACACAATTACCTAACAATGCCCCATCTACGCCTACTAGTGATGTCCCTAACACGGTTCCAAAAAAAGATACCATCTCTCACTCTCAATCTTCTACCATCAGCCAGAAACGCCGAAATGAACACCTGAACACATCGGATGAGAAAAAAAACAAAGAGAGCGCGCGGTTGATGTACTAGAAAAGAAATCAGATATGTTTTAAAGTCAATCTTTTAAACTATTATATCCACTAAATTGATAGACAGCGTGTTCTTAGTTTTCATTCTGATTGGGATTGCATTGGCTTTAAAGTGAAGTGATGTCTAAGAGTATGCTCATCAAGACCAAGAATAGAAGCTTCCGCTCTTCGTGCCATTTCGTACACATATTTCTCTTGCAACAAATAAATAAAATTAACACCCCGATGTAAATGGACAATAGAAAAACGAGTGATAAATTAAAATATAATTTCCATACGTGGAATTCCTATTGTGGCACAGCGGATACTAGAAGCATGCGGGGGTAACAGGGGGGCGCAGTAGCAGTAAAAGAACCCCCCGGGGGGCTCCGGACGGGTCATAATAAATATTAATATTCGAGGTGTGAGAGAGTCGCGAGCCCGTTCTAACTTTACAGCCCGAATATCACCTGCCGCAATAAAACCATAAATATTTATACAGAATTCATGTGAGACGTTGTGTTTTTCTTGTCCAAATGCACCTATTATAAGTTTCACTCGTATATCATATAATGGATTGTTTGCAGTGCAATTTATTGCAAGTGGATGTGAATGAGGTAATTACATGGCAAAAAGCGTCCAGTTGTTATAATTCGTGGATATACCTACATTCACACTTGCAATAACTCGTAGGGGGGAAGGGAGTAAGCGCGACACACTGATAAGGCTTACTTAAATCTGACAGTGTAAGATGACGTTTATGACAAAACAATGTGGTTTTGGTTACTAAACTAACAATGGTTTATTAGTGAAATGCTGCTGCTGCCACTTAGATAAGACTTGTTCAATTTACATTCCAAAGGAGTTACAATGACTTTCTAGAGTGGACAATTTACATTCTCTGAGCCCACTTACCTATACATATATTTCTGTAGGTAATATCTTGTATATGCACACCTCTCCAACTACCATTGGATGGGCCCTCGTGTCACACTTGTATTTATGAGAGACCATAATTTTTGGATTTCCATTTCATTTAATGTTTTCGGACAGCTTCCACAATAGTCTCAATGAACGTAAATATAGAAATACCGAGTGTCAGTGGCGAGGTTTCCTTATATTCTGATAATTGCCTCACTTTCTCAGGTATTAAACAGTTTTTTCAAAAAAAAATTATGCTGAGTTATGGTAATGATGTGGGCTTGGACATAGAATAAAATTCGTTTAAACTTGATATTGTAAATCACATTTAGAACATGTAGGTATATGAAACTAAAATAACTATTTTTATATTCAATAAACAAATATATAATAAATTACCAAAATTCCTGTGTATGTGAGATATTACTATTTTTGTTCTTCTAAAAATAAATTTAGTTTTGTCACATAAAATACAAATAAAAGGACAACGTTTTACATGATCTATTATAATTTTATTCCATGAAAATATGAACATGATATATCTCAATAACTGAATAAATAATAATCCTTTCCTGATGTTCCAAAAGTTTAATATTTATGGTTGTATCATGCAAAATACGCTCATACATCCTACAGGAATGCGTTTCGATAATGTGATTTATTAAATTTGCTTTCTTATACTTATACACAAATAAATTAGACGACCAAAAAAATAATACAATTCAATAACTTGCGCCGAAATGTAGTAGCAGAATAACTAAGCAGAGTTTATAGACCCTAGGAATCGGACAAAAACTGGTATGAGGACATTCTTTGGTGATGCAAATTTAAACCAAACTCAAATTTGGTGAGTTGCTAATCTCTATGGATATTTAGTTTTATGTAAGAGTTTTTTTCTGAAACTAGAAATAAATAAATTGTTGAGGCTAAATTTTCGATAATTCATAATTTATATTTTCAATGCAGTAATTTTAGTTCAAATGAAATATTGACTGTTTTAGCAGAAGAAAGGAAAATCTATAAATTTTTATACACGTGATCAAGTTAGGTTAGATAATATTTACGTTTAAATGATATTGATATTACGTAACCTTTTTGATAATACAAAAATTTCAAAATAAACTGCTGGCCAATTGAAACGTACCAAGTGAATTTTTAGGTTGAATTTAAAGTCAAATATTTTGAAAAATAGAAAAGATATCAGCATGCGGTTTTCAGGATTTCAGAGATAATTTAATTGAGAAAACGATAGTGTTACCCGATTTTTTTACTTTGAAGTACATTACTATCTACAAGGTATAAAAGAAAGTCTTCTTTTTTTGTCAAATTTTATAACTACCGAGATTCCACAAAATTTTTTAAATATTTTTTTGATGTAGATTTTTTTAGTCCTTACTTAATGGGAAAACAACCTGTTCCTCAAAATTTTGATATCCCTGTTATTTTATAAGATACCGAATTTTTACTGAAAATTTGTTTTTTTCTTTGTTTTTTGTCGTTCGGCCGTATTGTGTTTTGTAAGAACCAATCTCTGTAGTTGATTATGAAACCTTATGAATGGCTTTCTTATAAAAAGTACACTTTTTGTACTTTCATTAATTTATTGGTAACCACTGGCTTATCAAAAATCGGTACACGTTCGCTAATTGGTAAATTTTTTAATTCATTTTTTGAGGCTATTTTCTTAATGGAATAGAATGGAATTTACTTAGTTTAAATTCATCATTGGTTTAAGTGACTTATATCCTCGAAACGGGTTTTTCACTTTTTCAAAAAGTTGCTCATATCCGTGTCTACCGGGTGGCTACGAAATCGTTTTACAACCCCCACCATTTTGTTACATTTAACTGTATTAATTTGAAATTTGGCATGGTTTGATTGTTGAAAGGAATAATCATTTTGACGTTTAAAATAATCTGATGACACTTTCGGTTTCACCGGAAAGGCCACCTACTAACTTTCAAATTTTTTTAAAACAACCCTGTATATTTTTTCCGTAAGAATTAGATTCTACTTAAAATTACCTTTTTATCGACATATCACATGATGACATTTGCTTTCAAAATGGCAGCATAATTATTATTGCAAAAACCTGTTCAACAATATTAATTTAATAAAAAATTCGGTATCTTATAAAATAAGAGGGATATAAAATTTTTGAGAAATTGGTATTTTCCTGATTAACCAGGGACTAAAAAAATTGACAAGAAAAAAGTATAAAATTTTTTTTGTGGAATTCCGGTAGGTATAAAGTTTGAGAAAAAAAGACGACTTTCTTTCATACCCTGTAGATAGTAACGTACTTCAAAGAAAAAAATCGGGTCACGCTATTGTTTTCGCAATTAAATTATCTCTTGAATCCTGAAAACCTCATGTTGATATCTTTTCTCCTTTTTAAAATATTTGACTTTAAATTCAACCTAAAAATTCGCTTGGTACGTTTCAATTGGCCAGCAGTTTTATATTATATTATAATCTAAGTAAGAATGGTATAAAATATTTTAAGATGTGACTGAAATAATATGACAAATAGTAAAAACTTTTAATTAATGTATAAATTTCATTGTATCATCCTTAAGATTATAGTATAGCAGGATTACTGTAGGTAGATATGTGTATCACAGCAACTTTCTCTCTTTTTCTGTTTCCCTCTTGTAAGAGGGAGAGTTTGACGCACAAGTCTATTAAACATAATTCTGTTAGAGATTTTATAAGATTAGTGTATAGAAAATTTATTTTAAAAAGTTCTAATAAATTACATTTGCATCACACTAAACTTATACCTTCAATTATACTTTTTTTTTGCTGCATAAATCGATATAATTTGCAATAGTCCAATAAAACAAATCATTTATTTAAAAATGTCCCAAATGATGATTCAATATCCTATAATATCAAATACCGATATTCCAAAACCTAACCAATTACCATGAATATAAAACCAAATCTGACATTTATACACATTCACACAAAATACCCAAAATAGTAACCCACCCCTTTAATCCCTAGTAATTTGTCCCCCGAACTAAACCCCCTCATAGTCCTCTCAATGTTTTCCTAATGCTGAATCATTGGTTGTATTATAAAACCACGCAAAGAATACTCAAGTTGAGCATCGGTATTTATAAGCTAAACAATTCCACCATATAGTAACAAAAAGAATACAGCAACAATACACCGGAAACCCTTAAAATGTGTGAGAGAAACCATTCGAGAGATGCCACAAAAGGTGTGGTCAGTTTTCACAGAAAACAAAATACATCTTCAATACGCGCGTCTTCTATACCTGTGGCGATGGCATTCCTTTGGGAGTTGCCATTGATACAGCAGAATGTTCTTTTAAACACGGATTCTGTGTGCTATTATTCCTGCACACAACCCGAAGAATAGTCCATTCACTATTTGTCACTAGTTGTACGGACCTTCATTCAGAACGAATGTGAATAATAATAATAATAGTGTAGAAGTTTTTTGGTCGGTATCACATTAATGCACTCAAGTGCCTGGATTATTTGTATCGATTCTGTAACTGTTTTCTTTTAATCTTGACGACGGTTTCAGCTTTTGTCACTATTAAGTAGGTATAGAAGAGAGAACTAGTTTGGATTAAAGTCGCGGAATTCAAGTTTTGATCAATTGTATAAAATAATTGAGAAGCTTAAGTATATAGTATTTAATATCCTGAAACAAGAAGTTTTATTAAAATTCATGGTTCCTCTTCCAATCAGTTTAATTCTAAATCAATAATTTTTCTAAAGAACCCATAAAATTGGTCAAATTCGCTAAGAGCACGTACTCTACACCATAAATTCCTTTACAATGCAATTACCATTTAGGCAGGAATTTCCGAACAAAGCCAGATGGTTCTTCGTAAAAACCCATAATAAACGTCGTATTTTCGGTTGTTTTATTGTGCGGGTGCCAAGCAGTCTAGGTAAAAGCCTCCATCGGCGTCAAACAGTCTAGGCACCAAAATCCCCACCCTTGGCGACCAATTTTTTTATGGCACAGGTGGTAAAGCTTCCCTCCAAAAATTCTCCACAAATATTCTTTATGACACCGCGCGTTAGAAATTGTTCAGTTCATTCATACTGGTTGTCTAATTTATGGTGTGGAGGACACGTTATAAGATTGCCTGTGCCTGTCTGTCTGCTTTTTGATAGATTGAATCTGAATAGGCGTATCACCGTTTAATATTCTGTGTAAAGAATAGACCCAATCATCTGATGAAAAAAAACTACGCTGGATTAATTATTCGGTACATGAGTTGACAAATCTTATATAAGGGTTATTTTTCTTTTGGACAAAAGCTTGTGCCTTTGGTTATTAAGGACTGTTTTGAGTTCGGGGTAATGGATTACATTTATCAAAAGAAAAAACCATTAGGGAATTTGTTGTTGGAAAAATCACAGTAATCACACACCATATGTTTTGTTGCAACTAAAAAATCAGATATGTAACATTATATAACAATAAAAAATAAATCAAATCTGACTACCACGTTACACTATGAATGAACCCACAACACAAAACTCATTATATAAATATCCGACAACAAAAAGACAAATCTTATTTGAAATGGACACATTATTATCTATCTTGCATTACATAAATTCAAAACAGACACACACATATATGGAGTATATTATGAGCCCGTCATTTTGACTAAAGAACTTAAACAGGTTGTGGTTCCATATGACAATATTTAAAATTTTTATTCGAATTATTTATGCACATATATTAGGCCTTTGTGAGCTGCCGCTTTTCGAATCAGACACGGTATATGCAAGATGAATGTAAAAATGGTAATCCACACAAAGAAAAGGATATACACAAACAAATATGATTTGTATTATATCCAGTTCCAAGTTAAGTTCTTCCATCACATAATATCAAACTTCGCTAAGAAATTTTGGAAAAACGTTTTTGCCCTACAACACAACAAAATATTTGCCAATGATTTATGCACAATAAACTGTGCGGATATACGACAGGAACTATAACCATTAGAGTCTTTTATAAATACCAACAGTTACGGTTTTATCTGCACAAAGGCCTCAACAAAAGACAGCAAATTCGTGATTTGCCGTGTCAAGCCCGAGTGGGCTATAAATGTCCATATGTATTAAAGTCTTCAGTGTTATAGAAGGCTTGTTTGAAAACTGGATTCTTAGGGGATGCACATTTCAATAATCGCCTTCAAATGTACAAAACGTTGGGAGAATGGGAAAAGTGGTCAGGCCACATTGATATTTAAATTCATACAACTTTGTTGATGAATGTTATTGCAGATAAATTATAAGTAATAGGACCTGCTACTGATGTTTATGTCAGCATTAATTATTGCAGGATAGTTATGTGAATGTAGCAGGAATATTTTTAGTAAAATATTTGAACGTTTAGACGTACTTAATTTACATTTTTTTCCACTGAAGTTATTAATTTTAACACTAAACACAAATCAATGCGACTAATCCCAAACGATAGATACTAGTTACGTTTTAAGTTATGATTTTTCAAATTTTAATCAACTACTAAACTCCTTTCTTCTAATTACAAATATCTGAGACAAGAAAACATCTATAAATTATTGAAAACTTCTCTCTCCTGTGATGCTCTGGCTTCATATCACAATAAATTTTCGAAATATACCATTTTATAAAATGAATAAAATCGTCTAAAATTTGGATTATAAATTAGACATGTATTTTTTAAATGCTAACTTTCTTTTTTCATTTTAATTAGTGATGCTAAATATTCAAATCTGATTGCTTAATTATTTCAGGTATTTTCTATAAACTTAGCAAAACAAAGTGTAAAAATGTATAAAAATCAAAAGTTAGATAGTGCAAAAGATGCGACTTTTTAGTCGCTTATTAGTTCTGGAAAAATTAAGTTTGTAACTTTTCTTTTCAAAAAATTACATCAGGTTTTTGCTAACTTTTTCCTATTATAAAAAAAATGGATTCAGGGGCCCTCAAAACCTGTAAATCCATCAAAATCTCGAAGTCGAAAAAATTAATTTTTTTAAAAAGTGGGTGGTGAGCTAATATTTGTATTTATTTAGCCATTTTAAATTTAAAAATTATGTAAAATTTGGTTTTTCAGATTATAATATTTCATAAGATTTTCTCAATGCACTATAAATTAATTTAGCCCAAAATTTGGAGCAAACTTCATCAATTTCTAGACAGTCTGGATCGATTACAAAATTATCAAAGAATCCCATTTTTTATATTTCATCCAACTCTCCCATCAATTTATGTATTCAAATCTAACAAAATTAACCCGCATTAATAAAATCGAAAGGTGTTCAGGCTCAAGTCTTCTACATTTCTCTACCCCCAAATAAAAAAGACCCAAAAATGCATGAATGAAATATGGTAACATCTAGAAAGTCCTCTTTTAAGAATGCCCATCGTACCATGCCAGACACAGTGGCGACCGAGCCAAGGCACCCACGTCACTTCACATAAGAAGGCAGAACACCTGAGAATGTCCTGGCACCCCCACTGTGCGCTGCTCTAACCCAACCGGTAAGAACATACCTCTTCATATGACCATGAACCCCCCGGCCTATACCACCCAAAAACTATAAAGCGCACATTATTTTCTCCCGCAAGCGTTGAAACGTTTTAATTATAAAATAACACGCATACAAAAAAAAAACTGTGTGTTGTATCCACATCAAACAGAACCCTTTTTGGGTGAGCAAAGTATTTACCTGAAGGATATTGCACAATAGTGAAATTATTGGGTCATCCCCTTTGGTTAAAGGAATTGTAACGAAGCAAAATGGCTTTCCCAGCATCCGAATTAGATCCCTGCAGGTTCGGTGGCAAAAATCAGTCCGAATGATGGGGGCTATTGAAGGTGGTGGTATATAGAGGAACAAATGGCTCACAGCCAGACGTCCCGGATGACAAGCTGTGTCATTTTTTGTGACCTATGACTTCTTTGGGACCAACTGAAATTCCCTTTTTGGATTAAATAGTGCGTGTGAAAAATGCGTTTGGAGAAAAGGGACATGGGAAGTAGATTAATACAAGAAATTACATTTTATTGTTGTTACAGTAATTTATATTATATAAAAATTGAAAATAAAAATTATGAGGTTAGATATTAACATTATTAGATAATGCGATTTTTTTTCGAAAACTTAATTTTTGATTTCTTATAATAATTCACATTTGCAATTGTTGTAATCTGAAATATTAATGTACATATTTACATATCTGAAAGTCTCACTCAATTATTACAGATCATTCACTGGTTAAACTAAAGGCTAATTTATACGATGCCAGTAACTAGCCTCCAAATCTCTGGAAACATCATACACTGAATTAAAAGAGGTGAGTGAGAGTGACTCCGCTATTGATGCCAGAGAGTTGCGTTAGTTCCTTTAAACGCCGTCAAAGGCGCTGTGGTCGAGGGATGTTGTTTATAATTATGATTTTAATCCAGCACCACTAGCACTAGTATCATCCGATCACAGCAACTCGTGAGATGAAGACAACAACTAATCCTTACACAACTTCGCATAATTAGTTTATTTACAGATATTAGCCACTTTTCGATGTTTTTTAGCAAAATATCACAAACTTTTGGCTCAAGCGTAACCGAACATAAAATAAATCATTTCCAATGCGGTGGAGCCTTCGTTTTCTAGATGATAAAAGGTAAAAAACATTATGGACATTTTACAGATAGCTATCAAAGCGCATTAGTGATTTATTGTGATAAGCAAGCGAGGCGGGTGTATTTTTCCAAGTTGATATATTTCAATCAAACCGGCCCGTCGCAAACAATGATTAGTAGAAAAAAACCACTCTCGTCCAGTGGTCAATAATGGCTTCATTGGCTGCCATTCACCGCTAATGCACTCGCTTATACCCGACCATCGCTTCTGCTGCCACATCGATATGTTGCACCTGCCAAAGCAGGCCTTTCACACCCGAATCCACACACACACACACACACACATACACGCATATGGGAATTAATCATTTCGATTTTGTATTCATGATGTAGGTATGTATGCATGTAGACACCAGAATTTATTATACATAGGATCCTGTGTGGATGTGTGGAGAACTCAAACAATTTTTGATCAAAATGGATTGCACTCGTAACTTTCCAATAAAATCATAATAATTAAAAACGCAAAGATAATTGTTACTTTCACATCTTCTCTTTATGTGGGGAGTGCAAAAGCAAACAAAAAGACGCTTATTGTACATCGGAATCTGGACTTTATATCGTGTAAGAAAAAGGACCATGCACGAAACGAGAAGGTGATATATTATTGTTCACGTAATACCCTATTCTCTAATGCCACACACAAATGTATTGTCACAAACGAAAAGACCATATGACAATGTATTATATCAGCTATTCAACGTATTGAATCTGCTCCACAGTTTTATTCTATTCAATATTTTAACAAAAGCATTGCTAAAATATACACGCGTTGCGAATGCCGAAAGGTTTTGTGACCATTGTTCAACAGTGTTGGACCCATTCACTGTTTTTGTTGAGAAGGAAGTACGAAATAAATGTCGAGAGATGGGATTTGATGTTTTTCCTAAAATTTTGCACAAAGCGTAGGTGTGTGTGTGTGTATGCAGGTATGGAATAGGGGGGCTTTGTTTGGACATAAAGTGGATAATTATCCGAAGAGCTAGCGACATTTTCCTCGTGATGTGTAGGTGTAACCAGGCGTAAGCTAGGCAACAATACCACGTTTGAAATAATACCTATACTATAACAAGATTGGTGAGGAAAACAGAATTCTCACCGATCATGTTGTGATTTGTTTAGAAACATCCCAAGTAATTACACAAGCTTGACAAAGCGGTCGTAAATTGCAAGGTATGAGTTTACCCCCATATATTTTCTATAGGAAAACACCTTTGCTTTTGTGTCGTTTACTAAGAACAATAACATACATCCGTTAAGCTACATGAAAACTAAAATAAAATAAACTTGAAAAAATAACCCACAGTTTCTTTTGCTCCAGTCCATAAATAAACCATTTGAAACCCTTCGGTACACAATACACAATTAGCAAAAAGGAAGTGAACAAAACCCATTTCAATATTACGACTGTAATTCATTTTATATACGTATGTATATACACAGAAAAAATTACTGAAAAAAAGACTTTTAAAGAGTGCCGGTTAGTCAAACAACAATGGGCAGATTACAATAGACAAAGTACCATGCTTACTGTCATGTCACATTAGTTATGATTGATCGAATGTTGTTTCCTAGAATAATCACACTAGCCAAACCCGAACATAAGGTGGAGTTTTCCATGGGGTTTCGGGCATAGGTAAATGTGTTCTGTGAGAAAGGACCACGCGGTTTGGACCTAGACTGCTTGGCCCCTTGTCGAATAATTTGGGGTTTGAATTTTTTTTCTATTTCGGTAAACAGTTATTTTATTAGTGTGTTTCAGTTTTATTACCAACGTCTGTACAATGTAAGCAAACAAGTTTATTGTGTTTGGAGATGTGGAAGTTTTTGTGAAAGTTGCAAGAGATTAATTTCTTTGTTTGTGTTTTTTGGGGGGTAGTAAATTTTTACATGTTAAAATCTGATTTAGAAATCATTAGAACAAATGTTTTTAAGGTAAAATAAAATAATTCCATCAAAATTACCAAGGGAGATTTGTTTCTAAATTTAAATTAAATCAATTTATAATTTTGTCTTAAATTTTAGGTGTCACCAGAATTTTTATTATCCTTGAAATACAACCCCAAGTAGAATTTTACGCCGCAAAATATAAATTACATTCTAGTTACCTCCTAAAAGCCATCCACATTCTTAAAACTTTCGATTTTATATTTACCTTTTAATTGTTAGACAATAGTACTGGCTAAATATCTCAACTTTTGAATTTATGCTCGTAAATTAGCAGTTTCTGGACAATCGGTACTAAATCAAAGTCAAAATTAAGATTTAAAATTTACGGAAACTAAATAAATATGCATATTTTTAGTGTTGTGTTGAAAATGTAGATTCATACCAAAAAAGTTTATAGATAAGCAGGCCCGGGACGTCGGAATTACGGGCCCCTATTTTGGCGCCGGAGGGGGGGGTTGTAATATACTAAAATATGTTCTTGAAAACAACATGCTTTCATACATAGTTTAAAATAGCTACCCATAAAATAGATGCCATTAAAACTATGAGGTACTCTCTCAAAAAAAAGAACAATAATTGAGCAATTTGGGAAGTTTTATTTACGAGTAAAATAAACTTAAGTACCTGAGTTATAAAATCTTAGAGAGAAATAAAAAAAAATAGAAAATGGTTCCGAATATGTCTAAGTTTATAGTCTGGGAATCCCTGAACTAATTCACCATGACGTTTTAGATTAGGTGTAGATAATAAAATAATACAATAAATCGATATTACACTTACAAAGAAATAAGTTAATTTTATTAGAAATTTCAAACAGAATAAAAATCTGTAGAAAATTACAGTTTTTATAACCTACTATACACTCACTTAAAAATTTTGTAAAATTTTTCGACTTTGTGTCTTTAAAACTGTCATAAAACTTCAAAAAATTGACAGATTTTGTTGAAATTTACTTTATTACAAAGAAATAAGTTAATTTTATTAGAAATTTTAAACAGAATGAAAATCTGTGGAAAATTACAGTTTTTATAGCCTACTATACACTTACTTAAAAATTTTGTCAAATTTTCGACTTTGTGTCCTTAAAACTGTCATAAAGCTTCGAAGAATTAACAGATTTTGTTGAAATTTACTTTATTACAATACTAAAATCAATGTCTAAATTTCAAAATAGTTCCAACAACAACAGGAGTACTTTCAAATTTATTTCCAAAATACATTGAAACTTTTTAAGCAACCTTATAACCGCCGTTTCCTACAATTCTATTGTCCCGAATTCCAACTTGTTTGAAAAAAATGTATTCCATTAAGGATATTTTGTTTGCCTTCGTATGAAGATCATCAGTAGGTAGATAAATATGGAATATAAAGCTATATTAAGCTATAATAATTACATCCTTGTCTATATATAGTGGTATTTTATTGGACCTAATAAAAGTACCATGCATCAGACAATTTAGCACCACTTATACCATAATATAAAAACCATCTGCCAATTAGATACTGTAATCCAATTTACAAATTCATAAAACGTTTGTACAATAAGAGTAAAAGGCAAAAAAAATCAAGATGCAAGATTCAGTTACCTATTCCTATTTCTTTGGTACTTTTGGGTACTATCAAAAAACCAAATTCAATTTGCTGCTCTTCTGTAGTTTCACTAGACGTAAGAAATTTTTCAGCGTTTACTGCTAGATAACTCATACCAGAGCTCCAAGCTTAGTACCAAAGCACGCATTTTACATAACATTTCCAAACCCATATCGACAAATAACTAACTACATGTTGTAAGTTGGCAATACAACAACATGTCACAGCAATGTGGTTATATCACCACAGGACGTCTTGTGCTAATGACCGTGCAGAGGGCACGCTGCGCGTCACTTGCATCCCATGCAGACACTACTATTTTCGCGGCTATTTACATTTTTACAAAGAAGGACCTGCAGCGATTTTTACAAATCGTCCACACACACACACCCAAGTGTCTACAAGTGGATTTATTTGAATAGACAAAACGACTATGGATGTAGGAAAAGAGGGTTGGAAACTGGAGATGTGTAATCACTGCACGAGAATGAATGAATGAATGTTTGTTGTCTTCTTGCTGATGATGTGTTAGTAAAGAGATTAAGTTGAGTGTGTGGTGCTGGATGTTGGAAGTACACAAGTACAGGGGTGGGTGGCTCTAGTTTAGTCTTTACTATTATTCTAACTGAATGTGTTTGTGATTTTGATTATGGTGAGTGGTTATGAAATGTTTGTTTATAACACAAATGAGTGTTTGTGGATGGTGGTTTTGTTGGAATGACATTTAGTTTTGTTTTGGGGAACGTATAACAACGAGCGAAGGAAATTGTGTTTTTTTGTTATATCCACCAAATTTGACAACAGCAAAATAACTGGTGAAGGACCATCGGAAATTTTGTGGATTTGTAGATGTGACAATCGAAAACTGCGAAGCTGTTTTGGTTCCAGATTACAGACTAAAATTTTTTGAGTTTTCTACATGAAGTAATGTTCCTGCCTCTAGCAGAATCCTCTATTTACAAAAAAGAACTCAATTTCCATGTAAAAGAGTTTAGGTTGGTTAAGAGATGCTAAAAATCCACTAAGGTCACAATTTTGAAAAAAAGAAAGCTAACTGTTTAGAAAATAAATATTTATGCCAAAAATTAGAATCCTCAAGAAAACTAGTAATTAGCAATTTCTTCCAAGTTTTACAAAAATTTTGTAAGTTATCAATTTGAAAAAATGACCCCATTTCTCATTTCGCAGTTTTATAAGAATTTAAAGGGAAAATTGCTATACCATCATGAAATTTAGAATATTGAAGAGGTGCTGAGAGGAGAAGTTACGCATCACTAGCATACTTATGAAAATCACAAATTTCTCTATTTTTATTGTGCAATTTGGTGAAAATCCGTCCCGCCATCGGCTCTTCTTGAACTCGCATCAACATTTTAATTGCGGTCTTCATTAAAATTACCTCCAAAGCGCACAGCAAACAAAACCTTCCATTTAATAGCCCACAATTAACATCTCCATATGTAACTTTCTTTATCCCTTTCTCTTCGCGCTTATGATAAAATATCATCCTTCAATTAATCTCCTCGTCTTTTTTCTTTGGGTATTTAAAAAGAAATTTGTTAATCTCTGTCTGGAATAAACCATCATTCTCTTCGTATATAACTGTGTATATATCTCAATTGTACCAGTAAATTATTAATCAAACTCAACTTAAAACATATTTATTTAACAATCAGGAGCAATAATACACTTTGAATTAACCTTCATTCTTTGGATACGTTCATTCATGTAGCATTTCTTCATTCATTGAGGTAAATTTTGTATGAAATTAACTACTGAAGACCAGGTGCTATCACAAAGAACTTTGATGCCACATTTAAAAAAATGTGTCTGTGTAGTATAATGGTAGCGGATATGGTAGATGGAAAAAGAAAAACCAACTATAGTTGATGGATTATTTTAGCTCAAGATCACTGTGAAGGAAAATCAATTACATTTACGGTTTTTAATTAAATTGTGCACGTTACACAATTAGTTCCAATAAACAGAAATGGAAAACCCACCGGAAGACTTTTGTGTACCCGTACTTAACCATTTAATCATCAATTGATATTTATCTATAAAGTAAATTTAAAAGTTAATCCATAAAATAAACTTTATATTGTGCATCATTTCCCGTCCATGGAATTGTTGTGGTTGCTACAATAAACCTTAAATCTGAAATAGCGTTTTGTAAATAACCCTTACATTACACAATATTTTTCGAGTTATATAGAAATTATAACAATGTCGATAACAAGGGCTTTTCTATTTACTGAATAATGGGGCCTTAACAGAAAGGTCTTTAAAAATCCAACATTGTGTATGGTATTTTGTAGCAAAAAGGGCATTATATGTGTGGAAGTGGGCTTGAAAAATCCGATTTCCTCCCCATAAACCTCCGCCCTCACACAAGAATGAACGTTGTTGGGCCAAACTGGACTCTACTGTGCAATTTTCTTATGAATTGCTCGCCATCCACAGCAGATGTTTTTAAATAGTTTTTTTGTTATTATATAAAAACTTGACAGGGGCGCTTTGGAATGCTCTAAATAAAAAAAAATTTTTGTGAAAACAAAATGTAAAAAAGTTCCACTGGGACAAAATGTGCTTTTATAACTAAAATTTGTTTTTTTAGATGTTCATTAAAAAAAACTTATAAAACTCGTCAAGTTCAACTGCTTTTGAGTCATCAAACTGAAACGTGGTTCCTTTAAAAAATATTTTATGGATATAAAATGTTTTTGGTAAAATTAAAAAAGGCGTCAAAGTAACGAATGTTTTATGTATTATAATGTTGCATTTTACTAACATAAAAATTATTCCACGAAGCTGTTTACCGATCAGTATTCAAATACCTTCATGAAATATGCCTGAAAAATGACAATACAATATTCAAAATACCCCTGCAAGTTTTTTTCAGTTAAATTGTAATTGATACTTTATTTACTGGTTTTCTAGCGCAATCCGCAGGCATCCAAATGCCTATCGATTGAAAACACATGTTCCAAATTACAATAAATGAATAATAAATGAACCAAAAGTCAAATACTACATGCGATTGTAATTTAATTCGTATTAGAAAAACGATATATATTTTTTGCACACGCCCCTAAGTGATTTTATATTTTAAACCAAATCGGCATGGTCTGATACACAATTCAATCGCAAATCTAAATCGATCAATGTTATGTTAATTTTTTGATTTGTTACAGTACAAGGCCGTTTATGGGAATCACAACCGATGGGGTTTTTTAAAATAGGTGTGCCCCAAATGAATATAAAATTGGATCACGCGGACCATTTTTTTTGTATGCACCAATAATGCATTTGAGTTTTCTGTACCCTTTAAGGGTTATGTCTCTATATATCGACGTTTTTTAACAATAGAATTTTTTAGTACATGTGCACATGAACGTTTTTTTTACTATTAAAAGCCTTTCACAGACAAAACTAAGCGAGATGTGGGGCGTACATTTTTAATATACGATTTCGGGCTATTGTCTGGATTTTGAGTAAGATTTTTAAATGTAGTGTTAATGGCAGAAATGAATTTATTGTGTACGTTATAACTTTTTTCATGGGGTGAAAATGGGATGTACGATTTAAATTTATAACCTAATGACTGGATATCCGTAACGGTTTTAATTTTAAATTAACGAAATCCCTAAAAAAAACTACCACACAGCTGAAAACACATTTTTCTTAGATATTCCACTTGATGAATAAACAAAATTGCCCAATACGCGTGCAAAATCCTATTAACCCATACAAATTTCCACAAATATCATCGATTATTTTCGATTAAACATCAAAGGACCCTCTGAAGGTTTTGCAGATTATGTTGCCATTATTGTTAGATCTGATAAGCAATTTGAAGATCAAGGGGCCAGATCTATCAATTCCTTTGTGGTAAATCTTACTGTACAAAATTTAACAGGAAAAAAATGCCACATTGTTGATTTTAACATCGTGTTGTGTTTCCTGGTTTAAACGGGATTACAAAGTGACCCATGTTTGATAGGTTTGACTGATATAGCAGACATATCAGGACGTATCTTGAGCTTAGATGTTAGATGCGATTTCGTATGGGTAAAATAAAACCCTTGTTTTGTGTGATGTGCAAGTATGTGAATTTTATTTCGAATGTCAACGGTTTCTGTTGGATTTATTTCGAAGAAATTAGCTAGTGATATTTTTAATCACCAATAATGTAATTATACAAATTTAAGAGAAATTAGCCATCCCGTTTAATCATTATTTATAAAAAATGTGAGGTTTTTCCATGAAAAGTTATTATACATAGATAATGTTAAAACGACAAAAGTTGAATATCTTAATCTGTCGGATTTAAAAGTTGGAAACCCTCTCCAGATAGGTACTCGAAATTGAATGATGAGAAAAAATCTAAAAATCCATTTTAAATTAAACTTCCCATTTATCACCATTTCCAGAGTATTGTCTTTCTTAGGACTATTTCCGGTACAAAAAAAAGGACCTTCCGGTTTAACCATTCAAAGATAATTACTGCGATCCTTCCAAGAAAACTCTTTCTAGTTCCTAAAATTTAAAAACAACAACCTTGTTATTCTAATCCTTCCTGTTTTCCCTCGCGATTTTACTCATATTTAAAAAGAGAGGACAAAGTCGAGACATCATGTCTGGTACAGTTCATATATCCCAAAATTCTGTTTACTGTCGTGCTCCAGGTGCTATTGATTGGACACCTGCATGGAGAACAATTGACTGTCGTTGCTAGGTTACTGATCATTGCACGCTAAATCTGAGGATTTGACAAATCTGCATGCGTCGCGGGCTTTGAACTCCATCAACTCTGTGCCGCTCAGTATTCATTCTTTGCCAAAGAGGAGAATAGAATAGAATTCACCAGATTGTCGTAAAGAACTGAACAGTTCTCATCCCTTTGTATTTTATTATACACTTGTTAAGATACAAATTCGCAAAACTGAATAAAGCGCGCAGACTTCCAATTTTATTTTTTAATAAACCGTTCGTCTTTTTCCGTTTATTCTTCGCATCGTTACAATTTAATAAAATTGATTTGTTACTGGTAGAAACTGTACAGTTTATTGCCTTGAGACCTACATCCGAGATTTCTCAGCCTAAACTAATATGCATTTATCGATAATCTTCCCTTTAAAAGTCACCGAACTGTGTCACACATTGGCACTATGTTTTGTCCGGAATAAAGCTCCTTAAGGTGAAAAACTGCTGATATTGTGTCGTAAGCACCTGGACAAAGTGGTCCAATGATTACGAATGCTGGGGTCCAACAATTGCCTCAATTGACCAGTCCTAGTATTAATCCACCCCAGTGAATTTTCCCCGGGATATATCGAGCAAAATAATTTGAGTTTTGTTGAGTTTTTCGCATAAAATTATTGTAATCAAGCTCAAACTCAGACAGTTCTAACTTTAACAAGATTTATGTTTGGTTTCATGATATGGTTACCAATCATCATCATCATCCCCCTTGTAGAATAAACATAATGATTAAATTAGTAAAAAGATATTAGAAGCACGTGTACATTATAATCGAGTCATTTAACACAATATTTCATTTAACAAAGGACTCTTATGTTTCTTTTTCAGTTCAGAGCATCCCACCATTAATTTCCTTTCAGATAACTGTCAAATGTAGTAGCCAAAATCAACATAAAAATACCATAGGGGAAAAAATCTTAACTTAACCTACAATCCATTTTTGAGTACTTAGACAGAATTGGAACTAAAATATTTGGCGGGAGTAATATGATATTAATGGTTTAGCATATTGAGTCTACTAAAAAATTGGACTAATATGAAAATTTCCTGACTAATTACACTAAGATTTACATACCCCATAAAATCTTCCCTTTTTCCTGTTTATGGCCCAACATATGCAGCCCATCACCAGTTAAAAAGGAATAAGCGTGGCAGATATCCTGCAATATTTGCCAGTTATTATCATCACAATACGCATTATAGGGTAATTATTAAACGTGCATTCTTACTCTATGCTAATGGTAAATGTTAATATGATGCGCACCCTCCTCCTATACAGGATTCTAAAGGGTACATTGTGGATTATTGCAATTTTATTATTCATTTGCTACACAGAGATTATTGTATTATCTGCTTGGATAGAACATAAATTATGTCTGAATTGGATGAGAGGAAAATAGGGTTATACAATTAGCTCATCGGATTTTTTTGAAAAATATTATGCGAAAAAGTGCAACTTGATTATGAAGTTAAATTAAATTATTGGGATAAATTTTAAATAAATAACATCTAAACATGTCATAGTTTTTTTAACAAAATAAACTGAAGGTGAATGATGGAATTATAAATAATATCATCAGAAGTCTATTATGCAACAAAATTTTGATTCAGTATCATTCATTGCCTGTTACATAAACTTGCTTTGTTTTTTTATTGAATACGTACCACTATAGTAGTCCAGTAGATGTAAACTTAGCTTTCTTTTCATTGTGGTAAAGTGCAAGACGCAAGAGCACAAACATTAAAAATCCAATTGGATAAACATTGCAACACACTCATATCCAAAACTCTTATAGGATACTTATTTAAAAAGCAGTTCCATAGAAATTTTAATGACAATAATAACAATATCAGTTATAAATTATGATATATTAATATGTCACTCTAACAAAAATACTGTTGACTGGATATATCATTGTATGATAATAAACTATTATACTATTAACATAAAACTACATTTCTTTTCAATTGAATTATGTAATTTAATATAATATATTGGGGACGTAGTCCTTTAAAATTTTAATGTTGCGATTTATTGTGGTATTGAAAAAAGTCCCACACACATATGTGTGTGTATTAGATTATTATTATGAAAAATGTGAATGTTTTTGACAGGCGTACGAGTTAAGACTATGAGAAATGCGTTAGAAGTGACATGGAAAGTTATTGCTTGTACAACAATAAAATGATTTAACTGCAGACAATAAAATATTGTTCATAAATTCGAAATTTACGCAAATGTTTTTATTTATCCATCTATACATTCCATTAGATCAAGGCAGGGAGGTTCCCAAAGGGAATTAGGTCTAAGCAAATACGAGCCCTAACAACTAAATGTTCGGACAAAAGTAAATTTGATTGTCTTTTTTCCATACGCGCAAAAGTTATCTAAATTAACTTCCATAATATTGATGGTTTTTTCTGTTATAATGCCAACATTTAGTTATATAAAAACGTACATTTCGTAAAAATCCGATCGGCGGTTCCAAAACTGTGGCACTTTAACCCAGCAGGATGGAAAAATTGTAGAAACAAAGAATTATTATTTTCAAAACGTTGGATCTAGTAGTCGGATTTTGATGAAATTTACTTTATTGCAAAGCTGGATGTTGGTTTTCTTTACAGAAAAGTTACACAAGTTTTAATTTGGTAATTTTAGGCATTTATCGGAGCTTCAAAGTTGCACCTTTAAAAATGATAAAATTTTCTAGTAACTGTTTTAAAGAATCACAGTTTTGAAACCGCTGGTTGGATTTGTGTCAAAAAACATTTAAATCAAAGCTCAATAATCGTACTATATTGAAAAAATCCTGAAATGTTAATACATTTTTTTTGCATTTTTTTCGAGTTCCGCAGTTCACTTTTGAAAAAACGCGTTTTTTGAGGGTGCTACCTACATTAAAATAATCACAGTTTTGAAACCACTGGTTGGATTTTGGTAAATTTACTTTATTGCAAAGCTGGATGTTGGTTTTATGTACAAAAAAATCCCTAAGTCTTTATTTGGTGATTTTAGGCATATTTCGTAGCTTTAAAATTGCACTTGATAAATGTGACGTAATTTTCTAACGACTTTTTTTAAAAAATCACAGTTTTGGAACTTGGGGAAAACGACATAAAGGTGCTTTCATGGCTCTCATCCAGTCCGGACTTAGATGTCATTGAAACTCTTTGGCATAAAATTAAACGTATTCTACGCAATAATCCACCAAGAACCATTGGGGACTTAAAAACCAAAATAGAAGAAATTTGGGACAATTTCACGCCAGAATTGTACCAAAATTTAATAAATACAATGCCTGCTAGAATACAGGCAGCTATTAAAGCAAAAAGAGCCGTAACCTCTTATTAATATTCCTAAATTAAAAATTATCTCAACATTTAGTTGCAAATTCATTTTGCAAAGTTTGCTAATTATTAAGATTAAAATATTGTTAAATCCAATAAATAATTTTCTTCCATGCATAATATTGTTATTAAGGCTTTATCTTATTGTATTGTTATAGGTGTTTAATAATTATTTGAGTAAAATTTCCAGTTCTCCTTTCATACTTCAAAAATTTATTTCTGTCCGAACATTTAAATTGTTAGGGCTCGTAGTATCTAATATTCATATTTAATAAAAAAATAATATTGTGGCTTTTCACATATCTTTCTTGCACCTTATTGTATTAGGAAGTAATGTCCTATGAAGGATTACACAAAAATGATAATGATAAATAAATAGTTAACTTTCAGCACCAAATGCAGATTGTTACCTTAAACTGTTTAGAAATAAGGATAATAGTCAAAATCGTTTCTAATTTCAGGAACAATTAGCTCTATCCCACTTCTGATATTGATATCCAGTATAGGTGACTAACTTGAGATTACTCAATTTGATCTTTTTAAGGACTCCTAACTTTCAGAACTAAAACCAATTATCTTCTCATATCTATACTCAGTATATAGGTAACATATATCTAGATACATTTATTTTGAGTAATATGTTTACAAAGAGCTTGTAATTTTTAACAAACTTTGATATTTTGAAGATGGTTCTTTAATTTCAGTGAACCATCTCCAACAACACTTTTATGTCATGTTCAGAGTATAATCTCATTCAGTGCTTTAAACTTTAATTTAATTTTCAAAGTATCACGTGAAAAGATTCGATGGGAACTTAATTTTAAGTGTGGTCAATCCACTGTAACACCAATTGCATTTAATTACACAGTTAACTCACGCTAAGCAAATCAGAAATCACAGTTCTAAAGACGGAACCAAACAGACAAAAAAAAAAGTAACGTTCCCATGGCTTTTGATGCGTATAGTTTTAATTAAAAACCTGACAATACCAACTTTAAACCGTACTACATTAGGACTCATCAAGTAGATCCCAACACATTCAAGTTTTTTCCTTTATTTTTTGAAACAGACACCCATTGATGTTTGAACCTTTAACGAAGAGAGGCTATTTTATCCCATCCATGCCACGGACTTTTGTCAACATCAAGAATACCGGAGAGAAGAGACATGGAGAAGAAAAAAACTACTATACTCCTGGCACACACAATTCAAAAACACCTGTACAAAAGAATGAGAGACAAAAAATTAACATAACAATAGCAAGGCGGATCCATTCTGTTTTCGAACCATAACGTGTAGAGATAAAACACAACGCTCCGCCCAAATGCTGGATTGGTTATTCCTTTCAGATATCTTAAGCGCATGCCTAGTGTTAATTTACCTTTACCAGCGGATACACCACCATAGCGTGTCGTGAGTTGAGTCGCAATACACGTATTTTGGTGAATTGTTGTTTTATTAATAAGGGTTTAATACACAATCCAGTTGAAAGAGATAATTGTGCCGTGCGTTTGTTATTAGTGGCTGAAAATTGTTTTGTGATTGTATTATTCGCGTTTGAAGGGGTACAACAACAGCCTCAAAATTGATCTGGAGCTACAACGGCAGGCCTCCAACGGCCACTTCATTAGGTGAGTGAATGAATCAGTTGGTAAACAAATCATAAATCAACGTTTTGTATGCGCTAATTAGCATATTGTGGTTTTTGAAGTTTTTGTTCACATCATCGGGTTATAGGACCAGGGGATAACACGTTATTTAACAACCTTTATCCTTCTTAGGAAGGATAAAGGTCAGAATGATAGAGAAATTCGTTGAATAGCTTATAGAGACAACATCATATCAAAAAGCAGTTTGCATTAAATTTTAAAAAACGTCGCTAAATTTGTACATAGTCACGAAATGGTACTTTTTATAACCTGCATTGTTTTAAATTAAGTACATCTATGAACGAAACTTAAAGCTCCTCTTACTGCATCTCTCAATCTTAAGAAATTTTCCAAATTTTATTTAGCAATTTAATATTTGTGGTGGAGGCGCCGGTTTAATTTCAATTTTTATCTCTAATAAATTATGTTGCAAAATACAACCGTGAAAAGTCACGTGTTCCATTTATTTTATTATAATTAATACTGCATCAGCTTTCATAATGTTTTTATACACGTGGTACTTTTAAGAATTAATTAGGTTTTAATTTGACTTGATTGATTTGATTAAGAAATAATTTCAGTATAATTTATCTTCTGTATGTAATCGTCTGTGTAAAAAATTCTGATGTAATCAAAATATGGAAGACTTGGAATTGAATTCCAGGTAATTATTACAATCCGTTGTGGTTGAGGTAGTTATATGCTTGTACAAGTCTGTAAAAATATGTTTTTATATTAATTAAAGTATAAAACCATTAACAGGATGATATTTAAGTCAACAACTCTAGGTTGTTCTGAGAAATACTTATATCCACTTCACAACTTTTATTTGCTTTGAATTCACTACGAAATATTAGAGGCGCCAATTTGAAAAAACAAATCACCTCACATTTGAAGTAGATATAGAAAAAAGTCATGCAGATATCTGGAATTCGATTTAGAATGCTTATAAAAGGAAGTTACTCTTTAGTAATTCCAGATATTTGCATGACTTCTCACTACTTCAAATGTGAGCTGATTTTTTTTCCAAATTTGGATCTTGAAAGAAAATCATTTTGATCATTTGGCTTCGTCCAGTTACTACAGAATTACAATTCTGTAAACGAACGTTTTACAAATTTATTGCAATAGCTACTCAAATTTTATTAAAAATTATTTTAGATCAAACAGTTGCTTAATTTTTTCTCATGACTCAAACTTGTTTTTCACGAATTACAACTGCGAAAATAGCCATGTGGCACATAGCTAAAGTACCTATGATGGTACTTCAATCGAAGCGACAACTTAAAAATTCTAATTTCAAGAGAAATAAGTTAGTCACCGCTACCTAAGTAATAAATATTCTAATAACACTAATTTATAATACTTCCGTTTGCAATTACAATAAACTTTTTATGAATACTTAAGGTTTTGCCAATTTTATTATGTTACCTGCAAATCTTACCTGATATAATGCAACTACAGGAAAACAATAAGGTTGTAAAGTTGTAGACAATATTCAAATAAAGTCCGGTTAGAATTTTTGTTCAAAATATAGGTAGTATAAAATCTTAACTGAAAGCTTTTTGGGAATAACAAAAATTTTATTACGGGAGAACGAGAGCTAGAATGTATAGGGCAAGTATTTCAGTCAGTAGTTACCTACCGTTCGAATCGCATAGTCAGTTCGTTTTATTTCTTCAACTTCAAAGTATTCCTGTTTATTAGTAAGTATATGATAAATCTAAGTAATTTTATTTGGCTGTAGTTCTTCTATATTTCTTCCAAATCTTCTCTAGTATAAAAAAAAATTAGGGAAACGAGGTTCTAATTTCCAAAGATTATACAACCAATTGAATTCCAATAGTTCAGTTTTCAGTCATTTATTATCGATCATCCAATGAAATGAATTAATTAATATATTATTAATACACTTGACTTGTTGACTGTGGAAGTTTAATTACAATAACCATATATGCAAACAAATTCCTTTTCCAACCATTCCAATATAATCCAATTACAAACCCATCAATTACATTAATACACCCATCATCCATTTAATAATCCGCATGTTCGTTTCGCACAAAATAATTGCATCGGTTATAATAATCCAAGTTAATTACTTAAAATGACTTATGTTGAGGCGATTTCATGATGCTGGGCTGGTCACAAGCAAAAGGGAGCGCGTGTTTGTAGCTCGGACTAATAATAAGGGTATAAACAACCCCAACACCGGGACACTTGTAGACCAATGTGAGAGATTACATCTCTAGCGCTGTGGGATTGTCGGTTTGGTTGTTTTGGTCCGCTACAGAGGCAGCTTCTGAACTGGACCCGAACATGATGCCCATCTCAACAGACAACCCACAGAAAAACCGTCACTTCAAGTGGTTTTAATTTGGAACCTGTTGAGTGTTTCTAGTTATTTTTAAAATGAGCAGACAGGGAAAGTTCAACGTGTTTGGAGACGAATTTTATTGTTTTAAAAGTAGCAAGTTGTTAAATTTTATTTGCTTGTAGGTTATAAATATTCAAGGACTAAAGTGGCAAAAACTTTTAGAGAATTTTTATAAAAGTTACCTCTGACTTGAAAACACCTAAAATAGTTTTATCAACGAACTATAGAAATTTTCTTGGCAAGCAAGGTTAAAATTTTTGCAGGATCATTACTCATTCGTCCCAACAATTACGCACTCTACCAACAAAACAAACAATAAAAACTCCAAACCAACGTTTTGAAAAATTGTAGTGTAAAACTCTTGTGGTCAAACACAGCCCGCGAGCAATTATACTTCGTTTTTATGTCTTAATAGCACTTTCATGTGAACAATTCATACTAATAAATTTTTGTGGTTTCACAAAAGAATGTTTAACAATAAATTAAAACATTAAGAATGGTATAAAAGCTTTTTTCATTTAAATATATTTTTTATTACATCAATAAATGAAATATTTGCCTTTTATACACACATATGGTTGTGTTGTTTAGTTGTTGTCAGTGTTTGTATGGGCGTCATAAAATTTTGATTAACGCTAACGCCAATTCTTAAACAATATGTCAGAGAAGCAATAATAAATGTAAAGGGTCACATAAAGTGTCTAAATAATTTACATTTACTAATAGAGCTGTTACTTTTAAATAACTTTAACACGCCTTTGTGCTGGTGCATTGATGCCGTCGGCAAGTGACAGGTATAACTGTGTTGCAGGAACGGAAAACGATTCCTGCAGTATAGCAAAATGTAAAGCAAAGCAATATTTTCGCTTTTTCACAGTATAAATTATTCAGCGTGGAGTTTTAGGTCAATTTTGTCGATATGTAACACGCGAGTTTATAAAAGTGCTACAAAAACGGATACCTACAGGTATTTTAAAATTAGAGCCAGGCTCAGTTCTATACTTTTCCATGGCGGCAGACGCACAAAATTTTATTAAACTTAAGCATTATGCGATATTATAACAAAAATCAGATATAAGTAGTACATTAAAAATTGCATGATTTAAAAGAATAACATTTCAAATTCCCTCATTCATATTTCACTTTTCTATAGAAAAAATTCACATATTCTTTTTTTCACATCGAACATTTTCTTTTATTCTCTGATATCATTTTTTTTGCATATTTAGCACTAAATCCTAAAAGGTTATAATATAAAAACTATTGAAATTTATGTGAATGAGATAAAAAATATAAATACTAACCTAAACTGTCACGTGTTATTGAATTTTCATGTTAGGTTAGGTTTCTTTCTGAAAATGTATTAGGATAACTAGTACCTATCATTTTTAAGGGTAAATTTTTTTTAAATATCAGTTTATCTTTTATGTGCCCAGTTCCAAAAACGTGAGGGCTTAAAGTAGCGTTTAAAGATAGGCCTCGAAAAATCAGCGCATGATCGTTTCCAACCCCCCCTGTGCCATGCACACCCAAATCATTGTAACCTCAAAATTTTCCATTTTCACACTTACCGATGAGGAAGATAACTTAAAAAATTAGAAAAATGTCAAAAATTGACGTTTTGGGTAAAAATCAGCACATTTCATGAAAAATCAGTACTCAGCGCCAAGGGTCGAAAATCAGCGCGTCTGGTAACCCTAGCTTAAAGTCATAATTAACTATTCTATGATTATTTAGAATTTTACGGACTCCTATTGGTCCATATCGCTAATCTACATTCAAAATCAGCTAATAAGAACACTCATGATTAGCTATTCTCTAATTAAATATTTATTTGACGTTAATTTTGTTACAAACTAAGTAAAGGTACGCAGGTCAGAATGATTTGAAAAGTTCCACATGCAGCTTTAATTAATAATTATCAAATGTTAGGGTTTCTTCTTCTCCTCTGCAATTTATCACTTTACGTTTTTCAAAATTAATTTTCAAAATGTGCCTCAGATAGGTGGTTATATTTTTACAAAAAAAAATTACAAACGGGAATATTTTCTTTTGATATAGGTACACCTAAAAGAACTAACCTAACTTAGCAAATCACGTGTTAGTTTTAATAAAATTTATAACAGTTTTAAGGTCCGCCGTGCTTTTCAGTGGTTCCTAATAGTTTACAAAAGTCTCAAGAGTTTTTGAGGTTAAATAGAAGTTAGTTCAATTTAAATTTCGATTTTAGTCATCTTGTAATAAACACGTGGAATATCAAAGTCTGAAATTTGAAAAAGAAATTTATTTAATATTATACCTGTAAAGATGAAAATGAAGAATGATCTCGTTCGTTATACATTTAGCGATATAAATTAAAATTACTAAACTAAACTGTCACATGCCACCTTTGAAATTTCAATTTTGATACATTTTAAGATAAAAATCTGTATACAGTGTGTCCCAGTTGACGTTGGACTGTTTGATAGAAAGTCGGTTGAATGGACAAAGTAGTGCTTGTATGCTTATTAATAATTCGTATAGACAGAAAAGTCCATTTGACCGACTTTCTATCTCCAATAATAACAAAGATACCCATACAGACTCAACGTCAACTGGGACACACTGTAGGTATATATACCACCACAAAATTATTACAATTTTTTAACTTTCTCGAAGAATGTGATCTATCCTTAAATATCCTTTAACTTTCTATAACGAAACCCAATAATTTTTCTTGTAGATAATGGCAGTTTAGGTAACTTTTTAGATAAATTAGTGCTAAAACCCCAAATATCTTAAGAAAACCTTACACGCACCATAGGATATCCTTTGACAAACGTTAATTTCCATTTTACCTGAAACTCCTTTATAGCTTCTACTGACCACAACTGAACATCTGTTGGTCAGATTCCGGCGGGTCCGAGCCATCAGGTACCAATCTCCAAGACAATATTCTCTCAGTATGGGTAATTAAATTAGTTTTTGAAACACCCCTAGAGCTAATAACCTTTTCTCAAACAAATTAAACGGTTTGGCCTACTGAATTCCTTTGAATGTTTAATTGAGAAAACGTGAACATCCAAACAACCCGGGGGCTCCCATTCATTCAACATTCACCTTCTCTGTAAAGCCTGAAAACCTATCAAATAACACTTTTAAAAACATTATTCATCGTTAATTTTCCGTTAATAATTTTTGGTACGAGTCCAAATTATCACTATTAACTTAAATGATTTGAATAATTCATTAATTTTGGGTTGTGTACGACGAGCCGTGGTGATGGTGGTTTGGGTTTTGTGTTTGTATTCAAGAAGTACACACAAAAGGTCTTGGTTTTGTTAAAAGATCGGTGTGCCTTTTCAGTGCCATATTTACACACTTTGTGGGTATTAATGATAATTTTGTTTATTTTTCATCCCAGGTTCATTCAGTGTGTAGGAGCCATCCAATTACCATTTTACCATTGTTTAAAACCATCCTCGACTCGTCTTTATTGTTATACATTATTTCTTAGCCTTTAGAACACTTTTGTTGGTTATTATTCATGAATGTTAAACAAGCGCGGTGGTCCAAATCTAAATTATGAATTAAATCTCATTTTTCTCTTTTTCAGAGCCGTCGGTCCAATGTGTGAAGGGGGCTTTAGTAGTGCTGCCGAGGGACTTTCAAGGATGGCTTCGCTTGGTGGGGCCGCCTTGGGGGTCCCTCAAGGACTACAAACTCCGCAATCCTCGAAAAAACAGGAGGATCACATTAAACGCCCCATGAATGCCTTCATGGTGTGGTCGCGACTACAGCGACGGAAAATTGCTCAAGAAAACCCTAAAATGCACAACTCGGAAATATCGAAACGCTTAGGTAAGTACAAGAATTCCTGCAGGAGTGCAAATTATATGTTGGGGAACATGTGTGGCTGATGTCGTTGGTGGTAATTACACCAGCATTTATAAGAATGACACATCAGTTTTTTTTCTGTCTTTTATTGTTATATTACAAGTAAAGCATGGACTAATTGTTTGTTGATATAATCTCTTTAGTGGAATTCTATAGAAATAACTGTCTGTTTTTTTTATGATAGCCATCAAGGATACACCTGCTTTAGTTCTGTTGGATAAACTTTTATATTATATCAACTCGTAGGCTGTAATGACAAAATTATCGTTCAGGTTCTAATTGGACGAGGCACCAAGACCTAAGACTATTCCTCCAATGTTTACCCTTCAAATATCTTCAGCTATGCATCTAAAACTATTGTTTACAAAAGGGCGCCACATGATTTGTTTGCTTTTTTACGCGCGCACCCAAAAAACTCATCATCCAGCTACCTAATTGACAGATAGTAAATCTAAAAGCAAACCAGGAAAAAACAAGAAAATGAAAGACGAGCAGCGAATTTCGAAAGGAAAGAGCATTAAATTATCTTTTGAACGAAAATGAGAATGAGTAAATGAACAAAGAACCATCATGGCTTGTAATTAATTCTTATCTCGCTTCAGAAAGCAGACACAAAAGCCTACAGTAGCGCTATACAAAGTTCTAGACACAAAATGACAAAACACAGAACAAAAACCAGTGTAATGTAATACAGCGTCTCTATTGGACGAACCAATCGGCCGCATTATTGTTTCGCCAATGGTAGAACAGGTGCAAACATCCGCAACAATACAAACGCCGTACAAAACGCTGTTTGTTAGGAAATAAATGAATGATAAAGTTGGTATTCCGATATAGTGGTGAGAATTGTGAAATTTGCCATTTTGTTACAATTGCTTGTAAAAGCCAGACCAGATGGAAAATTTGTTTGAAGATGGTGTGCGTGAAATTCGCGGCTTGGAAAAAATGGACGTAGGACAATACCTAGAACCAAATCAATTGTCCCCAAAAATTCTTCTCTATTGTACTTGAAAGTCAAACAAATTAGCTTTCTTCCGATGTTGAAAAGAAACTACAAAATGAACTGTTATTATAGTCTTCATAGTTTCCTTATTCATTTCTCTAATTCCTGCCTCAAATATCCTTTGCATCTACGTACACATTGTGACGGCACCCTGTATACGACTCTCTACGTCACGGGGACATCGAGAAGGTTCCGCAGAGTTACATACTAATGTGCTTTTTCATTATTTTTTTAATTAATCGCTTCTACTGTCATTCCAGTCAAGAAATAATTCTCCATCAGTCCTGCTCTTAAACAAACACCTCCTGATGGTCGTACAGTTACGATTTATTATTCCACCGTCTGATCTTTGATCCAAACAACAACGATAACGGTTCTAAAGTAAAAAACACACACATTTTTCTTCCTTAAATTACGATCGATTCTTTCACTTTTTCATAATTCCCACATCGGATCCGCATCCCCACAATTGTGGTCCATAGTAAGATAAAGCAATCAGAAACAATCTCTTAGAAATGATGTAACTTGAAGTATCTATTCGACGAACAATATGACCGAACAATGCCAACTAAAGAGACATCGCTTAGGTCTTTGTCTCATTCAAAGTGTTTGTTTCATACAAAAGGACAGTTTGAACTGCAAATCTATAGGAAAATATAACTTGATGGTTTTGTTGTCGTTTTATCTCAATATGCCTTCAAGTTTTTTCACGAATAAGCGTGCCTTTGGCTATTGAAAAGGAATATAATCGTAAAAGTGGGCTTTTTCTATTTCTATATTTGGGGAGTAAAAGGAAACTGGACACGGCGCACAAACATCTTGTATGGATTGGGAACAATGAGTGTTGGTTGGCTTTTGTATTGGAATTGACCAGGTGATCCTAGGTGCTAAAAATTTTACAAACCAAGACATTTATCTTTGTTGGCCTGGTTGCCAATTTAAATTAATGGGTAATGCGAAATGAAAGGATAGAGGATGGACCCAGTACAAATATTTAGTTAAGCAGAAATAATAATAACAAAGCTGTCCGTCCAAATAAAGCCAGACACAGACCATTGAAACATACCTAATAAAATACAATATGAATTTTAAAACTTTATAAAAACCGAACTTAGCATATGAATGGAGAACACACATATGTATCCTGTAAACGTCACAATTTTAAATAGGTTTTCCACCCTAAATGGCATTATAAAGGCATATCATAACGCATTGTATTACCGATGTTTATGTAGTGGGGCGGTTATGCATTATTCATATTTTATTCAGATCATCCACGGTGAAGACCCTGATCGACAAGTGACAGTTTACAGCTGCTGGTTCTCGGCTATATGGGCGTTCAAGTGTTTTTGTATGCACCTAAATGTTTTCTTCGACTGTCTGGGCATATATTTTTTAGCTTTTTCCCAACAACATTACCAACAGCTACAATAATAAAACTCCAAAAGAAAACAATGACAATTTTGGTCTAGCTCTAATCATAACAAGAAACTCAAATTCGTCATTCTAATTTACGCTTCTTGTTTCAGGTGCTGAATGGAAACTACTAACTGAAGACGAAAAGCGGCCTTTCATAGATGAAGCAAAACGTTTAAGAGCGATGCATATGAAGGAACATCCAGATTACAAATACAGACCAAGACGCAAACCGAAAACTCTACGAAAAGAACCCTATCCTTTTGGATCAATTCCTTATCCATCATCTGTGCAAATGGACGCTCTAAGAGCTGGTCAGTTAGGTAAGCAATTTTCCCATGTACACTAGCTAAACAGTTAGGTGCGTTATGGTGTTAATTAAATTCCTACAACCACCAGGTGGTTCCTCAGCATCACCGTCAATGTTGACAGTTCAGTTCCTGAGCGCCTTTATTTGGAATTAAATACAAAATCCCGTATACAAGCCAGACAATGAGCAGAGTACAATCCGTTTTATTGTATTATTTTTTCAATCAATACAATTGAAATTTGATTTTGTCTGTTTTCATCTTACAAAGTTCAGGTAGCGAATTGGATTTAAATCTATTTGGTTTAGCAATGGGAAAGTTATTCTAGTCGTTCCTACATCATACAGTAAGCTTGAAAGAAGAGCGAAATGTATGTGTAAATATTTAACTTGAACTAGATATTTTGGGGAGCGAAATTAATTTAAAAACCAAACGGACAAAACCCGGGCATTGTGTAAGGGAATCGTGAATCGTGACTGAAAATTCGATTTTGAGTTTATATTGGAACCGAACACAACAAAAATTCAAATGCATTTTTAATACAACAATAGTTTATTATGCGGAAAGTTTAGAAAAAAATACGGACAATACAATTTTGTTAGTTTATATCTAGCTACGCAAAATTTATGTAATAACGATTTCCAATACAATCCTGCAATACACACAGTTGTAGTTACAGACAAAATAGCGCTTTTATTTTATTGTACTTCACATTTCACACAAAAAACCATTGGAATAAATATTATTTTTGTGTCAATGGCAAAAAAGAGAAATGTGTTTTTTGTTTCAAATGTATATGATCGAATAAAAATGATGAATTCGTTCTACCAAAAACTTAAACAAAGCGACATTATAATAGAAATAAATTATTAAAGGTAATTTTTCTGTTAAATTTTTTTCCTATCAAGGTCAATTACAGAACAACGGTTTTGTGTTTGAAGACAGTTCAGGGCCGTGTAATTATAATATTCTAATCATTAACAATTCTTTATTTAACTAACAAAGAATATTTATTGTAGTATTGACAAGTAATTTAGGAATAATTATTAGGAAACAATTAATTATTTCAAATAATTAAAATGTGTGTAAATTGTTTGAATATCAATAAGGATTTTTTTTGTTACGCATCATCATCCTGTATGTACCGGATTTACATATTAAAAATATTTTAGTGGGGTCAAGTATCATATCAACATCAAGTTTTCATTCTGTTTGAATTTTCTAGTACTTAGAATCAACTTATTTCTTTGTAACCAAGTAAACGGCAAGAAAAGTCGTCCAATTTTTGAAATTTTACAGTCTTAAGGACACCCGATCTAGTTTTGGTCCATTTTCTTTGAAAAGTTTGTGGTAGGTAATAAAATGCAAAATTTTGAACCGATTTTCATTGCGTTTCATTAATAATTAATATAACAAAGTTATTTCTTTATAACAAAGCAAACCTCAAGGATATTTTTATATTTCCTGTAATTTTAGGATAGTTTTAAGGACAAACATTAGAATTGAACAAGTTTCATGGTAGGCAGTAATTTTGAATATATTTTCATTATGTTTTCATAATCTAGTAGAACCATCTTATTTTATTGTAACAAAGCGTGAGGAAATCTGTCCATTTTTCGAAATTTTATGATAATTTTAAGAAGTAAATCTGAAATTTCCTGAGTAATTTTTCTTCAGTAGTCATTCCTTCGGCTAATTTTTTTAAGTTAATTTATAATCTTAATAATCTTATTAATTACACACGCTTATTTGCAATCCTGCCCAAATTCCAGCAAACCCAAGAAGCTGATATTTTGACAAAAATCTTTCTTAGCACCGTCCTGACCTCACAGCACCCGACCAATTAATTACCCAACTTTTACTGGTTTTTGGTTAATTCCTTGTAGGTGTTTAAAAAACCGCCGGTAGTTGTCCATAAAATGATAAGTTGCTAGTGGAATTTTTCTGACGGCTCCACAATAAAATAACTGCCTATAATATTTATTAAATATCGATAATTTATCGCTATCATAAAACAGCTTGGCAAAAGTGTTGTGTCAAAGCATATTTTAATTCGGCAAAGGCGCGAGATTCTGTGATGGGTTGGCCCCCCCAGCAGGCGTCAAGGAGCGCTGCTGCTATCAAGACACCAAAATTCTTTACCTCACAAACGCGGGGAATGATCTCAACCAAGCGGCACTCAACGATATCAAATTTCATTGGCTCGGATATAAATAAATACTTTCTTCTCGAGTTCTCGTGCTCGAGAATATTTACATACATACACATTGGCGCAGTGTGTGAGTAATTTAATCAACCAGGAGGTTCATTAGCTAATCATCAATCATTTTTGTTCCAAATTTTCTAAGGGCCAATTAAAAATAACACAAAGTTATCATTAGTTAGTACCTACATAATTTTATTGCCTTGCACACCTTGTGAACAATAAATTAAATCAATAATCTATTTCCTGGATATTAAAGCATAATTAAGCATTCAATTGATGTATGTTTTATGTAATAGTAATAATGCTTGGGGGAATCACCTGCTTATAAATTTGTAAATATACCCCACACTTCCCCCCACATTATCATATAAATTTTATTATAAAATAAAAATACCCATCCCATATAGATTTAAAATTTACGTTGACACGAACGCATTTTGTATTGCAAGTTATAAACATAATCAGACAAACACGTCGGAAAACATTAAAATTCAAATCCTTACAAATCACCAACATTAAATCACCCGTAACGCGATCGGTAACGATGTTAAATCGATACAAAAAGAAACAGATCCGCCTGACCGTGTGATTCATGTTGGAAACGAGCGAGGCTTTCTCAGTCCGTCATATATATTCTCGCAATGATGCCCTTCTGGACAGCGCCCCAGTGGTGTGTATGTGTGTAACACCTGGACCGAAGAAGAGGTGTGAGATCCCGCGCGGCGGTCACATATAATATTGTGGAGATCACAGGTTGGACCCCCGCCTCATATAATCCAACTTGCACATATTTAACATACCAAACGATCAAGGCAGGGAACAACACAGAAAAAAAGATGAATTTTAAAATGAATGTGAGTGTGACAAGTGAGCGGCAAAATGTTTTCTTTTAAGAGGTGCTGTTAATGAATATATACATACAAGATATGCAGGGACATCATCAGTCAAGACGAAGTGCTTACGAAGATTATTAATCGGTTTTGATGGGTTGGGAAACATAAAAGTAAATTAATTGATAATGCGAGAAACTTATTTTAAAAACCAACGGAGGTACAAGATGTTTCTTAAATAACGTTGTAAGAATGAGGAAATAACATACACATAATTGTTAAAGTGTCATCAACAAAGTTGACAGAAGAATTTTACTAAACTAACAAAATTTTGTTTAGTTAATTTGTCAAAAACTATTTGGAACAATGAAGTACGGGCTGTAATTTCCAATAAATCGATATGACATTATGCATAATTATTTTCAATAGACCTGCACGTGACTCCCATTCTCTCTCTCGCTCTCAAGACAGGCAAACCTAAGGTAGAGACAGGAATAGTGACTAGTGAAAATAATGCTGCTCTATGTTCATCGAAATAGCATTTCTTCTTCTGTTCACTGTATAGGATGTCTCTCGTTTTATTTACCGAAAAATATGCCTAAATTCAGCCTGGCAGTCACGTGATAGCTCTTTCTGTTCGCGGGCCCGACTATAGCTTAATTGGAATTTTATTCTTTAAGTCAAAAAGAATGTCCAGTTTAGCTCTTAATATTGGCAGACTTTATTAGAGTTTGTCACTCATATTTTGTACCCTGATCCTTATATAAAGCCTGCACTGACAAGAAATTTAACCAGTAGTAAGCTTCAAAAATGTGGGAATTATGGCATTTTTACTACGAATATTGTTATTTTCAAGATGAGACAGTTTTAAGGTCCGTAGTTTTGGTACCACTGCTTGTACGCTGATAAAAATGTAGGTATATAAAAATATATAAATCGTCTGTTGGAAAATTCAGTAAAATTCATCCAGTAGTATCAAAACTGTGCGATTTATGAGAGTTTCATCTAGAAAATTGGTATTTTCAAAATGGAACAATTTTAGGTCCATTGTTTTGATAGTACTGCTCGTATTTCTATAAAATTTCTGTTTTTTTCACGCTAAATACTCCTCTTGATGGTACTGACAATAAATTCATTCAGTAGTGTCAAAAATGTGGGATTTAAACCAGTTTAATCCCGAAATTTGTCCTTTACAAAATAAAAAAGGTTTAAAGCTCGTAGTTTTGGTACCACTGCCTGTATGTTGATAAAATTCATGTTATTATTAAGATAAACCTTCCCTTTATTGGAAATTTCATCCAGTAGTATCAAAACTGTGGGATTTATGACAGTTTCAGTTCTAAAATTGAATTTTTCAAAGTGAAAGTTTTAGGTTAGTAGTTTTGGTAGTACTGCTCGCATTTCTTAAAATTCCGGTCTTTATCAAGCTAAATATTTCTCCTGGTACCTCATCAACCAGTAGTCCAAAAAAGTGTGGGAATTATGGTATTTTTACTACGAATATTTTTATTTTCAAAATGAAACGTTTTAAGGCCCGTAGTTTTGGTACCACTGAGATTTTTTAATAATTTTTGACTGAAACTCCTGGCGCTACCGAAAATTCTAGTTGAGGAGAAAAAATGTGTAGGTATTCCAAAGAAATTTATTTGAGATGTGTTTTTATCTAAAAGTTAGAAGAAAATTTGTTTTTAAATTATACTGAATAATCCGTCAAAAATTTAATATAAATATTTTGTTTTGTTAACTTTCCCTTTTACCAATTACCATTTTCCTATTTTAGCAGATGATCTTCATTCAAGTTTCTCATCCGAAATTAAAACAACATTATGAACGACAACAAAATTAATAATAAAATAAAAAGCACATAATTTATGATTTATAAAATGCGGTTAGTGTTTTGCATGTTATTAATAAAACTGAGGCTATAAATTTTTGATACATAATATGAAATTTAGTCAAGATGTTCGCTAAATAACAAATTTAATAAACGAGGATGACAAGTATGAACTGAACATGCAATGTAGCTCGTATTTTATCGCATATAATACGCGTTCGTTGGTTCGTAGTCGAGATATCTTCAAAATGTATATTAAACCAAAGGTGTGTTTTAGTTATTATTTATATATTAACTGCTTCAATTTGCCTTGTTATTGTTCATAAAGTTGGCAGTACAACTTTACTTATATGAACAGGTTTACTACTGCAAATATTACATTGTACATATCCTTATTAACATATTTATTTCTTATAAGTGTTAACAAACTCGTTTTTCCAACATCGACGTTTGTATATTACGGAAAAATTAACTTGACTAGGTTGGGACATAAATTTTACAAAACTGTTTTGCTCCTCCCTTCAAGAAAGTTACGCAATTTAATTTAATTACTCCACTTTTGAAATGGCATAGAATTCCAACACAAATCATTAATTTGTTAATAGCGCACTTGAATAAGCAATATAACAAATTATTATTTTATTGTCGAGCATGCACAACAAAAAGTATAACTTTAAGCTACCGTATATTGCAAAATATTTAAATTTCAATAGCTACTAGTCTAGTACTACAACATAATAATTTATTATGTTTGGTTTGTTAAGTAGAAACCAATAAAAATTGTAATATTGCTATTTTATATGTAAACAATACATGACCTGCATAACCAACTTAACTCCTAATCTTTTAACAATACATCTTACATTGCATAAAACGTTACAGTTTCGTTCTGCACTGCGAGTTTATTGGTTACATAACCCAACAGGCGATTCATATAAAATATAGTTTCTTTATAAATAAATTGTAATAATAAACTAGCATTGTTAATGTTGCCTCAAAACAGTTAGCATAATCTGAATATGTATTTGAATAGGCCGCGAAACTAATTGCTGCTTAAAATGCAGGAAATAGATTCGGCTTTGTTGCATTTTTTTCAGCAGGTTTCCCAAAAGCCGCAAGAAGGTCAGATTACTGTTCGGACATTGTCGAAATACAGTTTAGAAATGCGAGTACATAGTTTACAAAAATAATTACATAGATAAAAACGACGGGGAAAGCACGAAAAAAGAAATCCTGAAATATTAGTTTATTTATCATAATTCAGAAACTAACCTCAGGTTTCCTTTTAGATTTATTTTCGGGATATTGTTGGGGTGGGCACTTAATTGAGCAACTTTGCCTCAATTTAGTCAATCTTTTCATATAAGTACTTGTAAGTAGTAACCTTAGAACTTCAGCCAAAGTTTAGGTCAAATTTACCGCGAAATAATATTGCTTAATTTAAAAACGTGCTTTTTGTCTCGATTTTATAGAAATATTTGCATATTTTTCAAAATTAGATCGTAACTGTTTTTTGCAAAATTTCTATAAAAAAATAAAAAATTACGCAGTTTTCATCTCTTTATTACAATACTGAAACAAAATCTTTCAGTTAGCTCGTCCAGAATTGAGCTTCTTCATTAGGAATTGATTTTGGAGCCTTAAGAGAGACATCAGATCAAATTCACCAAATTCAAACGCTCTGAATAAAGAATAAAGTTAAATAAACTCTGATATTTTAGCCCTACTTTTATATTTATTAATCAGTTATTTCGGAACTTAAAAAACTGGAAATCTTCAAATAATGCAGCTTCAGAAAATCTGTTTAACAAACTTCCCATTTGCACAAATCGTAGCTTGTAAAAATCAATACCTACTTTCCTTTTATATTTATCTCATTACAATAACCAACACCCACTTGTTTAGCAATTACTAAGACCCGATAATTAATCGTTAAACCCGAAGCCAATATTGCTTTATCTAAGCATATTATTAAAACTGACATTTCCAACATGTTGTGTAGTTGCATTCGTATAAGGCATGACTGCTGCAATTACAACCTAATAATGAAAGAAACCAAGAAGTCTATTTGCATAGCCATACTCAGTCGATGATGGCAATTGTAAATAATTATGTGTAATTTACAGTAATAGTCATTATTTTATTTGGACACTGCACCATCAGTAATGTAGTATTCGTATTGTTTCCAACAATGTTTCAGTTGGCATCCGTGGCAAAACGATCCATTATGTTTCAGTTTGTGCGTGTGCAAGTTATAATTTATAATGCTGAAAACACGCGAGGTCATTTTTAACACTCTGAAATATTTGACGAGATCTCGCTTGTGAGATATTCAATAAAACAAAACAGTAATAAACTGGGTTTTTGTTTTAATTAGTTCGGTTTTTATCCAATCAGATAATAACACCTACAAACTATTTTTGGATAGTTTGGTGTTGGTGGTTAGTTTTTAAAACATTCCTCACCAATCGATCAATAATAATCAACTCAGTTGAAAAAAGGGGTATATTAATCACATCAATTACGAGGCTAGGAATGAATGGTAGGAGTCAAACTCTGGCATTCGACAAGAATAAAGTCATCATTTTTAACCTGCACCGCGTAATCATATATTTGAAATATAAAATTATACATACTCATCTGTCACTTACAAGCATTTCTGTCTTCACTGTTGCTGTAATATTATAAATCACTATGTACACCAATCTCACCTGTCAAATCTTCAGGTTAAATGAGATGTGATTGACACTTAAATGCGCCAGCTCATAATATCCAAGCCACAGGATCAGAAAGGGGTTGAACGAAAACATATTCGGAAATACCTTCTTATACATCATAGTGTATTTAATTAATTTACATTACGAAGAAAGTTGTTTAGTTAAGTTGTTTATTATAGGAGCCCATCAGGAAATTTAAACAACAAACTCATTATTATAAACCATCGAATCAGCCAACACCACACAATAGAAAATGATGGCAGTTAATTACTTAACGATGTGATTTCACCAATAATTATTTAAACAAAAATACGTTTGTATTTTAAAGCAATTACCAATCACAAGGTCTTCAATTTCAATTACATAAAACTATTATTATGGGATATAATTACATCGCGTTAAACAACACACGAAAAAAACATCACAATCAATCTTTGAAAATTCCCCGTGCAATTGAAGTTTTAATTAATTTTGAAATGTTGAATAATATACCTAAATATAATTACCTTCCGTTTTGTTTGTTGTTGTAAATGCACCATGTTGGGTTTACGTAATAAACGCGCATCACAACCACTAAAAAAATTTGTACTCGAAAATAAGTGTGTCGATGTCTAATTCTCTAAGTTGTTTGTTTTTAGAGGATTTTACGACATAAAATCAATGTTTCTTATGGCTGTTAGTTTTAACAAAGCCATTAAAACTTCTTCCTAATTGGCACAATAAAATAAAATTTTACGGTAGCTCGCCAATATTAAAGCTTAAGCTATGTAATTTTTGTCGTATTAATTAGGAAAGTTTACAGGTAGATTATACAAGTAGCAGAAGAAACTTTTTTCCTTCTGTTCCTACCATAGCAAACAATTATTGTGTATTGGTTTTGTTGTTTATTACTCATGCGACTAACAACTGTATTAAAAGTAATGAATGGCAGAATATTAATTAATAACACGCGGATAGAATAAACATAAGTGGGTTTTATAATCTTATAATATATGCAAGACATTTACCGGTATATTCTTTTATTAATAATTCAAGCTGTCATTAAATTTATTTATGATGAAATAAATACTGTTGTATTGGCTTGGGCTTGGGTGTGGTCAGAAAATTCTAATTATATACTCAATGAAACACTATAACACTTTTTTATATCTACAAGAAATAGTTTAAAAATCCTATTTATATATTTATGATAATAAATAAAATTCTTTTAAGTGTTGATGCGCGAATTTAATGGGTTTATTGGTTTGATTACAGCTAGCAGTATGGGTCAATCAATGGCACCGTACTACAATCACTCGGCTTACAGCTCTTTAAGTGCTGCTTCCATGGCGGCGGCAGTAGCCCAGCAGTCGGCAATGTCGGGATTATCCGCTCCACCACAGGTAAGGCCGAATTACCCAGATCTTTTTCAGGATCCTGATTTATTAAACTTTTTTAACTTATTATACGGGAACCCTGCAGAATTAGACTATTTCATAAATAGTTTAACTGCTTCTGTGTTTTTTCAAAAATTTTAATAAAGAAAAATTTCCCCACTCTAACTGAAATTATGCTAAATCTTGTTTACACCAACAAGATTTGACTGGAAATTATGTAACAAATTTGACAAAAATACACAATTAACTTGGAATATTTTAATTTAACTACCTTATCCCTACTAACTAAAGAGATACATGTACTAGAATTCCTGCAAAACGGGCATAATAATTGTGACAATTAACAGTTTGCTCTTCGTGAGTCTTCAACATTTTTGTAAGTATACCTATCTACGAATTTTTCATAAACCAGCAAGAAATATAAATAACAAAAGTGGAACTGGCAGGGAATCTTCATTCAGTCAAAAACACCAAAATAAGCACAACAGTAACTGAATCATGAAGATAGTTGCTGCAGAAGTGGTGCTGGTTTTGATTATTATAACCTGGAAATTTATCTGCAAAATATTGGTAATGAGGTTGGGCCTAAGAATTTTTGTAGTTGAATTCCAAGTTGCCGAAGGCCATAGAATAGAAGAAAATATCAAGCATAACAATAAGTGAAGGATGAAAACAGTTGCTGCAGAAGTGGTGGCGCTTTTTTACTTCGACTCTGTTTAAAAATGTCTACTAACCTCATTTTACACACGGTGTAGCAACTCCTGTTTGTACAGATTTACCAAAGAATTACTAAAAATACACGAACTAAGATTCCTCAAAAACGGCCATAATGATTGTAACAATTAAGAGTTTGCTGATGGTGAGTCTTTAAAATGTATGTAAGTAGGTATACCTACGAATTTTTCATAAATGAGCAAGAAATATAAATAACAAAGGTGGAAGTACCAGGGAATCTTCATTCAGTCAAAAGTAGCAAATCAAGCACATTAGTAAGTGAATCATGAAGGTAGCTGCTGCAGAAATGGTGTTGATTTTCATTATTATAAGCTGGAAATGTATCTGGAAAATATAATTATTAAGGGTTAAGGTCGGGCCTAAGAATTTTTGGGGTTGGATTCCAAATTGACGAAGATTAGAAGAAACGAAGATATCAAGCATAACACCAAGTGAAGGATGCAGAAGTGGTGGCGCTTCTTTACTTCGACTCTCTTAAAAATGGCTACTAACCTCATTTTACACACGGTGTAGCAACTCCTGTTTGTACAGATTTACAGAAGAGTTAGTAAAAATTTTTTTTACCAGATTCAAAGAGGCAAAAACAGACACTAAGGGCCGGTTGTATAAAAATTTAATCGCAAGATAATCCTCCAAAAAGGATAAACTGCCATAGAAACGATTGTTGATTACAATTGTCACTATAGATATTTTGGAGGATAAAAATTTAACACCGCGATTAAATTTTTATACAACCGGCCCTAAGGATTCCAAATATCTACTGGATTCAAAATGTAAGTGCTAATAAGGTTTTCATAATATGTTTGTACTATTCACTATTTTCTATTAGGTTTTAGGTTAATATGGTATAATTTTGTAAAAGTTTGTTTTCCAGATAAATTAGATTGAAGCGTGCATTTTTCTTATAATTAATAATCTTGTGAAATTATTTTCTTTAGTTATAATTGTCTTCAGTTCAAAAATTCGTTGTCCACTACTGAAGCTGAATTTCTCGGAGCTGTTCCGTTATACCCACTACGAGACTTGGACAAATATCACAAATAAAAAATTACCTATGATGAATACGCCACCTGGCAATAGTCGCACCATGGGCAGCCTAATGGTCGCCGTTTCAACACCAACAGAATGACTTTGCAATTTGCACATAAAACAGAAAAAACTTGTGCGGTATTTCTCACAGTCCGTTAGATACAGTAAACAAACTAGCCAGATAAGTTAGGGGATTACAGACTAATGATTTTTCATCAGAGCGAAAACATGAAAAAAGTGTCTATTGTGAACTCGTCAATTACTTGAAATTTGTCACAAGAAGAAGCAGGTTGTTATTTTTTGTAAAGCTCCATAGTCCTTATTGCATTATGTAAATCACAACAACGATTATGGCGTACGGTGGAGAAAAGCCTGAGCCTGTGAATGCCATTTTCTGTGTCGCGTCTCGTGGATCGCGTAAACAGAATGAATTGAAGCAGAAGCGGCTTGAAACATCCCATCAGAAAGCGCACTAAGCTGCCTATGTCAAATATTCAAAACGAATTAAAGGAAAACAGTGGAAGAGGCCGTGTTAAGATAAGATAAAAGTAAAAGCAACAACTTAAAAACTCACAATCCGCGTCAAATAACAATATGTAAATATGGCATAGAACAATTTATCCCGCTGTTGTTATGTAAATGAGGAGAGGCTGCAGCATCGCGCGAGGGAGTCAGCCGAAGAGCCCAGTAAGGTATGATTGGAACAGGCTGCTGTCACCGGGATACAGACAAAGATTATTAAATCAGGATTAGCGGTGTGTTTGTGACTGGTCTGGAAACCTTTTATAAGAAAAACAAGCATTGATTTGTTGGCTATCGCGCCACTGCCAGGAATGTCGACATCATGAATACGAATTAACAGTCAAGTCCAGATGTGTATATGTGTGTGAGTGTGTTGGGGTGTTCGATTATAAAACTCACGGTTTTATATCTACAAGTCTTATTTGTGGTTCATAAAACCAATGAACAGTCTGGTTTACAGCGTTTTGGTGACTACTGAAGTAGCCCACTGCGCCCCATTGACTAACAAATTTTATCAGCAGCCAGGCCCCCACGTTATTTTTCTTCTAATCCGGACAATTTTATTAAGACAAACTCTATTTTTATCAAGAGGATCGCTTTCCTTACATATCTATATCTAACCATATAAAAATTATAATACGTTGATTTGTTAATATATAAAATATAAAAGAATCTTCTGTTAAATAAATTTTTGAACATCAGCGTGTTTTATTTTGTTCCTCTTAATCCCAAAGAAGCAAAAATAATTCAGACACAAAATTTTGATTACCAAATTTTACACTTTGCCAGGCCCCCACGTTCATTTTCTTCTAATCCGGGCAAATACAGGGTGTTTCAACTCAAAGTGGACAACGTAATAGAGGTTGTAGATCTCATCGAGACCAACACTTTTTTCAAATTAATATTTTTCATTTGAGCTTTTGTTTTCGAGTTATCGACCTTCTTTTGTTTTTACATAAACCTCGTTATCTTCATTATTTATGGCCGGATTTTAAAAAATTTAAGTTTTTTGAAATTGTCAGTTTGATATCTACAATTATTGCGTTAAACATTTTTTCAAAAAATATCAACAAACAAAATGGCGACCAGTTTTCTTTTTTAAACTTGGATAGCTCTAAGTCTGCTCCAAAGAAAATTGGTCGCCATTTTGTTTGTTGATATTTAAAAAAAAAAATTTAACTCAAAAATTGTTGATATCAAACTGACAATTTCAAAAAACTTTAATTTTTTAAAATCCGGCCATAAATAATGAAGATAAAGAGGTTTGTGTAAAAACAAAAGAAGGTCGATAACTCGAAAACAAAAGCTCAAATAAAAAATAATAATTTGAAAAAAGTGTTAGTCTCGATGAGATCTACAACCTCTATTACGTTGTCCACTTTGAGTTGAAACACCCTGTATATTAAAACTTAGTTTCTATTTTTATCAAGATTATCAAACCATATAAAAATGATTACAACGTCATCAATAAGGTGATTTATTAAGATATCTAAAAGAATATTCATATAAAAAAAATATTATATATACATATAATAAAACAGAGTGTTTTTTTTTGTTTATTTTAATCCCAAAGAAAAGAACTAAAGCAAAATTAACTCAGACACAAAATTTTGGTCAAGGACATCCTGTGAATCATAAACATCATTCTTTAGTAAGCAGCGTTTTATTGACAATGTTATTTAACGTGTTATAAAATCGAAAAGTACAGTAGGTCACTAAACCATAAAACATTTCACCTAACAAGGTGCCTACTTATTACGTTGAAAAAAGTGCGAAGTTAAAAAATAGTTCATTTTTTTAGTAATCGAAATTGCAGCTAAAAACATTTTTAGTAATCAGCAAATCAAATTATTGCATTTGAAATATTAACAAATTCTCTCTACCAAAAAATGGACTTAGTTTTAACCAACGATACCTTTCTAAACAAGAACTGAATAAACAGTTACCCCTAATAAACAAATAGAGAATTAGAGTCCTCTGTTTGAAATCGACTATTGAAACGACAAACACAGACAAAAACCACCAAACAAAAACTGTCATTTATCCACAATGTTAAAAGTAAATTTTCACCCAGGTGAAAATTAAATTACTGACGAGACTTGTTGTCTTCAATATTAGTGTTAATTGCTACTATAGTCCGAAATTGACGAAGGCGAAAAAACCGCACAGTGACTTCAACCAAAACTATAATTATTATAGCTGCGTGATGTTTATTTCTAAAATACGTGTTCATGAAATAATAAAACAGTTACGCGTAACGCAGAGCATTTGTTTAAATCGTTATGGTGCATTGTGTGGGATGATATATTGTCAGTTTTGTCCTGCAACTTGCTCCTCCTTGCGGACACAAAGGCATAACATATTACACGAGGTTCTTTGTAACCCGTGCCACATGGAATTTTCAGCTTGTTCCAACAAAAGTTCTTGCGCGCTCACATATAAATCTTTCTCGATGTAAATTATCGCCAATCCAACATGTTATCGAAGACTTATTCCACATATTACTCCTTTTCCAGGTGGTGAGCTCAATGGACGCCATGAAGTACTCCATGGAAGCTGACAAATACCGCTCACCGTACATGCCGCCTTCCACCTTGGCCATGTCCATGTACTCAGACCCAAAATACATGGACTCCTCCTCAAAGAGCTACCTAGAACGCGGCTACTTGGACTCAACTTCAGCGCTCACCAAAGCCTATTTCGAATCGTCGAAAATGTACATGGAAGGTAAATACAGTACCGAGTCGGCACGGTCTTCATATCCTTTAGACATTGCAAAAGTGTACTCTGAGTCGCCTCAGATGGCTGGAAATTTAGGCTCACCCCGATCTGCTGATTCTCCCGAAACTAAACCGAGTCTAGAACGGCAGGATGCGGCTTCTACATCTAGTTCTACAACGACTTCTTCTGCGGGGGCTTCGCCTGGTGGCTTGCCAGGGTACTACCCGACTAGTGCTATGCAACAGGGTAGCGGGGTACCACCCGGGTTGCTACCGATGACGCAGTATGCCTCACAGTACACTCCTCAAGCACCTGGAGGGGAGTTTCGACGGCCCCTCACTGTCATATTTTGACCAGATCGATTGTGAATGTGTTTAGTGATTTTCAAACGGTGCATAAGTATTGTGCATATTAGATATAATAGATATGTTAGTTATAAGCACTGATATATTGGGACAAAAAAGGTTTATTTATATAAAAGAAATTGAATTTTATCGATTTATCCCTGTATTAGTTTATTATTCAGTAATTATATTTTAGCCGACCTTGTACTGAAAGTACTGGGTTCGAACCCAGTTAAGGCAAGATTTACATCCCTCCCCTTAACGTAAAGTACAGAAAATTAGTAATTAATATTGTAATAGATGGAGATATTTATTGTACATTTACATGAAAGTTCAGACACTTCAATAACAATGCAATACGAAGTAGATCGTTGATATTAATATCCACATCTGCATGAACTAACTTCACTTTCATTTTTGTACATTACGTTAAGTGGATATAAACGAGCTCCAAGTTTTTACTGTGGGTGTGCTGAGCACACATCACAGCTCTTGCCTTAACATCCGGCAAAAATAATGAGAAAAACTATATTTTAACCACCTCTGTGATTGTACGTATTATTTTCTAGCAATGTTAAGAAAAGCAAACCAGACAAAGTTTAAAATTTATGTTTTAAATTATGTACCTAGGTAGTGATATTTAAATTTAATTTGCTATTATGGGTCTGTTAGACTCTAAATTTTTATAGTCTAATATTTTTAAACCTGGTAAATTTTAGCATGAATCAAATCCGCTTGACTTTACTTCCTATCTTTTATTTTTTTGGTTTTTGAGGATGTTGATATACAATTTTGAGGCTCTTCCGCGGAAGATCTGCTTGGATTTCTATTTAAAATTTGTTCTGCATTTTTACTATATGTTAATCTTTATCTGCACTTCTTTCTTATTAGTTCTTCATCTTTCTTAGTATTTTTTATTATTTTTCCTTACTAACTGCAGACTCATCCCTAGTTTCCTAACTCAATTTTTTGCATGTTATTGTCCTCAAAGTAATCATTTCTGTTGTAGAAAAAAAAACTGTTCAAAAAAGCGTACTTCTCTTTATTTATTACGATCGTTTCAAATCTCTACTCTCAGAATTTGGAAAGTCGTATCTGCTGTAAGATTTTTTTAACTTGGATCTTATTGATTCCTTAAGCTTTATTTTTAGTTTTAGCAGACTCAATATCTGTATATAAAACTGTATATATTAATTTAATTGAAGATATTTGTAAATATATATTTGGTTGATCCAAGAAAAAATTACTTTTTACAAATATTGTTGTGTACAAATAAATTTAACAAAAAGTATCACAATTATAATTTGTAGATATTTATATTGATTCTTGTCCTCTTATGTTGGTTCCTTGTTTCTGTAAGTACTACTTATGTAAACACCGTTATAATTAAACAAACTGTAAAATTTAGAATTACTGTAATGCTATGTTATATAAAATAATACCACAAAAATCCAATAAACTAGATTGTGATTGTTTCAATTGGAAAGTTTTATTCCCATCCTGCGTAAACCTTTACAAATCAACGAAATGAATAATTTTAATTTCGTGACCTCACACTGTCACTCAGATTCACTTCTGAGGGGATCACCCAACGAAACCATCATCGCTCGATCATGGGAAAGTATTGAAATAACGCGTCCAGTTAGTTCAACTTCATATTCAAACGCTTTTTGCGTTGATTTGATACGCTGTCGTCCATAATGATTTATTGACTGTGTAATAGTTTATTTTCTTTTGTATATCAAAGAAGTGTCAGTTTTGTGTAATTCAAAAATAAACATCTCGCATTGTGCCAGGATAATATTCAGTCTATTCAGAAATTGTAATTAAACAACATTACTATTGTAAATATAGTTTACTATTTACCCTCGGGGGCTTTTGTTGTTGATTATTATGGATGTTCGTGGAAATCTTTCGATGAAATTAAAGATTTCCAGTAGAGCAAATTATTGACTTGGAGTTAAGAGAATGTTTACATTTACAGTCATAATAATTCAATGCGCGATAAATCCGTAGATCCTGTTGGTGAAGGCGACACATCACTCATCAGTCACGCCCCTTTAGTCATAGTCGTAAAATTCTGTGGGATCTTTGCATGTTTCTGAAACCCATCAACTTTATAGCGACAACCAGAAACCCTCAAAAACCTTATCTACTAGATTCAGTGTGCTACTTCTGATCCCGTTGTTGATTATATAATATAGCCCCCAGTGTGAGTAATTATTTCCGCGGTCCATATAAAGCCGGGGTAGTGCAAAGTGGCCTTTTACCACCTGGGGTGCTCACCAACTACTCCAGAGGCTACAATTATAGCAGACAATACACAAGTGTAGAGTCATTGAGTGGCGGCGATTCTGGATTCAATTCATTTGGGATTGGGCGCAGTGTGTGTGCTACTGAAGCCCGAAGCCTGAAATCGACTCGTCAACCTCAAAACACCAATTTGACACGAGTTTAAAATAATTTTTCCAACATCACCATCAAAAGCAATTACTCCAGACGACTGTATAATATAAATTAAGATCTTTGTCGAAGCTAAACCAAACCCCCTCGCACACAAATCAGTGTTGTTTAGACACCAAACATAATATAGGGGGCGATAACTCGATAATCTGACAATGGAAAGAATTCCAAATAGAATGTAATTTTGATAATTCGTTGTGGGGGAATTGCTGTGGATTTATTTGCTGAGCACACCTCAAAACTCACTTCACGTATTCGGCATTCAATTAAAACGAATGAGTGGTGGCAAGCTTGTATTTCACAGATATAATAAGGGGCGTACCAATGCCTGTTAACATTTTTCAGTAACGACTACTTTTTTTTCATTCGAACCATTGAAACAAAAATAGAGTATTGTGTTATACTGTTTAGTCATTCAGGTGTCTGTTTTAATACTTGACACTTTATTATAACAAATAACATGCTATTAAGTTGTTGAAATACGTTGATTATTTCCAGAAGAAAAAGTGAGGTGGCTACAGCAGAGAGAATTATCAAATTAGATTTATTTGAATTCTTTTATCAGATACATGCACACAAGGTTTTTTTTGAAAGATTATTACGTCAAGGGCTCTTGACTTTTGTTAGTGTTGTAACAATGCAAGAACCAAACTGAAAGGATGAAGAGGAGCGCTCAATTATGGGATGAAGAATTTAATCATTTAATTGAGGGGATTTTCAAGACATTTCGTTGTTCTTTTGCGAGAGTTGCCGGTTTTTCCTAACTTATAGACCAAATGGACGAAGTAGAGGCATATAAAAATTATAGTAAAAATTGTCCTTATCCCAGCTCACAATGCCTTGCTCTAAATATGTAAATTTTCACCCCACGACATTGTTAAATTGAATACTTAAGACAAATTTCAAATATTTTAATGTTGCAATAAAGCAAAATTTTTTCTTATTTTTCTGCAAATTTTTCAATAATTTCATTCTCTAAAAAATGAGTTACGGAATCATATTATTTTTGTTATAATACTGCAGTTTACTTAAAATCTTATTAATTTAGTAAATTTCAGATCTCTATCTTAAACCGTTTTGGAAATAAACTCAAAAGATATATTGAAAAATTTATTTTTGACCATCTATCTGAACCAAGTTTTATAGCAAATTTTCTTCTTAAAAAAATCCTTTATCATATTATGCTACAAAAAAGTGGAACACGCTCTCTGTATTTCTGACATAAAATCCAAAATAGTGGAATTGCTATTAGCAAAAGTTTTAATTTTCAGAAATATGCGATTTTAGTTGATTAATTTTAACGATCTTCTACAACTTCTGGAAGAAAAGCAGTTTTAAAGATACTAATCTGCGTAATATCGACTAAGTATTCATAAAATTGAATACAATTTTGGGTACCTATATTTCGCAAGGTTAACAATTAATAAAAAAATTCTTCATAATTATTATGTAGACATCTTTTTCGACTTGAAAATTTCTTAGTAGCCAATTTCTTGTAACCATAAATTATCGTTTTCCCTCGCTTTACATACTACATTTTCAAGCCTAATATGATTTCCGGACAAACCTAAATCCCGCCAAACTTGACCTCTGATCCAAAAAATCGAACCCTTATCCTGGCAATCTTGAAAGAAATCACAAAGTCCATCGTTGAAAAGGCTACAGGACGCGATTTCAAAAGAATAACTGATTGTCCGCGAATATAAAAGAAATTCGTATCACCCTTTCTCATGTGCGGAACATGAGCAAAAGCTCAATAAGAGGAAGGTAGATAAAGTTTACGCTAAGCGAGAGGCAGACTGCTCGAAAATGGGGAATAAATCCCATATAAAAAGACTAAATCTATTTCTTGTAGCCAGATCGCTTTCAGATGAGATTGACCAGCGAATAAAAGGTCCATTTGTAATGAACTCAAGCTTACTAAGCTCTAAGGATTGTGCGTAAGTGACTGACATTGGGGGGAGGGGTCCAACTCAACTCAACAACAATAATGTAATATGATGAGAAGGAGAAAAATCGAAGCTACCGAAATATATGCGTGAAAATAAAACTCCACCTCAACTTATTGGGTTTTGTTTTGCTAATAACCCAATCTGTAACCGTAAATCCGTGAATGGAATTGTTGAAACTCCAACTGAAGGCTTATTGGGGACTTTTTGAGACTGTGCTTGCACAGTGATATTGCATGTGGCACATTGTTACATATTGATCGTTTGGTACTTCAACAAGTTATTAATGTAGAATACATCGTTAAAACTTTTCAGACTTGGCTTGATTGTGTTGGAAGCAATGCTATACCTGACTGCTTTTGTTGGGACCGGCTTTGTTAGGCCCAAACAATATATTGTGCCGAGTTGTGTGCCACACAATTATAATTATGTTTCGGTTTGACTCGCGGATTTATAATTAAAAATAAGAGTAATAATTGAATTACATTTTGCATGAAGGAGTTTCGAATAAACTACTCGCATTTGGGGAGTTTTCTATGCTACCATCACATAACAATGATGAGTTTGTGGAGTTATATTTTGGAAAAATAGAAATGCCACGGTGGATATTATTAGATTTCATTAAATAATATTTACATCTTTTGTCTATACAAGTTTTTCTCGGTTCTCGCCTCTTTGAATAATTACATAATCATGATTAGATTGCAAACAACTTGCATTCCAGAAACCTTTCAGCAGCGCACTTAACACAATAAACTCCGTAATTAAAACAACAAAAGGAAAAGAAGATAATTGTTTATCCAAGGTTGTATATTATAGAAATTTACATGTGAATAAATATTTACAATAAAATCTATCTATATATAGAAATCTATTGGGTGATAGCCACAGACAAGGGCCTCTATTGTCTCATTTTATATTAAGACTTCTGTTAAGGTAAAAAAATTAGCTATCATTGGAAGTTTTAATGAAAGAAAATAGTCGGCTGTATTCATATTCGACAATAGAGTTAACGATTAAAATTGAACAATACTCTTCACGGGAGCCAAATTACAACTGAATGACGCAGATAATACGAGAAGGCTGATTACTTCTTACTTTTATTGTTTAACCAGCTCCTCATAGAAATTTTAGAAATTTACTGTACAACATCAGTTTGAAAGAAGTTTGGACGGAGATAAAATGTGTCTGGCAGCCGATTATGTCGTCAATTGTGTAAAATTTAATAAAACTAATAAATTATCAGAATATATAAAAAAGAAGCAACAAGAAAATCATCAACGAAATATGATAAGCAAGACACAAAAATTAATCTGCAGTATGGAAAAATCACCAGATCTTTATCACTGAGTTAAGAACTGAAAAACTAAGAGAGATCCTTAAAGCATCTAATAAAATAATTATTGTGACAGCTCCCTAATATGGCTCGGTGCGTCACAGGGATCATCAAGAAGGTTCCTCGTAATAGAAATAATTTTTAAATCTGTACCCATTTAAAGGCCTTTTTATGTTAAATAAATTGGTAGTCAAGTCAAAATATATTTATTAAAATCCAACAAAGTGTTCCAGATTAAATCATAAGTAATTTTTTAATAATTTCAACCAAGATTATGATTTTTAAGCAATTTTAATTCCAAAAACCCAAACTAAAACATGATGCTTTAAGAATCGTTATAGACACAGCAGTCTTCACAATTTCCTTCCAAAGCCTTTAATTACTTCTAAGAAAAATCCTCAAATAAAGCACCTAAATAATAACTTTCAAACGGTTCTCAGTCTCACACAAGTGCTTTTATTTCCTATAGCGACATTCCCTCTGCAAAATGCATTTAGTTATCCGAAGCATTAAAAATATTATTTTCTTTACAAGACTGGATTGAAATACAGCCAACTCATCTAGACTCACACGTAGTTATTGTTACGAGTGCATAGTCATCCTTGATGTCCAGTTGTGTTTTCATTTTGGTTTTTTAGTTAATTTTATTGGTATTCCTTTGATTGCCTGTAAAGTAGCTATCTAATATAATCGCATTGTGCCGCGGTGAGAAGAAATAATTATAAAAAACGGCCTGTTGTTTCATGTATGAGCAGATGAAATCTAGATGCAGATGAATTTAATATTGAAATTGAGGGGGGTGTAATAATAATTATTGAGAGCGTCTGTTTAGCCGAACAAACAGATATAGAAGAAAAGCTCAGGAGCTAAGTTCAAAAGCTATACATGAGCTTTTCATGCAAATATACCCCATTTGAATGGCATTAAAAAACTACAAAGGAAGTACGTAATACACTGTCAAACGCAAATAATGCGCTTCATGTGTATAGCGAGAATCAAAATTGCACATTTGCTTTGATTATGGTATTTTTTAAAATAAGGCTAAAGGAAAGCGTTTTATTATGCAAGTTGCCTTTTCTTCGAATTACTTATGCTTTTAAATCAAAGCAATTTCTCGCTAATGACACAAAAGAACTCTTGGGGAATCTAATATAATAAAACTTAAGGTTCAAGGCAAGATATGTATCCTATATTAAATTTGTTTCTCAATCAAACTCTGAGGGTTTTCCTCCTCACCTTTGTGGTTTAGAAAGAAAAGTTTCAAGCATTAGCATTCCAAGCGTAAGCTACAATTCTTTGTGATAACAAAGGGTGTCCACTATTATAAAAGGTGGAAATATTTACAGTGTATATTTGGAAAAAAGAATTTACATAGTAGAAAAGAGCTATTCGCATGGAAATGAGATTCTATGCAGAGCTTTGTCGAATGCCGATAAAATATAAGATGACAACAATAGAATGTTAGTTGGATAGCTTTTGCTAGAAAGGTTTGCCATTTGATGTATCGAAAATGGCTACATTCTGTTTATATGCTAACGATGCAGGACGTCCGTTGCTGGGTTTTTTTCTTCATAGTGGAAAATCAATCGAAAACTTCGATAGGATAAACAAACGTGCACAATGTCAATTAATTTGTTTTTACTCTGAGAACGCTCATATACAACCCCCTGGCTAAACAAAACTAAACCTATAAATTACATCCTAAATCACCAAACAACACAACAAAACATAAAAAAATATTCTCTATATTGTATCCCACCATATAACTAAGTAAATCATGTCATTTATTTTTCGTATTTTTTTTGTGGATCATAGAAGCGGAAATAATATTTTCTGGAGTAGTTGGTAATAAATCACTGGGGCTAAGTATGAAGTAATAGGGAGAAGAGCTATTAGCGGGTACTTATGGGCCATGGGGCTCTCTCACTCTTATATGCACAACCCCACTTCGTCTTTGCCTCTTTCACAATCGCAACTAGCGTGGAATTAAGCAATATGTTTGCAGCTATTAGAGCAATGGGGTTGCTGATGCGTGTCGTTGCCACTCTTTCCCTCATTTGGGGGTGGGTCAGATATCGACCTAATCACATTTGCATTGCAATGAAAGGGGGACATCTCAGAGAAGAAAATTGATAGTTGATGGCGAATAAGGGACAGCAGAGTGGTTTATTTTGTTACAAAACAGGATTTAGAAGGAAGAACATGAAAAATTCAAATTTATAAAAATATTAAACAAATTTAAATTTTCCGCCTTGTCAAATTATGATTGTGGTTAGTTTATTGTATTGTAAGCTTCTTATGATATTCTACAAAAATATTTAAGTTACTTTTAACTTCCTAAGAAAATTTCTGTAAGAAAATAAAATTCTTGATGAATTATTGGAAAAAATAAAAAATCTCTTGAGATATTTTATGAATAAAGTAGGCAAGGTTGGCATTTTTTGTTTTTCAGTGCTTGCTAGGTACCTAAAGTTAGTACTTATTGGTTCAGTAGCTCACATTTCCAAGAAAAACATAGCAAATTTTGGCGGATGCGCCGGTTTGATTAAAACCCACCGAACTTCCCACTTGCTTTACAAAACCTAGCTAATTATTTTCCAGTCATCCAGCTGGAGGAATGCAACAAAACCATCCAAAAAAACTAACCTCTCGAAGTGAAAACATGACAACGGAATGTAGTTTGTTCTCTTAGGCACGCAGAGCCCATATCAGAGAGTTTAGTGTGAGAGAGTAGTCCCCTACCCAGAAGAGAAGTGTCTCTCTTCATGAATCATTTTCTGAAGGCGGGCCCGTTCACGCAGCGCTTGGAAAAACAACACACGCCCGCAGTATGGCGGATAACAACATGCAATGCGACTGTAGACACCACTAAGAATGGTATCTTTTGTCAGCTGCTGCTAATGAAGCATTCTATTGGAACAGCCAAGTCTTCCAACCGGTGGCGAAACTAAACTTATCTACGCTGATTATCTTTCAAGATGTTACGTTGTTGCTGCTCTGTGGCCTGCCCGTCTTTCTCTACCTACCACTTGGAATTTTTTGTGGTGCCTTAACTAATTTCGGAACAATTTTTGAATTAACTCGGTTATGCTTTTTAAAATCGTACAATAAACCAACAGTGTTTATCTAGTAAAGTGTGAAACGCACTGAGTTGATTGGATTTTTCCTACGATAACATCTAGAATTTTGTATTAAAATTACCGCAAACTAAGCGCACATTTACTTAAGAGGTAAATGTATCCCGCGCACCGCATACAAAAAAAGCCACAACTCTTGAGTCTTAAATAAAAATTGCGAGATTACTTTGGGAATCACTGGTGTATGAAACATATTAAGGAGGTCGAGCCGCCGCCGCGCGTCACAGGAAGTGAGCGGCCACTCAGAGTTTCCGCCGTCTCTTATTAAATGCTTCAAGTAGCAATTAGCTTTATGTCAAAGTGAGGTTTCCATTCGCCGTACGCCTTTTCAATTATGCAATATATATGATGATGATGTGTGTATATTATATTGCATTACGATCATCGAATCATTTTAATGACTCTTGTACTTATAATTTTTAACATCCTCGCAGCAGAGGGGCGGTTTTATTTATTTTATTTTGTTTTCAAGATTATGTTGCGGTGTAATTAAGGGAGGTGGTTTGTGTTAGAAATGTTGGAGAAAAGTGCATGCTGCCAATGAATGTCTAATTAGAGGAAAAGAGAAATTTTATTAAAAAGTTGTTAGTGCCGATGGTGCTAAGAAAAAGACTTAAATCTCATTTAAAGTAAACTATATCTAAAAATAAATTTTTACGAGGATAAAGCAAAAAATAATTAATAATCATTGCTGAAGTCTCTAGTTCTGCTATTTGGTTTTAAAACTTTAGATTTTATAAAATAATCGCTTAAAAGTGCAATTTGGATAAAATTTCAATTATTTGGAAATAAATTATTCTAAAGAATTATTAATAAAAACAAATGTTTAACATACCCCACACTAATTTTTTAGAAAACGTATATTTTTGTGGATAATATTATGAGATATACCTATCTAAAATTGAATATAAATTCCATATGATAATATACAAGGAAGAACTCTTGATGATGGATTATTAAAGGTTTTTTTAAAAAGTTTCTTGTATATTAAATTTTATAAAATAATCGCCTAAAAATTGCAATATAGATCAAATTTGGTACTTTGAGATATACGAGCCCTAAAAACTAAATATTCGGACAAAAGTAAATTTCATTATCGTTTTTCCATACGCGCAAAAGTTATCTAAATTAACTTCCATAATATTGATGGTTTTCTCTGTTATAATGTCAACATTTAGTTATATATAAAACGTAAATTTCGTAAAAATCCGCTCGGCGGTTCCAAAACTGTGGCACTTTAACCCATCAGGATGGGAAAATTGTAGAAACAAATAAATATTATTTTCAAAACGTTGGATCTAGTAGTCGGATTTTGAAGAAATTTACTTTATTGCAAAACTTGATGTTGGTTTTCTTTACAAAAAAGTTACACAAGTTTTTATTTGGTGATTTTAGGCATTTATCAGAGCTTCAAAGTTGCACCTATAAAAATGATAGAATTTTCTAATAACTGTTTTAAAAAATCACAGTTTTGAAACCGCGGGTTGGATTTGTGTCAAAAAACCTTTAAATCAAAGCTCAATAATCGTACTATATTGAAAAAATCTTGAAATGATTATATGAATTTTTTTGCATTTTTATCGAGTTCCACAGTTCACTTTTCAAAAAACGTGTTTATTGAGGATGCTACCTACATTAAAATAATCACAGTTTTGGAACCACTGGTTGGATTTTGGTAAAATTTACTTTATTGGAATATTGCAAAGCTGGATGTTGGTTTTATGTACAAAAAAATCCCCAAGTCTTTATTTGGTGATTTTAGGCATATTTCGTAGCTTTAAAATTGCACTTGAAAAATGTGACGTAATTTTCTAACGACTGTTTTTAAAAAATCACAGTTTTGGAACTTGGGGAAAACGACATAAAGATGCTTTCATGGCCCTCATCCAGTCCGGACTTATGTGTCATTGAAACCCTTTGGCAGAAAATTAAACGTATTCTACGCAATAATCCACCAAGAACCATTGGGGACTTAAAGACCAAAATAGAAGAAATTTGGGACAGTTCCACGCCAGAATTGTACCAAAATTTAATAATTACAATGCCTGCTAGAATACAGGCAGCTATTAAAGCAAAAGGAGACGTAACCTCTTATTAATGGTCCTAGATGAAAAGTTATCCCAACATTTAGTGGCAAATTCATTTTGTAAAGTTTGCTAATTATTAAGGTTAAAATATTGTTAAATCCAATAAACAATTTTCTGTCATGCATAATATTGTTATTAAGGCTTTATCTTATTGTATTATTAGGTGTTTACTAATTATTTGCGCAAAATTTGCAGTACTTCTTTCATACTTCAAAAATTTACTAACTTTTGTCCGAACATTTAGTTGTTAGGGCTCTTACATCTAAGATTAAATGTAGATAGATATAAATGATATGCAGGGTGGAGGAGCTTCGATTGAAATTGCGGAATTAATAAAGATTGCAATAAAGTTGCTTGTATGAGGTTAGATGTTTTTCGAATATACATAATTTCAAAAAATTCTGATCTATATATTTTTAAACTTTAACAAATCCGCTTTCCAAATTATTTTTATCTGCGAATCTTATGAAGAAATCGTCATTTAATTTGGATTTTGGGCCCCGCTGATGTACCTACATACTTATAATATTATTTTAAAATAGTCCTAAGGGAAAATCGTGCCAAACTTTCGATCTCTTGCATTAAATTTATGTATGTAGGTTTCCCTGTCGCCCCAAATTTAACTATATAGTTCGATAATATATAAATACACATTCCAGGAAAATTTCATTACCAAGAATAGACGACTTTTCAGCTTTACTTAACATACGTTGGTGTTCATTTGTTCATTGAACTGTATCACATCCGAATCAATTAATATAGATTGATAATATGCATATTAGAAACTGCATCATTAGTATTAGGTATAAAAGAGCTGAGGAAATTCTAATAAAACTACAGTCAACTAGAAACCATCACCAAACATCTACACCAAGTAAGTTCCATCTGCCGTCATTATAAAATGCACAATCCTTATTTTAAATAATAATTTCTTGTAGATGTTGCTCTTACGTCTGATCACCATCTTGGTCATTTTAAATGCCTTCGAAGCCCGCTACTATAATTTCGACTTATCTGAAGCAAAATACAGTTATTGTGGTGATAAATTAAGCGATGTATTGGCCCTAGTTTGCCATGGCGTATTTCCTGAACCTATAACAAATGATAAAAAATCTTGTAAGTAGAATTTTTTTCGTTCAAATACAGTTTTTTAGAATTGTTTTTTCAGATGAATACGAAATGATGTCAAGTGAATTCGATGAGTTTTTGCCAATGAAAGTCCGTCGAACTGGACATGACTGCTGTGTGCATAAGTGTTCATTGCAAGACTTGAAGGCGTATTGTGGAAAGAAATAAGAAGACTAAAGCAAGTAAATTTATCAAGACTATATTGATAATTATGTTTTTAAGGAGTGATATATTTTATAATATGTTATGAGAAGTATAATAATAAATACATTAAATAAGCTGCTGTTATTATTTTATGCTTAATTTGCCTAAAGAATTAAGTAATTTAAAAAATGTGCTTCTTCAAAAGCGAAATAAAGGAGTTTTATCCCATATGCCTCATTTCTTTAACGATAATAGTGGTCTAATAAAAAAATTAAAATAATTGGTTCATGAAGTATCTTTAAGCTTCTTAATTTATATTCATTTCTGTGACTAGACAGTTTCAATTTTTTCATTTTCATTTGCAAAACACTTCCAAGAAGGGCAACTTTAAAGGATCTTAGGAAGGCACTTTCTATTCATAATGAAAATAACGGTATCAAAAGTACAAAGTACCGTAAACAACTTGCCATAAAGGCATCAATATTACCTTGTTTTGTGACATTAGACAATAAATTGGGTACTGCATTTTGTGGACTTGAACTAATTTTTGCGACAGCTTCCTGTAGGCTTTATGTACCTCTCTCAACACTAATAGTTGGGTTTGTTTCAATGGAAGGTTCTCATGAAAAAAAAGTTGCCTTAGTTGAAAAATAGAGTTAATTTGAGGTCTAGTTCTATTTTAGATAAAAGGCTTTTACACATTGACAAATTGCTTTAGTTTATTTTTTCATCTTCCGTTTATCTTTTCATCACAAGTAATTAGTCTTAAGTAGTTTGACGGGAAGATGATGGTTTTAATCCTCTTGATGGTGTGGAGTGCAACACAAACGCATCCAGAGCATACACACATATTAATCTGGTGTGTAAATAGTGAGTGGATGCAGGTACTTTATCTTTATTTAAATTTGATGAGAAGCGAGTAACTGAATGCACTCAAGTTAATGGTAAATAATACTAAACAGAGCTGAGAAAAACGAGGTCTCGGGGGTATTGGTTGGTCGCATTCAGCCAGCAATCGCAGACTTGCACACGTTCGCAAGTGCACCCCGCGCGCCCGGAAATCCATTGTATGCGCTGTTTTAATTTACAACACAATAAAAACACATGGGAAAACAGTAGACGCCATTTTAGTGATTAACTAGGGATCCTGGCTGGAGTTTTGTTCATATTGCGTTTTGTTTTAATTGTGTGCTTTTGTTTCATGTTTGGATTGTTTTTTGTTTTCTGTCGTAACTCTCTCGTGAGGTGAAATTTTAATTGGGTTTTGAGTATTCCGTTTTTCTTTCCAATTCATCACGGTCTAATTTAATTAAATTGTCTACTTTTTTTTCGTTGTGCCGTTGTCGTATCTGAAATGTGAAGCACTGGTGCGGACATACGCTCTTCTGTAGAACCACAATGGAAGCTGGTTTCTTATTGTTCCTTTTTGTTTCACTTGTATTATGCTCGCTCACCGATTTTAATTAATTCCACGACAAAATAATGTACTGTTCCCCGAAACACACCTTTATTGTACCATCCACATACACACACACACACACACAAATGCTACAACAAATTCCTACTCACTCGCGGTTCTATTTTACATCCATCCATGCACAATCATCATAAACTCCTACATCCTAGTTTTGTTTTTAAACATATAATTAGAGTTTACACATCACCAAAACTGTGAAGTTGGTTTTTATTGACTGACATTTCCATTAGAAATGCAATCAAAATTAAATCATTCACAAGTAACTGTGTCCTGGAGAACCATATGAAAATAGGGTGTCGAATAAAAAGGAAGATAAACAAATGAATAGCAATGCGTCAGAGGACTGCATTGTTCGCTTTACAATAAATATAAGCCAGAAAATGTATTTGTTCAGGTGCCATTAAAAAACATCTTTTGTCAACTATAACAATAACTGCACTCGTTGATGGTGATGTCGGGGTGGGTGGCGCCCCCAAATAAAAAGACGTTTTTGTCAGAGCGCTCAGAAAGTATCCCAAGAAAGTTTAATTATCGTCTAATACAAAACTAGATAATTTGATGCAAAAATAGTGGGAATATTAGAATTAAGTAATTCATTCTGCTGATAGTTTCGCTCATCAGTTTTAATCGAGCAAACTTTAATGGTACATTCTCCTGGTCGTCCTGAATCGGAAAAATTATATACCTCTATCTCGATTCCTAAGAAAGATACAGGGTGTTGAAGTTTACAAGAAAAAATTATTTTTTTGCTATAATTTCCATAAAAAAGCTTGGATTCAAACTAAATTTTGCATGCCTGCCCTCGTCCCTAAGGACAATTTTATGAAGATATTTTCGATTTTGGGGGAGCACCAGTGGCGTGCATTTCGGTCACATCTCAATTATTTCAAAGAAAAAAGTATGCCACTGTAATTTAAAAAAAATATTTTTTATCTATCGAATTGCTTGTTCAATTTGGAGTGAAATTTGCTTTTACAGAACAGAAAGTGAAGTTTTAGTTCCAGAGATAAGTAATTAATTTTTTCCAAAGACGTGCTAACTTGAAATTACTAAAAATCCGGGAATGATGACAGATGCTGTTAATTAATTAGTTCGTCGTTGTCAGAAATGCATCGAGGCTGGCGGGTTGCATTTTGAACAGTTGCTGTAATTTTATAATTATTTTTTGTTACTATTTGTTTTTTAATAAATTTCCTATTTGATTTGTGATTAATTTCAAGTTGGCATGTCTTTCGAAAAAACTAATTATCTCTGGAACTAAAACTTCAATTTTTGTTCTGGAAAAGCAAAGTTTACTCCAAATTGAACAAGGAATTCAATAGATAAAAAATATTTCTTAAAAATTACAGTGGCATGCTTTTTTCTTTGAAATAATTGAGATGTGGCCGAATTGCCCCCCCAAAATCGAAAATATCTTCATAAAATTGTCCTTAGGGAGGAGGGCAGGCATGCAAAATTTTGTTTGAATCCAAGCTTTTTTATAAAAGTTATTGCCAAAAATGATTTTTTCTTGTATACTTCTTTCTTAGGAATCGAGATAGATGTATATAATATACATTTTTCCGAATCAGGACGACTAGGCAAATGCACCATTAAAGATTGCTCGATTAAAACTGATATACCCTGTATATCTAAGCTTTTTCAGAGCATCTGCAATTATTTGAGGTATAAAAAATACTTACAAAAAACATTCTCGAATAAATTTGAATTTTTATACATTCATTGACAATCTGACCCCAAAATTACTTTATATTGTTTGAACATATTAACTTTTGATTACTTATATTTCAATGCATGGAAATATACGCGGTTTTGGTAGGAATTTACCTCTATTAAAGTAATAATAAAATTATTGCAACTTTTGAGCTCGACTATGAAACATTGAAATGCATGTAATTTCACTGCTATGAAACTCCCTTTGTATGTAGGGATCAATTATAAAAGACAGTAACTTAAGAAAATTGAAATATTAGTTCTGACCTTTTTTGCTGTTTTCTTACGTAGAGGACCTCACAGAATCATCATGGAACCTACCTACATATAACAACAACGAAATAATTAAAATAAAGAATCGAAATTTGTTTCATTTTGTCTCACTTTTGTCTTGAAGCCCTGTTGTTTTATTCCACACAATCACTACACTCTCCACTCACACTGCAAGTAACGATTAATTAATTGCAGAGAAATTAATACTTATATGTATAATAATAATGAATGTACTTAATATAATTAATAAATAACTAAAAGTACGTCGTACCCGTAATAAAACTAAAACTGTAGTAAAAATTGTATGTGTTAAAATATTTTCCCGTATAAAAAAAAATTAACTAAAATTCTAAATACTTTTTGTATACCTAAGTACAACCTACTTCCTAAACATCTACAAAAAATATTGGATTTATAAATTTAGTAGTAGCATATTATGACATCTTTCCAATTTTCACTGAATTAACGAATTATATACAGTAATTTTGCTCAACTTGTCTTTAATAAGCATAAAATTAAGAACATTTTTAAAGAATATAAATTTAACAATATCAGATATCTAAAGACAAACATATTTCAAAATAAAGCAGTAGGAAGCTTACTAGCGACATCTGCCTACAGGAAGCTAAACACTCGTGCATTCACCTTCTGAATATTTCAGCGACCTGAAAAGTTCGTTCACTAGAACATGAATAGTTTAAATGGATTTAATAAATCCAGACATTTGTAAAATTAAAATACTATCTTCATTTTTATTACAAGAAACAGTAAAATGTATATTTCCTGCGAAAAATATAAAGGGAATAACCACAAGGAATACCGCATTGTTGCCAGGTTCGAACAATAAAAATCACCAAATTGAATTATATAATTTTCACTAGTTTTGATTTATATTGTTTATCTCGTTTGTTAACGGCTAGTACTTTTATAGGAAATATCTGTCGTATTATTTGTTTTTATTAAACTGAAAAAGACAAAAAGAAAATATCTTGTTTTCTGAAGTATACCTGGTTGCCTATGTTATGCTTTGATAAAGCAATAATGGTGAAATAAGCTGAAATAAAACTGAAATTTACTATTTTTAATGGGTTTTATTAAAAACAAGTAAAATACATATAGATAAATCTCTGAATTTTTTCGACATGGTTTACTAAAGCTATTAAACTGATTTTATCTAGAATCCAGATGTGGACATGTTTCTACGCCGGGATGTTTTAGGAATAATTAGGTATTTAATTATTAGGTTTAATTATGACTATTTTAATAATAAAATTTATTGATTTTACACCTAAAAATCATTTGGTCCTGTATAGGCAATTGAAAACGAGACAAAATGATAAAAAATTTAACTGAATAACTGATTTCGCCTTTGACTCAACTGATTTTATAACATTTTATTATAAATGGATGTAAAACCGAATAAAACTTGATTTTATCCCATACATTTTTATGATACCTGTGAAAATAAGGTTTTTGCTTTAAAATATCAATTTGTCCTGAACAGTTAAAATTATTTTGTTCTGTAAATCTTTATTGTAAGTAAGTTATAACAGATATTTTTTGTCTACAGTTCGTTTAATTATGACTAATTTTTATTATAATAATAACTATTGATTTTGAACCTAAAAATCATTTTGTCCTGAACAGATACACTAGCAGTATTTGTAAAGGATGAACCTGCATCCTAACGCCATTTACCAGGTACCCTATATTTATTTGTATGTATCATTATTGTGCATAAGTCACTGTCTACTATTTTGGTACTAATGCACTATAGGTGTAGATATTTGATTATCTTAGCTTAGTTAATATTAATTGTAAAGCCTGACATTTTGAAACCTATTAATTATAACTCAAAGTGACTCTCGATTTTTTCTTTTACTTTAAACTTTATGTATTTTTTTACAAAAATATTACTAACATTTGAATTGAAAATCCAATGAAAAAAAAGATGAGTAATTTTATACCTACATTTTCAATCAAAATATCTTAAATAAACTATAAATGCTTTATTAATTTATAGTCAGTATATAAGCAATCATTAGGTAGGTACTCCGTACTACTACATTAATTTCTGATATGAAAAGAGTATTTTTATTGCAAGGTTTGAATTTGTCTTATACTTTAGATATTTTACCTATATCAGATACTTTTGTTACTTTCATCAATACGAAAGTATTCAATAGCAACGGTCCAACAAAACCCCGATAGTTCTGCTTTATCCACGTTATTATATCAGAACACAATACCACAAATTAATTCCAAATGTAGCGTTATTCTGGGTACGTGTACATATACATAGAAAATGCCACGACATTTCTGTTCAGTGTTAAACCACAACAACATTAATACACAAATGAAAAACAAAAAATGCCGCATCAGTAGAAATAATCATTATCAACAATGTTGGTTGATTGTATATGAATAATTCGATCATTATCCTTTCAGATAACATTAGCTGTATTGTAGTGGCAGTATTGTTAATTTGGCGGCAATGCAAAGAACAATCGAATAGTGAGTTGTTTGATATATCAATGTCCGTTATGCCTTATTGGAAATTGTTTACGTACTTTTGTTGGGATTTTTCATAATAGACATCATTAAAAATTGTGAGCTGGTGCAAAGGTAATAGATTATATTTTCTATAAGAGCAAACAAAACTTTTTTATTGTTTTCAATTTAAAGCCCATATAAACTATTGGAATAGTGCGCATCATATTTGAAGATTTTGTAGCAGCTATAAGCTATTCATTACGCGATAAATTCAAATTGTATTTATAAGGCACAATAAATCGGGATAGTAATATAACTCGCATTTTTCTTAGGCGACGTTGGTTTCAATTTTTCCAATACTCTTTGAATGGTTTCTTTTGAAAGACCAAACTTGGTGAAATCTTGATAAAGCTTTCTATAAGTGAGAATCGCACAGGAATAATATCGTAAACTTTACAAATCCCATTTAGAATTGTGACTTTTATGTTCACTGAAAGCGGATTTGGGCTCTTGGCTTCTTTTTGTTAACCGAGAGAAGCGCAGTCGTTTAACGCCATACCGCCCCGTACCGTTCCAAAAAAAAAACTGTAATTATTATCTCTATTCACCGCAAACAACAAAAAATTTTTGTCGACGAAACAGCGCGACCACAATAACCAACAAGATCGTGTTTTTATAGGGGTACAAATGAATAACTGTGGGGGTGTTTTGACATTGACACTTTCAGATGGAGAGTGGTTTGTTGACTCTGGACATACGCAACTGGATTATTGGCTCCTGTTGATTCATTCTTTCCACTCAATAAGGTCTCTATCAATATTTATACAAAAACCTAGCCCTCAGCTAGTCGAGCTATTGTTCTTTTCAAGTTTGTTGTTCAAGAACTTTGTTATTAGAAGGAGCTTTTCAGCTTGGGGAAAAAACTCCAAAACCACCATACAAAATAGTTTTGTTAAATTAATCCCAGATTGACTTCTTAGGTCTCTAGTTACATTCTATTTTTATTTTATTCGTACAAACTTGTGTAGATCCGATGATTCTTCCATGATTGAATACATTTTCCCCACACACTCGCACGAGAAACTTTTTTTATAGTGTTTACATTGAGAGAAATATATTTATATAGAAAAGAATTGCGGTGATAGCGTTGTGGAATTATTCAAGTCCGTCGTCGATAAATTCGCGTATTTAGGATTTGTGTGTGGTGTGTAAAGCGGCGTTCGCAGTTTGTAACTAAATCCTTTCAAATGGTATATTGGATTCTGAATGGATTCGAATGTGTGGATCTTTATAAGGATGCAATCCCCCTGCCACACAAACCATCCCCCCATATCGAATGGGACTTGTGTTGCATACGAAAACAGCCAGGGAAACAGGGTATGTTTTTATTTATTTTTTGATGGTTTCTTTATATTGGGGTATTAGACTGTGTTTAGCATGATGGGAGACCAATAAATGAATCACAATGAATACGTTCTCAGAAATAATAGAAAAGGAGGCAAATCAACAAGAGGACCAGCTGGTATAGGATTTAATCTAACAGAAAATGGTGATTATGATATCGCCGGACACAAATTAGTTAATGTAAAACAGCCGGAAAATCCTGGTGATCCTGTTAATTTAGAATATCTGACAAAGAGTCAAAAACAACATTTAGAGAATGAGGCAGAACAACACCGAAAAAACATAAATTTAACTGTTACTAAAGGATATATCAATATTGGTAATAGAAGATTAGTTAAAGTGGCTGATGCAGTTGATAAGTATGATGTAGTTTGTAGTCAATAAAGGACAGCTAGATAATGTTTTAGAAAATAGTCATTTTTCTATTTGACAATTGGTAAGGAAAATTGTAGGTATTTATTAAAGAAGTTTATAAAAATCATTTGGTCCTGAACAGCTACACTTAGTGTAGTTATAATATATATTTAAAACATAATTATTAAGTATTAGGTACCTACCTACATTTAAATTTAATCAAAGAAAAAAACATGAAATTAAAAGACTTACCTAAAAATGTTTTAAATATAACTAGACACCTAAAAAAGTAGATACTTCAGTTACCTGCATTTGCTGCACTACTAAAGACACTCATCGACATAAATTCTGAACAGTTTTAAACATAAAGTCAGGTTTTACCTTAAGAATTTACATAATAATTTGTTTCTGTCTTCGACTTTGAAATGTAAAAGGAGGGAGCCTTTTTTATGATTTAGCCAGTGGCGTAACAACGAATTACATGCCCTTCTTGTATGATAGATCTAGGTACAATATTTTAATGAAAGAAATGGGGAGACAAATCCCAGGATCCTGAAGAAGCAGATCACAATTTATCTAAACCAGTCCTTCCTTACCTACTGAAAGAATGTTCCTAGAGAAATATTTTTCCTTACTCCCAGTTAGTCCTGAAAGTGCTGATTTCTCTGGAAACTTAGTATCATTTTTGCTTACTTTCTGTGCGTCCTTATTCGAAATTGTAAGGAAGTACAGTATCAAAAATTGTGTCTTTTTTGGTCTTCTCTATCGGGCCTCCTCAAGACGAAGACAGGAATCTCCTTCTCCATTTATCTAGGAGTTTCTTGCATAATCAGTCGGTTTCAGTGGCGTAACTACCGGTGTTCCATGTGTTCCAGGAACACCAGGCCCCCCAGCTTTGGGGACCTGACTGTTTACTGATAATAAATTTATTTTCTACGCTGAATAATGTCTTTTTCTAAAAAAGAGTGGGCCCCAAAGCTTTCCCGAACACAAGTTTTTTTGATGTAGTTACGCCACTGGTCGGTTTTCTCGTATTACAATAAACAATTTTCATGTCTTTCAAATTATTTTTGGGGATGAATTTGCACAAATATTCAATTCATTCAATTAGAAAAATAATAGGTACATTTTTTTCAATTTTCCTAGAAATTTTACATTTTCCAAATTCTTTCGCTTAGATATTAATTTATTCACAAAATATTTTAATCAGTCAATACATTATTCTCGTATAACTAAAACCAATAAAAACTACCCCCTTCCCCTTTCACTGGAACAAAATAAATAAATTCGATATATTTACAATAAATACAACAATAATATAAAATCAAAATTCATCGCGTGTGTTGATTCAATTGAATGGTGTTGTAAATTGTCGGCACCGGGCAGCAATGTTTGTCACAGCCTACCGGTATTGTATGCAATACAAAAACAAATTGACATCGCAAAAACCGTCAATTGTCTCACCAATCAGTATCCATTGTGTTGTGAATGCCTATTTAATCGCGGAGGCCGGTAAAGGGTGGATCTCACATACAATATAGAGCCGATATGTACCATCCAGACAGAATGTGAAGGGAACGAGGGATTCACCCTCACTTTAGTTTATTATTGTCAATGTCGGTGTGTTGTGTTGATTATATAACAAAACATGGAAAAAAATTGTGTATAATGGAGAAAAATCCTGAGAATAATCGATGCTAATGCGGTTGTATTTTTTTTAAACGGCAAAGTTTAAAGGAGGAGCAGTTTTTTTTAATTAAATTGATAATGAAGAAGTATATTGATGGGGTAGTCCTAGTCCGTACCTGCAACTACTTAAAAAAAATTATGAAATAATTAAGAATCCTGCTGAAGTTTTTCGAATTTCGAATATTTCATTAATTATTTTTTTTTATCTACCTAAATATGATTTTTCCCTAACAAACTAATTAGCCCAATTACACCAAACCTTCCCGGTGAATTCCTGCAGCGCTCCTGCTCAGTATGTGGTAGACTCTCCAAATACAGTGCACCCACATAAAAAAGCTGGCGCATTGTTTCAGGGGGTCCCAGAAGTCAACTAAAGATATTCTGATATGATTAGGAGTTATCTGAGCCAATAGAACAGGCGTGGGCGGAGTTTAAACAATCAATGATGCTCGTAGGGCTGATCCATGGCGCCAGCAACAAGTGTGTTACTTCAGAGAGAACATAAACCTCTAATCCAATTCTTTACACGCCGCTATTAAGCGAGTTTTCAGTCAAATTGGACACAGTCTGTGGCTAGAGTGACAAAATGAGGAAATTAACGTTTAGGGAAAATTAGTCTTTGGTGGTTTTGGGGTTTTCAGAAAACTCTAAAAAAGGAGTCGAATCTGTTATGATTGTTTGCTGCTTTGAGCTAAAAATTGGAATATTTAGATTAATGGAAGCTTTACTTAAAAAAACTGATTGCATAAAAGTTGTCCTGATTCCTGAAACTACTGAATCTTCCATATTCTTGTTAATTATTTTGCGCCTCCTGAAAAATCTCGCATTTTGCCCATAACAGTTGTTATTAGTTAACTAATGTTTTCGCTCTTTCAGGCTTTTAATTTTCAACAAACTCTGAATAAATTCAGCGCATATAACCCGCCCTCTTTGAACATCTCCTTTCACCCCCCACCCCATTACACCATGCTATCAACAAGGATCGCGCCAAACTGTTTTGAAAACGCAGCGTGTGCTCTTCAGTACATTTCTATCACAACCACGCGATAGTTGTTCATCTAAAATCATTTTTGTTGTTGTACAATTGTAACGAAAACATGTTGATGAACTTTTACCTGTAATTTGTGTGCGAGTAATCAGATTTATTTAGAATGTCTTCACCGAAGCCGGTGCATAATAATGAGCATATTAAGAGGCCGATGAATGCGTTTATGGTGTGGAGCAGGGGACAGCGCCGGAAGATGGCCCAGGAAAATCCGAAAATGCATAATTCTGAAATCTCCAAGAGGCTGGGGGCTGAGTGGAAGCTGTTGAGTGAGGCGGAGAAGCGGCCGTTCATTGACGAGGCCAAGAGGCTGAGGTGAGGAAGTTTTTTTGGATAATTTGAAAAATAGAAAATGCTGAAATTTATTTTGGATTTTTGGACCAATGTCTAAAAAATTCAAATAGAATTTTTTAAATTATTTAAAATTAATTTAATACAGAAAAAAATTAATCCAAATTCTAGATACTTTTTTAAGAAAATAACTATTTTGTCTTATAATTACCTACTGTTTAGTTTCCCTTAAATTTTTTTAGAGTTCAGTCATCCATCTACTTATTTAAAATAATTTCGACATAAATTGCATCTAATTCATCTTCTAAATTATTTTTAAGCACCTTGCCCTCCCCTAGCACAAAACTTAATCCTCTTTAAGCCGCATAATACCAAACAGCCTATACTGTAATCAATATCATCCCTTAAACGGCATTTACCCAGTGCATTGTTTAAACTTTAATCCACACAAAGTAGTAAATGATATTGTATCCCCATAACACAGCATTATGACTTTATTAATATGCCACTCCTAATCCCGGAGCAATAAGTCCTTATAATAGAATGCATAAGGCCCATTCAGAAGCGTACTCTGTTATCTTTTGTAAAACAGACGACCTGCTTTGTACTGAATCACTTTAAATCTCTGTTTATTGAGATGAGGAACTCTGCGCGCGTATTATTACACACAATAATACGTGTGGGAATTGCCACATTGTAAGTTTATAATATAGTACTAAACTGCAAATTTGTTCCAACAAGTTTATATAATATAATTGTTTTGGATTTGAGTCTCAAGTCTGCATACTGTATACTGTAGTACATAAATACTAATACAGATAAATTATTTGTGATCAAATTCTTACGGTTAAAACACACCTTAGTTTTCTTCTATATGGTAGAGAAACCGCCAAAAACCCAAAAAACTGTTTTTCAACAAATATTGATTACTATAATCTTCAGCTGTGTAAAACACGAACATTGTTTTGTGTATTATTTATACCTACGCTTCCAGACGCTTGTTTGTCCATTGATAACGTAAAGAATCACCATTATATAAATACAAAGGGGACATTATCTACTTCACACAAAAGGTGAAAACTTATCAAAAATGTGTATAAGAATGTAGAAATCTCAAAGAATATGATTGTTGGAATGTGTACAAACACGGAAATATTTTGTTACAAAACCGGGTATTAATAAGGGAGAGTATAGATAAGAAACGATTTTTTAAATTTAAAGTAACACAATTTTTTTTTATTGAAAAAAAGACAGTAATTCTTGCAAATTGCACGACTTTATTCATTCAGTTTACCCCAGGTATTTTATACCGGATATTTGTATGCCCTTATCTTTATCTTTTGTTGTTTTTCTCACAACTTGAATAAAAGTAAATGGAGCAAATAAAAATAAAATGTATTTACTGTTTTAATCTTTGTTTACCTGAAAATGTTAGATTTTAAATAATGCGTAAAAGAAAAGGCTTTATACAGGGTGTATAGGTATCTTCATTTTTAAATTCTGTTAGAATACAATAAAATCTATTTTTTACTTATTCATAAGTCGTTTATTTTGCAAACAAAATCGTATTTATAATTTTGAAAAATTACGTAAGTATATCGTTTTCATTCTACTTTTTCTTCTTTTTATTCAAAAATCATACATGACCAAAATTCATTGCATTAGTTGGATTACAGTAACAAAAAGAAACTGGTTTCGTAAAAATATTGAATCTTCAGAGAATAAATTCCGAAATTCTTCGGGCCCCAGAGAAAGTTCCTCAAAAAAATTCTTTGTGCTAGAGATTGAAAAAAATTTTGATAGCCGTTAAATTTTTTTTGAATATTCAGCTTTAGTCAAATTTTTTTGTGTGTCCATAATTTAGTAATTCATTGTTTAAATCAATAAATTTAGTAGCCTCACGCAAAGAACTTTTTGCGGTTGAAATCTCTTTGCCTCAAAATGCAATGAAAAAGAATAGTAAAAAAAATTAACAGTTACATGAATTTCCAATGAGAAATGGCTTTTTTATATGAATCAAAACAATATATCAATAATGCACGAATCTATGATGTCTTTCTAGTCATTATTGCAAATTAAATCAAATATCTATATTTCTTTCTGAGGTTTGCTGAAAAAACGTAAAGATGATGGTAAAGGCAAAAAGTCCAAATTTTATAAATTCAATGATGATATAGTTTAAAATAGTGAATTAAGAGAAATGTCAAATATTGTACAAACCTCATATTGTTCTTATTTATAATAACAGTATAATATTATTTTACTATTAAAATATTTAATGTGCCCAACACATGACTTTCTTATACGGATAGTACCACAATTACTCTTCCTAAAGAAATTAAGTTAAATTTTTTGTAAAAATCGTATTTCAATTTTGAGCGTTTCCAGCAATATTCAAATAAATTTCGGAAGTCTCTCTCGCACTTATTGCAATACGCATAAATCTGTCCATTATTATCATTATAATCGAATTTTACGACAAAAATAAGTGTTTTATTTTTTAGAAATTTTTTTGACAGAATTTCAAAAAAAAGTTCTAGATAATCCAAATTTAGTATATAAACAAAATTTTATAAATTTTTGGCATAAAACCGAAAATTTAATACAAAATACCACACCAAAAAACCGATGTCCAACTTTAAAAAATCAAATCACTGGTGAAAATATTTCAATTTGAGGCACACTATATAAATAAAATCGCTTTGTCAACCCCAATTTAACTTTCCTAATTGCCATCTAAATTTTTTGTCATCCCATTAGAGTCCTCTTAGACAAATCGCTTCTACCACCACATTTGTTTCAATTATTAACCCAGCTCCCGCACGTGTGGCACACATTACACAATTTTAATTGTATTGTCCTGAATGCCGGCAACATCGATGGAGGTAAATACTCCAATTGCTCGGTTAGAACAAAAGGAGGTGGCGCGTGAAAGGGGCATTGTAGTTGACGCGATTGGAGACAGAACTCGCCTAGAGACAATCTTCGTATGAATAGGATCACAGGAGGTACTCAATGTGTCCTTACAATAGAGGCATTATCTTTTGTCGCCAGCTGAATATGTTAGCTTAGATACAGGGTATTGTGTTCCACTTCACACCAAAATCAAAATGATTTTATACGTGCGAAGGAAAATAACGTTTTTGTTTCTTGGTTTCAGGGCACTTCACATGAAGGAACATCCAGATTACAAATACCGTCCACGAAGAAAACCAAAACCGCTCCTAAAAAAAGAATCCAAGTTCGGGTTTTCAATTTCGCCACTTATGTCTCCTGGCTTGGACAACCCGAACCTCCCCCGCACTTTACTACCGCCGATTTCCACGGCGTCAGGTCTGCCACCGTTGATGAACCACCACGACGTTTCCGAACATCTAAAACTGTCCCGCAGCCTCTTCCCACCGTTACCCTATCTTTATCATCCCTTTCGCCATCCGGACGAAACGAAATTCGCAGCGGAATTTGCGCTTTTATACAGTAACAACCCTTTGTACCCGCCAAATATAAACTGGCCCATTAGTAATCTATCAACTAATGTCTCTAGTCCGTGTAATATTTGTCCGCCGGCGTTTCCGCGAAGGACGCCCAGTCCTGAGGGCATGAAAAGGCCGGTGTGTGTAATTATGAAGAACGATGAGTTTAGGAACGAGCAGCTTCCGGGACATGTTATATGAAAACCACTTCCGGTTCTGCCGGAACGGCTGAACCTAGGGACTTGGTTTAGTGATATTTCTAATTTGGCGACTAGTTCGGCGGCGGCGGTTGCTGCGGCCGCCGCCGCTAATACAGCGGAGTTTAAGGACAATGGTTCTGGGCGCGACAGTAACAGTCCTTGTGACATGAGTGACAAACTTAGCAGTTTTCACAACGCCTAATTTTCGAGGGAATGTTCATGTAGTACCTAAAACTAAAAAAAGTACCTATACCTACTAAAATTTCTTTCGGGTTCTTCTGGAAAAATAACACAGAATCTCTTGATAATTTAAGTAAAATGTATCTGATTTTTCTGCTTAAATTCACTGGGGGTCAGTGCAATTTTTCAATTTTTTATTGTTAAATGAAAAGGCACTAAAATAATTTGTGAAATCACTGTAATAATTTGTGTTATGTTGTACCTACTTATTTCTAAAACTATTGTTATATTTATATGTTAAATGTAGAATTTAGTACAAATAAATTGTTATGTTCGTTTTGTTTTCCTTAGTCATAGTATTGTAGACATAAGAATAAATGTAAAATTGTTAATATAGGAGAAATAAATAAAATCTCTTCATTTTTTAAATGGATTTGTTTTAGTTTACTATCTTTCTAAGAACGAAATGCTATGGAGTTTTTGATGACTCATTTCGTTGAAGAAAACGTTTAGTGTGTCAATAATCATTTCCACAAATAAATGTTTGCATTATATTATTATTTGTTATATGTGAAGTTATAAAGCGATAAAACTCATATTTTTACGCTAAAATAACAGGAATATTGGACTGCTTTTAATATTCCGGGTATTTCTGCTTAAAATCAATACCTAAGAACGAAATATTACAACATATAAATACATAATTAAAAATTTCTCCAAATTTAGACTTCGCTTTATTGTTACAAAAAATCCTTAAAAATTGCGGATTATGTAGCCTCATTACAATTTGTAGAATTAAAACTGTCATAAAATCTCGATATTTTAACAGATATCACTGCGGTTTATTTTATCACAAAGAGCCAATTTAGTTTTACTAGAAAATTCAAACAAAATTCCGAATTTATTATTTGCTAGGACCAAAAATGGACTATTTTTAAACGTGTCCGTAAAACTACCATAAAACATTAAAAAACACAAATATATTGCTACATAATAGTTATTTATGTATTAAGGGCGTAAAGAGGCTTTTATGGCCCGAAGCCTTTTTAGGTTTTAGGGCCATAAAAGCAAGTTACGCCAGAAATACATACACTATTTTATGCACAGATTAAGTATAAATATCTCAAATAATTAATAGTTATTTATTATACAAGACGATAACATTGTACTTTATCTTAGAGAGCGATTTTAGCGTCGAGGCGTCGGCCGAGACGCTAATAAGCTCGAGAAGATAATAAAATGTTATCGTCGTGTATAATACAAAATTTTTTTCTATAGCAAATGTTAAAGAAAAACCGATTATAAAGAAAAACAACTTACAAATGAAATTATTATCAATGACAATTTAAAATGTCAGTGAATATTATGAGTTGTCACTATGGTGTCAAAATCAACACTAGTATTCATTTCGAAAAAAACTCTTGCGGATAAAGTGCTACTTTATCTACTATTTTGAGTAGATAGAAGCACACTTTAACATTTGCTATAGAAAAAATAATTAAATATGTCTCAAGCCGCTTGAAGTACGTTACTATAGTGAAAGCAGTAAACAAGAAGTAGTGATGGTTTGATACCCGAAAAATCAGAATTTATTTACAAAAAAACTTACTGTGAGTAAAAAAAACAGCTCTGACTTTTAATTGACATTTCATTATAACCCATGAGCATAAAGAGGTCCATGGGCTATAAAAAGACGTTTATGACAAAGAAATTCGTGTATAATTGTCAATTTATAATATATCTGTGCATAAAAGAAATAATTTAATTTTTAGTTAGAAAAAACTCAAAATTCGAAATTTTATGGCCTATTCTGTTCAAAAATTTGCAAAATTGTAATAAAGCTTAGGAATTAAATTAAAGATATTCAGGTTAAAGAGGTTATTAATTTTAAATTAAAATTCACTTAGAAATTTGTCAAAATTTCAGCAAGCATTTACTGAAGAAATTTGGAAAGAATTTATTTAGAAAATCAATAAAAAAGGTACATAGACAGAAAATTGATTTAGTTCAAAATGGTAACACTAAATTGTTTCGAATTTAATAAAAACACAAACATCTGATGATGCGCAAAAATAATTTACATCTCACCAATTAATTAATGTATTTTGAATTTTGCGGCACTATTATAAAAAATAAATTACAAAAACAAAGAATTTATATAATTCTCCAGTCGAAAATATACACTACCCAACACCATTGAAAAAACCTTATAATTTCCTGCCAAACCCTTTATCTGCTTTTAACTTTTCGGTAGGACTCAAATTTTTCCTTGAATATATCCTCATTCAACTTGTATGCGCGTAAAGCTGCTGCCTACATTAAACGACAACAAACAGGGTGGGATAAATAAATAAAGGGAAGCCAGTGGTCAACTATGACACTACGTCATCTGATAACAATCTTGTATTTCCTGTTGGTCACCAAAAGACGTCTATATATCGTCTAACGCCAAAAGTTTATCTTAATAGAAAGACTCGACCACAAGTATATGAAAATATATGTTTTGTGATAGCTACAAAGATACATTCAGGATGAATATTCACAATATATATTTTGGATCACGCCAGAACAACATTAGGGATGAAATATGATGCGTGATTAAAATTTGTGGGGGGTTTCATTTATATCTTGTATTTTGCGACAATAATTACTTATTACCAATTTGGAAATCATGCTGTACACACAAAACGAAAACAAATATGCGTAATCAAAAACAAATATTGTAGGCCTCTGATGATGCATGTGTGTGTGTATAATAAATCCGGTTTAATGTATTTTTTAATCTTGTAGGTGCTTATAGTTTGGTCGCTTATCAATTTATTGTATGTTGTATATGATTTTGTTGATGATGTACTGTTACTCCCTTGGAAAATTTATTACCCCTTACATATGGTTCTATTTGTTATAATCACGTTAATATTACAAGTTACTTACAAAAAGTTTACAACCGGTATTATTGAACAGACTTTCGTCACCCATTAACAAAATCAACATGTGTTCCACTTCCGCAATTGTGTTAATATATTTGAAACATTCGTACTCTTATTATCTTTCAAATGCTAACTAAATAAAAGGGTCGCGCAAACTTAGCATTTTATTTACTACATATAATCACAACCACAAAACTATTAATATGAGGTTTCGACGACAGTTTTTGCAAATAAAATACTTGAACAATAATAATAATAATAAATATTATCTCCACGGGACTGTGTGCTAGTCTTTCTGAAATAATGAAGGGTGATTGTATGAATTGTGCCATCTGAATTGGACAGCATTGGCAGTGAATGCTTCCTAAAGACCACTCAGCTATTGCGTTATTCCATTCAGACAGCGCCTTGCTCATTGTTACTTTTTCACTGATTTCCGTTTTCCTTGTAACCCTTTCCAAGCGTCAGCCCCGCCGTCATATTCCATTGTGTTACTGATAAAGTCGTTGCAGGAAAATGTAATGGAGTTTTCACATCTTTTAAAATTATATTCTTCACCGTCGGTCCACAATCATTGCATTACCCTCTTGTCAATGGAATTTTAACAATGAGAGACAGAGTCTTCTGTGATGCCACAACCGCCACCACTTAAAGAAATGTCGTTGTTTTTATGACAAAGGTGGGGGGGGGGGGAATTTCGCGAAAAATCGGGTGGTTATAGATAGGTGTACTTTACTCATTTGAGTTAGGTTAGTAACTCCATTATTTTAGTCATTTTACTCGATGAAATAATGAGATCCGTGTAACAAACAAAAATTCAGTGGTAGTATACCTATAATAAATACTACTATAAAAGTTTCAAAAATTCATAATTTCAAATACTTTATGATATAATGATAGACTCATACTTTTTTTCAAGAATTTTTTTATTTTGCAAAATAATTTTATGTTATCGAAAATTATCTAATACAAGAGGCAATAACACTGTAAGGTTTCTACTTTAATAAAAATAATATATCAAGTTCAGAAAGAATAAATATTGATAAAATTTGACCTGGGGTTAAAGAACTGAAACAATTATTAAGTAACACACTATTTACATAAAATATTAGCAGGTCAAAACTGAAATTCTTGAAAATAATTACAATTCAAAAACTTACTAAAGGCCGATTTATTCACCTCTGGGTAACTATTTATGATATAAGCGCAAATAGAATAATACTTTTTTTCAGGAATGAACTTTTTTAATTTTGCAAACTAATTTTATGTCACCGAAACACCCAAAAAGTCCGGGAGCTAGTGAATTTTTTTGTCACTAATTTTACCAGTCAGCAAACATTGATAGGATGGTTCAGTTAGTGATTCTAAATAAAAAATATTATATTATGTATAGGGGTTTTCCGATGGGTTGTCAGAAAATGCCTTTCAAAATACAAATGCAGTGCACTTATTTTTATACATTAATGAAACTGCTTCTACTAACAAGTCGTGTACTAAAATTTAGTAAAAAGACAGTCTGGCTGATCTGTAGGCACACCAAATATGTCTGGCATGTGAAAAACTGAAGATTTTTTAACAAAATAATTGCACTTATTTTGGTAGTCCTGAAAATTTGTCAGATGACAGTTTGCATTATAATAATAGCTTAAAATACAAAATAAAAACCAAAGCCCTGCTAGACTCGTCTAATGCTCATAAGGCTATATACGTTCGATTATACACGGTGTTTAAAAAATACACCAAAATATTTCAGGAGGTGATTTCCGAGATCATTCTAAGAAAAAAAGTTCATATGAACATGGGTCCGAAAATCCTTTTTTAACCCCCCACCCCCCTGGTTTGATCCACCTCTGGTGGAAATTTCAAAATGATTTACACTCTATCTTATTAAGCCTAAAAACATTAGTGGATGTGGTGAATTTCATCATTTTACCTAGAACAGTTTCGGAGATAATAAATGAAAACCTCAGGGTCACAAATTTAATGGGCTAAACCTAACTCAGCGCGTAAGCATTTTCCGACCCATGTTCATATGAACTTTTTTTCTTAGAATGATCTCAGGAATCACCCCCTGAAATATTTTGGTGTATTTTAGAAGCACCCTGTACAGATGATTGGTGTTGTACCTACCTTATCATAAAGGGTGTCTCAGGTTTTAATCGGGAAATTTAACAGGCTATAGAACTCGCAAAAATAAAAGGAAAAAGTTCATATGAACATGTATGTTTCAAAGCTTCGTTTTCGATATACAGCGTGTTTTAAAGTTAATAAAAAAACTTTTTCTTTTCAAATATGTATCTCAAAGACTACTTGGCCGATTTTGATAAAACTTAGCAAGTTTTTAGTAACAAGTAAAGTGCTTCATTTGATGTAATTAGATTGAATTTAATTATTCCAGGGGCGGCGCTGGGGCACCCTAACTAGATATTTTAAAGAAAAATTTGAGCACGCCACTGCTTTTTATAAGTTTGATATTATTTTCGGATTGAGCAAATAAAAATATAATGTTTTTGTCTCTTGCATTTTCTGCCTATCTTACTTATTTTTCGAGAAATCAAATACAATTTTCCCCACCACCGCAAAACTTGAAATAAAAGGATTGTAATTTTTATCAACCCTCTAAAAATAAAGTGATATGGAAAGATAGTGTAAGAAAATCAAATAATTTTCCTGCGTCGCATTCTCCTCTAATTTCTCTCTATTTTGGGTGTAATTTGCATTCTTATATTTTCGTACTTTCACATTCCGGTACTTTGGCGTATTGTCGAGTACGGAACCCTCTTAAGAGTTTATTTATTTATTATAGTTCAAAATTTTCAGGCCTAAGTACCCAAAAAGTTTTTAAGAACTTCAGAGCATAACGAATTAAGCACGTACTATTTAGTCTGGCGAGACTTTGGTGATTGAAAATAATAGCCAGATTAGTTTTTTTCGTGGTATTATAGTACAGACTATCATGTGAAAAATTTTCAGCACACGGAAAATAAGTGCAATAATTTTTCATTTTTGTAAATTTCAAGGTGCCGCCAGGAAATTTTATAAATCAGCCAGACTTGTTTTAAACTATATTCCATGCATGATAATATTAATTTGGTTAAAACTGTAAAAATAAGTGTAACGTATCCGAGAAATCGATCTGATTTTCCGATCAGCGGATTTATAGAAACAGTTCAGCCAGACCTACTTTCCACAACTGGAGGTAAGCCAGACTGCTTTTTCTGTAAGTCTTATGATCTACTTTAGTAAATCAAAAAGATTCATAACTGGAAAAATAAGTTCAACTCATTTGTATTTTCCACCTATGACCCCATCGCAAAATTTTATCAGACTCAAATTTACTTGATTAGAATCATTAACTGAACAATCCTATCAATGTTTGCTGACTGGAAAAATTAGTACCAAAAAAATTCACTATAAAAAAACAATGAAACTCTAATGTCCTTAATTTTATTAAAAATAACATTTAAGGTTCAGAAGTTCAAGAATAAATATTGATAAAATATTTATAGTCAAAAACTTATTACATTAAGGTCCGACTTATTCACCTCTGGGTAAATTTATTAGGCAGTTAAATTCCTAGGTTATAATAATTGTTACAACGAAAATCCACAAATTTATCTAGGCGATAAAGTTACTGGGAAGATGCTTAAAAATTTCGGATACTAACTATGAAATAATAATAAAAACATTATATACTCTTCTAAGGTAAATTTGAATAAATTATAATCATCATTGGCTCCAAAACTATATTTCGAAACAGTGTTTCTCTCATAAACCCGGTGGTAATTGTCAAAAATAAGTTTTTTCCCCTGTTGCAAGATCGTCTTCAATAAAAAAGTAATTTATTGTCAATATATCTATGGCGCTTTTTCAAAATAAGAAAGCGCTGTGGTGATATAATCTTTTTCCCTAATGAAATTTCATTGTGGCTCAACGTCGTCGGGCCGAATAAAGTATATTGCAAATGAGGGAGGTTGGTTTATATTTTCTGCCAATTTGCACTAATTTTGATGGCGTTGTGGCGTGTTTTTCTATTTTTCAGGCATGATTGTAATTCCTTACAGTTGGATGGCTCTGACGCCCGCTGAACAAAATATTACATTATTATTAGTTACGCTTGACATTTATCCTTGTGTTATAGTTTTATTTAAAAAAAAATTAAACAACACGGAAATAACGTCTATAAAAATTTGTGTATGTATGTAGTAAAAAAGTGTATCATAGATATCTGTTTTATTTCTTTACAACAGACAAACTCCGACATGTGTGAAAATAATCCTATTCTATTTGTAACGACCCACTGAATTGGCATAAAGGATGTATTCATATAAAATCTCCAACGCCACATTCAAGAGTTCTATTATATTAGAATCAAACATGGTATTTGAGAAAAAATAATCATATCAATGTTGATACACAACGAAAAATCAATATACCTACCCCAACTCACAAAATTCTAAACAAAAAACCCTTCTTGTACATCCATAACTCAGGAAGTGATATTAGAAGTGAAGCAACGAAGAAGCTTAACGAGTTAATTAAATAGTTATATAACTTGGGCAATTTGTAACAATTAAAAAGTTTAAACGCGGCAAGCATTTAGTACACAAAGTTTACATATGCAAATTACAAGTTGTGTTGTTGGGAAATGCCTCTTAATTACAAGTTAAATGAACCATAAATCAAAGGAGAAAACTTCAAGTTCCTTCAGTTGTTTTACAGGATCTCAATATGAACCGCGATATGAACTCCAAGAAATACCGTTCTTGTTTCTTTGTTGTTTTCGCTGAAGCTACACTGTTAAAAGGAAAGTGGTAAGTATTGCAAATTAAAATTACAAATAAAAAAGCCTATTTTTTTCAAGTTATAGTTCGTACTTAGAACTTGATAATTTTATTTTAAATTGTTCGATAATTTCACCACGATTTCCAAATTTGGTTTTATAAAATTTCTCTAGCCTCAAGGTCCAAAAGCGTAATTTACAGTGTAGCATTCTTGGTTATGTGTGCAGACGATAATGTTTTCCTTATTAAATTTTGTAAGCAAACTTAATGACGTGCTGATACGTTTAGGGTGCTTTAATTATCATGTGAATAATTGGGTTACACCGTTTAATATTGTACAGCTTATCTCTCTTAGTTTCCCATTTATTTCCCATTTCCATTAATTGGTAATTGAATAACCGGGGCAACATCTGCAGAAAATTTATGAATTATTAGTGTTTCATGTAATTCCAATTAAACTGCAAAGAAAAAAAAAACATTATTTTATCTAAAACTAAAACTACTGTTGTTATAATATACAAGCACACAACTTTTGTTTCTATTTTCCACTTGGATAGGTTTTTAAGGGTGCTTTATGCCTGCACGGGAAAGCGTGTTCGAACGGGGGATAAACGAAAATTACAAAAAATTATGTTTCATTAAGACATAAGTGTGCTCTTCGATTCTATAAGCGCAGAATATTAAAATATATCCGAGTTTTTTACGGTTATTATTATTGTAGCACGCTTCGAACCAAAGCATCATCCATTGCAACCGAATTAATTTACAGCAGATTAACAGGAAAAAAGAAATTAATCCTGTAGTGTTGTGCAAGCACCAAACTGTTATTGCTTATATAGATCCAGACTTTTCTTTGTTAGAAAATTGTATTGCTTATTTTAAAGTGGTGTAAATATTATAAGATCCACGAATTTACCCTTAGACAATACAGCTCTCAAAGCTATCTCTCCGTTGTGTCAACATGAATTAAAGCCAACAAATAGTGTATCTGCTGTATAAAACGCGATTTTGGATTTAATCACATTTTTGCATCAACAATTACAGTTTTAATGGTGCAAAAGTAATTTGAAGTTTTAATTTGCCAGTATTGTTGAGAAATGAGGTTTTTAATTTGTTTGTTAATGGTAAATACTTCAATATTTGGTTTATTTTAATTTACTATTTATACATTGGAAGGTTTTTTGGTCAATGCAGTTTTATTTTGGATTTTTCATTTAAATTCGGATTTGGTTTGTATAGACCGCAAACAATTTTTATTAGTGAAGCCACGATTATTTGATCTAAAAGAAAACAGGAATTTAAAATAAAGTCTTTAATTTTAAAGAGTGTTAGGTATATGTATTTAAAGAAACGTTTAGTTCATGAATTTTTCTCATACCTGCACGAAAATTGCCACTTTATTTGCGGGAAGTGCGGGTAGAAAGTCGTCTTTTTAGGGTAGTCGCAGAAAATAAGGAGTGCGGGTAACATTTCTCACTTGGGTAGCCATTCCCTCCCTGATATGCGGGAGTTATTTGTGTTTGTTTATGGTTGTCAAGGTGATTTTCTCACTGCACAGTGTCAAGTAAAAATGTCAGTGTTATGCTGTTATAATTTGTTCGCGCGTTTTACGCGAAAGAAGTGGCCATTTTCGTACAGGTATGAGAAAAAATAGAGTATGCTACACGGTAACCTCTCAGAATCTCTTAATTCCTACCTTGTTGCATAAACTACTATATTAATGATTTTCTTATACGAGAATAGATATTTGTATATTTTGAGTTAGTTCTTATCAAATTTTGAACAAAATTTAAAGCTCTTGTACAGAGTAAGTTCCAAAAAAAAACGACCAATTTATAGGTATTTTGATTCTCTACATAGTGTCAGATTGATAGAAGAGGCGATAAATCTAAAAAACTACCATAAAAAATTCAACTTATACTCGTAATATATAGAAAATTTCCACAAATAATTATCCAAACGTCCAATTAGTGCACTAACCTTAAATTTAACCCTGGCGCATCCACCAAAATTAAAAATCTAGAAAATCGTTTATTAAATTAAATATAACCGAATTATTTTAAATTTTACAATTTTTGCTCTAATGATAAACTCTATTCCGATCACTCGAAACTTCTACAACCAAAAATTTATCACATTTCAAACAAAAATTGGCACCCTGGCGCATTCGCCAAATTCCTAATCACCTACAATCCTCCATCCTTAGCTTTTAACGTCCTATAGAGGCTTTGTCCTGGCCAACAGTAGATGAAATCAGTTCACTGATTAGGAATATCGGATGGATTATCGATCAGAACATCGAAATTAGCGATTGTTGTCGCACATAGTGTGATTTACCCTTTCCATCCACCCTATAATCTCACGCGTAATTACATCACAGATGAACAGTCCATACCATCTAAATAATATAATTCTTGCCCCGCACTGTTGTAGAATACTACAAGATACTAACTGAAAGCTCGTTGTAGATATGCGCGGTTGATGATCAAAGAAAAATCTTTTATATCTATTACATTATCTGTATTCCGCGTGCCCCATTGAAAGTTAGTTGGCGGAAAATTTAAATACAAAAACGATTATTGAACCCAAATCCTAACATATAATGTTGAAAATTTGTGCATAGCTCTGACTCAAGTGAAGTATAATTTATTTATTGCGGATTATGTTTGTCTTTGAGTCTGCAATTCAATACACAACGATGGTTTAATATAATATTTCGGTAAGCATGGTAAAAACGATTTCTGTCAACTCAAGACGCCTCGACAGTTCTCTTTATCGCTCTTCCGTTATTTGTATATTTTTTGGTTTATTTAACATGTAATGCAAACCAAATGCGTGATGTGACATTCCACTGTTGATGTGTCACATTTAGACAACTCCCTATCTTTTTTCTTTGGCAGATATGTGTTGAAATATTATACATCCATGGGATGGTGCTATACTTGAAGGGGTAATTCAGGTCACGTGTGGACTCAATCAGGATACAAAAGCGCGAATTTGCACGTGATCTACAGTGGCTGAGTCAAATACAACACGAAATGTCTGTTGAATTGGTAAATGTATTCAGTGTGAATATATTCAGTGTTTAGTATTCACCTAAGCTTTGTTTGAGGCGTATAGATCTATTGGATAATTGAGTTATGTACAATAACCATGTGATAAAAGCGCGGCCTCGGTTGTGATGAATGAATAATTTAGTTGGTTAATCCGAGTCTGGGGTCGGCATTTAGATGGAGATAAAACGATTGAAAAAGTTGTAAATAAATTATTGTGTAATTTGTGTAAAGAGGTTTGGATTTTTATTTGTACAAAGGTTTTCAGGAACATTAATATATTTACAACTCACATAAGACTATAATTACTAATATTTTTCATAATTGGATATTCTGTGTGAAATAAATTATCGTTTATTCAAGCATCGAAAACTTTCATATTTTTGGTGGATGCGCCAGTGTTAATTTTCTAGATCCAATTACTTATAATGAAACTTAATACGTTCCTATTTTAGTTTAAGTACTTGCAACTGGATAGTTAATTGAAGTCAAAGCATCATTTATATAAAATAATTTTAACCATACACCAATCTACAAGAAATTGTAGTAAAGTCTAAGTTTTATTTGGAAATTGGTGGATGCGCCGGTTTTAAATTTGAAACTTCGACTAGTGTAATTTACAACTTTTTCTATATTTAATGAATGCCCTAAATTTGCTCTACACGCTGCAACTAGTAACAATTTAGATCGAATAATAATAATAATGTGTTCCATAATTTTGGTGGATGCGAAAATATTAATTTTCCTTAATATTAACAAACCACCACTTTATTTTATTTCTTGTTTCCCTCCTCGCACCTAATACCTGAGCTGTTATTACAAAATATATCCGCAGGTTATGTTAAAGTATTATACATAAATTTCCATCAACGATGACAATTTTCAGAATAACAATGTTACTGTACAGATGAGCGAGTTCTAATCGCTTGCATGAAACAGTTTAAGGAGAGGCGAAACAATTTCATACCACCCATGTTGTTTCACGGCTGCTTTCATCGAAATACGATCCCAAGGCGTCAAACCGTTAACAATCTTTTGGATTACCCCCAACATGGGAAAAAATGTGTAAATAACTGCCCCCACCTGATGTAATTATTGCTGAAATCTGATGGCAGTGATTAAAAAGTAATGAACAAAACTACTAAACTCTAAGTAGAAGGAGAATTTTTAAAAATAACCCATTAATTTGTTCTATAATTTTTATGATGCTCAAAAACATAAGTACTCAATAATTTTGTCCTGTACATTTTTACGATGTTTATATCAAACATTTTTTTTAATGTATAAGCATATGTAATGACACAAAATTGAACAGTTTTTCACTTGTTTTTGGGGATCAGTTTTACAATCAGTTCGTTCGCTCTTCAGTGCGCATTGTATCCCTTCCCTATTTATTTTTTATGAGTACATTTATACAGTCTAATTGAAAGTACCCACACATAAAAATCAATTCCCGTAAAGAGGGAGGGTGCAGCTTGTCTCTATCAATAACTGGGGGTGAGTAGCATTTGTATATACATTGATTATGACGGGGGAGTGACAAAGATTCTATCTAAATAGGGGTTTGAAAGGCACACTTCATTGCCATAGTAAGTGGCGAAACTAAAGATTTAAAATTGGAGATGAGTGCGTGCATTTTTCAGATAATTAAATGGTAAAAAAGCGATAAAAACTGTTTGGTAAATCCATTATACGAATATTTGGTAATACGTCGTTGAAATGACCTGGGTTGGTTGGGTAGTGAAAAGAAAAGGAAGACATTGTCGTAATAAATTTAAAATATAAAGTGTGAAACTCATTCTGGGGCTCGGCGTCGACAGTTACATTACAATGTTTATGTGTACGAGAGCTTGGGGGTTAGTAGAGCCCCCTTTGTAGCGCTAATTTCGGCAATGTCTGCGCACTATCTCGGCCAAAGAGCAAAGAGCCGACAATTTATAGCAGCGGCGCACGTGCGAGAGATAGTGATAAAGTATACGGGCTTGCCTTGCAAGATAACGCCCACTGTATAATAGGATTTACTATACGTAACATAATGGTCCATTCTGCGCCGTTTTCTTATTCTTTCTTGAGATAAAGTGTTGGAATACTCGCGATATCTAGTTATCAGAGTTGCCGCAGCGAGGCACCCGGAAATGAACGAATCTGAGCGATAACAACGCCACCATGCCAAACCACAATGCGAGTATAATGTTATCTGGCAAGTTTTTATGCCTTTTGTGTTTAGACCGCGCTTCTTTCAACGGCCTTTGTTTAATACAATCGACGCTGATTGTTAATTGAGTTTTGAGGATGTCGCTAAATGAATTTATGGAAGTTTTCTCTTTCCAAATACTCTAACGAGGTTGCTTTTGTACTGTTACAATCACACTCTACACGTAATTAAGAATCTAGCTTTTTTCTTATCCACCACAATTTAGAACATTTGTTTTAATTAAACTTAAGACTAACCAAAATCTACAGAAACATTCATTGCATACCTAGGTATTTACAGTCAATAACATGTAACAATTTTAGACCCCTGGCACTGGCGTAGTAAGGGTTTGAGAATACAACCCCCCGGAAAAATTTTCAATGTACGGCATATATCAATCAGAATCCAAATAATTTCATTGAATTCAATTATAACAGTAGATACATCAATAACCGCCCCCCGAAAAATGTTCTTACTACACCACTGGCTCTTGGTCCCTAAAATATCCGAAATGTCCAGCACATGACTTATACGAAAGTTCAATTAATGGAATTATCCCAAAATATTTTAACGGAAAAAATAAAAAATGTTCTGACCTTATTTGTTGTCTTCTACGAGGAGACCTCATTTAGTCATCACGGGACCTACCTGGAGCAAGAATAGGATAATCAAAAGCAAATTTGCAAAAAATGTCTTAACATTTCTGTGCTAAGTATTAATAGCAAAAAAATGGAAACATTTTCTTACCTTTTCTATTTTTTAGTGAAGCCCCTTTGAAGAACAAAACATCATAATTCAGGTGTAGCCCCCTGCAAACATTTTTGAATAATTTCTACATCAATTTCGTATGATTTTGATCTTGTCCTGAGAAAGCCTCCCATTTCGCTAAGCTTTCTCTCCTATAAATGTGAGTTTTTTGAAACTATCACAGCTGCATAATGTGTAAATCCATCACAATCTCGATAAGTCAAAAAAAAACACGATTACTATACTTGCTTATTCCTTCGTATAAGAAAGTAAAATAGTTGGATGAGCCATCTCACATAAACCCCATTTATAACCGCTGCGTTGAGTTGATACTGTCCAATTCTTCTAATTCAATTGTACTTTTCTCTTGCTTTCTTTTCATTACAATGCCATGCTTTCTCTAACAGTACTTAAGTTACTCGTAATATTTTCCACAAATAAACGCAGCAAAATCAATATCAATATAGTCCCCCACCTACTGTTCTATATAAAAAAAACTAAGTTGACACACAAACGCTGTAAAAAGTAATAAGTTAGTTTCACTTGGAAAATATATTCCTCTCATTTTTCAACATTTTTGCGCTGTGTTGGATGATGTGTACGTTTGCCAACAATAAGACTAATGGCTGTACGTTTCAAAATGGATACAAACGAATACAAAATAAGAATACTGGCTCTTTCGTAAAGTTTTTCATCGCAAATTCAATTAGACTGCTAAACTGAGTTATGAGAAAATTAAAAAGCAAATTTACAAAAAAGTTTTATGCTCTGTTGTAAATAGAAATTTTACAGATGCTGCGATGTTGTCAGCGGAACTCAAACTGTTTTCCTGTTTTCCTACTAAAATTCCAATGCATAGGTAAACATAATTTAATTTCTACCATACCGACACCTACTTTTAGATAAAATAACTACAATTTACCTGCTGCATTGTTTTTAAATTTTCTAATTGATTTGTGCTAATCTCGCGATCCGCCCCCACTTTTCCCCAGATAACTGTTGGAGTGCCACTCATAAACACAATTAGTTTAAGATTCTGAATAGGAAAAAATATAAGCGGCAATTGGACTGTGTTGAAAACGACTTCTTCAATACGGCCTAATTCAGTCTCCAGCAAATCTCGCAGCTTTATTGAAATTTAGGGAAAAAATCTTTTTATCTGGCTAAGTTTTTAAAACTCGTAAAAAGTTGAATGATGAATGCAGCGTAACTAACGTTATGAATATTTATATTGTATTTAATTACGTGATTTCATTTAGTATTTAGTTCAACAGAAAAGACAAGCAGGGACTTCGTGTTTTTACTTTCTTATATCAGTGTTTCGTTTTTGTTGATATAAATTAGTTTGTAAAAACGATTTGGTGCGAAGTAAAAACAAAATTATTCCCACTAACGAAAAATAATATTTAATTAGTAATCAATCAGATTCACTAAGAAAAAATCCCCGCAAGGAAAAAATAATCAACAAAAAAGTCTTTTATACCATTTTTAATCAACACTTTTTTGTAAAATTTTAACAATAATTAAACCATATATAAAAATATATCATCAACAATCATAAAAACTAAGCTAACGTCGCTTTGGATCCGTATTTAAAATTTTCCATGCTGCCCCCTTGAAACTTGGCATAACTATAAAATAAATCTCAATTGCAGTATATTCTTTCAAAATTTATACAATAAACTTACATTCTGTCATACTTCAGACGTTCTTGCCTAGTTAAAGACGGTCTAGTTTTTCTTAACGCCTCTTCCAAATCTTTCTGTGATATTTTCCGAATTTCCAATTCGGCACCATCCTTAAAACAACAAATATCAAGTTGATTTTACAGTAAATTTTCTGTAACTCGAAAATTATAAATATTTTCTGGAAAATTTTATTTTGTACGTAAAATGGTACCTATATCTTTTTTTAAACCCCGATATGTATACTTAAATTATACGCAACGCTATCAAATTCTTATCACTGTTATAGTTAATTATGCTGGCATTAATTTAAACAACTTAAAAATATACCTCAACATTATACGAGTTTAGTAACTTCCAGAAAAATGTTGGGTAAAACCTTTTAATCCTTGGAAAAAAAAGATCCAAAATAATTTACATTTCTTCCAGGATACCGAACTATTTTACACCTCATGATGTTCTCTGGCTTTGTGATAAAATGCACATTGATGACAAATCTATCAATAGCAGTGGTAGAAATGAGCAAACCCTTGAACCAAACCAAAACCCCAACTCTAAGTATTTCGGAGAAAAACAACCTACTTGGAGCAATTTTCTTGGGAATGCTGATCACCCAATTGTTGTGTGCTGGAAAATCCGAAATCTATGGTCCAAGAAAGGTACTCTTCATTGGAATGTTCTTCACAAGCATTTTGACGTTACTCACACCAGCAGCTTACTACATCCACTTGTTTCTAGCAGTACTAATCAGGTTTATATTAGGATTATTCATCGGACTATTGGATCCTGTTATCATGCCTCTAGCACTAACATGGTTTCCAAGTAACTCACAATCAAAATTCATGTCCAATACTAGTGCATTTTGTCTTGGTATAGTTTTATCCATGCAGGTTTTCGGATATTTAACTTTTTACCTCGGGTGGGAAAGTGTTTTTTACACAAGTGGAGTAGTAGGAGTGTTATACACTGTGGCGGTGTACTATTTGGTCTATGACAGTCCTAGTGAACATCCTAGAATTTCTTTAGTGGATAAACTGGAGTTGGAAGATGAAATCAATGAAAGTGGCGGAATGGTTCGTCCAAAAAAAGTACCGTGGACCAAAATATTAACATCAGGAAAAGTTTGGATTGGTATAATAGTATATTCGTGCTGCACTTGTAATATCGGACTGCTTCTTACGCAATTACCAACCTTCATGCATGATATTTTGCAATTTGATTTACAAGCAAACGGTGTTTTATCCAGTTTACCCCCCTTAGGTTTCTACATAACATCCCTCGTTTCCTCCCAACTTGCAGACTACATGACCAAAACCCGGAAAATATCCAAAAAAACCACACGCAAAATCTTCGCAAGTTTAACAACTATTGGATCAGCAATCCTCTACATACTACTAATATTCCTCGGGTACAACACCATTTGGTGCATAACATTATTCATAATGTCAGCTTCGATAACTGGAACCAATTCGGCGGGAGCGATCTGTTATTTTTTGGACATAGCGCCGAATTTTTCCGGAACTATTATAGGTATAGGCGCAGCATTGGCGTCTACTCTAACGTTTTTGTCAACGGAGTTTGTTACGATTTTCTTAGAAAACAATAATACTTTTGAGGGCTGGTGTAAAATGTTCTGGACAATAGCTGGAATTAACTTGTTTGGTGGAGTAATGTTTGTTAGTTTTGCGGACTGTGAAGTTGTAGCTTGGAATTCAGTGGAAGAACAGAAAAATAAAATTGATACTGAGGAGTCAGAAGTTAGAAAATAAAGAGGTATTGGAGGATGAAATTAATGAAAATATTGCGTGGGGGTTTGCTCTTGGAGAAATTTACCTAAACTGCAACTTGACTTAATCCTACTTTTGCACACAAGTAGATGGAATTTCATCCGCTTTTCCATATTTAGGTTTCTAAGTAGCATCCCTCGTTTTCCATATAGATTTGCAGACTACAGATTAAAACCCGAAAAATATTCAAAATCACCACGCGAAGAATTTTCGTTAGGATAACAACCATCGTACCAACGATCAATTTGTGCATGATATTGAACATTCTTGCAACTTCTATATCCGGAACAATTTCTGGTGTAGGAACAGGAATTTGGTTTATTTTGTCAGGTTTCTTATCGGCGAAATTATTTAAGGTTTTATTAGAGCTATTTTAAATTTTTTTAGTGGTTTAGTGTTCTTAATTTTTGCGAATGTTAAAAAAACCACTGGGCTTTCTGTAGCGAGCTTTCGGTAAATGATGATTTAGATATCTATCTTTTTTTAATATATTTAGAGCTAAGGTTCATCTTTTATCTATCTATAGAGACTCGTGACAAATTAGAGTAATGAAATAGTTAGAATAGAATGTGAATAATAATAAAAACATTTAAACCAACCAAAGTGTTGTTTTAGTTACAACGCATATTATTTTGTATAATTACTTGAGCACTATCGTCCTTTCCCAACTATAACGAGCTCATTAATTAAAACAACATTTTATCTGCTGCATCTCCAAAACAATTTTAACAATGTCAGGTAAGCAACCACGCTATTCTAGCCCAAAATACAACAAATTTTTCCAGATTTACACTACTGCCACAAAGGCCTACATGCGATGATATTCACAGGTTTCATGATGAACCAAATGCTAAAAATAAACTTATCCATTGCAATAGTCGACATGATTAAACCCAATACTTCCATAAACTACACTCTAAAACCCTTGAAATATTTCAACCACTGGACCATCGAACAAAAAAACAGCATTCTAAGCAGCTTCTACTGGGGTTTGCTAGTGTCCAACGTAATAAGCCCAAAAATCACTCAGATATTTGGAGCGAAAAAAACAACAGAAACCTGCATGTTCCTCGCGAGTATCTTAACAATATTTACCCCAGCTGCTTGCTATTTCAATTTCTTCGCGGTACTTATCCTGCGAGTGGTACTAGGGTTTCTTGTAGGCGTTACATTCCCTGCTATTTTATATCTGGGAACTGCATGGTTCCCCCCAAAAGAACGCAGCAAATTCTTATCAAAAACTTTAACAGGCGCGTACTTTGGTACGGCTTTTACTCTACAACTTTCGGGATATATTCTAGGCTATCTAAGCTGGAGTAGTGTGTTTTATTTGACGGGTTTCCTAGGAGTGGTTTGGACCACCAGTTGGTTTTATTTAATCTACGACTCACCTGCTAAGCATCCAAAATTACCACCAGGAGTTCGAGCTAAAATTACGATGGAATATCTAGTGGACAAACCTGAAGTACCTTGGGGGAAAATATTAACTTCCACTAAAGTTTGGGCTGCTATTACAGCGTACAGTGTCAAGAGCTACAGTGACAACATGCTTGGAAATCAACTTCCAAGTTATCTAAAGGACGTTTTGGAATTTGATGACATGAGACAAAACGGCTTGGTTTCCAGTCTACCATTCGTAGGTAAAAAAATATTTCTAAGGACAAAACCTAGTTTTTTTTATAGGAAGTTTTGCAGTGGCATTCGGTGTAGTTTATTTCGACGAACAGACGAAAATTCGCAAAACTGCCCAAAGAAAATTATTTGAAATTACAGGAACCTTAGCAGGATTTTCAGTGGCTCTGTTGGGAATCTGGGAAAACCAGTCAAAGTTTGTCTTGTTAACGCTCATTTTCGCTGTGTCAATTAACGGAGCAACTAATGCAGGTCACGTGATAAGTATTTTGGATATTGCTCCGAATTTTACAGTGGAAATTTTCGCCTTAGCCAATAGTTTCGCAGCGTTAACTGGCTGGTTATCCACAAAAACCCTCACATTGGTCCCTAATAACAGATGGATTTTTTGGATAATTGGAGGTGTACATTTGTTTGGAGGCGTCGTATTCTTCGCCTTTGGAAGTGGTGAGGAACAGTCATGGAACCGTGGGGAAACTAATACTGATATTGAACTGAAATCGTTAAACCACGAGGAAAAATTGTAAAACAAACTAAATTATAATTTTCCGGCAATATTGCTTTAGTTTATTTCTTGTACGTAGAATATTAATTACCAAGTCTTTAGCGGGAGTATCTAAGTAAAGCATAAGAAGTTTAAGATAGCGCGTTATCTTCTTATTACTCAAACTTGTCGCTCCAAACTAAATTCTGTTAACGAAGACGCCTTAATGACTGAGGTAATTATTATCCTAATGGATGTCAACCCCCTTATTCCAGTTATATGCTTAAATGAAACTGTTTAAATCCCCGTATTTTACAGCGCCTTAATCAACAGAAACCCCGCAAAATATCAAACCTTAAATGCTATAATTAACTATATACACAAATATTTGTAGAGAAACAGAACAGGTGTGTTTGTGTGCACCATTTTAATTTCAATCAAATAATTGCGAATTTAAATTAAATGGGCGCTTTAAAACAGATGAGTTGCCATTCGTTTAATTTAATTTAATTTGTACGTGTGTTTGTATGATTTCAATAGACCTTTGATTATATTAATTTTATATACCTACATAATGTATTTTACCGTCTCGCACTTTAGACGCGCGATTTCCTTTTGTGCGCTTATTTGCGCCTTATTAAGCTTAATAATGAACTACTTTCAATTGCAGTTAATTAACGAACCAAACAAATTCCACAATGGAAATTCATTGTGCTTCTCAAACATACAAATTCAAACGTTACATACCAGAAAAACCGCTTTGAGCTTACAAAGCGCGTTCGTTACGGCATCTAAACTCCACTAGACGAAGCTATAATCGCTTTGCCACCCTTAATACAGAAAACTTACCGATATTTCATCCAAGGACCCAACGCAGGACATTTGAGCCGTATACAAAATCGACTGTAAATCCGCCCCAGAATATCCCTTAGTTTCCCCTGCGATTTTCCCCCAGTCAACGTCCTCTTCCAATACTAAACCCCTCGACAGAACTTTAAAGGTTTCTAAGCGTGTCTCCTGTAAAGTATAACAGGTAGATATTTTTTTGAAACTCAAAGATATTTATGGTTGTACCAAGTCAGGTAAAGGGCACAATAATTGTTTGTCTAGACGACCAGGGCGTAGTAAAGCCGGGTCTAAAAGATCCGGCCTGGAAGTCGCAGCTAGAACACAAACGCCGGTTAAAGATTCAACCCCATCTAGTTGGGTAAGGAGCTGGTTGACCACACGGTCTGTCACGCCGGTGCTGTCATGGCCGCGTCTAAGAAACCCCGGAAATTATCAGATTAATGTATCTAATAAATAAAACTAACACAAGTCAAGCTTTATTATCGATTAGCTCTAGGGGTTACCTTCCTTACCTGGGAGCCAAACTGTCGAACTCGTCAAAGAACAATATACAAGGCTTAGCGCTTTGTGCCCTAGAAAATAAATTCCAATTAACCGCGACTTAGGCAGACTATACCGTTGTTACTTTTGAAAAACATCACGGACTGCCTGTTCACTAGCACCAATATATTTGGAAAGAAGTTCAGGCCCTTTTATGGAAATTAGACGAAGGCCGCATTGTTTGGCAGCTGCTCCTGCTAATAACGTCTTGCCTGTGCCTGGCGGACCGTAAAGCAGTAGACCGGATTGTAAACGAAGGGGGGCATTGGCAAACAGTGATGAATACTAAAAAAACATATATGTAGGAAGTACAATAAATATCTCTTGTAGAATACTTTGACTGGCCACAATAAACTTTCAACTAGAGTTTTTTTTATTGAAGTTAGTCCACCAACATCGGTAAAATCTTTGGTTCCAGCTGAATGCAAGTGAACATCGTGCAGGGATAAAATACTAGTGTTCTTTAGAGCTGTTTTGCAATGTTCTGTAGTGACTGCTGCACACCCATTTTCGCACTCTGGCAGAAAAAAAAACTACTCCTAGTAAAATAGAAAGCTATTTAGAAAACTAACTAACCATCTTTGTACATTTCAAACAAAGTTTTGTTAACAAAATTAACAATATCCTCGATAACAAACCCGTCTGTATCAATGGAAATTTGTTCAAAGTCCAAGTGGTGGTCTTTAAAAAAATATTCCAGTAATTCCCTGCGATCATTCTGAAATTAAAAAATATAAACATCGCAACATTTGTATTTTCCCAACTAACTAACTTTACTTAAGTCCCCAATTAAGTAAACATTTTTAAATATATGGCGCCCTCGGGAAGAATATACTAGTTGATTTAGCTTATCCGTAGATTCAGCAGTCGCCAACACCCCAATTATATTAGTTTTAGACAAGCACAACAAAAACTGTTGAACCAATTCGCTGATCCTACAACAGAATGTTAACTCGGGGATAACAAAACTTACCCTGTATTACCTGTTAAAATACACGGTATTTGGTGACATATCGTCCCCTTTTGCGTTTTCACACAATACATGAAGGTCGTCTAGCACCAGACAAGCTGGCTGGTTCAAAACCAGCTTAGAAAAAGCTGTCGTGAGGATTTTGTGTAAAGAATCAAACGTTTTGCCTTTAATTTTTTTGCAATCGATTGTTTCGATGTGAATGTAGTTTGGATTGGCGTGGAGTTTTTCAGAAATGATTTTTAATAGCGTGGATTTTCCCACACCTTGTTTACCTACATAAAAAAGCATCCGTGTTGTATTAATTACGATTTAGTACCTACTTATTTACCTGTTATTAAAATATTCTCGGTAGGATAATTTGAGAAAATTCGTAAAACTTTCTCGGTTATCTCGCGGGAATTACTATAATTTGCATAGTGGGCCTCAGAAATTTCTCTGGGTTTATCTACACGAATCAGCCCAGGATCGTCTTGTACAGAATATCGACAATTTCTAACCAACTTATCATCCACAACACAAAACGTTGCTTGGCTTGGAAAAAACTCTAAACTACATAAAACTTTATCTCCTATGTCTATCACTACGCCCTGATTTAACAACAATCTCTCATCACTGTTATCCGCCAAAAATATCTTGAATTTCTCCTCAATATTCCTACATTGCGTAACATTCGTATTTATTTGAATTCTGTTAACATACGACGGTTTTTGCACAAATTCTAATTCGACTCTCGAACAAACCTCAGTGTTAAGATACGCCAATATAAAATCGTTAACAAACAAGTTTTTTTCGTAGGAATTAATCGGGAAATTTCCGGGGAAATCTTCGAAAAAACACAAGCGCACATAGATACATTTTATGGTCTGATAGTTATCGATGGTTAAAGGGGTCATGGTACAAACTAAAACCTCTTGAAAACTATTTAAACTACTCCAAGACTCTTCTAGAGAGTTTTTGCGCATAAAAACATTGAAAGGCTGTTGAAACGCAGTTAAATTCAAATCTTTTAAAGGAACTAATCTACAAATTATCGCCATTTTAACATCGTAGTTTCCAGTTTTGGTTATAGTTTTTTTACGATCAAGAAACTGGAAAAAATCGCTCATAGACTGGATTTTATCTGGAGTAAATCTACTTTTCTTTATATCACTACTTTGATTTTCCGGTGGTTTAATAACAACTTCAGTTAAATTATCTATGGAACCAGGTGAAATTGGTTTAACTTCGTCTGTAAATAAAACTCACAAACATTACAATATTAACGGAAAATTAATTTGTGAACATCACCAACTAAAACTGTAAGAGAAATATTGCTTCCAACCCATATTACCATCTTCTGCAATGCGTTTACCACTCGAATTTGGTCTAGTAAAGTTGACTGTATTGTCTCGGAAAACATTTCCTAAAAAATATTTTAAGTACAGAAATTTTCTTTAGAACTCCTTTAGAAATTCCTTACCAGTATTTCGTAGTCATTTTGATTAATTGCACATATAGTTACATGGCTTACAGACTGTAAATTACCGATTTCGGACACGGAAACCACATCGTCGTTTTGAATACCCAAAGCAGTTGCATATTGGGCAGAAATAGCAAGTTTATCGTAGGGTAAGTTTGCTACTGGAGCTCCAATCGACAGATATGCTATGTTACCTTGTCCATGTTCCACTTTTATACAATTCTGCAAAAGATTTCATTAAAAATCTCCTGAGTTTGGTTAGGGATTTCCTACTTACCCCCGGTTTTAAATTTTTAATGTTCGACGACACACAACAAAAACTATTGTTCGTGCTAATATATTGTACAGTCAGAATGCGTTCATACATGATTTTTTCCGTAAAAATCTGTAAAATATAAAAAACTATCTGGTATAATATTATAGGTTATATTTTTGACAACTCACTTGTGTTGTCATGTCAAAAATCACATGGATTGAGTGGTTGGTGTCATATGCGATAGATGGCAGCACAATGTGTTTCCACCAATCACAACGCTCAAATTCTTAACTGTCGAAACAATTCAAAACAAGAGGGCTTGTTGCAAAACCGACAAGTTGACAAGCTTTAAGAATTTAACGAACTTTTACTCATCTTATATACAAGTTTTTACACTGCAGAAAATCCATTTAAACACCACACTGCCATAGGTAGGTGCTATTTATAATATAGTTTAAGGTTTAATTGATTTTTAACGGTTTTGATTTGTTATAATGATTTGGAGGGTTAGGCCCTTCCACGCCACCATTTTCGCTTAGTGTTTTTTAAATATTTTTTCTGGGAGTTTAAACTGGGTTTGTTAGGATATTTATTATGAGAAGCAGTAATAGCATGGTTTTATTTAAATTAAATTTAATCTTGAAAAGTGTGGGATTTTAATTTAGAGGGAAAAAAACTCGTGCGAAAGGGCGCCAAAAGTTTTCCGTATCATTGCATTTGTAACGTGGTAAAAACAAGCTTAAATTACTATTATCCTTAAACCCTGTAGTAAACTAACAGATAAAGTGCATTTCTGGGTTTTAGGATAATTTCTATTTTATTTGCGCCAGTTTACAAAGGGCTGTAACATAAAGACCTAACCTTGCTTTTATTTACAACCCTCGTGTATAAACATCCACCCAAAATACCTTGCAGTTTATCTTCTCAATTGTAGTAGAGCCACGTTTCTCTATTTTAGATCTATTTAAACATAATGGCCCCGCCGAAACAATCTCTGTCAGTTGTCTCGCTACCAGCACGTAACACCATCTCAACAAGAAGCAAAACTTCTATAAACAACATTAATCCAGTGAAGGACACAGTTATTCGTGGTAAACGAAAGGCCGATTGTTCACCATCTAAAGAAAAAAGCGTAAAACGGTCTGCGTTTGGCGACGTAACCAACGCCTTAAAACAAATAAAAACTATCGATGGAAAGTGCAAGCCAATTGTGAAATTACAGGTGAAGAAAGTGACGGTGCAAGCCAAAACCCTAAACTCCATTAAAACAGTGAAGTCGAAACATAACGAAAATTTGGCACCACCAAACGCGCCGAATAAAATTGCTACTAGAGCAACAAACAAGCAGATTGTCCTTTCAAATCAAACTGCCCTCAAGCCCAAAGAACCAACGAAGGAACAACCCACTGCCACCAAAAAAAGACTGAGCAACGAATTCGACAAGGAAAAGACTGAGGACACGCTTTATTGCTCTGCGCTAGAGGAAATGTAAGTAATTATTTTGTAGTTTTGCATTTAGGTAATGTAGGTAATTTGGTAGTAATGAATCAACATACTTCAGTGCAAAGAAACCCACTACAAGAGCCTCCATCAATAAAGCGCTGTTGGAAAGTAGCAATGTGAGCACCGATTCCAGTAAATCGTCGAGTCTGTCCTTTGTTGCCCAACAATTAGAGGTGAAGCTTAGTTTGGGTAATAATGAAGTGCCGGCGAATGTGCACAACTTTGACAAAGAGAACTTGTTGGATGTTTTTCAAGTGTCGGAATATGCTGCGGATATTTTTAGTTATATGAGGGATAGAGAGGTAAGAAACTTTGTATCTGTTTACATACTAATTTTCAAGCATTTCCGTAAAATTATCACACTTAATTTGTGGAACACCCTGTCTGTATTCTGTGTATATTTCCAGGACCAATTCCAAATATCCGACTACATGGAACGCCAAATATGCCTCTCGAAATGGATGCGATCTCTCTTAGTCGATTGGATGGTTGAAATTCAAGAGAGTTTCGAACTAAACCACGAAACACTCTATTTGGGCGTCAAATTAGTGGACATGTATTTAAGCAAGATGACAGTCAGCAAAGACACCCTCCAGCTCGTCGGTGCCGCTGCCATGTTCATCGCTAGCAAATTCGACGAACGGATTCCCCCAATGATCGACGATTTTCTGTACATTTGCGATGGGGCCTACAGCAGACGCGAACTCGTCCGAATGGAGATTAATTTGTTGAAAATATGCGGATATGATTTGGGCATTCCCATCAGTTACAGATTCCTAAGGAGATATGCCAGGGTACAGGGTGGTTTTAATAATCATTTGTAAATTTCTAATTTGTTTGGGTTTTAGTGTGCAAAAATTACAATGCCCATTTTGACTTTAGCCAGGTATGTCCTCGAAAACTCGCTGATGGACTATGCGACCATTACGTTGAAAGATTCTAAAGTGGCGGCAGCAGCTTTATTTATTGCTTTGCGTATGAAGAAGATTTGTGGCTGGACAAAGACTTTGGAATTTTATAGCGGTATAAATTTTCATAATTAATTAACAGGACTATTTTTAAATTTGTATTTTTCAGGTTATAAACTAAGTGACATTATTGATATAGTTCATTTATTAAATGATGGCTTGCACAAACCTGTGAAGGATCAACTAAAGACCGTTCGTAACAAATATTCGCATAAGATATTTTATGAAGTGGCGAAGACGCCGCTGCTAAATAATCATGATCTTGTTGTGTGAATTTGAGAGGCCAATATTTTAATTTAATTTGTTTAATGTAAACTATTTTTATACAAGATAATTTTATTGACCTATTATACTTGGTTTTATAATGAATGTTTTCAAAGGTTTGAATCTTCTAGTGTATTTTATTAATTTCCGTAATATATGTTTTAATAATTTTTTTGTTTGTGCATTATATTACAGGGGGAAATGAATCATTTCGGATTTACTTCGAAAGACTAATTTCCAATGTGCTATATTTTATTTTAGAAATTAGTTCAATTTTTTTAACTTGTTGAACTTAGTTACAAGTAGTTCACAAACTTCCCATATTTTTGAAACTGTTAAATAAATAAATTAAGATAAAATTGTTTGATTTTTTCAAAGAAAACCCACAAAATCATGAAATAAAATTTTACTAGATATCAAACAAATTCTATAATAATAAATAACAAAAATATTTTTCTATAACTGGAATACAAGTATAAAACAATATATTGTCTGTGGAATTATATAATATATTAAATCAATTGACTACCAGACGTATCACATAAACTTTCTTTACGTTTGGTAATTCTTGTACATTTCGAGCATGGAGTCTCTTGTGGCTTCCAACACGAATTGTGGTAACACACCCCACATCTTTCACATCTATTAACTATACGCATTTGCCAGGGGAAGATCACTTCCTCTGATTTGCAGATTTCGCAAATGAATCCTCTCGCCAAGCACAACTATTAAAAACAAAATTGAACAACTTTTATATTTGTGTTGATTTTGTATAATCTTCAGACAATATAACAACATTAATCAAAATCGCGTTCATAAAATAATAAACTCTGGTCTTACCTTACATTCCGCAGTATGCCTGCAACAAAGTTCAACCAAAAATTTCAATTTCGATTTCATTTCCCCACTGCGAACTTTGACTAAATCTTCTAGTGAATAAACCTCAGGGTCTGTAAGTGCATATGAGGGCATTTCCTGCTCAAGACAGTCCTTCAAACTGAAGATAGTTCATATAATTATTAAGTCGAAAGTATAAGATGTAAAATAAGTGATACTTACTGCTCAGCAAACCTACAGCTAAATATAAAGTCTTTTAAATAGTACAATCCCTGTCGGTACTTCCGACAAAATTGCAAATTATTCGAGCGTTTAGCCAAATTTTTGTTCAAATCGAAAACCCTAAACAAAGGATCGGTGAACATTTGCTCCAAAAGACGGTAGGAGAAAGTCGAAACGGGATACCTGGAATGTACCAATTAAAACAGAACTTGTGCAGGATTTTATTAAACAAACCTATTAAAATCCCATTTTTGCAAAACTCGCCCTGGAATCAAAGCTAGTTGATTCGTGTGGCACCCAGTACAAAAATACCGTCCTAAATAGTCGCAATATCTAAATTTTGAGGCATATTGTGCAGCGACTCTCATGCTACAACCGGCACATCGATAGTTTTGCTTGGACATCAAAATTTTTCTTCTACGTAAAAAATGAAACAATAAAAGAGTTCTAAAGGAAATACCAAAACTTACGAAGGTGTTGGATGTAAAGTGAAAATAATTTGGGGACGTGGTGGTGCCCACTCTTGGGTTCCTCTGAGAGGCGTCACTGGATCATCGGAATCATCCGGACTCACCGGCCAGCTCTTCGGAAGAGGCAGCAAGGCTTGAGGTGCGTCTTCCTCAGATACTAACCACTCCAAATCCGACGCCCTACGAAAGTAATTCTAGGGAACTGTACTAGATTGGATAATTTTAGCAAAACCTACCGAGGTAACTGTTTTTCGCTAAATTTACTTATAAGAGACAAAGCCACGCCTTCGGCAGACAAAATATCTGAGGCACCATCTGGAGCCCCTCGTGGCCTTTTAAGCAAATCTGCCTCCGAATACAGAGAAGCCATAGACATGGACAAACCACGCTGGTCCGTTAAATTGGAAGCCTCGTCAATTTCAAGATCATCGACTTCGTCTGAGCTTTGAGTTTCCGATAGAGATTCCGGTGTTGTAGAACATGGACTAACGCTTGTAGTGGCTAAGAATATGACAAAAATAAAGTGAAAGTAATTTTACGAATTTTCTCGCAACTCACTGTCTGTTTTTCCATCACTTAGCATAGCGGCCGTCCAAGCCTTCCTGTCCCTCTCGGCTAATTTCTGCCGCCTCCGCAACCGAATACGTTGTTTCAAATCCATAATCTCCGGATCGCTTTCATCCATCTGTTCATCAGAAATTTTCATACTACGCCTGCATTTAATCTGCTCCATCGCCGAAATAATCGCCTCTGAAATGCTGAAATGTGCGTTTTCCCTGTCGAGCTCTGCGTTGGCTCTTGAAAATTGACTTGATGATAAAAAAGAAGACAAACTTTGACCTTTGGTTGGTTTTGGAAAGAAACCAGTCGCCATTGGAAGAACGCTCATTCCACCATCTTCTATGAAGGTTTTCTTTGGAAATTTTCGATAATCTTTTTCACCGGCTGTTGCAAACAAACCATAATCCGACATGATGGTTGACTTTGGAGATTGTGCTAAATTCGAGGGTACTGGTAGAGATTTCGTAGAAAGATTCGATAAATCGTCATGAATTGCAGTGCCACTGCTGTTTGAGCTACTCAAAGGCACCGTGTGCTCAATTATATCACAATTATTAATAATCACATGCTTAGTTTGTCTTTTTTGTCCGTTGGATTTCTTCAGACTTGTCTTCCTTAATTTCGGTGGTTGTAAAGAACTGTAATCAACTTTCAGTAAACTGGGCGAGAGTTTCTTTGTAAAAACTGGCGTGCACGGTGTGGTCTTACACTGACCAGACAATCTTTTTACATCCTCTCTAACATTAAACGTGTCTATTTGTAATAAACTGGGAGTGCTATGCCACAATTTTAATTTCCCATAAATATCCCCCAATTTCAAACACTCATCTTTCCGAGCTTTGCTTGCAATTTCCGGTAAAGTATTTCGTTTCCGCTTAGTTTCCTCATACATTTTCTTCAGCTGATTATCTGGAAACGACGAACATCTCCTATGAACTTTATGAAATTCCTTCGCATTAGTTTTCAACAGAAACAAACATGGATTTATTTCCGACATTAAACTGGGCTGGTTACGCTCAACAGCCCGCAAACAAATCAACGTAGCTTCGGCATATTCTTTTTGGCACAAAAACGCGAATGTTTGATAGCAAACAGACACATGGGTTTTGTCGGAAAGTAACCAGGACAGTTTCTGGGACAGTGAGTGATTTTCCAAGGATTTATATAGCCATATTGAAGGCTTGTCGTCTTTTAAATGTGCTGGCATGTGAGGCTTAAACTCGCAATCGATTGTGAAATAGGATTTCGAACTTTCGGGTTGTAACCACTCCAATCCCTGGATAAAATTGTAGTAACCCAAGCTTTCCTAGGAGATTTGTGTGTAAGTACAGGAATGATATAAAATGTGGACTGTTTTACCTCTGATGTATCGTTGGAAATGCAACCATGTTTAAATAATTTCTCGACGGAATTGTGTAGTCGATTAAGGCCCCCATAAATTGACCAGACATTTGCTACTTGAGTAGCTAGTAAACCTTCGACGGTGGTCTTTAAATCCCGCAATAATTCTTGGTATTTTAAAGAATATTGTGACGTCTCACTCATGATGATGGTTGTTATCGCTTAACGCAATATTCCCAGGGGATTTACAAATATTCTTGATAACAGACGCCCACAAAAAATTTATGATTCACATGGTAAAACCTAAAATGGATAATTTTTTATGTTTCTCATAAATTACATAACTTACAGAATATATACAAAGTTAAAATAATTTAAAATCAATTATATTAATTGTTAAAAAAGAAATTGTACTTACAGTGTTGTTTATTTTCTTGTCAATGTCAATTAAACGTCACTTTGACACTTTGTAGTTGTACACAGTGAAGTTAGTCATTAATACGAAGTGGGTTCAGGAACGCTATAAAAGTAGGCAACCAACATTACAATAAATTGGATGTTTCAAAGTGATTTATGAAAATTTAAAAATAAGTTGTTCGAAAGCGTTATATCTTACATATTTTCGTTGTGAGTCTATCCAAACATTGGCAATAATAGAAATTTCTGCTTAAATGTTCTTTTTATTTGAACAAACATCACTTATGATACACATAACAAATTAATATACATCGAAACTTTATAAAAATAGACATACAATATACAACAGTGATATGCATAAGTAGTACAATGGTATAAAAGCCAAGAGATGTACGAAAGTTGGTCACATAAATATTCACATTCATTTACTTCAATCGAACATTGCCCTCAAAGCAAAGAACGCAAAAAAGCAAAAAGCGTAGTTGTATAAATCCTGGCAAGGAATATCGTGAAAGCTGCGGTCTTCGTTCTTGATCATGAAATGATTAAATAAAAATGACATAGCGGCTGCAACCCCAAACCAATTCTCATGGAGACCCGATACAATTCCTAATGAAGCACACTGAAGTGCATGAAAAGTATCAGTGAGTTCCTTGTTTTCTTTATCAATTACAATTTTAGCAAACATAATCACTGCCACCAGTGTATGTGCGTATGCTAATTCGCGCATGTAGCCATAACTTAACCATACTGTATTAACTACGAATGGAAGCGAAAACATATCCTGAAGGAGTGAGGTCAATTTGTAAACTGAGTCAGCGTCGTCACCATAAGAAGGATTGCCTGAAAGAGAATCAAATAACTGTGTGTTTATAATATGAAAAGTGGAGTATTTTACCATATCGCCAAATTCCAACGATGGAATTAGCTACAATAAACCCATAGCATCCCTGGGGAAGGCCCAATCTTCTAACACCAACAGTATGTAAGCAATAAATTCCCGTTCCGGCCAGAATAATATGCGATAAAGCTGTAGAGTATCTGTGAGATGGCATTGTAATTGTTCGTTAGTACTTTGCAGTTACATATATAAAAAATATTACAAATAATTTTGATAAGGTGTCTGCCAAAAATAGAAAATTTTAAACCTAATCAAAGCTTACTTGTACATTTCAAAAGCAAGGTTATCACTCCCTAAACTACTAAAAAAAAGTAAAAAGAAAAACACGGGGGACAATGTTGTGCTTACAGTTCAATTTAAATTAAATTTATGCAAATTTTGTGCAACCAAAGAGACAGGGTAAATCAACTAAAGCACTACTAATTTATGTAAACCTAAACTACTAGCCGATGGTCACAAACATTTTTCTGGCACTAAAAAACAAATACAATTAATAAAGTACTTGGCAACACCACACACCCACGTATACCAGATTCATAGATTTTTGTATATTTCACCTACTGGATTTTATACATAATTTCATAATAACTTGCACAAAAGTAAAATTAAACCAAATAATAATAACTCGAAGTAAACAATGAAGAGATAAAACCCATAACTAAAAAGATTAATTCAAGCAAGAAATGCAATAAACATTATAAATAAGACTCAGTACCCCAGTAGTTCAAATGTCACGACTTTCAACTTAACCTAATTTTACATATAACCTAAAACCAACATGTTTTTCGTTTACTTCGTTGAATAATTGTCCAAAATGACTAAAAACACACACAAATTAACATATAATGACAAGATTATCTTAGCTCCTATGGTGCGAGTTGGTACTTTACCTATGAGACTACTAGCTTTAGATTATGGGGCTGATATTGTGTACACAGAAGAGTTAATTGACTGGAAGTTTCTACGTACTATCCGAAGAGTTAACGGTATAGTTTTTCAATTAAACATTAAACACATATTTAACATTATAAAGCTTGTCTTAGATGTCTTGGGCACTATAGATTTCATCGACAAATCAGACGGATCCATTGTCTTTCGTACATGTGAAAAAGAGAAGGAAAAGGTTGTAGTACAGTTGGGAACATGCGACCCACAACGAGCCTTATCAGTAGCAAAAATGATGTATAATTATTTTGTATCAATTCCACGCTCTTTGTATGAATAATTAATTTTTTGTAGAGAAAATGATGTGGCTGGAATCGATATAAACATGGGCTGTCCCAAGGAGTTTTCTTTGAAAGGCGGAATGGGTGTCGCACTTTTAACAAAACCGGAAAAAGCTAAGGCGATTCTAACCACGTTAGTACAAAATATAAAAGTACCAATCACTTGTAAAATACGAGTGTTTGAAAGCGTTGAGGAAACTTTAAATTTAGTCAAAGATTTTGCTTCAACTGGTATTGCAGCTATCGCAGTGCACGGCAGAACTAAAGCAGAACGTCCTCAGCACCCCAACAGAAATGACACACTTAGAAAAGTCGCGGAGGCAGTCGAGATTCCAGTAATAGCCAAGTAAGTATGAATTCCAGTAATATAATAATTTATGTGATTTTCAATTTTTAGTGGAGGTTCTCGGGAAATCGAAACGTATAAAGATATTCTAAAGTTTAGGAAAGACTGTGGATGCAGTAGTGTAATGATAGCCAGAACGGCTGAGGGCAACTGTTCCATATTTCGTCCACAAGGTCTCAAGCCTCTAGAAGAGGTGATAGTAAATTATCTAAAATACGCTATAGACTATGATAACTCCCCTAGTAACACCAAGTACTGTGTGCAAAACATGCTTAAAGAACTACAAGAAACTCCAAGAGGAAAAAAGTTTTTGGAATGCCAAACTTTAGAACAAATATGGTAAACTAACTTAAAATCTTCATGTACCAAGTTTATTGTAGTTATATTGTAGCGCAATCTGGGATTTAGCAGAGTACTGCCGAAAGAAACAACTAGAGTACCATTCTAAGGGGATTTTAGGTCGACGTGAGGTCACGCCTGACATGTTCGCCTCCAAGCCGAAAAAACGGAAAATCGAAAGTGATGTAATCGAAATGAAATGTGCCTTCATCAGAGTAAATTACTCTGAAGATCCCGATTTACCTAAATCAAAACTCATTGCTTATTGTAACAAGAATAAAGTGAAAATGCCAACTTACGTAACAATCAACGAAGATAAACTTTTTAGATCTATAGTTACCTTAGAAGGAAAAAGATATAGTTCCTCATACTGGTAAATTCCTATTATTGGTGTGTCTGTTTATGGATTTTAATTACAATTAATTTTTAGGGAAAAAAATAAAAGATTTGCTGAACAAGGAGCGGCACTGGTTTGCGCTTGTACTTTGGGATTGATTTCTAAAGACATCTTAATCAAAGATGGGAGTATACTCGAGTAACAAAATATTTTATGTAGGTACATAAGTTTATTCTATATACAGGGTGATTTGTAACATATGGAGGAGATTGAAAGGGCAATTAGTTCGGACTAACATAAACATTTTTGCATAAACTTTTGGTTATTTTGTTTAATCTTCAGCGGCTCTCAACAATGGAAAATGTAGGACATTAAAAGGAAAAATTGCGAAGAGGTAATTTTCATTTTACAACTTTCTCATAGTTTCTTGAACTAAATAATAGTTCAGGCAATTCAAATATTCCCAATATAAAATTTGAAACATAAATTACACCTTTTATTTTCTTGAAAACTACTAGTAATTCATCTAACTTTGCATTGATGTATCTTCATAATTATTGAGCTTTTGTGAAAAGTTTATTAACAAAACTATTTTGAGCCCATCTATCTACTTTTGTATTCTCCGTATTTTACAATTCACCCTGTATTTTAATCTGCATTGTTGATTTTAAATTTTCAAAAGCTTAGTTCTTTTTATAAAAATGAGAGTCTAGTTATTTGATTTAAATATACATATTTGATATTTTCTACAGTTTCAGTATTATTCCATATCCATAAAAACTTTAATTGTACTAATATTAAACAGAGTCATCGTGATATTGTATTTTTCTTGATCATTCGGTGGCTTGCACATCCATTCCCCTCTTTTAAATAATAAATAAGCAGCACCACCCAAACAGGCAGTTGCAATATTAAGATATTTTTCTTTTAAAATAGCAGCTATAATCAGTGAGACCATATTAGTAAATACGGCAAAATCTGTTAGATCTTCTCTTCTGTACTCTAGTACGACATAGGAAAAAAGTGCAATTAAAGCTATAGTAGCATGGATATAGGCCATGAGTGGCTGAGCCATGACATTTAACCAAAAATCAGCTGTGATAAATGGTACAGCTAACACAAGTGCACTGTAATCTAAAAATTTATGCAGTTGGTTGAAGGTGCCTGGTTTAACTGAAATCAAAATATCAACATAAATACTTCTATTTTGTACGTTTTATATAAAATACTTACCTAGTTCTATACAAGAAATAAAAGAGTTTGCGCACATCATTAACCAAGAGGCAAAGGGAAATTGCCCCAATTCACTGTCACCACCTTTGTTGTACAATGTTATTATGCAATAAACGGCAGATGCAAATAATAGTACGTTTGTTATAAGTGCTAAGACGATGGAAGTGGTCTCCTTGTTACTCTTGTTAGCCATATTTATGAAAATTTGGAATAAAATGAGAAATGGTTTTATGTAGTGAATTTTACACGTCAAATTTTTTTTGTTTGTGTTGACAAATGTTTTATTGCCGTGCTATCTGGATTTCAACGACGATGGGAAAAATGTTATCAATAATTAAATATTATTATTATGGACTTAGTCAAAGATTTTGCTTCAACTGGTATTGCAGCTATCGCAGTGCACGGCAGAACTAAAGCAGAACATCCTCAACACTCCCACAGAAATTACACACTTAGAAAGATCGCGGAGGCAGTCGAAATTCCAGTAATTAATAATTAATTTATAATTTAAATTTTTTAGTGGAGGTTCCCGAGAAATCGAAACGTATAAAGATATTCTAAAGTTTAAGAAAGACTGTGGATGTAGTAGTGTAATGATAGCCAGAACGTCTGAGGGCAACTGTTCAATATTTCGTCCACAAGGTCTCAAGCCTCTAGAAGAGGTGATAGTAAATTATCTAAAGTACGCTATAGACTATGATAACTCCCCTAGTAACACCAAGTACTGTGTGCAAAACATGCTTAAAGAATTACAAGAAACCCCAAGATGAAAAAGTTTTTGGAATGCCAAACTTTAAAACAAAGATGGTAAACTAACTTAAAAGCTTGATGAATCAAGTTTATTGTAGTTATATTGTAGCGCAAATTTCATTGTTAGGGAGAAAAATAAAAGATTTGCGGAACAAGGAGCCGCACTGGTTTGCGCTTGTACTTTGGAATTGATTTCTAAAGACATCTTAATCAAAGATCGGAGTGTACTCGAGTAACAAACTATTTTATGTAGGTGTCTACATAAGTTTATTATATATATTTTAATCTGCATTTTTTATTTTAAATCTTCAAAAACTTAGTTCTTTTTATAAAAATGAGAGCCTATTTTTTGAGTTACATATACATCTTTGATATTTTCTACAGTTTCAGTATTATTCCATATCAATTAAAACTTTAAGTGCACTAAGATTAAACAGAGTCATCGTAATATTGTATTTTTCTTGATCATTCGGTGGCTTGCACATCCATTCCCCTCTTTTAAATAATAAATAAGCAGCGCCACCCAAACAGGCAGTTGCAATATGAAGATATTTTTCTTTTAAAATAGCAGCTATAATCAGTGAGACCATATTAGTAAATACGGCAAAATCTGTTAGATCTTCTCTTCTGTACTCTAGTACGACATAGGAAAAAAGTGCAATTAAAGCTATGACAGCATGGATATAGGCCATGAGTGGCTGAGCCATGACATTTAACCAAAAATCAGCTGTGATAAATGGTACAGCTAACACAAGTGCACTGTAATCTAAAAATTTATGCAGTTGGTTGAAGGTGCCTGGTTTAACTGAAATCAAAATATCAACATAAATACCTCTAATTTGTACTTTTTATATAAAATACTTGCCTAGTTCTATACAAGATGTAAAAGAGTTTCCGCACATCATTAACCAAGAACCAAAGGGATATTGCGTGAATTCAGTGTCATCACGTTTGTTGTACATTGTTATTATGCAATAAGCGGCAGATGCAAATAAGAGTAAGTTTGTCATAAGTGCTATAAGCATGGTAGTGGTATCCTGGTTAGCCATATTTATGAAAATTTCGAATAAAATGAGAAATGGTTTTATGTAGTGAATTTTGCACGTCAAATTTTTGTTGTTTGTTTTGACAAATGTTTTATTGGCGTGCTACCTGGATTTCAACGACGATGGGAAAAATCTTACCATCAATATGTAATTAAAAAAAAAACAAAGTTCTAAAGCAATATTTCGAAATTTAATTCTATAATACAGGGTGTCCGGAAATTAGGAGCATAAAAACTCGGGGGGGTGATTCTACATGAAAAAATTAATGTGACAAGTTCCTACATTTTTCCGAAAACTCATTAATATTAGGGTTACAGGGTCTTAAAGATTGTTTTTTTAAATCAATTTTATCCAGTAACGATTCGTTTCAAATTTGGCACAGTTATCACTAATGTTTATTTGTATTCTTGCACCAAATTTGAGGTAAATCCCCCAGTGTCAAAGAGTCGAAACTGACGTTGACCGTTGGATAAAGACCCAGACTTTTTTGTTAGGCACTTTTTCTAAACTTTGATGACGCCCGATTAAAGAGCATCGAAAAATCTTCAAAAAAAATCCTCTTGCTGCATCACGATAAAACGAGTCGTTTTCGAGAAAAACGCCTTAAAAAAATTTGCTTGCATTAAATGAACACCAACTGCTTATTTAACTACAGCTCATTTTCAAGATTAAACAGAAGCGCGTTTTTCTCGAAAACTACTCGTTTTATCGATATTCAACAAGAGGATCTGTTTTGAAGATTTTTCGATGCTTTTCAATCGGGTATCATCAAAATTTAGAAATAAAGTTATTGGAAAAATTGATTTCAAAAAAAAACTTTTGGGCCTTGTAACCCCAATATTAATGAACTTTCGGAAAAATGTTATAGGAACTTGCCACATTAACTTTTCGAGTAGAATCACTCCCCGAGTTTTTTGCTACTAATTTCCAGACACCCTCTGTATATAAATAATCTTCTGTTGTTACTACCTACATATAGGTAAATTTAATGTTACTTTTTTCAAAAATTGTTTAAATTTTAATTCAGATCAAACCATTATTATTGTTATAACAATGGAATTAATATTTGTTTAATCTTTGATTATGATATTATGTGTCACCTTTTAGATAGATACCTACTCATAAATTTCTTCAAAATCTTAGATATGAAATTTGGTTCATAAAAAAAGTCAAAATGGATTCAGGGAGCCTCAAAAACCTGAAAATACATTATAATTTTGATCTCGAAAAAATCACGATTAGATTCTATGCATAAGCCTGCAAACAAAAATTCCCATTTTCTTGATATATCATCAGACGTGAAACAGCCCTTGCCCTTTAGATTTCATTTCAGTTGGTATTGTCATGTTAAACAGTTTTCAGGGTTTCAACTATATTATGACATCAACACAATGATATTGTCTGTGAGCCTGACATGAGTGCTACTGTACATTTAGATAATTCCCCTCTTCAAATCGGCTACGCTATTGGACAGAGGTATTTTGATACACCAATCGGCCCTTTGGTAGGCATTAAACTATGTACATGGATCATGGATGCATGTTTATATTTATATGAGGAATAATACGTGGAATAAATTAAATATTTTATTATAATATAATGTTGCCTCTACTGAAAGTTTAGCGACGGAAATATGAAAATATATCGATACTTTTTGCCAAATTGTCGTAAGCCGCAAAATACAAGTTGGTGTCCACTCTTTTTCTTGTTTAGATATATTAGTTTCCTTAGAGTTTGACAAAAGGTATCGACAAAATTGCGAGTACCTACTTATACCAGGTGCCCGTTTTCAAACATAGGGATTTAACATTATTGTGAATTATTACTCGCCAATTCGGCCTAGAGAAAATATTTTTTATCAGTGGAAAGAGAAACTTATTGCACATCGAATGATATCAAAAACTACATTATTTTCATCGTATTTTATTGAAAAATATTAATTTAAAATTTTTAATTGAGTTGCCATGATATCCAAAACATTTTAAATTAATATTTTTCAATAAAAATCGATGAAAATATTGTAGTTTTTGATATCATGCGAGGCGCAATACGTTTCTCATTCCACTGATACCAAAATATTTTCTCTAGGCCGAATTGGCGAGCAGGAATTCACAATAATGTTAAAAACAATGTTAAATCCCTATGTTCGCGTTTGAAAACGGGCACACTGTATAATATAAAAATCGGCACCTCTGAATTAATCACTTATTAGTACAAAATACGTTTTAAGATCAATACAATACAACTGACCTTTATTGATTTCTTCTAAAAATAATAAATTAGTCATGTTTTGAACTTTGAACTCACTCAAAACTTATCAGAGAAAAAACTCCCTGCAGAGAGAAACAATGATAAGTAGCTTTAAAACGCTTTTTTTATTGCTGGATTTGCTATAAAGTATGTAGATAACATAATTTTTGGAAGTGGAAATTTAAATACAAAGTTAAAATCTAAAAGCTTGAGAAATAAATCAGTAAAAATTGTTGAATAGACTTTTAGGCTTTTTATTAGATAATCTGATTAACTTATTAAGAAGATGTTTATTCATATGGCGGATTTAATATTGTTAACAATCTTAACGCAAGAAGATAATAAATTTTTTTATAGAAAGATGGACAAGGTGAAATAATTATTTACTAACAAATACAAACTATATCTACACTAAAATATATTTCCAAACATATACTTCCTAAATATACATACCTAAATATAATAAATATACTTATGTACCTACGTAATGAATGTTCCTGACATAAAGCTGTAAATTAAAACATAAGTAGGTAATTAAAAAAAACATCTTTTTTCAGTATTTCAGTTTTGCTTAGTTTAAATCCAACAGAAATAAATTTTACAAGTTTATTTTGCAATATTCACTCTATGAACCCATATAAGTCAAATCATCTAACATCTAATTAAAAACCTAACACCCTAACAGTGTGCAGATTTTTTCTTAGACTTCGTATCAAATTGGAAAAGTAGGTAATATGGAAGTATTATTTTTGGTATAAAATAATAATGAATATAAATTCTTTAATTTGAGACATGATCCGAAGTCTAAAATGAGATTCTGATCTTTGTTTTATACGAATTGGTTCTAATTTATAATCATAAAGAAACCTATACCAAATATTTCCAAATAGAAGCCTCTGCTATTAGATTTAACTTTAACCTAATAAAATATCAAAAACGGAGAAATGGAAAAAAATATGAGAAACTGAAATGTTTTTCTTTTTCAAAATAGTTTGTAAATTTATCATCTAGTAACGCTATACTATATGCTACATCCAACGAGATCAATAAAACGGTGCGCCATTTTAATCATTTTATTAATTGTAGTAATAAAAATTTTCTTTTACTTTTACATTTAGCTTTATTTAATCCCTTAGAGTAAAAGTCAGTTTATAGATTTTAACAATTTTCAGGGTCTAGGGGGCTGAAAAAATGAATTCAGCATACCAATTCAGCTTACAATTAGTCGGAAAGTTCTGATGAGGTTTAAAAAAATCGTATATTCTTATAACGTTTTCGTTTTAGTTTTTTTCTACTCTTCTTTGTAAAATAGCTTAGCCGACATCAAAATACCATACAACCGTCTAAAATATTCAAAATATTACGAATTATCGAAGTCATCGAACCCATTTTAGCATTTGTGTGGTTGTTGGCAGCAAAGTTACAATGTTGCAAAATTATGGTATGAACATTTAAAATTGCCAAAAGAACAATTCTACCTACTGAAAAAAATTAATTTCAGCAAGTTACCTAATTAATTAGAAATAATAAATCTATTTGTAAACGAACGATTTTATCTTAGGAATACCTTTTTATAGGTACCTATGCATATTAAAAGAAATTTCTTTTGCTTATATGGTATATTTTTCAAATCTGTATATTTATTTTCGAATAAATAAATGATTATAGTTATCTAAACACAATTCGACTTATTTCTCCTTGAAACTCCAAAAAACTTCCTAAGCTATATTTACGTACCTAAACGCTAAACGTATAAATTTCGGCAAACTGAAAATCAACAAAGTAAAACTTGGCCTCTTTAAACTCGTACACAAACAACTAATAAAAAAGCAGATGCATTTACATTGAAACTTCAAACAAGGAGATTATCAGATAAATCTCATAAAAGCTCTTACTTTACTTTCATAGGCCCGTCGCCCTATTCATGCACACATTCATCAGCCTACAGTGTAATTGTATTACCAGGATTAACAGCAACTTAGGGTAAGCTACTTCCTTTCCATTGGTTAGAATCCTGAAACCCCGCCCATAACTGGAACCCCCCTGTTGTGTAAAACACCCAGAGAACTCCAGCATCCTTTTCAGGTTCTTGCCTGCTAGTTGCTAGTCAGTATAATTCTAAATGCTGAAGTAGGAGCGTGTTGGTGCGTTGTGGGTTTTCCTGCCGTAATTACGTCAATTATCGAGGTATACTAATACTCGCCAAGATCTCTGAACACCTTCGGTGAAATTTTTGTGAATTAGTGCGAATTGAGTGACAATAAATATGCATCACTGTAATGAGGCAATGTCGTTAGGTTTTGATCCCATGACGTTGTATGAACAACCGAAGCCCCGGTTTATTTTCAAAATGCCCCGTGTAGTGCCCGATCAAAAGTCCAAGTTCGAATCGGATGAGTTGTTCAGGAGATTGAGTCGGGAGAGCGAGGTTAGTACCTAGATTTAAGGGTTATTTTGAAAGATTTGTGAAAATGCTGAAAAAATGTGGAGGGGGGTTTGGATTAGAATTGAAAAAATTGTACAACTTGGGGTAATTTAATCACTACTAACTATTTGCATAAGCATATTTACCTGTAAATTATTATTTCTATGATGGGAACTTTGATATCTATTTTTTTTAAATCTGAAACTGAGAAATCTTATCTTATTTTATTGGACACCATCTTACCAATAAATGAACTTAGATATTTAATGTCCATCATGCGTAATAACTTTTCCTAGTCCAAAAATCACAAATTCGTCCTATCACAGACTTTGTTATCAATTACAATTATTTTATTATGGTAAACAAACGCCTAGAATTCATACTACGCGCCAGTGTTACTTTAAAACTGTTCCATTAAAGTTGCGTGCGATAAGGATAATTTTTTGCTTTTGTGTAAAATTTTGAAGAAATGGCTTCGCATATTAACGAAACTTTGGCAACTGATTTTAATCGAATGGTTTTGGAAAATGAGTCAAAACCAGAGGCGACGTATATGAATTTTCGTGTAGTCCCTAATCAGAAATTCAATTTTGAGTCGGATAAGATCAATGAGAGTTTCCAGGGATTGCGCGAGATGGGTGAGGTTAGTACATAGTTTTTGAAAATATTGTTCAAAAATTTGTATAAAAGTATGTTAAATATTATATGAACATCTAATGCAGAATCCGAACAGTAGAAAAATAGAAATCGCGTATAATTCCATTTTTTTTATTTATCACGCAGTTTTAATTTTTAACTAGAACAACATTTTTGGGCAGCATAATTAAAAAATGGTAGCAAAACTAAACCATTAATTGACTTCAAAAGTTTACCAAAAATTTAATTTTTATAGACATTAAATATCCTAGATTTCTTCTATTGTCTTTATTTGTGTAAATCTATGGAAATTAAGCGACAAATCCATTTGTGATTTTCTAAGGACTATAAATAAGATATGAATATAAGTTTTAAGCAAAATGTTTAAAGTTTTTCCTAAACATTTTTTCTAATTTTTACTGGCCAAATTGGATAATTTTCCGACGCACTTGTTGGTAACAATATTTGAACTAAATTCTTGGTGTATCCCAAAACCCAAAATAATTTGACTCCATCATATTCATAAACCACAATCAACTTCTTTTGAGAAGCTGATTATCCCTGCACAATAATAAACGTTTCCATAAATTAAAAACAGGACTGTTTTCCCAACCTAAAATATTGCAATGAATTTGCGCATCCGCGTGCGAATAATAATAATTAATTAAACACATAAATAATACAGATTAAATTATCAAGTTTACTATCATCTTACCAGTGGATGCTTACGGCTCGTGGTGGTGACCAGAGAAATCATTAAAGCAATTTCGGTGCTTTATTAAATTTCCATTACCTATAAACCTTGACTTTTGCTAGTTTAGAATATTTTTTATTATTCTCACCTTAAAATTAGTTTCCAGTATTGTGAGACCAACCAAATTACATCAAAACCAGTCGAAATTTCCCAGTAATTTTAATGCTCCAAAACTTTGGTACTTGCGGATTTAAATTGAAAATCAAAGAAAAAATTATTGAATAAATAACTAAAGATTAAACATAGAAAATAGAATTAGGGATTTAAGAATTATTATTTAATTTTAACCATCGTTTGGAGTAGGTATATCTACCAATTAGAATTTTTCTGGAATTATTCAATTTAATTATTTGCGTATAAAAGTGTGACATAACCACCAGCTCATAAACATCCACAAAATTAATTCCCTACAATAAAAAAATTATTTATGCTTTCAAGCCCACTGACACAATTTCGAGGATATGTTATGATGAAAACCATTCGGAGAAACCGTTTTTAAGACAAACCCAACACGAGTGACTAAACCGGACGTGCACAAGATTCTTTATAAGTATTTGTTAAGGGGATATGAGTTACTTTATTATTAATATAATACACAATACACATACATGTATAAACAAATATGTTTTTTAATACGTGCGTTTATACAAATGCAAATTATATAAAATGCACAAGCACACACGACAATGCATCATCACACCGTGGGTGAATTCATGGAATATTTCCGTGGAAATTATTCACAGATGTCCTTTGGAAAACACAACGAAATTAGTTTAGTAATAGAATCGACGTAAGTTAATTAAATTTTTTCTTAAACGTCACACGTCGCGAGCAATTGGATGACGCATCAATATCCGCGGAACTCAAGCTGTTGAATATGTTCAACAGCCTGCGGGGGACATAAATACATAATTAATTAACAATAATCATTTACGTAATCTCTACAAGCATCCAATAAAAACTTGTGTCGTAATGTAATTATCCTGGATTTTGGCGCTAATGAGGTTGTTATTTTTTTTAGGTTCGGTACACAGGGTACAGAGACAGGCCGCAGGAGGAACGTCAGGCTCGTTTTGAAAATGGTTGTCGAGAAGGTCACACTGAAATTGCTTTCACGGCCACTGGTACCAATTTACAGTTGATGTTTGCTACACCAAACAACGGGGGGTACATGGCTGATAAGGAATGCGACTATGAGAAGGAACCTGGGAAGGTAAGATTAGATTTTGAGAATTTTATTAGTTTAGTTTGAAGGTATTAGTTGGGAAAACTCTTAAAATCCAGTGACAAAGTCCTTCCTACAAGAAAGTTAGTTTTTACTGACTTTTCTTAAAATTTCCACAAGTTTTGCTAGATTTTGAGAAATTTCACAAAAATTGTTTGCTTTCTGTCTGCTTATGCTTAATCCTTTAGAAAATTATGAAAAAGCTAGTGGATAGTATATTTTGAAAACCCAAACATAATCTCCGTCTACGTAAGCAAAGGACTAAAGTGCCATATTTTTTTGACTTTAAGATCCACGAGTTTTTAGAGACAAATCGATTCTTTTATTTATAAGACGAACTCTTATGTTTCCAAGAAATAATGTACGTGTCCTGTTCAACAAAATAAATTCATTCTCTGCTATTTCTTGAAATTCCCACAAAAACTGACCTTTTAGTAAAATCTTTTAATCCCTATCCTTTACAAAAGACAGCTAAAAAAAATTGCGCCGTCTGTCTGACTTTTTTTAAAATGTTTTCTCAAATAATTCTGTACTCCTTTATACAGTAGAATTTTACACAAATCAATATTCTCATTTGTAATCACAACATGGACAAATTGAAAAACGGGACATTTAGCATCTCCCACAAATAAAACCTCAGAAATTTGCCTGTTATTACAAATGGTATATTTCATGGGTACCGACACAAATCACCATAAAAACCTCTAGTTACTGTAAAATGTGGTATTTTACTTAGAAACTGCTATATTATATTTTACTTCCAATTTTCGAATTTCATTGAAAACCAATGTTGGTCTACAAACTATTATTCCGTAACGGTTTGACTTATTCATATTTCTACAGTTTAGTCATCATAACTAATTGCTGTAAAATATCCAATGACAGTTTCAATTTACGACATACTTTCAGGTAACAAACCTCGAAGAATATTTTCAAAGCTTCCAGAAAAAATCTAAATTTAATATTTTTATGATTTCGCTTTGCTACATACTTTTGTGCAGGCTGTATCAAAGCGTTGGAAATGATATGGCGTCGCGGTGCGATCAATATAGACGCTGCTGTGCCATTGGTGCGTCTAAGCGGGCGTCGATATCCGCCATTTTGGGTTGTTCTGCCTCCCACAACTATAATTTCGGCGATAAACGTACTTTATGTAATACTTATGATAAATACATGAAACTGCTCTTATTAAAAATTCCTGCTTGACGCTACTTGATAGATTTACTGTTGACTGGTTTATTCAATTTTAGTTAGGGAAATTTTTCTGAAATTATCTTGGATGTTTATTTTGGCTACTTACCTGAATATATTTCTGTAATAAATTCTTTTCTGGTTGGTTTATGGTTTATAAAATAGTTTGTTTCTTATAACTGTATTTGAGCCGATTTCTAAAAGATTTTAAAATAGCAAAACCATACAATAAAATAAACACGTTTTTTGGGGGGCAAAGCTTTTACTTTGAGGACAAATCTATTTGTCAGCAAAACAACTTTTTGCTTAGGAATTTAAGATTATTTACGACGTCCTTTTGCGTCCTTGTACAATAAACACCGAAGCTTTTGATTGGAATACAATAAATTTCAATCACATTCCTATAAGAAAAAAACATGTAAATACACAGCTAATTTCCATTATAAACTTCTGAAAGAATCTCATTAGATAATACACTTTAAAAGCGTTAGACCAGAAATTACTTATTATGTTGAATACAATCCCATCCAGTACAATTATTGTGTTTTGTGTCCCTCCAACTGTAACCTGAACATCTTTTAGTATTTACAACAATAATCATTGTATATCAAAGAGTATGGCCAATCTAAAACTCAATAACCAATTCAAATTTATATATTTATATTTAATTCTGATTCAAATTGTATAACTGTGCTTGTAAATTTTGTAACAAAGCAACTGTACATGTTTTTTGTGCTCGCATCCCTCCTCGGGATTAAAATATTAAAAAGGGCATGATACCCTCATTAACAAGGGTCACTTTGTCCTGGTTGTTAATGACGATGATTTATGGGGCTATTATAAAAATATGTTTGTCCATTTGTCACCTATTGTCTTCAAGTAACTTTTTTGCGCAACAACTCAAATATTATTTGAATAATAAAGGGAGTTAAATGTCCGTTACTAAACAGAACCCTCTAGCCTGAAACCAAACGACTGTTTTACGTAATTTTATTTCATTATTCTTTGAATGTAAGTTGGATTTAATGCGGATATAATAACAGAGGGTACTAATTTGTAACATCCCATACTAGCTGGCCTAATTAGAAACATACAAAAGACGCGCGTGCGAAGCCCCGATGGAAACCAAGGAGCTGAATTGAACGGATCTCACCCATATGGTGGTGCATGTCGATTATACCGTGAACTCTTCACACGCAATCCACCATGCACTGAAACCGAAAAATTCAACGGAGTATCGTATTTATCAAAAGCTTCAGTCTGGTAGTAAAACAGTGTAGCTAAACAAACAATTGTTAAGATTAACCACCGATTATTTATACAAGACTACGGGAATAATGATGGGTAAGTCTAAACGCGCGGCTAATTTAAGGCGCCCAAACGCTATAAAATGTTTTACTGTTATTTATAAAGACACACGGTATGGCATGAGATACAATAAACATATGTTTATGATACACAATGAAAAGACTTTGAGCTAACCCGCTCTTTATTTTGGTGCCTGTCTGACGAGGAAGAGCGTGGGGTGTCCCACAAGGTTCCACATTTAAAACGTCATAAACACCCCAGATCCAATATACAAGTGACAAATTGTGCTAAGATATTAAACTCGCATCCCTCGTTGTCAAATTAATGATGCTACCAGGTGATGCCGTTCACTCATTCACAAAGGGTTGATAGTTGATGTCTGGGTCTCAGATTTTCGAGCAATTTTCCGGGACAAACGGCGTGGTGTCACGCGTGCTTACAATATTTTTTATTATTCGCACACGACATGACATCAGTAGTAATTAAACAAGACAAAACACCTATTATACAATTAGGGAAAACAATGCGTGGGATTTGGTGTTTATTAGGGGTGGTTTCTTTACGCAGGGTTTTGTGTTGTCCACCCACGTGTGCTAGTTAGCACGAGGTACGTCGTCTTTTTTGTCGTGTCAATTATTTTTTGTAAATGTGGACAAAAGAGGCGGTTTTTGGTTTTGTATGCGCGAGTCACGCAGGGATTTTATTCAGTTCAGTGGGAACTATTTTTTCAGAAATTTACTTAATTGTAGAGCTGAAAATACAATTTGGTAAATTTGGATTATACAAAGTTCTGTTTTTCTGTTGTTGTGGTGTAAAGAAAAGCAATTCTGCAGTAATTTTGAATTCTAAGCCGCAAATTTAGTCACAATTTTGACTTCAGAACTAAACTATCAATTTAAACGACTGAATTTTGTGATTTTTTTATTACCTATCATAATTTAAGATTCAACCAGGCATGATCTGTTTCTTTCTATAAAAATTGAAATTCTGAAGTTATTTTCTACTCTTTTGTGGTCTAACCTCAGAATTTACTCAAAATTATAGCTTCCCAACTCATTTCTCATTTCGATTGTTGAAATTTGACTTTTTTTGGAAAAATGCAACCAAATTAGTTTATAAATAAATAAAAAATTTGATTGTTACTGAAGAAACAGGCAAATCGCTAATTTTTAATACTGTATACTGTTTTTTGTTGCTTCTGTATAAAAAAAGAATGTTGAGGATATTTTCTATTTTTTGGTACTCTAGCCACGCAAGTTTTACCAAAATTTCAGATCGCCAACTAATGTCTTAGTTATTTTTTGTTTATATTCATAATTTCAGCTTGTCTTTAAAAAATTTGCTTTCTATTCAAATTTTCTTGTACTTTGGGTGCTTTTATGGCAAAATTTTGAACTACATAACACGAATTTATAAGCAAATTTGTCTTGTTTTTTTGCCTGTTGTAAAATTTAATATGATATTTAAAGAAATTTGGTGTGTTTCGGATTTATTTTGCAATTTAAAACCAAATTTAGTCCAAATTACATTTATAAGAAACTTCAATTTTTATGAACGAATATTTCCAAAAAATAGAAAAACTTTTAATCCCATTTTAAAACAACTTATTTATTTTATTTATTATACTATAAGCTACAATTTAATCCCCTGAAACTCTGCAGTGGTTTCTTCTTCAACAGTACAACTAATTGTAAAAAAATTTTAAGCAAACATTAGCAAAAGCTCCCATTATGCGTGTGGTATACTCAATGTTTATACTTCCAATAACCATAACCATAGAGCAGAAAATCACCCAAGAACGGATTACAAGGGATTATCTATTCTTCAGACACAGATGGTTAAATTTTAGTGGAACCCCCACGTTTACTGATATTCTTTTACCAACCCAACAATTATTACAATAAATAACCAAATACGAACAACATTCCAAAGCACTAACCCAGTTCCACTTCCTCGAAGAACAATTTGTCAGCTTCAGCTAAATGATGCAAATGTGTCATCCTCATCCCAAGTGATTACCGCTTTTTGTCTGTTGCATTGGAAATTGTCGGTCCATGACAAATTAACTTTCTAGTATTTGGAGCATCATTCAGATGACTCGTGCTGAGCCGCAAGCTATTATGTTACAGAAAACGTATCTTTTACAGCTGTTGGTGATGTTTACTTGCTAAATAGTTTAAAGATGTTGCATGGAGTTGATTTATATGGGCATGTTATAAGGGGATAGGTTAATGGTAAAGACAGAAGCGAAGTTAAGTGTGCTGGAAACTGATGGGATAATCCACCTATCAAAGTTCGTAAAGAAAAAATAAACTGTTGGAGTGAAGGAAAAATAGTTTGAAGTGGTGTTAAATCACACATGTATCGTGGTTTCCGCAAGCTACAGTGTTAGTTATTTATTTGTTTGTTGGTGATTTTTTTATTCGTTATCAAAACTATAGAATTTCAATTTTGTGGTTATACGCCGTACAATGTATCCTTTTTCAGTGGTTTTCCGTTTCCCTTGTAATTTCATGTTTATGATTAACGCGCGATATCAAATACCACTACACGAATAAAAATAACAAATTTATCCAATGAACCAGCTGGAGGTTACACAAAACACAAAAGCGCAACAATTATTCAATGAGCAAAGATGCTTTTGTCGGATTGTTTGTAATGAATAGATAAGTGCATCAATGAATATGTATATAAGATCAAGGGTAACCTGCACTTCGCCGGGGTGGTCTGCAAGTTCTACACGGGGTGTAACAGGCCAAAGCGGAACGTCACTATGAGTTGCTTCCAGCTCGTTGCATCCCAGAGCATTCGATACGCAATATTATACTTTTTCCATCAGGGTGTGTTCTCAATGTATCTGTTTTCAACAGTTTCGAGAGAGGAGTATCCATGACGGTTTGATGATGGATAATATAGTTTTACTTTTAGGGTTTTTTTTTTGATCAGGAAGTTGAAGTTTTTAACGGTTTTCAGTTTGTAGTGAAGACAAAATATGGATTCTTGCATTTAGATTATAAGTTGTTATAAGAAACTTTCTTCTAAATATAATATTATACTTCGTATAATAAGTCACAATAAAATGTCACAATTTCAAAAATAATTTCGGCTAAGGGTATGGAAGAAGATAAAAATCAGTAGGTATGAATGATTATTTGGAAATTTCACAAAGAATCTAGAAGGGTTTTAAGTTTCGAGTCCTCAAAGTTAAATAGGTAGCTTTGGAAATTAAGAAACATTTATTATAGAGCTCTTCTACCTTTAGGTTTAGGATCGGTCGAAAATCTAAGGGATACCTCTACAAAACCCCCCATTCGATTTTCCTTTTCTCTTCACAACTTTACACGTGATAATCTTCTGGATCCACGTCGGGGCACGCGGAACCCTCCCATCTAAATGCTTATGTCTTAGAACAATGTATCGACAAGATTTACAGCCGCTTTAAACTAAATTGGTCTGTTCTCGCTATACAACTGGCGACAAAAGCTGTGCCCTAGGACATAAATTAAAAGTGCTCTTAAAAGAGCGGACCCAAACTGTTCTTTGTTGAGTTTTCGTAACATCAAGCCCCATAAACCTCAAGGCTATTTTCGAATAGTTTAACTTGTATAATGTGAGATAATTACACAGGTAGAATAGAAATCCGGTAATTATTTCTGAAAAAAACCAAACTGGGAAACAGTTGTTTTAAGACCGAAATATGCCTAATTATTTCGTATATTATTCAGATGTTGTTTGTTTTGTTGACCACCCTCAGCTCGTAATAATGACATGCAGTTGCCCGCTTTCCAACAACTGTTCACTTGAATCTAAAAATTATCACCGGACAAGGTGATTGGTTCGGCTAATTGTTCAATAAATCTCTTAATAAATGAACGAATTATTCGGACAATAACAATAACGAATTGTGTAAATGCAAACACCTTTACGGTTAACTACCCGGGGAAATAAGCTTTTAGAAAGCTAAAATGCCATGCTTGTTAGCACCGTAACGTGAAACAACAATAGAGAGGCGACAGTTATTGTGCAAAATTAGTTTATATGGCTGATAATGCTGGAACCAACTGGTCAAATGGTGGACTTCCGGATCCACAATAGACCAGGGCGTGTTAAAGCGCACCAATTGTTGAACTAAAGAGAAGCTAATTGTTAGTTTGGATTTGGAACGTGAGGGACAAACGAAGAGGAATCTACTGGATAGTGGATTTTTTCGGAAATGGCATGGTAACCTTGCAAAGTGATTTTTGAGTTTATGACAAGAAAATCACTAAAATTGGACTAAGTTTCCAAAAATATTTAATAATATTTGAGACAGAAGAGGAAAATTTAGACAATTTTAAAGGTATATTTTTGAAGGGCCAAAAGGATTTTATAAAAGATTTGCTTAAAAGCCAAAATAAGTCTTTCCAAATTCAAAATTTAAGTAAAATTTGACCTATGTTTCCAAAACTATGATTATTTCAGACAGATAAGTACGAAAAAAATTACAACAATTTTAATAGCGTACTTTAAGGTTACAAAAAAATCAAAAAATAATCTAAGTAAAATTGATGAAAGTTTAGATATTTTTTACTTTTTACTCATTTGCAAAACACAAAATTTTAGTAAAATCTGTATAGTAATTTTAAAAGCGTAAACATTAAGACACCTTTTGAACTTAATATAATATAAGAATGTGACCTAATTAATGAGATATATTTTGACCTATTTTATACCTCCCCCTTATTTTGGTTAGCCTAATTTAATCTATTATTGTACAAATTACAATTTCTTATCTGTACATAAAATTCTTTACTTTGAAACCGAAAACTTGCATTTTAAGCTTCATTATTCTTCATAGATTTTATACTTTAACTTTATTTGTTTTACGCGTGTACTGTTTATCCATACTGGGCGTTCAATACCTCATTGAATACATCAGTGGTAAAATCCGATGATTCATCAGTAATATTAGTTAGGTAAACAAAAAAATTAATTGTCAAGTTTAGTAACAACAACAAACTATAAAATATATTATATTTGAAGCAATATAGCTAAAAAGGTGACCTAGAGACCGATCCAAGGTCGCGTCGATAAACCAATCTGAATATTAATTAATTACAATGCAGAGGGAATTCCTCATTATTATTTTTCCTTATAGTTTATTGTTGCTGTATAGAAAGTAGTTTATCTTTTGATGATTAAAAGCGAACTAATCGAAAATATTTACTTATTTATTAGCGGCGTGGATTTTGAAACAAAATATGGGGATTTACTTACGAGTATAAATCAAATCTACATAAACACGAAGCAATCGAATTAAAACTCGATTACATGAGTTTATTAAACCATCTGTTGTTTCCTTCTAAAAGGCTTTTGTTCTAAATGTGTTTGTCATGTTTCGTTACGCATCACCCGAGGTGACTTTCGCTTTATAACCCTTTCCTGCTCCCATTTTTTTAAAATTTTTTGTCGACGCAATGATTTTGTAAGATTTCTTTTGTCACCGAGCACCCTGTATTTTATCCTTGCCTGGCCGTTGGCTATTTCCCCTTTTTGGGGGTTGAACCAAGTTGTGCATACGGCCTATTTACAGCATTATTATGCAAAATTTTCTATTAAGCAACAGTCTGGAAGGCGTGAACTCGACTATAAATCACAGTCCGTTGTTGCATTTTGACCAATAGGAACAAAAAACTGGTATTGAAGCACGTTTAATATGAAACGAAATTCTTTATATTTAGACAATTGTGATTAGGTGGAACAGTGTTTGAGAATTGGTTTGTAATACGAATAGAAAGCAATCTGATTGATTCATTCAACAACATGGAAATTACCTAGCTTCTAGTCTAGGTTACTTTATTGATAAACTACGTGATTTCCGTCTAAGAACCAGCAAAAAACTCGTTTCATTGAATAACAATCTGAGTACTTTACGCGCGGATGTAGAAAAGAAACGATGCGCATACTTGCAACACCCACAAAATTATGTCCTTACGTAAAAAATGCCAGGTTGGCCAGGTTGCCCTTGTGTTGTTTCCTAGAAGTGGAACAACTTGATTTGTTGCAAAACATTTCTCATGGATTGACAACAAGGCGAGGAAAAAATAAGTCAACTTTGTGTATATTCGACAGGCAAGCATTTTTATTATAATAGAATTTTGGGGAATGTAGCGGCTTGACTTTAGAAGTCCCGTCTTTGTTACCTACTAATTCTAAATAATACGTCAAAGTGGAACAGGTAGACGAAGGTAAAAAGTCAAAAGTTTGATGATTTGGTGTATCTATGTGTCACTGAACAATGTTTGGGAGGTGAATGCTCCATCATATTGAGTTGTAAAATCTCTGATTTCATTTTATAATAAAATTTGAAAAGCTTAAAGAAATACCTACAGAAGGATGAAAACCGGAAACTTTCAGAAAAATTGCCGAAAAGTTCAGTTAGACATGGTGCACAAAATGATTATTTAGGCAACAAGTGCGTAAAGTAAGAGTTTTGTGCACGCGTGTATTTTTTTAACATGAATTTGTAGGAAAAAAACGGAATATTTCATTTCAATTTTGGTAAAACTAACAGTGGTTTTTCTTTTTTTTATCCTTCATTTTCACATCTTAAATAGTCATGTGATAAAATTTTGGTTCCAAATCAAATATTTTTACAGATTTTGAAGCATATCTGAAACCTTAAATAATCCCGTGACAAAAATGTTGGCTGTAACTTAAACTAATTAAAATAAATCGTGTCCCATGTGGCCCTCCCCTTTATTCCAAAAAATTACCTTCCAACACATTTTTTCCTTTCTCCAAAATCATCACATCATATATTCCGATAATAATTCAATTATGCTTGATTCGCGCCACCCTCTCGGCATGTGGGTCCATTTGACCAGCATGGGGACATCAAGAACAAAAACAATATGCGAATGGGCATACACAAAACCAGCATGAGGCATTTTTTCAACTTGACTTGGCCTGTTAGAACCCTTTTTTGCCATTGTAACATTTTTATAACAGCATATAGAAAAAGGCGTGCGAAAATTATGACATTATTAATAAATTTTTTTCCTCAACTGTGTTCTATATTCTGCGAACATCTGGTTTGGTAAGGGTTGTAAGCGCCCCGCGGGTGGCATTAACACCTCAATGTGCACTCGTCAGGCTTCCCTGTGTTTGTTGTTATTATTATTCGATCTGTCAAACTCAATAAAGTTAATGATTTCTGTAATTGATTTAGACCCTCTTTAAAATTTGTTTGTTTTTCCTTGGTTTCAGGTGCACATTAAATCGGCGTTTATCATGAATGGCGTCTGCGTACGATGGAGAGGCTGGATAGACCGCGATCGTCTCGACGGCGTCGGTTGTCTGGAGTACAACGAAGAACGGGCAGTAGCGGAGGATAACATCCTTCGAGAGCAAATCGACCGGTACAATCAGCGTTTGAGGGAGTTTGAGGACAAACGCGGCTATAGACCGGACAGGCCTGACCAAGACCTAGAGGTACGTGTTGGCGGAAATATGAATATGCCTGTGATGCCTGTCCCAAGGCAGTATATGAAAACATATTGACAGAGTGATGATGTGAAAAACATTTAGAGAGAATTTCAGTTGAATAGTTCGTTGTAATATATTTTATATAAACTAGAATTACATAATTTTAGGTGTATGGAATGTAATTTGCCAATCTCGAGGGACAATTTATTGTTATCGGTAGTATATTGACGGATATACTTATGGTTATAATACCTTACTGAAAGTCTTGAAGTACCTAGCTGCAATATTATAATCTATATAGACATTTAATAAATACTTTTAAGGAACTTTATTTTGTTTGATTTTTATTTCCTTTTTTTTGTAGGTATAGTAAATCCAAAAGAGTTTTGGATTTATTATTGGTTTAAAACGAAAATTAGAATCTTTAAAAAATATTTTTATTTTGTTCAAGTTACGATTTCTATTATTATCTGTCATAATTTCATAATGGGTAAAAAATAAAAATAGTCCTTTTTCAAATTTGGCTTATAAAGTTTTTCTAAAAAATCAAATTTGACTTCACTCACCCAAAAAACTAAACAATAGAGTGAGAAATTTTCGATTTTTTCATAAGCTTGAGTTTCAAGTTTTCCTTATAGGTACTAAAAAAAGAAATGTTATCTAATGTTTCTATTTTTTTTTCAGAAATCAAATTCTATTGCACTTAATTCAAAAATTAGCATCAATGAAAGTTGATTTTTTTCATAATTTAGTGCAACTTTATCAAATGAAAATTGCTATTTTGACTTTACTCACTCAAAAACTACATAAATGGCATCTAACCCAAAGTTCACTTATTTTTTCATAAGTATCAATATCTTTTTCACAAAATTCACAAATTACACCAGCACTGATTTTTGAATTTAGTACAAAAACTTAAATATTCAAATTACTGTGGATACATTTCTAGATTGATGTTTAATATTTTTTTATAGGGATTCCGAATTATAATTTAATTTTGATGCAGCTTATTTTTTTATTGTAAAGCTATTACAAACAAATTTAAATTTTCATGACAAAAAATTTAATAATATATTCCGTCAAATTTCAGTTTAAATTAGAATTATCTACATACGCACGTATTTTTTTATATCCTAAAAATTCCACCGGCTGGGTTTTATCTCTACTTCCACGAATAAAAAAAAGTGTGAGGTAAACTTGGAAGTTTCAATAAACTAGAATCAAATCATAATTTTACAATATTAATAATAAATTATAAATGTGAAATTTAAAAACCACTGCTGCCTTTTAAAAATTATACTCATTCACGTTGATTTTCCCCAACTAAACCTTACATAATTCGACGAATTCCCTACTCTTTATATTGTTTGCATACAACTGCATTAATATGCTGTATATTTTTAATTTATTGCTTAGAATAATGACTCATGTTGGTTTTTTCGGTCTAACAAACGTGCACATAACATTATTACCTTGAGTAAATTTCACCGAACACGTTATTAATATTATTTACCGTTCAAATTCAATGTCACTTTTTCGAAATTCTCCACGTTATCCACTAAACGCGCTAGCCCGTTTAAAACCCGAATTAACCGGGCTTAGTTTCATGTTCATCCCCTCAAGGCATCAGTTTAATTCAAACAAAATCTGTTTATTCATCATGCCGTCTCCCACGCAGATTTTTCAACGATATCCTCCGGGCAGCGTTGACAATTTTATAGTTAATCCGATTTGTCCTGACGACGATTATCCACCTGATCACATTGCACAATAAAAATATTCGTAGACACACAAGTTGCGCCTGATGGTATAAATTAGAAAAACAGAAAAGTTCGAGTTGGTGAAATGGAATGTTTAATATTGGGGCACTTGCTTCAAAGCGGGCTTTGTACATCGTAGAGGGCTGTTCTGTTCAATTGTTTGTTGTTCATTAAAACGGATCAAGTTGGCTTGGACAAGGATCATGATGCAGTGCAAAATGGGGGAGTGTTAAGGATGGGATTTATTAAAAAATGCTCGGAGAACGTGATGATGAATAATTAGTCTGGAATGCAGAAGTGTTTAGGGATGTTTTTAATACAAAGCGATTTAATTAGTTTAGGAACATGATTTTTCAATGTTTTAAATAGCTAACCTAACATAACCCTGGTTTGAAGGGAAATAAATTGAACCAGCTGTCATATTTTAGGTCGAAGATTTACAAAATAAATCTGTAGATCCCAGGTCAAGTTTTTCTACCTTATGTCTTAACCCTCATAAAATTTCATCATTTTTTACCCAAATAATTCAAGGATACAAAAACTACAACTGTGATTTATTCGCATTTCCAAACAAATTAACACATCACTGCTCACGGAAATCATAAATTCCCCTTAAATGTCTAAATATTATATGAAATCTAGCATGGCCTCTTAATGTGAATGGGCGATTTCAATCAGGGCTGGACCCTTAATAAATCATCTGTCGAAGTTCTCTAGTATTATGTTATTACTGTTATTTGCAACGATTCAGCATCCTGTTTAGTCAAACAATTGGACAATGGCCCTTTGCACCGGTCAGATTATTCACAATGGCCCAATATATCTGGATATCTATAACAGAAGTTAAGTAGTTTGTATAAAAAAACATGAAAGGGCATACGAGGGTGTGGTGCGGGGTAAGTGCGTCCAGGATGTTTGAGAAATCTGACAGGAGTTTTGGTGGAAACGAGGTGAAGGACGAAGCTTATGGATTTGTAAAAAATGCTAAAAACTATTAGAAAAATTGTCACAAAATGTTACAGAATATTGAGTACCCTTACCCCAGATTTCTAATACCAGTTGAAATTTTTTTCTATAATCTAATCTTTTGGAGTCTTATAAAAAATCTATATTTCGTTTTCTGGTCGAAGTTTTATGGATTTGTAACTCTAATAAAAAATGTAAATAAAATCTTTAGCAAATTATTGAGTGCACTTGCCCCAGTTTTCTAATAGTAGCTAATCGAAATTTTGTTCTGTAGCATAATATGTTTCGTTTTCGGATCCAATTTTTGGACCACAACCCAAATCTTATAATCTGCTCTTCCACCACCAATTTTCCAACATATTCAATGTTTATTTTAACATCACCCGAAGAGCAAACTCCAAACAACCAGAGTACCTGATGCAAAAGCATACAAAACAACATTAACGTCAGTTAGGAATTCAAAAGTATTATTACTAAGCTTATTATTCCTCGATCCAGGTCAGACATATGCTTCTTCAATGTAGAAAATATTGTAACAAAAACGTGGCCAAACTTGAATCGCCACAGGGTGCATCATAAACACAAATATAGGGCCCCTTTTTTTGATTTTTCACTTCGGCACCTTTTCAAATGTCAATATGTAGTCCTGCTGAGAATGATATTGTTGAAGTTGTTGAATGAGTGAGTGGTGATGGGGGGAGAAGCGACGAGGAGACGACCCCCCGGCCGTGGCCCCCCTCCGGGTGTCTAATAAGGGCGTACAATTCAATATGACGGCAATACTTTTTAGAGCATTTAATTCAGGATCAAGCCAAAGCGCGCTTTTTGTATTTTTTGATGAGATTGCTTTGCATTGTGTGTTGGAGAATTGTAATTTTTTTCGTCGTCGCCGATGCAAAGAAATGATTGTAAACTGATTGAAGGCTAATACTTAGTGTGAATTGGAAAAAATCTTGTCGACTAGTGGGGGGATATTAAAAGCCTATAAATTTGATTCCTACAACTTCAGTCAAATCGTTTTTATTTAGGTATGCTAATTTACAATTGGAAAATGTTGTTTCTTCGGCACGTCGCTTCTTGCTCACTTCCGTCAAAAGTAAATATATTCCCACGGATAAAATCATAGTTCATGACTATGTATAAAAGCCTGAAAAACGTTTTACTTTAACAATGCACGGCGTTTTAGAGAACCGCCGACTTAAGTGGAATTTAAATCTCTTAATAGCACCTTGCAAACTTTTGCGTATACAGATAAGTTTCAAATTGTTGCACATGCACAGGTGCATAAGAAATCGATGTGTTCGATCTAAACGGCAGCGTACCTGAGAGGAAATTATTTCTACGCATATACGGTAGTTTCGCATTCAATTTTTGTCTTTGATTTTTATGGTAAATTAGGCTCGTTAACTGTTGATTTTATGAACCATTACCTAGAGTTTTTCTAACTATTTCATTAAGAAATTTAAATACTGAAGCTTTTATAAGAGTGCCGCTAGACTTTTTGCCCACACAACGTCAACCATAGTGGACATTTCCGGGTAGTGGAAAAAGTACCATATGTGCAAATTTAGAAAAATATAGTAAACATTTTTTTACATCGAACGGATCAGAAAATCATAAGATGTAGGTAGTACTCATAATGTCTTAGATAAATATTAATTTAAGAAAATTATAGAACTTTTAGATAAAAGTTAATATTTGTAGAAAAAATCTAGTCTAAATTCATATTTCTTCATATGCTCTGAAGAAGCTTATGTAGATGAGCGCAACTTTTAGTAGGATGAATTAGTTTGTTTCATTTAAAATGCTCTAATATTCCGGCTATTTTTACTTAATAAAGACATAATTTTAATTTTAAAGTAAAAATCCCTTCAAATATCATTCATCGACTCTTTATTATAGAGACCATTTCTGTTTCGCTATAATATTGTTGTGTTATAAAAGCACAGTATAGATTACAAATCAAGTGTATCATTATCCTTACTACCCAAAATTTCAAAGAACCGAAGTCGTGAGCACTTAACATATAAAAGCACCAGGTAGAAGGCAGTCAGAAACATTTCCGGGCCGTAATTTTCATATTACACGGTTCATATACACCGAAAAAGTGTCTAAAAGATCGCCCGGCATCACGATTTTACAGACGGATTAAATTTCGAAAATTTTATCACATGATCTTGTCACTGTATCTAACTTAATCCTATTGGTACATAAAAACTTGCGCCTAGTCGGTGTTTATTTGTATAGTTTTTTACTCATCCTCAGATCCTTTTTTCGTAAAATAATAAAAAAGGGACATTCTCTAGAGTTCGACAATTTTAATAGGGGGGTTTATTTGTGGATATAAACAGCAACTGCACCAGCAGCAGCATCCATGGCGCTTGTATGCTTTTTTACAACCGTCGGCTTGTTTGAGGGATTATATTATCTGGATCACATTGACGTTTCGAAAATAAACAAATAAAGAACCGAACTGCTGTTGTAAACGCGCTTTTTTCTACGGAAACTTAGTCTTCGTTTACAATATTGTTTGATAACTAAAACTGCAATTAAGTAATAAACTAAAATGTTGAAAGAAATACACTATAATAGACAATAGAAAAAAAGTTCTTTGAAAGTTTTATTTCAGGGATGAAGGTTTATTGCTTTAGTTCGTGTAGATATATTTTGATTTCAATTAAACTGTTTTATTGGATCAAACCCCTGCATGGAATGCTATTATCAACCCCTTGGACATTTTGAGCTAAAACACCGAAGGGTAGATGTACAACCCTTGCAAGTGCAACTGATTGAAATATTGCTGTTACTGCTGCTGAGATATTATCCAGAAGATAAATTATTGTTTTGTTAAATTTACTGATACTGTTTTGAGCTAGGCGAGTGTAGATTAGATTTTGGGCAGGGGGTCATCTGGAAGTAGGATATTAGCTCGGGAAAAGTGGGATGTGATTGATGATGTTTTTATTAACTTGGAGATGAGGAAATGAAGAAAACTGTACACAAGCATGATTTCTTTAAAATACAATGTAGATGTTACAGGGCAATTTATAAAATGCCTAGTCAATATTGTATAACATTTTGTTTAATTTCTACAAATTGTCTCAAATAACTGTCCGTTTATGTAGTATTTTCTCCAGTTATACAATGCCAATTCATTCTATAGGCATTATATACAGCATGATTCCTAAGTTGATGCTTTTCTTCTAACAGTGGATAGAATTCGCTAAAATACACATTTTTTAAATATTTTTACAATTGAACCAAAAATAAAGGAGATCCAAATAAAAATCTGTAATAAAATTAGAAAATGTGCCTTTTTAATTCTATATCAGAGAATTTTCTGACATTGTGTTTATTTTAGGATAAATAGTCAATTTATGAAAATATATAAAATAAGTAAGCACTGAATTCTATATAATTATTGCCTGTAATAATACAAAATTTACCATTTCATATTTTTTTCGATCTTTGAACCAGAGTGGAACGGATACAGTAGGGAATAGAGAATGCTTCAGTGGGCAGGCATAAAGAAATATGCACTCTTGTTTATACAATTTATCTCATCTGACCGTTCGAAACGTGAAAAAATTGTCAAGATGCCTCGTAAAAAATCCTCAGATTATCAAAAACATCCCATTTACCCGATTATTTACAACTTTGCTCCTGCATTCACGCCTCCATTTCCACTATTCTAAAGCACTAATTACTCTTGAACACGATCTGTCCCAGTACAATGTTTTATTCAGTACTTTGGCGCAAGGAATTCAAACACAAAGAGCCTAAAGGGATCCGAGGGGGTGTAAAAGTGATTGGCCGTCGGAAGCGGACGGTAGCGTCTAATATAGCAAAAGGTCGCCCTTTAATTTGTGAGGGTCGCGCCCTCTCTGAAAATGCCACCCTCGATGCTCGTTATAGAAACAACGCGTTGTATGTTCCAGCATACAAAAAACTGTCAGAGCGCACACTGTTCCACTCATTTAGCATTGTTATATGTCGATGACATTCTTTTGCCATCATGATGCCGGAGAAAATTCGTTTGGATAATGAGCTACTAGTCGTAGTCGTACTATATTGACTATTGATATTGATTGATCGGTAATTGACGTGTATTGAAACAAAGCTTTTTGTTCCAGTTGCGGATGTCCAATAACATTCATGGACACCATGGTCACCACGCTGCAGTCACATCGCGTTGTCATGGACCTCCCAGGTGAGGCAAGCAAAATTTTTTCTTAGACTCTCACGATAAATCCCAACGCTCCTTAAGAAACCATATTTCATAAAAATTAATTATCCCCGAAATAAAATGTATGGTGAAAAGGGGTGACAGTGACAACATTTACAAGCTTTGTTCTGTAGGTCATTTGAAACAAATGTGTTGGAGCTTTTGTACAGACAAAACGAAGGGGTACCAAAATAATTTGCATAGCTTTCGATGCGCTTTTTACATCGAACAAAAACCGTAGCCAGTTTGTAACATATATTAACTTGTAAACAGATGTCAGAATTATTTAATTCTCATCTTGTATCTCCCTTGCTTTTATTGAAAAAACATTGTCAAATCTTCCGGATAAGCTCCGTAATAATATAGGGTGACAAGTGCAAATAATCACCAAATTTGAGTTTGATCTGTTTGTAAATATTGACCAAACTAAATCCTGGAACCAAACAGTTGTTCTACGAACTTACTTCTTCAATTATCTTCCAAATAAAATATCCGACTGCCATTCAGCCACTGTGACATAATATTTTAAGGGGAGGCCCCATTTAGACCCTGTCAACAAAAGTTCCAGGTAAAATCACCAAATTTCCTTTGTAATTCACTCCCTGCCGTCGCTACTGTACACGTCTCGTAAGTACTGACACTTTGACAATGTTGAAAGCAGTTTTTTAAAGACCCTTCCAGTCGCCCAGACTAATTTTGTTGAAATAAATTACAAGCTATAAAACACTGTTACGTTTGGACGTGCATAAGTGAAATTGATATGTTTAAAGTTGTCTAAATTTTTCAATAGGCTCTATGTTACATCAGATATCATCGGCCGACAAAAGCAAATTTACTGTTACAGAAATGGGCTGTAAAAATACAAACAGATATTGACACTTGAAGACGTTTTTTCTACATGGGATTTTATTGTGATTTTGTTTGATTGTGAGTTAAATGTGTATAATGGCAATTTTTTTCAGGGGCGAACGTCGGATGACATAAGAAGATTTTGGCTTCACTCTTGTAAATACGAAAGTTTTGTCCAGTTTGATTGTAACCAAAAAAATTTATGTGATATATTTATTTTAGTTCAACTTATATTTAGTGGTCGATGTTGCATGAGCATGAACGAAAGTTTATTATAAAGGAATTTGTTTGAGTTTTGTATAAATTTTTCCCATAATAAAACACGAAAAACTTAACATATCTTAATGAAAATCCGTTCCAGTTAATTACTAGATTATCTACGCTGTATTACTGACAAATGTAACCAACCCTTTAGGAAATAAAATAACTTTGTGTCTCAGTGGAATACAATAACATTATTTCACCCTTTTCCCTAAATCTGTGAAATTATCGACATGTGTCGCTGTGTTATGCTATAAATTACGACTTCACAGATAAAATTGCAGCTATATCTAAAACACGTGCAAAAGCCCATGAAATTTTTTCTATAACAAATCTAGGGGAAATTGCTAAAATAAAAGTTCGGAACACTCTGTAGTTTTCTCAAAGCAAAACTGTTTGGCAGCTCCAAGGGACCAAAGGGGCGATTTTTGATATGCGTCCACTGGTAGCCAATTAACCTGGGATTAGTGCGATTAAAGCACGTGTCACGCACTGGGTGGTCACGTGACAAGATAATACGCTTCACCTACTACTATGAATACATAATTAAATTGATCTTAACTGACAGATCAATCGGCGATGCTGTTCTAATGGAAAAACCAGTCGTTGAGTCGGTTATGTTATAGATTTGTTTATTATATAAGTACTACTACTATAGTTTGAGGAACCATGTGCTAAACACAATTTGTTCCAAAAATATCATTTACCTGCCTGAAAAATCCTCTTAAAGAATACTAATGTTCTTTTCGGCGTTTGTTCGGCCTCACCCCCATCATCACCATTCGAAGATTGTTTTACTTCCAGTGCACGATTTCCTTTTAGTTGCCTGTAAAGTTTTGACAGTGTTCTCTTGGGACAAATGTCAGGAATAAATCACAACAACACTAATGGTTCTCACCATCATGAAAACGGGATGTTGATAATTCATTAACTTTGCATTTTATCTCCTTCCTATTTCGATAAACGACTATTTCAAGTAGGTAATAACACGAGTGGTTTTTTTGGGAACAAGGATGTGTGGGTTTACAAAAAAATATAAACCGAGATTAGAGATTATTATAGGGCTTTTACTAAATATATCTAGTGTCGGATACCAATATAAATAAAAAAAATTGCTGATTTTTATCACAGGATTATAAGCGTCAAATTTTCCAAGGAATTAAGCTTGTGTTGTGCAACACAAAAAATCTCATATTGTCCTTTGACACCTTTTTTTCAAAGATTATCTGTAAAAATTCGAACGCCCCCCCAAAAAATCCAGCGGCAAATAAGAACTAACGTAGAACAGTTCTCATAATGTTACGGTTGAACATTTCAAAATTGAATTCAACACACTTCGGTACTCTTTATTCTGCCCGAATGATTTTAAAATGCCAGCCGTTTAGCTAAAAAGGCAGGCAACCCTTTTCTTGCTTTTGTACAAGTTCAATGTTTTGGAAAAAATCACACCAACTTAATTATGTTGTAACAAACATAATAAAATAACAGAGAGAACCACCCAGGGACAGAAATTGGTGGAAATGGATTTCGGTTGTAATAGGGGTGATGCCGATAGGATCTTTGTAAAATATATTAAAACTGTCTTAATACAAAGCAAGTTACAAATATTATAGTTCAATATTTTCTAAGATATTAATTATTTCAAAATTTTTTATATAGATATAAATACGTCAAAAATTTTTCATACTTTTATTGCAAAAAGCTCTCCAAAAATATAACAGACGATCACGTGATTATATTTTTTACATACACAATTACTAATCCGCAAAAATTAAATTTGCCAATCTTTAAAAAATATTCAAGTGACCCTCTACAAATTTCTTTGAGCTTTTTTCACAATATTAATTTTACAAAATAGACTAGGTTTGCAACTTTCAGGTAAATTACTGATGCACTTAATGGTCTCTTAAATTTGAAACCTCAATTTCAAAATTGAATAATGTGTTAATTTAATACTTCCATGCGGTTTAACTCTGCAACAATGTCACAGTAAAAAAAAATTCAAGGAAAAACTTTACACCACACAAACTCTTTGCTTATCCCATATGAAGTTATGAAGATGAGATGTTTGTGGTATAGCCATCAGTAAATTAACTCGAGGACTGACTGACATTCTTTATATTTGCGGTTGAGCAGTAATTTGAAATAAAAGGCTCATGCCCGAGTTTGTTGTGTTCTGTAGAAAGTTCACTTCACCTCACTTGTACTACTAAAGGCACAGAAAAAAACCATCAAGTTAATAATGTACTAGGGCGTAAAACAATAAGCTTTTGCCACGACTGATTTGTTTTAAACAATGGATGCCCGTTCAAGCGGTAATTGTTTATCAAACCAACCAGCTTTTTCTACATGGCATTACATTACGGTCTTCTTGTTTATTAATTTTTAATACTTTCTTTGCGCAATTTTAAACGACAGGCAAAAACTTTGTCAATTGAGAGTTTCAACAGCGAGCCTTGAGAAAACACTTACTCGGCCTGTAAACAATGCGAACATGGGTTCGGATTCGGTTATTTGCATATTATATCAGTTGCCCTTTTGTACATTGGCTTATTTAAATCCGGCTAACGGATTACGAATTAAACTGATATGCTCGATTTAAATTCATACCATACACCTGCTTTGGTGCATACTGATTTGCAGTTGATTTATTTTGGCAATGACTCGGCGAATAAAACCATAACTAAAGTGATTGTGGTGTGGTATGCAAAAAAAGATGCTTAAATATTCTAGGGACAAATTTTGGTGAATTCTGTTTTGGTCCATTGTATTTACAATTTGGTTTTCAGGGGGCATTCAATAATACAGGACATTAAATGTATTATACTCCCACATAGCACTGACAACCCTAATTAACGATAAACGGAATCAATACGTCAATAGAAAATTACAGGTAGTTTATAGATGAAATTACTGCTTTGTAGTTTGGCGAGGGGGAGTTATTGGTAAGTATGGGACTTGGAAAGTTGGAGTAAATTTGTTTTTATTGTCCTGTGCTGTATAAGTAATCAATACTCGTAAAATAACAAAAAAATCTAATATTAATTTTATCAAAACGTTATTTAGGACTTTTTATGCTCTACGTTGCAGATAGGAAAAAAAAAGTATGTTAATGATAATTTTTGCTACTTTTGAAATGATGACAAGATGATGTTTGAAATTTCAAAGTAGGGGATGGAGGCTGAATCCCAGTTGATAATTAAATCAGTGCGTTTTTGTTTAAATCAAATTTATGTGAAATGAATAGTAATTTTGAAATAAAAAAAATTTCAAAGAATACTTTCGTATGTGGCCCATTATTTTATTTTTGTGAACTATACAGGGTGTCCCAGTTTATATCGTCAGGATTTCACCAGTCGATAGTCTAGCGAAAATTAAAGGTGGTTTGTCTAATAAACTATGGTCGAATGTTGCTTCCTTTTCGATGTACAGGGCATTAAAGAAAATAAATAATTTTAAATAATTTGCTATAAATCAATAACAAAAAAAGTTAGCCTTCTGAAATTTTGCATAGTTCTTTTTTTTGTATTCTCTTATTAATAGTGGTTGCAATTATTTTATTTAGAACACAGAGGCGTGCGTACGGGTTTTTTCAAAAACATTTTATTGAATAAAACGTACGCCACTGTTTTTGTATTGCAGCACCAATATGCAGAGAGTGTATTCCATTCAATTTAGAAATTTTTTTGTATTTTATAATTTTTTGATAACGTAACTCAAAATAACTTAATAGTACAGTAAATAAGGGAGACTATTAGATTTCCGAAAAAAGCATCAGTACAAAGTTGTAGAGAAAAATATTTCCTACAACTTTTCTTTTAATATTTTTTTGATATTGTCAATATTTAAAAAGTTATTCAACAAATAAGTTGCAAATTTTTTGGGAAATTTTTCTCTAGTTAGGTACTAACTTACTACTACTACTTACTACTCTTTCCCCAAAATTTTCAACTTATTTGTTGAATAACTTTTTAAATATCGAGAATATCAAATAAAGTTTAAAATATAAGTTGTAGAAAATATTTTTCTTTACAACTTTGTACTGACTCTTTTTTTCGAAATATTAATAGGAAAAAAGATTATTCAATAAACAAAAAAATCCAACCCTTAATTGAGGGTTGGTAAAGGAAGGGCGGGGTCTACGAATATAAAAACTCAGTTTTAAACTTTCAGGGTGACCCTCTACAAGATTCTACAAAAATTGGCTGTAGGGTAAAAAAAGTCTATTTGAAGCCTTTTTCTCTCCCTTATTTACTGTACTATTACGTTATTTTGAGATAAGTTATCAAAAAATTACTAGATACGAAAAAGTTTCTAAATTGAATGGAAAATACTCTCTGCATATTAGTGCTGCAAAAAAACCAGTGGCGTACGTTTTATTCAATAAAATATTTTTGAAGAAACCCGTACGCACGCCTCTGTGTTCTAAATAAAATAATTGCAACCACTATTAATAAGAGAATACAAAAAAAAATCTATGCAAAATTTCAGAAGGTTAACTTTTTTTGTTATTGATTTATAGCAAATTATTTAAAATAATTTATTTTCTTTAATGCCCTGTAGATCAAAAAGGAAGCAACATTCGACCATAGTTTATTAGACAAACCACCTTTAATTTTTGCCAAACTATCGACTGGTGAAATCCTGACGATATAAACTGGGACACCCTGTATATTTTTTGATTTTTTATTCAACATATTACGAATTTTTATTGGTGTTTCTTTGTATTTATTATCATTTACCATAATATGATTTAAATACAAAACCAACTACAGAAATAATTTTAATATTTCAAAATTGTGACCTCTATAAAACAATCTAGATTCATTATGCATGTTTTTATAAACATAAAATTTTATTTTACTACCAAGTAATATTTTATCCAAGAGCTGATGATGCAGAGGGAACATGGGAAATTCCTAAATCGTAGAAAATTACGCAAATTAAAACGAATTCCAATAAAAAACACATATTTAATTATATTTGATAACAGAATAAATTATGATTAAAAACAAATAAAAATCATGATAATTACAAGTTTTTGATGAATACTGAAAACAGTTTTTATCTTTTTTAAGCAATGCAGAAGTTCACAAGAGCAAAAAGGAGAAAAAACTTACAACCTATGACATTTTATATTTTCGTTAGAGAACAGGTGAAATATATTTTTATAGTCTAAAAGGTTCAGTACTTCATAATGTTTTTTTTTCAAAATTCTTTAAACAGAGTGGTCCATTTCAAATACATTTCAGTTAAAACCTACTTAGGAACTTCTAGAATAACCTACAGACTTCTGTTGTGTAAAAACTGATACTGAAACCAGCTACCCCTCACCCAAAACTTTCTTAGTTTTGTTTTTTATCTCCACCATCAAACTGATGGGCGTCGCGCTCTGATTCATAAAAAAGCGTTATCAGTGCAGTTTTTTTATATTGTACTCCACACGTGGTAGCAGGGCGTTTAAACGTTGCCTGTCGCTTAACATGACAAAACTGCAGAACTTCCGAGGGTAGCAAACTCATTACAACACGTGATAATCCTTTGATAATCGAGTACGCGTTACCAATCGATCATTTTTATTTTGAGTAAAATTGATGATTCTCTGTACTAAATCAAACTACACCACTTTTCACCAGGCATCATAGTTTTTTAATAATAAACGGATTATTTGTGCTTGTAGGGGTCATTTAGCTAACTGACGTCACGTTTTCGAAAAAAATGGCAAACTTTAGACTGTTTTACCCTCGATCATCAGCACAATCCTGGTTTATGTTTCTTGTATAATAACCAGATAATGGCCCTTCGGAGAAAACATCCGGCATTAGCGCAGTTCTAATCCATTTATAAAAGGCGTCACATATCAAATAAGTCTGTGCTGTGAAGCTGACAAGAAATTTCAGCTGTTCAGCTCAAGAGTAATCCTTAAATTATATGTCAACGAATGTGATGTGTCTATTATTTCTCTCATTGCCCATTATTTAAATTGTTATGATTGAGGGGTGCACATCATGGTATTCATCGTTATTTACATCCAACACACAAACAAGTTACACAAACCAATTTCCTCAATATTTCGATTTATTTTTTCTGCCTGTACGAGACCAATTTGAAAATCAATAACACACCGATCTGATCGTCGGGTTAATTGAAATCCATCCAGGCCAGACGAAGGTGGGGTACGGTTCACTATTGTACAGGTTTTAGTTTCCCGTAATTACATGTTACAAGTCCACTATGTTTACTCCCTAATAATGATCGCAGGCAGCTGAGCGTGAAACAATGTATACTCGCACTGGTCTCTTCATGTCAAGTCACCCATGATCAGTGACGCGGGGCGTAATGTAATCCTGCAATGTGCAGCAGGACCACACACACCTGATCCTCCAGGATCAAATGACTCACCTTTCGCGGCGGCGGGTTGAATTAAAATACAAATTGTGATCAATCAATTTGGAAACAGTAAAGCATAGGAAATAAATTGTCACATTAAAGCGTATAACCCCTGGGCTGAAATTATGTAAAATAGTTTTAAATTATGCAAATCGTACGCGGTATCGCCTCGTAATTAACATGTCACGCCTTTTTTTCTATTATGTTGCATTAGAAACAAGTGTATTTTATATTTTGCATATTATCGCGTCCATCCCCCTATTACATTTGAAATTTATCCATATACAAAAGTGTTTAAGCTCCTGCTGCATTGGAAAGTGTTGCAGGATCACGTGTAATATCTTTCAGTCACACTTTAACACTTGTGAACGTGATTAACTGCCTGAACAGATGGTTCGAATTTGTGATTTAATTAAAATGTTCGAGGATGGTATCAGAAATTTTATACAAAATAAGTTAGGCACCTATTTAGATCAATTGAAAAATGATCTAAAATTCAATACCGCGCACATTTTTCCATATGCATAATTCTCGCGCTTAATACTGGAGTAGATGAAAGATATAAAATAATACCGTGAAATATGTGACAAGGCCAAGATTAGACGTTTTGTTGATATAACGGGGGTTGAATTATACCCTTTCGTAATCGCAAGGGTTGTGCCCATAATTGCTATAAGTAGAACGACAAACATTTTACCTTTTATGTTAGTCGTCAGCTAGAAATTCAAATAAAGACATTTAGATCTCTGTAGCTTATAAATAACTATTATAAGCCAGGTCGTGGTTTGAAATTATTTGGGATTCAGTGAATGTGAATGGGAGTTCGTAAGAGCTGCATAAAAACCACGAGAATTCCAAATATTTATTTAAATTTTTTACTGCTTCATTTTTTTTTATTTTCTATTACATAAAGAGGGTTTACCAAAGCCGACAATTATAGTAGATAAATAAAATGAAATTCATTAAAATTTATGGTAATCCACTCATCATAGTGATTATATGCAAAAACAATTTTGGTGGAATTGTGATTGTAAAAATAACTAATAACCAAAATTTAAAATATTAATCAACATTTATAGCAGTAATTTTATGTAATGGATATTTTATTGGTTAATTTTTTCAGAAAGTCATTATATTTATTGTTATAGCTGCTATTTTAATTTAAACTATTATGTGATGTTAAATGCAGTTATGTAAAAATAATTCATACACAAGTTTTTAAGGTAATAAAAACCCAATAAACTTTGTTTTTATACTTACTCATGAGTTGTTTTATCTTTAATTTTGATGATCTGTGAAGGTCAGACTTGGGACAAGTTGGAATAAAACGATTTTGTACGTTATTGTTTTTATTATAAATATTATTATAATAGTAGTTGGGCACTAGGATATATTACAGTTAAAATACAATAATTAATACAAAACAATTTAAATATATTCAAGAAAGAAAATTTTGTTTATAATTCATAAAACAAATAAAAACATTGTCGATGGCACAAAAACTGTATTTTTAAAACAGGCAAGAAAACAGTTTTAATAATAATAGGAGTTATTGATCAAACCATGACCACAAAAATTAAGTAATAACTTGCCTATTACAATAAAACAAAAGTTAAAACAAAGTTATTTTAAAAATATTTTAGTACGTGTTTATTTTCCCTTCAACTAGGTTTTAAATCAACTATAATTCCAACATTAGTCATAGATAAAAATACAAAACTGTCTACACTTTTCATTAATTTTTTATACTAATGGACGGACTTTCAAGTCTTAACTTTAGGCGTATCATATTTTTGCTTTTTTTGAATATATCTTAATTTTCCTCTAAAAAACTAGGCATTTTGGATACGTAAATCACAAGACCTTTTTATGTCTAAAAAATACAAACAAAAACTTAGGAAAACTGAGACCACATAAAGAACAGTCATGAAAGTGTCTAAAATCCTCTAGAAAAAAGCAAATAAATAAAAATAATTAAAAAAATTGAGCTAAGTTAAAAATAAATAGAATCATGCAGTGTTAACAAATACCAATCTTAGACACTTGCATTTTTATACTTAAGCATTGACAATTTCGGTGGATGTCAGTCTAGCGTAGTATCCAGCAACATTAAAATTTCCCTAAAAGTTCCCCCTGGAAAACTCTTCCGCTTCTTCAGAATGTACGACTTAAGGCTCGACAGCATTTCAAAGCACTTCTGTGACTTCTGAAAGCGTTCCTCTCGTGATATGTCAACGCCAAAACTCCCAACTGGAGATTTGATATTACTCTTTATCACCGAGCCAAAATGCTTCAAAATCAACGTCAAAGTTTTGCAGCCGACTTTTGTGTACCTGAAACAAAACAAATTTGTTATAAGCGTAAAATACAACCGCAACTAAACTGATGTAATATTTTTCTAATACTGTAGTGGTGTAGAGGATCCAACCCTAAATTCAAATAATATTCATGGACAAAAAGGGCACGCGCATCTCAAATCATTTTAACCCGACCGGCAATTCGACACGTCCACGACCCTTTTCTGTGAGAAACTCAGAAATACCTGACCGGGCCCAATGTTTGCATACGGATCACACAACTCTTATTCAAATTTGAAGTGATCTCGATGTCACTTCACACAGCAGTTTGTTATGATGGAATGGTGATGAGCAACTCGACACCCAGATCTTTGTTGATGATGAGTTTGTCACCTTGTATAATATGCTAACGAGGGCTACACGCGCAGCTGTCGAAGGCTCAACCGTTAGGTGCGTAATTATCGGGAAATTTTGTAAATTTTAAATACGACGATGTTACATAATTTCATGACGATTACAATACGCAATGGTCCATTTAGTGCGTAACGCACGATTGAAAAGCAATTTGAAACGACTGCAACTGTAACACAATCGAAATGAATTTGAATATGCAGCATGCACGGACACTTGTATGAAAAGAAAATATAACAATCATAATCAACGGGCGCGCTAGTTTGGAAACGGACGCCCCATAAATTACAGTATAACCCGACACAGTTTGCGAGAAATTAGCCAAACTGGTCGTTTGTTTCTTTGAATCAACCCCTTTGCGTTCGCCGGAAGACGAGGGGCGTCATTAATGTGAACTATAGTCAAAACTAAAACTAGCCCGAAGATTGAACCTCATCCACTATAGGCCCTTTCGTGTTACAAAATAATCATGTTGCATTTTTAGGTGAACTATTCGTTAGTTAATGATCGATTTCCGTTTAGTTCTGTTTTGACAGAAGCTCAACCAGCTGACATTTCCCTTGCACGCTAATATGAAAAACACCACTCGACATGGCGCTATACACATTTCACTAGTGAATCAAACGAAAATTAAGTTCGTTAAGCACCATAAAAATTAGTTGGATATTATTTACTGCATATTGTTTTCGGACCACGGTTGTTTCATGGTCTGTTACATTTAAACACAAGTCTTTTATATTAATGGTTGGGTTTCGTTGGATGTTTACACCAAAAACTGTTTAATTAGTCGGTAAACAAGCCTAGATAATAATTTATTTAATACACACTGAGTTTTCTTGAAGCTTTCCAATTATTCGGATTGTAAACAAGCTATATTATCAATTAATTCCGTTTTATTATTAATAATTAATAGTAAACAATAAAAACATGATACCCCCACTTCGAAACAACGATAAACTCCAAATTACAGTTATTTCCAAACAATGTTCCGTAAAGTACTACTGGGTATGTTTTGGATATCTCTTAGCACCCCACAAGATTTAATATACCGAGACGAAAACTACACAAGTATAAATTGGTGCTTGGACCAGATAACTGATCTCCATTTTAATTTCCAAAAAATCGTAGTATTGTTCGACAAAACAGACAAAATTAGGCTTGAAAACAAACCTATTGTACTACAACATCAAGAAAACTCCATTCATTTCACATATAGAAAAGCCACAAGCTACATAATTAACCTGGAGGAACCTGACGACCTCCAAGAAGCGCTTAGAATAATCACTGAACAGCCATCGTTTAATCCCAGAGCTAAAATGATAATCCTTACAAGCCTAGTTACAAAAGAAACATTCGAAATCCTAGGACAACAATTTATTTATAACGTAATCCTTGTGAAAAGAAACTGGAAAACTCAGAAAATCTACACGTATTACCCATTTTCCTTGGAAAACGCTAAAAACCCACAATTGGATTACCTGGAAATATCCCAATGCCTCCACAATGGAACTCTGACAAACCCCCAATTATTTCCAAATAAAATCCCAAAAACCTGGAGAAACACCACAATAGACATAGGATACGTCCTCGCCCCACCCTTCGTCATCTCCATAAACAACAACTCCTGTAATGGAATGGAAATGGACCTTCTGGAAGCAATCCAAACTGTCCTCCAATTCAACATAACCTACCACGAATTCCTCAACGCAGGAAGAAAAATCAATGAAAGCTACAGCGACACTTTGAAAGCATTACAAGACAAAGAAATCAACTTGGCTATAGGAGAATTCCGAGGGAAAAGCCAGGAAACCCAGGATTTTGATATGACTAATGTTGTTTCTGAAGACTACACCTCGTGGGTGGTGCATAAAGCGCAGCGTTTGGAGCATTGGAAGCGTCTCGCTCACACGTTTACCTTGTCAACATGGCTTTGTTGCTTCTTAGCTTTGCTCATAGTAAGCTTAGTGTTCCTTTGGATGTCCACGAAAACCTCACAGAAAATATTCGATAGTTTCGACAAAAGTTTCGTGGCGGCTTTTCAGATGATCCTGGGATCTCCCCTGAAAACCCTGCCAAGAACCCCGCATCTTCGAGTAGTATTTTGGTGTTGGTCACTCTTTTTCTCCGTATTTTCCACGCTGTTCCTCAGCAGGCTAATTCAAGTGTTAACAGAAAATATCTACCAGCACCAAGTGAATACTGAGCAGGATATAATGGACGCTGGATACAAAATCTGCGCAAGCGAGGATATTATCCAGCTCTACAAGGAGCATAATGATCCTATGGATAAATACGTCAGAAACAACTATGAAATTGGTACACGAGTTCAATGTATGAATCGCACGAATTATTCGAGGAATTTTGCAACTCCAAGAGGAAAATGGACAACAGACTACTACATGCACAAATATATACATCACTCAGGACGTCCAAATTTGCATATTTGCACCGAGAAATTAGTGTACATGTTTTGGATCAACTGGTATTTCCAAAAGGGCTTTCCTTTGTACGAACAGGTAGATAGCTTAGTTATCGCCATGAGAAGCAAGGGCTTAGTTTACAGAAGTAATGCAAAGTACGAACACTATCTTAATTTGCAAAAATTTTCTTTGGTGCGAGTCCGAAGTAGGATACACTTGAAAAAATTAAAAGTCAAAAACCTGCAAGGGCCTTTTGTTCTGTTGATTTTCGGGTACTGTGTTAGTTTAATCGTGTTTATTGTGGAAAATGTGTACTATAGGAATTTTAAAATTCATTACCAGCAGTTTTTAAGGTAAATATGTCTGCCCTGAAAAAATAACGCTAAGGTGTTAATCCACACTTTGCATGTTGTGTTAATTAGAAGCTTAAATTATTAATTTATTTGGTTCAAACTTGTGGATGTGGTGTACTTCCAAAGCAAGTGCGGAAATGTCAATTATTACATTATTGCATGCAGCTTCTAATGATATGAATAGTGGCCTGTAAATTATCTTAATAAATAACTAATCCTCCCTTGAATTATTTATTTTTATCCACGTAAAACAAAACTATTACAGGGATTGCCGTTCTACTTTAATTTCAAAGATCTAATAATAATCTAACAATAATCAAGCGGACTATATCTGGAAAATATGTAGGATGGTACAAAATTTCCACTCCTTTCGAATAGCTCACAGAATAATGATTTGCGCTTTATGAGGTCGCTACTCCTTGTCATCTGAATTTTATTGGTTTTGAAAGGAACGAAATAAGAACACCCTAAATATACGCCAGACATAAGTCTGTTAGATCATAATTGCCTCAACGACCTTTTAGCGAGACAACAGTAAGAAGCACATGCCTATTGAAAATAATACTAATATATTTAAGTTTCAAAAATAACTCATATTTCGAAACGGCAGCAGGAAATTGTATTCGAAAAATTTGAATTTCACCCACTTTAAAAACTGTTCTATAATAATTATATTAATTATTCTTCGAGGTTCACGACGTGTACCTTTAACATTTTAAACTGTAAATAAACATTAAATAAAATGTTTCCATTGTAATTATCTTGTCAGATTTCCCGGCAATTCCATCCTGTTGTTTACCCACATTAATCATTAATTATTCACAAAAAAAAACGACATGACGAATAATCAGTATTTACATTGTACAAATATTAACAAGAGTTTTTTTCTGTAAATCACTTAAACCCTCTTACAATGTTCCTACATGCTTTGCTTATCGTATTCTGCCTAATACCATGTAATTTATCCACAAATTTACAAGTGGTGCTAATAAAAACCCTGCTGGAGGACCAACTTAATCAAGAAAAATCTTGCTTACAAGACTTAATAACAACTTACTTCGATTTTAACGACTTGGTTGTAGTGTACAACACAAAAACTCTCTTGGAAAACCAACCAATTGTTATACAAAACTCAGCAACTGGAACAAGCTTCAACTATCGCAAAGCTAAACATTTTCTGATAAACCTAGAAAACTCTTTCGACTTCGCTAAAGTTCTCTTAAATATTTCTCTACAAGAAACCTTCAACCCTCGTGCAAAAACTATTGTAACTTTACCGGTAATCTACGAGGAAATATTCCAAAAACTAGCGCGATACTACATGTACAATGTAGTGGTGTTTGAGGTAACAACGCAAAAAATCTACGGGTACTTTCCATTTACCCAACAAAACGCCCACGAGTTTTCCACAGACTACCTCGAGGTAAACCAGTGTGAAAACGGAAAGCTTCAGCATGGAAGAAATTTATTTCCGAGTAAGTTACCCAAAACTTGGAGTAACACCACGTTAAACATCGCGTATGTAATAGTACCACCTTTTGTGATTTGTCCTGATTGCCCTATGCCAGGACTGGAAATACACTTAATTAAACAACTACAAACAATTTTGAGTTTTGCAGTAAATTATACCCAATTTACACGTTGGGGGAACAAGAATGCTAAAGATGGATATTCTTTCGCATTTTTGGGCATTTTCAACCGAACCGTCAATACTGGAATTGGGCATTTCCGAGGCAGATCCATAGAATACCAAGATTTCGATATGACGTTCGCATTTTCCGAAGAGTTCCTCACGTGGATCGTACCAAAATCCAATGAACAAGAGTACTGGGAAAGGTTTACGTTTATCTACTCGGCGTCAACTTGGTTGTTAACGTTAGGTACCCTTATATGTGAATCGGTTTTCTTCTGGGTGTTCTCAAGAGCAACTTACAAGAACTTTACAAATGCTCTCTTTCACACCTATCAGATTTTCGTGGGAATTTCCACGAGAATCATTCCAACCCCCATGAAATTTCGCTTGGTATTCGTGAGTTGGTGCCTATTTCAAGTAGTTTTTTGGAACGGTTTCAGCAGTAATTTAATCGTGGTGCTAACAGAGGACTCCTACAAGCATCAAGTGAGTACCGTGCAGGAAATTACACAAAACAAGTTTAAAATAAATTTGAATATGGGACATTTAATATTGTTTGAACAGCGTACGAGCGCAGTTGATAATTACATAATGGACAACTATGATATTTGTTATGGTCTTGCATGCTACGAGCAAGTTGCTCGCGGCCACACCGTGGCAGCACCTATTGGTAAAAAAATTGCAAAATATTACACTCCCATGTACTTTACGGATTCCCGTGGTCAACCCACAGTGTACCGGTTTAAAGAACACTATATTTATATGTTCCTGGTGAATTGGTTTTTTTATAAAGGTTTTCCAATGTTTGAGCAAATTAACGATTTGTTGTTCAAGTTTAAAGTTAACGGAATGATCAACAATGCCAACAGTATCTACGATAATTTTATGAAATTACGAAAAAATAGTTTAGGTCGAGTTTTTAAAAAAACTATGAAGACTAGGCGCTTAAGTTTCAAGCATTTGGAAGGTGCTTTTTTCCTGTTATTTATGGGTTGGCTACTGGGTTTAACAGCGTTGATTTTTGAAAAGTTTTGCAGAAAATTCAATAAAAAAAAACAATTTGTAAATAGTTTGTTTGAAATATAAAGAGTGTCTAAAAATAAGGTTGATTAAATTGTTATTTCAACTACATACTAGAAATTGTGATTAAAAAACAAGATAAGTTAGATTTCATTCGTTTCTATGCAGTACATTACGTACATTGTAAAACTTGTTTACTTTGTTTAATTAAATTCAATCAAATGGTTACTTTAAATGAATCGCAGAAAATGCATTAAATATTCTACAAAATGATTCATTTCATTTTAATAAAACGAATGTTTTTTAAATAAATAATACAGTAAATATAATAAAACTATCTTAAACTAAATATATTGTTTTAAAACTATATAAAATTGCTTTTTTCTTATCCCAGCTTATGTAAATGTTACTTTTTACAATGCACTAAAAAAAACTTTAAAATTTTGTCTATGTAGAAGAATAGAAATTATGAAATTTTTTAACACGTTCCTGATATTTTATAATCCAAAACTGTCTTAAATTAAACAAATCAATAATTGTAGAAACTTCTTTACTGCACAAGAAATCCAATACAGGAAAACAAGACAATTACGTAATATTCTTAGAGGAAACCTCACATTTACCACAAATGGTGCACAAGACCCAGTAAAAGGTTAATCCACTGGTCAAACTATTCTAGTTTAAAATCACAAAATAAATACGTGGTTCAAAAATTCTGGCAGATTCTCAAAACTTTCTATGGAATTTTCAGGAATAAACGCAAGGACAATTTTTAAGGAAAACAAATCTTTTTCATATAAAATAAAAAGATACCTACAAGACTTTCGCATTCTCCGAAGAGTACACTTCCAGATCAATTCAGGAAAAATACGAAATTTTAAATATGTAGAATAAAATAGGGAAATAAATTTAAATATTCAAAATTTTAAATGTGCTGCCATCTCGTGCCTTCAACTAAAACTACATGGTTTGCAACCAAACTGAAGTGGTTAAAGTTACAACAAAGCAACTGGTGCTTCAAGATACGCCTGCACTAACGTGCATTGTATAGATTTTGGCCACTTTAGTCCCATAGACATAAAAACCTGTAGATTCTACCTTAGTTCGAGAATTTTGGAGGTGGTAATGTACTAATAATTTGTTTATTATTAAAATTATCTAATATTTATCCACTTTGCACATATTACTCGCATGTTTATATTATTATATCAAATACGGTACTCTGGTTATGATAATATAATCAAGTATGGGTCCTCAAATTGAATATGTTCCGTGGAAATTTCTAATTTTACAATACTTTTTATTTATTTACTCGTAAAGTACGAACCAAAAATTTATTTTTAAAATATTGATAGTGATAATTTAGTATCAGCTTTTCAAAAAAAATTATTTTGAAAATCATGCAAAGTCCCTATTAACACAAACAGTGTTTATTTACGAAATATTTAATGTTAAGTCACGTAGAATTATTGTTTTAAATAAGAGGGAAAATACTTACGTTTCAAATTTGCTCTCCAGTAAATCCTCCACTTTGGGCAAAATTACGACACACAGATCCAAATCCCACAAAGAACTACAACAAAACCAGACCATTTACAATTATGAACAAAATTAACAACACCAAACCTACTTTTTAATGACAATGACTCCTAGTATGTCCACTACAACAGAAATATCATCCAAAGAAACAGCTGTTTCTAAAGCTGTTTTCAAGTCCTTGCTCCTATGTTGAGCCTGTACCACCTGTAGATTCCTATGGCGCCGTTTCAAAATCCCCATCATAGGCTCATGGCCCCGCATTACTACATTTAACACTTCAGCATCGGACATATTTGGACTTTGTTGTTGGAAACCCAAACTTAAGTCGTTTTTCTAAAAAATAACCTTGTAGTAAAATAAGCGACTACGATAATATTAATAACATACTGGTAGAAAATCATCTAAATTCAAACCAACAGGCTTGTCAATGGGCGAAGGAACATAACCTTCCTCTTCCACTGACTCCTCCGGCGACAGCTTCCTATTCACATAAATATCCACCGGATTGTTGTCATAAACCCTCGGCGTTGAGTTCCTTTTGGCACTATTCAAATTTTGCTTAGACACAACATTCGATACACTAGAATTTCGACTAGAAGAACTCGAAACGGAATTTTTGCGCGTAGCCGAGTACATCCATGCCGGCATCGACGTACGCTTGTTAATATTCGCTTCGGACACACTGTGTTTAATACTGTTATTTGTGGTGGTTTTCTGGACTTTTTCCGGCACCTCTTTGCAACTGTTCTGCCGTTGCAGCTCAAATTTTTTTGCTGGACGTACTTTAGCCGCATTGGGCAAGATGTTTTCCCGATCGCGTTCTTTAGAGAGCGGACTAACGTACACTTGGTCTAAATTCGACTTGGAACGAGAGTATTGTTTTGGGCTTAGAACAGGGGGCGGCGAGTTGCGGTAGTTGTTAATGTTGTTGTCGAGGGAGAGAGCTTCGAGTCCATGAGAGCTGGTTAAGTCGCCTAATATTTGAGGTTCTAAAACAAGTACAGTTAAAATGGGCTACATTGTAATATATTGGGGTTAGTATACCTGTGTAGTCTTTTTTGGTTTCCTGGAAGATTTCGGGTTCCTTAAATGGTTCGGGTTCAGGCGGAGGTGTTCGAGTTACTACTTGGAAAAAGATAACAAGAAAACAGAGTATAATATAAATTTGATTAATTGTTTCTTAACGCAACGTAAATTAAATTCAAATGAGTGAACATAAAATAAATACTTTAGTTGAATGTCTGCTTCCGGAACGTTATTATTCAAAGTGCATTTCATTAACAAAGGAATTTCATATAAAACCACTAGTATCTATGTAATATGAAATTTACATTATGTAATTTTATATTTATTACAACAATATGTAGTTGGATTTATAACTAATACAAAAACGAATACTTTAAATAATTTAACGGAAGCTCGAATTAATTTTTAATTCCAGCAAAGTCGCTTAAATAAAAATAATATTTGCCAAGTGTTAAGTTGTAAGTATTTGCTTTCTGAATAATCTGGAGGAAGTTTGCGGTGATAATGTGCTTAGTTCACACTATCAACAAAAAGCAGGTATCTAAGGAAAAATCAATTTTGGTGTGACTGCTGCCGGAAACTATAAATAAAATTACATCAATATTTTTATTAATGCGTTGGAAAGGAAACTTTTAGCTTCTTCGACAAGTCAGGATATGTGAAACAATGGATTGTAAAATTTAAACAATCAAACGGTTTTTCATAAATTATTTAAAATTATGCAAAAATCCTGAATCATTTTAAAAATAGTGTGGGCTCCTGCAGATGACGATATCATTACCATATTCTTAGAATTATTATTTTAAGAATAAAAATAAGATAAATCCGATGATAACAACCGTAATATTTTTATGACCAGATAATATTGTTTGCAAATAAAAAAAACATTAAAAATAACGATTGCGTCTTATATAACACCAAATAATCCTACGTTGCACTTATATTTCATGGCGTAACACGTGTTAAAATAATTTAGAAAGTGAACAAAATATTAATTATTTTATTTCCAACCTTTACCTAATTATCACAGCTAGAATAGTACAAATTTTTGGCCACGCATCAAATTCACTTGAAAATGTGTGTCATTTCACATAATCCACTGTTCAAATAAGTTAAATACAGCAGTAATAATTGTGAAACCCAACTATTGTTTTCACAAACAACAACATAATTCCTATAATTAACACAAACATAATCGTGATAAACAATAAAGTACCTCCGAAACTAAACGTTTTCCACGCAAAACATCTACGAAAAAAGAAACTTACATCCACGTCCTTTAAATATTTCGTTATAGTCTGTATAATTCGTGATAGCCGCTGATGACGATTCTTCTTCTGGATCTGTTCCGGATGTGTTTTCCTCGATTGTCTTCACATCCAACGTGCGGTTTTTCAAACTGACTGGACGTTCGGCTTTGGAAAAACTCTTTCGTATGCTTAGGTTATGCGAAAAGGGACTTGGGGGGCTGCTTTCGATGGTCGAGTCCAGTGAGGGGCGGAAGGGGTGGACTTTTTTGAGGTCTACTACGTAGACTTGGACGTTGGTGAGGTGGAAGGAGGCACCAACCTAAAAAAAATAAAATATAAAAGCTTGCACAAATGTACTTATAGACTAAGGAATTTTTCAGAATTTGCAGGCAATTTTTGGATAAAATCAGATAGTTCAGCTAACTTTGACCTTGAAATATCTTTGGCTAAATTGAAGGAGGCACCCACATTATGAAAAGAAATAAAATTCAATGTTAATGACTTTAGAAATTGATTTGTTTAGAAGTTTGTTATACAAATAGTTATAGAAAGTTGGCAGTAAAACTAATTATAATAATTAAGGAGGTTCATGTTTTAGGACAATTTTTCTTGCTTGGATTCCTGTCAAATATATTTTTTGGAAGCTTATTTATTGTGCCTTTAACAAAATTAATCACGTCCAAAATTTCTTCAAATTTTTTTCAACAAATCAATAAAATTCTATCAAAATTTAATTGACTTTGGACATGCATTATTTCTAGTTAATCGTCAAGATGACTTAAGCGAAAGGTGATAAAAAGCTTTCATTTCAATTACTTTTATACCGTAAATATAGCAACTGATCAGAATATAAAACGTCTACTTAGTATAGTGAAAGTGATGCTGGAAGGTTTTTAATTTACAGTTTTAGTCTTCTAATTGGCCTCATATGCGTTATTCTATTTTCCTTTCGATCTCATGCAGTGGAACTGGATTTTAATTGAATAAACCACTCAGTTTATCACAATAATAACAATATCAGTTATGAGAAAAAATTTACATGGAAATAAATAATGGACAATGACACAATCGATTCAATAGAAAGTCAATGGTTTATAGATTTATCAATTTCCTTTGACTAATTATTCTGTTTTATGATATAAAATTTACATACTGCGATAAGGAAACGTTCAATCATTAACCCAGCTTGAAAGTAAATAAAATAAATCTGTCATGGTTCACTGGAATATTAGAAAAAAAATAGCAGTAATTTCTCTAAAAAAAAACTTATTTAGACAAATTAATTCCTGTAGATAATCAATTCCGAATGCACGCCGTTAAGTAGCGGTTTCTAATCCCAAACTTTATGGGTAAAATTCTTGACAAATCCTTGCAGTTTCAAAACATAATACGACGTGAAATATTAAATATCACTTTGTCACCTACGCACTCAGTAACAGGTTTATTACATTTATTTACTTAACTCATTTGTAATAAATCTGCTTCTGTAGGTCAAGTTTGTTCTAGTATTTCTATACTCACCAGTTGATTTTGAGCAGTGGAAACATCCGCAATTCGCCCCCACATAACCGGAACTGAATCGAAAAGCCGATTGGGCTCCCATCCCACAATTTTTAAATAGTCCTTTACACCAGTAAACAAACAGTCCCCTTCAGGATTAAAACACAAACACCGCACTGGACTCAAATCCTTACTACTCGACACTAAATTAAAGTCCTCCAGATCGAAAAAGTTTATAGACCCGTCCATGCTTCCAGTAGCTAAAAGAAACTCGTGGGGGTGGAACTCTACACAAGTAACAGCGTTGGAATGGTCGGTGAAGTTTTTAAGCACGCGACCAACCCTTAAATCCCAGATTTTGACTGGACCGTCTTCCCCACCCGATGCCACCCATTTTCCATCCGGGCTGAACTTGAGACTGTTTACGCTGCTTTGGTGGCTGTTGTAGGTGAAAATTACGCCTTTTTTTCGAGTATCCCAGATTTTTATGGAGCAGTCTTCGCTGCCTGAAGCTAACAAGTCTCCGTAGGGGTTGAAATCGATGGATTTTACTGCGAATTTGTGTCCGTTGAGTGTTCGAAGTAGTTTTGCCGCCTCCAAGTCCCAAACTTTTAGGGTGCCAGCGCGTGAACCCGCACAGACTAGCTCTTCGAGTTGGTTGAACTGGACGCAATCTATGGGGGTTGTATGGCCACTTAAACTCATGAAACAGCTTTGTTTGCCTATGGCCCATAAGTTCACTTTCTTGTCGTCGCCCCCTGTTACCATAACACGTCCAGATTTGTGCCCCAATGCCAAACAGTTAACATTAGCATTGTGGGCCATGATATCCTCTATAAAACAAACAACAATGGGTATTTTTATTAAAATAATCTAAAGAATACTTACGTAGTTTCCAGGATTTTTTGTTTGTTGAACCCATTGTGATTTTCCAAGAGCCACAGAAACTAATTTAATGGTTATGTTGTCTTGACTTCAATTTCATTAACAACTCCTTCGACTCCAGCAAAGTTTAATGGTTAAAAATAGCGCTAGTAATTATAAATAGAAATTGTAATTACATATTGAAAATAGTACTTCTGGTCTTCTGGACGATTTTCAAACGTTTCCTTGACATGCTTGCCTTAGCCATTTACGGTTTTCTCATTCTTTTTATGGTAAATTGGAAGGTTACACCAATTTCAGCCTTATTCTTAGCGGTTATAGAGCATAACTAGGCGCTTGGTACTGGATGAAATACCGATATTTCTTGATATTTTTACTGAAGGTCGTCCATCACACAAAATAAAGGTTCGTGACGTACTGAATCACAGAAAATGAAAAAGGATATTTGGTAAGATATCAACACATTTGGACACTCATTTTGTAGTTAGTTAACAGGATAGCAAAAGATGGCACTACACACATCCAAGATGCCAGTATGTTTCTTAATGAGTTAGACAAAGATGGATATATTTTATCTTTGTTTATTTTGATGATTTTTATTTATACTAGGCTCTTTCACATACACCCCAAAAGAAGAAAACTGCATTTAAAATAAATAATAGATTCCTTTATTTCCTTTAACGTAACTTTAGCCACTTTAAAATGTCATCTTGACGTGTCGTGACTGTCGTGTCTAAAAACAACACTCATCGACAACTGTCAAATCGTTCAGTATCAGTGCCAAATAATTTAAATAATTTGGAGTTCAAGTAGTTTCTTTGTCGTATGGAGCAGAAATTACAACCATGAACTCTACAGTTTTTGATTTGTTTCATAAAGCTGCTTTGATAGTGCTCACCCCACACTGCTTCGACAATTATTTTGTAGATTACAATTTTTTCGATGGTTCGTACTTTGAACAACAATAACTTGAAATATGTTTATCAAATTCTCTTGTAGGCGCCTGCTTTAACTCGTCCTTAAGCAAACTACTGGGTATTGGAATAATTTTGGGTTCCTTAATGGTAAAAGTTCCTCAAATCGCAAAAATACTGAAAAGCAAAAGTGGAAAAGGCATTAATTTATTCAGTGTGTCCCTGGATTTAACCGCAATTACGATATACGCTTCTTACAGTTATGTGAAGGAATTTCCGTTTAGTGCATGGGGCGACACAGCGTTTTTAGCCATTCAAACAGTCATCGTAGCTCTTTTAGTTTTATGGTACAAAGAAGCTCGAGTTCAAGCTAGTTTATATCTACTTATTTACCTAGTGATTTGTTATGTAATGATGAGCGGTTTGACGCCGATAAAAACTCTGTGGATTCTTCAAAGTTGTAACATTCCAATAGTTGTAAGTGGCAAGTTATTACAAGCTGTAACAAACTATAAAAATGGACACACCGGACAATTAGCAGCTGCCACATTATTCATGTTGTTCTTTGGCTCATTGGCTAGAATTTTCACTTCTATCCAAGAAACTGGTGACCGTGTTGTAATTTTAACTTATGTGGCCAGTACTGCGGCAAATGCTGTACTTGTAGCTCAATTATTGTACTATTGGAAAGTTGACGCTGAAATTAAAAATAAATAATAGAGACATTTTTTCGTACTGACTTATGTAACATATTATATGTATATAAGCTGTTTTTTACCATCACATTGTAGTGTATTGTATGTTTTATATAGAAAATCAAAATAAACTATTTTGAGTGAATTCTAATAGTTTCATTGATTGCATTGTGTTTTTAATATAGGCAACTTTCCATCATTGGTTGTATTGTTGGTTGCCAGACCAATTTTAGGGAATTTGGTGTTTTATGTTTACCCCCTGTAAGCCATGTCTTTTGTCATATGTCAAAATTGTCAACCATTTTGCGCTATATTACTCGTGATTTTGTCAATTTAGCCGGTTTTTCAATATATTTTTGGTATTTTTACAGAGTACACGATAATAATCCAAATTAGGCATTAGTAAGTTGAATATCTTTATTCCAACCAAACTATATGACTTTCCAGCTACCCTAAGAACGCTACTAACCTAAAATTGCGCAACGAGGTTTCGCAAAGTAATAACCGAATGTTTTAGGCGAAAATGTCTGCAGCACAATTGTTCAACAGGATTGGGCAAGTTGGTTTGGGTATAGCGCTAGTAGGAGGTGTAGTAAACTCCGCTTTATACAATGGTATACATTTCAAGGTTATAACCTAATGTTTAGACTAACTTATACAACTTTTAGTTGATGGTGGTCATAGAGCTGTAATCTTCGATAGGTTCTCCGGTGTTAAAAAGCAGGTAATAGGTGAAGGCACCCACTTTTTCATCCCATGGGTACAAAGACCGATTATCTTCGACGTAAGGTCCAGACCCAGAAATGTACCGGTAGTAACCGGCAGCAAAGGTCGGTACTTCCAGCTTGATTTATTATAATAACGACTCTACCGTGACTGTTTTGTAGACTTGCAAAATGTAAACATCACGCTACGTATCCTATTTAGACCAATTCCCGACCAGTTGCCAAAAATCTACACAATCCTCGGACAGGACTACGAAGAACGCGTCTTGCCTTCCATTACAACTGAAGTCCTTAAGGCTGTGGTAGCACAGTTCGATGCGGGTGAACTCATCACTCAGCGTGATTTAGTCTCGCAGAAAGTCAGCGAGGATTTAACAGAAAGAGCCGGACAATTTGGTGTAATTTTAGATGATATATCAATTACCCATTTAACTTTCGGCAGGGAGTTCACTTTGGCTGTAGAATTGAAACAAGTTGCCCAACAAGACGCTGAAAAGGCCAGGTAGTTTAATCTTTGAAGCGTTTAGTCGAAAAATTTAATGTTTTTTGTAGGTTTTTGGTAGAAAAAGCTGAACAAACGAAAAAAGCAACAGTTATCACAGCTGAAGGTGACGCCCAAGCTGCTATTCTTCTAGCAAAGGCCTTTGGTGATGCCGGTGAAGGTTTGGTAGAGTTAAGACGTATTGAAGCAGCGGAAGATATCGCTTATCAACTTTCAAGATCTAGACAAGTGTCGTATTTGCCTGGTGGACAGAATTTGCTTTTAAATGTCCCTACAACTACCAATTAAATTTAAAAGTGATGTGAAAGCATTTTGTAGCATTTAAACTGAAATATATGGAAGTCGATTGTTATTATTATGACTAAAATATATAGTAACTAATTTCTATTATTACACTTAATAATAGCGAGTTTTGGCTGGTTATTTTATGTTATATATTCCATGTATTTCAGAAAACTGCGCTTGGGAAAATTCAAGTCAGGATATTTTCAATAGATATAAGGTTCATACCTTTTTTGTTTGATAATTTTGAGGCAAAATACTGTATTGTTAATTATTGTTAAATACATTTTCTATCAATGATTCAGGTATTATTTACAAGATTCCTGTTACAAATTTTCTAAAAAAAAAATAATTTAGAATCGTTGCGATGAATTTGCACTAGAAAACTGTATTCCATTGCTTTAAAAAAGAAGGGAACTAAGAATTGGGGAAAGAGCTGTTTAGGATGCAGAGCAATGGTACAGAGGGCGCCAGCCTGATTAAATTCAGGAAATTTGTGCATAAATTACAAAGTTATTCTCAGGAGAGTTAGTCATGGTTACGCATTTTGAGTAAATTTCGAACAGAATTTTTTTTAGTGAAAACTTTTCAACAAAATTCTTTTCTAAAATAAATGTAAAATGTCTGGGGTTTTACGGACCTTATTTAGCCAGTACCTATTTAAAGATTTAAGTAATTTTTCAAAAAATTCCATAGGTAATAAAAAAATTAAAAAGAAAATTTCTTCGAGTGTGCTAAATACAGTGGCAGTTCCCCGGGAAAACATGTCAGAAAAAACGTCAAATATTTATTTCATTGTTTGTCAAGTTTAGTAAAATTGCACATTCATGTTGATGTTTTTTAGAATTTGTTATTAAGTGCCTCAGAGAAACCAAAATTTCGTCCGGAATTATGTTTGAAACGAAATCATCGGTAAAAACAAAGCCAGTGAATGTTTTTTACGTATGGTACGCTGAGTTGTGCCGGCGTTTAAACAGTAACCCGGTGCCAGTCGTAAAGCCGTCCAGACCAAAATGCCAAACGGTCTTGGATTTCGTGGCCGATCGCCTAAAAGTGGAGGAGTGGTCTCCAGTTATTAACGCTTTGTACCACGACACCAGTTTGCATGTGGTTAACATTAGAAGTAGACTAGGCAATTGTCCGTTTTTGCACGATATTGACACCGAGGAGAAGGCCAAACGTATGAAGCGAAAATACGGATCATTGTTCACTGCTTTCGTTTTGAAGTCGCTGCTGAAATCCGTTTCACACTGTTTGAGAAACACTGAGGTACTAACTTGTTTGGAACTCGATGGGATTCCGATTTTCAGTCAATATTTAGAGCCGCTGCTATTGGCGCTCAAAAAGAACAAAACCATAAAATCGCTTTCGTTTCCGCATTGTCCAATTAAAGACATCGGTTGTCAAATGGTATGCGAATATCTGCGTTTTACGCCTAATGTTGAAGTTTTAAACTTCTCCGACTGTGGATTGTCATCTGAGAGCGGTATTCACTTAGGCAAGCTCATAAAATATCAACAAATTAACAGATATTGCGAAAGTTGGCACAATTCCTTGCGCTACGAAGACCCCGAGTCGGCTAATATGCGTGGCCTAAAAAGAATCACCCTCAATTGTAACCCTTTAATTGGAGACGAGGGTTTTAATTGCATTTTAAATGAGCTGGAAGACGATTTGTGGATTAAAGCACTTGATGTGCAGAAATGTGGCATTACAGACAAATTGGCTAATAGAATTTTAGAAATAACTGAAAACAGCAGGTCACTGGAAATTGTGGATTTGCGACAAAACGACGGCTTAACCCTCGAGTCCTTGGAGCGGATTCTAAAAATACTAAAAGACAAACAACCGTTCGATTTCCAACCGGAGTTTCAATGGTGCAATACGGCCATATCAATTTCATATCGCTCTATACACGGTACAAATTCAAAGTTATCAAACTTGACTACCACAAACACAATGAATGATATTTGCAAGAATAAGTCACTAGTGCTGAAAAACTCGGCAGTTGCCTCAAGAGCCAGCATTTTACCATGGGAGAAGATTTTGAAGAAAGTCTCAGCCACTACTAACGGCATCTATCTAAATAATGGCATCGGAAAATCTACTACACACTTCAAAATAGAGGAGGCCAATCAAAAAGTGATGCAGTTGAACAGTCAGCTGCAAATGGAGGTAAAAAAACGCAAAGAAATCGAAAAGAAAAACGAGCAACTTCAATTCCAACTAAGAGCCATCACAGGACGCGAGCAACCAATTGCTGCCCACAAGAAAATCTCCAAGATGAAAATTACAGAAAACCGGAGAAATGGCCACAAAAACGGATTTGCCAAACGGAATGGCTTCCATCACAGAAACGGCGGAATAACCCAAGAAGTTTATTCAAACGGTTTCAGAAACTACCAAAATGGAGTTACCTCAAATATAATCAACAACGCTTGTAAAATTTTTGAAAAGCTCTTAATGAAGGATAAAGTAGTAGAAGAAGATGCGGAGGAGAAGGATTTGTTGAATTACTACAAGGATTCAACGAAAGTTGATAAAGGTAAACATGGGGAGGAGGAGGACAGCCAAGTGTCTCTGTTGCAGTTTATAGAAGAACTAAAGAACTGTAACGTTTCCAATGGAAGCGTTCCAGTTTCTAAGAAAGTTAATTCTTCGAAATATTATCTAGGGAAATATAAATAATTATAAAATAGTAAAGTAAATAAATATTGATGTACAAAGCGAATCGTTGTCATAATTTTCAGTAGGTAGTGTTCCTTTTCTCTAGATTGAATTTGCAAGGATGTTCCTTGCACAGATTTTGTAAGTAGTTGTTAATGTCAGACAGTGTTATTATAGCAATTTGTTCTTGGGTTGTGATAACGACCACTATATTTCAACTTATGCCAATACTAGCCATTCGACAGACCCCATTTGTTATGTTAAAATAAATCCATGTACCAAATTGACTTTGTAATATATCATAAACAACAAACGCTATTTATTATTCTTTTCTTTTATAATTGTTACATAGGAGTTTTTTTTTTTTTAATATAGACTAAATATTCTTCGGGTAGGTAAGTGTGTTAGTTAATATTATGTGGTTCTAATTTCAAAAGTAGACAGTTTGGAAAGAAGTATCTAATAAATTACTGGAGTTTAATCAATCAATCAAACGATATTGAGTTTGAGGATATTAAAAGTTTTGTTTATTACTTTTGCTGAAATATCTTGAATAACATACAGAAAATTAATGTCCCAAGATATGTTATAGAAAAAAATAAATGTGTTTCAAGAGAGTTAATACTTGGCGGGTTTTATTACAAAGTAATAAAAAGTGTTTAATTTTTCACCCCTCAATTTGTAGACGACGAGTTTTCCAGGATCTCTCCGGTAATATATATTTTTATTGACTGTAAATAAGTTTTCCCATGTTTAAGTTCATAGACGTAGAGCTAAGCCATCTCGGGGTCGGCCTTTATGTCACGTGTGTTCAGTAATAAATAACTCATGTCGGTTTATGGCTGGAAGGAGCTTAGACGGGGCCAAATAAAAATAATGCAATAGCCATGTCAGGAGTTAAACGTACAGTCGCGCCTATTACACACTCCTGGACGTGCCTCTTATGTTCATTTTATGTTTGCTGCTCTCAAGTAAAATTCACTTATAATAGCTCTGTCAACAAATTACTGCAGAAAGGAAATAACGCCAACGAATAACGCACCCCCTGGGGATTCCCCCATAACACACTAATAGGCAGTTTATGGAAATCCACAACGCAAAAATTCTGTTTGTGCTAGCATGATGCCAAAGGATAAATTTGATGATCTTTGCTCCCATCTACAGATCGAAGGACGATAAATTGCTGAAATTATCATGGAAACCTGCAGCATAATTAAATAGGTGTGGGTAGAAACTATCATTTTGTAGTATTGGTGTCGTTAAAAAGGGTGTAGTTTAATTATGTAGGTGGGCAATAGAGTTTTATGCGCGTGTATCGAATTGCCATTAAATACAAAACTGTTTTTGTCGATATATATCATTATTTATTGTATGTCCTTAGGAATATGTCAGGTGGAATGCGAGAAAAACAAATTGAATTGGTTGTATATTGGAGTAAGGCTATAAATCAAAATATATAGAATTGAAGGGCTCATATGTTTTTTTGTGTGTATAAAGAGCTAAGGCAATAAGGAAGTCTCAAGTGTCCAACTTCCTATTTATATGCAGATCCAGCCACATTCTGATTCGAGACATCTCAAAGTAAGACGCAAGATTTATTAATTTGCATATTCGTCTGTTCAACTCGCAAGTTGTTTGAAGTCTGCTACGACATTCTCTAAATTATTCATAACATTGTCACCCTCCATGTATCTAAAGTATAACTATCCCTTTCCCATAATCGCTCTTCTGTTATCAAAGCTACTGATCTGATATAACTAATTAACAATTCAATACGCCAAACACAAACTAATAACTTTGTATTCCCACTGCGCAGTTTTCGAATTTAGCACGAACAAATTTCCCTTTCAGCGAAAACACATATCACATCAAAAGGGAATTAAAATTCCTCCAAGGGTGCCACAAGATGCCCTACTTAGCTCCCAAAAAATTCGATTTCTCTTAATGGGATAACATTTGTGTTAGACGAACGGTGATGCGACTAGTAAATTACATTTGCTTACCCCGAAAAAGTAATTTAAAAGTAATGGAGGGTGTAAGAGAGAACAATCGATCGCCAAATCCGATTAATATGTTGATTGAAACTAATGATTGTGTCTTCATTGCCAGTCGTTGTGCACCACCGTTCGGTGCTGCCCTCGCACGGCTTTATCGCATTATTGGAACGTGACTCGAAAAGTACCACTATTCACTAGAATCCAACCCCCGAGTCCTCTATAATGTGAATTCAATTTCTATGCGAAAACTTTTTAAGTTATTTATGTGTTTAGGCAACATTTTTCTGTGTTGAAGGTTCGGGAGCGTAGGAGTATAGAACAAGGATATAAAATTATCCTTCTTAGTTTTTAGCCAAAAAATTTTCAGAAAATCGATATCATTTATCCACGCAATAAAAACACAACATTGTAGGAATGTATAATAACCGATAAATTTAATCATTTTCCTGCACAAGACAAAAAGCCTAAACCGCAATTAATTTAATCTAACAGTAATAAGAAGTTTATATGATAGAAAAATACGTTGCGAGGGCTGTTAACAAGGCTATAAAATACAGATAATTTCCTGAAAGGATTTTCAAACCGTAAACTTATAATCCCGTTAGGCGGGCTTTGATGTAGCAGGAGCGGACCGGACCTTAATCCTGCACAGCGCGTTGATGTAAAAATAACATAAAAACATAGTTTTTCACCACCTGCAATGGTACTTGGATTTGTTTTAAACTCGACCTCAACATTTAATCGTTTGAGGTTTTTTGATGCTTTGTGCATTTGTTGTAAGACATCCAATGGTGCAGGAAAAAATTCGCTGGGATTTATTTATTAGAAGAGAAAGTGATTCAGAGAATTTACGGTAAAATCTCGGGCTTCTAAGAAAATAAATAAATCCACACTTTTATATTTTTATCTAAATTATTCGAAAACTATAAAATAATTACGAAAATTTGGCTAACTGCTCCTTAATTTCGTACAGTATTTATAAAAATTGTACAGATTTTGTAAAAAAATATGTATAAAATTGGTTGCAGAATTATTTATGTAATACCAAATCAGAATCAGTTTGTTTTAATTTCGGTGCGTCCGCCTAATATTTTTCAATTAAAACCCATTTTCTCTGCGAGATTTTTTGTGCAAATTACGTTTTTACGCAATATTCGTGTTATTTAATTTCGTCCACTCACCACATGTAATCAATTTCGTTATCAAATTAAGACCTAATAATATTTTACAGAATATTGATGTGGGAGCTAAAATAATTGCATTGGGACGTCGCAAGCTCAGAGCTACATCTCTCAAAATAATTTTATTACTCCCGATACAAAATAATAAATTTGTTTTTAAGAAATCCCATCAAGAACCCGACAATAGCTTGACCAATATAAGAGAGAAAATATGTTGGGCGACCAAATAGAGAGCCAGAAGAGAATAAAATGAAAATGAAACTAGCAAAGCTTGCATATCAAGCGGAAGTGAAGTGTAGGTGTCAACCAGGGCAGGTCACGCTATTCGAGTCGACCCATAATGGAAACCCAGTCACCAGAGATTCATTCTGTTCAGTCTATCCCACACTGCCAAACCAAATCCTGAATTCAGATGAGAAAAAAAGGTCACTTCATTTAAATGTATCACTTTCTTATTCTTAATTTTATTTATTTGAATCTGGTCTCTGGGGTTTTGTCCACAATATATAAACATAAGCCAGCAAGCGATATTAAAATATGATATTGGTAGAAATGGCAAAGTGGAATGGAAAGCAGAAATGTGTTCTTCGGTTTTTATACTGTCTAATTATAGATCTCGAGAATATATTATATTTCGCGTGGCGTCTAGTCGTAGTAAATCTGGAGGGAAAGTGGCAAATGATGAAACTTTTATAACATGGCGAATTTTTCAGATAAAGTGTAATAAAAAGCCACTCTGTAAGTAACTTTTTTCATTTCATGCGAAACGAAAGTAAGTAAACATTCGGTTTATTTCTTTTTTTCCTCCGACGCACGTAATGGCAAACAAAGATATGTTGGCGCTAACCCTCTTAAACATGGAAAACCATTTAGTTCGGTAAAGGTGGGCATATCGTCCAAACAAATTACAGGACCACGTATCGCATATATCTTACTCTAGCTCGGCTTTTACATGATTATAAGAAAACGGAAAGCTTTTTATTTTACTGTCGAATAAACACAAACACCGACTCGAGACTCGACTGCGACTGTTTAATTTACAAAATACTTTTGGACAAGTCAAGAAAAATTGATTAACATTGAGGTTTAAATTGCCCAAATGGGGACGGTTAATTTATAAAAGGAACAAAACACTGCATTTACATAATGGCTGATTGTATGGAAAATTTGGAAACTATTTTTGGGGCTTTAATGAAATTTAAGCAAAAATTTCGTTAGAGTAAAATGCCAGTGCTTTGTGAAAACACATTATCTGATTGAACCCTAAATTTACCATTCATTCAATAATTCAATAGATGAACTCCGGGGCCTATCAAATGAATCAATTCATTTAAGCAAAAATTGGTCCTATTCATTCTTTGCTTTCAAACGTGCATATGAATATTATTGCCATAAAATATAAAGTGATTTAGAATAACTACCGAATTACTCCTCAAAAATAAAAAAAAAATTTCAGCAGCTTCATAGGTATTAAAATTAGATTATTTATAACACGATAATTTACCTCTGTTTAAAATATTTAGGAAAAAAAACAACAAACAAACAAAATAAAAATACATAACAATACAAAATAATGTTTTGAATTATTACGTAAATTGTTGAGGGTTGTGATTCCAAAAAAAATTTTTTTTCTACTATTTTTTTGTCCAAGACGTTGAACTCTTCCATTTTATGTAACAATATTTCAATACTTATTTTCCCTTATGTGAATTTATAAAAAAACACTTGCTAAGCTATTCCTATTTCGATTAAATGTCAGTTAGTAGCATTGATGGGTTTTTAAAGTTCAGTCGCAGAAGATTATGTAAATATGGAAATATTTTTAAATATTTAAAACTAGGCAGTCATGTTTTTTCTTCACAAATTAGAAAAACTCATGTTTTCGGAAAATGAACTTATTTCAGTTATTAAGAAAATTTAATATTAATAATTAAGTATGCTTATAATTTGAATGAGTCAGACAATTTTTTACTAATTTTTCTTTAATTTTCGAAAAAGAATTCTACTGGCATGCCATCGACTATTCATCGCTAATGACGCCGGATCTCCTCGCACTTTCCTCTAGGAAACGTGTTAAACTTTTAACAGGAAAGGCGACAGGAAGGTCAACTAGATGAATAAGATTATGTGCGAAACAACCCCGAATAAGGCAAAGCTCCTCGGGTTGTGGTCAGAATGTAAGATCAGATTTATGTAATATAATAAAAATGCTTAGAATATGTGGAGTGACGTGCGTATTAGACTGACTGCGTATAATAATATGGAGCAGAGCATAGGAAAATGCGTGCAAGGCATCCTTCATGACCCTGTTCATGCAAAACGTAACTAGATGGAAGTAGAAGCCGTCAGTCTGAGTAAAAAGTTGACTTTGGAGCAAGTTAGCAGGGCAGAACACGTGTCACAAAGGCACCCGACGCGTCCCGACGCTGGATCCTTCGCTAGATATTGTAGAAAACGTGCCCGGACTTGTAACGAACGCGAGACGTTATATTGCAAATCTCATTTGTGACAATAATTTATATGTAAATATATCCATGTTGTACGTGTTGCATTCCAAAAATTCAAACGTCTAATATGTTTACATTATTTTTTTCGTTTTTTCAAGCTGTTACCCGCAAGTGTTAAATTATAAATCATCCCCTACAACTTAATAAGATTTTTTATATATTTTCACAACGCGACGCCAATATCTAAGCAACAATCATTATTCCATTTGCAATCGTCGCCCAAAATGTGAATCCTTTCGCGTTCTCGTCCTAGATCCACAGGGTAATACCATATATGGATATTTATGCGTATGGACTTTCCTTGTATAAAAGTCTAATATTGTTGAGTGGGCTTTTTTTGAACTGACTATACTTACAGAGTAGCAGTAAAAAATATTGGTCAAGGTTCCAAGGAAATATTTATATACACATAAAAAACCTTATTAGTAGAACAGCAGTGAGTGGGACAATGTTTTGATTATTTAGCATTTCAACCGTAATACTCCGGCAAAACCAGGAAAATCAGACGGCTCGGTTGCTCTCTTCCACTTCCTGCTCCATCGCCGCAGTTTTATTTCATTAATTTTGTATCTCTGCCGCCCTCACAACCTCACATAGGGTCGAATGTCGAATCTGTAAAAAAGGTACGTTGCGGATGGAGTTTTTATTTGAGATAAAAGAAGTTGTTTGGTAGTTTATTGGTGTCCGAAATAAGTGCGGAAGAAATGAGCCGTGTGTTGGTTGGTGGTGGTGGTGGTAGCACCAGGCTTGCAACTAGGGCGAAGATGGAGGCGATGTCGATCGTAAAGCGGATAATAAGGCATGTTTACGACACCTGAACAACATAAATGTGAAGCAGTCATCCACACAGAATCTGTTTTATTGAGTCCGCAAGGATGTGGGCTCTATTCGGCGCCGCAGTATTGTTATTTGCAAATTAAGTGTGTTAAAGGCGGTGGCATACCGCAGAATTTTTCGGAAATAAATTCTTGGGGTTCTCCAGTTTCCAGAATAGATTTACTCTCTTTATAAACATTTTTAAATTAATTATAAAGAAAAGTAAATATTTGCTGTCGGAACCATTTGAAGTAAAAAGGTGGTATTCCCCAAGGCACAAGACTGGAACCCTTAGTATTATCTACATATTACTTGACGAGCAAATTTAAAACATGAGGCAATCTAATTGATGTATTTTAATCTTCCGTTACATTTTTTGAGTTCAATACTCTTTCTCAAAAAATGAACTGTACTCTCGATCGGAAAGTCATCAATAAAAAAAAATTTTACTGAATTACAACAATACGTTAAAGACCTAAAAATTTTAAGATAATTATAAAACTGAAACTATAGTTGTACTTAAATTTTCATGGACTCTAAGCAGATATTTTTTCTTCCACCATTAGTTTATAAATACAAAAATCGAAATTATTATCAAAACAGCTGAAAATTTTGAATAGTTTTTCTTAGAGAAATTCCTGAATTAAAAAAAATCAAATTTACCTCGAAGGAATATTCTTTTGAAATTAAATTTTCCTATGCTTTGAATTTCATAATTTTCATTACGTTTTCTTTAATTAATGCAAACAAATATCCATGAAGCTTGTAAACAAGTCTAATGTATATGAAAATAAATGATTTCATTTATTAGCAGCAAAAAACAAACCTTGTTTATTCATTAATTAACTGCTATATTTCTTTAGATGGCAATTTGTTGTACTTAATTAGAATAGATGGCTTGAAAATAAGACCGGGATAAAGTTTTTTTTGTGATTTACAAATATCTCGATAATCCGAGAGGTATCATTAATATTTAAAACCGCGTAAACCCTTATATAAAAAAAACGAAAAATGAAAGGGCGTAAATTGATGAAAAATTAGCATTCGGTAATGGATGTTCTTGACGGTTTTTTTTTCTCCAAGTGGCATGCATATTACGAGGGAATGACAATTTTCATCTCGTCTCTCTTTCCATCCATCGCGTGCACCATCAACAAAATCCTGCCTTTTATTCACAACCGCACGGTGTACTATGGATGGCGCCTTTTTATAATTTAAATTGAGCTCCACCACAATAAAGCATTGGTGGTTATTAACTTAAAATAATGTTACTGGATCATTATACATTCACGACCTTATTTTTGATTAAAAATGCTTTTAATTTTTGCTAACGCCTACCGACACTCACATTTTAACTTAATGTAATCGTCAACGTGCCCCGTGTTTTTAATTATTTTCAAGGATTCTCCGAAACCAGACATGAATAGATGAAAAAAGAACCCGTCGCCAAGGGAATTATTTTTCCACATCACCAAGTTCATCAGAAATTGATTGTAAAAAATTCAAGAAGCCGGTGTTTTTTTAAATGTGTAGCTAATAAAGTATGAAGTACATTTTTTATAACAATAAGCCCTTTGCCAGCGCAATAAAAGAGTCTGGAAAAAATAAAAACAGTTTATGTCCAAACACGTGCTCAGTTTATTGCTCAGGGCAAAGCCTGTTTAAAATTTCAGGACAAGGCAAATGTCGTTGGTCGCCTGAAACACTATACACAACAGACGAAGGAAAGACGAGGAAATACGGCTGGATGTTTTTAATTTTATTTGCTGCTTCTCAATTGCTTAATGTGCCTAATACATTTCTTATATATAATTGTGTTTTATTAACTCTTGAGGAAGAAACGCTTCAGAAATACAAATGTCATTTTATTGCGTTTTTCTCCGTGTTATTAAAACTGGAAAGCACAACAGGGGACGCATTAAATTTTTCAGTTAACACAAGCAGAACACAAGAAATTCTGTATGATTGAGAGTTGAAAATAAAAATGTTATTGGTGTGACATTGTCCGGCGCGAAAGAGATATTGGTTACATAAAAACTGGGCTGAATATAAACACCATATTTCATTTTTTAGGGGCAGTAAAACAAGATGATAAATTTGTAGAAAAACTTGAGGAAACATGCGAAGGTATTTATTTAGAAAAGCTCTTAAATTTATGGGGCTGTTCCGATATCAGTTACAGCTTGATATTGTGTGGCATTGGATGATATTTTCTTAATACCTGTAGCGGACTCACTTAGCACGAAGCGAATTGGTTTTCCAGGAGGTGGAAGTGCAGAAAGAGGCCTAGGGCTTAAGGGACGTTGATCCAGGTCAGCGGTAACTAAGCACGTCCAGTTTTTTTTAGAGCTTCGGCACTGATGGAATCAGCAACGATAACAAATAAGCCAATGATCGTCGTCTCCACTGGCAGGAATGTACCATCCCACGAATACACTGGACAATTGCATTTATCTACTCAGCAGGATTCTTAATACTGCAATTCATTTACTGCAATATAGCCACTGCAACAGCCCTGACCCCACAAATAGACTTGCATGGAATGGTAATTGCATTTGAAATTTATTTATATTGAATTTGCCGATGTTGGCGTTTAATCAAAGTGAAATTAATTATAACCAATTCGGTGGCTCTGCAAACTGCAAATTACCAACTAACAGTTGTCTTTTATCATATACACAACCACAATGCAGATAATCATTTTTTAAAACAATAAAGTGGTTACATACGGTTATTATTGCGAATACGAAGAATTATTTACCACTATTAAAATTGACAGGTAAAACAACCTCCGACTGGAGGCATATATCAACCCAGTGCGCAAGAAGTGAAATAACTACATTGTAAATACTCATAAATTATCCAGATCAGCGAACGAAACGAATAAGGAAGAGTTATTTCAGCTTTTTAACTTTGGTAGTATGGTATAATGGAAAAGAGGCGCGAATGTAAGAGACATTTGCGTTATGTATACTGATGATTGAGGCTGGAAAGTCACTGTATGCATACTAAACTAGGAAAAGCTGTAGACGAACTGCCGGAATGACTTTTCGAACCGTGAGCAGTATTAGTTATATCGCAGACAGGAGACATTCATCTCAGGAGTGGCGGCCCTCCACAACGCCACCCCCCTATTACCTCATCACCATAATAATCTTCAGCAAACATGTTAACTTGCCGCTAGGTAATGCCACAACAAAAGTTTGTAATTTATCGTAAATCCTTTACAAAGCAGCTTTAGGGATATTGCAGTTTTTGAAAAAAATTTAAAGAATCCTCCAAAAAATCTGTTCTAACTAAATTATATTTTCCTCCTGACAATTAACAACAAATTAATAGCTTGTTTAACAAATAACTTCCGAGTTACATACAAAGCAATTGCAAAGAATGCACGTTAATTGTTTTTAATTCGCTTCCTGGGGTCACCGATCTAACTAACAACATACCGAAAAACTAAACATATTATAAGTTCAAGTGCACACATTTTAGCGGTCACGTAGAACTGCTGGGAATTTTTTTATCTTGTTGGAAATGCCCTCACGTTTTTAATATTGTCGTCAATATTTTACAAATATAAAAGCGTTTTCCTCAATGTATTCAACTATTCAAATTAAATCGATCACCAAGTAAGGTGTACGAGCTAAAACAAAAAAAATTACAAAACCCAAAAATGAATTCCGTGGGAATGATCCTCTGTGTGGCCCTTTGCTTCCTAGCTTTAGCTGCAGCTGTAAGTGTTTTATAAGGTTAATTTCCATATGGGTGTTTCTATGATTTTTTTCTTGTAGCATCCAGTAGGATTCTATGGAGATGGTTGGGGTCATGGTGATGGATGTGGATGTGGAGGTGGATGCTATGATAATTGTGATGTAGGATGTGGTGGTTATGGTGGCTGGCATGGCGGTTGGGACTCCGGCTGCCTCGGCAGTTGGGAACTGAAGAAAGCCCTGAAAAAGCAACAACTCAAACTGAAACTCCTTTCCAAATATGGCGGATGTTACAATCTAGGCGGTGACTGTTGCTATTAATTCACAAATAAACGCATATTAATTAACTTACGAGTGTAGTTTTTTATAACAAGCATATGTTTGCATGAGATTGTCTCTTGATAAAAATTGGTGCAATGTAAATGAAAGATAAACAGTCATGGAAAGTCATTCCTCAATTGCATGTGAAAATGCAGTAGAAGTCGGGTATGCATGTTGGTTGGCAATAAAGTAAAAAGAGTTGCAACTGCAACTGCAAATTATGGTGGCGACACGTGGTCCGAAATATGCCAATCCAATAAGGACGAAATTCTGTTCTGCAAGCCGTACAACGCTTGTCCTTTTACCTTTATTCCCATTAGATATCGAGCTTTCAAATAACTTTCGCATGAAACTACTGGAAAATAATCCGGTTTAGCACAGCCAAATAAAATGAAACCAGAAATTAATAATTTATTATTGTAGGTAATTTAGAGAAGTTCTATTAATAATAATCTTTGATATTATTTCGTTTCATTCCAAGTTTTATACTTTTCTCCCAAATTATTAATTATTCCGAAACCCAAATGAATTTCCATTTAAAAATCGTTTGTGATCATTTTCCAATTCGCACATTTTTTGCTCTATAATTAAACATTAACACCGCACAATTTTGCAACGCGTGAAAAATTGATAACGCGCTCACAAATATAATCAGCATCAATTTTCCTGTTTAGCTTTTCCGCATATCGACTGCATATTTGTATACGGCAAAAGTGATTGAAAATCGAATGAATGTATATGTTATGTCGTATTATTCGTACGGGGTTTTGTAATTTGTGTTATACACACATGATTAGAGAATGATTGAAAATTCAATCGTGCGTTTTCTGAGAAGCGTTGTCTTTGACAGTCCGATCTTCCCAAATCAATTGAATGTGTGTTGTACATGAGGAATAAATCAGCAAAAGAAAAAACGAATTTTTTTCTTAAATGTTATCTACGCACCACTCAAAATTTATTATGGGTGAAAAATATGGCCTAAATTAGGTAGAACCAAAAAAAAACTGTGGGGTTGTAGAATAAGAAGAAGTCTCTTGAGCTTTTTTTAGTATCAGGAACTATAAAATTTTGAGTGGCTCTTATCTACCAAAATCCCATGTGATGTTCGCTCTAACAATAAATTCATTTTAACTGTGAAATTTCCCCTCTGATGTACAACAATTTTTCCTTAAGTTTTTTAGTACGCACTATAAACTACACTGTGCGTCAGCCAATTAAACTGTACCAAATATCCTTTAGAAAAATTTTCATTCCACGTAATGTTTTGTTTAAAATGTATCAACCTACATGTGAAAGCCATCAGGCCAACATACAATCAAAATAATGCGTTATAGGAAAATAGTAAAATCGTGCTATCAGCATTTACATAGAGCAATAGGTTACAAAAAGGCCATGGTAGTGTCCATTGGGAATCGAATCGAATGAAGACGCGTCCCAATGGGTTACATTGTAGGGTTACTTTCAGTGGCATGAATATCTGCCTGCCGCTGTCTCTGCACGAATCGCCAGGCACTTCCGATCTCAAGAGAATTCACTTTATTTAGTCTCGCTTTTGCTTGTCGTGCAAATATATATAAAAGACTCGAATTGAGTATTTTTCCATTCATTTTAAATGATTTTATTGATAATGCGCCAAATAAACAAAATTCACACACCTAGAGATATGCTGGGTAATATTTGGATTAAAGAAACTTGTTCCGAATACTCAAGAAGATTATTTATTATAAATTCAATTTTATTTGTAGTAAGAATTTTAATACTGGAACTGGAGCAGGAAAATATGCTTTCAGCGTAAAAGAAAAAGTATTGCAGTTTCAGTAAACTAATTCTTTTTCCTCTTCCGAACAACATAATATTGTCCGAAAAATAACTGTGGCAGTCATCACAACCCACAAAAAACCCGTTACTGTGAAGTTACATTTTTTCTTCCTTGTGTCGATATAAAGTGAAGTCATTTAAAAAGCTTGTCGCCCTCCAGCAGCTGTAACACAACACAATGTCACGTACTAGATAGTAATTGTGTTGACAGCGAAAAGCGGTAATCTAGTTGGCTCTTGTAGCAGCCAAAACTCAAAGAGACGCCAGGACGAAAGCTGATGCCGTCTGTGTGTTAAAAGATAGCAGCGAGAGGAGGCAGGAAGAAAGGCCATTGCCACGAATAATGAGATAAAGACATGAAATAGTGTTTGCAACAGCAGCAGATGTGCAAAAGGCAAAATTAAATTTGTTTCTATTTGTAATTTTGTGAAAAATTTACTTTGTGATGGTAAAATTGTCATGCAATGCCTGACATATGTAGGAATATAAAATTATATTTGATTTATAGTTTATACGCGCAGACTGGAGTGTTGTTAAATCCATAAGCCAAAAAGCTGATGAATGCAATTGTCTGTTATAACTTTGGAATTATGTGTGTATTTTCAATGTAAATTGCTGGCGCAGGTTGTGTAATAATGCACAATGCATCTGCATAAATAATATCTGCAGGTAATGCAGAACCACAACATTAGGAGTTTGACATAGTAATAAAGCATTTGTGGAAGAGGCATAATGCCAGACTACTCAACCATAGTCCGATTTAGCTGATTGTGCGAAACCCGGCTATTTATTACTGTACACTGCACTCGCCATATTGTACCTGGTTTCGGCCATGACATTGTACTTATTTGTAATCTATTATTGTTTGCTTGTGCTTGCTTAAATACCATTCAGCGAATATTCAATGCTACGTTTATATGTCGGCCCATACAACTAAACATAAATAATATGTTTGGGTTTTGTTTCATTCAACTTAAACGTTTATTTTATACAGAGTCAGAGACATAGATATTCAGGTCTGTGTTACATAAGCAATTACATTAAACAAGAATGTTGGGTTTTATTCTATTATTGTAATAAAATAACCCCAACCAATTAGCACTTTCCTCTTATTCATCAACGTGATGATCCAAGCTATACGAATACTATCTGAATAAAGTGCTAGCAAAATCATAAAACTGATAACATTAATTATGTCAAGACAGCCTCCTGGAAAGTGAAATTACACTTCTCGAAGATTAAAAGAGGGTCTTACATAAATTGTATGTAGATGAGTTGCAAATAATAGGTACTCCAAATGCAGAAACCGATTCACTCAATGAGGGAAATAGAAATAAATTGGAGAGCCATCTTTCTTCTTCTTCAAGCCATGATTATGACTCTAAATATCGTGGTTGTGAAAATAACTTAACAACCTATCGTTCTTTGTAGTCTCCAATATTTTTGACAAAATCGGCAATATTGAGACACTGAGATTATATTTTTAATATTTGTCAGACGGCACCTGACTGCTCTAGTCTCAAGATTTGGAGATCTACCATAAATTTGAGGAGGCTTCATGTGGTTTTTTCCATTTTCATAACCACTTTTACACCCACAGCATTTCTGGTAATTTCCATCTGCTTCTAGAGGCCTTCTTTTGGATTTAAGACGTGTTAGGTCTCTTCTATTATCGTTGTCAGTATTTGAGGTTCTTCCCATAATAAGCCATCTTAAGCGGATCAATTTTCCACATTATAAAAGTTGCTTTGAGGTTCTCATTGTTGATTAAGCTCAATTTCCAGCCCATCAAAAAACCTCAGAATTTGAATATTGCTGGATCAGATTTCAGATATAAAACTAAAAATTGGTCATGGAATATTTTAAAATTCAATAATCATGATTTTAAGTTCTATAGCAGGAAACTCTTAAAATTCAAATTATTTGCAATTGACGAAGTTAATTCTTAAAACAAGCCACAAATTAAAAATTGAATGAAGACCTTGATTTCAAGTCACCCTGTACGTATTTACATTTTTTCTTCATTAGTAGATATTGGAATTCCCCCTAATCGCTCGGGCGCACCTCCTATTAGGAATTGAAAGGGTTGGACGGTTTATCAATGTTGAGCCAACAATAAAATTGAGCGGTGGCGTGCCAACTCCCTATTTCTATTCATAGGAATAATAAAAAATCCACCTCATATAATAAAAATAAGTGCATTCCGATTGGTTGTAATTACAAAACGAAACAGTGTGTTAGCAATACCGCAAAATAAGGGTTGTTTTTTATTTATTTTATGGGTTCTTCTACATGGTGTGTTACAAACTCAAAGTTGATTACCATTTGAAATATGTCCAATAGTAGTTTTTAAAACAATGAAAACTGCATAAAACCGCAATACCTGGTGCAATAAACATGCAATAAAGACTGCAAATGAGTGACATTAGCTCACGCAACTATATAGGCGACGGTTTGGTACGGCGCCCCGACGGCGGGCGTCCCTTTGCTTTGCGTTCACACTACTCTGTACTGCACTTTATGCTTGCCCGACCGGAAAATTTAAAGGTCACCGCGAAATTAAATGCAGCAAACTGTGACCGTGAGTCATTCATCAATATATTTTGTGTATTATGCTCAATTTTTCCTGTAGAGTAAATTGATGAGCTATTTCTAGTGCTAGTGTAATATGGAAATTTAGTTCAGTTTTCATTAAGGCGAAAATGTTTTTAAGTAAAATAAATGAGTTGACAAGTAGAATGCGTGTTTATTGAGTACCGGAAGTGATCAGTAGTTCAACCACGTGCCTCGCCATGTCGCCACCTTCCAACTTTCCCATCTTTTTGCGATCGTCTCTCTCATTTATTGGAAAGTTTTTCATTTTTTTTCATCACAGCACAATGTTTCAAGTTTTTTCTTTAATATATCCGCCCCCAACAATTTATAACAAACGAAAAAGGAAAACTTGCTTATAATGTTTGTGTAATAAAAATATGCTAAACACGGAACAAATCTTTTTTCTATTATTTATTACGACGCCTGTATGAATATAACGAAGCTTTTGTGATTCTAATTCACAAACAAACACACATTCAAACAAAAGTGGAAAAAACGGAGAACGTAGATGAAGTTATATAACTGTGTATTTTCCATCACATAAATTTTTATTTGTTGCCATTTTATGTTTAAAAACTTTTCTTCTTAACATTTATTATAAAGAAAGCTATAACTCAAAGTTTTACATTTCTATATAAAGTAGTATATACAGGTAATAAACGAGTGATTTGAAATATACAAAGTTCCATGTGTGAGTGTAAATGTGTGCCTAAAAGTAAACAAAGTTATAAAAATCAATTTGCTGACTCACAAAAAACCGAAGTGTTGAACACGATTTTCTTCCTTCAACTTCGACTGTATGCTGTAAACCTTTTCATGTTCCTTTCAAGCCTCGCTTTAACCAATTCAATAATGAAAACAAATTGGGGATGAACAAAAGGCCAAAAATTAAATTGCGAGACTTAAGTCTATTTTATCTTGATACCCGAAGGCAGGTTCTTGGTTTAAATAAAGACGTACGTGCAGTTAGAGGTGACGGGTTCTTTACGTGATATTTTCCGGGACTCTATTTCGAACAAAAAGAAAAAATCCAGTAGAAATTATTATAGTTTGACACAGATAAATTGTACGTGGCAGAAAGTACTCGTAATGAAGCAGTTTTTAAATTGGTTTTGTCGTTATCTCTTGCAAGATATTTCTTGGAGGATTTTTTTTTATTTGTTGCTCTGATTGTGGAATATGTGCTGAGCATATAGAAAATACCAACAAAATGCGAGTTTATATAGGGTTACTAGTATATCAAAATAAAATGTAATTTTAAAATAAGTATATGAGTGGTGTATCTGCGTGATATTCGGGAGGAATACGAAAGAGTAAGAGAGAAAGCAGTGCACGTCCTTGCTGGATTTACTTTTATAGAACAACTAACAGGCCCAGCTACGAACCTGGCACTCTTACCGAATACTGAACACTTCCTTTAATGGAAATATACATGAGGATATAAAAAGTCAAGCAGAGGTCGCATTAATTTACAAATCACTTCGGTTCAAATTAGATCACGCCAACTTTTACAACTTTCTGACACAACAAAATTTGTACGACCCGCCCTTCCATTATATGGGATTTTTCAAATGGCAATCCGATTCCTACTGAATTTTCCCATGCTGCCCCCAAATAAATTACTGAAGGCATCTGCATATTACATTACACTTCTGTCCCATTAACTCAACAAAGTTTCTTCCTCTTTGAGGATTCTTTTAATTAAAATTACCATAACAGAAAAAACCAAGTTGGTTTCGTAAATATTTTATTTAGATACAGCTAATAACTACTAAGTATAACAAAATAAAATATTTAATCGTCTCCAAACATCCACGGTAAGTTAGATGATTTACTGCTTTTTCCCAGAGGGATTTCCTAACCATGGATATACTTCTGGACAATCAACACATGATTGCATGTAAGTGGTTTCACCTTTCTCGTTCTTCAAAACACACCGGATTGGAAAACAGTCAGCATTTCTGTCAGGGAATTCCGTTTTAAATTCACTCAGAGGTACAGGCTTCTTAACCCAATCAACAATTTGCTTCTGGCTGACGAAGAAAGTATCGTCCATTTTGCCTACTTCATCCATAACCATATTCAAAGCTTCGAAACTGTTGTCGGTGAAATTAAACCAATATGAGTTTACAGTTAAAGTCATAGGTACACGAGAACCACTTCGAACTTTATTAATTTCACCCAGGAGCCAATCTCGGATTTCCTTGGCTGTTCCACTAAAAAAATACAAAGTAAACCACGATATTTTAATTGTTTTGTAGTTTTGTCATACTTGATTCCACATGTAACTAATGTGTTGCATTCTTTATCCGCTCCGTTTAAGTCGTTGATTGGAACCACCCAGAAACCTGGATAGGATTCGTTGGGACACTCTGGACAGGCATTGCATTGTTCAGAGCTTAAATAGTCGAGCGTGTAGGGAAATAAAGGATGGCTTGGAAGAGTTGGCCAGGAACTGTCGTATGTAAGGTTAGCAGCAATGTAGGCTTGAATGGAAGTATTTCCATGGTACTGCAATTGTGGTGACCGGACACCTTGGATGTCGTCTATTGGGATATTAGCGAAAGTCGCCAAAATCTCTCTTTGACCTTCAAACTCCTGAGTAAGTGTTTTCAAATCAGCAGAACGCCAGTAGGATTGTTTGCTGTTTTTCCTATAGAAATAAGAGTGGGTTTATATCGAGAAAAATTTACATACAAATCCTCTTACGTAACAGAATGAACACCAATTTCGAAACCACTCATGTACAAATCGTTTACTAGTTCATAGTCGGTGTCTAAATGAGGTACGAAGAAAGTGGCACCAATTGGAACTTTGTCTGGGTTTACTCGGCTATACAGTAAAGGATCCCAGTAAGCATCGTAACCATCCTTCACCACAGACTCATCAATTGTCAAACCAATCAACTGATAAATTAAAGTCCAAGGATTATTTTTTAATCATAAAATTGTTTCTACTACTTACTTGTGGTGCTTTTCCCTGAGACAAGGGATTGGTGTTGGAGGAACATCTGCAGTTATTCTCGATTTTACACTTGCTCTCTGAGCAAACTGGGGCTACGCCTGCCAGTGACTCAGAGAAGATTGCACAAACAGCAAGGAGAAGCAAATATTTCATGTTGACGCGCAAAATACTATTGATGATCCCTAGTAAAATTGTCTACTTTTATAGTGATGAGTCTGAAGAGCAGTGTATTTTTTTTTAATTGCACATAATCTTTCGTTCTGATAAGATAGTGAAAATTACTGTCGTGTTATTGCAAATTTTAGGGAAGGAATAATTAAGATTAGGTGTGTTAAAAATATATTCTAGAAGGTTTTTAAAACAATATGATAATGTTTTTGTATAATTTCTTAGAAAAAAGGCTTTATATTTTGCTAGACTGAGGAATTTACAAAGTGCTTTCTTTCACAGTCCAAAAAAAGTTTTCCGTCACAATCAGATAAAAATATCCAAGTATCCGGTCGTTAATCATCTATAATTTCCGTTAATCCGTACATTGTATAAATGTGTAACCGCGTTTCTATAATCATAAATCAAGTTTTATATGTATAGAAAACTCTTATAGATAATTCATTTTTAATCATCTCACAATTAATGTTATAAAAACTTATAAATCATTCAAAAAACAAAAGAAATAAACTCATGTATGTAGAGTAGCAGATACTATGCGGTATATAATCTACATAAGTCATAAAACTATTTAAAACATTTTCAGCAATCATTCGATGCTTTATTAAGATGTATGGAAAAATTGATCCAACTTATTCCTGATTAGTTAGTAGATCACGAAGAAAGTTAGTAGTACCTAGAACACTTCGAGGAGAAAGAGCAAACTCATGTAATTTGGACTGTATTTAGACTTAATTCCTAATGAAGCAGTTGACTTTCTTGTTCTGGTTTAGGTAAATTTCAATAGTAGTTAAGATAACTTATGTATCCATCTAATGACTCATAGTTTGTACTGTGCTTGGGATTTTTGTAAAAACAACCCTGGCTACTTTAATTTTTCGTACTGCATTAATTTCCATTAACGTAACTCCATAAAATTTCTTTCATCATTTTAGTAAAATTATCATAATAATAAAAGACTAGTTTTTTTTAAGAATTTATTAAGTAAGTATACAGATATATTTCGTACAAAGAAAATAAAATATTTATTTCCTTTCAAAGATCCGCTCTAGGTTTACTGTTTTTTTCCACTTGGATTTCCCAACCATGGATACACTTCTGGACAATCAACACATGATTGCATGTAAGTAGTTTCACCTGCATCATTTTTCAAAACGCACCGGATTGGAAAACAGTCAGCACTTCTGTCGGGGAATTCCGTTTTGAATTCACTCACAGGTACAGGTTTCTTCACCCAATCAACAATTTGCTTTTGTGTCACCAAGAAAGTATCGTCCATTTTGCCTACTGCATCCAAAACCATACTCAAAGCTTCGTAACTATTTTCGGTAAAATTAAACCAATAAGAGTTTACAGTTAAAGTTAGAGGTACACGAGAACCACTTCGAACTTTATTAATTTCGTCCAAAAGCCAATCTCTGATTTCCTCGGCTGTTCCACTAAAAAAATACAAAGTAAACCAAGATACATAAATTGTTTTGTAGTTTGTCATACTTGACTCCACAAGAAACTAAAGTGTTGCATTCTTTGTCCGCTCCGTTTAAGTCGTTGATTGGAACCACCCAGAAACCTGGATAGGATTCGTTGGGACACTCTGGACAGGCATTGCATTGTTCAGAGCTTAAATAGTCGAGGGTGTAGGGAAATAGAGGACGGTTTGGAAGAGTTGGCCAGGAACTGTCATATGTAAGGTTAGCAGCAATGTAGGCTTGAATGGAAGTATTTCCATGGTACTGCAATTGTGGTGATCGGACACCTTGGATGTCTTCTATTGGGATATTAGCGAAAGTCGACAAAATCTCTCTTTGACCTTCAAACTCTTGAGTAAGTGTTTTCAAATCAGCAGAACGCCAGTAGGATTGTTTGTTGTTTTTCCTAAATAAACAAGAGTTGGTTTTTATAACAAAAAAATTACGTAGGTACAAATCCTCTTACGTAACAGAATGAACACCAATTTCGAAACCACTGATGTACAAATCGTTTACTAGTTCATAGTCGGTATCTAAATGAGGTATGAAGAAAGTAGCACCAATTGGAACCTTGTCTGGATTCACACGGCTGTACAATAAATTATCCCAATAAGCGTCGTAACCATCTTTCACCACGGATTCATCGATTGTTAAACCAATCAGCTGAACAAAACAAAGTCCAAGGATATAGTTTTATTATCTCGTGGTTTCAACTAGGTACTTACTTGTGGTGCTTTTCCATCAGACAAAGGACTTGTGTTGGAGGAACATCTGCAGTTGTTCTCGATTTTACACTTGCTCTCAGAACAAGCTGGGGCTATGCCTGCTAGTGCCCCAGAAAGAAGTACCAAAACTGTAAGAAGATGTAAATATTTCATTTTGAAGCGCAAGATACGACTGAGAAATTCTGATTAAATTTTGTGTTTTTATAGTGGTGATTTTTTCTAGATTATTGATTTTCTCAATTGATTGCTCTGGTATCTATAGTTTTGATAGGCGGACTAAAAGTTAAATTTCATTGTTGGAAAAAAAAATCTACTACGGTGTTCCGAAATATATTATGTTATTTAAAGAGAAATGAGAATTTATAGACAATACTATTTTTCTCTTAAGTTCGGTTTTTTTATACGTTGCTGAACAGACAAATTAAAATTGTTTTTCTTCAAAGTTCAAGAACGTTTTATCGTCACAATCAGATAAAACTATCTAAGTATCGTTTGTTAAACAGTTAACAATTTCCTTTATATCCAACATATTTTAGATTATAATATCAATATAATTTTGTAAACTCAATGAAACTAAAATAGATAATTAATTATTAGTATTCTGGTGAGGAACTCATTTGTCACAATGAATATTATGTTCATGATTCATGAAAATACAAGGAAATAATGAATCATTGGTAACCCTATCCAATGTTTGCGAGGGTGTGTGCGCTCAGAATATGGAGGGGTTGGTTTTTTGCAAATTGAATGTTCTGTTTTGATTACATATCTTTATTACATCGTTACTTCTGCTGATTCGAACTGAATTGCCATGCTTTATTACCTTACTGTATAAGTATTATTATTCACTAAAACATAAAACAAAATTTTATGGGTGGTGTGTTGGAAACGCCTGCAAAAAAACATTGAATTTTTAATAGAATATCCACGAACTAAGTAATTGATTTTCTCTTTAAATTAGTGTCAAAATTTGGGTCAAGCTATGACAAAATTTGATACCAATTTATTCGAATTTTCATGTGACTTGTTCAAAGTTGTGTGCAAAAAATTTCGTAATATCCGTGCGCTCTGTCAATGGAACTTTTTTTTGGTCGAATTGTGTGATTAATATCGGGAATAAAAACACAACTGCGATACACCTAGCTGATATTATTGCAACCGAAAACAGCAACATACATTGGTTGGCTCACGTGAGAATATGCATTTCGCGTGGTTTGGCCTCACTAAACTAAACTCGTATGAGCAGGAGGGGAAAACTGCAATGCCTGTTATTTTGCGGCCATTCGTGAATTTTAATGTGGGACCGAACATATAAATTTAATTGTCTCCCAAGTACAGGGTTTAACATAAGTTTTGGAACATAGTTTTGGGCAATTTACACGAACTAATTATCGTTTATCACCAGTGCAGTTTGTCAGGTTCAAACTGGAACCAATTCTTGCTTGGACTGTATCATAATTTTTGCAAAACAGAAAAAATGAATTAAAAAAACATGACTAATTATTTATAAATATCTAAATATCCTCTCAACTTTATAGTAGATATTTTTACATATCACAATTTGTGCCTAAATTTTAATCCAATTTATATTTTCGTGAAGCTATAAATTAATGTTAGTTGTAGCTATGAAAAATTACTATCAGCTCTGACTATACATCTTAAGCCTTAAGCTGTAAATAAACATCAAAGATTTATGAAATTTGTTGTATAGAAATGTGATGTATTTCTTTGATGCTCGCATATACCTACTCAAAAAATTGACCTCTAAAATTTATGTCAGATTGATTTTTTGTCAGAGATTTAGATCAAATTTTATACGAATTCTTAGTACAGTATTTGCGACTCTTATATTCATGTAAAACTAATACACATTTTTGCGATTTATTATATTAAGCTTCTTTTAAAAATTCTGATACTTTAACTGATTTTTACCATTTTTAAACATATAAAACCAGGAAACTGATGGCAGTCTTGTTTTATATTTTTTGTAACAATTCCTCCCTTGCATGTTTAATTTTTATCCAGGGAAGAAAAGACACACTTTCCTACCTAGTTGCACTCTTTCCCTTTTTTCGCAGTTATTTTGAAACAATAAATACAAATCAAATTAAAATATTTATCAATCACATGCTGCTCTGCATTATCGATTTGAAAAATTGTAGATATAAAGTCTATAAAAAGGTGACAAATTATTTAATCCTTGAAGTTTAAAATTTATTGATAACACATTTAACAAAAATACCATATCAAAGCATGGGGAAATAAATACTTTATATAAAAAACTGAATAAATAAATCTGATACTGAGCAAATATTTCATTTATCTAATAAATAGAAAGATGTAATTAAAGATAATAGCCTAGTACTAAAAATAGCGATATCGCAGTTAGTACAATAGACATAATAAATTATACTTTTGAAATTCTTCCGTAATTTATTTGTTGTTTATTCCAAAAAAAAAAAACGTCATATAATAATTGACTTCATACGAACGGTAGACGACTACGAGTTTATTGTTGTTATTTATTAAATAAAACCAGGGATTCGCTGACGCCCCAAATTTTTTTATTACCATGTCTTTGGACTTTACCAGTGGAGAAAGCACACTGCAGCGATATCTCACGGGCATCTTTGCTGTGGCTTTATGGCAGGTTTGATGGCAGTATGCGACCGATGACGCCCTGTGACATACTCATTTGCATCCAAATGTCCCCCGAAATTCATACAGTTTGTTTCTTATGGTCCACCAGCAACTTGTGTTACATGCAGCCGCTGGTAACGATAAAGTCATCGGGAAACTCGGCTCAAGATCCACAATAATTGAGGAAATTACACAATTATTAAAGGGATTTGCTACAGTTTACCCAGCAGTTTCTGGTTTATGATAGGGGTATGGTTGGGTTTTAAAAATAAATGAGGGCGATTTAAAGTGAGAATTTTGGTGCTAAAACGTGTGCAAGATTTTTATTTTATTTGCTTGTACACAATTATCATCTGATAAGCCTTGAGTGGTTTTGTGCGCTTATCGGAATTGATCTGATTTTGCCAAGAGTAGAACAAGCCGGGTTATGAGATGTGAGATTAGCTGGTATATCCGATACGTCATACAATAAATCAGGTTTTTTTCTGTTTCATCTCGAAATGCTTTGGCTATATTAAATAAAAGCCTAGTAAGACATTATAGATATTTTATTGGTAGATAAAACCAGTGACTAGGAACAAAATGAAAGATGTATAGCAGTAGTAAAAGGCTCGTATATACGTCAAAGCTTGAACCGCAGCAAAGAATAATAAAATATCTGCCAACAAATAAAGTGAGTTTGATATCGAAGACCCTAGAAATAAATGAATACGAATGGGTCATGTAAGCCAAAACATCTTTTCTTATACATCTACTGGCTGCAACAGCGTTAGTTCAATGATATTACCAAATTTATTTCACCGTTATTTTTTACGATGCTGTTATGCCACTCTTAATACACTACACGCCCATGAAAAAAACATGACCCTTAGTAATTTTTTTTAAATGTTACATAATGTCGCTGCGGGCCCTGGTGCACACCACCCTTTTATAGCGGTTGCAAACTTGAACGAAAAGTCCATGTTCTGTGGACATAAATTTGGGAAAATAGTTTAAAAAATCACTAAATAGGAATTTAAATTTTTTTTCGGTATAAACTAAATGAAATATTTCGCTGTAATTACTTGAAGTTTTGCTATGATTGCATGTTATGAAACAACCAGATTCAATAAATTACTTCTGTAAAATTTCAATTAGTTCTATAAACTTTCAGTCTGCTAGAAATTCAATTTGCTTTTTAAGAAAAATTAGTGTACTAATATACATACATCTCTTTCATCAAAAGCAATCCTTTCTGTTATAACCAACATTCTTCTCAATTACCTACCACAAAAATAATTTGTATCCAAATATTGCCCTAATATTTAATATCACAAATATGCCATACTGTACGATATTTCAATTAAGCCACCATGTATAGATGCAGCACACAACGAGCAATATTGGTCGTAACCATAAAATCTAATGCGTGCAAGTACATACCAAACAATGCAGGGCACGTTATATTGCCTTATAGTATTGACATGAGTGGTGATAACATTACATACAAGCACATATAGGAAATATGCGTGCAAAAATACTACCTACACTCGATTGCGTGTTCAACTTCTATATCTGCAAATTGTCATCATGAACATTGCGGAGAACTACATGTTGTGCGCGCGGGGCTGTTGATGATGGGGGTGAATTTGTAATTTCGTCAATTGGGGACGCTTACCTCTGATATGCCTGTTTAGGGCCATATGCTGCTATTATTTAATATTGCATAACTTATACTTTGCGGGTAATGTTATAGGTATGCGTCATTTTGTGCGAACTACCCTCTTGTGCTGAGGAAAATATGGCGTTAAATGCTAGAATTAGAAAATGAGATTTAAAAGCGATGAATCGCTTAAATTTTTTGCAGATTTCCTTTCATTCTATTACGACGCCAAAGTATTCAATAAAATATTTTGACAAAAAATATTTTTTGTTTCTTTTGCAATCAGCATAAGCTATTCAAACCCTAACTGAAATTTCTTCTACTGAACGCTATAATTTCATGTCGTTTGCCCTTGAAATCCTTTATACTCAAATCAACTATTTCCATTCAATTTATCGCCACAAATTAGCAAGATATTAATTAGTTACATCAAGTACATATAATCAAATTGATTGTTAGTGGTTGCGGCTGTAAGATCTTGTCTAAATTATATTGCTGGAATGATTTAAAGCGAAGTAATATCTGTTAATTAAGATTATAAGAAAAGGCTGTCGAATGCATCTGGCAAGCTAATATTAGAACTACATGATTCCCCATTAATTATTCATCATCATCTACCTTTAAGACATTTAAATGGAGAGCATAATTAAAATGCATTAACGGGCACAATAAAATTTTATCAGAGTGTTAAAGACAGCTTCATAGAGTTTTTCTGCTGGGATACACACAGAACACAGGTTTCATTTCGAATAATTTTTTATAATAATTATCTATAGAGTTGAGGAGAACCGGAGTTTGAACAGATGAAAATAGTTACAAAGTGGCGGGTTATTGGTGGATGGGTAAATTAGCTTAGGATTGGTCGGTTTGCCACAAACTTTCTGAATTTGTGAGACTCGTTGGGCTCCAGTGAGATCCAGTTGGCACTCGCAACGTTACACTTTCAAGTAACTATCTGACATGCTCTTATAAATTTTCCTCCATCAGGCTTCCAACATACTACTCGTATATATAAATGCGATATATTTTCATAATGTTTGTTTTACAACCGTGCAACTAGGACAAAAATTTCCCCCTGAAGTTATTAGCTGGAAGTTTAAAGTGTTTTCAGCAAAATAAGTAACGATCAAACCCTGACAATTATTTTATGGGGCACGTAGACGAAGTCCATTACCATCAGCGAATTTATATTAAAATGCTTTGGTGGTTTGTGGTGGCTAGTCTAATAAGTCTAGTGTAATCGAAGCGAAGCATACATGTAGCAAACACAATTTAGAACATCAGATAATAATCATAAACTGTGCAATTGCAGGTTGTGCATGCAGTTGGAGTTCAGTTTTTGGGCGCAAGGCGCAACCCCCTTGTGCTCTTGTGGATATCTATAGATTATACCTCTTGCATTGTCAAGCCATTCCAAACAAACCCAACTTTATACAAAATAGTTTTGAGTTTTGGCAACAACTTTCCCAGACTTATGTTAACTGTTTCTGGAAATTCTATTAAAACCAAAATATACTTGTTGTTTGGAGTAGTTTTGCCATTCATTTTCGGTTATCTACAAAATATAAACAATTATATCTTGTATGTACATGGAACATTACTTCATTTGAAACTTTGCGGTTTCCTAATCTCACTTTGGAGGAATACTGACATAATTATGTGTTCAGTCGCTGTGTCTTTCCGGGATTGATGCGAGGTGACATTTGATAAATGGTGGGTGGTCAATTTAAAACACAGATTTGCGGGAGTGGGGGAAACCTTCAGGGATGTTCCTCGTTGCGTTGGTGATGTATCGTCTTAAGTTGACAGTAAGGGATTAAGCTGGCACCTAATGATTGTCGAAGTCCCTCCTAAGGTAGATTAATAGTGCGTCATTAAGAATGTAAGATTTTATAGTGATGAGCAAGTGGAAGTGGTGGGTGGAATGGCATGGTGGGGGGTGGTAACAGAGGGCAGAGGGTGAATCAATTGCGGACACATAGCGGGTCGAGCACTCACGCAAACACATAAAGCACACGTCGTGCGTCACATGGGAGGAATTAGAGGTCGCAAGGGCCGTAAGAAAGACCGAATTTACGAGCGGGTACGCCGCCGACTCTGTTTGAGAGCTTCGCTAACCGCACTGCTCCCTGCCTTATCCCAGTCGCTTCCTTGTTTATTGCAGCCTGCTGTCTATCTAACTCCTATTCCACCTTACCTACACCAGCATACTTCGTACTAAATACATTACCCCAAAGTTGTAGGGAATATAATTCACTCGGGTTACACTGCAACATTCGCAACTTGCTCGCAGCGCCACCCCCGCCAAAATATCATTTTCATATAGTAAAACCTGATGCTCCGCACGCCTTATTTACTTCTTTTGCTGGCGCTTCCACTGTGGAACATAAAAACGACGAAAAAATTCCGCTCTTCGGCTTTTAATAACAGCAGAGAGGGGTGTCGTTTCTGACATGATAACTTACTAAAGTTTGTAAATTATTTTGGATTTTGAACTGATTTTCTTTCGAAAGACTTTTCTTGAAACAGTTTAGAGTCAACTTCAAACTCATATCTGAAAAAAAATCATCTATCTTTCAGTTTGAAATTAATTTTTGAAAAATATTTCAATAAAATTGTTTGAAATCAAAATCTTCTTGAGTGTAGGCTGTAAGTGACTGTTGCCATGGTAACGTAATTTTCAGGTAGGTCAGATCCGTAATTTGTTTCATCAGATAAGAAAGATTTAACTTAATTAGCACATTTTTACTATCTTGAAAAATAAACAATTTATGAGATTTTTTTATTCTTTAACATTGATTTAGAATTGAATTTTGAACAAATTTTGTTTGAACTTTTTTTTGAAATTCTGTCGAAAAGATTAAAAAAAATAATTATTTTTGTCGTAAAATTCGGTTATAATCAGTGGGACAAGGACAGATTTATGCGATAAGTGCGAGAGAGACTTCCGAAATTTATTTGAATATTGCTGGAAACGCTCAAAATTGAAACACGATTTTTACAAGAAATTTAACTTAATTTCTTTAGGAAAAGTAATTGTGGTACTATCCGTATAAGAAAGTCATGTGTTGGGCACATCAGATATTTTTATTATTTATCACAATTTCTTTATTAAATTTTTGCAATTCATGTTTTATGTTTAGATGATTAACAGAAATTTAAAAAGAAACTAGTGTGGCTGAAACCAGCGAGGCAGTACCTATAATAACCTAATAACATATGTAAGTATAGAAAATCAATACAAAAGTTTATTATATGTATAACAAAATAAAATAAAATTTATAAATATATTTGCGAAAACTTGTTCCAAATTGTATTTTTATAGGTTTTAAAGTAGCGTGTTGATCGAATTATTTCTAATGACCGGATGCGCCTAATCACCGGATGATAAACTGTCTGATTAAGTACGAGTTGATAAATTAGATAATTACGATGTTTGATCAATAAAATACATAATCTATCTGCTGATCACCTATTGATACTTTCTACAATTAAATTTGTGTTACATACACTTCTAAAGAGTTTTACCATATAATTTTCTATCATGAAAATGACAAGCAAATAATGGTAATTAAAATTCGAGAAGATTCATACTATAACATTTATAACACTCTTCGATAATTTTACCAAAGTGTTAAAATAACAATTTTTTTAGTTAATATAATAGCTGTGAAAAGTTATATAAATATACAACGAAATATAGCTTTGAGATAGAGCGCGCATTTATGTTCGTCATTCCAGAGACGGATCGGCGCCAACACAGATATTGCATTATTGTACAAAAATATCGCAATATTATTCATAGCACCCAAAGTCGTCCGCCTTTTCTTTTAATTAGCACAATAGACGTACTATAACAGAACTTTCTCCACATTTTACCAATTTGTTTCTTAATTCTGAAACATCACATATAAATTTTTTTTCGGATAATTTTTCCTCGTTTTTTAGTTTTTTGTTAAACAGGAAAAAGATGTGTTACCTATGATAAACCAAAAACGGCCCCAGAACCCAAACATACCTAACCTAACATATTTCTACTTTTGGATAATTTTATAATAATCACTCCGAAAGTCTCACATAGTAGGTAATAATTCGATTTTGATTGTTACGTTTAATTTGCTGGGGCTCCAAAACATCGTCGTAGTTCCGCTTGTGAGCCAAATAATACCTTTTGTGTCGAATTGCCTTTTGGTGTCAACTGTACGACCAAATGGCAAATTAAATATGTATTGACTTTGTTTCTCTACAGCTCCGAGTTAAATTTATACTTTCCCATAGTCTGTATACGAACCCTTCCTTTGTTATTTATTATTTTCCACCCTGTTAGCAAAGCTCGTTTACCTTTCAAACACAAGTCAAAACCCAAAGATGTTGAACAGTAATTTCCTGTTGTTTTAATTATTGTAACTTAATTTGTTAGATTAGATATTATGTACATATGTAAAATTATATTGATTTTGGGGTAGGTTTAGGTATAATCTATAATCTATTTTAGATAATTCCAAGTAATGTACATATATCTCAACACAGAGAGCTTAAATGACAAAGTAGATTAGGGTGTTAAAGGGATCGACAATCCCGATCATGTGTGAATTACATAATTCACCACAATCCAATGCAGGTCTATGCCAACAAACTAAACTTATTAGGAAAGTGTATTAACATGCATCAATTATTTGCTATTCCCTAAATAACCTCAGGTGCAGACAACGTCACTGGCATATTGAACTGATTGTCATTATTATTACAACTGAAACGCGCTGTTTCCATTATAAATGTAGCGAAGCTTGTGCCCGGCGCCTTCGCCAAAATTCCGAAACAACATAAAAGTTCTTTGCAACTTTTTTATTGTGCGGCTTTGATTGCGCCAGCGAAACAAAATTGTATGTTCGTGATATAAAATATAAAATAAAAAAGTTTCGTTCGGCTTTAATTTGCTGTAAAAAAACCATATAGACTAGTTTGTTGAAAAAGTTGTAATTCTAATCACGAAACTCAATGATATGTAGTCTTTTACGTTGGAATTGGGGACTAAAGCCTCTATATTAGTACGGCATGGTGAATGAGGGGCATTTTTCCTTCGATAAACTTTGTGTATCTTGATCTTGATTGATTCTCAATTCCTGTAGTAATAACCTGGTGATAGTCCAAGCCAGAAATATTGGCACAGTTTATTTGATGGCCCAATCAGAAAGTTATCGCCCCTCATTCGATTGCCTGGCAAGTCAAAGATAGTTTGGACTTTGTCAGTTTTCATAATGAAATTTTCCAACAGTTTGGATGAGGTTGATGATGATTCTTATTAAATACCCTGCACAGCCATCCTTGTAATATAAATTATTTCCAACACATAGCTGGTGTAGTTGTACTAAACTACGAAACATTTCAACTCTTTGCCTGCATAAAATTCCAGAGGTCGTAAATTTAAAAAAAACATATTGTTGCTGCCATCTGCTACTGCAATAATCCAATAACTGCATGAGTATATAACAGTTCGGTGCAATAGTAAAACTATAAAACGTTTTTATTATTTTAAATTAGCACAAAATAAAACACGAGTTCCAAACGATTTTTTACATCAAGCTGCCCAACAGATTTCATCTATGATTGCAGAACACATCAAAGTAGTTTCCAATTTTTTCCAAGCTATAACAAATAGTCCAGTTTATGTTATCATGACGACTACAATAAAAACTTATCCCACAATCTTTTTTCATTTGGTTGCAAATCAGATTCACTCACACCCGAAATATTAACCAAGTTACTCTATTTAATCCCATAAAAAATCCCCCAACCCCTCATAAACAACATTTGGAACTTTGTCAAGCCCATAAACCAAACTAACATCCCCGAAAGTTTCGTTTTTTTAAACATACTAATATGACAGAGGGTATGGTGAATAATATCCGACGCAGTTGCTTATTATTGTTCCTTCCATAGTTTTCAAGTAATAAATGTTTTATTAAATAATGATGTTGATGTAGTCCGCAATATTGTGCGCTTAGGAACAAGTACAGACATGCCAGTTTAGCCACAAAGCGACGGCCTGATCGACCCGTCATCAGTTGAAACAGGCGCCGGACGGACTGGCGTCCCGGCGCCCTACCTGCGACAATCTAACTCAGTTTGCATATCTTTTACGTGTTCAAATGATCCACATCATCATCATTATCATCATCATGTCATTTGAAGATTTATTAGCTTTAGGTTGATTTTATCCATATGTGGATAATAGAGATAGTCGGGCTTTTTTATGGATTGACCACTGTCAGAAATATGGATTAGAATTAATGAGGCATGAAAAGGAATAGGGTTTTTTGTGGATTGTTTTGGGGCTTAAAAGAAGTCACAGTGAAGAGTCAATTGGAAAAACGAATGATTTTTATATGGTGTAATGGAAATACTTATCTAAGTTTATAACTTATAATAATTTTGCTTACATATTTAAAAAAAAACTTAGATATACAATGTGACCGACTTACATGGAGATACATGCCGCATTATTTTCTGTATTCAGAACAAATTAGCTATACTAAATTCGTAAAAGGAGGATAGTAGTAAATGTACATCTTTCACCGTGTTGATGATTTCTTTCAGTAGAAGATTGATCAGAAATTTCAGTTTTTTTCCTTTCTCGCAGAAATTATATATCTAAACTAACTGCCCCAATATTAATGACTTTTTTCGAGGACGTTCTTTTAATTTTTATAAAAAATTCAAAAGTTCATCTATACATTTTGCTCTATAATATGATTCAATAACTGCGTTTTACATTGATCTAACATATTTACAATAAGTTTTTTGTTTATGTACAAATTTTTAAAAAATTAATAGTTTAATGAAAAATTTCGTATCAATAGTGGTAAATTAAGGAAAAGGTAAAATAAAATCACGAATCAAATATCGAAATATTTCTTGTGTTTTTTAGATATTTTTCTTTTCCTCCACTTCACATTCACCTCACCATCCACAAAACACGTTAGATAACTTGGGTGAATTTTTAATACCACCAGCTTCCAGCTTGTTTGTCTCACAAGACATAACACTCTGTCGTAACAAAAGGGTTCGAACGCCAGCAAGGAAATGCCTCTGTAGTAGAGAAAAAGCAATATTATAAAATTACGTGTTCAAGTATTCTACATGTAAACCCACTCTTCTAAATAAGATTGACATCAGGACTAAAGGAATCCTGGAAATTGGTCTCTCTGTCCTAATAGCAACTCAATTGGTCCTGCATGCAGGAACGTACTGAAAACGAATAAAACCTCACGTGGAGTTTTCCCTTTGATATTGTCGTGAGTTTCCCCAAGACACCTGATGGGATGTTCTTCTAGAAATACAATATTTCGTTTGATTGCTTTTGAAGCTAGTGTACCATGTGGCCAAACTTGCGTTTTTAATTTAACATTTTATTTTGGTTACGGTCCTGTTTTGACCCGGCAGAGCAAATTGCCTTGTTTGTGTAGTGTATGTCGCGGTATCCCTCACAATATCAGCGCGGCTTGTTTCTTTGTCCAATCGATTGTGTGACATCTTGTCTTTATGGACCAGATACGTACACTTGCTCTGAATTTCTTGCCATATTGCAGATGTTCTTCTCTGCTTGGACTCACTTTCCCATTCCCTTATTGTACAGTCCCTTTCTGTAACAGACCACTTAGGACTTGATTGGGATGTTATGATTCTACAAGAGAGAATCTCCACGCCACGACGGAATAACACACAAAACTCCTTGAAATATTATTATAGTTTTTAGATAATAGATTCGAAACGGGCCTTTAGTTTTATTTCGAAATTATAAACGATTAAATTTTTCGTAAATATCGAACTTTCCCTCACACATCATTCGGGTTTTTCAGGGAAGTCGAAGGGAAGGATGTGTTTTACGCAGGACACGTACCGAGTGAATTAGCGACGCATTAAATCAAGACAGGCGAAAGGATCCTGTCATCTAGACGACCTTTTGGGTCAAACTCTTTATCACCTGCCGGAGTTTTCCACTGGTTTAATCCGATAGTTGATTAAAACTCAACACAAAAGAACTTCGATTAAAAACATAAATTTTAATATAGCAGGTTTCTGAAACCCCCAAACAAACTTTTATGCAAGGAAACATCACAATAAATTTCTGGAAAAGGGTGTTCGAAATAAGCTGGGATGATGGGTGATGAATTTTAGTTTGAATGATAGAGGAGGGCCAGTGCAACTTATTCATCCCTAGTTTCATATAAATGCATTTTCATTTCATTTGCAAATGGTATATAAAGTGGTATTTAATGGTTGCAAATATTCAGACACGCGTTACGATTAAAAGGCTCATAAAATATGGCAAGTTATAGCATCAGTAATGGTATCGTACAGACCGGCCGACGTCGCCTTCATGAAGGGGTTGAAATATCTACCCCTGTTTACATTTCTCACAAATACAAACAAAAGCCGACATGAAACCTCAAGTTTATTGTGTTTGAATATTGTTATTTCACAAATTTATTGGACAAATTCACTTTTACAAAACCAATTTACTTAGCAGGAGATTTATAAAAGAAAGCTCTAATAATTCGGTTAAAAAAGCATCTTGCAACTTTAAAATTATAATTTATCATATTATATCTGCTTTAATTACTTTACGAAATTAAACAGGGTGTGGGTTTGGCGGAAAAAAACTACCATATACAAGAGTATAATCTCTAGTTGTTGCTGGTGTTTTCTAAATAAACAGAACGCAATCCAATCAAAAGTAACATTGTGAGAACTACGCGCTGGTGGTACAATTTTAAAATTATGTAATGGCCTGCAGGCAGCATCCAGTTGATAGCCAAGTAATAAACCTCTAAGTAGTCCAGTTTTTTAAGTAATAACTCTTGACTTGAGCAACACATGTGGAATAACTCTTCCTTTATTAAAAGATATTAAAGATAATAAATCATTTAATAAAGTAATACAAATGGAACGAAGTTAGAAATGTGGGAAATTACAACCAAGTTTAAGAATAATTAATTCGTTGACAGGAAATAAATCAGAGAAAACTGAAAAGTACTAATTTCATTTAATTAATATCTGTGCAGGGCCTGCGGTTGTGTAAGTTATAAATAATGGAGAGTGCACTATGTGTAATTTTGGGTTGTAATTTTTCGACGATGCATTTGTGAATTATTTAAAATGGGCTCGGATTTCGAAACTGCAGAATAACTGCGCTGGAGGTACATCTGTAAAGTGATAATAATTAAAAATTACAAACTTTTGAAATAATGGAAAAAATTAATCATAAATTGTTTGAATGATCAGAGACAGTTTTATCATTTGAAATCCTTGAATTTTTTAACTCTTAAAACAGATTTTAGAATATCTGCAGGCTTAGATATTTAGAGAAGATCGTACTTTGCCATGTTGAAGTACTAGAAATTCTCGAAAATATCAAGTCAAGATTAAAATCGCGGCTTTATAATATCTTTGTTTTCAAGTCGTTATTGTCGTTTCCTTTCTTGGATCATGTTATATGAAATAACTTACTAATAAATTTCAAGGTTTTCAATAATTTATAGCTTGATGTGTAATGAAATTTTCGATGTGTATTTCTCTGCAATGTAAATATGCGTTTTATATCGACGTGGATACAATTTCATGCGATTTCAGGATTTCCGAGTCGAACACGGCAGCCACGACTGCAACACAAATAATATGATCTTGACATTTGCTCATCTCAGCGGGGCTATAAAAATACTCTCATAATTGTGCTTTTTCCTTATACAAGCAAAAATAGTTCGTTTTACATATGCCAAGCAGATACGCTTTTTTTTATTTGAATTCTGAATAATATTTCCTCTCTGTCTCCGGTGACATCATGTAAGACGAAGCTTTTTAATATAAATATAACAGGGGAAAACTGTTGGAAACTAATTTGTTTTTTCCAAACATTAACATCCGTTTTGTCGACAATAATATTTTTCAAGTAGCAATCCAACTGAATCTATTTGTTTGAAATTCCCGAGTTTAGTTTCGTGGAAAGTTTACAATTTCTCTATACTAACCCCCGATTCGTCTGACAGCCCTTAGATTTATATAGTATGTGGGCTGTTGCTTCCCAAGAACTCGTAACTGCGAAGTAAAGGGACTCCTCGAGCTCGACTATCCTTAACTACATTGATTGCGTTTAGAGGGAAGCGAGAGGGTCAAAAAGCGAAGGCAATCGTTTTCATTATTACAATATGATTGGAAAATGTAATAAGTGCACAGATTTCCCCTGCAGGCTCTTTTTAAACAAAACAAATTTGCTTAGTTTTTCCCTATTATCCTCTCTCATCGTCGTCGTCAGGTAATTTATGAAAACTGAAGTTTGACTAAGAACGTCTCTCGCAGAGGCCAACCCTATTAAGAAGTCCAAAACAATTAAAAAAACTGGGGAGGATGCATTAACAGTATGGCAAGTAACCGCACATTTTTTTTGTTTTCCAGTAGGAGAATTGCTGGGGCGGTTTAACACAATAAGGGTGAGTAGAAGAACACAACCACATTCTGTACAATAGATGCTCTGGTGTAATTAAGTATGCAAATTTTATTTTGGACTGTGCATGTGAATCTGAAGGAACAAAGAAATGTTCAATTGTGGAATTGCGAGGGTTGTGGATTGGTGAAGACTTCGTTTCAAAGCGAATTAAATGAACGTCTACTTCAAGATGCGGTTCCACGTTGTTTAGATTCTCTAATAGCTTCGATGTGTTTGAAATAAATTACACATTGCCACATACAGCTCGTCTAGAGAGTGTTTAATTTAATTAAATCGGCTTTGTTATGGGGTTTTTCCTATAATAATTCCATGGTATACTAGGTTGTTTTTTCGCTTAATTTTACGAATATTCCAGGCGAAATTATTCGCAAATCCGTGTGTGTTTATTTAATCGGAAAATATAAACTGATTTTGTAAATGTGTAAATGTTTAATCGATGTGGATGCACAAACATGTAATATGAAACCACCTCCAACAAATGAGGTGCAATATCTGTTTAATAATTCACGATTTAATTACATTCCAATACTGTGTCACTTTTCACCCCAAACTACAATATTATGTAGCTTATAACCTGACGAAAAATGATGATTTTCGCGCGTTGACCTTTCTGAGAAGTGCGAAGAATAAAACTAATTATTTTAGTATAATCAAACTAAGCAGTTTACAGTGGGTAAACTTGGGAAAGTTCCCTAGCAGTTATCTTTTAAGAAGTTTATTTGAATTAACTTAGTTTACCTGAAATGCCTAGTAATCACTTAACTAATGAATCTAGGCAGTATAAATAAGAAGATGAATGGAGTTTCTTGAATTTTATCAACCTCCCGCTGTTCAACTTTATTTTATCTCGACCAGCAGGAGCGACAAATTCCTGCAGTCACTCACAAGGCAAGCGATTCCATTCGCAATCAACTAGATGGCGCTGGGTGTCGCTTGCAGCTACTCGCGCAAAATTGTATTTATTTTATTTTCTCCGGATATAAATTCTCGAGTTTAATAATTCTAACAAATATTTAACTTTTCGTATTGTATTTACTTTTGTGGTTGTTTTCTTGAAGAAAATGAGATTAAATGAACACTTTGTATTTTCCAACATGCTTTAGGTATTTTTATTATAAAGCAAATTATTGTTGATTTTATAAGAAATATAAATCCCTGAATTGACTAGTAAGCATGTTTCTGCAATATTCTAGTTAATGATATTGTAAAGGATTAATTAATCCGTCAGGAAAAATACGCGAGCTCGCACTGTTCTGTTTCCCCGTGTATATTAGTTTAATAACATTTTGGCTTAGAAATACACACACACACACAACAAACACAAAATTAATTCTGTTTTAAACGCAAAAGGAAACAGTATTATCACATAATTAGTTGATGTATTAGTCGCAAACGGAATCCGGGTTTGTTATTAGATAACACCATATGTAACCGATTCTACAAAAGGGCTTAAGCATTTAGAACAAACTGCTAATGATTAGTAATCACTACAAAGATAAGGGGATTATTTGAATTAAATGGTTAAAATGTCTATGTTCAAGGGTAAAATGAATGTTTTAGTTGGAGGCGCGCACTCCATATGCAACAGAAAAGACGTCGCCGTCGTAAGCTTATTATTAATGCTTATTAAACATACAGGTAATATGAGGCACGCGTAATCTTGCCATTCCAGAAGAGGTTGTGCCTCTTCCAACATATAATGATAACTAAATTCTTCATTAAAGTCTAATTTGCAGAATATTGCACAAGGATCTCGTTTAATTTGCCTAACAAGTCACAATATAATCGCGTTGTGTTACTGAATTATTGTTTCATAATTTACCTTCAGTGTAATTGGGGCACTAGGTGCCCCTTTATATCAGATAAATTAAATTAAAACAACCATATTATAACGATTTAGCGCAACATTAGAAGAATGCTGACTTTTCCTGTAAACTAACAGGTTATTATCTTGGTTATGTTGTAGATACGTGTAATTAGTTTCCGTCTAGCTTAGAGCATGCAAAATTAATAATCATTTGTGCCTACAGAGAAAAACGTGGCGAAACCTTCAAACTGTATCAGGAAATATCTGATGTAAAAACCCGTAGGATTGGAAGCATTTTGGTAAATATAATCTATTATACTAATTTTATTACCCGTAAATAATGCGCCTTCGAAATTGGATTGCCATTCCAAATTGCCAATAGTAAAAGTTATTAAACTGGAACAGAGTGCGACAAAATAACGGAGAGAAAATGCGCGAGGTTAAAAAAATAATAATAAAATCGTAGTTAATAGGCTTGCTAATTGCGTATTGAAAAAATGAAAAGAAATTTAATATTAAACTGTGTGCATCAAGTTATCTTTCGCCAGTTGTTGCATAATAGACGAAAAAACCCTGGCAATGGTTAATTGAAACTGTAGAAAATGTGAAAAGATTCATTTACCAAATAAATCAATAAACCTAGCCAACCATGGCACAAAACCCTATTAAAGTACATACGAGTATATGTATACAGAGAATCGTGGGGATTAAAATATACCCGGTCAAATTAAACCCGATAAACTGTTTAAATTCTATTTGTCCACTCATTTATGAACAAATTTTTGTTTTTCGTTCTTGTGCACACTAATGCTGCTATTATTGAAATTATACGAATTAAATTTTATATCCAATTCCAATTTCAGTTTTAATTATATTTGTGTTTCGATAATGTGCAAAATTTGATAAATTTATTTGTACTTATATAAGTATATAATTGGAAATTTTAGAAAAAAAATTAACACACAGTATAAGCTAATTAAGGATGATTAAACCTCTAAATGGCTTGTTAAAATATGTAAATAATGTGTGTTTATAATATCAATTAAGCGATGAAAGTTTCATCAATAATGAAGTTTTCATTAAAATTACATTAAGTTTTGGAATAAAATAGAAAATACGAGCCCTAACAACTAAATGTTCGGACAAAAGTAAATTTTTGAAGTATGAAAGGAGAACTGGCAATTTTACGCAAATAATTAGTAAACATCTAACAATACAATAAGATAAAGCCTTAATAACAATATTATGCATGGAAGAAAATTATTTATTGGATTTAACAATATTTTAACTTTAATAATTAGCAAACTTTACAAAATGAATTTGCAACTAAATGTTGGGATAATTTTTAATTTAGGACCATTAATAAGAGGTTACGTCTCCTTTTGCTTTAATAGCTGCCTGTATTCTAGCAGGCATTGTATTTATCAAATTTTGGTACAATTCTGGCGTGAAACTGTCCCAAATTTCTTCTATTTTTGTCTTTAAGTCCCCAATGGTTCTTGGTGGATTATTGTGTAAAATACGTTTAATTTTATGTCAAAAAGTTTCAATGACATTTAAGTCCGGACTGGATGAGGGCCATGAAAGCACCTTTATGTCGTTTTCCCCAAGTTCCAAAACTGTGATTTTTTAAAAACAGTCGTTAGAAAATTACGTCACATTTTTCAAGTGCAATTTTAAAGCTACAAAATATGTCTAAAATCACCATATAAAGACTTGGGGATTTTTTTGTACATAAAACCAACATCCAGCTTTGCAATAAAGTAAATTTTACCAAAATCCAACCAAAAGTGTGATTATTTTAATGTAGGTAGCACCCTCAAAAAACACGTTTTTTAAAAAGTGAACTGTGGAACTCGAAAAAAATGCAAAAAAATCATATTAACATTTCAGGATTTTTTCAATATAGTACAATTATTGAGATTTGATTTAAAAGTTTTTTGACACAAATCGAATCAGCGGTTTCAAAACTGTGATTCTTTAAAACAGTTACTAGAAAATTTTATCATTTTTAAAGATGCAACTTTGAAGCTCCGATAAATGCCTAAAATCACCAAATAAAAACTTGTGTAACTTTTTTGTAAAGAAAACCAACATCCAGCTTTGCAATAAAGTAAATTTCATCAAAATCCGACTACTAGATCCAACGTTTTGAAAATAATAATTCTTTGTTTCTACAATTTTCCCATCCTACTGGGTTAAAGTGCTACAGTTTTGGAACCGCCGAGCGGAATTTTACGAAATTTACTTTTGCGCGTACCTATGGAAGAAAGACAATCAAATTTACTTTTGTCCGAACATTTAGTTGTTAGGGCTCGTACAAATTTAAAAATAAATTCTGAGTGAACCAGGTTTTAATTGGAAAACTAAAAACAACTAAAAGCGTTAAATTTTCGAATATGTATTTAATTTTTACCAAATTTCCCCGGAAATAATTGAGATATTGATAGACAATATTCTGGTTCCCCATTCCAGTAAATTTACTTTTGTATACACTTATTTTGACTACATTTCTTTTTACAGAGTTTAGTACCTACATTTAAAAAAATACTGACAAATATCCTGATTTAATCCAGTTCTTGTAAAATATTAATCTTTCAAAAATACCTAGTAGAAATTTCGTGGACATCTGAGTATTCTTATGCCACTCCATATTTTCTCAACCTTAGGGCCAGATTTTTAAACGATGGCCAATATTTCGTATCGCGAAAAAAATTATTGCCCAACTTTGGGTGTTTTTAGGCATTAAAATTCTTTATGTTATTGTCGTTTCTTGGAAAAATAAAATTTTCCGTGGACGTACTGACGCAACGTTAAGTAAGCACGTAACACATTCGAAAGCTCATTAAATAATCCAACAACCAACATCATAAAAATAGATATGCTATATTTTTAGGCTTTTTTAGGACTTTTAGGAAATTTCGAAAATTGACCAAAGACATTGATTAAATTTTGGTTCACTGCTAATTCTAGTTTCTTCTAGTTAAACAATTTCAAAAGGGCTTCCACCACCCAATCTAAGTCCACATCTAAGGAAATTATCTAACACTTAAGGATTGAAAAACTGGCCATTCCGGATTAAAATTTTTTAAATCGATCCTTGAAAGAAATTTCTAAACCCTGCTTTGGTTACCTATCTAAAATATCTCTCATATTATGATTGGCAAATGACAATAAGGGCGCCACGTCACTTCATTTCAATTCAACAAATCAAAGACATAAAATTCAAACATCACAGAAATTCTGCACGCATCATAAAATATATTGTCCTTCGCGCCCGATGCTTTTTATAGATTAAACTTTGAGGCATGTTTCATTGTTCATTGTGTATTTAATTCAAGTTTTATTGAAGCATCACGATTAACATAGTTTCTATATGGCACTAATATCGGGTAATAAAATTCAAATCGTATAACATAAGTCTCCTGGGTGATTGCATCAATTAAGATTTCCATAGATATGTTTGTTAATAACATAAATTATTTAAGTGAACTGGAATGTTGTTCGCTGTTTATACTGGACAAACACAAAACTAATTTGTGGACGAAAAAAAACCTTTTAATTGCTACTGATACAGTTTCTTGTCTGCGCTTTAGCCCCGTAGTTGGATTATGTAATCCATTTGTTGTTTTATAACAAAGATTTTATAATAAAGATATTATACTTGACCTTTTTTTTATAACCCCATAAAATATCAACTCAATTTATCTGCTCGTTGGATATTTATAAGTTTTTTTTTATAAGCCTGTGTTAGTACACGCAGATCCCGTCTGGAGTCTGGAAACAAATCCTAGGTTTAATAATTAGTTTTCCCTTTACTAGCGCTTAATAACTTAGTGGAAAACCCACCCTTATAACAAAAATAATCCCCGATGTAGTACTGAGTTTACCCTTGGATAAAATAAAAACAAAATCAAACTGATAGGTAGTGAATTTTATGATTTTCAGTATATATCTCTTTTAGCTGTTCCTCGGGTTTATTTTTCGATAATTTATTGATACGCCCCACTATATTCAATTGCTTGGTTTTATTTTATAACCCAATTTGGTGCAAAAGGGAATCTGGGCCGTGGGGTAGAATAATTGGATTATTTTTTCCTGAAAAAAAACATCGTCGTCTGCATCACGAGAAAAACTATAATTACATCGTTTTATTAATTCAAATCAACCCCTCGCGCATTCAGCAAGCCCCCCGCGAATTTCTGTTTTGCTTGGGTTAGCCGTCAGCATCACCCCTTGTTTCAGGACCATCATATCTATAAATAACTTGATATTTTATGGGCCATTTCAGTGTGGATGATGGCAGAAGTGAATCACAAGGGCAGATCGCGAGCATTATAAAAATCTAAAGGAAACTTCAAGAAGTGTTTGTGTGATGGGGTGTCTAACGCCGCTGGTTCTGATTTAATATTTTATACAATTATACGGGCTGATTAATAAATGTGTGGTAATTATGGGTGTGTGAGCTCGTTTGGGAGTTTCAAAACTGTCTGGACTAGTGTTTGAGAGAGCATTTACATCCCTTACATTGTTTAACGCACGTGTCAGTTACAGCCCTCTATGTAAACAAGGTCCCATTGTCCGCCATTCTACACTAATTATCCCTCAATCAACCGATATTGCTGGCTTTATGCAGAACTTTCGTTTTATTTGAAAAGTTATATTGTTATAAATGTTATAACGCATACAATATTCTATTGACATTATTTTGCTATATTGATAACGGGAAATATTATTTTAGGGATTTATTTTATGTATTCATATTTATTTTCACACATAAAATTCAAATATGTATTGGAATTAACGAAAATATTATTTTATCGATGCATATATCTTAAATTAAGGCTTTTACAATTTTGATGAATTTTTAACTAATTTCACTCTTCCCCCTGTTTGTCTATTTTGCCCCTATTTCAACCATATGGTTTAAAACTGAGAAATCGTGACGTTTTCTATAAACAATGATAATACTAAACTTTCAAAAATTCCCAATATCTAACTTTAAATCAGCGATTTTTTAAGTAAGTCGCTAAATCTAACGAAATTTAAACTAAATAAACCTCACAAAAGTTTGGACTCTTCGGGTTCTATTTGTTTTGGAATAATTTTCATTCAAAATCTCCATACTTCTTTAATCCTTAAATTTCTATAATTTTTTTAAGTAATCCACAAAATTGAAGGCAATAATTTAGAATATTTCAGCGTTAATAGAAATCCTAATGGAACAAAAAAAAGCAATTTAAAATTAATGATCATGAGAAAACACACGAAACTTTCGTTTTCATAGAAGCCAAATTGTCTACGAGATTTCTAAATATAAATGTACAATAGCTAACAGCTAACACTTTTCTGCGCTTATTCAGGTAAATTTTAATGATCTCTGTGTGGGTGACCTGACAAAAATAACCAGGTGGGTTCGACTAGGTGGCTTAATCCTAACAACAACCATAAATTATCTTCTCGCTTCACATTTGAACATTATTAGCCAATTTTGACAGGCTAAGCCCACGAACTGTCACAGTAAAATCTGATCGAAATCAAGCATGAAAAGGTAAAAAGCAATTAATTTTTTCATCTATGCGATATGCACATTTCCATTTTAATAAAAACAACATATTGAGATAGTTTGATATTTATACAAGTGTAATAAAATGATTTTCTGTTATATAAATTTGAGATGCTGTACACCACATAAAAGTCGGTAAGGCCACTCGATCTTTATAAAGTAATAAAAGCCACCGAGTGTTCAATATAAAATAGATAAAGTCGTAAAATGTTACAACCTGATTCACCATAAAATATTGAAAAGGGAAATGCCATATGTATTAGTGAATTACTTCAGAGTGGGTTATTTAAAATCCGAATTGAATTTTTCGAAAAAACTGCCTACAGTCCAAACAAAATCTGCATGAATGCTAATTAAGTAATCGGAGATAACATTTCAAAAGCAAGGGTTGGGGCGGGTTTGTAATTTGTGGCGATAATCAAATAGCACGCCGGTAAGAATAATTTACATGGAACTTGGGGTGCAGTGACAGAGAAGGTGTTTGCTTACGTAATTAGTGAACGGCCATATTACAGCAATGTAGTTGATATCAACTGACAGGTAACTGGATTCTTGTTTACATTGGCGAATTATTATGTTTTCTAACACTTACGCGCCATATAGCCTAATTTTGTTTAACTTCAGTCTATGTTAGTACATTAGCTGGATCTAATTCAATTAAGCAAATCCATTTTAAATTGCTGCATGGTGTACGTGTGGTGTGTATGTGTGTCGTTTCACCCGAAAATAAACAATGGCAAAATAAAACGACGATACACTGAGTGAGTGGATGTTTTGTTATATTAAATTTCATTATGGACTATACACACTACGGCATTCCAACCAAGGTTAACGTTATTACAGTTAAATCGTCGATATATTACAGACGGGGCAAGTGCAAACTACTTAAATTATCGAGATATTTTACTGAAAAATGAGATTTCGATACTGTGACACTTCCCCCTATAATTTTCTTGAGTTTAAAAATTAAATCCTTTAATGTAAGATTTTACAACTTAATTATTTACCGAAATGTCAGTGATGAATGTGTTTTGCCAACGAAATGGCCCCCAGTATATAAAAAATGCAAAGTGGGCTATTTTTTAAAAAGTAATTGCGATAGTAAATGATGGTAATCAACGAAACGACTGATAATTATAGGTTATCACATTAATAATTGGGCTGAAAGCAATTGAATTATTATTGCACCTATCAAAATTAAGTTGGGGTACTTAAACATGTGTGATATGTTCAGTGGCGTAGAATCAAAACTTATGGTATATTTATCACTTAAGTACAAAATTATTAGATTAGCAATTGACGAAAATTTTCAAAACCTATTAAAAAAAAAAGATAGATTATGAAATCGAAGACGAACAAGAAAATTAGTTCTTGCTAACATATCACGAATTCTTTATGCAAAATTGTAGGTAAACTACATTTTTTTAACTAAATGGTGCGACATTGAGGAAAACTTGTGAGTGCAGAAAAATAGTTTAAATAATCTTTAGGCTATTTTCTGCGGCACATCAAATAAATTATGCAGAGCCCTAACAACTAAATGTTCGGACAAAAGTAAATTTTTGAAGTTTGAAAGGAGAACTGGAAATTTTACGCAAATAATTAGTAAACACCTAACAATACAGTAAGATAAAGCCTTAATAACAATATTATGCATGGAAGAAAATTATTCATTGAATTTAACAATATTTTAACTTTAATAATTAGCAAACTTTACAAAACGAATTTGTAACTAAATGTTGGGATAATTTTTTATTTAGGACCATTAATAAGAGGATACGTCTCCTTTTGCTATAATAGCTGCCTGTATTCTAGCAGGCATTGTATTTATCAAATTTTGGTACAATTCTGGCGTGAAACTGTCCCAAATTTCTTCTATTTTGGTCTTTAAGTCCCCAATGGTTTTTGGTGGATTATTGCGTAGAATACGTTTAATTTTATGCCAAAGAGTTTCAATGAAATTTAAGTCTGGACTGGATGAGGACCATGAAAGCACCTTAATGTCGTTTTCCCCAAGTTGTAAAACTGTGATTTTTTAAAAACAGTCGTTAGGAAAATACGTCACATTTTTCAAGTGCAATTTTAAAGCTACGAAATTTGCCTAAAATCACCAAATAAAGACTTGGGGATTTTTTTGTACATAAAACCAACATCCAGCTTTGCAATAAAGTAAATTTTACGAAAATCCAACCAGTGGTTCCAAAACTGATTATTTTAATGTAGGTAGCACCCTCAAAAAACGTTTTTTTAAAAGTGAACTGTGGAACTCGAAAAAAATGCAAAAAAAATCATATTAACATTTCAGGATTTTTTCAATATAGTACAATTATTGAGATTTGATTTAAAAGTTTTTTGACACAAATCGAACCAGCGGTTTCAAAACTGTGATTCTTTAAAACAGTTACTAGAAAATTGTATCAATTTTAAAGGTACAACTTTGAAGCTCCGGTAAATGTCTAAAATCACCAAATAAAAACTTGTGTAACTTTTTTGTAAAGAAAACCAACATCCAGCTTTGCAATAAAGTAAATTTAATCAAAATCCGACTACTAGATCCAACGTTTTGAAAATAATAATTCTTTGTTTCTACAATTTTCCCAACCTACTGGGTTAAAGTGCCACAGTTTTGGAACCGCCGAGCGGATTTTTACTATTGTACTATTTGACAAAGATAAGCACCTGCAAAAAGACTTTTTCGTGATGTCAGTCAATCATCCCTCGTAAAAACCCCCGAAAGCCCACTGAATAATTTACATTGATGAAATTTACGATTAGTATTTACCATATTGATTGAAATTATATATCGACAATAATACCTATTCACATTTGGCAATAACCAGAACGAGATTAATATAATAAATAATTTATACGGTATTTGTGAACAAGACCGTAAATCAATGAATGTTATATTATACGGAATATCGTGTTGGAATCATCCTTATATTATATTGGTAATATAATAAAATTTTACGCGGATATATCAAGGTATAACTTTCGTTGACAAAACTATTTTTAGTCAAGGAAATTAGTACCCATAAACGTTTATAACATTTTTATTAGTTAATTTAGAAAGCAAACTGATGCAGAAAAACTGCGGAAATGTTAATAAAAGTTTCGTTAATAAATTATTTGCCGACATTAACATGCTCCAGTTTGTTTGATAAATATTTCTAAAAATATTACTTAAAAAATTGCGGGCGCGCTTGTAGATACTGTTTCCAATTTCGAACCACAAACCCATAATTTTCTTACGATAGTTATGGAGGATTTACACGAATCGTTGCCAAATAAATTTACATCTAGTAGAATTTGTAAATATTTTCTTCATGCAGTTTAGGACGAAATTTAATTATAAATAAGTGATTTATTTTCCGGAATACTGAAACAGTAGATTTTATATGAAATATTTGTGAAGATACAAATTTATTAATGTAATTACAATTGTTCAACACATTGTTATATACACTGTTGAAATAACTAATTCCAATCATTTTGTATTGATGCAAATACACCAAAATCTGCATTTAATACACACAAATGTTTAGATTGAATACTAATAGAGAAACCCAATGCAAGCAAGCTCTTTGGCATTAATTAAATTTTCTAATAAACAATAGATATACACACAACAAAACATTTATAATAATCATCCGAAGTTAGAACATTAATAAAACATAACAGTGTAATAGTGTATACAATATAAACCAATAAATACAGAATCTATTCTATATAGGAATAAAATAAATATTGCATCGGTATTAAAAGCCCTGATGCATACGACATGGCACCCCTTCCCCGGACTAAAACCAATAAAAACTATTAATTTTTAATAACTGAATGGTTCGCTCGTGCATGTTTTCCTTTTCGTTTTGTTCCATTTCTTTTGCCTAAACAAAAAACCCAACTGGATTCATTCTCTGAAACATCACATGGAAACACACACCCTATCAATCATACATGACGCGGACGAGTGCTGTATAAACGGACATAATATGCGAATCCAGCATATTAAACTACGTGGTCGGTAACCATAGCGACCTACAACTGCAATTGCATTGTCACTGGTTATTGTTAATTAACCACCGATGCCACAATTAACTTAATTGATGTATTGTACACTCCGGCATATACATATACTTCCAACACATTTAAATTTTATTAAAGGATTATAATGCAATATATTAGAGTGGAGTTTTCGGCGGAGGCAGGCGGCGGGAACATGTATGCATGCGGTCCATTTATGTTTCGGATTATATGTGCTGGACGGTGGGTGGCATTGCTGTGAAACTTGAATATGTAGGCAAGGTTTTGTATCTGTAATAAATCGGCAGAAAAATAATTCGTATGGAGTCATGTATCCATTTCAGTATTGGCATAAACAAAGATTTGGTTAAGGCGATTGATTATTGCATCATGCAAAGGCGTCTCTGTCAACAATTCTGACTTGTAGTCTGGCTTGAAGTTAATTTTTTTAGAAATTTGTAAATTTCGAATTTACGGCCACTCGTTGCATTAATTACTTACGTGAGCTCAAGATTTTCTCTTTTACGAGCCGTAACAACTAAGTGTTCGGACAAAAGTAAATTTTTGAAGTATGAAAGGAGAACGGGAAATTTTTAGTATACATCTAACAATACAATAAGATAAAGCCTTAATAACAATATTATGCATGGAAGAAAATTATTTATTGGATTTAACAATATTTTAACCTTAATAATAATTAGCAAACTTTACAAAATGAATTTGCAACTAAATGTTGGGATAATTTTTAATTTAGGACCATTAATAAGAGGTTACGTCTCGTTTTACTTTAATAGCTGCCTGTATTCTAGCAGGCATTGTATTTATCAAATTTTGGTACAATTCTCGCGTGAAACTGTCCCTAATATCTTCTATTTTGGTCTTTCAGTCCCCAATGGTTCTTGGTGGATTATTGCGTAGAATAGGTTTAATTTTATGCCAAAGAGTTTCAATGACATTAAAGTCCGGACTGGATGAGGGCCATGAAAGCACCTTTATGTCGTTTTCCCCAAGTTCCAAAACTGTGTTTTTTTAACAACAGTCGTTAGAAAATTACGTCACATTTTTCAAGTGCAATTTTAAAGCTAAGGAATATGCCTAAAATCACCAAATAAAGACTTGGAGATTTTTTGGTACATAAAACAAACATCCAGCTTTGCAAAAAAGTAAATTTTACCAAAATCCAATCAGTGGTTCCAAAACTGTGATTATTTTAATGTAGGTAGCACCCTCAAAAAACACGTTTTTTAAAAAGTGAACTGTGAAACTCGAAAAAAATGCAAAAAAAATAATATTAACATTTCAGGATTTTTTCAATATAGTACGATTATTGAGCTTTGATTTAAATATTTTTTGACACAAATCCAACCAGCGGTTTCAAAACTGTGATTCTTTAAAACAGTTACCAGAAAATTTTATCATTTTTAAAGGTGCAACTTTGAAGCTCCGATAAATGCCTAAAATCACTAAATAAAAACTTGTGTAATTTTTTTTGTAAAGAAAACCAACATCCAGCTTTGCAATAAAGTAAATTTCATCCAAATTCGACTACTAGATCCAACGTTTTGAAAATAATAATTCTGTGTTTCTACAATTTTCCCATCCTGCTGGGTTAAAGTGCCACAGTTTTGGAATCGCCGAGTTAATTTTTACGAAATTTACGTTTTCGTTTAACTAAATGTTGGCATTATAACAGAAAAAACCATCAATATTATGGAAGTTAATTTAGATAACTTTTGCGCATATGGAAAAAAGACAATTAAATTTACTTTTGTCCGAACATTTAGTTGTTAGGGCTCGTATAGCTTTTTAAGTATTTGACTTGTTACATTTCTTCAGTATTACTTGCAGTAGTGCTAAAAATTGTGAAAATTTTGTTAACCTAACTTACCTAATTAAGTTTAATCTAGTACTGCTGTTATCTTATTATTGCAATATACTGAACAACTTTTAGATGAAACTAAGATTCCATCGACTGTTGTTATTGTAATAATACCTTATCAAAATTTATATGTTTGCCAATTTGACTGCAGCAAACGAACAAAACCCCACGGAGCCAACCGCCAACAACCAACCGACCCCTTTCACATTGTTTGCTACAATTACACATTGATCGTGAAATTGCTTGTACAATCGCCAATAAATAATTGAACAGCATGATCTTTCCAAGCCCCATACAGCTGATAAAGTTTTATAATGAATAAAATACGATTACGAAATGGAGCCAAGTGGTGGTGGTGGGGGTGGCATATGAGGCAAGCGAGTTCAAGTAAATCACGTTTTCTGCGAGGAGTGTTCAAATGCTCTGCAGCAGCCAGAGCACATTCAGTGAAATGCATCGAGTCCCAACAACCGGTACGGATGATTTATTCCAGTACTTGTTACTTATCTGAGTACAATGTCTCACTTTTATTTCTTTTCGAAGAAACATAATCCTTGTTGCAATCTTAAACTCGTTTACATTGGAATTTATTTAAATGCAGCTCGCGAATTGACATTTGGCACAACTTATTGCTTTCACAAAGCCAAGACGAGAGAGAGAGAGAAATACAAGGTTTTTTTGGTAGCGTTTTTAATTAGTTATTTATAATGTAGTATATTGCGCTCTTTTTGTCTACGATCATATCCGCGTTCTGAACACCTTACAGATATTTATAAGAAATTGAAATTGGAATTAAAAGGTGAAAAATTCATGTAAATACAACGCCCAGTAGAACATAAACTTAGAATCTCAAGAGGAGCTGAAGTAGATTCGACTGCATAAAATATAAACGAAATGGCGTTGGATACGTTGCGAGAGAGGATCGAAGGGTAAAAGTTATTTTGTGCAGCTGGTTATATCTTCTGTAATTTTATTTATATAATAGAGGATTTGAATCGAATATATAATATATTATTGTAACTTAGTGTAGCGAAATATCCTCGAAATACACATCAGTTTGCATAATATCTCAATCTTATTTCATATTTTTGCTGACGATATTTCTCCGCAATGTGTTTCTTTTCTTTTTTACAACTCTGTATACTTTTCGTCACAAATTACTGTATATTGGAGCACGCGTCCGGATTTTGGAATATCTCAAATTATTTTCTGCTAGCATTCGCAGATAATTTAATGAAAGCGTAATGAAACATGATGATCTTTATTATATGTGAATTTTATGTTTGATTTTGGATGAAATTGCTGGGCATATGGACGTTGCGGTCGATTTGGCACCCAGAGGATTTTTGATAGGTAGTAATTTGGCAGATGAGGTTATGGTCCTGGTCCGGGGATCGATGTCTACGGCGATGAGGCATGAAGAGGGCCGCACAGGTTGCTCATTCTCATTCCAGTCAAGCAGACGGCGAGCGAGTCGCAGATGCGATGCCCAATAACAAGACGGGGACGCTAGCGCCTTGTCGTCATGCATTTTTATTCCCCCCCACGAATGTTTTAAGAAGGAGCAAGGTATTAAGGAACCGGCCGACAAAGCTGAAAAGAATAATGATTCTTAATTTTCATTTCGTTCCTATACTCAACGACGTGACCAGAAATCCAAACTAAAATATGTCATGGGGAATTTTTTAGCCAACTTTTCTAACTTAAGCCATTTGTTAGGAAATTCAATAATGCTGTACTAAGTTGTCATCCCGTAGAACATCATCGGTCACCGTGAAATATGGCATTGTTGGCGCAATGCTGCACCCCTGGTCCCGACCTGTTTGTAATTCACCACCCCCTCGAAGACTACCCAGCCTCCCACCCACGACAATCGCTGACCGTGATCAATTGAAACGCCTTGCTATTCGTTGCGAATACAAATTGCGCGGCAATCATTTGTTAAACTGCTAATATCATCCTTCAGGACTCAATCTATTAACATTTCCGGGGCTATTTAATTATCCCTTATAACTTTATTCCGCCCCCAACCTCTACAGAAAAATTGACACAGAAAATTACAAAAACACATCGTATATCTTCTAGAATTAATTGGGTTAATTGTGATTGAAAATATGTCCTCCCTTTCACCATTTCTTATTTATATCTTAAAAAACTAAAGAAACTATTCATTCTTAAGTGGTAATATACTGAAACGATCGAACAAATATACTACAATACTTATCGGGTTTCCTCTTCCGCCATCTTTAAAATCCTAACAGAATTGTCCTGGTAAAGTCGTCAAATGAACTCTAATCCAGTTGAACTTTAAAAATTCGCATTACATTCCGGAAGTTGTTTAATATGAAGACCATGAGGTGTAGTGGCGTAAACAATACCCGGTAAAATTGTCGTGTTGCATTAAAAGTGAAACCTAACCTGGTACGAAACTTTAAAATTGAATAAAAACGCCGAACAAAGCCGTACACTTTTGTGTTTAAAGTTAAAAGTTAAACAGGAAAAAGACAATGTCCCTTATAACTAGAACCGAGTGCAGTCTAGTCACACACACACCAGCCTTCCAACTAAGAACATACCTTTCAAATCGAAAAGAACAACAAAAATCTAAAAGTTGGACCAAAGTTAGCGGCATTATCTGTGAACAGTGCGCGCTGTCCCTGGGGGTTCAGCTCACAAACACACACTTCCAGTTTGAAAGTTGCTGCATTGGATACACTTAGGGATAAATGTATTCAATAAAAAACGTGTAAGTACATATACATTGCATTCCGTTTCCTTGAAAACCAGCCACAGCTCGCTGGGCGTACATTGAGCACACCTTTCATCATAAATCAGGATCATCGCACAAAATATTCTGGTGGGAATTTTAATGTGGTGAATTATTCGGAATTGTTATTGTTTGGGTTACTTTATATTTAGTCTAAAATTTATTCCAAGTCTGAATTAAGATTGAGGTGATGTTTTTGCATCTGCAGTAAGTTCGTAAAGGACTCGAGCTTGATTTCTGTCATCATCCGTCTTTGTAAATTTGTTTACGTGTTTCAGGTCAAAAATAACTTCGACATCTTGAAAAAGTTCGTCAGTTTATATTGATGCTTCCATTTCGCAAGCAATAGTTTCTTTAGATAACTACATCCTAGATTTGAAGGAGCATCAGCCTGCTGAATATGATGGTTATCACAATTTCAATAGATATCGAAAATTTTCGATTATTGGGTGCTTGGAATTTAACCTTGAGCTTCGTTTTTCTATAATTTATATGGTATTTGGCCTCCTCAAATTTGTTTGTTTATCCCAAATCACAAATTTTCAATTTTGTCTACCAAGTTAAAACTAATCTTATCTTTGTAAAATAAAAGTTCGTCAGTTTATATCTACTTTTTAACTGCAATTTCTCTAGAAACTCACATTTGTGCTTTGAAGGAGCAACTAAGGATTAGACTAGATACCACAAGTCTTTGATGACTGAGTTCTTGGGCTTCTATAGATTTAGCTCTTAATCCACTTATATGCTACATGATATTAAAAAGTGTTTACCTCATAGATCCAACTCGCTCCTATTTTTGTTAATTCAACTAAAAAAGTTTGTCCATTGTGAAGACGGCCTCAACAAAAATCCCGTTGAACATATTTGTAATTGCGTGCTGGAAATGACAATAAGCAGGAATAAATAAGCAGGGGTGAATGGTAACGGGGCGACGCGGGTGATTATTAAATTATTTAGCAAATTTGAGTAAATGTGTGGACATTCAAATTGAGTTTTTGCCTGTGGTGCACATTGGGGGAGAATCGCGCTGTTGGCGGCGAACTGCAGAACTAATCAGACTAATCTAGTGTATTTACTGGGCTGGCACGGCCGCTAAATCCGATTTCAACCTGCTGAGATGAAATGCTGACCACCATCCCTTCTCTTTGCTCTCCGCTTTGCTCACTAAATTAGTTGAAGGTCCACGCAGCATCGGGCTCGCTCTCTGTGCGTCCACGTCTATTAATTCAATAGAATGCCTCTGGACCAAAACCATCGCCAATTCACTCAACTCAAATATACTTTAATTAGTAGTAGAATGTTATACAGAGAATACGAAATTAATGAGGTGTAGGGCATCCAAACACCTCGCAGAGGAAGATGGAAGAAAAACAATTATTTCACAAGTAATGTGGGAAATCGCGTTTACAAACAAAGGGGGGCAATAAAAGTCGTGGTATTTTGTGGTGTTTACGCGTCCACAGCAAACCTAAATCTAATTAGAATAACTAACCTCCATGTGGGACGAGCTTTCTCAAGCAAGCTCTCGTAAAACTGGCTAATTTATAGGTAAGATGGCGGCTATTAGTTGCATATGCCACCTGATATGAGCGTGGATGTTTCATTAAATTTCTTTCGATGGAGCTGAAAAATGCTTTTGTTGGAAAGTTCTTCTGGTGGGATGTACAAGAAGAAGAAAATCAGGGAAAATTAGGCAATTTATAAACAATTACACAATATCTGTAAAACAATTAAATGTCAAAATGGATGATAATTCGGGTGTAAAATATGTTTCAGCTGTGACTATGCATTAACAGTGTTTCGCAGAAAGCCGTCGAAAACTTCAAAGTATTTCTTGTTGGGCTTTAATTACTTATTTAACATTTTATTGCCTGCGTAATGGAGCAGTATTTGCTCCCGGCTTTATTTTATCGCCTGATCTTTGTAGAATGGTCTGAAACTACCATATTACCAAAGTTTTTATAGAGCCAACTAATCTTAGAATTGCCCTGTATAGTTTAATCCCTTGGGAATATTTCTTTAAGTGTTTCTTACTTTTAGAGTTCATTTGAACAGTCTTTTAGTAGACCCTCAAAATATTACAGCGGAAATGCAATTTTCGCGCGCTTAACTTGTTTAGCTGGAATAACATTCCTCCCTTTCAGCAACACTAATTATTCTTCAGATTGCCTTGTACTATTTTTAATTGCACCCTGCTGGAGAGGAGCAAACTTCCTTATCGCCCATATCCGCGCACGGCGAGTACCTACGTGGATACAGCGAGTATACAAGAGAGTAAATTTCAATTTGGCGCAGCCAGCGCAGGAAATGTTAATATATATTAAAAGTAAGAAAGAATGTGCCGTAATGGAATTCATGTGTGCTATTCGATGTGGGATTACCATAACATTATATTAAATTTTTTCTTCTTGTAAGATTCAAGTTTTACAGCATAAAATACTGCAACATAGACATAAAAATATTCATATATTGTCGTTTAAATATCTTCATGAAAAGAGAATAAGATTCATGAATGTAGTTAAGCCAAACAAAGACGTACTTTGAATGTAATTGAAGTGTATGCATGACGATGATCTTGGCCTGTATCCAGTTGGCTCTGGAATTGAAATTTGCTTGGGGTATTAGCTAGATGTGGGTGGATATATATATATATATGATTTTACAACATTAGGTCCTGTCAAATATTTTGGGTTATATGTAAATTATAAACTAACATACATGTGTCCGGCAACATCCATTTAATTAAATAGTGTTTTGATGCAAACATTGCTACTTTGAGCCAATAAATTCTAAGAGCCCCAGCAAATTTCTCCAGAATTTTAATGTATTATTCCACTGTGTGGCCGTTTCGTAACCCACATAAAATATTGCCGGGCTTTTCCAAACACCCAACACATTGCAGTAAAGAAAAATTTCTTGTATTTTTTCTCTGCAGGAATAATTCACTTGGTACGAAAATATCTTTTTAATGTAAAACTTGTTTACAATCGTTTTTAAAAAAATATATAAGAATAAATTGCATAAATAAAGCCCAGTGTGGCCCGAAAATATTTATTACTCTTATAAATATAGCTTGTTTAATTGACCAAACATTTTGCGCTGGGTAAACATTTTAAATTTGAGAAAACAATAAAATGTCCCATAAAATTGCTTAATATAAATCCCAGACTATTACATTAAGACATCCACAACGATTTTTATGTTATTTTGTAGATCATGTGCAACTAATTTAAAAACAATCCCATAAATTATCGCGTCATAAAATAAATCATGACAACAATTAATTGAAACCGTCTGATTATTACAGGTATATCAATAAGTGGAAATAAATTACACACACCGGAATATAATGTAACAAATCAATTACATGTTACGATGTTACGTAAACGATTTATTTGCTGCTGCCCATATATAGGAAAAGCGTTTCATGTAATCAATGAAAAATATTTTTTCACGCTGGATAAATACCTAGTTGAAAAATACTATATTATGCAATATCGCAACTGAATTTCATGGAATTAAAATAGAAATTGCAAGATATATTTTCCGATAATATGCTTTTCACTGGCAGTGTAAAATGTATTCAAGGAATAAATTGGAAAATGTGCATTAGTTTTATTACTTTATTTATAGATATGTAAATGTTATGGTGCCATATATTTTTTTGTTGTTTTTATTAAGCGCGCACATCCTCTCGATTATTCCCTATCCATATATACACTTTTCATATAAATAAAATGAAAACAGAACAGCTTACCGTGGTGAGTAATGAAATTGATGTGGCGTTGAATGAAAATAATGCAGATCTGTTTAGTGTTAAAGCTCGGAAATACAGAATTTTTTCCCGTACCAAACAATAATTTAAAAAGTCAAATAATTTACTCATCAAGGATTACCGGGTCAAAATTGCAACCCAAAAATCAACTATAAAGTCCATCAAAATAAATAATGACGACAATAAAATATCGTTTAGCGAGTTAATCCGTGTGCTGGTGTGCCCAATCGAAACGCCAACCGTCCCGGCCCTGTATCGGAGAGAATGATGAATGTACCCGGCATTTGCATATGCCGAATGATGTATGAGTTCCTGAAATCAACACTGGCGAATTATGTTTCGATCTGCGATCTATAAATTCACCATTTCACGTTTCAGATTCTTCAATTTGCCATTACCAATGACTTACAAGAAATATATGCATAAGATTTCGACATGGCCACAATTCTGCGCTATACAACACGAAAGTTTACCTTCGTCGGGTTTAAATGCGCCTGAAATCGGAAAATTGAGAAGTTTGCCATTTGTTACTGTTCGGCTGAAATACTATTGAATTCATCAGAAATGAGAACCACGTATCATATATTTAAATTTCGTCTTGTCATGTTAGCTTAGATGACCTTTATCTTTCTAAGGTTTCGAAATTTTAATGTATAAATCTTTTAGGAAATCTGCACTTAAAATATTTATAGTTTACCAGAAAATGGAGATGTATCAAAAATGTTCTTCCAAATTCTCAAATTATCTAACTAACTATTTTTAGAAGCTAACAAGTTAAAATTCAAATTTTCAGTTATAATACGACAAGTACTCAATGTTATGCCGATTATTTTTGTCGTGGTCTTACGAATGTCAACTGCGCTGGCATATGAATTTGACGAGTGCTTGTACGAGTCGCGCAGTTGACACCACAAAAATGATCTGCATAACATTGACTACGAATCGTATTTGGAGAACTATTTAATGAATCAAAAATCTCAAACCCGTTTTATACAAATTAAATAATTTATCAATCGAGCCATTCATGATTGTTACTGTAACAATAATTAATAATATTCGGTAAGTGTTATAAGTGTCAGAAAACGTTCCACACTATCATTTGTTTAAAATTATCACCAAAAGGACTAGTACAATAATCGATTTAATTTGTACTAGTACAATATCCGCTGAAATTTCTTTGTAACCATGGAGATGACTAAAATTAAGTTTTTTCATTCGTTAATGAACATTAAATGACAGATGAATTAAATAGTCACGAGAATTTTTCAGGAAACCGAAAATTACTAGAAAATCGTGCTAAACTTTTGTGATACCGATATTTTTCAAAATATGTAATAGTATTTTCTGATTTTGGTCCTTTTCAAATGTATCTAATGAATTAATTAATTTGGGTATTTAATACACTAATAACACAGAACTGGGATACAAAAATGAGTAAATATAAAATATTTAAGAGTGCATTATTCTATTTTATCCACTGCACTGTCATAAATAATTTTTCAGCAGTACTAATTATTTTACAGCAACCGAGTAAATTTTTAATTACAATTGCAGTGTCTATAATTGTAGCATAGTTTTCGCCGGTCCCGAACCAGTTTCCCTCGCTTATTCAAGCCAATTTCAGCAAGAGAGATATAGTGAAATGTTTATTATACATGCAAGCACTCATATTTAAAATTAGTGCATCCCATAATCCATAATTTATTATATTTATCATCTGTTTGGTGCGGCCGGGTCGAAAATCCCGGCAGACGGCATTATTAGCCGAGACCGGTCAACTTAATCAGTTTAGTTAGTTGCAATATATTTTTTGCACGCCACATGCCTGAATGCCGAATGGGTTCTGCATGTGGAAAAGAGAGACTGTCCGAGCGACGATATGGTATCTCTTCGAATATTTGTGAATTTCACCGCGACCATGGGAATATATGGTGGCCATTTACGGAATGAAGCGCCTCTACAAATAAAAATGTTATCCTCCCGTGTGCAATAAATTATTATGAAAATGCTTGTTATATTTCTGGAGTTTGCAGAGCGCGCGCCCAAATGGCTTATTGCACGAAATCGAAACTCAAATCGAATTTGCCACAAATAATTTAGCATCAGTTAAAAAATTGCCTTGACTTTGATTTTTTGACGGAGGATACGAACCGCGTTTATAATACAAATTATAATGGGCTGTAGGTACTTCAATATAGATAACCGCGCCACTTTTTGGTAATTCGAACACGAATAATTTTCTGTTCGTTTTGTCTGTGCATCATAAATAATAAAATACTCTTTTGCTTTTCCATTGTTTCCTTCCATTTTTCTTTCGTTTTTTATTATGATAAATGTTGCGGTGTCATTTCAATGTATATCTTTTCAGAATAGAAACTGAATTCTTAGTTTAGTTCCGTAAGCTAAGATAGGAAATATTGCCCCACAAAAAAATAATTATTAACCCCAAATAGGCAACATTTATTTGAATGAAATATTACTCTAGCTTCACGAGAAGAAAAATGGTTACGACATGGATTTTTTACTGAGCGATGTATAATGCATAAACTTATTCCTTCCAAACGAAACTATATTGAAAAATATGATGCAAATGGTTTTTAAATAACCTATTTAGAAAACTGTAATAGTGGTCCAAAATACTTTTTTCGTTCCAGCTTTCTTAAGAAGTTAAATTTATTTTACTCAAGTTTCATGATAAAATTCCCAGGAATGGGCTTCAGACTTATTATTAGAAGATTGAAAAAACTTTTAACAATGACTATTAAGACGTAGCTTTGTCGTAGGTATATATCAAAAGCTTCATTTCCTGTGCTGAAACACAAATATTACCAAACGACTCGGCTGTTTGAAAAGCCACTCTTGCATGTGGTTAAAAATAAGGTCCAGGAAGAATCATTCTTATCTTTATTGTTATTTATACACGCCAGCTCAAAAGGAAACTTTTTGCACACACAAAAAGATATCAGCAAACCTGCATGCATTTTATTTTTAACATTTCGCCCCTACAAGAGCCTGAATAGAAACTAATCTAAATCTGCTATTCACACAGTTTATTAATGTGCAAACCTTCAGTTCCTCTTTGCATTGGCTTTTCACACATACATATCACCAGGCGTTTGTATGTCCAACATTAACACAAATAGGTGACGCAGATAAACATATAAATTACACATAAATCAAAATTCACTAAATCATTGTTAGATAATTATTCATCCAGCATGTTTAATGTTGGACAGACAATGGTCCCTTTCAGCAAAACGTACTCGTATATATTGTCGGAAATACTCAATACGTCAGAGATGGGTTCAATTGAAAGAAGACAAATGTTTTTGGTATTGTTGAAGCATCAAACCTAAGTATGTACATTGTGTAACAACTTGGAAAGCAAAATGCGGAAGGAAAATGTTATTGCTGCTTGGCTATCTGGACATAAACTCATGTGGTTTTTTGTAGTTTTGTGATAAATGGCACGAAATTGTTTCTTGGGTTTTTAATCGTGAACACACGAGGAGATTGTGGTGTAGTACACCAGGAGCGTACTGGGAAAATTAGAAAAGGTGTTAATGAAAGAGACGTCAAAAATTTATATAAAGTCAAAGACGAAACAGATTAACACAGAAATTCTATAAAGTCTATAAAACTTCTTCCAACCCTGCAAGACATTAATGATGTTAAAAATTATAGTGCTGACTAGTTTGGGTTAGGTTAGATTAGATTACGAAACGTTAGGTTAGATGGAAGAAGACTAGGCTGGTTCTCTTAAAGAAGCCAAATAAATCAAACAAAGAACCCTCCTTGATTAGAGATCTACGTCTAACCTACGTTTTAGGTAAACTATAGGAATGTCCCACGATAAAAGAGGAAGGAAGTAGCCATACTAGTAAAGAGGAAGACAAGAAAATGAAGACCTTCAATTAAATGCTACTCATTTTGAACTCGATTAATATGGCTGCCGAGCACCTGATTCTGAATACCATTATACTTTCTTCTGGAAGAAAGAACAATTTACTCCAAGAATAGTTAAAAAAAAATTGGGAACAATGTTAAGTGAAGGATTGAGTTTCACCGAAATAGTTTTCAGCTAAATACGGACCTGGGAAACAGTTCATAAATTATTTAATTTCTAAACTAATCACACCAACGTATTCCTCCTGTTGCGTTTGATATAAAATCAATAGAGTATCGCGTCGAAGAAAAAATTAATAATAGGGATTTAATTTACATTCCTCTGTTCTTCCCCACGGCATCAGATGAAACATTTTATTATTGCACCAAAAGCAGTAAAAGAAACTCATGAAAGAATAAATAGTATTTCATGGCCATTTTCCAGTGTTCATTATGTTTTCTCATGCAATTCGCCTTCTAACAAAGTTAAATATTTTATTGAAGTAAAGCAATCCCATAATTGCCTCAAGATGGTAAAATGTACGTACAAAAACATTTTATTTACCTCTGCTGGAGATATAAACACAAACTTATGGTTTTACTTTATACGAATTTGTTCGTAATTAACTAATTGAATGTTTTGGTGGGTAAAAACCCATTTAAGTAACTACACTTAGAAAACTACCAGCACCGTATACTGTATTTCGTTTCTTTTATTGGGTATTTTGCACTCAAAGTCGATACTACATGCATTAAAGCATCGATTAATGCTCCTCTATTTAATTCTCTTATGTACCATAGCTAGAACAGCTATTTTTGTATTAGAGAAAAAATCCATTGGTTTCATCGCCAATCGCAAACACCTTTACTGTAATAATGGAGTTTATGTTAAGGCGAACGATACTTTTTATGACACCATCAATTTTATAAACGCGTACAGTTTCTCTTACTTTAATTAAAATTCCTTAACTTATTTATTTCTTATTTAGCTATTAAGAGAATTATCTAATTAAATCGTAATTAAATTAAATACCAGCCAGATGTTTTGGTGGTGATGCTGGTGGTGGTGTGTGATCAATTTTCCTCCTACTGTGGAATTTTGTAGCAATTTAAAATAATTATTCAATTTTTCCCTTTACCTGCTTGCTACTCCTTAATTAAAACATCACGTTTGATGTGTCAAAAAAAAATTATGAAAAGCTCAAAGCGCATAGTTAATAAAGAAAATCCTGGACGCGATACTACAAAAGAAGAATTATATTACGGAAAGTTTTTAACCTTTTAAAAAGATATAAGAGCTTATAATAAAGTTTAAACTTTCTGATCGAAAACCACATCAAAGCCGTTGGCAGGCTGGTACTAATTATGCTTTTGTATCAAGTACTTCGCTCTAAACTTGGTCAAACAAGGAAACGGTTCAAGTTTGTCTAAGTCATCTCAAATTCAGGGCATGTGTTTTCATTATGTGACATTTGAGAATAAATTAACAGCTTTACACCAACTTGTAAATTCATAAACTAATTATCTCTATACAGCTTCCCTTTCAATGTCGGCATTTTCCAACAAAACACCCCACATAATTATTAATAGCCTATTCTACATGCGGTTTTTGTGCATGTAATAATTTTAAATCGACAACAAGATATATATCGCGCAAAAAAGATTTTAAAACCTGGAGCTTTTTCATCTCACAAAATATTAAGTTTTAATTGCCGGGTATACTTTTTCCCCCAGTCGGTTATACGTATGAAGGCGTTCATATAAAACTTATTACGTTGAAATACGTTCGTTATAAGTGTATTTAGTACTCTGGCTCGGTGCTGTAGACAAATATGACCGTAACGTTAAATTTAAATGCTTATACTTAATAATACACTTGTCAAGTAATCTCGGTGTTTCAGGGTAATTTGAATATACGCCTCTAGATTGCTCTTTAACCTAATAAACGATGACGATTTAATAAGGGTTTTTATTCAAAATTACGCTGTTAGATCGATATACGCGGTATATGCTCAAAAAATATATAACTGGAGTTCTCCTCAAGTATTTGTGAAGATATTCGGAGGAACTTTAATACAAGATATTTGAACTCAAAACTTTTATGACATTTCGTATTACATTCTTTGGAAGTATATTAAATAATGAGAAACTGAATTTTTTACGCAGCCATTTGCATTTTAATACACCAGAAAATGTATTGTGATTTATGCTGGTTAATTAAAATGTGAACGACAAGAATACCGAAATGTCTTTAAGTTGCTTATGTTGGCAAGCTGCAACTACAACTCCTGAAAAATGTACACAACTATTTTTAGTTATCCACAATATATTTTTGTAGTTTATTTTGTACTTCCACCAATTTGTTACTCAACAATAGGCAACTAATTCCCATTTGTAAATAATAACTACAGCGACTGATTAATGTTCTGAACAACCAGTAATTTTTCGTCGAATTCATGACAATTTTCTAAATTTGCTCCAAAGATATAAGTATTAAGTATACGACTAGGTACCTAAATACGGTGTAAATATTTCACTAATTAATTACCTGCCTTAGGGAATTTGAGATTGTTTTTTTAGTCAAACTTCTGTAATTACCCAGTGAACAAAAGCGAGATTTTCCACTTGATCTTCATTTGAAATTTCCTGCTGTGATTGTGATTTCAATAATCAGACATTAGTTACGGAATGCAGAAAAAGGAAAAATTTCACGCAACTTTAGCTGTCAATCAAAGCATTTAATTAAAACATAAAAGAATAACATACTCTCATCAGACACTATTTTTGGTTTTGTTGTACACAAAAGGATCCAACGGTCTAACAGACTTAACAGCTTATCCTCAGTTGTCACAATAATTACGGCGTTACGAAACATGTTTCTAAATAAAAATATCAAATAATCATGGAGAGGAATATTACATCCAAATACGGTAAACACTTGAGAGTTAATTAAAGCTTGTCTTGTGGTGGTACTTGTTTGCATAATAACCCAAACATTCTACTCCACATTTCAACTAATATAAACCACCTACATTCTATATGCCACCAAGCAAAAGATATTAATGCATTTTTAATAATTCCTAATAGCTTATTTGGGCGCTGGTGTGGGTGTTTTTGTTGCAATAATCCACGTATGTTTGTGAACCTATAATTTTGCTGTCTAAACAACAAACAAAAAATAATATTTATCTAAACACATCATGATGATTGTGTTGTTGATTGAAAGTTCCAGCATATAAGGTCACAAAGCTGTTATAATATAAATTACATATTGAAGTGTTATTCTGAAAATGTACATGGGACTCCCACTATTCATTTGCATGATAATACAACAATTCTAGGGACTATTACCATACAACATATTACAATTTGAGTTTGGTTATTCCATGAATATAATTTCGTTTAGAGAACTCATACATAGTCCAGCAATAATTATTAGTTAATGGTTGTCGAAAAAATATTTTATACTCGTATCGTATGTCTAATTTTAATTATAGAAACATAAACGAAAGAGCCTTCGGTGTTTGTTATAATCGCCACCAGTCAGTGGAAGTGATCTACGTTCTTAAGCATCCTAACTTCCCTATAGTCCAACAGTGTAATAGTAGAGTATATGTGGCTGATAATCAGTTATTTATTGGAGAACAAGTACATAAATACACATGCAAAATGCAAAATATACAATGGACAATGCGATTGGCTTAGTCGCATGTATGGGACGTATAAGTTTGTATTTTTAATGACTTTAAATAGTGTTTTAAGCTCCAACGCCGGACACCGATTTCCATCTAAACTAACGTCTTATTTTACTACAAAATATATTTGCATTCCTTTGTTTGCAAAAAATGGGATTATGTGCAATTTATTGTTACTAAACGTACTATAAATTTGTGATGTAAATACTTCTTACTTTATCACGTATATGTAGTAGTTGTAGAATATAAAAAGACTCCAGTGGCAGGACTCGTTTTTCAGGGATGGTGCTCTGAAATTGTGGAAATTTATGTTTAAAAACTATTTTTTTGGCTGCTTACTTTAAAAAACAGATTTATAAAGTTTGAAATCCATATTGAAGTTATTATAATAAATTTTTTTTTAAATGTAACAAAAATCCAAAAACTAGAAAACCGGATTAAATCGAAATGTTTTTTAGGGTTTTTTAGGTTTAAAGTTACGAAAACTTTAATACAACGATTTCTAACTAAAACAGCATTTTATAGTAGATAAAAATAGATTTTCTATATTCAGTATCGTTACTGAAGTTGAGCAAACAATTTTCAGTATTGTCCAATTGTAAGGTAATGCATGCAACACTCTAATATAAGTCCTTTCAGTTTCCAGTTTCAAAATTTTTAGAAAGAAGTCCCATTTTCTTAGAAACTGTAGTATTTCAAAGAACTTTGTTAAGATATTAATATTACAGGAGTGCCGCGAGGTTCTATTTTAGGTCGTTTCTTTTATAGAAATTTTAAGAAAATATTACGACTACCTAGAATTATTTTATACGATTATCTACCACAAAGTTCTATCTTACTTTTCGTAATGTAAGGTTAGAACCAGGGGAACACTATATTTTTGTTATTACCATTGTTCAATTAAAGTTGAGAAAGTGCCACAAAGCCCTATTTTAGTCCCTTTTAATAGTCCAATTTTCAAAAATTTCTTAAATTTGTGTTATTTTAAGCATTTCATTAGAACTTTTGTTTAAAAATTAGACAAATGCCACAAAATTCTATAGTCTTTTATTACTTTTCTCTATTTTCAGTAAACCTTCAGCTGAAAACTTGACTATTCCAGACGTACAATAATTTCAAGTTTAAATTACTGAAACTCTATAAAATATAAGCATGATCCCTTAGAATCCAAATACAAACAAACATTTAAAGTGAATACAATTACACACCAGGACGAATGATTAAAATGGCGTTGGAGTTGGTGGTGGGATTTAGAAACACACCGGTAATTTATCATGGGCATAGTACGAGCAACTCGTGGTCTGTGGCAAACCTCTGACCGTCTATGGCCTCTGCATAGTCCTGCATACTTGGACTTTGTTTATAAATATCCAATTCCACACCGTAAATATGACTGATTTATTGAATATCACCCCACAATGCTAACAAGCACGGAGCATATGGCTTATCGTTTGAATGTATATTTAATTGACTGAATTCTGAGTCCATACGTCATCCTTGTCACAATCTCTATGGGATGTGTCTAGCAAACGGAACATCACACGTAGAAAAAGTTGTGTTTAATTAACTTGATAGCGCTTATGTTGTTGGAAATAAAGTAAAATAGCACAATGACTTTTGAGTAAATAACGCAAAGGAATTTAAAGTTAATTTTAAGAGCGACTTTGAAAGATCCAGCGTCAGCGAGAGTGCATCCTCTGAGATCGTTAGGGAAGTCTGTCAAGTGATGTCAAGTCTTGTACCGTCTAGTTTTACCCCGGAAACACTGCAACACGTGGTTTGCTGAGAAACTTGTCACAACTCTCAGCCCATGTCTTTTACTAATCTGACAAAATTCCAACCAGCTTACACAGGAACAGCCTAATGTTATTACCACACAACACAACAATTTTCCAACCTCAAAAAATTCCATGCGAACTTTTGTATAAACAACTCTCAGACTTAACTTCTTAATTTGGTTTGTGCGGTAACAGCAGGAACAAGTTGGGGGCCCAATCAAAATTGGTCGATAAGGCCCCTGATAATATCTTAAGTAGCGATACGTTAATGCATTTGTTCCAGTGGGGCAGTATCATCCGAAATAGTCTAGTAATAATATCAAAACCAAGCTGCGTCTAGATGTAATAATATCAAGCGGTAGTGTATTTAATGTCCCGGACTCCGGGCGCACACAGCATCCCGGAGTGTAACAAAGCTCCAGCAGGTCATTCTATCCTCAGATAACTTTTACTTACATTGGATTAAATCTGTATTGATCCTCTTCCACTACTCCCAAAGTGCCTTCAACTTATTTCCGGAACGGTTTAGAATCCGTCGCATGAAAAATGATAAAAATCATTGAAAATATGCGATACCAAAATCAAAATTATTATATAGAGATAAACATAATATATTTAAAATGGCAAAATATTTAGATTCTATTTTAACTTTAAATAATAAAGTTGGTATAGTACAAAAATGCAATTGGAAAATTGGGTTACAATTATTTTCAAATATTTTATTAGAGAGACTGTTAAAGTTAGAATTTGATAAGAAACCAACTTCTACTGCCTTTACTTTGAGAATTACAGATGATAGAAAGTAAAATTTAATTATAAACGTTTCCGTTTCTAAAAGTCAACAATTTACACATTTTGTGGGAATATTCTGTTCTATATTATGGCAAGAAATCCACATTATTTGTAAAATTTCACTTATTTTTTAAACAACTGGAATAATTTATACAAAAATTATTTCAGACAAAACTAAAAACCTAAGCTAAGCTAACATTTTATGAGATTTTTTTTCAAGTAGTTTTTTTTGTGAAGTTTTTGATAAAGTTAGTTGAAATAAATTGTATTGAGAAGTTAATTTTTATGTTTTTCAAATGCTAGTTACTCGAGTAAAAATTATGGAGCCAGCAGGTACAGCAACACCACAAAAATGATTTTTGCATGTTTCACTACTAAATACTCAATTTCAATATTTTTTAACCTAACCCAACATTTTGTTCCAATACAGGAAATATTTTTCTTTATGAAAAAGGAAATTTTATTGAAATGTATCTAAAAATTCCAAAACTTGAAAAAGTGACTTTAGTACACTTACATACTTGAATGTAAATTTGCAAATTTTTGGAGGATTTGACGTATTATATTAATAGTTGTTATAGTTTCCATATGTTATGTAAAATTTCTTAAGTACGTACTCGAAATTGAAGTGTACAAAATGTGTTCGTTCAAATTTTGGTGGATGCGCCAGGTTCACTTTATTTCTATTATACGAGTCCTAACAACTAAATGTTCGGACAAAAGAAAGTTTTTGAAGTATGAAAGGCGAACTGGAAATTTTACGCAAATAATTAGTAAACACCTAACAATAAAATAAGATAAATCCTTAATATCAATATTATGCATGGAAGAAAATTATTTATTGGATTTAACAATATTTTAACCTTAATAATTAGCAAATCTTACAAAATGAATTTGCAACTAAATGTTGGGATAATTTTTAATTTAGGACCATTAATAAGAGGTTACGTCTCTTTTTGCTTTAATAGCTGCCTGTATTCTAGCAGGCATTGATTTATCAAATTTTGGTACAATTCTGGCGTGAAACTGTCCCAAATTTCTTCTATTTTGGTCTTTAAGTCCCCATAGGTTCTTGGTGGATTATTGCGTAGAATACGTTTACTTTTATGCCAAAGAGTTTCAATTACATTTAAGTCCGGACTGGATGAGGGCCATGAAAACACCTTTATGTCGTTGTCAGCGAGTTCCAAAACTGTGATTTTTTAAAAACATTCGTTAGAAAATTATGTCACATTTTTCAAGTGCAATTTTTAAGCTACGAAAATTGCCTAAAATCACCAAATAAATACTTCGGGATTTTTTTGTACATAAAACCAACATCCAGCTTTGCAATAAAGTAAGTTTTACCAAAATCCAACAAGTGGTTCCAAAACTGTGATTATTTAAACGTAGGTAGCACCCTCAAAAAACACGTTTTTTGAAAAGTAAACTGTGGAACTCGAAAGAAATACAAAAAAAAATCATATTAACATTTCAGGATTTTTTCAATATAGTACGATTATTGAGCTTTGATTTAAAGGTTTTTGACACAATTCCTACCAGCGGTTTCAAAACTGTAATTTTTTAAAACAGTTACTAGAAAATTCCATCATTTTTAAAGATGCAACTTTAAAGCTGCGATAAATGCCTAAAATCACCAAATAAAAACTTGTGTAACATTTTTGTAAAGAAAACCAACATCCAGCTTTGCAATAAAATAAATTTAATCAAAATCCGACTACTAGATCCAACGTTTTGAAAATAATAATTCTTTGTTTCTACAATTTTCCCATCCTACTACGTTAAAGTGCCACAGTTTTGGAACCGCCGAGCGGATTTTTACGAAATTTACGTTTTTATATAACTAAATGTTGACATTATAACAGAAAAAACCATCAATATTATGGAAGTTAATTTAGATAACTTTTGTGCGTATGGAAAAAAGATAATCAAATTTACTTTTGTCCGAACATTTAGTTGTTACGGCTCGTACTACATAGATTATAGACACAAAATTAAAAATCAAATATTAACGACGTTAATTAAATATAAACTCACAATAGTATATTATTTTAGTAACATATAATTATATATTCCAATGTATAAAACACATTTAATTACAATGACTATTCGTATGAAAATAATCACCTCAAAACACAAATTTCATTAACTGTTATGTCCCTAATTAAACAGAAAATATTATATTTAATTTGATTAAACAAAACAATTAGCAATTAGTTTCACAAAAATAACACAGCCTTTATGAGTATTATAGCATGTAATGTACAAACATTACATTAAATAAACCAAATATTTTTTCGGATGTTATACCATATTTACAAAGCAATTTAGCAAATTGCATTACAATAAGGATTAAAATCCAGTAAATAACAATATATTATGAGCTGAACCATGGTGATGGTGTGCCTGAGTTAGACGGATTAGTTCTACATCTGCTGCATAAATTTCGTAAGTACTTTCCTAATAATCACTTAACCTTTATTGACAGTCTAATACACAACAAAATTAATCGTCTCCTGTGTATGTGTGTGTTGTGTTCTGCCTTCCAGCCTCCCACCACTTGCCACTTAAAAATAGACATCAGATCTATTTAATAACAACAAGTAGAAGTTATAAATCAAAAGTTTAATAATACCAAATAAGAAGTCTAGATTTCGACAACTGATAAATTGTTGGGTTACGAAGATAATCCAGCTCCAGCAACAATTTAATCCTCCTACTTGATGACATGTACAGCGAAAATAATGGAATTGCATAAAGTGGTATTAAAATTTGTTTAATTTGTTTATTTTTAAAGTATTACTGATGTGATGGTGCTAGTGGATGAGTCCACACAGCAATTACTCATTGCAGGATTTAAAGTGAATGTGGGTGAAAATGAATGATTTTAATATATTTAAATCACAATTAATCATATTGTTCGTATGTGTATGTAATGTTTTTTTACGGTTATTGAAATTAGTACCCACGCGCAAGTCATATTTTATTAGGTACTTAAAGCAGTGTCTTTGGGTGTTGTTGAAATAATTAATTTCAATTAAAATCGAATTAATCATGTTATTGTGGAAAGAAGCGGTTTCCAAAAATTTATGTTTGGCACTAGTTTTGTTAATTAGTCATATAATTTTAACACACAATAAAAACGCAGATATAATCTTGTTTTCGTGTTAATTTCGTTTTAAGTATCGTCTTAATTATGGGCATTTGTTCCTTTTATTTCATCTTGCGATACACGGTTTTAATTATATTTACCGAGTTGGGGTTTATTATCAATATAAAACCGATTCGTGTGTATTGTAAATTGAAATTTTCTACTTTTAGTGTAACATAAAAGGTAGAACTGTAATAAGATTTGGTTATATTTAGAATTTATAGCATTTAATTTTAGTTGTTACTGACTCTGTTCGCAAACACCTTGAAGAAAAAATAGCAGCCTGTATCTATTTATGCTGACCACATTTAAAAATAGTGTTTAATATGTGTTCTAGGAATAGAAATAAATATGAAACAGACACAAATATTATGTTAGTACGCCGCACGGTGTGCGCTAATACATTTTTTTCATCACAGCAATAGATTTTTATCACTGATCCGCAACATGTGTTCCCGTGCTTTGACACAAGTTCTTTTAATAATCTAGACCAAACCACTAAAAAAATAATTTTCAATTTGTTTTGTTTTGCGGGGAAAAATCAGCAGTAATAAATTAAATAATGAATTCTTGTTATCCTCGACTGTGTTTAGGTGAAGGTCTTTTGAATAATTTAGTACTCAGAGCTCACTAATAAGGCATATCATAGTGGAGTTGGGGGCAGACGCGAGGGGGATGAGTGTGCCCCGCCTGCATCGCCTCCCCCGCGCCTAATACCCGACGCCACGGAGCACCAATTTCCGTAAATTACACATAGCTTTGTTTTCAGCTCTGTGCACAAATCTTCCCTGAAAGCAATTTCGAGGCCGGAACGGGAATAGTTACGTTTTTCGTAGGCGATAAAGATTCATTACCTCGTGTTCCGACGAATACACACCAAAAATTCACTCCGACATTCTTTTACCTTGGCCATAATTGTGCCCCTCTTTCTTCTTGCGTTTTCTTTTTGGGAATGAATTCTTTCAACTAGTTAAAATTTTAAATTATTTCCTCAAAACTGCGCGTTGGGTGTTTTGCACGCTACTTGGATTAGTGGAGCTTGCAGGTCCGGAACAGGCGAAAAGAAAACGAAAACTAGACGAATGGCAATTGGACCTAACATAACATTAGACTAAGATTCCATTTTTTTAGTAGTGAGAATTTTTGATAAGCTAAAGTTGATTATATCGATTTATTTTGACTAGCTCTATTAGGTGCCCTATAATACACTACATCCATCATTTACATTTAAATTTTAAATAATTTATTGCTGACACAACACAGAGAAATTATTGAAAAAAATCGCACTTAAGGATTCGGGTTTTACTTCCTGCTGAAAAATCAAATATTTAAAAATTTTCCACAAGAAAAAATTAAGTGTAGGTACACATATAGTTTAAATACAATTTTTAAGTTTATTCTAAGCTGGAAAGTGTTTAATTTGATTATTTAGGTTCCATTACTTTGATCGTTTTTAAACTGCCTTAAAATTGTGTGACAAATCTCAACTTCGAACAATAAAAGTTTTTTTAAGAGTGTTAAGAATTTTAAACTTTCTTTTAATCATATTAGTTTAAATAAAATAAGCCTTCAAATTGTGTTGACCTCGAAAGAAGTTTGTATATAAATTAAACTTTTTATAATATCACCCATTTAACAACATAATTTTATTTTGGGGCCCCTATAATTTACAATTTTCGCAATTATTATTCCTGTCTATATTCAAATCCTATGTATTAAAATTATTTCGTAAAACCTTGCAAACTTCCTCCATCTACTCTTGCATGAAATACCTTCAGAAAAACTTTTTGCTAACATACAGCCAGGATCATTATAACAATATTTTATAGCTTTAGTTAAGAATTTATAGCCGCACCAAAGTGATATATATTCGAACATTTCAACTATTTCAAGACCCATATAATCTTATGGTAAATGATATTGTAAACTTGACAAACATTTTTGTGCTATCCCCAAACAAACCCAGATGCTTGCAAATATTTGGATTAGGTTACGAGCGTCCATGAGTCACAACATTTTATTTGTTAATTTTTTACGCCAAATATAAAGTGCGAAGTATTCTCAAGGACCACGCAATAAATAAGTCTAATCTTTAAATACACAACACAGCATCTTGGAAAATTATTATTTCACTAAGCGTGAGATTTGTTTATAGAGTTAGTTGGTGATGAGCCCAATTTGCTTCTTAATAAAGGTTTGTACTATGCTTATGAGTTGAGGATGTTATTCCTAACAATTACCGGCACTTGAAATTGAAAAACAAACAGAACATTAATCTGATGCGTGTACAATGCTTGAGACTGCTGGAGAACCTAATTTGAAAATGAGTAGGTCGGTTAATGGTGTAATTAGCTCTAATGATGAGATGGATATGGTAGTTTTACGCCAAACCTACGCATGTTTCCATTACATTAAACTAGCGCTGCATAATAAAATTTATGAATTTTCTAGTTGTATTCCGCTGTAAACTAAAAACCCTGTCAATGTTCCAGTTCTCCCCCTCGCATCCCAGGAACAATCCACTCTAATTTGATTTTGTAAATGACACAAATTAAGTATTTCGTTTAATTACGTTTTAATATAGTTAAAACTTGTGTCCCAAGCAGCAACTTTATGAATTAATGATGATTATTCGAGTCTGCCGATTAGAATTCGTTGCTACTTGGCAAAGTTTAATGATCAGAAACAAGCAAACTGAAGTGTCCCTCTTGGACGGGAAAACTTACATAATTATTATTTCATGTAGTACGCGGCGTCACGATGTTCCAAGAGAGAAGTCCCATCCCAACCCTCGAGAGGGTTTAAGGGTCATTCAAGTAAAGTTGTCCTCTTGACCATACAACGATTTTATATTCACTTGCCTCTCAAATGCTTAAGATATTAAAAGATAATGTCCACAGTGCGCATGATGTTGGTGATCATACTCGTATATAAGATGATGGGTGGACTGTATAACAATTTGTCGACTCATATTTCAGTTTTATTACCCCGTAATGCACGTATGAAAATATTATATACGACGTATATTGTACAGGCTTTTTATTTAAATATTTATACACCCGCCTATATTACTACGAATTTTATATCTGGAAACTGCACAACTTTCTAGCGATGGTCCCCCACAAGTTTATTTTTCCTGACAAAAAACAATAAAAGGATGACATGTGAACTAGAGGGGAAACAGGAAATTTTCAGTATGTACATAAATAAAATAATAAGTTAGATTAGCTTGGTTTGGTGTCTTAGTGTCAAGTGAAATTGTGAGCCAGGATTTTCTCATCGCGTATTCCGAGTACAACTTCAGGAGGTATTGTAACAAAACTCATCAAATTTGAGGCGTGTTGACAATGTGGATTATATTCAACCTGTGTGGGGTTGATAATCTCATCGTAAGGATACGGAAATTCTCCCAGAACTTTGATCATCTTGTGAATTATGATGATGCATGGAATATAAAATACCCCGCCTAATATTCCAGATTCACCTTGAGAACTTTCATATTATTTCCACTAGAAAATCTCATAAACTCAAATCACTTCTACATGTTTCATTTTAATAAATAAGGATTACCTGGCGCGCAAATACTTTGCCCAACTGGAATTTATTTTAGAGCCACTTTATTTCCTCAATTTTTAAACAAAATTAAATAAATATTCTTTGATGTATTGCATGGCAAACAGCATTAAATTAAATAAATCGCTAGGAGATGACTCAACTTACTAGCCTACTGTTTGGGTTATTTTTAATTTGTACCATTTCGTTACACAGTTTGAGAAAAAAAAACTAGGATAAATCAAATTCAGTTTACTATAATTTATTTCTGTTTACTTTCAGGAATAATTCTTATGAAGACTGAAACTAATTTCCACGGACGATCTAGATTCTTGACGTTTTGTGTGAGTGCAGAAATATTGCGAAATTAATAACCGAAATTTCAGGTTTTAGTCTACTTGTCTGTATTTTGTTGCCTCCACGTCAAAATATTTTCAGGCTAAAATTTAAATACTTAGTAAACTACTAACAAGTTATAATCTGCTGTTAGAGCTTCTTCAAAATCATAATAATTTGTGATTTTTTAAGGAAATTATTTCAAACTTAAGCAAGTTAAAAACTATGTATCTTGATAGAGTTTTTAATTACATTTTTTATTATCTCTATACGGTCAAAATTGATCTAAATTTAATTCTACACGTGAGCTTTCTTTAAATCCTTATTTTATTGTACTCTCAGTAACAGTGTGAAACTTTTGTGACATTTTATAAATTTCTAAAAATGATCTGAAGAATAAACTGTAAATTTGTTTTTTTAATTCCATCAGAAAAACTCAAAAACTAACTGAGTTGACGATTTTTTTTATGTAATCAACAACTAACTAAACTATCTTCCATATTCTAAAAATTTATTACTATTAAAGAAATTTTTAGCTTGACAGACTTGATGGAATTTTAGTACCTACAAATCAAAATTAAAGAGACCAATAATTAACTATTCTCCGATTAATTTGAATTTTACACCTATTGATCAATCTCCAATCTACATAAATTTCAACCAATAAAAGTAATTATCTAATTAAATATTTATTGGATGTTTGTGGAATCGGGCGTTTCAGACTCATTTTAAGAATTAATAAAATGTACCCATCTTAAAATTTCCTATAAATCCTGACTATTTTATCGTATCTAAATTGATACCTCAAACATTATGGTAACACTGAAAGATTCCAACCGTTCGGTCGTTCGTTCAGATGTGGGTGAAAAACCTGCAACAATTTAATGGGGTCAAAAGCGCCCCCTTGTTGTAATTTACGATTACGATTGGGTGTAATATCCACTTAATATCCCAGTGTGAACTTATGACCGTTAACAAGAGCTTTTTAACGAATTTGAGAGAAAGTAGGTTAACCACAAAACGACCACAGGTAGATTAATCCCCGAGATAAAATCGTTCCCTTCAATACCTACTTGTAATATCATAACGAAACTTTTCCTTTTTCCACTGTGAACCTTATGTGTAAAGGAACAGGAAATAACAGTTGATCTCTCCGTCTGTACTTATTACCTACAGAGTATAAAACTTCTAATTCAATATAAAACAAATCTGAAAGCTTTTATTAGTTTTCAAAGTTGTTTTACAAGATATTAACAGGTACTAAATTCAGAAATCAAACTCTCTCACAACTGAAATAAATAAACTGAAAATGTTGGAAACATTTCACTGTCAAAACTAAGGAACTTTTCAAATAAATATCTCCGATATAAATACTAAAATAGCTCGCGCGGGCATATATATTACAAGCAACTTGCAGCTGCAAGCTTTGTACCCAATTTTTCTTCTCAAAGTTTAATTAATAGAACCTAAGAAATTTCCATGGAAAAAACTGAATCTTCAACATAAAGTCAACAGTTATACCACGGAAAAAGTGGAAAAGTTCACCGCATATCCGCATCCAGCGCATCACAAGATCTATTTTTGATTTTATTTCGCATGCAACAGATGCGATTCATCAATGTCAGACGAAAAAGTGCATTAGTACCGTCATGCAGTAGAGATTTCATAGATTACTTCTCAGTATGTGCGGCATGGCAATATGGCAAAACATTCCAGTTGTTTTTGTCGCAATATGACACATTCAAATTGCACATATTACAATGTAGAGTGCAGACAAGCACCCACTTATCACGCTGGAAAAAAATCCAGGGAGTAACTAACGCGAGCTATCGCTTGACTTTTAACACTTGCTCACCTCCGTTAATTCATTGCCTCGCATTAATTGTCATTGTAAGATTGTTTGCATGCCTTCAGTCAACTGCTACCAAAATAACCTACCATCACCATCAGGAACACCCAATCCCTATTTTTAGGAGCGATGATCCTCAGATTTGTTTACAAACACCACCACCATTCAGTCTTTTATTGCCTTCGGTTTAATCCCTGAAAGGTAAGTTAGTAGGTAGAATTCCACTTGATTATCGATATTTATCCACTTGACCAAAACATTATTATGCGGGTAATTCAGCAACAATGCGGAAGTGTGCTGCTGTAAATAAATCACGGGAGTTTTTCTGGCATCATCCCTCCGACTGTTATAGTAGGTATAAATAGCAGCCCCAGGTAGGAATAAGTTAATTCTGGGTTACAGGTGTCATTTATTGTTGGAGCACAAAGTATTAGTTTATGGGGGCTGGTAATGGAGCTCGGGTATTAATATATTGATCCTTATTATTAAATTATTTTACAGCTAAACCACGAAACAGGGTGTAGTAAATAAGGTTGGTTGGTAGTTCGTTGTAAACAAGTTGGAAAAATGAGTGCCGTAGATTTTCTTTCGGGTGACGTCTAAAGGAATATTAAAAATTTGATGAAATCGTATTTTTGGGTATTCAAACCAAATTAGATCATTTATAATATAAAAAAATCGTTCGTAATAATAATTGTAGAAAATCATCCAGTAGATAAATTAAAATAATTTCGTATGTAATTAAGCTTTAATTTTTGAAAATCAATACATCGATTACTCCATTTTTTCAAATCTTGCATCGATGGGACACCCTGTACAGGGTCTTTCACGCAAAAGTAACACCCCCCTTATTTTCTTACCTATTGAGATATTTTAATTTTTCAAAAATCTGTTTACTGTAGTTTGTTCTGAAGTTTTCAAATACGCCATCAAAACTTTTTTAACTTGAAAAATATACAGGGTGTGCTAAAAATGGCATTTTTTCTTATGGAACACCCTATATATTTTTACATGAATCGATAGATCTTTTTAAGCTGATTCCAAAAATATATATGACTTTGACATTTGGACCAAAAGTGACGGAGATATTAAACGTTAAATTTGTAAAATTTGAGAAAATTAACATTTCTTTTTTTTTAGCTTTTAGGATATTTTAATTTTTTTAAATTCTATCTGCTTTATTTTTTTCTGTATTCAAGTATACTATTAACTTTTTTTAATTCAAAACGATTTTATTAATAATATAAATTATACAAGATTGCCTAATGTTCCTACATTCGCAGGTTGCCATGAATTAAAAAAAAGTTATAAACTAAGCTGTGTTCTAGTTTTTTGACATTTACAGGAAGAATAAAGGAGATCTTACAATAAAAAAAAAATCAAAATATCCTAAAAGGTTAAAAAAAAGAAATGTTAATTTTCTCAAATTTTACAAATTTGACGTTTAATATCTCCGCCACTTTTGGTCCAAATGTCAAAGTCATATATATTCTTGGAATCAGCTTAAAAAGATCTATCGATTCATGTAAAAATATATAGGGTGTTCCATAAGAAAAAATGCCATTTTTAGCACACCCTGTATATTTTCCAAGTTAAAAAAGTTTTGATGGCATATTTGAAAATTTCAGAAAAAACTACAGTAAATATGATTTTGAAAAAATAAAATATCTCAATATGTAAGAAAATAAGGGGGGTGTTACTTTTGCGTGAAAGACCCTGTACAATTTTTGGGAACAAAATAACAAAAATCGTTAGGATTTGCAAATTTCTCTATGAATTATGAGAAAAGTACCTATAGAGAAAAAAGTTTTTGAAATTTTTATTATTAGGTAGAGGTATATTTGAATAAATATTTATTAAACAAAAAATAATGCCAAATTCTTAAGCCTCCAATCTTAGACACATTTTGTGTGTAAATTTAGATCCTAATTGTTGTTTGTGTTCAAATTAAGAGCCATTATTTATTTTTTTAACCAAGATATTTTTGGTCCCGTTGAAATCTGAACATGGTGTGATAATTTGGGATTTTGTGGCAAAGTGCGGCAGTGTTTGAAGTGTCATTTTTGAATAAGGGGCCGTAAATCAGCAAGGTAAACAATTTGCCACCCTCTTCAACTGCATCCCTATTGTGTATGCGGGTTGGTGCACAAAATAGACGTCGGGGCCCATCAAAGGAACAATTATTTGAGTTCTGCCGGAAAATTGCACAATTACAGCAGCTCCTAGAAAGTGGACACTTAAAAAGCAAAGAGCTAAAACAATCTAAATGCAATCTTCCACGAACAATTAGCCCCTTTCTCAACTGAAAGCATAATCAATAATTCACAATGTTTGAATTGCGCGCTCAAAGCACTTGTGCATTTCCAGTCAAGACACCCACGACCGAATCGCAGCGGACTCTGCCGATTACAAGTGTACACACCGTCGTACTTTCTGTCAGCTGCTTGCTTTAACGGCGGTGCGACGTTGCTTGCTTAGTAAACTTTAGTTTGAAATTTTATTTGTTTATGTGTACTGCTAACTGTGTGCTGTGTGGAAATTCTAACTGTCAATGTGTTGTTCCTAATTCCACTACCACCAACTGGATTTCTGATAAACGGCTTTAAAAGGTAATTCATGCTGATATTTTGCGATTCCGGGTGTTGTGGTGTGTAGGTTAGAGAGGGCACGAGGTTATGCACCCCGTTCAATACGTCACGCCCATTCGTCTAAATGTCGACAAGGCCCACTGTTTTTCCTCCAAATTCCCAGTGATTATCACCGTCTAACCTCAAATATTTCCTGCAAAATGCTGCTTTTCCACCAGACACTTTTGTAATGGGATGTTGCCATTACATTCAGAGTCGGCGCCACGAATTCAACCGAACCAAGTAATACTTCCCGAATGACGCAAATTTTGTTTAATACAAAATAAATTATTATGGTTCCCACTTTATTCCATTTTGCTTTTGCAGGAAATAAAAACCCAGCGCACCGAATAAAAGTGCATTCCAAAGTGCTGTTTCAGTTTTACCATTGCTGCAACTAAACAAGTGTAATTAAAACTTGACACACAAAACAAACTTGTTATAAAGGTATATGAATACATTAAACTTACTGCTTTGGCTTAAAACCTAATTACATTTCATAAACATATTAATGTGCTGCTTAGAACCTTGCTTAATTAAATCTGGTACGATTTTTCTGATTAACCAAACAGCTGTGAGGAAATTTCCAAGGAAATTGATGGGACCCAATTGGGTTTGTTTTAATCGATTTTCAGGCCTCCAAATTGATATGTGCTGGGTATTTTCGTTGGAAATGAAAGCAATTTGAGTGTGTTGTAGAAAAAAATGTGGGAAATGTATGCCAGGTACAAAGTAAACTGAAAACCAGGTTGTTAAAAGTTATTTTTAATCAGCAAAATTGGAAACGTGTTTCGGTTTTTATCGAATTGAAGCTACACGATTCAGATTTCAGGTTTAAAAATGGATTTAATGAATGTGTATAGTTTAAGAACCAAACAGAAAATTGGCAATTTAGTATCCACACCTGATGCAACAAGAAACCTTAAAATTAGTCCTTTTCAAACAGAGTTTGTAAATTGTTAAAAAAGCTCATCTTTCTACTTAGTTCTTCTTTAAATAAACCACAAAGAACTAAAGTCGGCTTAAGTCTTTGTATATCCACTGTAATATAAAGTTAGCTTAGTTGCCATGGTAACGAAATTTAAGACATCTTGATTTTTATGCCTTTAATATTTTCAAAAGTTATAAAAATGTAATTTTATAGTTTTTTGTACCTAATATAATTTTATCCAAGAAAACCTTACGTAAAGTGTACAATATTGCCTATTTCTGGCTTAAAACATGTTTTTAAGTGTTTGAGCTAGATGTTATTGAATTTCTATTTATTGCAATACCCTTCGTTTACCTATCACTTAAAAAAATTTGGAAGCTATTTTATATAAAATGTTGTTAACTTTACCATTAAGTTGAAGATAAGAATTGTTTACAAAAATTTTTATGCGGTTTGAAGTTTACTTAGATGATAAGAAAATTTGGGTGTGACTTGATCTGAGCTAAAGCACCTAAACCTAACTGTCTAAACTCTAAACGAGTAAAATTCCTATATATTATAAGAGATAGTAAAAGTAATTTTGGTAAATTTGCAATTACTGTATTTTTGCGACATAAGTTATGCTGTATCTATTAGCGATAATGTTTATTTTAAAATGTTAACAATTTAAGTAATTTAGAACAAAAAATATACTTGCTGCATTAATGCGAAATGCCTCTTGGTTTTTACAAATTTATTGAGGTTAAAACATTTAATGAGCTTGCTTATGATCGCTTAATTTTCTCCTAATGACTTCATTGATAAACTAATAAAAAAGTCAAGTTCTCTTTATAAGCAATACGGTAATTAGTTGTTTTTGTAGGAAAGCAAATTAATTTTCGGTTTCTCTTATTAGAAAAAAATTACTTGTATATGGGAACATATTAAACTTACATGTTTTAGCTAGAAGCCATCACCACTGAATGTGAAATTCTATTTCAAAAATGCGGATAGGTACTTGGGCAAAAACTGAAAATTTGAGGTTTTATGTTATTTTTAACGGTATGCCAATATGTAGTTATAGTTCGTCAGATTTACAACTTATTGTTTGAGATTTAGATAAAATTATGTTTTTTTTTGTATTCTGCTATAATAACAGACCTTTCTCTATAACCCAAATCTTTTTTATACACACTAGTGTGTTGTTGTGAAAGTTGTATATGCAGGAAGTTCAAGTATTCATTATTAGAAATTAAAAAAAAAGATGATGCACAAGCACAACTTTACATATCCACTTAATTAAATTTGTTTTGTTCAGTTGTCTTGTGGGACTTTGGTGGGCAGCAGGATTTAGGACACAAATCCTGCTGTGTTTCTAGCAATTCCATTCTGTATTTTTATAGGATTAGAAGCTGTGATGATAATAGCAACAATAGTCGTTAAAATCAGCTTTGTTGTTGCTAATAATTAAATACATATTATTTTGATGAATGCCAGTGACTTGTAGTCGAGTGGAACAATCCAAATAAAGCATCCATTACCCAATCAAATATCACATGTTTGAAACGTTTTGGCTTTAACAACCTGTTTAAATTTGAATACCGTTTATGGGGTTTAGTATGTTAGTAAATATTGTATAAAAAGTCTTCAAATGGCCTGTAGGTATACACGGCCATCATGACATTTATAAATATAGCTTTAAATACAAGCCGAAATTAAATCTTCCAACACACGCAACAGTCATTTCGTAAGAGCTTCAATGTTTATGGTTTCCCTACGACTATTTTTAGAAAATTAACGAAAACAGTTGCTCTACTACAAGTTTTGCATGAAAATAATCAAGTGAATTTATATATTTTTTTTGAAGTTGTAGTCGTGGGTATTGCAGTGGAATTTGTTAGGGGATTTGATTATTTTAAGAATATATTTAAAGTTAGGTTTGAAAAGGATAATAATAAAGTTTTACAGTATTTTTCCAATAAGCACTTTTAAATTTTGTTTTTCTGGGAAAAATCGTATCAAATTTATTTTAATCTTTCCTTTATTAGTTTTTTTTAGAAAAAATTTCACATTTAATTCTTGGTAGCAGTACCAATTTATTTTATCGAAGTATAAGTAACTGGAAGTAATTGATTTATTAAAAAAATGGCAAGTTTTTGATATCCCAATATTTCTAAATTCATTCTTCGTTTTCATAAATGGAGAATCTAGGATTATCTGAATTTTGCGTTTTATCCTTGTGCTATACCTACAAATATAAGGATGCATTAATCAGGATATGGTCCTTTGGAAAGGTCTGTCTTTGTATTATGTCATCACTTTTGAAAATATGTCGTTTCATTACGTTTTATTTCTGTAATCAAAGATTGCACATAATCTGATAAGATTCTGGATACTTACATCAATAAGAATCTTGATTCAAGACTTACTAAAATTTTTATCGTTCTGATCAACTTCGTCACCAACACAATGAAGGGATCAAGATGAAGAAGAATCAGAGGCCGAAAGTTTTATCAAATGGCATTTGACCCTATTAGGTACAGGATGAGCCTCTCTGTGTCGGTAGTGGGAGGATAGAGATCTTTTTTAATTTTGTGGACTGGACGTGGACGATATGCAATTTGTTTACTAAAACTTGAGGACCTAACCTAAGATAACATATAAAGTGTTATTCGACATGTGATTGTTATAAAAACGTAAATAATACCACATATACTGGTACTTTATTTTAATAACGTACGTCTAGCTAAAGTGTTTTATAAGCATTTTTTTAGTGTAGATAACATACTGAATTATTGTTGAGTCGTTGAGTCAAGATTATTTGCCCCGAGTCTATACATATTCCATTAAATTACACGCTTATTTTTGCGTTTAAAGCCAGTTGGTTCTCATATTGACTGGAGCCATAATTAAAATTAATTATTTTTGTTTCAGGTATGTTAAAAAAATAATTAGCCATCAATCTGGAACTAACGATAGCCATAGAGTAAGTTGTTCCTTTCACTTTATTTATATTTTTTATGTATTTTTACGGTTCTATGCAGTCGATTTGCCTTGTTAAATAGAGAATATAAATAATAATTTAAAAGAAAAAAAAAAGAACCTGTTGTGTTTTCGTTGGTTTTTTTCGTTTGGCACAAAAGCCAAAAATTCTTTCCTTCATTTTGTTAAGTAATTATCCAAACACATTTCAATGAACCTCTGCCAAATTGACTAAAAGAATCCAAATCACGTAAAACAGATCGTTCTTTGTTCGTTTTGGACTGGGTGTTTTTTTTTATTCATCGCCGTCGTCGTGTTCTTTCTTCTAATCGAAGTGAGTCTGGTGAGGTCACGCATTCAACCCAACTGTCCGAATATTCACATCGCATCGAACAATGCACATCTAGGTCGGTCGTTCCGGCATTGTCGGTTTTTAATGGTTGTAGCCCACGCGCGTAGCTAAAATTGCACCGTATGGCCCACCATCACCACCACTGGCACTGGCAGCGCAATTAGATGTCATTCAGTTTGGATGGAGTTGGAACAGTGGCATGCAAATAGACACTTTGTTGGTTTGGCTCATCTCGGTCTGGTTGTTTTTGTTTATGCAACCAGGGAGGTGTAGCAGGAACCCCCCTGGTGGATGTGTGTGGGATTTTTTTTTGGAACAATACAATTTTGTGAGGAGAAAGGAACTTGATTTTTTTTTGTAGTGTCACGATTTCAATTCGAAATTCGTTTCGTGCATAATTTTTACGAGCGTAACTGTTTATATAAGTTTGTGATTATTTATGTAAAGCAACCATGAAGAGGTAACTTTTCTAGGAAAAATATTTAAAAATTTACAATTGATCTAATTTTAGAACGAGTTTTAATTACCGAAAAAATTGAGAGGGTGACGTAAGTTCCGTGGTATTTTTATCTATAAGTGGTAAATTGTGAGTGGTCTTAGACGAAATGAGGCAGACAGTTGTTGCAGAAGTGGTGGGTGGCCCTTTTAAGATCATTTCACTTCTTCACGGACTCTCTTGAATAATAGCCAATAATATCATTTTAGATTAATAAAGTGACCTAACCTAACCTTTGATGTATAGAAGAAATTTTGAAAAACAAATTCTAAGAAAAATCTTTAGGACCTTGCAAAATGCTGAAGGATCTTGGAGAATATAAATAAATTTCGAACTGAATTATTTGATGGTAAAGACCAAGAAAGTTGGAGGTCATAGAGAGAGATCTAAAAGACATGAGAGATAAGAGCTTTCTGCAACGGGAGGAGGCAAAGTAACTCGGAAAAGAAGAAGAGGAAGGAAATTGAAATTTGATTAAAATAAACACTGCAATAAACTAAAGCCATAAAACTGCAGTAAGAACTGTCATGCATTAGTAAAAACTGTAAAACTTGTAATTTTAATCAAATCTGGCCATCAGTTGATGGTAGTTTGAAAGCTATATGTCCACTTAAAACATGCAATATTCATTGTACTGTTATTATAAGAAAGTAAAAGAACGCAACAAAATTCTGGCTTAGGTGATCAATTTTTCGATAGGACAACCTAAAAATATCTCGTCTAGGAAATAAATGATGATGTTTTTTTTAATGTGACTTCTGTATAGTATAATTTGTCAATCTGACCTCTTAAAACGAAAAAATAATTTGGTTATCGCCGATCTAAAACTAGCTTTGCCAGAGATTTATGTAAATCTGATAAATGTTATTAACAGCATCAGACGCTAAATTCTGGTAGCCTATATTAGTAGGTTAGGACATAAAACTGGTTTTATATGGTAGCCAACTTACCTTTAGTTGAACTGTACCATATAATTGCGGTTTTACTTAATATTTACAATAAATTTTTGGCGTGTTGTCTTTCTAAGAAACTATAAAAATGATTTACATCCGTTTTAAACGCTTCTTTGTCTACTAATTACTTGGTGGAAACCTAAACGGGATAATAAAGTGGTCACACCTCGAGGAGCCATATACGAATTTGAAGATGAGTTACTTGAACCAATACATTCACCAAAGCGTATTAAAAACTACAAGGCGATATTAAATATGCTAATGAATGTAATAATTATACGAGTATATGTTCGTCTGCTTGGCCAGTCTGAAATAAACGTAATCTCTAGAGTGTTGGATTACAGGCGAAATAAATTAATACTGCAATGGTTATGTAAGTTGGAATCCATGTTGGACATGTGTATGCACGGACACATGGTAATTATTAATGTTAGTTAGCTAGATGGGCTGGTTGGGTGGTTTATCTATCGAACGTACAGAACGCCAATTTGGAAAGTTATGCTGTGTGTTGTAGGCAAGCCACCAATTGCAGACTAGAGGTTGCTTGCTTAGCAGCCCCAGCATCACGTCAGTTGCATTTGGAATATGCGAAACTTGCCAGCTCAAACGTTGACTATACACCAGCCGGAGTGACCTTTATGGCACTGGAGATTTACGAGCCAAGTTAATTCAAACTGCACTGAACTAATCAAATACATAACAGGGGCATGTTGTGCAGTTCCCACAGATACCTTTAACCGAAATTTAGTAAGTTCTTGGAGAAGTTGGAAATCGAATGCTGGAAACCTGCATTATCTTTAAAATGTGCCAAGGGTGTTGAAGGAGTGAGGCATGTACATCTTCGTTTCATCTAAACAAGTTCTGGTTTTATCAAGGGAGAGTAGCTAAAGGAAATAATTTTACGATTGTGTCGCGGATCATGCCGTTAACTTAGATACGAGTATATTTCTAATAATCTTTGACATTAAATGTAGAAAAGATTTCGTGGATCTGATTTTTGCTGCTTAAATGGGCGGTAGTACCTACAGCATCTTCTCGATAACGCATTTCATTCTTTGGATTCCTATTATCCTAAAACGACTCGAAAATGAGAGCTTCTTTAAAGAATTTGCTGAAAACCTCTTTCCTGAAACTTTTTGATCTTACTCATCTCACCTTTGCCTTCGTTCGGTCTTCCTCTAAAATACACTTCACAATACAAATAAAGTTATTTAGGATCATGGAAGACCTAATGTGTCCCTCAAATGGGATTCGTCTACTTCTTTAAATTCCAGAATATTGTTCCTGTAACTAATCTTGCGTCCTGTTTAAATGACCGTTCAAATGCAACTTCAACACAAAGGTATATGTACCTATTTGTGACCGTCCCATTATAAAGCAAGGTACAACAACGGTTTATGTATTTGTTGTCGTGGTTGGTAAACTAGATGCATTTAATTATTTTCGTATAGAGTGTCACTTGAGGAAAATCCAAACAATACGTTAACAACGAGAAAATGTGTTGTCCGTGAAACAGTGTTTAGCTTTTAGTGCGGAAGTTTCAAACTAGACTAAAACCGAGTTTACCTTCCGAGGGTTGTTTAGGGTTTCTTGCCCACGTCTGAACTAGATTATAAGCAATTTGTTACTTGCATATTGCACTTTGCGGGTGTACTTTGGCGTTGTAAAGAAAATAGTTGATTTACTGTTTATTCGTCTATCCTGGAAAGGATCGAAAGAATTAGGATAAGGATCTAGCGCGGAAGAACAGTAGGCGACGCGGCGTAAAGTGTTTGATGTTTTGTGTAAAAGTCGATAAGAGACAAAAATGGAAAAAAACCATAACTATAAGCTTCACCTTGTCAAAAACACCAGACAGTTTATAGTTTCTTTAATTTAATTTCTCATAAAAGGGAAGCACAACATTAAGTGTCGGGGCCGGAGCGTTTATAAACAGATTGGATTTATTTTGGTTTAATATCCATTACGAGCGTGGTGCAGCCTGGCATGGGAAATCCGGGTGTATCTTGTCTAGGACATGGGACAAGGCACAAGAGACAACAATCTCTAAGTGTCGTTAATAAAGAATAAGCAAAGGGATAAATCTCGACGCATGTGGCGTCTAGATGGCTGGCGTCGCGACGGTGCTCAGCTGCGACAACTCCACCAGAAAGGATTACACTGTAATACACACCATGTTACTTGTACATTTTGCCCGAGGTCATTGCCTCTACACCGCAATAGTTATTTTAAGATAACTTGCTAGATTTAGTGAACAACACGAAAATTTCCGTGTCTCATTCATTTTGGGTGCTGGGTGGTGGAGATTTTTCCTTGTTTTTCCTCTTTCCATCCACATCATAAGAGGTTTAATAACGCGGAGGCGCTATTTATAATCATTATGTGCAGTCGAGGGCCCGAAATTCTATAGTGGCAGTCACGGATTTTATTCCCTCTTGCACTAGAGTAAATATAGCGAGCCAGATGTGAACCGCATTGTTTCAGACAGGTGTGGTGGGTTACTTGCTATCTTATTAAAGACAGGGTTGGTACAACTAGGCAACCATCATGCCATGAGAAAAGTTTTTCCATGTCGTCCATGTTGGATAAAATTCCTAGATACTCTAATCTAAAGTTCATTTTTTTAGTAGAGAGAAAAGAAACTAAAAATATTTAGCGGGAAATTTAAAATATAATTTGATTGGCTATTTAGCGACTTACATCGGAAAACAGCCAATCAATTTAATGTATTTTAAACTTCCCGCCAATACAACAATCGTACCAAGCCCATTTCACACAGATAAGCCAAAATAAAATCTGAGTGACATGGGTAAACATCGCTTGGAGTAAATCTGTCTTAAAACAGTCACGTGATGACTATTTCTGTTCGTGGATTAGAGTAAAGGCAACACAGTTTTTTTTTGTTGGTTGGCTAGTTTTTCCTGCAGAACTCTCCAAGGTCGTCCGATTTTTTCTTGGGATTAATATCTGTGCCCCGCGGAGTTTCCCAATAAATCAGCTCTAATTTAAAACGTTTTTATTACAACCAGCCATCACAATTTTCATGAAGCACGAACGCGAGTATAATGTGTTGAAAATGTTTTAAGGTGCCGGTACAGGCTTGCACCTATGAAATTAATTTAATTTAATTTCTATGCTGATATTCCATCCCTAAACCCCCCGCAAAAGTTTTATGCGCGGGCTTTTACTTAACCTGTAATATTTTAGCAGTTACATTTGTTTTAATGGGTCTGTTATATTCGCGGTAAATATTTATTTGGGGTTCAATTTGTGTTTGGCAACTATCAAATTATGGGTGATGTTTTATTGTATTATTACTGTAATTTTGTGTATTCCTGGATTAATTACGGGTTTATAGGGGGAGTGGGTTTCAGGAATATTTGCATAATTAATAAACGTGTTGTAGGTTCATTTAATTAAATTATTATCGTGAGGTAAACAAAATAAAGTAAGTGGTTTCGTTGTAATTTATGTATTATATTTGTCAAAAAATAAGCAACCTTTCAGAAATTCTAATAAATTTGCATATGTATTTGGTTCCTAAGCCGATTTTAACAATATGTAATGTAAAATCCTCGAACTCAATCTAATGGATAATTAGTGACTGAAGTACTGCTGAATAAAATTAATATTTTATAATTCGTTACAAATCTAAACATAGAGCATCTAAGAGAAGAAAAACATTTAAATATTTTTATAGCGTCAAACATGAAACGAACTTTATAATTTTCCGACAACTTCAGACAATATCTTCGGTTTATGTTGTGAGGAATTCATTGTTTTATAACGAACTTTACGTTTTAAATTTTATAATAACTATATGGGTGAAAGAGCTAGCGAGCGAGACAAGGTTATTTTATGGAATTTTATATACTTTTGTTAAAACACAAGTACATATTTGAAAATAATTTATTTTTATACTGCCGAGTTTTTATTACATGAAAAGTTTAATGACGCTGAATTAGAATTAAAAAAGTATGTATACGTTTGTGGTTGGATGGTGCGTTTTATTAGCAAATAAATTTCTGTTTTTATGTATACAGGGTGTGATTTTTTGTGTACTTGTGGCTTTCGTGTATAAATATATTTAAAAGCATGTCGTAAATAAAAATGCGTTGTTTTTAAAACTATTTAAAAGTCTGACGTTGCTGGTGATGAAATGAATCATTTTTGGTACGATGCTTTATAATATAGTTTGTCAGATTTACTGCTTTGTTTTATTTTCTAGTGGTTAGGTTATGTTGTTAATTTAAATGTGCCTCCAGTCGATAAGCACATCACTACATACTCATGACTAGTTGCTTGTTAGCAGGAATGTTCACATTGGAAATGAATCATAACTATACGAATAATAAATAATGTGATCTTAAAATTTCATTTACGCGCCAAGGCTGATTTGCATGCGGCGCCCAGTAAGCACTTTCAATTATCCGGCGGTGTTAGTTAGCGAATATTTGCGGTGCCCGATAATGGACAATTGGAAAATTTTATATGCTCTCCATGTTAGCACATCTATTACATCACATTGTTATGTATGCATCATAAACCGCGTGGTTTCCGCAGTCAATCTGCAAGCCAGTCAACTAGCAATCAGTGGAAAAATATTCTGGACACGATTTTTCAAAACCCAAACAGTTTTCAATAAATGCAAAGCAAATGCAGTACAAGGTTTGGTTTTTTCAGGGAAAATAAGCGCGGTGAATTTGTTATAAAACTGGAAATAAAGTAAAGGGGGAATTTAAGCTGTTTCCCATGGATTGTCTGGTTGAGGTTCCATCACCTGGTGCTCGGATATAATTCATCAAATTTTAATAAAATTCCCTCTTATCGTTTCGAATTAATAACTCCCTTCTTATATAAACTATAAGGAATACTAAGCAGTTCTTTTCATCTTCGAATTTTATCGTTTGGCGTTCTTTGTGTGCGCCACCAAAGATGAAAACAGCTGAGGCGAGGGAGCTCTGACCGACTATACTGGTCCTTGCAGCATCCGAACCGGTTTCGTTGCGGATTATGCGATTGCATTTGCACGCTGCGTCTCGATATGTACAAAAAGACCATGCTGTAAATTAGACTGTGGAACAGGGCGAATTTGCCAAGAGAAAAAGATTATATGTGGCCACTCTTTAATGGTCTATTTTACCACGGATCAGATTAAGATGATTTAGCCGCAACATCTGGTTAAGTAAAGTAATGGAGAGTGGATGCTTTTTCAATTAGGGCTATTGTTGGATGCACGTGAAGAGAAGGAATTTTTATGGATGTGAGATTCGAAAATGATGTCGTAGGTTTCCTATGATTTCTGAAATTTGGGAAAGTTATGTGAACACATTAGATATTTTTGAGATGGGACTGGTTCCAATATCCACCATTACAGTAATTAAATAGCTAGCATTACAAAAGTGACTGATGCTGAGGGCCATCAGTTTTACTTTCAAATTTTTCTCTTATCTTCCACATTAAATTCAACCTATCCGGTGTTAACCTACATTTTTTCTGTTGGAAATAATCGTGCGCTCACCTTGATTAAACCGTAACTATTTTATTAAAACTTGCTCGTAATTTCGTTGCACATCCAAAAACAACTTCGCTTTCGTGCAGAATATTTTGGCTGTACGATGCGAGTGCCTGAAGTGTTTTAAATGTTTCCCATAAAGGTAAATTGTCGAACTCGAAGCGGTTTGATGGTTAAGTTTTTATTATTTCGTTTTGTTATTGGCTATTAGTGTCTGGAAAAGTTGAAGACGGTGCACTTGTAATCTTATATGGAGAGGACTAGGTACGTATTCGTAGGCGATGCACGACGCGATAATATTTGTGCCTTTTTTCAAGGCCATTTCTGTTCCATGAAGGTTGCCAAAGGATATTCTAGTCGGCAGCCAGCTGAATATCGCACATAGTCTTCTCACGATTATTTTGTTCTCAGTGAAAAATTACACCGCACATAAATTTTGTTTTGTGTTGGTTGTTGTTGTGGTGCTAGTTTATAATTTTTTTCGTTAGTTAGTTAATCTTTAGATTGTTTGGTTTGACCTGTAGGCGCAGTGTATCGTTTTATTGTGATGCACTTACTGACAAATTGTGTAAAAGAAAATTTATAATTGTTTGACCTCTTGGAGAAGCGATAAAAGTTATCACCGTGGACGAATTTTGCTAAAATGATGTCATCATCATGTTATAATAAAAAGTATTTTTCTTGTGTTTAGTCTGCGATTAACTTTGTAAATAAATTGTATTTTAATTGGATTATTTAATTGATGTTATAAACACAATATATTGTTTAGGTTAAAGATTATGGAATGAGTGTGAACAAATATAATAAAAGAATTACGGTAAGTTACTTGAAGAAATGAGAAAAGGTTGCACACCTGAAGTGTCGAATAAAATTCGAGATATCAACTCCAAGCGTATTAAATTTTTCTTGCACGGGTCATAAAAGGTTTCATTTTCGTGGGAAACTTGTTCCTATATAATTGGTAAAATAATTGAAATTTCACAATACGCTCCGAGTCTTAAAACTTATACTCATAAAACACTTGTAAAATTTCCTTTAATATTGTTTTAATCATTTATGTGTCAAATCAGAACAGCCTTATGAAGTGTTGGGGAAAATACACTAAATACACACATGAGTGCATAATTCATAATAAATTACCTAACTTATAACTACTAATTCCGTCGCCGAATCGTGTGCTTCGCATAAAAGTGGGATGAATAAATTAGAGAAAAAGATCATCGTCAATCGCTTATACAAAAGTCAAGTTATAATCATGATGATGGTATTCACTTTTAAAGGTTGTCCAACTTGTTTAATTCAATGCGTTAGTGAGGAGGTGACGTCACATCTTGTATAGGTCTAGGTTTTTTTTTATTCAAATTTATAGCGCGTATTTAATTACCTACGAACTTATGTCTTTTTATTTTAAGAGCAGATTGGAGGACAGCGCATGGTTTAAAGTTTAGAGCTTCCCCCGCTCTGGAGGAGTGGGGGTGGTATGGAAGGTACATAGTTTTAATATTATTTTTAAGTAAAAAATTAATAGGTATGGCATTACTCCAAAACAGCCCATTTTTTGTATGCACAATGTAGAGGTGGGTGTATTATTTTATCTAGGTCTGGTCAGATTTGTGGGAAAGCAGAATGAATAATGTCTGTCAGTCCATTTGGAAGTGAGGTAGCACTAGTAGCGTCCCGACGACGATCACATTAATCTGAGTGATGGTGTGCTAGTGCTCAGATTATGCGACAACAAAAACATAAATGACGGTCAGTGTATTTTGCCTACCGTCCACATAATTGTCGGATTTATTTGTCCAAAATAAAAACTCACGTTTGCATTTGGGATGCAATTTAAACCGCATTCATAACAAATGGTGTTTATTTGTGTTTCCAGTAAAAATACAATTTAATATTTCTGTTCAATCAGACAGTATATTGAATGATACTATGTTGCCATGTTTTAATTTTTTATTGTGTTTAATCATATTACCGGAGATTTATGAGCTGCGCTTTAATATTAATTAAGTGCATCAAATTTTTACAATGTAATATAGTGGTAAATGGAATATTTTTTAATTGCTTTACCACCTCGCACTTCTGTTACAATAAACAATTTAGTTGCGCGTTTAATGCACATCAAATAATCCAATTTGAATTTGCGATTTTCATTCAATTTATTCATGATGTGCAACCTTTTTGTTGTTGAGAATTATTCCAGTGACACTTTCATCTCTCCTGTTGCTCGTACATATATATTTTCTTTCCTTTCTGGATTGGAGGCAATTTTTTCTTCTGTGTGTAATAACTTCCTTATAGTACGGTCGCTGGGGGTCCAGACAAATCGTGTTACGTAATAGAAGGGAGACCAACATATGGACCTTATGCGTCAAAAAGCTCACACTCTCCGCCTGGCCGAGGCCATACAGCAACAGCAAAGGGACAAAGCTAATCAACGCACTGTGGGACTAAGAGTTGGCAAACAAAGAGTTTTAAAACTAAGTTTTCTTTTCTTGTGCCATGTAGTCAAGAACCCGTTGATACACACATATTGTTCCGTTTCGTACAATAAAAGTAGGAAAGTCATCGTGAATAAGCGCAAGGGAAGTGTTTTTATTTCCAGTGCAACAAGTAGAGTATTGTTGGGTGGTGCACATACATAGGTATAAAACACACACGGTGGTGGTAGTTTTTTCTTTGGGTTTTGTTTTAATGTTGTGCTGGGGAATGAGCGTTAATGGCTTTGTCTTGATTTTTATTGGAAGAGGCTTGAGATTTAGCAAGATTCTATTTACGTAAAGCTCTGATTGGAAGTATGTAGCAAGTGGATAATAAGGATGTCGGCTAAGGATATGAACATTTCAAGAAATAATTCTCATGAAATTGAAAAAGGTTGAAGAAATGGTCATAATAATCTATTCTTCTAACATTCTTTATAGGTTTTGTTTTTTGTATATCAAAACAGTCACAAAAAAATGCACGTATTCATAACACTCTGTAATTATTGACCTTAAAACTTGCTCTTCTGGAAATGAAAGTGCAAGTGAAAATTTGAGAATTTATGTGGAGTAGTCAAGAAATCACAAAAATCTAGAAAACTACTCCAGATATGTTGATTTGAAGAGTACAAAAATCAACTCTTAATTGCTAAGAGAAATAATTTTTAAGAAAAGTGTTCATTTTCCTTCGCGTTCCTTTGAGGAAAAGAAAAGCTAAAAACAAGATGAGCGTTTCAGAAAGAGATTATATGACCTACTACACTTGTTCTTAGATTTTGAAAACAGTTTTTGTCTTCCAAGATACAAAAGAAGATACAGAAATTGAGAAAAATAAACACTCAAAATTCAATTAGTCAACACACATTTGGCAAAGCGGTCATAGATCTGGAGGTTATGGAAGCAAATTTCTTCTAGAAGACTATGACCACAACAATTTTATCATAGAATTGTTCAGGACATTCTGTGTTAAATACATGGGACTGTTAGAATCTCGGTCAGAATTATCATCAAAAAAAGAAAGTTGGAAGCTAAATTCGGTAGATCAACCTTTGTTATCTAGAATTTCAAAAATAGGAACAAAACTGAAATAAAGAACTCAGTCTTTAAGGAACTTCACTGGAAGGCTGCTTAAATTAGAATGATTCATTTTTAATTTCGGAAATTACAAACAATGCACTATTATCTCATGCCTTATTGACGAGTTTCAGTTGATTCCCAGTTTTTCCCATGCAATATTGGAAATAATTGGTAGTAAACTCCGTTTTCATGCATGCATCGTTGTGCTAAAACACTTTTGTATCAACCGCAACTTGCTATTAATCAAGAATAAATATTAAACCATAAAAATTGTACTCACGTCGTAAAAGTTTCTGTTTTTAATGTTTTTTTACTATAAAGTAAAATTTTGTTTGTCATTCTGTGCGATTATATGATGCGTTATGTTATGTTGCGAAATTTTTTCAATTACAAAATGTTGAAATCTCTCAATGCAAGCCGTTAGTTCTTTTGTCCTCATCTAACAGAATGCTTCCGCATTTTGCGCCAGTTAGTTTTTTCAATAAATTAAATGTTGTTTCTTGAGGTTCAATTTCAATAAAAATCGCAATACAAAAGGTAATTTAATTATTTCCTATGACATGCATATTATTTGCTTAGAATAGATGTGTCTTTGTTTTGAAGAAATAAAATATGTATGAAAATAGGTCAAATGTTTGTGTATGTGTCATATCTGTAGGTGCGGTATAATTTATAAACAATAAAATATGTCATTATTATCATGTATTGTTGTTAGTGTGAGAAAAAAATTGACAAAATAATGATGCTGTGCTTTGTGCATTAGAACTGTTTTTTAGTCTGTTTTCTCCTGAGAAAAGAATTAGATATTAGAGAATAAATTGTGGACTGTGCATGTGTACCTATACATAAAATGTGACCTTTCCACAAAGCATACGTCGATGAAACTTTACTAGCATCCAATTTATTGTTGACAAATTAGGTATTTTGATTGTGAAAAACGCTTTTAATTATTTACTTCATTAAGCTAGAAATTTTCCAGTGGATACGGAGTTGGAAATAAACATTGTGCATTTTTGCTGGATTGTTACGGTTTTTGTGAAGAGAATTTGATGTGTTACGTAAAAATAATAATGCAATAATTGGGTTTGTTCTTATATTTTGTATTGTAAGAAAATACGAAAGTATTCGATTGTTGTTTTTTGTGTTATTTATATGTAAGTAGGTAATAGTTTTCTTTTCCGTGAGTTTCTGATAAGAAATGACTCAGAACTTGAGTAAATTGTGGTGATTAATATAAATAAGGATTTATTTAAGTTAGATTGGTAATTTCACTATCGGTGATTTTTACGTCTTTAACTTTTCTCTTTAGCATGATTTTTTGTGAACTTGGATAACGTTGTAATGACTCCTACAACAAACTATTCTAGTTATTATATAATTTTAGATTGTACTCTGACATTTAACAACCGCCGAATGATTTCATTTTAATTTACGATTTACCTACAACCTGACTAATATCGATTTTATACCTGCGCATTTTAAGGATTCATGGCCTCGAATTTTGGATACGTCGAAGGATAAATATGACATTAATGTAATTTTATTCGAAATTTATGGCCATCATCGTGATTAAACCAGCATGAAACAAACCCCGGCAATCACAATAACTAATACTTTATTTTGGTCGTCTTTTTGGTGTGTAGCAGTTCCCCCATCATCAGCGTTGATCCTAGTTTCAATCCAGTTCATCAAGCATATTATCACCCACAGTTCTCTTAAGTAAATGTGATAAGGTTTCTTTTCAGTGGAGCCAAAGAGAAAATATAAGTTATTATTATAATTTGTGCGCTTCGCGTCGGTAGAAGGAAAGGAAAAAAGCAAATAGCAGCTAATAGGGGACAGGAACACGGCGCTTGTATTTCAGGATCATGACCATTCCAGTTACATTTTCAGCGCCAAATTGGGTATAAACCGGAATGATTCATAAATAACATTTCTAAGCCGTTTAATTTTCCTATGAGCTTCTCCATGGACTAGTGTGAGAGACGAGCTGCTCGTGTTCGTTGTCTAGCTCCAGCTACAATTTCCCGTTAGTGATTGCGGTCATTATACAAGTGCATCTCCTTTACATTGTTTATGCGGCGCTAGTCTGTCTGTTAACATTGTAGGGGCGGTACTTCGTTCAGGTGAATGTTGCCTGTATGTACCTCTATAATCTACCCCTGTTGTTTCTGTGTATTCGTTCACACTTTGTTGTTTGGGTTTAGACGTGGTTTTTGTAGGAATTCTGTTTCGTGCATTTTGTGCTTTGTAATTGGAAAACAGGGTGCTTTGCTTGGACTTTAATTGTACAGTTGCAGTTGTAGGAAATTGTGTAGTCACCCTCAGTTTATCTTTTAGGAGTGGTTGTTGTGTTATTGAAATTTTCTCTGGGTCATTTTTTTTGCTGTTTAATTTTTTTTGTAAAGAAAAGGTTATGGTGATTATAATTTTTCTATTCAATGTATCCAATACTGTCCTAGTATCCTTATTTAGGAAATTTTGGTGGATGCGCCGGGATAATAATTGTTCACCCACATTTATATCCAAAATAATGAATGCATTTTTCCATGGGAGTTAATGCAAATTACTACCCGATAATTTATAATTTAATGGATATATCGAGCGAATATGTTGGCAATACGCAACGTGGATGCCAAACTAATGCCGTATAATGGTTTCACATTTAGTCGATAAATAAGTCTGGGGTTAGGCCAGGTTAGGATTATTCCCTAATACAAATTGTATAAATTGCTCATTAATTTGGTATAAACACCGCGAAAAAGCTCGCAATCTAATGAATGAGTTATTGATAATAAAACTTGACTATTAAATATCGGTATTATATAGTATTATATTGAAACGGATTTATTTATGAAATTGTATAAGCCCCTTGGAATACCCTGCAAATTATAATTAATTCTGAACTTCAAATCGATCCCGTATTAATAGCTTTCTCGGGTAAATGATTTTAATTATTAATACCATCTACCTACAGAACGCGGTGTTAGTTGGAAATCAACCAAATTTCTTCCGGATGCGCTTTTCCTGCAGGGCAACCACAAAAAATTGAAATATATCTAAGATATCAATATCGTATGAGGGGGAAACACCACATACTGAAACATAAGAGAAAAAACGTTTTGTATCTGTTAGTATATAACAAGATAGAATTTTAAACATCAAATAAATGACAAAACTGACTGCAGACTTTCCTGCTAAGATTCGAGATAAGAAACGATTTCCATAAGTAAAGCATTTTGCAGAACAGATAAGAATATTTATACAGGAAAAGCTAGGCGCTTGATAACAGAAACAGATATAAATAGAAATACCATTCAACATAAAACATGCATTTATGAATGTTTGTTGTAAATGGAATGGAAAATAATAATGTAGTAATAGAAAATTATTATCGTATACCAGCGCCGCTTGTGGTAGATCAATGCGACTTATCTAATGTGCGTATTGTTTGAATATTAAAATGGTTTTTTTTGTTGCAGGTAAATGTCACGAGAATCACGGATGTGATAAATTTGGTAAATATCGACTGTTACTGTTATAATGGAAATTTTTATGCTTTTTCGTATGATTTAATGGAAATTTGGTTAAAAAATTGTGTAGCTCTATAATGTTCAATTTAGTATTATGGGAATTTTTTGTATATATTTGCAATTTTTGCATGAGGTTAACCTGCACTATTTGACTCGTCAACAATTTAAAAACAGTGACGCAAATTTCCACAATTGTCAATTAAATTTTAATCAATGAATGAATTTTAATTCGTAACTAATTTTCAGCTAGTAGGAGGCAGTATATATTTTTTCAATCTGTAAGTAACTTGTAGTTATAGCTAACTTGAATTTGTACTTATAAAATCATGGAGATGAGTGATTTGATTGGTGTAAGTCCAAGATTGAAGAATTCTGGCCCATAAATTGGTTTAGTTTAGTTTAGGCCGACCAAATTATTTTATTTAGATGTTAGGTAAATGAAAAATATCTGGCGTCTATATTTTCATTTGATGACGTTGAAAATTTGCATTTGCTGTTTCGTGTCGAACATATTTTTAATCTGGAATTAATTTTAATTCTAACAATAGTTTACCTATTTAAATTTTAATGACTTCATTTTTTTACAATAAGAATAATAAATATATAAAATTGCGTGCAAAATCATTGTAAACTAAACCACATAATAAATATTGGTTTATCGATTGCTATATTTATAAAAATTTGTGACATAAAAACTGTTCAAGGTAACGTGTTAGTTGAAAATTGTTTTAGACTTCCTAGTAAATTATTGCTCACTTGTTAAACCGAAATACCAAAAAATGGAAAATAAAACTAAGATTAGATAAAATTCTGGCCCATAATAAATTCTGGATTAGTTTTCCAATTCCAAGGTGAAAATGTGTAATGAATTTTGAATAACATTTTATATTTGATTAGATTTAATCAGTTATGACCCTATAAAACTTGTTGAATTGGATGTTCCATCTGATCTTTTGTGTAATCAAACTGAAGGATGTTTAATGGAAGTTCAAAGAAATTTAAATCAAACCTTAAGTCGGTTTTAAATACAACAATGTGGAATTGAGTATGAAAAGAAAAAATGTGGCTAGATTATTTTGCATGTACCACTTTAGATGAAGGAAAGTATATCTTAAAGCGTGGAATCTTGTGGGAATGTTATCTTTATGAAAAGGCTTTCTACATTTTCATAAGTTCTGGCTTCGGCTTTAAATTTTGTATAGCACAAATGCGGAAGGTTGTTGTGAAAGTCACCGGAAATGAGTAGTGGAGTAGATTATGAAATTTTTGGGGTCCTGCCGACCCGTATACACAGGAACTTTATTAAATTTGCTTGGGTAATGTCCATCGGGGTAGGTGGTCGGTCCCAGCCATCAAGGTATATACGCAGTGGCCAATATACCAACCCCGGAATTTCCAGTTGCGTGTCGTCGGCGTCTTTGCCGGTGACGGAGCGTCTCGAGCGCGGAGCTTTACGTAATTAGTTGGGGTCGCGGAGCGGTGGCAATATATTGGGGGGTTGGTAGAATTGCGCAACTCGCGCGTCCGGCCGACCCCCCGCATACCCTCCCCCCATGGAAGACTTGCGCCGTCCGCGAATCCGAGAACGCGACGCTCAACTCGCGAACTGACAGTCCCTCGCTATCCGCCTGACCGCTTAGCTTGCCCGCGACGCTTACAGAACCAGTCAGTGTCAGTTTCGAGGCGCGCACACATACTTATATATACAAAAAAGCCTCCTCTATATAAATATACTACTTGTATTTTATACAAACCTTGTATATCTTGAGGTGTACTTTTGTACCTAGAAACAACACGACGCTTCTCTTTGAAAAACTTGAGGACGACTAAAAACAGTGCGAAACGTGTTCGTTGTTATTTGACGGGGCCGGGAGTTTTTTCTTACGAGCTTGTTTGAGTTTTTTCAAAGCTTCCAAACTGAACCCCCCCAGAATTTTATAAACTTACCACTCTATTTGGGTTATTCTGTTTCTACAACGGCTTCTGTTTGGAGTTTTGGTGATTTTCGCTGGAGACGCTTCCAATAATCTACCGGACTTTTCAAGTGAGTTGACACCATGAATATTATTTATACAAAACTCTTAATCAAAACTAGTATTCTATTTTTATAAATGTTATTTGTACACTAAAAAATTTTTACAAGAAATATTTATTATATAATTACAACGCATGACAAACACAGCAAGTAAAGACGCATTAAGTTATTTAAAGCCGGTTTCATTTGCTGTATAAACAACAAAGCGCAGAAACTTTGATAAAAACTTTTCAATTTTAAGTCTCAAAAATGTAATGTAGCTAACTTTTAATTAATTGAACGGAAGAGAGACACAAGAAGAATATTACAGCGATGCCATGATAAAACATTCAGCCACTCGATTGATTTAAAAAATGTTTTTCCAAACCAATATTAGATTTCGCCAATTAAAAATTCCATCATCAATTGAAGGGGTTGTGCACGAAGCGCGAGGTTACTTTTAACCTGTTGGCGAAGTTTTATTAAAATATATTGATACAGCACAAAATTATTTACTGAAAAGCTCTTATAATCACATTTCATTTTATTTTGTAATTTCTCTTAAATACACACAAACCTTCAATCAGTATTTATTAATAAATAATCATTTCAGTATTTATTCAATTAGTAATAAATGTATATTTGTGTTTTTACAGATTTTATTAGGCAAAATAATTCACGGTTTTATTTGGTGCTATATTATTTTATATAATAGGAAAACCGTTAAAATTTTATTAGTAAATTGTAATTAAAAATTCATCAAACTGTTGTGTGTAAACACTGAATTTATTTTACATTTCAAATTGTATTTACCAATTTTGATACATGATTTTGCGTAAAATTTATTGCAATTATGTTTTTGTCATTGCAACAGAGATTTGTTTTATTTTCCCATCACATAACAATTATTATCCTTTTTGCGGTTTGATGTGTAAAGTAATTTTTCAATAAAATTCCACAAGAAAATTGAATAATTGGTAGTTACGGTTAATGGGCGTTAAAAAAACTTTTTGCACAGGTGTGGTTAAAGCATTAATTACTAAAAAATCCGATTGCAATGCTACTAATAATCTGTAATATAAAATGTTAAGTATAACCTCAATTAAACAGCGGTAGGAAGTCAGGCACCTTACATTAAATGTCAAACGAATATATTACAATATATTATACTGCATCTAAAACGCCACGTTTCGTAATACTTATGGCATTATTTTACACATAAATTTCTTGGAAAACCGTACAAGAAAATTATTGTGCTCTATCTACTGTGTGATTCTTGCAAATTAAGCTATAAAATTTGTAATAGTATCCCTCGCAATGAGGTTTATTTGGGTATTTAAATCGCCCAACTAGAACAGGCATACCAGTTGCCATAGGAACAAAATGCACGAATTTTTTAATCTTAAACGAGATTTGAGCTAAAAAATGATTCATTAATTAAAATCGTTTCAATTTTTAATTATGTTTACAAGGTCATTTTTATGATGTAACTTACACATAGAGATAAATTATTACATTTACGAATAATACATTTAAAGTTGTTGCCTTAATTAGAATAAATAAAGAATCATCAGCGCTAAAAATAGCACATGGCACAAAAGTATAATCAAACAAATATCTATTTGTAGTGTGAATATACCGTGTGCTTATGGAATATGTAAATAGACTGCAAAAATATTTTGTGGTTGGCTATACGAGTATCTTATTTCTGTTTAGTTTTTGGGGCGTCGAACTTAATTTAAATAAAATCTAGATTAGACGTGTGTACGTAACATTTGCCACCACCCTGTGCTAAATATTATGTGGCCAAAGCTGAAATGAAATATTATATGGTCAGGAAATAAAAATGGAACATACTGTGAGGTATATGGTTTTATTCATTAATAATTCCACATATACAGCGACGAAAATAAATTACAATTAGTTGTACACGCTAATTTGTAATTTGGGGCGATATATCATGACGAAAAATCGGTTCTTAATGTGCGGCCTTGGCTAGAAAGGCTTTTAATTAGAGCACAATCGGGGGTGAGTGAGTGAGTGTGTAGAAAAATGATGAAGAGCTTTAGATCCAATCGGGGAATTATTTCAATTGTAGGTTTGGCGAGAGGAATTTGTAGTTGAAGGGTTTTTGAATTTTTTTATGGCTAAAAAATAATTAATATTTCTACAGTTTGTACCAATTTTCTTTTTAAATTTGAAAATTACTTATAAAATCGACTAACTAGCAAATTTCGTGCTTTATTTTCTTTTAAATATGAATGATTCGTAATTAGATACATAAAATTGAGGGGATATTCCTTTTTATTAAATTTGAGCAACGACAAGAACTGATAGGAAATTAAGGCTTCTTCAACATCCTTCTTAAAAATATCCTAAAGAAAATTTCTCTAAGGCTCAATTGATACAACAGTCTTAGAAGAATTTTCAAATAAATTCTTCAATGTACCGAATGTTTTCCCTGTTTTGATCCTTGTTGACATTTTATTAAGTTCTTTCAATTCATAAAAGAACTAAATATATAAAAAATAAATAAATTATGACGTGTCAGATGAAATATTATCTAAAATAAGGTATAGTCTTAATTTTTACCGTTATATACAAAAATTTCCCTGAATTATTTTGAATAACCACTGGAATTCTCCCTGAATGGCTCTAATTAAGGGCGAGCAGTATCAGGTTCGTCTAGGCAAATTAGGTGCCTCAAATTCGTTTAATAGCTCCAGTGGTCTGGGTGGCCAATTGCATCACCTCATCAGCAGAAATTGCAGCACAATTTACTCGAAACAATAAACCGTCATGTACACCTCGTGAATATTTTTCCACTCTCACAGCAGCAGCGTTAATTTGTTGCAGGTGCAATTATTTTTCGGCCAGTTTCGTTGAATTATTTCCATATACCTTTGCATAACAACACCCTCGAGATGCATGCGCGTTCGTGTGAAGGTGGTGGATTCAATTTATTTTTCCGGAAAAAAGTACAGCGAATTAGTACACTAACAGTCATCTATTACTTCTATTGTTGGTGCAAAATGTGTAGCATGAACCAATGTGATAAATGAAGCCCTGGAGGCCCCGTCAATATAAACATACGCCGAAATGTACTCTCTGGTGGCGAAAGTTTTACTTTATATGAAACGATACGATTAGCACGGGTTTGTGTGTACAGTCGAGTATATTTAGATTTTGTTGTTAGTTGGTTGGTGTAATTTTTCCTTTTTTTTTTCGGTTACATTCATTGTGTACAATCTGGTTACTGTCAGTATATTGTTTGGAAAGTTTGTTTTATTATAACTTTACTTTGCATTTGTTGTGTTTATACAGCGTACAGCTGCTTGAAATATGTATAATTAATTTTCAAAATACTATACAACATGTCTAATTTATTAAAATGCTACTTGATATGCCATCGGAAACTTCAAACATCAGTTTAACTGTCAAGTAATTTTTACAATAAAATTTAATGACTAGTAAAGCAAGAACTGTGAATGTGTGGACTACTTTACAACGCACAAAACTTATTGTGTGAGGATTGCTTTAAATCTTCAATAAGTATCGTCTAATTTGTCCTAAAACATATTCGTAATAAATAATTAATACATTTTTTGCATACGTAATTTATGATAGTTTTCTGCATTTTTAGTATTGCATGGTTAGTGGTTGACATTTCAGAAACACGAATTTGAATTGTAAATGTGGAATAACTGTTTAAAAAATTTAACATGGTTAGTAATAAAATGAATTCGGTGATAAAGTATGACGGAAACGGAAGCGGCATGTTGCCGTCACCACAACAGATTAAAATTTAAACCATATCTATATTTGTGGTGTTAATTTTATATGGTTTTGTGTAGAAAAAGTGGAATAGGGTAAGAAGTGCAAAGTTTGGAGATAAATAGTGGCGTTTTCATATTTCAGTTTTACAGTAACAGTTTTTAAAAGTTTGTGTAAAAATATTTCTCACTTTTCCACTTATATACAGTTCACGTATTCTAGAAATTTTATGAGCGAAATGTGTTTTTGCTCTATAAAAGTTTGGAACTTTTATGAAATTTCCCCGAGATGCATCCAACTATAGATTCACTAGTTTTAAGAATTAATCTAAACCAGGTAATTCCGTTATATTATACCTACCCAAGTACGGACAAAGGTGAGATAGAGTTTTGTTCATATCCGCACAACTTTCTTATACAGTTTAATTATTTTTTATGTGGAATTGTTAATTTCTTAATTGTCTACCTGCTTGAGTTTCCCTGGGCGGAATAATTACTGGCGGGAGCGGTTTTAAATGATATAATGGGGAACGTGCTAAAAACTGGTTACCCAAAGATGATATCTTGCCTGTCTAAATCATCGTCACTGCATAACTAAACTAATTACATTTTGAAGCACGCGGGCCAAGCCGTTGACTTGTTCCGTTGTTGACTGCACTCTCCGTGTTACGGCAGCCCATATCATTTTTAAATGTCACCTCGGTCTGTGAGGATAGCGGCCATCTTTGTTGTGACATTTTGGTAATTAATGGACGCATCAGCGATGAAACACCAACACATCGTGGATTTAATTGCAGATATGGAAATTCGTGGAAAAACAACTAAATAGTCGTCATCTTAAAGACTGGTCATTTTGTAGATTTTTGTTGTTGATTCATGACAATAATGAAATAAGCACTATTTAGTTGTGGTTTGGTATGAATCACAAGCGAATAAATTTGAAATGTTACTTATTGATTTGGTAATAAATAAGCTGCTCTATTTTCGAATAGTTCTACCATAAAAATATTTTTTACGAGTTAATTACGTTCAGTTTATTGTTAATTTCCTAGAAATAAACTGCAATAAAACTGTAATTTATTCGTTTGAAAGCTGCGTTTTGTTTATTTTATAATTAATTTCATTAAAAATGTTATAAGAGAGAAATATCAATCAGCCTCCCACGCCTGGCTGTGATGCTATATTACAAAAGGTGTGTCCTGTCTTGATATTTAATGGTTATAGAAGATAAAAATAAATTTTACTAATGCAACGCGCGAATAATCCGAAATTATAAATATTTATATGTTTTTGTAATCTTTATTAGGCAATAAAAAATTAAATTTGTACCTACCAGATACATGACGAGATAATGAAATGGTGTTGGTATTTTTCTGGTTTGTCTCTACATTTGGCTAAAAAACGAATAATCCAAAGGCAAACCAGGTAATGATTTTTGTTTTAATTTATTGCTGTTTAGGTTTATGATTTGATGCGAGGCACAGTGTGAGTGTGGATCTGTGGGGTTAACCTTTGGGTTAATTGGTGTCATAAAATAGAAAATGCTTCGAATTACTGACAGAGTAACCTTAGAATTGTCTCAGATTAGGTCAGAGGTCATTTCTATTCATTTTTCATAACCCAGAAATGAGGCAGTGAGGTCATTGTGGATGAAATTTATGGGACCTACTAAAGAACTTGCTTAATTTACGAGATATTATGGTTTGGAAGCAGAGTATATACCTGGCTTTAAAAGATTTGAATATTGTGTTCAGAAGTATAATATGATGTAGTTGAAAATACAACATGGTTTTTGGTGGTAATTTGAAGAACTCATATCTTTCCTGTTGTTATTCGCACGAGTTTTTTGTCACGTTTTTTTATTCAATTTCAATAGAACTTTTCTTACCTTTGAAGACCTTCAAATGTAATGTACGAAATAACTCCTATTTTTCTATAAAATTCCACCTAACCTCATTCCATAGCAACTGCGTAAATTCCCTTCGCCCCCTTCCCTTGCTGGTTCCAAATAAAAATAATCTGTAGCTTCTCTCGTACGGCTTCCGGAATTCTCGAGTCGCACTATTCTCCCTTTATAGGGTTTCCTAATCTTTGTACATGTTTTATATGTGTCGTTTGCCTTTGATCTTTGGTTTTGTTTAGCGTAATAAAGGAATTTAAAGGTTATTGTTCATCGGTGAAAAATAAATGTTGTTAAAATGTCGTGGACGAATGTCATGTTGTGGCCCTAACGCGCATTTCTATTCTTAGGAGGGTTTAATATGATTTGGAATCGCCATGGGGGGTTACGCTGAATGAATTTCAGTGTATACAGAAGAGAGGACAAGGGGGAGTTTGAGTTTGAAGGGTTCGATGTATGCGTAGATGAGAGGGAGGGTTCTTTACTAGGTCAATGCCTTACCTTCTCTGTTGGCTTTGCAGTTGATCTAAAATTACATCTGGTTTGAGATATATGTGTTGGTATTGGGACAGGTGGGAACAGTTGACCGCACTAATGGGTTATTTTGTCAATAATCCCTACTAACTTTGAACCAAAATATCATGGGAATGCGTAATGATGGGGCAAGTGCGTACAATCCCTTTAATGTGCTAAATTAATTGCACTTGCCCGCTTCATACCAAAAATATCTGCAGGATGTGAATTATATTTGTTGGATAAACAGTCTGAAAACTAAAACCGAGTTTCCGTGTTCTTTTTCACGCAAAAAGACTCCTAGCGTCAATTATCACTTGCTCCTTTAATTTTTTTGTATATTTCAAATATTTGTTTAATGTTTGAGGGTCATATAAATATTTTTACATTGGTATTTTCACAGACGCGCTTTCACAATGTTTACGATTGTTTGTTTAGCTCTAATAAAATTTCACAGCCACGAAATTTTATCGGATCTGAAACATGCGGGTCCTCTCTTTTAATAAAATAACATTAAAAAATTCCAATAAATTACCGTCGTCAGGCATTCCGTATGAAACTTGCGGAATGATCACGACTTTGAACAAGTTTAAAATGCTTGCCATTTTTATTATATAAAAGCACGAGCACACTTTCTTTTTGTATCTACCAACATAATCGATGTGGCAAAGTTGGGAAGTTGGATCCAGATCAAGATTTGAAAAACGAATTTATATTCGAATAACTAAATGCAAAATTAAATTTCATAGTTAATCATTGAGAACAGAAATGTTGGTTTTTCCTGACTTGCGAACTTATCAGATTTGTGGAAGTGAAGAGTAACTGACTGTTGAGAGGAAGAGTTGACTGCATGAATGTGGAAAATGTCCGAATATTCCTCTAAAATAGGCTGTCAGTTGGTGGAAAAGGGCGATTTGAGATAAAATTCAGTGGATCCAAACGAGTAGGTTGGCGTATTCGCAATTGCCATTGTTGTCTGGTGCTGTGTGAAAGGTTTTTAGCGGACGTACTCGAACGAAACCGAATCTCAGGGCAATGCAACATCACGAGGCTATAGATTTCCGAATCCTTGTTGTGTGAAATTGGATTTTGTCATTTTAATTATAATTTTATCTGTTACGTATGCTCTTTTAATTAACGTTGTTCAAAATTTGATTTATTATTAAAACTTTATTACCCGTTTCTATGCTTGGAAACTGCATCATACCACTTCCTCTATATTATTGCTCCATTTCTATTCAAAAGCGGCGCTGTTTCGACAGATTTTTTTTATCCGTGTTATTTTAAAGAAACTTTTGCTTTCTAGAAATCGAGCGTGTCGGTTTTATTGGTTCAACGAATAAATGACCATGGGCTTCCAACAAAGAATAATGTAGCAAGTCACTTTCTCGATGGTACAATAAAAATATGGATTACCGCATCGATGATGGCTAAAGTAATATTTGGTGTTTGAGCATTTTTTTCCGGAAAAGCTCGACAGTCATTCCGCCAAATTTATTTTTCATTGTGCACGCTGTTATAATTGGAATGTAGCCATTGGCAGAACTTACAAATTATTCCAGCCTGTTAATTAATTGAAATTGCTACAGTCGTAGATATAAGACAAAAAAAATACATTAAAGTGGTACGAATGTAGGCTAAACGAGACGTGAATTAGAAAGCAGCTTTATAACAAAGTTCTCTCCATGATTGCACGGTTTTATATAGAATTCCAATGTGAATGAATGAATGAAGGTCCATCCTCTTATTCTCTCTCTATATTTCTACTACATAAACTCGCCCTCTGTATGATTTATCATCCGCCCGGTTTAATTACGTTGTACACATTTCTCCATATATACATGCATATACCCCCGGCATAAATATCTTACGTAAACCGTGTGTAGCTTCTAACTGCGAACACCCGCATTCGTCAAGTGGCGGTTGAATTCCGGACGTTCCTGTCATATTTGCTCCTTTAAAACCCGATGAAGATATAATGAGTCACTGATGACTTTGTTCATTAATCCAGATGTTGCGTTCGGAAATTTTTCCAGATTTATTGGAGGGAGTATGCGAAATATACATATAGGAAATCAATGGGGTGAAAATATTTTGAGTGTCGGTGTAATTATAAAACCATTAGACCTGACGAGCCCGCCTGTTTGCGTAAACAATAGAAAAGCCGGTAAATATTAATTAAATAACGATCATCCGCATGCAGACAAGTGGCCCAATAAACAAATCAATAGGAATAACAATTGCTGTTTCATCGTAAATTTCATTTGCAGCAAGTAAATCTTTGTATTCCAAATAAGCACTTGATTTAAATTAATATATATTCGATATCCCAGATACGTCAATCAGTATATCGTGCTGTTGGAATTGATTTATAAACTTGAAAGTCGGAACATATCACACACATTTCATATGTAATGCTTTGTAATTTTTTTTGTCAGGTACTGTTGCAATGCAACAAATCGATTTCTACTTTTTTTTGTGTGATTGATATTTATGTTGTAGCTTACACACCGACAATTGTGCCGCCTAGTAGGTTTTGTCTACCTTAATGTTATATCGATTGTTGTGGGCAAAAAATGTTTATGTTGAGATATTTCAACTTTTGCGATTGAAGAAGAGATAGTAGTAGTAATGATTGGGTAATAATGTTTGATGAAGATGTCTATGGAAGTTGGTCTTTGAAGGACAAAGGTTATTGATTTTTGCTTAGAAACTCGAACAAATCGCAGATATTCATTGTTAGTATTTTGGTTTGGTATTTAATCTAAGGAGTTAGGTTAGTTGGTGAAAAGTAATTTAAATTAATATCTAGGTTTTTGTAGATATAGGCACAATTTTATGGATGATGATATAAAATTAGTTCTTTACTATAATATCATAAATCCTTTTAGTCTAAAATTTAGGAATTAATCCTTAAGATTTGCTCCTTTATTTCATCAAAGATAAATTAAAGATTTTATTGAATTTTTAATTCTTGTAGAATCTCTACGATAATTAAAGATACTTTGAGTCTCAAGATTTGCTTTTCTTTTATGAAGCATTTCTTGTTTTGCCTTCACTGATTTATGTCGGTCTTTGCTATATACTTAAATGAAGCAGGACACGTTAAACTCTCGCCATCTTTTCCAGTTTTCCTTCAATAATATTTGTATGACACGAACAATTTACTATTGGGATTTATCACGTAATAATTCATTTCATACAAGCGAAAAGAAAACACCCGCAGATAAAATTTATTTATAGCGTTAGTATTTGCAATTAAACTTATTTTTAGATTATTAGAATAAATAAGGTTGAGCCATACAATATTTCGTGCGGATAAAAATACGAATGTAAAGATGTGCCTTTATTTACTTAAAAGTAATCTTATCTATAGGATAAGATAAGCTTGTTAAAAATATGGATGCGTTTTGTGACCTGAATGTTCAAAATCATGATGTAACATCACTTTAACATGCAGGGAATATTTTTTGACTTAGGTACTGCTGTTTGTCTAGACCTATGATTCATTATGTTGTGCAAAACTAAACAATTATTGTGAAGCATGCAAACTTGACAATATTTGTAGCCTCAAGGCAGCATTGGCTAGAAATAGAGAAAATTCTTAAGAATAGAAAATAACTTGGTGCATCAGTTTGGAAGCTGGAATGAAAAATGTAGCAAACATTCTAGAAGATGCCAGACATTCATTGTAAGAAATAAACGAAAACGACCCAAATATTCGAGGATTATACTAAAAATACTTTGGGATATTTCAACGGACCATGCGTCTCATAGTTTTCATTTATAATTTACAATTTTCATCAGCTAGAAGTAGAATAATAAACAAGTTTGAATCATGAGTGACACTCTGAGATTTACTTATAGTGTGTACACACTGTCGAAGTAGTTTTCAGAACAAAGAAAGACGAATGAGGCGAAGGAGGTGCAGGTTTTAAATCGTTTGAACAACTAACGCACATTTCCTGTTGTAAAATCACGACTGTGTGGTGTAGCTGCTGCTTCCTCTGTTCGTTAATTGTGTTATTCGTGACAGCAGTAAAACGGGAGATTATTTCAATATAAATTCCGAATGTTTATTCATTATTTGAGGCGAGTAAATATTTAACGAACAGTTTTATTGTTTCAAATTGGATGAATAAACAAAACGAATAACTTAGTTGAGTAAAATGGGCAAAGCTCGAAATGATTTAGTGTTTTATTTTATTGTACGAGCTGCATGAAAAATTTGTGAACAAGAATGTATTTTTAGGTGTGATTTTGTTATTTTGGCCATCGCTGCTGCTGCTGGCACCCCCCCTTAATATCCATTCAAAGAGTGCACATAAATATGTATGGTCATGGTGTCGTCTTCTAAGATCCTTGGAATTTTAAAGTAAAACTATTTGCAATTTAGATTAGCACTGTTTGTATATATAGGTATATGAAGTATATACTAACAATGTTTCTTTAATTGATTAAGTGTTTGCTCTTAGATATCGCAGATATAAGATATGTACCTAATGGATGCTATAAAATAAAAGTTTATCTGGTGTTAAATGATTGTATAGTTATCACCAAATATTTTTGTTTTGTTTAATTTTTTAATTGTATACAAAGATAAGATTACATTGGAAGCCATTAAAAAAATAACCCGGCATGTATAGACATATATTTTTGTATGCACTGTTTTGAAAGTGATAAATATAAAGTAAACAAATTTGCCTGCAAAATGAGCAAGTTGTTGTTTGTTGGAAAATTGGCAACTATAAAGCAAGGTGGGTTCCCCCGCCAAAGAAATTAAAGTCTCGGAACCGCAACCTGAATTTACATACACCTCTACAATTACACAATCTTCTTCCCCAGTTTAAGCTGAAAATGAAACGTTCACAAAAGCACAAAAGAAATATGCCGGGCTATAAAAACACGTATTATGCGAAATTAAAGCCTCCCAATACAATCACAACTCCGCTATTCGAATAAAGCAAATGTTTCCAGCAGCTTACTCGCAGGGGTTATGATGAAAAAGAGGAAGAAGAAAAAACAGAAATGGTCATAAAATCTTACACAACGCGTAGCGACTATAAGTAGGGAATATTGTATCAAAAAGTAGTATAGGAATTCATAAAAATCACATTTCATTACCGGTTTATTGTATAATGTTTTAAAAATAAACAATGGCATTCTTTGTTTTAGAGAGAAGCGCGCACATTTCTTTCTTAATTAACTTATAATTAGTTGATATTAAGTTCTTTAATCTGAGAAAATTGTTGTCTAATAAACTCTGCAAGGTATGAGAGGTCGTTGTGGTGATAACTTTTCACTTCTCTAGATTCAGTCTGGAGAAGGCGATGGAATTTTGCTTAAAACCAAATTACTGTCTTGAATTCCTCAGGTTCTTCACAATTCACACTTCAACAGACCAAAGGAGTTGATTCATTAGAACCATTGAGTGTTCATTCTATAAGAATCAAAAAGACACGAAATTTCAGTTTTAAAAGCGAACAAGCAAAAAATTGACTTCTAGTTCGTCCTTTTACTCAATGAATGGATAATATCAAGTATACGAAATAAGTTGCTCAAGATCAGTGATACAAAAACCAAAGATAAATATGAAAAGTTATGTTGTGTTTAATTTTGTAACGTCAAAGTCTCGGGATTCCTATAAAAGGCGAGTCCATTATAGATGGATGTCACTGATGTATTTGAATAATATGTAGTTCTCAAAAACTTAAAGTAATACCACACCTATTAAAACAATCTGAATGATTTTACTATTGATGTGGCGTCAAAATATCTATAGGACAAGAATTGGGATTGAACGCTCCATAAATTATTGTAATAGAACAAGACCCATTAATTTACAATTTAAAACATCGAAGATCCTTGTAAGACTTAGAGATTTGTTTTGAGCATACCCACAATGTAACACCGATATAATGAATGTTAATTAATACGATTTGAATAAGAACACACACACGATATTTAACAAAACCAAAGGAAAACAATAGTGTTCCTCCATGAGCCAAATACGGTTATTAGTTGCGCAATCAGTTGAAGAATCCTACGCATTAAGACCAAGAGAGATAATCAAGTGTGTGTGTGATGTATTTAGCATCATAATTCTTCACGGCCTTGTGGAATTTATGCTTTGGTCTACGCGCTGCGGTGCGATGACTAGTTTTGTCTGGGAATACAAGTAAAGTGGAAGAACGTGCTGAATGGTGGGCTGGTGACTCATGCATGCAATTCCACCATATTAATCGCGATATGGAAAGGCGCGCAATGTTTATGTCGATTCTTGTAACTCTTGTTTTGTATGAAACGTAATACAAATAATTGATTTTGTTATTTATTGTTTTGGTTTCGTTTATTGTTTCAGTTAAGTGTTGGGAATAATTTCCCATACGTGCAGATGCAGATTAAATGCGACTGCCCGGCGACTGCATAATAATATTTTATTTTCAAAGTAGTTGTTGTATTTGGAAAGTAGTTAGTAATTATGCAGATTGTAGTGTAAACTATTGATATTTAAATAGTAGCCTTGGCTTCTTTCTTCTTGTACTCATACCTGGAGGAAAAAAATTAATGGTTAAGATGTTGATAAAGGGGAAAGGGTAAAATGTTTTGTGTTAATTCCAGTTATGTAGAAATAGCATTACGTAATATAATCTTGACCGGTGTGGTGGACAAATACACACTTACACACTCACACATCTGTCTATCCCTAACCTAACCCTTCCACTTGAGGAATCTGCGCGCTGTAGCCAGAAACCATCAGTTCGTCTTTACAAATCTAGCGTGTAGTTGATTTATGTTGAAAGAGGTGATTGGACACTAGTGTTTTAATTGTTGCTTTTGCCTTCTTGCAGACCGCCACAGAAGACGTACGTCGCCAGCATCAGCAGTAGACACAGGACCTGCAACATGCGCTAGAAAACCTCTTAAAAAATAAAATCGACAATCGCTTCGCTTTTGCCTACCTGCTTGTGCAAGTTTAAACAAAAAACAAAGTAAAAACCACAACCAGAAGCTATATACTCTACCATCATCTCTCGTTTGCCTAGTCCGTCATAATTACAAAACAAACAAAAAAAATAACGAAACTAAAAATATAACAGTGTGATCCGAGTTTATTTTTATACACAACACCAAGAGAAATAAGTTCGTGTGATAGTATTTTATAGTATCTCGAAATGGACAATAATTCTACCTGATCAGAAACCTGTTAATTGAATTTTTGATTTTCGGGAGACCGTCGCCGCGTCACGTCCAGTGTTAATCGCGTCCAGTTTCTAAAACCCAACACGGTGTTTTGCTTTTGTTGGAAAAATATTTGATTGAACCCCCCACTAAAAATATGGCGATGGTTAATATGAATAATTTGTTGAATGGCAAGGACTCTCGCTGGCTTCAACTAGAAGTTTGCAGGGAATTTCAAAGGAACAAGTGCTCCAGGCCGGACACTGAGTGTAAATTTGCACATCCACCAGCTAATGTAGAAGTACAGAATGGCCGAGTTACAGCATGCTACGACAGTATTAAGGTAAGAGCGCTTTTTTCAATAAACTGTTGTAGGACTTGAATTGATGTGTACTAGAAACCGCTATCGCGCGATCTGAATATTACATTATTATTAGTTATATTGTGTAGGCAGATGACTACAATCTCGGATTTCTATCTCATGTTCATAATAATTATTATTAGATAGCCGAATGCGATATTATACGTAATTTATATGAAAGCCAGCGTTTTTGACAGGCTTAAATAAAGTTATCATTATTCTGTACCATCTGATTACACATTCAACATCAGTGCAACATCTGAATATATTTCCTGAAATAGAAGAGTGACTTCATGTAAGAACACCCACAGTATCCATCCAACTAACAGTTACTCGCTTTGGAGCCATTGGTGCTTTATTTATTGTTGTCTAACAACAAAATTGAGGAAGCAATTCATTGCAATTTTTCGTCAGTCTATCTACATTACATTCGTTAATTGCACATCTTTATGTGGTACGTTCTGCCTACGTTTTATAGAAAGACGCTCGTAAATTTAATGATATACTGCACGGCAAAAAATTGCGTGAGTTGCAGCGGTTCAACAAACTTGTTTGTTTAGACTTGTCAAAGCTAGTGGTAAAAAATTGTGCTTATTGAAATTTGATTAATAGCGACAGTAGAGAGTTCAAAAAACGGGGTTTTGGACTGAAATTTGTTTTTGGATGGAATTGTGCCTCAAAATATCCTTTTTACTAAAAGTAACATAAATTCAGGACAGTTTTGAAAGATTAAATATTTGTTTTATTTAAAACTTACAGCTTTGAAATCACTACTAATTCTTTTTTAGTTTGGAGGTCCTAAATTTTTTTTATAAGCAAATGTATTCCTTATGTTTACATGTCACTATTGAAATGTTCGTACTAACTACTTCAAATATCGTATCCATTACTTCAAGCCAAAGCCTTCGAATTCTTAAAAATAGATCGTTTATAGGTCACATTTTGCTTTCGAAGGATTAAAAGATTCTTTTGTAAAATTATTGTTCAATGAAATTCCAGAATTCATTTGATATTCTCGTGACAAACTTCCATGCCATCATTACACTCTTGATTAAGTTTTTCGTTGTCGGAGGGAAACGCTAATTTATATTTGAAAAACATTGCTTATTATTCATGTAACGTAATAATTTGGTTTCGGAGATGAGAGATTTATCCGTGGAAACAAGGGGTTCAATTGTAGGAACATTGAAATTATAATCCGGCACGATGATGACATTACCGAACAATACTTGTCACTGTCAGCTATATTTCCTTTTCCATAATTTGATATATTACCAAATTGGAACGAACGAACGAACAAGACAAGGAATAGTAGTAACTGTATAGGCGTGAGGTGTTATTGTGCTGACTGTTGTAATTCCATCACAATTCTTGTCTTGTGCCCCTATAGTTTGGGCCAGAACAGAATCCAATCAGTTTACTAAAACAGTTACGGTTCAAGTTCAACATTTTTTCGATTGAGCAGTTTTGTAAGCCGCGCGCGCATTTTTATTTTGGTTGTTTTCCAAATGAAAGACTGGGTACACAAATGATTTGCATTATTCAGTAAACGCGTTCAACTTATCGAGACGACGGCTCTATAATAGCCTGAAACTCAAGGCCAAGAATTAATTGGTAAATATATCAGCTCAACGAACCGCGTCAGTGATGTTGGATTTATTTCATGTCCGAAAGTTAAAGCCGCCTCTGGACACCACCACCGAGGGTTTTGTATTTGTTTTATCTTTGTGTCCAGATAGGAAATTTTGTGTATTTTGTATTGAAAAGCGTTTTTGCTCAAGTGCCTTTGTGCGCGACGAATAAATATTAATAATGTATTTTAATTATACGGGAATATGTTGTAACGTAACGAGCCTGGTGAAATAATCTCGTTATCTTTTTGGGGACGGAAGGTTTTAACTGGCCATGTGTTCATACAAAAGCCTATAAGCAGATTTTCCACAAAGACCAAACATTTATTAAGTTGGTGGGGACCCTTTTGAAGCTCTAAATTGACCTTCCTCTTTATTATAGTGCTCGTTAAGAAATTAAAATGCTTTTGGCATCGATCTCAACGCTGCTGGCAGAGAGAATAATAGGAAGCTCGATAGTTATATCCTGACAAAACTTTCGTAGTGCGGTTTGATATCGTTATCAGGCGCAATAATATACTTTGTTGTTATGTAAATTTATTTTGACTCGGTTATGGTATAAATATTTACAAAGAAACACGCAATGCATTACGAACAGTGTAAATATATATGTTGTACTGGTTAAACTTATTTGATATTCAACAGAATAAATTCATTGTTTCCCCATATAGCGAGGTATGTTTTCCACTTTTAGAGACAGGGCTTTGTTAGCGAGAATTAGCACATATAATTTGAAATTGTTTCGTGGAACCCCAAAGTGCAGCCGCTGTTAAGCAATTACGTCGTTTTTGGATGCAATAAAAAGTTATAATGCGAGTTTTCTCGGTTTTGGTATTCGTGACGCGGATGCGTCAATGGACATCATCTACATCATTTATTCATAAAGTTTAATTCACGCCTGGAAATTGTCGAATTTGTCCCTCTTCTCGCGCCTACTTTTATTTACGATTTCGGCGCCCACATTACAGTCACCCGCCTAACTACTCAGCTCAATGGTGGTCTCATTTCAGTTGATTCGAGTTTTTACAACTTTTCTCTTCCATTATCATGACCTAATAACTGGCCCTTTTATTAGTAGTGGGTGGGCATGGAACTGTTTCATTTATTAATGCCACGCATCATATTTGAAATACGACACAAGTCTTGGAAACCAAAAACAGGAAACCTAGTTTAAGTGGCTGCGAGATAAAACTGAATATGAACTTGAGTACCAACTGTTGCACGCGGGCTGCAACGGACATCCCTACTTCCGGTGGCGCATTATGACGTATGGCACCCGTTCATAATCCAGAAAGGTTGAACACGGCGTCCTCTGGCGCTTCAACAGCGGGTGGTTTCGCCGTGATTTCAACTTTAAGTGAATCTTCCGGACGCGTATGAAACAAGCAGAAATGTTGTGTTGGTTGCTTTTTCGCCACATTCTTTCCACCTTGCCTTGTCAACTTAATCCATATAAATTGTTTGCCAACTTAATATCTTGTCTCATCCCACCGAGAAAATTGTTCTGTTGTAGAATTTGTAGCGCGAGAAATAATGTAATTATTTCAACGCGCGCGCCAATGCAAGCTAAATTTATATTAAAATTAGCTGCTTTTTTCTGTACGTAACGTTTTGTTGACGCGGCGGTTAGCGCTTTTGATGTGTATTTTTGAAATGAACTAATGCAAACGTCAGTACCCAACCAAAACCAACTCGATGTTCAATTATACTTGGATGATTGTTCAAATAAATAAAAAGCAAAGATGAATTTCCACATTTCAAAAGCGTTTGCAAAAGACATCCAAATCAGTTTTTCCAATGATTTCCCTACATCAAATAAAAACCTCCCTTGTGCGGTTGATTTTGTTATTAAACCACTCTGCGTCCGGTTCCTGGTACTTTCCGGGCCTGTCCGGTTTTCGAATAGCGGGCGTTTCACCAGAAACAACCTTGGACAAGCTCGGATGTCATCCAGGCCTCGAGCGAATCGAGGACGAAGGACCGGTCCTGGTAAGGTCAATCTGACCGAAGCGCGTTGCACATTCTTTCATGGGCTGGCGGCATTTGCAAGAGGACAGGAAAAAAAGAAGGGGAAAGAAGCAGCATGCAAACTTTTTTTCAAGAATATAATACATAGCTTGTTGCGTCCAAGGAACTAAGTTGAATGGAAACTAAATAGGATCTAGGTAATTGTTAGTTTGTAACTTTTAATTGGCACCGTTTTGAGTTTATGCTTTGGTAGTGGATTAAAAAGCTGCAGCGGTTGATGGTAGTTTGTTGGTCTCGAGACAACAAAGTTGTAGCGTGTATACGAGAAATTTGCAAATTAGTTTTGGAAGATTGAAAGTTTTAAATCCAGAATCTTGTGTTCATTATGTAGTTTGTTTAGACCTCAAAAGTCAAAATAGAAACATTTTTCTTATTTCCACTGCCGATGGCGTCGAAAATCCTTTCGTTATTATAATCGATCAGCTAATTACTTGTTTTTCCTTTCCGAGAGCAAACTTCCCTTTTAAAATCATTTCCACATGTGAATTGTCTGTTGAAACAATTTCCAAAGCGGTTATTGAAAGTTCAATTGGTGATGTCTGGGTACTTGAGAAAAAGTGAAATGAGTGTAAAGTTCGTTTCAAAGTTGAGTGCAAAGCAATTGAAGTTAGAGCAAGCAATAGTAATATGGAGAATTCGAAAGCAGTTTACTGTCCTCGCGGACTGTATTAACAACAGTCTTAATTAAAATTCTAATAACATTAATTGAATGCAGTAATTATCTGAAATTGGTTTTATCGAAACTGTACTTGTGTGTTTGCAGCCAATTACAAATCGATAACAGTGGCGGATTCCAACTAGATAGTTTCAGTTGGTTTCTTTATTTATGCTAATCAGAATCATTTGGAAGTTTTCCCAAGAAACTGTTTATAGGGAGAGTTAATGTATTGTTTGGTTACCCCTTTTTCTTTCCCGTTGTTCGCACCGACTAGATTAAGAGTTAAGATGACCCCCCAAGACTCAACGTTATGGTCATCTGCGACAGATGTCCGTTTAGGAAACGCCTAATAATATGTTTGTGAAGGCACCACCCCACCGTGTAACGGAACTCGGCTTTGCAACTTACTATTTAAGGGAAATCTCTGGGAAATTACACAGCTTTATACACTGCTGCTAGTGGATAAATTGTGCCTTTGTACTGGTCTGTGGGTATGACAATAAAGTACTCTGATATATTTGCATAGAGCGCGCTGTGTATCTGTTTTAATATACCAGCATAATAATCGATTGCTTTTGCTATTGTCTTTTCAAACCGCATGTTCTAAAGGTGTTTTTTTTTTAGACTAATTACTACAGGGTCTGTGATATCTTATATTAACCTGATTTGGTTCCAACTGGATTAATCAGTGGTTCCAAAAATTAATGATTTAACGAATGAACAAGTTCTTTACAATAAAGATAATCTTATCACAATATAGTACCTAGTTCGATGTTCTGGAAATTTTGCATAGGTAGTAGGACAACTTTTTTTGCAGGAAACTTCAAAATATCAAAAGGGTGTTAAAATATTTTGACTACATTAAATCTATGTCTTGAATATTTTTATGATCACAATGTGTTTAGCTTTTAACAAACATCATTATGAAGTTATCTTATTGTAGTGTTGACACTTGGCACTAAGAGTTGGCGACGTCTGCCGTTTATAACCAATGAAATGTTTAGAAACATTCCTATCTATCTCTCTCGATTATAGTTTTCTATGGAAGTTCGCTGTTTGTTAAAAAAATCACAATTATTAGCACAAAGATTAAATTGTTTCGTAAAATAAAATAAAATAAAATCTTTTGTAAAACGTAATTAACTTTAGGTTTCCGTCGAATTTCAATTAACATTCCTAGAAACTGCAATAACAAGTTTTAAATCGTAGAATTCTGTAGAAATTCCAAGTTGAAATTTAAAGAAAAAATCAGGATTATTATCACAGGAATATTAAAAAGTGTTTCGTAAAATAAAATTGAATCTTCTGTATAGAAATAGAAAATAATCAATTTTTAGTTCATCTGGGTTTCCGTCGGATCCTTAGAAATTGCAATAATTTTCTTTTAAAATTAGATGTTTCTTCTTCAAATCTGCTGTAGTTGTTTCGTTTAATTAAACTAACTTACCCTGTATATGCAGAGCAAACATGTTTTAGTGCCCCAGAAAAATATGTTTATGAAGTTAGTAGGAAAACAAGACTTCATCAGTCGTAGATAAATAGAAACTTTGGCGGTATACATTACACACATAAGTCGACGAATGAGTTGCAAGAAGGGAGAGGTATACAAACAAGACATTATACTCGAATTATGAAATAAACTAACTGTAGTTTAATTAGATGAATGGCATAAATTTCGCTGGCGTCTGGAAATAAAGGCAGGTGCAGAATAGAGCGCAGAGGGAATGTTATCTGAAGAGAAGCAGATTATTTTTTCGTCAAGTTGTGTATACACAGCCGTTAGTGTATTGATTTTGAGTTACGCCTTGTTAAATTACACATGAAATTTCCTTATCTCGGGTTTGTTATGAAATAAATTGTTGAAAATTACATAAAGACGACAATAATTCGTGGCCCAATTGCTGTGTTCCTTCTTGAAGTCAGTAATTACATTAAGGAGCTTATCTTCTAATGTCCTCAAAACATTCACAGCGAGATTCCAGTAGACGTTACTGTGGCACTTAAGCATAATTTCGGCGTATCCTCGAGCACGTATAGCAAATACTGATGTATAAATAATAGTTTACCTAGCCTGCAGGAAGAAGAGGCAGCTCCCTTGGGCGCTCATAAAAACGGCACGGTACAACTGGAATTCCTGCACAAGATGTTGGTTATGAGGCTGCATGTGCCTCGCACAGCGGGATTAGTTTTGCAATTGCAGCAAACAGCGAACGCCTAGCAATATACTCAGTTTAGTTGAACAAGGCATTTTTCTGTTGGAAGATGGTGGTGGTGTGCTGTTATATGTATGTATAAAGAATATACAATGGTAAATACCTGCGTATAATGCACAGAGTAAATGTCATATTTTCTGCTTTACATGTCTGAAGACTGAAGAAAAATCTCTAGGAATATAGCTTGAACAAATAAAGCGCCGAGACATGACACGAAATAAAAGCCCAAGGGTTTTTGCGAGAGAGCGCTACACCGAGAATAAAAGTCCAGATTAGAGGCGTTTTCCTCTAAGTTATTTAACGGACAAACAGGATTTTATGTGATATTGTTTCAGCGTCAATATAAGTCGGTCTATTGTATTTTAACAGTTTTTTTTTGCTGCTCTACGCGAACAAAACGCGCAATTAGCTGCAGTTTATAGTAAATCCATGCATTAAAAAGCTGCCGTAAAACTTTTGTGATTTATACTTTAATAAAACAATGATATTAGTTGGCTGCATCCACTTTCCGTTGATGAACAGAATATTCTACACAAATTACCTGGAGGGTGTAAAACTACAGGTTAAGATCATTAACCTTCGCCCTCCCACCTATTCTCATGAATAATCGTAAATAACTAGCATCAATATAAAGATATATGTTCGTAGGAGGCTCATTACATGGAACAATGGGCCAGGTATTTAGTTTACATCACGAAAATAAACCGTCATGAAAAATTGGGTTAATTATAGGGGACTTACCACAAGAGACATCAACAGATCCCCAGTCGCAGTGAATTATGAATGTTATTATTATACTCTATGTATTTAAAACGTAAAATGACAAAACTCGTAAAAGAATTTATTGTTCCGAAAGCTGAAACTGTCTTATGCACTTTCTAAATGTCAGGTCTTATAAGGCAGAACCACCTACCCAATCGAAAATTATACATCAGGCAAAATAGTAATCATTTTTCATGTGTCTTGCGACAAAGATATTACGTAACGGTTTCTCCTTAGACTTATAGAGAGTTGCTGTGTGCTTAATTTGATGTCTTTATTTGCTTTTTTTTGTATCAATGCAGCATTTGATTTGTTTATATAATACGAGTAGTACGAAGCAAATGGCATAGTTGCAAGCTATTGAATAAGTGATAGCCTGCAAAGTTGAAAACAAAGTTTTAATCAATATCGGAGGAAGGCATTCTATGCAAAGCAGTTGTTCGATTGTATTTTAATTTATTTTAAATTGTTAATAGACGCCAGGGAAATTTTAATATATAGGTTTAAATTCGTTTTGAGGCATGACATTTTAAATTTGCCGCTAGTGATTATAACAAATTGAGAGGATTTTGCTATAATAATGCTTCCAGCTAGATCAAAATTTAAAATACAAAGAGAATAATAATAATAATAAATATTTTAAGTTAATAATTGAGCATATTTTGCTCAGGCTACTGTGAAACTGAGCATTTACTCCATCATTTGATCTAAATTGAACAGAGGTTTGCTCATGACTTTGAGCGTTTTCTTTGAGCTTTTGCTTGTACTCATTAACATTTGTTCACTTTTATTCATGTCACCCAGCAGTTATCTAAATTTCATATGGAGTGTTCGGAAAAAGGGTACATCTTCCACACACATGAAAGTTAACAATTAAACCAAAAATACTTTAGTTTAAACGGGTTAGAGGCTGTTAAACTTGATAGTATCATTTTTATTTTTGATCATAAATTAATTTTTATATACTGATCTTGATGATTTTGACCTCCCAGTAGTCCAACTAAAAATCACTTTTAGTCGGGGCTTGTTTTAATTTTGTTGGAGATTTTGTGTGATGTAACTGCTCTCGAGTTTTGCCTAAGAATTATTCCTGTTTTATTGTTCAAAATTCTAAAGTAGACCCTGTACGTGGAAATGATTTTTGTCTAAAAATTCCTTGTTACGGCGCCTGCGCGAGTCGGTCATCCAAAAATGGCTTTAGTATCATTTTGTGTGTGTAATCTAATATAAAGGGGCGCGGGGACGGTGTGGGTGGCGATGGTGGAAAGTGACGTACTTCGATAACATTGGAAATCTGACGTAGCCGGTAGGTATGAATCGATAGGTTAGGCGCCGCGACGCTTTGGTGGCGTGTGGCCCCACGCCATTAAAGCGTCGCCTCCCAGCTGTTTCATGAACTGTTTGCCTGGAAATCTAATAACTGTGCGTTTCTCTTCGTTCAACTCGTTCGATTCAAGACGACCCGCGTACCCGGTTTAATGTTGCCTCTGCACTGTTTGTTTTAGCTTCTTTGAAGATGTGATATTCCAACGTTCATGTGTTTGTAAATGTGCCCGTCCAACCGAAAAATTCTACTTTTGCGTTTCATCTGGCCAACTTATTAAATACTTGAAATGTATGTGTGTTCAGTGGAGCCGCAAAAAGATAAAATGACAACATGGCATTTTACAATCGCGCTTTGTGTACTGCCAAGATTGTTGTAATTAAAAAAATCTTAAGTATTGTGTTTTGGCGTTGAACAAATATTCCGATTTTAACTAAGATAAATAAATCAAATGTTTATTATATGATGCGAGTACGCGCGCTTCATGTTCAATATATGCTAAAATATTTATGGCAGCATTTAATCTATAATTAATTCTATTAATTACATTGTAAATTATTTGATGTTCCTCTCGTCTGCTTTTATATTTAGTAGATTCGTGCCAATCTTTTAGTCGACGCAGCAGGACTCCTCCCTGCTTTTATTTAACCGGAGGCCGGGAATTAGATTATGTTATTTTGTTTGCCTCGGCAACGTTGGTTAACAATTTTAAAACAAATTCCGCGTTTTATTTTCCACTGTTACGGTAAATAAATTTAAAATGTTTCGTTCAAATTAATACAGCCCTGCTGAGAGTACTTTTTTCTGCTGTGGAATTATTAAATTTTTAATTTTTTAACCAAAACGCTTATAAGTGTTTTATTTTCCTGTATTATCCTCCAATACAAATTGCGTTAACTTAAAATGTAATTTGCTAATTTACGTTTTAATTTAATACGCTTGTTTGAGTAAAAAAAAACATAAATAATAGTTACAATAAAAATTTCGTTATATTGAATAAATTTGCATATTATTTATAGAACCAGTCCATCAACTAAAACAGGTTTAAAAAACCAAGCAGTTTCACACAGTTATACATTTTTTTCGTATTAATTCCCATGATCTTTATGAGCTAGCGCAGAGAGTTCTGCAATAAAATAAATTGATTTTATATTGCAAATTTATAAATAAATTATGGATGGCAATTAATTTCCTTAGATAAAGATTTCCTGCTACAGTAAAAGTTAAAAACTTCTTTAAAATGCAGAAACTAAACTATAAACGCCGGAAGGGCCCCCAAGGAGGAGGTGAAAAAGGTTATGGAGTAGCAGATGTTTCAAATTAAATACATATTTTTGTCCGGCATTATTTATTGTTTTAATATCGTATACACTGATGGGTACACGGCCTGGTGGCAACTTCATCAAAATCTATGACTCGTAATGAACCCTGATGGTGTATTTTCAAATGAACTAAAACAGTTTACCCGAAACTCGCTCCACCTGTGCCTGGAAAACTGTATCCGCACCTAAATATTTATGTTTTTATTATTAAATTTGGTTAGGAATATTAATTTTAATTCCACCAAATTGCTTGCCTAATGTAGCAGGAAATTTACATTGTGTTTAGTCTCACTCCCCCTTGGTACCTTATTCGTTTTTAAGAGTTGTTTTCTGTTATAAACTGATGTCTTTGCGATTGAATTTTTGCAGTTCCATAAACGTCGCATTAGACATAAGAGATTTAAGTTGGTTGTTTCATTTTCTTTGTATATCCCCGGCGCGCTTTATTTTATTTGTATTGTAGTCGCTCGCATTTCACAACGCATGACTTAATTTCAATATTGATGTTACTATCTTTATGAAAATTGCAACCAATGGAAGATTTTTGTCTTATCGTTGGGTACGTCTTTATATCCCCCGCAAGTTTCTCTATTTTTATGTTGGGAAAAATTCTTTATTCAACGTACTTATATAAAAAGGAATTCCTGCAAAATAAAAGATCCAATTAAAGATGAGGATACAAAAGGGAAAAAAACAGCACTTCTCGAACAAGTGTTCCATTGAAATAAATGTAATTTCTGTTGAAGTTTGACTGGTCTTCACCTGAGTGTTAAGAGAATCGTAAACGTCGTTAAGTTAATTAACCATAAAATTACTTTTGGTCGATTCATTGTTATAAATCGACGTGATCATTGGTCGATAGCTGGTGTGCCTGCATTCCACCCACCAAGTGATCTTAATCGGTCTTATTGTTAATTAAATTAAATAGAAACCAATTAAATCGGATACATAGGCGATCTGGCAATCTAATTGATGTCGCCTCCGCAGTCCCCACTGGTCTGTCAATCACCTCGGGGCACAAACTATGCAAGGAATGTGTTGGAATACAATTAAATGCTGCTGGGAAGGCACGTAAAATAATTCATGGTTATTTATGTAAAATTCATAAAAACTCATTGAGGATAATAAAACACAAATCAATTTCGTTGTACATTACAAAGTTTTTCTTTAATTAACTGTACAGTTTTTGCCAAAATTTATCATAACCAGCTATGATTTCATTCCTGCTGGCACAGCAGGAAAATTTTGCTGTCTATATTTGTCAAAATGCGAGTGTTTTGCATATCTTAATCTATATGAGTGCCCATTTCGGCAATCTTGACCCGATGGTGCGTCGTAAAAAGTGAATTTGCAGCTCTTCCCAACGAACTATAACACTTGAACCCGCCATTGTACGAATTGCCTGCGAAAGATACAGTTTCGTTTAATGTAACCGGGGAATAGGTGGACGGTTTTTTTTTTGTGGAGTGTTCTAACTGACTAGGCGTCTGGATGACCTCAGACGCGCCTTTATAATGTTGTTGCTCCAGCAATTGCGCCACCGAGCACAGTTCTTTAATTTTTTTCCTGCAAAACAACTTTGTATCTCCCTTTTTTTTCTGTTTCGGTTCATTTGTAAGTTTTATTTATTCTGTGCGGGTGGTGTGTTGTTCTTTTATGTTATTCATTCAGGTGGTGGGTTTTTTAGGGATTTGGATTGATGCGAGTGCAAAAGTTTAGCGGGTATAAATCAATGTCATCCTTTTCCTTCAGTGAATATAACAAAGTTTCAATTTCCCGAATCGAACAGACATTAAGATTTGATTCGGATTTTGACTAAGCTTCACTGTGGTTTCCTTTTTAACACACATAATCTGAGAAATGTTAAAAATTTGACAACTTAAAGGATATTAAACGAAACTAGTTTTCTGTATGGAAAAAGTTTCTCTCTGGGAAAACTTTTCGAAATGTACTAATTTAATATTTCGATAACTACACGCTTTAACACAACTCCCAGGATAGTTTGCCAACTGAGAAATAAGGGAATTTATTATGAGGTTGCTGAGAATATTATAAACTCATTTAATTTCGCTCTCATCAAATTTTGCCAGGCAACAAATAATTTCAGCTTGGTGGAAGCAGCTTCCGCAACAAAACCAAATTGTTCAATTTGACTTTGCTAAATAGACTGTTAGAAAGTTTGCTTTCGAGATTTAATGATATTTTAATAAAGATTTCCACTATATATGTGTATACAAACTGCAAGAAGGATGCAATTTCTATTAATAATAAAATCTTTTTAGTGTAATCTTCATGTAATTTTAATAAACTTGAAAGCAATTTCCAACTAGATAATCTAAAAAGTAACTAATGTAGTACATGGAGGAATGACAAGAGAAGACAAAAATTCAAGGCTGTCTCCCTTATGTCTCCGTGGCAACATCTGCGTATAGCCCCACAATGACAAATACATCTCAAGAGACTTGACTTTTGTGATGACTTCTTTTATCTAGTAAATCATTTTTGTGTAAGAGGTTTATTTTGAAGAATGTGAATATGTTCATTGTTGTATTATAGTTTGTGTGGCTGCTTGAATATAATTATAAGTGTCGGTCGCGAATTTCAATTTAATAAATAAAACGATGGGTATAGCTATAGCAGCGCCTTTTATTCAATTATTCCACTAGACATAATTGAATATCATAATTGTGAGCTGTAATTAAAATTAACGAAGTAAAACGCGTTCTAAAATCTAATTATTTGTCGACGAACTGTCTTTAGTTCTGGATTTACAGCTGTTCGTGTTTTATAAAAGAGGATTCCGTTTTTCTTTGATTTGGATACGAATGCACATAGGCGGAATCCAGGGGGAGGGTGTAGGGGGTTTTGAGGACTTAAAGTATGCTTTTAAAATGAACATTAACATCCAGTGTTTTCTTGGAAGTAAATCATTTAACGGAGAGGTTCTCATGATGCTTGAAGGATTAAGGCTTTTGAGTAGTTCAGGTGGCAGTAGTTAACTTTTTAATCCTCTAGTTGACACTAAAATGAGTCCAATTTTTCTTGAAGAGTTTATGATATAGGTAACTTAAAATCAAGCGTTCAGATTTATTGAATTATAGGTTGTTCGAAAGTTATTTGTATAAAATTGTTATGGTTTTTGTTCTGACTTGTACTAAAGGTGTTTCTCAAGAGTCTAGTCTAACCTACGTCCCTGGTCTGTTCGCAGACACTTCTAAAAATATTTCAATTTTTATATGCTCCTATTTGGTAAAGATTTTTGAGACATTTTCTACATAGATTGTGTTACGAGGCCGCCAAATAGTTATGGTAACTTTGGTGATGGAATAATGTGTATAATAAAATGTGGGGTGGTACAGAAGTAAGATTTGGAAAATACTAAAGCCTGAGGAGCTATAAAAAAACCGGAACGTTCAGTAATATAAATTTCAGTAGTCCTCTAAGATTATGGCCCACTTCGGCAGTGTAAAACTTAAAGCATTGGCCAATTAGTGTTCGTAAAAGTCTTGCAAATGTTGTTTAAATATATGATAAAACGATAAAATTTGCAAAGTAGGTAATTAGCTGTGTTGAAGGCTGCCTATGTCGTCCTCAATTACTGGAATTAGCGAAAACGTAATCAGTACGTTCCAAGAGCACGAAAAACGATCTCACGTAGAGGGAACCTATTCCTGTGGAGCAATTAACGAGAATAAATCACTTTTTATAATCCCGAGCTACATGAGCGCTGGTATCAACGGTATGCAAATCGTGTAGACCCAGGCTCTTTGCCACTTGCACATTTACACATCGCTGTCACCAAATGAGAAACCCTACCAAAGTATCGTTGGAACCGCTTGCGACGTTTTACGACTTTGTAAGTCCACACCAATTAAGAAAGCCATAAAACAAGATATAACCAACCGAAAGTAATAATTGTTTATAGCCTGTGGAGGACTATGCGAAGTTTCTTTTTTTAATTGCAAAAAAAACGTTAAACATCATGTGATGCCCTGGAAGATTGCGGCGTAGGTTCAATCACTACTGTACTAAAGTTCCGGAGTGGAAGAAATGACATTTGAAACAGTTGGGTCGACGCAGCTCCATCTGTCATAAAGATGAAGAAGTCTGAAATGTGGTCCATACTCGAACCGGTGTTCAGCTATTAAAGTTTTAATATGAGGCCTCTTGCAGAGTTCTTTGGATGCGAAACCCGTCCGATCATTCCGCGGTTTCAAAGTGCTGAACGTTGCATTTTAGCAATTTTGAACACACAGCGTCGGGCATCTATCACCCAAGGATCTGTTGGAAAGTATAAGCCTGAGCGGAACGACTCCACGAAACATTGGCGGAATAAGAATGAGCCCCCAGACCGGATACAAAATTGCATTTATACGGACGCGATATATATATAATTGCCATTGCGGATCGCCTCTTCTTTCCGTTCAACTCACCGAAGGCACTCGTGCCTCCACATTGCACCGTCATAAATCCAGATATAAATATTATTATCTCTATTACATGGATGAGATGGTAATTATTTTTAATGGCGAGGAAAACCTCGAAAAAAAGTGAAATCAGTTATTGTTTGTGTGCTGGCGCATTTTTGTTACGAAATAGAAATTGTTTGTACATCGTTTTGTTATTTCATTACCAATTATCGCTAACAAGGTGTGAACAAAAACTGGGCGTTGAACCTGGTATCAGTTGACAACCAGCCAGAATTCGATTTTATCTACTTGTGAAAATACATAATATGAAAGGAAGTGGCACAATCGATAAATTATTCAACTATAATTTTTTATGTACACTGCTGAATTTATTTGCATTGATAACCGGGGGAATTATTGTTATATTATGCGGTGTCACAGGCGCGATTTTTGTAATGAGCTTCCCGAGAAAATTTTCGGCAATAAATAGTATACTGTTGGTTGGTGATATATATTTAGTCATATCAAGGCATTTATTTACCAGTTTGTGTTATTTTATCATTCGAAAGATTCTAATTTTATTTATTTTGTGATTTATATTATAATCATTTTTTCGTATCCATAAAGATGAGTTGGGAGGAGTTTTCTGCTAAAATCGTTGTAAATATTCCAAGGTTTGATGAAAATTGATTTGGTAGTTTTTGGAAATCGTGTACAAAATCTGACACTTTAGTGTAGAAATTTTGACCAAATAAGTAGCGGCTGCTTCCTGAAAATGATAAGATTAGATTTAACAGCTTAACATTTCAAAAATTTAATTTCATGGAGTTACAAAAAATAAAGTGTACCCATAAACAGTATCCTGCAAATAGCCAGTAATCGTACTATAAATTTTATCAGTGTTTCCTTATAATTTGAGCTGTATTTATTGCATAAGTAGTATGATAAAAGTGAATTAGATGAAAATAAATTTCGAGTTAAAAGGAATTTATATTACCTTGGCAAATATAGAAACAACTGTAGTCGTTTTTGAATATATAATTTAATAATGTGTGTACACCCGATAATAAAACAGAGTTATTGCCATGTGGTAATAGTTTCGTTAAAACTCGGTTGATTTGTTAGTTTGTAGGTGTGTTTAATTGTAATAGATTTAATTAACATATTTTGTTCTTTCCAGGTGAGTTATTGTAGCAGACGACACAGACTCGTTTTGGTGGCCCGCGGGGCTTTTAAGATAAGGTAAAGTCTTGAATTTATTAAAGCTGAATTTCGCCAATTTTCTTAAATGGGCGATTAAATTGTAGGTAATTTGTTTCACGCGAGGCTCGGTTATATTAAAACTCGTTCGAATTTCTTAACAATCCCCAATAAATGGGCGATACTGAGGAGATACGGTTAAACACAGAAGTTCGAGTTTGGCTGAATTTTATGTTCAATTGCGTTGAATGAGGGGGGCGGCAGAAGTAATGGGGAGGTGGTGCGAAGTAACGACACCCCGTTATGTGAACCTCTATTCCGCTTTTTAATCTACACTTTAATTTCAACACCCCATTTTCGGTTGTATCTAAAAAGCAGTCTTGCATTAATGAAGCCGTAAAAATGTTTCCGAACTGGTGCCGACTTTAACCATGTCTCCCATTTGAGTTTCTCTGCGATCGTTTCAACTTCTTGTAAGAGCGTTCTGTGAGATGTTTTGTTGGGGTATTCCGAGGTGCTGTTGCAACGGCATTAAATTTTTAGATTAAACTTATAATTTTCCTAAAGTTTTATAACGGAGGAGGAGCTGGAGCATATCTTTTAATAACTAATTTTTAACTGGTAACTTTGTAAATTTGGAACAAATTTTTTAAAATATAAATTCTGATGATGGTCGTGTCCTTAATTCGATGCCCCTGGGCGCGCTCTTCATCGGATTTCACTCTAATAAATGGACATGTCGTTATAAGCATGCATACATCATCATACGATGTAATCGGATTCACCATCTTAAGTGACAAGTGACAAAAGGGGGCTGATGGTTGGGATTAATGCGCGCTCCTGCACCGCGTCTTTATAGTGGCTCAGCTCGTTTTTTATTTTTCGTCTAACAAATCTCATCCTTTGGTTAGGACATCCGACAGACATAGTCTGGTATAACGATGCAAGGTTCAAGATCAAACGTGAACTAAGCTAGAAAGAATCAGGCGAGCGAATCTTTAACCGAAGATACCGGACACTATAAAGGATATATCACACTCTATCATAATGGACCCAGGGCTATGTTCGTTTTTCAGGATTAGACTCGATTACTCCACGTAGAATTGATAAACTGATACTTGTGCGCGCGCTGGAAGGGAGGTATCATTTTCCGCACTGTTGCGGAAAATACTTTTATAATACCGTATTAAAAATTTTAGTTTTTTTTTGGAGTGGGCGACTGGTATTTAGGGTACATTGTAAGGCTCTGTACTCTAGAAGAGGAAGTGGCGTACATTATTGAAAAAGTTTCGGTGTGTTACCGCGTTCGGTACATTTAACAAAAATACGATGGCGAATAAAACTCGATTATATAGTAACGGTTGAAAATGGGGGAGTTAAGTTAAACCGTTAAGAAAAGGCGAGCCACCCCTTTGCAAGCAGGTCGGGCTAATATACGTGTATACGCTTTTCTGGGGGAAAAGAGCAATTTTACGAATACATTTTGCAATTAAGGTGAAGTTGAGAATTTATAACTCACAATTGCAGCCTGTAGTAGAGTAGTTGTGATATCTTTGGTCTGTTAAGAGCGGCGCGCCGTCATCTACATGGGGGAAAATTCGGGGGCATCCAAGGAAACGCAACGCCAACATGTCTTTGGTTTCCCTGGAGTATTATACTTCTGCAAATGCACTCCTGCATAAGTAAGCGCCACATGCATGTATTATAATGGAAAGCATATAGGTATACCTCACCTAGTTCCAAACAAAGCATTGCGCAATTTTACGTTCAAATAAACATTTTAAATATTTACCAACAATGCTCGAGCCATAAAATACCACTGTGGGTGGGGGGATTTAAATTCAATAAAAATTTTATTGGGAAATATATGGGTTTTATTTCGTGGAAAAAATTTTGTGGTATAAGCTGGATTAAAACACCTGTTCGACAAGTTGTGTTGAATTTTTTTTGCTTGCAATCCAACATCGAACAAGGTTAGTTATTTTATAAAATATAAAAGAAAAATGTCGTTGTTGTGCTTGGTTTTGCTAAAATTTTTTTGGATGTTTGCAGAAACGAGGTTTTTTGCATGGCAATGTATAGAAAAGTTAGCGGGGGATCTTGTACAGTCAGTTTCAAAGTTTATATTTTTCAGTTATTCGTTTTTAACTTATAATACGAGTATAGATGAACAATTGTAATGAAGAGTTGAAATAGTCAGATCAAATATAGTCTCTAGTTAAATTTCATAGAATGCGGATCTCAGGTCGTCATTCTAGAGACAGATAAATAAAATTATTTCGACTGGAATCTTCAGGACATTTAATTATCCGACACGTAGTATAACGAATATTTAAAATATAATTAAATGTTCTACGAAAGCTCCAAACTCTTATTTTGTACTTTATTTTACTAATACATTCACTAATTCATTGTACTGGTCCTGAATTTGACGTCATGACCACTTGAAATCCGTGCTTTAGGTAGTTTACAGTACTGAGCGAAGAGTCAAATGAGACAGACAGTTGCTGCAGAAGGGGTGCTCACTTAGCATTAAAATTGATCTTACACCCTGTATAACTTGATATTTTGTAGCAGTAGTAAAAAAACAAATATTAAATAATCCAATGAAAAATCACAACTTTATAAAATATTTTCATGTTATTTTTCGACATTTAGCACTAAAAATAATCGGAGCCATGATGCCTCATTTTGCCAAATAATTTATGTCCATTGATACTGAACTCTTTGTATGCAAATTATGTTTTTTTAATGATACAAGGGCAGCTACCCTCACGTGCTCAATGATGTGAATGTTGTTTTGAAAAATTTGTCAGTTGTTTCTCGTGTATGCCGAGTGGTGCGTGGCGGTTGTTAATGAATATAAAATACCGCTTTCGCTAACAACGGAGCAAGCAATTATAGCGCCCTAAATGTACATATCCTTAGCGGAATGGGCGTCGTATCACATACTCAGAATGAGTGGCGACGGCGTTAAGTGCAATATCTAGGCGATTACGACCGCAACCCGCCTATGCCAATACGTCATGCTAACAAACGGCCGATTAATTTTCATTGCGCCTAATGTGTCTTCATAATTGCATCATATCGTGCGCCGAGGCACACGTTTCAGATTGAAAATTGTTGTGAGGCAGTGTGTTTTTATCATTTAGACCTGCGCGTATTTTCCATGTTTTTCCAAAGGGGATTTATGAAAATTCACTTTGTCAGGATTAGTGACATAAATGGAGGTATACACTACAGCGATGGTAATAATCAGTTCGAAGGGTTCAACTTGTTTATTATTTACAGTATTATAGGGCTTTGTTCATATAGCTACCCGTTCAGACTTTTTTTTTTCAATTAAATCAATTATTCCATTTATTATCCTTGTACGCGAAAAGTACATTAGTCAAATATCCTTATAACATCATCAATAGAATGAATGGTTTCTCATTCATCCATGAATTAAACGGAATAATATTAATCATTTCACTAAATATACTTGTACAATTACTATGACATTTCGCAATATTCTGAGCACATTACATGGTCTTAATTTGTGCAAATTGTATTTGAATTTATAATAAGCTTAGATAGGCATAAAATAGATAGGTACCTCATATTTCATAAAACCGTACAACTATAATACAAAACACCAACAAACGAAAATGATTGTATTAAAATGAAATAGCTTCCCTTGTTTTATATGAGTTAAAAAATAAATATCATCATCACAAACTGATACAACAGATAGCATTCAATTTGTTTATATTTATGTTTTTCCACCAATACTTTTTCCATTCAAAATCCAACTGATTGTTGTTGCAATGGCCCGTTGGACGGATCCATTTGTAAGTTTAATTATTGTTGTTGATTGCGAGGCAACCGATGCATTAGTCGCCGAATCGGAAATAATGTTGGTATACACTAATATGTCCTATGTATCCAGTTAATCGAACTATTACTCTTGTAGTATTGATAATTTGCTTAAATGTGCATTTGGCGCGGCAATGGAAACAGTTCTATTGACATTTTGTCGTTACAAAACAAATTGGTCTAGCGTATGTTTGTTGGGAAAAAAATATAATTGGATCATTACGTGCTGAAAGGAGGCGAATTGATGTTTAAAGTTGTGCCGAAATAGTTGTAGAAAGAGTTGCATTTCTTATATAGAATTCTATATAATACAAAAAGAATTGCGGAGCTTTAATAATAATATTCTTTGTGACATCTAGAAATGTAAATTTGGATGTAATTTAAGTATTAGATATAGTGTGATTACGGAGTTTTTTTAGATATGGCAAGAGTTCTGTTAAACTATAAGTCTAAAATCTAAAGTCACTTGAAATTGTCATGAACAAAAATGTGTTAGAAAAGAAGAAATAATTTTAGTCCTTACACTCTTCGTGACGATAGGTTAGGTTAGAGAGTTGCCTAAACCCCGCTTGTATATTATTAAAATCAGGGACAGCAAAGCTAGGTATGCCTAGAAAGAGTTGCATGATGGTTGTACATAATGACCCCCTGTTGTGCAATAACCAAAATGAATCTTTACGCGCGCTTTAAGCTGGATATAAAATTTAAGTGCGTTCTGTTGAATTTCGTCCTGAAAATGACAGATTTATTCGGCGGCAAAATTGAACCTATCAATCAATGTTAATACATTATGTCGGAGAACATTTGTATTAATTATTTTGCAAGGTGGCTCTAGAAGGCACCTACATTTGAATCAATTAGTATTAGTGAACACGAAAATACTCGGGGAAATAAATCTTCATTAATATAACATGTAGCGCGAAAGAGGGGCCATAAAATATTAAGCAGCTGTAAACCTTGGAGAGAAAAACAAACAAACTGTTGGAGTATGTATACAAAGTTAGTAACTATGTACTACTGTGGAAATGCTGCCTGAAAAAGTATATTCGGTCAGTTGCTTTTATACCTACCTGTAACATAGGTACACTAGTATGAATAAGTAATATGATTAAATATGGATTGGTTACTCTGTAAATGTGCGTGTAATTTACCTAACTTATTACGTGAGCAAATCGAGCATAAAATAAAATTGAATTTATGGTACCAAGGCAGTAATTACTCACATAAGCTTGTAGGTAAATAAACAAATCAATAAAACATCAAAGGATGGGAGCATTAGAGCTGTTAATGGTTTATTGGTTTTAGTAAATATTTTCTTGAGGTGTGTGTGAACGAAACTTATGAATGAGGTCGTGGATAATTGCATGTGTACCCTCAAAGGGCCTCCAGAGAATCATCACCTAATCAATAGTCAATGATGCGAATCCATCATCACCAACACCCTTTTCCGATTTATTAATGTTAAACAAACCGTTATTATTCATTTTGCAGTCACAGAGGAAGTGGAAATTTTTTTCGGTATTTTAATTTCGTTTTATGCTCGAGGTTTTATTGTATTTGAAACACCTGCGTTGGTCGGTTAGAATCCATCAATAAAGCACAGTAGACTGAGCCAGAAGTACGTACACAGAATGAATGTTGATATCGACGACCGACGTCTCCGTGCGGTTATTGCACATTCTATGGCCGTAATATACAGACATCCAGAGGAAAACTCCACCTTGGCACGGCGCATAAAACTAAATCGTCCCAGCACCGTCTGGCCGGCTGTATCTGAACAAGCGTGAAAAATCCACCAAGTGTGAACCTTGAAAGACGGACACTGGACAATGGGGTTTTTGCAAAGTAACGACGTGTCGCTGCAATACAAAAGGGCCAGCAAACACCGTTTCGTAAACTTCATATTGGCTAGGAGGGGAAAGCAATTGATCTGCTCATCTTACAGTTGGGTGGCATGGAGGAGATGTATAAAGAATTTGTGGGGGTGGTGGTGAGACGGGCATTTGGTGACGGTATATAGCTAGAAATGTCTCCGAAAAGCGGAAGGGAACAGGTGCCTCGGGCCAGCAGACACACGACATTGCTGCCTGCTATAGACAGCGCCGTTGGCAGCTATCACTTTTTTTAGTGTATTGGATGAAACTTAAAGTGCCAGCCACTGTACTGAATCTATAAAGTACAAGTTGTCCTACAGGATTTTTCTCTGCCTGAGAAAAAAGTGCTTAAAAAGTAATTAAAACAACACTGTACTATATGTAAGTAATAGTTATTTACCTAACTAGGGTGGAAAGTGCTACTTTACTGGCCTCATACGTTAAATCTAAACCAGTAAATATTCTCTTTTTTAGTTTTTCATTTTTGAAATTATTCCTGAAGTTATTAGCGAATTAACATTTTCAGTTAAGTAAGAGTTGCATTTATCTGTGGTTTCTTATAGCATTCCACAGAGGACATTTTTGTCGAACTGTCACCCTAGCAAATCGGCTTCGCATTAATTAATCTGCAGAGAGAGCGCCTAATAAAATTCGCAAAACTTGTTTTCCACGTCAAACCTAAAAGCCGGGCTAATTATCTAAACTTTGTGAATAATGTTTGCCAAACTCAGTACTTACCCAACAAACTCGCAGGTGTCTAAAACAACCAGAAAAAAATTAGAATATCTTGGTTAAATGGCATTAAAAATTCAAATTATCGCGCGCACGACCCCGTTTTCCTCCAACTCGTTTTGCCAGGAGAGGCTTATGAACAGTATTATGTAATTACTGGGTTTTTGCCGCTGGTAATGTGATATTTCTAACCACCACACCACGTACCCCGTTATGATAACGATATTATCTAAGAACGACGCGTGTGCCAACAACCAATGTATGTAAAGCACCTCTTCGATTATCATAATTCCGCACTTTACTCCTAAAAATAAGGAAATTCTATGCCATTTTTTTTTCTCATCTGCACAAAAAATTTGCTTGTAAATAGCCCTCTCGTGCACGCCACGAAACCAACAGTTTACCTCCATCGCCATGGCGAAAGAAGCGGCAGCAAGGATAACCAGCAGGAACAATTATGATGTTTTACTATACTTAATTATAATTTTTATTGGTGTCGTAACAATCTGAAGAAAACGGTAGGTAATTGCAAATGGGATTTAGGAATTCCTATAACAATAAGCAATTAAATTTTTAGAAGGCAAGTCGTGGCAATAAATCATCTGATATTACCTTATATACAGTATTTAATGTTCCCGCGTTAAATTAACTGGTCATCAGTTATTAGAAAAGACCATCCACGTATGGCAGCATCAACATTGTCTGGCAGATATGAGCGTTTACGATATTCCGGCTGCGTTTCGCTCGCGGCATTCGCCATTTTAATTGGAGTTTTCACTCGATTGGGCACGAAATACCGATGCCAGACGTCGAAACAGATCTCAAGTTTGTCACTAGTTCATGCGTGATTTTCTCACTAGGTTCCCCCACTACACATAAGTTTAAATAATGCGTTGATGCCAGTTTAAAGTTTCAATCACATAATAAATAAGCCCGCACCTATTCAGTTTAATGGAGGTGGCTTGGTTTGGTTTATTAAAATAGATTACAACTGGAATTATGTCAGATGTATACGCAGCAGGAACTGTTGTAGCGTAGTGATGGAAATTGTGATATGGTGGAGGAGGACGAATGATTGTCGAATTTAGTTTACAACTTCAGGTGGGATACGCTTTTTCAAAAATTAACTTTATTGTGGTCTAAAGTTACATTCACAACTTCAAAATCAGCGTTTTACCAACAAAAAAATCTTAATATTTGTCAGTGTGGAATAAAATTGGTCACTATTAGGTGATCGCTAATTTTATTCACTAATATGGAGATTGTGAATTTAGCTTAAGAACACAGAACTTCATAAAATGTGAATATAATGACATAATTGCAACGTTGATGTAACCATGCCGGAAATCGTCAAGACGTTAAGAGTAATTTCGTAATGAATTACCAGCTTTTCAGTTGATTTTTTGTGAGCGTAAATATCGGCATTAATTTGAGATTTTGTAAAGAACCGCACATAGAAATTGTTGATAAAAGATCAGTATTTAAAAGCAGCCTGAGAATTAAAATGAAATATCTTCCGCCTGTGGTAAGTATGTATTCGATTTCTATAATAATATAGAATTACGTGAAGTTTGTGGTTGGCTTGCTATTGGTTTGCGGTTGAATCAAATCAATAAAAACCCGTGCAAACTAAGAAATTATACGTAATAAAAATAATGATTCTAAAGGAGGTGTCATATAACTTCTATATAAAGTTCCATGTAAGTTATTTTCTTTAAAACGATGCAATACGATGATGAGTATCTGGTAAGCTTTAAGTATAGGTAACAGAAAAACCGGAAGTGAAAATCGGGTCGACGTATATATGCTTCGTTTAAATCAATGTGTCGAAAAGTAAAGCGATGTTTCTGATAACCATAACGGATCTCGGTTGATCACATGCAAATGGTGATTGTGGGATTACTTGGAAAAGGTGTTGGGTGTATGTATGCTGTTTTTTTCCCTGCGAAATGTATACACACGAGAAACGATGCGATCTGTTCTCGTCCGGAAGTGAAGGAATGAACGAGGCTATAGAGATATTAGGTTTTCGCCTGGCAATATTGTCTTTGCGAGTAACGGTTCCATTCGTTTTCATTAAAGAGATTCTTTCGTTTCCTTTTTGTTGTCGGGGATTACCCAACCCCTTCTCTCTCACCTTAGACAAGCTTAGCGCACACGAAACCCTAGGGAAATTCACAGCGAGCTGGAAAAAAAATCGAATTAAAATGTTACCACGACCAGCAGGAGGAAAAAAGGTTACACACCCTAACGCTCGCTTAGGCCGCCCTTAATATCCGACAAAGGGATACATATCTCTTCTAGTGATATTTGCTTTTTAAATTTAGCGTGATGGTGCGTCCTGATTACTTGTCTTCTTGCATCTCTTATTGCAAACAGGTTTTTATTGCTTTTACACTTAGTTCTTCATTGGGTGGGTTCTTCGAGTTCAAGTAGTTTAGTTGTGGTAATAATAATGTAATAAAAAAAAGTTATAGGATTGCTGGGTGTTCGGCGCCAGTAAACCATTAAACGAAATAATAAGGTTTTAGAGGTGTAAGAGTTTAATAATGTGTTTACCTCCTCCGACATTCTCTTGATAAAATTAGTAGATATTTGGTTAATGATGCAAATATGAAATTAATTACGAAATTTAGGAATTTATATTCGCCGGCATATTTCAAGCTTGGTTCGGTTTTATCGTCGCAAGCCGTGACAGCGTCGTCTCCACAAACGCGGCACTATTTACGACAATAAATATGCAAATAGTTATCCCCCTTTAAAGCCCAATTGCTTGTCGGGCAATGAAAAGTAATGATTTTAATATAACGTTGTAAAGTTGTTTGTCCGCTGCTGGTGCGCAGTCCAAATGAGTTGATGTAAAACACCAAACAATAATTAATTCAAAACTGGTGAATCATTCGTCTGGCCGATATAGAATAATCGACTTCGACGGTCCAATGTCTATTCAAATCAGTATGGAGCGCACTTTGCATAAATTGTTTAGAACCTCCATTCCGTTAGAAAAGTTCTCTTCTTTTTCATTCGATGCTAAAGTGTATTCACGAGAAAGGAATGGCTCGGGTTCCCTCGCTGCATTCAAATTTATTAGTTGTTTATCAAAATAATGATGCCGAATTTCATACTGTGCGCTCAAAACAATTCCTTTTGAATATATTATCGATTTGCATGAAAATATTGTACATGATGCTGAACAAACGGTGGATTTAATGGTTTTTTTTTTCGTTCACTTGTTTGTTTATCTATCGTTAATGTCGCTTGCAATCGACTCATTTTTTCTTAGTTATTTAAATGCGCCACAAAAAATTTGTCTTATGTATGAAGAGTGACGTCAGATCTTATTTCAGCTCATGATTTCAACTACGACGTTATTTATGTACGATATGAAATACAGTATACTTTTTGTGCCAATTTTAAAAAAATATTCGGTAATGATTTCAAGATTTTGGAAAATGCTATCAAACAGAAACTTTTAAAGACAAATTGAGTGGTTACCTTGGTAACAGGAAGAAAACTAGAAGAATTAGTAATTTATATTGAGGATAATTGAAAAAGTATGTTGAGATTATGTAGAGAAAGAGAATTCAAATAACTTTTGATTCATTTACAGCCCAATCTTTTTGTATTTTTTTGGTGTGTTATACTTTAAATATTAGCGCGTCCATAAATACGATCTTGATGGTCAATCTATAGACTTAACATTATGTTTCATGTAGGTCCTGGTCATTCCTCAGGAATGTTTATTCTTATTTCAAATTTCTTTAGACCTTTTTGTCCCTGTTTTTTTTTTCTCTTAAACCAGTAGATAAATAAATATATTTTGACAAGCTGTTTAGTGGTATCTGTAGGCATTCCGCTTGACACAGTTCCACAATTGGCAATTGTCTGTTGGAGTGTGTGATGATTTGAGAAACCGTTCGAGATCCTTACATTCGAGAATTGGTCGAGAAGCATGCTGGCTGGCTTGTATCAGTAAAGCCGGGCTTCAGAACCGACGTGGAAACAGAATATCACTATTTGCTTTCTGTCGTCATTTGTGACATTAAGCTTTCATTTGATACTGTGATGTGAACAAAAGCTCCCCGAACTCCACATTAATTTAATCGATTTCCTAACAAACATTGCGCGTATATAACATTGGCACAATATGCCAATATAAATGAAAATATTTTTGAATCACAGGACTTTGGTGTTAAATGTGTTTACCACCGTTAATTTTAATAATGCTGGAATTAATTGAATGTAGTCGAATATATGAGGGTGTAATTCAACCAGTAATTATGTTTATTACTATTTTATTTTAGCTTTCAGCATCAGCCGAACTAGTATAAATTTGTTACGTTAATTACCAGAACTTAACAATAGTGCGCACATATTTCAAACACAGATTTACTACAAAAGGTTTTTTTCGTGGAATTTGATTTTATTTTATTTGTTACCATGTTGCTAGTTTGGATGTGAACGTGATGCCTGAATGTCCCGGCATTGTTGCTGAATTATGTTTGAAACAAAATGGAAAAACTCTCGGGGTCTTTTTGCGTTGGTCGTGTCCTCTGCAGCGTTCGATGCCAGCCATTGACATTCGGTCGTTAAAAGCGAAACCAGTTTTTTATACCTTAAATTGCAAAAGATATCGTCATGTTTGAAAATTGCTAAGATAAACCTGTAGTCTTGCCAGTTGTTACTAAGGGGAGTTTGTAATGAAATCCAAAGCGAATCGAATTTATGTAGGAATTTATACATGATGTTAAATTCGTGTTTTGTTAATAAGTTTATTATTCGTGTAAAAATTTTGTGTGTTTAGTTTTCATGACCGGAGTTTTCGGTTTTTCGTCCATATAAAATTTTAATTGAAATTTGACAATGTTAGCGCTAGGTTTTTGTGCGCTCCGGAATATGTCAACAAAACTAGATGAAGCATAAAATTAAATGCAAATAATACCTGCACTGTCGCGATGGAATTTGGATTCGTTAAATTTTGTGATGAAACTAATTATATTGTGCATAATGCATTTTAGATATTAGTTGGAATTTCCGGTTGTCGGGTTGTAGGAGAAATGCTACTAGGAAATTTAATGACACATTCTCTGGCATAATAAGACAAACAGTACAGCACAACAAAAGTTTAAGTTTATTTACCAACAAATATTATGCTTGTACAAACACCAGATGCATTGTATTACATTTTCCCCGTTTTAACGTTGTTGGGTTTAAATGACGCACCCGCTCTGTTAATTTAAGGTAGTAATATACTGTTCAAAAATACGATCCCATTTAATAGCTGGTGGAATGGCGACACATATTAGATTTTCGCATGTTCCAATGGTTTATATCCATCATGGATTTTACAATATGGCTTGATCCGTTCGTTTTGCAACAAAATTTAAATAGATTTTTTTGCGCGTTATGTAATTCCTGCGTGATTTTGTGCATATAGCTTGATGGCTGAACATGCAATTTGAGATTAACATGACTTAACGATGTTTAAATTACGTAGGAAAAATGTGGTTTTCGGATAATGTTACCAAGTTGCAGTGTACAGGGTGGCACTCAAGGATGGAATTTGCGGTAATCGATAATCAACATAATTTTTGGCATGGCATAATTGAACAATTTCGCGAAGGGGATATTTGACCACTTGCTAAAAAAAACTAGTAATTTTCGAAAAAATATTAAAAATGCCTTTAAAAGTAGTAATTTTCAAATCACACTATGTTATATTATTTTAATTTTTATTAATTTCAAACACCCAGAAAAAGGTTAAGTACTATTTTTGTGATTTTAATATGGCAAAACTTTAATTTTTATGTCTAACTTACGAATGCTATTTTTTGCATTTTGTTTAATTTCTATAAACTTTGTTTTACATTCTATGTTTCTTATATTAACCGTTATAGCTTTGAAAATTTAAACAATAAAACATTTTGACGAATAATTTTATGACGTGCTAGAAAGAATTAAATTGAAACTTTTTCCGAGTTAATTAATCATTAATTTACTATTATTTTGGATCGTTATTTCCTTCACATTAACTATAAATAAAATGATTTGCTCATAATGTCTACAACTAAAAAATAAATATTGTTTGATTTAAATACATAAGTAGAAGTCAAACAAATTAATTTCCTTAATTCAATATGGCTTTCTGTAGGTGCGGCATCTAAAGTCCATTAGTGTAAATGTGGGATATTTTGTATAAATTTGTTACATAATAAAAACATTATTCACGACGAAATATCTGAAAGTTCATATGGGTCTCTCAAACAAAATGCATTTGCACAGCCAACGGTCGAACATTCCAACTGGTACGTCTAAGAATTCGATTTTTTGCAGTCTACATCAACCGCCGAAGAACTAACCAAGCGTTTTATGGCTGGAAGCTGATTATATAGCGTTCGTTGGTTTGTATTGTTTCATTTTTCCTGTTCCTAATATCCAATTGCAGTTTATGCAGTGTTATACGAGAGAGAACATAATTTTTAATTGGTTCAGTGGTGGGTTTTAAAACCATCACATAAAATTTAAAACTATGTGGCGGGTGCTGGCGTGGCGCGCCGGTGGAACTCTTTAAAAATTTCCAGTAGATTAAACCGCACATAGAAATGTTTATTACGGTCTGTAAGTGGGTATATTGACGCTTCTAGCTGGGGGAGGGAACCGCAAAGAGCAGCCCAGCATCTGCGTTGGCGATGGTGTGTGTGTTGCTAAGGGCCCTACATGCGGGATCAAGTTATAACTGGCCATGCCATTGTGGAATAGCCAGCGAGTGCTGGGACCGGTATGCAAACAAGGCCGAGCCTCCAGTTGCTGTCAAACGGCCGACTGAATCGTGATTCGCGATACGACATGCAGCAAAAGAGAAAATTATGCCGAGCGTTTTGAGCAAACATGTAACTATCGACTTTGATATACGATAATAATCGGTACCAGTGTACATATCTTAAATTATGCACACTGACTGTACGTTTTATATCCCCATCGTCTGCCAAATGAATTGCTGTTGCGCGATACTGTCACGTGCTTTGAGGCCGTTTGCGTCCTCTAATGTCATGTTTGTACTGCTCTGGACCGAAATCTTATCCATTATTTTGACAGGAAACATTATTTCACACCAGCTACTGTTATTTAATTACTTCCACTGTCTTGACAAGATCACAGCCCTATAATACTTGGCATGCGCAATATTTCACTTTACTCTATAAGGATTTTTTTCCGGGTTTCTCTCAAAAGACAATCTAAAAAGGAAAATGAGAAAAGCACACAAGCATCTAGTGCAAGTAAAATGTGAATTATCTATTAGTTGCTAGTGTTTTTGTTACAAAGCAGCGTTATTAATATTTTATATAGTGATATACTTAGAGAGAATGCATTTAAGAACTTAGTTTACTTAGAATTGTGCTTATTCTATAAATAATTAATTTATGTCTCTTCCTCTCTGTAAGTACGTTTCCAGCTTGTAAACCAACTGTGAGGTGCAGGAAATAAGGGGGCTTTGCGAAATTTGGCACTCGAGTTGTGTGGTTAAGAAGAGCCTTGGTATTGTTGGGAGTTGAATTCGGGGATAAATTTTTGAATGAACTTTTCGATGGCACGGGAAGAGTAAAACAGAGAAACTTGGAGAAGTATGATAAATACAAAGGAAACTAGTTGGCAAATTTTCTGTTTTAAAGTTGAGAATTTCACAAAAATTATGGAAATTGGAAGGTTTGATGCTAATGTGAGGATTGAGGTGTATATTTAATCTCAAATATTTGAACTATTTTTTTGAAGTTACCGAACAATAGGCCCTTTTAAAATCAGAACTAACCTAACATTTATTTGTAAAGAAAATATTGCTGATGCATCTTGGACATTTTTAGGACTTCGGACTTCAGCATAGGATCCATCGACTATAAAATTTCGCTTCTTGCATCGATTTGTCCATTTTCATCATTTCCGAACAGAATTCTCTGATTTTCGTGTGGTCCCACCTTTTGTTTTAATTAAAACTGACACGTTTCACGGCTTTTCATCCACATCCAAGGGGCACGCACTCTGTGATATATGGAGTCGTGTCAAGATACCGTCGAAAATTTACATTGAAAAATTGCATTTCTACATTCGAGTAACTCTTAAGAGTCGTGTCTCCGATCCCCCACCACACCACCTCACACACCTTTCTCGTCTTTTGCCGCGCCACACCCGTTCATGTGTGATACGAATACCGATGCGGACAATTTGAATTTGACGTTGAATGTATACACATAAGGAACACGTATCCTGGGCGAAGATGTAAATTCGCAACGGCAAAAAGTATCAGGCAGAGTAACATTATCCATAGAAACGTCTCTTTCAATATTTTACTTGATCGTTTTGCAATATATGTAAGAAATAATACAACATTGGAGCCAAGGCGATTGGTTACGCTACCGCAGACCTCTATTCAAATTCTTCCTGGAGAATTATCTAATGCATGCCTATAGACTGTGTTTAACCTTTTACGTGTGTAAGAATACAAAAATATCTAGGATGTAAACGGTTTGTGATAGGCAAGCTTTCGTTTACAATAATTTAGAGTAAATTCAATATTACTTTTTCAGAAGGAGAAAGATCGTCAAGTAGTAGTTGCATATTATAGAGGCAGGATAATTTCTATGATCTTTTGTTTTTTGAGATTTGGACATCAGATAAGTTTATACCGACAAAGTTAATTGGATTATTGTGTTCATGTGAAATTCAGCTGAAAATTTGTGAAAACAGTATAATTTGCTTACTACGGATATAATCTACATTTTGAAAAAATGTTTTAAAACTAATAACTGTAATTATTGTAAATTGCGTATGGCCCAAAGGTGTATTAGGTAATTTAAATAATTTTTCCACAGGGACATTTCCCTCAAGTTGGTCTGCACGTTCGAAGTAACTGTTGTGGTGCCTTATCAAGCCAAAATCATGAATAATAAAGATTCAATTAAAGTTGTTAATAAATTACAGTTAAAGCATTTGTGGTGGTACATTTACGAGCATTTTATCGCCATTTTGGGGTCACGTCGAGTACATATGCTAGTAGTTGTGGGTGTTAGTTTTAGTTTTAGTTAGGCAGCGCACTATGGCACCCACCTTTCCCCCGTTGCTCTCTCCTCATTTTACTATTGCGAAAGGCTCTGCAAACTTAAACCACTATGAAATTGAATTGATATTGTCGCCGCAATGTAGCTGACAATAAACGGTGATCTTGATGATCGTAAAGTGTGTGCAATAAAACTGCGCGCGTTGTACTACTGCTACGTATGTACGTACAAAAGCTCTTGGACTTTATTGCTGTTAAATGTAATCCCACCCAAGGCACGTACTTTGTTTATTCCCTGCCACCAGCACTTGCGAATCAATCTGCCAAACTGTTGATCGACACATTAGAGATGTATAAATTCCAATTGTAAAGTTATCTGGCTTGTGTGACGGTTTTAAATTAATAGCAGGAGACGGGAGAGTTAAGTCCAAGAGAAAACAGCCGGAGGTTCTTTGTCAGAAAATCTATAGAACTGAAACTTTTGGATCTTCTGAGATCTAAATCAGAAGACTTAACTAAAAATTAAATTTATAACAAAAACAAAATTTTGACATGGATCTTAGTAATTTTGAAGAGTTGAATGCTACCATGAATTTTCGGAAATCTTAAAACGAAAGCTTCTTTTTCCAAATTCCTATACATACGTTCAATTTACAGTTGAATAAATAATAACTTTTGGTTCGAAGCAAATATCAAAGATTCTTCAAGAGTTGAAAGCTCATCCATCCTAAATTCGATTTTGTAGTTCAAAAAACTCAAGACTTGTCTCAGTGTTTACAAGTACTCATGCTTCATTAACCTCATCGTAATCGCTAAAGTGTGGCTAATTTATCCCGAGATAACTCAAAACAATAGTTCTTTGTTCCTCAAACTAAAGGTAGTTTAATATGCATATCGTAATATTACATCTAATATGTGTCTGACACGACAATGTATCTCTTCCGTATAGAGACTGAATTGCTGCATTAACAACTCTATTCAAGTTGAAAAGTGTTATGTGCACTTTGCCTACACATATAACCCCATAATATGTGGTTTCGTGTGTTGGCAGGTTAATGATTATTGTGTTGCTAACAAATTTTTATTTCTCTTTTGCAGGTAAGCATTTTAATTATGATCCCGAGCCGATAAAGCCTCCTAGGTTGACGGGTGAGTTGGTGCATGACGCTATTGACTTTGGGTTTGTGTTTGTGTTGAAAGCGTATTAGGAGCGATGACGTAACAGATTTTAAGGATGGTGTGTGTGGTGTTGCGAAAAAAGCAAGGAAAAATTGTTGGTTGAGTTGTGTTTGAGTGAGGGGTGATGAAATTGAGGAGTTTGTTCCCGAGTGTGCTTGATGTGATATTCATATAGTGGTTGAAAATGTGCTGGGTAGTGTCGAGATAAAAACCTTTAATAAATTAACGCGATTAAAATTTTGCGACGTGGTCTGGATGGATAGTGACACATTATCACGGTTGACTGTACGCGGATTTAGTTTGTTGTACGGAAAAACAACTGTCTTAATCCGATTATATTACAGGAAAATTGTGCATGGATTCAATTTCATTCTGTTCTTGATTCGTTTTGTATATAATGTATCGGCTTGAGGGGAACAAAAAGATTATCTTGAAGAGTCCTTCAAGATGCCCCATTTGATAGACGAGGGAGATTTTTTGCAGGCGTTCTTCAAGTTGTTATGCAGAAGTGATTTAAAAAGTATTTTACTTTCCCACGCGTGTATTTTAATGACTTGTTTTATTTTTGCATTTAAACATGCGGTCGCCTTGTGCTTCACAATTGTCGTTCGTTGTATTATGCACCCAACATCATCAGAAAAGCAAATTAAAAAAAGCATCGCTTAACCAAACTGCCTGACGACAAACAATGGACCTGTCCGGTTTACGTGTACGAAGTTTTTATTTATATTGTACCTAGAGAGAGAGGGAGTGAGGATTTGAAGCACTTGAACTTGATGGAATATGATTTGATTGGGATATATGCCGAGTTCATTATGTTATGGAAGGCAAGAGCCCGCGTTTATATAAAGTCTGTTTTTATTGTAAATATCCCCCGGTTATTTAAAATGAGCTTCAAACAATCTTTAAGTGTTTCTTTTACTAATAACCATTCGTTTGTTTAGTTGGTTTCGCCTGAAGCTATGTAGGAGCCATAAATAAATAAGTAAATTATTCATATTATTATAACGAACATCTCAAAGAAGTTTATTTGCGAAAAACCTCAGTAATTCATAGTTGGTTGTTCTACTTTTGCTTTGACTATAAGGACATTAATTTTCTTCTTTCGCATAAGTAACTCCTTTGTGAACGGTACGAATCCTTGGGGGGACGGAAGTTGGTAAGAATCGATGATGGTCTGGCATCGTATATGGAGTTGCATAAAGATGTACGAGAGCGTTTAATCCAAGTTTTGTAATTACAGCTAGGTGCGGAAGGCCCTCGGGTAATAGAGAAGCACTGCATTGCTCGCCGATCACTTGAACATAGCCGATGGAATTGGAATTCTCCAAAGAGAGCGTTAATCAAAGGCCTTGCTGTGTGCAATGTTTTAAACATACCCTTTACCGATTTTTCTTCAAGTGTAATAGTACGAAGGAATCCAAATATTTTATCAGTAAATTAAGTAAACATATTGTGCGAGCAGGCAGTAGTAGTAAATACAAAGTTTGTCTTCAAAGCCCATTAGTATATCTGTGCAGCAAGCAGCAAAGGTAAATCTTGGTATAGTCGGCATAGGATAGGATAAAGTTGCAATTAAAATGACGGTGTGCAATAAAACAGCAAGTTAATGAGTAGTAGAGGAGAAACTGTTTGAAAGTAGCGCGTTAAGAAGGAAAGTATCAAATTAATGAAAGGAAATTAATGCTGCTCTTGGAGAGCTGGAGGGTGTAGATCGCGGCGCGGTGGCGGAGGTCAAACAGGAGGCCAGGTGGTTCCGGTAAGTTTGGCGCGCTATACCTGATCTCCCCCCCACCCCTCTGCATGCTCTTCGCGTTATACGTCGATGCCACCACCACATCCTCTTCGTTCTCTTTTCGCTAATGCGAATTTATGGCATGGCATAGAAGGCTGATCTCAACCACCTCGCTTTTTATCCGCTGGCGAAGAAGGCACCATAAAATACATGGGAAAAATGAAAAAATATATGTGCGCCATGCATATGAAATTAAATACCACCCAACCTACTGACAGGGAATAATAAATTGTGCTCACGGAAAATACACACTGGCTGTAATAAAGTATTTCGCACTGAGGTTACTTACTCCATTATAATTAAATGGGATGTACAGGGTGGGCTATAAACATGCGAGCTGTACAAGAGATTATAAAGCTTATTTCGAAGGTACTGGGAAGTTTCCAGTTGTTTAGGTAGATGATCTTCGTGATAAGTACTAATTTAATTTCAAACTTTAAAATATTGTGATTCTATACCACTATCGCAATTTTAATGAAATAGAATTATTGGTATTGTGCTTAAAAAACAGGAGTTAATTAGAAGACATTTCGAAGTCATTAATTTTTTTCATTGACCTTATAATCTTATAACTAACAAAATTATCAAGTGCACGATACTTATCTGCCACCCTGTACTATAATAAATTTGTTAGGTAACTCACGCACACCGCAATTCTGGCCAGTAATTCCACTTTGGATGCCACCACCACACGAACCAGTTCTCCAACCATAACGAAAATCAAGTTTGTAACACGAATAAATACATCATAAAAAGATATATGTTAGCCTGCAAGCAACCACTGACTTTGTAATAATTTCAAAGTTTAATTCGTTTTTTAATTTTCTTATTATTAGTTCAAAGCGACTGGAGCAGAACAAATAGAATTGGCCTTAAACGCCAAAGTAAATCATTGCAATAAAAACGTAGTGGACGCGCGCGCCTCAGACAATATTTCGAGGAAAATTGAGATTACTTTTTTGGATTTTCAGAGGAGCTCGAGTTGTATGTTTGTTTAGATTAATGTTTTTTTCTTCTTCTATGTAGTGGAATGTCATTTCGTGCGACGACTCAACATAAAGTAGGCTTCAGTCTTCCTGTATGCTAGTATATGACAGGCGAGGAAATATAGTAGCGATATTGTTGGTGAACAGAAATCGAAAGCTTTATAGATTTATACTGAAAAGCTGGCAGCGCCCGTCACGTATGGAAAGAGAAGAGAAGTAGTCGGTGGCGCACACCCTTAGGGTTCGATACAACAGCCAGGGTATAATGCAATTTGATTCTAGCCACGCTATTGAGAAACTGGAAAAGGAAGTGAATTCTAGACGCAAGCCACGACACATGTTCCTAATACAAACACTTAACCCTTGGCTTTGAGAAGCTACTCGGGCCTATTATGGCATGTGCACTATCAATTTTATGGGGGCGACGTAATGGCGAAAGCCATTCGTCAGCTCATCTTATCGGGCTTCGCGGTTCGGATTTATCGCTATCTGCGTAGGTAGTTAACCTTTCGAGGGAAGTTTCGGTTGGATTGTGCAGAGTAGACCGCGTAGAGACCAATCTGTCCGTCGACTCCGATAATCAAAGTTGAACAATGCAGTACTTCCCGAGACAATGGATCGATGACTTAGCATAGCATGTCCGGGGGCAATGGTAGTTGTATATGCTATCAGAAACGACGTCGGCGGCGTCGGCAGGCGTCTAGACTCCTGGACGCCAGGGCGGGGCCCCTCTATGCCACTAGGTCACCGGGGTCCGCCGCTGCTCCGCCCATCCAAAGCCATATGATAACCCTAATTAATGAAGGAGAAGCTGCTACCCCCTGCGCGCTCCGTCGAAAATGTTCCCAAATTTATTGCCCTATTTCGGTAATTGACTCCAGATACCTAGATATCGTGCCAAGGTTTATTACTTTAACCAAATTATATCAAGCTCACCCCCACCCCGCTGGTTGACTTGTAATCTAAATGAGCGTCATTATCCTGTTATTCACCGTTGTGTGGAATAGAAAAAAGTTTTTTTGGCAACCCTTTAAAAGTCACTTTAAGTTATCGTAGCGTCGTTATCGAATCGCATTTGGATGTGTAATTTCGCCAACTGAACAGCCCAGGACCTGGTGGCGGCGACTTGTGTTGAATTCTTATCACGATATGAAATAAGTGAACTTTTGGAATAGTTCGGCATGACATTACCGGTTGAAAGGGTCTGCAATGCGCCGCTTCTGCAGGCTTATGGTAATGGACGGGTGCCGTACCGTCTCGACATGGAAATGTACGGTTGCGAACAGAAAACGTTACACGACATTCCCTTAACGATGACAGCTCAGTTTATTACACTATGGCACTTTTTCTGAAGTATATACATTAGACTTGATGAAATTCCGGAAGATGTTCGATTGACTTTCGACAAAAATGACTTTATAATTTATTTATTTAAACCCGTCATCAGTCAGATGCTTGATGAAAATCTTCTTAGTGACACTGAGGGATCGACTCAATAAGGTCCAAAGTGCGGAAATGTGGGTCCTTCAATCGACCGCTATGTTTACATCTTACCCTCTCTTGTGTACTTTGCCTATGATTAATGTTTTCCCAATACAGGCAAGTTTATGCAAAACATTATCTTGTGAATGCCAAACAATAAAAAAATATTGGCTGTAAAATTATGTCTGGCAATACTTTGTACAGTCACTTGAACCCAATAACATTTTGATTTATGTATATTGTGTGGATTTTGCTATGCCTTAACGATTTTTAACAATAACTTTAGGGATTTGTTGTTATAATGTGAACACTTAATTAAATTCCTTCTTAACATCTTGTAAAGTTTTCAAACTTGTTCAATTATTTCCCATAAGACTTGATGAACTGAACTTATAAGTGGTGAATGAGAGAGGACTTAAGGGTAAAACCGAACAATTATTGGGAGTTCGGTTTTTCCCTCACATTGTTCATTTCATCGCATTCCCAGGAAATTGTCCTTGAATTGCGAGTATATTTGTGCATTTTTCCTAGCTGTAGTTAATCTTCGTAATTAAATTTGTCTCTTGCACAGCGATAAAAAATCTTAAAAGGTAATTCATAAAGTGATTAAACTCACTTAGATACATTAGAAATTGATTCGCCTGTCTGGATTGAACTAATGACTCATAAAACGGCGCTTTAATTTATGATTCTCGCTTAAAAAGGATACCAAAGCAAGCGCCGGTATTGTTTTTGTCGTTAATTAATTGATTGAACAAAATATTAGTTTTTTCTATAGAGATTTTGAAATATGTAAATTTAAGAATAAAGCTCGGTTCATGCAGGATCATGTAATAGTAGGCTTCGGAGGAGTTTTGGATTTATTCAGGGAAGGTCCTCAGAATTCGCTCCTTTTTCTCTTGCCAACTTGCCAATGATAAACACTTTGGAAAATGTTAGCTTTCCTGCTGCAAGTTGTGTAATGTTGTCCTGTCAATGGGTTTTCTTTACATATGTTGGCACGCGTTCACCGCAGTGCGCCGTTCCACATTTGTATTCCCATCAGTAACAGCCTCATCCCCCCTGGTGCCCCCCGCGTATGCCCTGGCTCGTCTTTTTGCCGAGCTCGGCATTTAATTGGATTTCTTTCTTTGTTCCAATCCCTCGTTTGTGAATTAACTCTATTGTCCACGACCACGTCGTCCATCCCATTTCTCTGCCTTTCTCGCACCATTCCTCTTGTACTTACAGTTAGAAGTAATGTATGCATAGTGTGAGTGTGCCGAAGGACTTTGCTGCGAGACATCTCCTGCCAGACGCACATACATGGAGAATGTAGCCTTGAGTTATTATTTTTAATATCGTGTCACTTGTAACATCAATGGCTCAACTTGAAAAGTTTGCCTTATGTATTACATTGTGTAAACTTTTATTATACCAGGCATTTTAGAGCTTTTATTTGGGGTATCATAAAAGTTTTACGCTGAATTTTGCTTTATGTGGGGGTATTTTCTCGTTGGCTGATATTTTTTTCGAAATTGTAGTGTTTCGTTGTTGGTTTATTGGATGGAGCCATCGACCTAATTTTTATGAAATTAGTTTAGTGTTAGTGTGTTTACCCTTCTGGTATCCTTACATGTGTTTTTTATATTCCTTTGTCATCTTCTGTATTCATTAAGTTCTTTATGCGTGGTAGCTGTTTGCTATCCCAGACACGTTTCCGGTTTGCTATCCTTTGCAATTTTGCGCTGTCGTCTTTCTAGTTCGTTCATTGCGAAACGTCTTGTCGTCACCATTATCTGATGGCGTCGCCCTCCCATCACATAAAATATAATAAGGCCAGCACTATTATTTTCTGTGTGCTCTACCCCAATAACACTCCACAAAGTGGAGGGAGGAAATGTCGTAACGCAGATATGACTCCACAATTACATCATTTCGGTGTCAAACGTATTGCTTTCTGCCGTAATGACGACGACCACCGCCAAGATAACATTTGCAGGAACATCTTAAGGAAATGAATGTTGTAGGCGCTCTTGTTGTTGGCGAGTCATCATCCTTTCATGTTTTATTATTGTGATTATTATTAATTGGTTATGTAAAAGGGTATTAACAAAATGTAAATGTGAATGGTAATTTAATATGGCTTATTGAGTTTCTTTCACGTTGTATTTGGATGTCTGCAGTTTGGTCGCGCGCAGCTGTTTCACGATTAATTAAGATGGTCATAAATCATGGCCCACTTGCAGCGAAATTAAAAATTCCTTCATAATTCTTCCATTAGGATAAATACGTCGGTGATGGAGCGAGCGCAGTGGTTTTTCTACGTGTCCCATGTAATTGCAACGTTCTTCGTCTCGGTCCATAAGTCTTCATTTCAGTAGCTTCGTGTAATAAGATATTCCGAGCACAGCGCCAACCCCCAAAACAGCCTAATTACCCCCTCGTTGCACCATCTAATTCTTTCGGTGTTATCAAGCTTACCATTTGGCCCTATACTCTGCTTAAGAACGGCTAATTGATGAACTGCTCACCCTTCTTGATTAGCACTTAAACAATGCGCAAATCCAACCTAGGCCTTTCCCTCAGATTACAACAAGTATCATGGTGGATTACTAGATTACATGACCTTTTAACATTGAACAAAACCGCATTTAAAACACATACAAATCTTTTATTTTTTATTCATGACGTCATTGAGCGGTTTCCACAATAATTAGGTTACATTCCTTTGCGTAAAGTTATATCACTATTAGGTTCACTCATGCAGTCAACCTTATGATCTCAAAGAATAATCTAACCTTGATGGTTTGATGATGACTGTTACATTCGCTATTTTTTTTTACTAATTAATGTTTTAGGACTACTAAAACCAACATCCACAGTGTAATAAAGTAGTTCATAAGCGTAAACAAAGCAAGACCTAATTAAATTACCCAGTAAGATTCAATGTGTTGTTTGTGAGCACTAATTAATTGTAATTAAATGTAATTGTCAGTCGACAGGTAAAATGTAAACAATTTTGTTATTTTAATTTCATTTAAATGATGTTAATTTTCCTTTTGGTAGTAATTGACAATTAGATGCTATACAGAATTAGTTTTGCAATTAGACGCATCTATAGACTGCAGTAGCGCGCGCTTTAGACTTGTGTGTTTCTGTATTACTGTATCTGTTTAATTTGCTGCCTGCCACCAGTGGTATTTGAAATGTTTCGCTATATGACATCGAATCAGTTTATTTGCATTGTGCAACTTGCTCCATGTAACAGACATGCTTCGAGTGGTTTCGCCTTAAGAGATGTGGATAAGTTTTATTTTTAGTGGATGTGCACTGTGTTAGAATTATAAACTGGGTAATAATTTGTTAGTAAAGCTGCAACAAATTAACATGTTTGCTTTGTAATGGTCTGCCTTATTTGATGAGTTTGTTCAGGACTGCTCATTAGAAGCAGGTTTCCAAATATGGCGCAAACGGAGCATTGTATATGTCGTTGATATTGTGCCAATTGGACGTATTAGAAAATTATCACCTTGTATGAGGTTTTTTATTGCACAACTCCACAAATTAATGCTTTCTTGTCACACATATGTACTTATTTTTATTTCATTGTATATACATACATACCAGCTCGATTGGATCGATCATTGGATGGGCTGAAGCATTTCTTAATAAAGTCCTTCCAATAAACCAACAGAACGTGCAAATAAGAGCGACAGTATAGCCGAGGATATTTGAGGAAAATTGATTTCTGTCTGGAAATATTGGATGGGAAATTTAGTCTTGTTTTGGAGCTGTGCCTTCAGGATGTGTCCAAATGGATAACAAAAATTAAAATCCACTAGTTATTTCTTAAATACTTCCATTTATCTCAAGTATTTTTAATTATCTATTCTGAATACCAGTGATATAAAAGGTCGTGATGAAGGTGTGTATGTGTGTGTGAAGAGATGTCGCTTTCTTTAAAAGCTGAAATTGACACATGTCCTCTAGGAGTTATTAATTTATGACAGTATGATGACACCCTCATACATAAAAGAATTGGGTTTCAATCATCTCTGTTGCTAGATTATGCTCTGCAATAATATATCAATTTCCAGCTGGTGATTGTTTGCTTCATTTCAGAATCTAGGCTAATGGGGACTTTAGGTTTGGTGGGTGGTAGTGGTAGTGACGTGAATCTTGAATTTTGGGGGATAGGTGGTAATAGGATAGTTGCCGCAAGTGTGCAGATTGGGCAAACGCGATTAGCTGTACTAACATCCGGATGTTCAGTATTGATCTTATTAGCTTAATCAAATCCTCGGTCCGTTACGAGCGTTAAGCTGCCGGCCTGTCACCGAGATAGTTTCCCCGACTTTCCTCCTGATAAGATGGAAACCCGAACTAAATCTACTACGGGCTCAAGTTTGCGGGTTGGGTTAGCTATCACCTTGAACTTGAGCTTTGAAATTCTTTTGGTTTCGGTGAAATTAAACGTATATAGCATGTGGTGACATAATCAGAGTCAACAGAACAAGGTGTACCCATAGGTCCTGCCGCCATTATGCAATCATTACACAGTATTCAGTGAAGCATTTACATTCATGCATATGAAACAGTTTCGGAACAATTGGTGGCGTGGTGTGACGCAAGCGGCTCCATAGTCGAGATCCACGGAGCGGCATCGATGGCGTCTGTGAGAGCAAACATCCACCACAGGATAAGATTCAATTAGTGCGGGACTAATTGGATGGTAGAGGCGGCCGCGCGTGCACTCCTTGGAAATAATTTGAATATAAGCAATATTTAATGTGGAGATATTTGCTTTTATAATAAAGAGACTCCTGCCGCGTTAAGGGCGGCGTACGTTGGAGGAAACCAGGCTAAACGGATGAAATTTATATCACGATTATGGTTTCGGCTTCGTGCTCATATTGCACCACCGCCACCGCCCCAACGCTTCTATTCATAAATACACTTGCTTATATTAACTTAATTATACGAACAAAACAGCTTCACCCCGCCAAAATGCTCGGGTCAGGCTGAACAGGCGCTACCGTCAATGGCTAACAACTTTCAACTTTCTTGTCTTGAAGTGTGTAATTTTGGTGATTACTTTGATCCCCCAAAATTACTTCATCTAAAGAGCTCTCTTTACCGCTTTTCAGAAATAACTTTTGCAAAATTTCAGTCACTCTATATTGCCCATTCTGCGAAATTAATAATGCAATCAGCTCTCTTTCCGCCTTTGCCGTATGTATAATAAGCGAATAACATAATTCTCTTCATTTTCCAAGTCATCAGTAAAACATTTTCATTTTCATTTCCCCCCCAAAAAATCAATTAAGTTCTTTGCGATAACTTTATTGAGTCACCGAATATCTTATAGACTTGCTCTAAGCTAAGTATATTATTTCGTTTTTCTGCCAAAAGCATTATGAGGGAAGCTCCCAAGCGTCTCCCCCTTGGTTAGGGTATGTTGTACCCCAAAACATTCGTGATCGATAGTTGTGGCCAGCAGGATAGACGGTCCATCCCTGCTGCCTGCCCTTCATATTCTCAAGCGCAGGTGGCCTAGACGGGACCAAAGAGGAACCGTGATTGATGCCACACACCATATTACTCTACTTTACATGTCCAGTAGATATACGACTACTTGTCTCGTAATTAATAGAGAATTTAAAAGCTACAACTACTGGTTCCAAACGAATTCATCAAGGTCCAGTTTGAGGGGTTGTTTATGTGGCCTATTATTCGTGCTTCAGATTGAATATGTGAATTTTAGTCGCGTGAAAATCATAAAAGTTTGTTAGCCAAAAGTTTCAATGTATGCCATGTTTTATTTTGTTAGAAAAGGTCTGGGGAAATAAATCGCCAACGTGTGAGGCTCAGTTGGCCGAAGGTGGAGCACCTTAAGTTGTCGTTTGTATGCAAGGTTCGATGTAGTCGAGTATGCTATTGGACCGGGTGGAATACTTTCGATCAGACATCGCCTCTGAGCTCTTGTAAGCTCCCAGATATTACCAACTAATACGGGTCGTTCTGGCAAATGGAGTATCGATGGCAAAAGGTGTAGCAGCAAAGTCTTTTTGGAGTCCTGGCTGGGCAGTGTGCGAGTGAGTGCATGAGAATTTCAAGGTTCGCCTGCCAGACGTAAAAAATCAATCCTATATTATGCAACTAAATTCAACACAGCATATGCTTGGCTATAAATCCAAGAATAAACACGTACCAAACGCCCACTAATTGATATAAATTTGCATGTGAGTATACGCGTTTTCCAAGGCGATCGTAGGCGGGGCGGCGAGGCAATTGCAGAAACAAATGAACCGTGAAAAATTCGTTTTACAGCACTTGCTTTTTTGTTGTACCATAGTCTACTTAATATTCTGTACAAGCTAACTGGTACTTGCCTGAAAAGGCGAAAGCTTTTCAAGACGAAAAAAAAACGATGAATCCGACAGTATAGCATTATAATATTTCACAAGTGAAATTCTGCTCCGTATATAAAATATAATATAAAGTTGAAGGCATTTATTTTATATATTAGTGCTGCGACGCTTTTGGAACTAAAATATAATTTTGTAATTACGAAAGTGAAATTAAAATCTTATTGAAATGGATGAGGGCTATTATCGGAGGTTATTAATTTGAGTAGTTATTTGAAGCAGTGAGAGTCGACGGAGTGGAAGGCGGCGGCAGCCCTTGAGATAACCATTAATAAATGTCATCTGCTCCAAATAAAGGCCGCTCTGCAATCCAGCGACATGTACGGGTGTGTATATCCGTAGAATTATAGTGTTGCCACCTAATAATTTTCGACTAACTAACCCATGCGCGCGGTGAAAAACATCACTAAATCAGTAACATGTGGTGTTAGCTACAATTATGTTGGTAATAAATACTTGCATCGACACTTCACACCTAATGGAGTTTATGCGAGGCATGCAGTTTGCACAAACAACATGTAAAGTTATTTCACTCGAAATCGACTGTAATGGGAACACGATCGTCGTGTTGTATTTCATATATTCTGGAAACTACTCGTGATTTTACTTTAGGTCTGTCTTGGCAACGTTCGGAATTTATGTTGCTACCTGAATATGGATGTTTCATCCATTAATGGTTTATTTGCCGCTGTCAGTTTATACACATTTAATTGAATATTATGGTGTTATATTCCAGCATCATATACTTCCTAGTTACTATAGTTTGATGAAGAATGCAAGTTGCTGATAAATTTAATGCCTTAAGCATCGGATGGAACAATGGCGCGAGACTAATAGAGATAAGTAAGCGCTCTGTGCGAGATATTGAAGCAGCAATTAGAATTACATCCCCTCACAAAATGTTGGGTTTATAAGGTTGTGCAACGTCCACAGTTTCCAGTTGTTTGTGTGTGTGTGCGTGTGTTGTATATTACAGTTCCCGCGTTGAAAATTATGCTGATTTGGTAAGGACGAAAGAGCGGTCGTCCTGCAACGAGCCAGCGAGATAACTCAATCCTTTCCAAATGCCATCAAAAGGGCCGAATCTGTTTGTGTTCCTCAATATTATATAAGGGTCTCATATAAATGAGGAATGTTTTAAGGCAAAGAAAAGAAGAAAAAAAGATAAATTTTCCCACAAAAATGCCGACGCGAAATTTGAGCGCAAGGAATGTGGATTACATGTAAATATAAAAATGCCTGAGAAGAGCAAATTATATATGAAAAGAAGACCGTCGGGACGCCCGAATAGATGCTAACAAGGAACTGATAGACGCAGAAATAATAAAGGCGGGAGAAAGAGACGAACCAAGAGAGGTTCCACACTGAATAACAAGTAGTGGCAAAATTAGAGGGACGAAAATGTATTATATCGAGCGAAACGAATGTAATAGGAAAACGTCGGGGAAACCACAACGGAAATATTACGTGTGGCCTAATTTCTTGTATTACTAAATTTTGGTTATTACTAGTTCCCTTGTGATCCACTTCATAATAAAATACTACATTATCACGGTTTCCCTTTTATTTTAAAACTTGAGTGGAAGTTTCGCTTCAGCAACGAAACTTTATCTCTTTGGAATTTATCATTAATTTATACATCACGTGCAAAACTCGACATCAGTCGTCATCACAATCATCTCACATGAAAGCCCGGACTAAGTCCACAAACTTTGTCCAAGTTAGAGATAATTATTGACCATCCAGGAAAGTGGAATAGTTAGCTGGTTGTGTAGGGACGGCAATTCTTCTTTATGCGGGAGGGGAGATAATAAGATTTGTATTTCAGGGGCCGCTTCCCGTAATTATGTTTCCGGAATGATTTACAGATTCATTCTAGCAGTTTGCAAGTGGCCTGGCCATGTTCTTGTTGAACTAAATAAATTAGTCGCTCCTCGTTTGCTCGTAAAGCATCAGCAGAGGGAGTATTTAAAAACAGAAAAACCACATAGAGTTTACAGCAGCACAAAGCAACCATCATGTTGCATTCGTATCGCATCATCCAAGTCTAAGTGGTCGGTTGTCTTGTTGCTTGGTAATCATATAAAATGCAGCAAAAGTGGCAAATCCTCATCAAAATTTCGTAAAACTGGGAGACGGTGGAGTCATTTTCGCGCTACTGCCATAAAGTTTAACTTGCAACACCAAAACAACACGTTTTCATGCAAAATAAATGGAGTTGGACGTAGTTTTAGTACGTAGCTTCTGAGACCCCTAAAGTATACACTAATGAGTTCAAGAATGTATTTATTATGTTCTACATAATTATATGCTTGCTGAGTCAGCCGCATTCATGAGCGCTTTGATGCCACTGATGCATCCGTCTCTCGGATTTACTTCTGACAGTTGGCTGATGATAAATACACTCTACGGACCACAATTTCGTTAAAATTTTGCCATGTCAAACTTGCTTACAATGTAGTTGCAATGCACGAAGCGTAGAGATTTTTTTCGGCTCAGGTAATTAATTAAATCCTATCGGTTTAATCATTCGTTAAATATCAAGTGCGATTGGCCAAAAGACTTTTAACATAAATTAGCGCGGACTTAATTATCCAAAATTGGTTAAATCAACATATAAAAAAATCGTTAATTACAAAATGCAAATTGTCGCTAATCGAAACTTGTGCAAAATATTTTACTACTTTCGGATAACCAGTTTTTTTCCTGGCGTATTGTTATGGCGGTTCCGAAACGAATTTGTCCCATGCAAAATCGATGAATTCTTTTAATATTCCAACCGCGATTTCAGAACAAAATAAACAGACCTTAATTAACACCGCATCAGCATAGGTGGAACGTGCACCCTTCCTACAGTTGACCAAATCATTTTATCAGCATATTTCCATTAGAGTTATTATGGATAGTGTGGAACCGGTCCGTTGTGCTGCACATGTATAATACGTGAGTAGTATATAAATAGTCTAGTGTTAATATGGGATATTCGACATTATACGAGGCATCGTGATGTTTTAAACTGATTTCAACCAGCAGAATTTCACCACAGTTATTAACCACTATGTATGTTTTGTAATTAATTTAGTTGGGATTTTGAAAGGAATAAAATACATCTGATCATCATAAGATTTATTGCGCGTGAATCCACCAAAACTGAGTTATTGAATCTTAGTTATGACTTTCTTGTTAGTAGACGTGTATATCACACTTTCCTTTTCCTTCATTCTCAAGGAAAAACTATTTCTTGAGAATTCGTTTGCAATTTCCAAAAAAGAGTTTGTTACTCTTATTTTTAAAATTAAGAATCACATATAGTTAGGTTAGTGTTTGAAATGATTGAAAAATCTCCACCTTCAACTAAAATGTTATAATTAAGGATTGGGTCCTGTAATGTAATTGGTTGACGACGAAAAACGCTGACGGCTCCACGTTTTGTCCCCCTGTCACAGTAAATATGTAAAAGAGGATCTTTTGGAGCAAAAGGTCGCCTCTATTTTAGTGGTCCTATCCAATTACAATGCATAAAACAATACGTCGGGATAAACAGGGGATTCCAGCGCATTTCAGGATAACGTGTGAGATACAGTAATGGCTAGAGCCCGGCATCGGACAGCAACAGCTAATCACTGATTCAGCTGCCAACAAAGGCCTAATGCGACATATGGCCGCCATTGTTTCGAAATGTAGGACTTTAGCGGCCATTATGTCAGATTACAAAGACAGGTGTGGACGCCGACACAATTGAAATATCTGATTGTCCCATGTCGCCACGGATGCCACCCTTTGTTAACTATATTTGTACGATATCTGTGCATTTTGCAATTATTGCTACTTGTCTTGTTTGTTTCTTCCTATGTTACAAACATAACCAGACACCTTACTTCCCTTTTAATGTATTGCTTTAACGACTGTATTGTTTCCATCGTTTCCTGTGCACAATAAATACAAACGATTTAAGTTAATAACCGTTATTTCGTTGGAATTCCAGCTAAATTTAAAAGCCATTTATTTTCAGATGAAAACATCTAGTATACTTATAACGCATACATAACATGCACACGTTTATTTCTCGAATGAAATTTGTCGAGGCGTATTATCTATCCAGTTGATGGATTTATGAGATGACAATTGCCCTCTGGGCGAATGTTGCTGGCGTTTAACTTGCAGGTCAACCAAATACCTAACCCTTGTCACTCGCAGGTCATTCTCATCGGTGGTATGTTAATTGTTCTAATGGCACATGCTTGTGACAAATTAAGAAAATAGTTTAACATTGACTCGATTCACACCACCATCATTTGTAGTAAGTTAAGTTAGCATACTTGGTTATTTTTAGCTTATATTCGCGATAGCTCGTCCTTGGGTCCGACTGCGAGGGTTTCGATCGGGCGATACTGTATAGTGGAAGAGCATAGCAGTGAATTTACAAGCAAGCCATTTGTCAGATATCGTGCTCAAGTTCTCCCAGTACTAGCTAGTTTGTAACTTTTGTAGGAAACATTGTCCGTACCAGATGAGTCTGTCGAAATGAACGAAGTTCATTTAGTCGACAAGAGCAATTTCGTACAGCAAGAAAAACGTTATTCAAAGCTCCATTACGTTTTATTTGAACGATTTCTCGGTTGTGTTTTTCTTGTATGTTCCCAGCACCAAAAAAATGTGCACATAAACATGTCGTACGGTTCCATTTAATAACTGAGTCGCGTTTATTTGAACGCGAGAATTTTTAATGAGCTGAGGAAAGAAATATGAAATTGTTTGGAACTGCTGGACATAAATATGCCGCAAGAGACTTAGGGAGCTTTAAGTTATGCGTCTAGGCATACCCGAGTTGCTCATATAGCAACAGCGAACTGCACGTTTAAGTATTCCCCTTCGTACAAGATGGGTTCCGTCTGGCTTGCTCCAGTTTTTTTGCTTTCGCACAACAAACAACGGAATATAATGGAGAGAAATGCAGTTAAATTGATATCGATGATGCGTGCAGAAAAACCACATAATTTTGTCAATATTTAAAGGGGGGATTAGTGTTCTTTTGTTGTCGCCAAGAGAAAATTGATCTGTCGCTAGATAGATTGGAAAAAAGAAAAATCTTACTGAACACGATTTTCAATTATTACAGTGGTCACCGTTTTTTTCTTAACACCCCACCAGAAATATTTGCAGAAAACGTTTGCATAATATTTAGTGTTTGGCATGTTTCCCCTTCATATTTCAAGGGTGTGCCAGTCAATCTTTCCGGCTCTGAATCTAAGTTAGCATTTATTTATAATTGAAATTCAACTGCAACGTTTTTGGAACACAGCGGAAAATAAAACCTGTTTACTAAACATTCTAAGCTTCTTTTTTTGTAGCACTTGGTTAATTTAGCAGGATAAATATAACGGTTTAAATTCGTTGAACTGTGTAAAGTCTAAGAGACAATTCCAGGCGTTTAGCATATTAGCATATTAATACCCCTTCGTGTACACTCTTAAATACAAGGACCCTTGTATGGCGAAATTATGTTCAAAGTTTTTTTGTTAGCCGAAAGAACAGATGTTCGCTAGCAACACGCCTTTCCCGGGTTTTTACGACTAGGAACCGGTCCCCTGGTAAATAAAATAATTGTTTATTTGACAATTTAATGTAACCTTATAACAGCCGTTTTCTTGGTGGGTTTTTGTACATTTTTCTCGGTCGGTCGGTTGGGGAAGTTTAATGTGAAATTCAAATATTTAATTTCGCAAATTGTGGAGTAAGAATTCACAGGCGCGCTTTAGCATTCTTTATACTTCAGAATATGAATTATTTCAAAGTGCTTAGCAGTTTTTGGGCGCGATACTTGGTGCCAGGACTCACAATGCGCGTCGTCGCACAGCACAAAACTTAATTCCTCACAGCAGAAATTACTACTTTTGCATAAACTTTTTAAGCTGCAGCGCGCTGATAAAACTCACCGGTAAAAGAACTCATTATCATATTACCTTACACACGGAGCCGGCAACGTCGCGCTTCCGACTCTGTGTTTTTAATCGCTAAAAAGCTTTTTCATACGAGTGCCACTTCAAATTCCAAGGGCCGTATTGTTTCCTTTTTGCCTCGGTCTGTTTATGCTCACCAGCCTATTAAACACTTTGGTTCATATTCATGCTTTTCATAAAAACCAAACATCAAACGGAATGTCTTTCACTGTATTACAACAAATATTTCCATTATTTCTCTAGTTAGATACGTTGCAAAAAAAGGATAACCCATCTCTGTTTTCATGAGCACAAGGTAATTTATTAGGTTTATCCGTGTGCGCTAGCAAGGTGTTGTAAATGATGTACTTGTACAAACCTACAAGACTGAGTAGGAGTTGTTAGGTCGTGGAGGTTACATGGTTTAGAAATTAATCATAGTTACGGGCACGTTTCAGAGTGTTGGTGCTAATAGATGATGGTGTTCTATGAGTGTAAATGTGAATGGTGACCCTAATTTGCTATTGTAACCCATGACCTTGCCTTCTGGTCCCGTATGAAGATACTTGTCTAGCCGGGTCTAGTTTGCCAATCACGTGCCAGGCACAATCCACACACCCTTAAATGGGACCCTAGGTACATCTTTAAGGCCACGCGCTTGATGACTGAATGACGTCTTGGAACGGCCCATTTAGAGACGACACGAGTCACAGTCACCTGTTATATCCTGCAGAAAAAACTTGTCTATGATAGCAGGGTTGACCTTAATTTTCATAAGAAAGACTTGATTCTATGTTGCAGAGGAATAAAAACGTGGCGATAAATTTGATTCAAAAGAAGTTTTTAAAAGCGTTGGGAGATTTGTAAGTTATATCTTGGCGACGGACCAAAACGCATCCGACAAAAATACTCGCATCTTAGTTATAATTTCGTAAACATCCAGATTATTTTCTCTCCGCACCTGCTTTGATGTCCTGTAATTTGACGGGAAAAGATGAGAACACTGATTAGCTGAAACGCAAACTAAAAATCCACATCAGTGTCAGATGTTAAACATATGCCTGGTGGGATATGTGCAAACAGTGAGACTTATAATTGTTAACACACATAAAAATGTCTGGGTTTTTGAAGGTGCGGCATGCGAAAATAAAAATAGCCATTAGGAACCGCGGCGGTGCTCGTATAAACGCCCATTATAAAATAGCAAAACTCAATTAAAAGTTTGCTAGATAAAATTAAATTTTACAAATATAAAATGTAATTTTACGAGGGAGCGAACGAGGAATGGCGTTTCGTGGACGCTTCTTGACGTGCTCGCAGATTTGCCTCAACGTTTTTTGACATTTCAAGCCAACAATATAATTACAATATTATTTCCTCGAGTCTTTTCAACCGCACCAGTACATAATACAATTTGCTTACTTATATTTTCCTGTGACAAAGCGGCAAATTGACTTTTATTGCCCACCATTCCAATCCATGGATCAACATGAAAATAATGCTTTTCATCAGTCGGGTGGATTTCGATAAAACAAAGAACGGAAGGGCTCGAAAACAATAAAGCCTAATAATCCTTTTGAAGGTGTGAAATGTGGGTCAGAACATTACATCAATAAATGGGAGCGCGTTGTCAGAGGTATACACGAAAGGTTTGCACAAGTTGCGTGTGTTTCGTGGCGGTCACGCAACTTGGGAAGTCTACAAGTTAACTTTGTTAATCAAAACTGAGGGCGATCTGTCAAAGCATGAGCAGAAAGCGCGCTGAAGGATTGCACCGTCAGTTTCCTTGACATTACAGCAGGGGAGTTGTCTTTCTTTGACTTGGATACACTTTCCATTGAAATATTATACAATTTGTTTCCTTTGCTCTTCCTCCAACAACAGAAATGATGATAAAAGTAACTTTTGATGAGTATCGCCGGATAATAAACATAATAATGCTCATAGGTGATTAATATGTGGAAATTAAGAAATTAATGTGAAAAATTATGATGGGTGTAAAAGGTTATATTGTAATATAACCAAATATAATTACTTTTATGATGCATATATTGTGCACAAAATCAGGGCTTGTAAACGTGATTGTATTTTATTTGTATTTCCACCCTTCTCTCGTATAGAGCGTTGTTCACGAAAATAAACACGCTAGATTAATTCAAGAGATGGGCGATAAAATTATTGGGAATTTTTTATGAGGTCGTAAATACGCCGAGGATTATGTGCATATAATAATGATGTGGACTTTTCTGTTTTGTTTTACTACGTGTTGCTTTTTCTCCAATTGTATATCAGAAATTGTTGCCCAAATATTAGGCACTATTGTTGCAAATTTATTTTGTGCCAAAAACAAACATTGACAATTGTATATTAAGTCCATGTTGGAACAGTTTACAAACAATAAATCCTTGCAGCAATTTAGGAAGTTTATAATTTTGTTATGAGCAGTGTGTCATTGCGTGACGTTTATTATAGAATAATGTTGGGTAAACATGCATGTATTTAGTTACGTTGCCATTTTGTATTTTCATCTTATTTCCTCCATGAAAATGAAATATGTCAAGGCAGTTCAGGAATTCTCGCTGCGCTCCGATACCCCTGACACGTCTAGCGCCGCCGCCACCGTCGCCAACTTGCTATAGCCTAGCACAAGCAAGGTAATTATTACTCTCCGTTTAATCAACGGAAACTTCGTTATGCTTGGTGGCTTGTTCCTATCTGGATCGCAAAGTATCTCTGCTCTCGATGACAACATCCCTAATCATTTAGACACTGGCATGCTGATGCTGGTGGATGGCGGTCGACTGTCGCCTTGACATTAAATCGCGCCTCCCATGCGCTGTTTATCCGATATTCATTAGGTAAATACAATTCGCCCCTATCTCGGACGTAGGAAACTAGGTCACCTAATGCCATTGCGAATGGCATTAAGCACTTTTATTGCACTGTCGTGTGACGAACGACCTTCCAACACGCGACCTTTGAGATTTAATTTACACGGCTCTAACTTCATTGGATACACTTTGGTTCATTACCCAGGCTTTGTATCAACATCAAAATGTAATAGTTCTGCTAATATACTATAACAACTGTACCAAAGGAAAAACGGATATTACATTAGGTTCTACTTTACATCACAGTTATAATGTTTTTCAACCAAGTAGAAATACGTGTTGAAGATATTCAATCACAATTATAAAAAGAGCTTCAATGGGATAAGTGACAAGAAACTTCTAGAGTCGGAACTTTGCTATAGTATCCAAATCTAACTGGATCCCGCTAATTATAAGAACTACATATTTAGAGAACCTCAATGGAATCAATTAAGAGTCAACCATTTGATCTAAATCTTAAGCTGACTATATTATAAAAACTTTAGAAAGTATCAATCCAAATGAAGAACATCGTCCATAGTACATGAAATTCCTTCTCTTAACTTAAAGATATGTTCTTTTCCAAGATCTTCCAAATATAAAGACGCCTCCTTCCAAAATGCAACAACAAAGTTAATATAGGAAGATAAAAGTATTCATAATGCAACGAGTTACTTAGGTAATTATTCTACATTTATCTGATTTAATTTTAAAATATGGTTCTCTAGTTTAGTTTTCGCCTTAGTCTTTTTCTACATCTAACGGTAGTCTAATGAATAATGTCTACTGTACGTTCTTGAGGGAGATATCACTAATGATTTCCTTTGTTTGTGGAATGGTAGATAAATTAATTAATTATTTGAAAGTTGTGGGGGGTTTCGAGGTGTAGATAAATTTGAATGTAATGTTTTACTTGAGAGCACACAACACTAATTATACAGTCTCTTACCCGACGGACGTACAAGGGGTTGCATATTGCATACAAATAGACGTCGTGCTGTTGCTTGGAGCTTCTTGTAGGGTTACCTCACCTTTTATCTTGATTTATGTGGCGAAGTAATCTTGGTTGTATTGCATATCCCGATACAAATTTTTCCTAAAGTAAATTATGAATATTTAAGGTGTTCATCCAGAGAACAAGGTTGTCGTCATTTACATCCTTCATCTTCCTGGGAAAACAAATTGGCGATAAAGCAGTAGATATGACAGACGTATCAGACGAAGCGACACTCTCATTTAAGCATGCATGAATTGTTAAACGACGGGAGTCGACAGCCACCATATTGGACGCGATGCAAATCTATGGTAATGAGACGGGGACCTGATTGTGCGACCGTCAGGGGGCGCTGTTTATGTGATAGGAACACATTGTTGCAATGAGAGTTATTGGCGACCGATACCGTCCACAGATTTTACTATTACAATTTGTTACTGATAGCATCCGAAGGCAAATCGAAAAATAAAACAGCAATATTAGTTGCTCAGATTTAGAGCCAGGGTGTCTGGTTTTTTTTTCGTCGATTTATGTGTTCCAGCCCTCGCACAAAACTCATTAACTTTGTGCAATATCAGTTGTGCAGTTTATGCGTCGTTATAACTACAAAGCCGCTATCATTTATCCAGTTTAACCGAAAACGGCGCTCCTCGGAATCTTACAATTAAATGTTCCCGAAAAGACAATATCCTTAGATTATATTAGGTAATACATTTCACTTCCGGAATTCTCTAATTTTGCTCTCTGGCGTGAAAGATGAACTTGCTGGAATTCAAATCGAATTGCGAAATTAATGACGGCTTTTGTCTTTTCTCACCTCTCGCGTGCAGAGTATTATGGCAGGTATAGTTTTTTTGCTGTCGCTGCTTTTCTGGGTTGTAAAATGATATTGAGGCGTAGTATTTTATGAGCGGGCGAGTGGAGATAAATAGAAATTACGAAGTAATAAATGTTGGAAAAGGCATGTGAAAAAATGAAGTGGATGAAAAATGGCCGGCAGCAAAGCGCAGTTAATAAATAGTGACAGTGACAGTACAAGGGCGGTAGATGATATACGGGGGATTACTTCAACTATAATATGATATCAGGAATGGATCGGGACAACCAACAGGAAAGCGAAGTAGCACACCACAGCTTTGTGCGGTTGATCTGTGAACGAAACTACTGTTCCACTGAGATATGCAAATACCACTTCAGTGTTGGATGGAAACTTTCCTCTATAGTCTCAACCCACACACCACCATCACCACAATGGAAATAATATTCGTTTTTTTCGTCTGCACCAACTAAAATGGTAAAATAATATAATGAAGTTTGAATTATAATGCAATAAGTTGTTGGTTAGTGCACAGAGGCAGCGCGTGTAAGAATCTGGAAGTGGAAGACTTTCAATGGTGATTAAACTAAGAAAACATTTCCTTTGAAGCGGAGGAAACGCGAGCGTAAACTATTATTAAAAGTTGGGGCCCTTATCATCTGGTACACTTTGCAATATAATGTGCCGTATAAGAGCTATTTTAAACAGCATTAAAGTTTTGAGAGAAGATCAATGGAAAATGTGGATCTTTGCCAATAAATCTCAGCTCGCCACGCAACAAAGATCCCCCGAGTAAAGGCCAGCTAACTGGCGAACCGATACTCTGCAAGTGTATAATTGCTCGATTAATCATTCTCTGTAATAACCTGAGATCCCGACACGTTTCGTACCCATAATTACGACACCACTACATTATAATTACGGGACGTGTACCACCGCCACCTTACAGGCGTCATCTTCACTATGACTCTGTCCCGTATCCTGCTAAAGCCCTTAATGCTCCCGCCAAAGTTTTATGTTCACTATAAAGAACTCAAATTTAAGAGGGGATTCCCGTATGTTCGCGATATATCACCGCAGTGCTAAAACAAGACAGAACCGACCCAACCAGGCGTTCTTCAAGGGTTTCCTTGTAAATTACTACAAATTTCCTTCGAAATTATTTGCAGGTTTATGTTGCGTCAACAACTACAACCTGGAACTAGCTATGTTTAATTAGATGAAATACGGGAAGGGTAGTTTGGCATACTTACTCCAGACTTGTTGGTTTGTAACGAAAAATGAACAAAGGTAAATATTGAAAAAGAGTATAATGCAAACCTCGGCGAGCACTGGAGAGTGAAATAGAGTAAACGTATAAAAGTTGCATGGCACAAGTGGCGCGGCGACATTCTCCAAGTTTGAAGCAATGAAGTGCGAAGTTCGTTTGGAACAGAATGAGATGTAAATTGACAGGAGATAAAAATAAAGAAGGAACGGGCGAGCCCGATAAGGTCGGGCGTGTATAGATTCTGTTGTACACATCCTGGCAAATTTGCAGTAATACGCTCCATAGAGGATCCCATAAAGGAGATAAGAGCGTCAAATATTGAAAATATCGAGCGACAGAAGGAAAGCGACAGCGGCAAGGTCGGGACGTAAAACACGCGAAATTGTCAAGTTGTTTTGCGCTGGAACGAGTGGGGCCGGCAATATACAACACCCGGAATGCCAAAGGACCACTCTAGATAAAACTACAAGATACACCGTCAGAAATGAATAATAGAAAAGATTGTATTGCAGCCGATGAGGGAAACGCAATAAGGGAAGTTGCAAAATAAAATATGTATATACGCCCCCGAACACCAATTGTGCCTCAGACGACGCTAAATCAAATATTTAACAACTTTCGAATACAAAAAGAATTATTAAAGTTAATGGTGTTTATATCTTAAATGCTTGTTTCGTGTTTGTATATGTTCGGGTGCAAGTTTTAAACTGGCGAATTCTTTAAGGCTTTCAGGCATTCCTTCACGACCAGTCGTTTGGTTTTTTCCTTATTCTTTGTCTAAGTTGGGAACTAGAATTCAGCTAATGCAAACGGGCTTCTTGTAACCAAATAACAGAACTCATTAAAAGGGAACATTAAGACTTCTAATTAACGTGTTCAATTATCATAGCTTGGGTTTTTCTACAAAACTTTTTACCCTGGGCTTGGCTAAAAATGCTTTGTAAAGATGAAACAGCAATTTAAGACTCGCGCATTATTATTTAAAATAAATTTTGAGGCAGCCGTCTTATTTGAAAGAAAAACCAGTTAAGATACGTTTTTAATTTCCTCAAACTCGGATTGAGTGTTGTGTGCTCTGCTGCACATCTTACCAAGTAATATTTAGGCTAATGGATATTTTAATTGTAATAAATATTGGGTGGATGTCTGGTTGCGAAATTAACCAAACAATTAATCATTTGGTTGGTATAGTAAGAGCTAAAGCGTAAAGAAATTTATGAATAGCAAACATGGATGGATGGCTAACAAAACAACCCCCAAAGATAGAGAGCCAAGTTGTAATATTTCTTATAACAACAGTCGGTAAATTAAACCAGACGGGCATTAAACATTGAATAGAAGGCAAGGGAAGTAAAACGCACTCAAGCCACCAACACCACCACCAACAAACGTCGTCTAGAAGCACTCTGGCAGTGACTCTGCATTTCCAATCGCCACGTCACCCCCCGTTCCCTAAACCAGTCATCTTCATGGTGGCACATCTGTTGATGAATTGTGAATGTGTTTCGAGTCGTGTCTCGCCCAATCTTTGCCAGTAAAGCCTTCTTGAGAACCGAGCATTCGCTTGTGAGATGTAAGAAGATTTTGTACGGATCTTAACACGCCTCCCTCCTTATCGGATGAACCTCATACGGTTTAACGAACTGAAAAAATGTTATTCTTCAGCTCCATTAATAACAGCGTAATCGGTGATAGTAAAAAGTAATAATTGTTAACATGACGAATTTTTTGCTACAGTGCCGGTCTTTTATTGACAAGTAGACGAGATAAGGTTTTAGTTGTTGAGTGTATGATTGGTTATGATACTGTTTTTTTTTTATTATTATATAAGAAATTCAAAATGTTGCATCACTATAATGTTTTTTCTTTTTTCCAGGTGAGTCACTGAGCTGAGCTGTTTAGCCTTCAAGCGTAAGCAAAAAAATTATAGAGATAAAATATGCCGTATTTAAACGTATTCAAGAATAAACAATACTCTCCCATATCCACGGATTCAATGTGGAAAGTTATTGAATAAAAGTGCTTCCGTAATCGTTGAATTTTAAAGTATGTCGTCTTTGTCAACTGGATCAGGAATAATAAAGACGTCAAAACTTATAAATCACATTTCCGTTATAAACTTAAATCCTGTAGGAACACACGGGTTATGTACAGAGTTCATAAATTTAAAATTACCTCAAAAAGAAAAACACAAAGGGGCGTCAAGGAGTTTCCCAGGAACACATCGTTCAAACAGACTGTGGCTGGCGGCAAAAGTATAATCCAGTTATTATAATACAGTCTGTTCGTCGTATCCTGCGAGGACAATCAGTTCAACACCTTTTTATTTAAACTTGTTCAAGAGTTTGGAAATTTGCTTTTGTTGAGATGAAATTTGGCTCTTCCTGTACTTTGACGGGTTATGTGATATTATCGAAGGCGCGCATCACAGTATTCAATTTCGAATAAATATCTAGAGGTCAATGGTGGAGTGGTGGTGGATTGCATTGATACTAAATTACATTATATCACCATTTCATATGTCAAGTTTTACTCTCTGATGAGTTCTGTTTGCATGTCGGATGTAAAACCTGATGCAAATGCATTTATTATGTTGTGCCAATCAAATTTGAATATTTTATTATCATACTTTATGGTTTGTTATTGAAAATTGCTTTAGGTTTTGACAGCCGTAACGGGTTATATATAAAATAAATACACTATAAAATTTTATGATTATACATTTGAAACGAATAAATCTGCTGTGATTCCTTGTTAATACAATATAAGGAGGTTTTGTTTGGTAAATCCTAGTAATTTGATTTAAACATGATCTCTATCTGCAAATTGGAACAATGGTGTCTTGCCCTACTAATCACATTGAATAAACCAGGTTCGAAACAGTGCGATGGTATCAGTAGATGGCGTGGCTGGTGCTTTGTTGAACCAAACAACGCACAGTACAATTACAGCAAGTTAAAAGCCGTATAGCGATTTCAGCGATAACACTTAGTATTCATCGAGTTTAGCTAACCCTGGTGTAACATACTCCCGTCGATCTGGAGTTGCCATTAAAATAAACAAGTTCCATAAAAGGGCTTTTCTCGACACCCAGCCAAAGATCGTTCATTACCATATTTATCGACCTCCGGTTGCTCTAAACTTGCACAAAGTATAAAAAGTTTTTGGCGCAAACCGTGATCCATGCAATCTAGCAAATTTCCTGCTAATGTTCACCAAAAGCCCCTTCGATATATGTTCCTCAAGTTCCGATATAGCTCAATCTCTCTAGTTTGACGCTAGCGATATAATGCTATGAAAAAGTTTTAAACGTGCCAGTACAGCTAATATGTTTCGCCATGTGGCGGCGGAAACAGCGGCAGCGTATTCATCTAAGTATGAGGATAAAACTTTGCAAGCTTTTGCCACTTATTCCACTGTGCTGTGCGCTCTTTCATATTTTTGTGATCTCGTTGAGCTTGGGTCGCGTCCCACCGGTGCCCCTTTTGCCGTGTCTATCCAGGGCGGCTGTTCTTTCTCTCTTGGACGGTTCTTGATTACCGCGGCTCGAGATCGCCACATGTCGCTACAAACTTCCCAGATAAAGTCGGAACACAATCACAAAACCAATAAAGAACTTTTGTATTTGATAAATCAATCCTGGAATCCAGTTAGGGGGTACAATGGGCGACAGTTGTGTCCAGATTTCGTTAACTGCTCCAAGTCATCCACTCAGCGCTTCTTGAAATTCAATTCCAGGAATTTACACAATACTACCACGCTTGTTTTCCCCAGGTTTCCAATTGTATATATTATCCTTTTACTCCTTAATTTCATACAGTCATCAGTATAAGTAGATATCTTATGGACAAAGAACATAATCGGGCATTGTTGTTAATGGCCCGTTTAACGATACCTTCCAGAAATCTAACATTTTACAGGCGAGAGTTCAAAGTTGACTTTTCTCATTTTCTTAATTTTTTTTCTCATGAATAAAATTTGTGCTAAAATTAATGTAAATAATTACTTGGTATTTAGTTACGAAACACATTCTTTCCCATGATGCAAAGTCGATTTTTACTAAAACACATCAGGTAAAATCCAACAACAATTCGACTTATTGCTCGCGGAATTCGTCGAGTGTATTCACTAGTTCGTTAAGTATTCCCAACTTGTCCACATTTCTGCATCGATTCTGCAGTGAATCAGTGGCCAATTCAGGACGTGGACGAACTTTTTAATCTCCAATGACTGCATCATCGACATTTCCTTTTCCTCAGGCAGTTTTGGGAAATGGTATTTTTCGTTTACGTTAGCTGGATTCTTGTAATTATATTATCGGTTGATCGTATTGCCGCATTGGTTATGAAATTTATAGACCGTGCCTAAACACATTCTAGATCCTGTGTTGAAATTGAAGGGATATCGTCAACGAGATAGGATGGGTTTGGTTTAGTAATATGCACGTTGATATCAGCTGCCATTGCGGATTTGTTCAGACACCTACAGAATCCGCTTGATGGATGTCTTCACGCTTTAAAGCAATGTGTACACTATAGATCAACCAGTTTAGCTTAAATCTTCCTTGTTATTGTATATATCTCAATGTCATGCATCAAACAACATATAGCAAAACATATTTACATATTTATTAATATTTTTCCAAGTTTGCATTTTGTGGATTCCATCAAGTTTTGTTAGAAAATGAACGTGTTTGTTGGAGGATATCTTCTATCCAACTGTAAGTTATTCCATTATGTTAGATTATTTACTATGGGAAACCTCGTCGTTTGGTGGTGGCAAGGTAAGATAGTATTAGGCTTACTCGTGATCTAAAGCACATGCATAACTTTCCCCCGGTTGGGATCCGCACGCCGAATAACTTCCATCTTCCGCACAAACCGTATAACAGTAGAATTTCAGGAAAATGTTTTTTCCACCCACGCACAACACAAGTTCAGATTCACTTTCGATATAAACAGTACCTGATACCTATTATGTTTTCTGTTGCTATCATGGCTCGAGGCTGTGCTATCGATTTCCCTTGGTTTTTATGCCTTTTTTTTCTTGAGCAGGATAAACTGGATATTTTCGTAGCAAGTCAACTTCTTATTGATTGTAATGGCGTATAATATCGAAAGGTTTTATCAAGTCGAAAGCGTTAGTGGCGCACGTGTTTGTGTGAAGGGAATCGGATGAAACTTTGCACTCAGCCGTAATTGGCTTCGTGGTCTCCCTAGGACTATGTCCGAGAACCGATGGGCCATGAAAGACGAGGAAAATATTGCAATATCCGGCACGGTCTTTTGCTTTGAAACGTCTTTATACGGATTCTTTATTTCTGGGAAAGTAACATTTATAATCCAGTTTGGGCAATCAAACCGAATGTCCAAAACCGTGACGAGGGCTGATTTCTCCTAACATGTGTTGGGTGTAATCACCCAAGGATTTAACAATTTATGAAACATAATGATGATTATGTGCGGGCAGATATTCCGGTGTTTGTAGTCAGTGAACCCCCCAAACATTCAACTAATGGCTGCATTGTGACATCCCAACTGGCTCTTAATACCATTAAAACACTGCCGAAGCTGTAAATTAAGTACGAAACTGGCGAATCGGGTCGCCCCCGGTCCACGTCGATCGGTGCCAATTGCCCTACAGCTGCTTAGAAACAAATTGCCATCCGTCTCGTACATTTGCAGTGCTATAAAGGCCAAGTCACGCACAGAATCATCGTCGATAATGAAGGGCCCTTCGCATGACCGCTACATTACCCAAATTACCAGCACACGGTAAACAATACACATACAGCGCAAACACTTGGTTATACCAAGTCCCTTTGTTGAAACAAACATTGGGTGGGGTTTGGGTGACATTGGCGCATCCGCCATTTTTACAACGAATTAACATGTATTTTGTTGAGCTGCCTAGCGTTAGGTGCTAGAGATAAATCTGCGTAAGCCCTAAAGCGTGTGGGGGCCAAAACAGTTGTCGTTGTCATTCTAACGATTATGTTTATTATCCAAGAGAATATGCAATTAACGACAAGACTCTCATTAAGAAGACAAATGCAGAAATATGCGCCTACAACACATAACCTGATTACAGTGCCATTAACTAGCATCAAAAGTGTTCGTAAACATTGTTAGGCATTAGGAAATTATTACTTTTTCGGTGGTAAAAGCCGATAATACTACCTACTTATAATGATGGGTCCTTGGAACCACAAAGTAAATGATTGAGTGGCGAAATTACAGGAACTGAAAAGATGACTTAAGCGTTCGTAAAGGAGGAGCAGAACTCGTTATATAAAAGGCGCGGAAGTGTTCAATGGAGATTTAGCTGGTTCGATTGACTTTTACATTCATCTAGATCGACGTTAATAACAAATCGACTCGTAAAGTTGTGGCGAAAAGTTTTTGCTTCCTACAGTTTCGACTAAATATGACTCTACTTGGGCCGCCCTTTATTACCTACTGGCTTCATAAATCCAGTTATAAAAATAATAGTTAATCAACTTTTAAAACTCCACAGAGAGAACGCTGAGGGTTCGTTGTATTATCAGGCCAAATTTCTTTTCGAGTACGTTTAAGCATGCTGCCCATATATCAGAATTTACTTTTTTCTAGTAGTCTCCTGAGCAAAAGGCTGGTAATAAGAACAGCAGTGGAGCGTTATTTAGCACAAACATCAAAAAAACAACATGAACATTCTTTTTGATCTATCGACAAGACTGGGAATCAGTCACAGCGTCAAATCTTGTTATCGTGTAGCTGTATTCACGCGTTTGGTTCAAATTTAGATAAAAGGGGAAGTTTCTGTAAGGATCCAGTTTCGTCGTATTTTCAGATGTTTATTATTAGCAGCAGAAACTGGTAGGTTACGTTAGGTTGTCTGAAATTGGTGTTGATTTTCATGAAAATGCTTAGTGGTCTATAAATAATCTGAAATGAAAGTGATACTAAAATATTTAACGGACTCTTATTGGACAATCTCTAATACATATTAAATTTCAGCCAATAAGAACTATAATAATAAATATTCTCTGGTTAAATAGTTATTTGACGTTTGTTTGGTTTATTTTAGTTGCTATGGAACAATCTGATGTTAATTCCCGTCCAGTCTTTGCTGATTTTTGTATCTGCTTTGTTTTACATTGTCTAAGCCCCATTCTGATAGTATGTTTTTGTAAGGAGGCAAAACCCCTAAACTAATTGTTCGATAAACGACATAGCGCACGTGGCGGTCTAGGAAAGGCAGTAAATTAGTAGCTGTCTAAGAAGATTACTGCCTTCCATGTAATTTAGTGACAAAACAAGGGTACAATGCTAGAATCTTAACACGTAATGCCGCGTCGTGCTGTTGCGATACTGCTGCATAAATTACACCAGATTCCTAAAAGGATTCCTGATACAATCTTTAGGAAATTTCCCGAACATGCCACCCCCCAAAAAAAGGCGAACGAAATAACAAAACGGGGAATTTGCAATTGATTCAACGCAAAAGTACTGTGCACAAGTTTTTCCTGTAAATTACCTTTTCCTGTTGCCAGTGTCTATATGCGGGAAATATTGGAAATGAATGCCGAGGCGAATATTGAAGATTTTCGGTTATGGTGCAGTATATCAAACAGGAAGTTCGTATCAGGGTGTTATTGATATTGTGGTACGAAGTTTCAACAAGTTTTGTAATGTTCGTTGGTTGATAAGATTTGAGTGACGCTGTAATGTTCGTCGGATGAACGTCGCAGTTCCGACGCCGGAGCGTCGAAAGCCCAGCAAGACGCTGATTGGCGTGATAACGTCCTGTGGCGTCGAAAGCCGATATCATCGACGTCGTCTGCACACTACGCCGTTTGCTTTTATGTGTTTTTAATGAACACGACCGTGAAGTTGAAGTTACTTTTTTATGAGGTCAACTAAAACCGATGCAATAAACTCGTCAGGGGAGTTTTTCAATTGTGATGAATACAACAAATTTTATTAAGCAACATGACGAAACGACCAACAGTTTTTTTGTTTCAAAAGAAATTAATCAAAACTTGTGTGTGAGCGAGCGTGGTTTCTCTCTTGGAGTTTACCTGGTGAAAATGAAAATTTATTACGTTTCATTAAAAAGTTATACATTGGAAAGTTTGTTGTGGAAACAGCTGTTTGGTTTGGATGGGCGCCGGTGTTTCCACGTGGAGATGGCGCTAGTTGTCAGATGAAACCCGCGTGGCACCGTCGTGGCGTCGTTTCCATGGCGACATTGTATCGATTGAAAAACAGGAGGCATAGTCGTCGTCAGTCGGTCGCCTCATCGCCACAGACCACGTGACCTTGCCACCACCGACCTGACAAGTAAACTTTGATTTGTGCTTTCGCGGGTAGCAGGTCATTTACAAAAGCTTTGTTTTGCTTTGGGGGCATTTGTTTTGTCCGAATTTCATTTCCTGGAATGCGTCCATTCTAATCGCATCCGGTATTCTTTACCATACAATTATTGCATGGTACAACAGCGCGCGCGGCAGGCTGCCTTAATATCGTCTGCCATCTGGAGATTTCCGTTTTGTGTGAAAGAAAACTTGTAAAGACAATAATTTCTTTATATTAAAAGTTTTCGGTATAAATTCGTGTTGTGGTTTATATTAAAACTGTTTGTCGTAGCATGAAGTTTCTTTTTGTTTGGGGTAGAAGAGGGTGGGTTTTTTGTTAATATTTTTCAGCTTTTAGGAAAGTTGTTGTTCGTCAATTTTTAATTAAAAAAGTTGAAACTCGTGTCGTCACGCAAGTCGGTAACGTGGTTTAGCTGATACGGAATATATATTTCTTGACAAATGCAAAATTCGACGAAAGTTATGTGGAAAACACTTTAATTGGCCATTTTGCTGCCTCATTGGAACTCCTCCAAACGCTAATGGTGACGTTTGCAAGCAAACGATTTTTCATCGCTACTAGGAAACTTGAAATGTCGACCCAGTCTAATTTCTAATTGGCTGTAAAACGCAATTTGCTCCAAAATCTTTGTTTCTTTTATTTACTTGTCCCTTTTTCGGAAAGCAATTACTACTGCCTGGCATATTATGTGCTATTGACATTTTGATAAACGGTATACTCGACGACATTCGATAATGAGTAACTGATTACCATCGCATAATTTATGGGTGCTGTACAATATCAGAACGTTCAAATCACAATCAATAACTATAAACTTTGTGTTATATCAAAATAATAATTGAATTTTCTTTGAATGGCTAGAGGAATCTTCATTGAAATTCCAAACAACAATGGAATAAATCATTTTGCTTTCTTAAATTGCACTCTGGCAAAGTTAAATAGCTTAATGTATACACACAACAAAAGTCTTCAACAATTCATTATCCCAAGTAAATTAGTTTTCAAATTGCTGTTTTCTCTTAAGGCTACAGTAATTGCCGACAATGCACCAATGTAATACCTATGGTATTTTCTAAAGGATTTTATTGTAAGAAAAACCATTCAACTTCATTGCTTTTGCTGGCGGCAACGCGCGGGTTAAAGTTGCATATTGCGGGCTAAAGTCAATTTAATAGACTACAATCCGGCGCTTTTGTAGCATTTAAACAGCTCTAAGGGCGTACAAGACGCTGGTGACAAATGGTTTTAGGGTTGACTAACAAGTATTTTCTGTCAAGCTATTTTGTATCCGAACGCCGAACTACAAACCCGGAAATTATTGACGACGATTTAACAACAAGCATTTTATTGCCTGTGATATAAATTGATATTTGCCAAAAATGATTATAAGCATTTTCAGGAGGTTTATGATCCTTGGTATAGAAAAATTCATGTTGGAGACTAAATGGCACCAGTACAGAGCAACTTGGCTGGTTTCCATAAGCTTAAATTAGTTTTCTAGCAATAATCCGATGAGTTGTATTGGAAAACAATAAAAAACTCCCAAAGATATTTTAGGGAATTAACAACATTAGCAATATGGTTGTTTTGAACATATTGGAAATATGATATCCCCCAAGTGGTTTCCTTGAGAGGATCACTATTTTTTGTGGCGGGGGGTTTATTGTAGGTTTAACGCCGTTTAAGTTGTGACCTAGTTTGTGAGTGGCAACTTTTCCCCCTTATTGCAATCTGGAGCCATACCTCGACAGGTGAATTAGTGCCGAATGGTTGGCTGCCCTATGGAATGTACAATATGATTCCGGATAACACCGAGCAAATGACACGCATCAGTAGCATTCCATTCCATGTGGTGTGCATAGCAATAAGAATATTAACCAATTCTGAAGATATCTCGCATGGGAACCCGAAAGAATTTTCCTCGCTAGTTTTTCCCATCTAGCTAAGCGCTTGGGATTTACTTCCGTTCTGTTGATTACGGATGTGCGATGTGAGATTAGTCGCTTAATTTTCAAAGCAGTGTTGGGGCGAGACCGATCATCTCAAGCCACTTATGCATTCGCTTCGATGATGACGACGGGCGGTTCTACTACACACATACACGTTCCATCAGACACTTTCTCTCTCTCGGTTACAAAGTTTGCACAATGACGGGGTGTGAAGCCTCAGCGCTGGAATTGACGAGATTAATTTCGTATGAAGGCACTTCATTAAGCCAGTCGATCTTATCGTTTCAAGAACATACCACTCTTACAGTGTTCAAAAGCAAAATCCACTCCCGTACTCAATTTGGCGATGTAAATAAGACTATTCAATGTGCAAATTTTGGGACTATGGATGGAAGATTCAACTAAGATTTGTTGAAGTGTGTGCGAGGATATTGATGCGTTTAGGGCTTAAACGCAGAAGTGAAAGTTATTCGTTAGAAACGGGATTATTTTCGTGTGTAATTTTGGTGGATGCGCCGGTTCTAAAATCCATTTACGACAGAAGATAATTGATGCATTTACTAAGTACTCAATTTGTTTAGTGCAACGGTCCGTGTTTTGTGCAGCGCTTTTAATTTTCATATATCGCTGCCCCCAATGATTGATGTGTTGTCATTTTTTCGAAGTTAGGTTGTAAGTTATCCTTACAATAATGTTCCAACATTTTGTATACATAATAACGGTTTTTTCGTGAAGTAATTTATCACTCTTGTTTTTTTAGACTTGTACCTCATTTTAAACTATATTGCTTTAACACGACCAAGCCGGACTCTTGCCAAAATAATAAATCAAAAGTATTTTTTGTGTATTAAATAATTACTTAAAAAAGACAGTTTGTTTGAAACTGTTGAAACATTAGTAAAAATAACTAAAGATAAAACTTTTCAAGATAAATTGTCCAATTTTCTGCAAAGTCTAAATAAGTTTTTTTATATCAATAAACAATGAAGGGCGTGGGTGTGCTGAGTTACCTTTTCTATATTTCAACATAAAGGTGTAAAATTTGGAGGAGAATGTTTGTTGGAAGTTTTGTAGCCGAACAAAACCCACTTGATATTAAGCTTTGGGGGGCGGCAATAAAAGCGGAAGAATACGCGTAAAACAACAGCATCACCAAAACTGCTATAAAAACCGCCGTCGTATCTCCAACAGGTAACAAACTTGGCCTCGTCGTCGTCTTCACCAACGTATAATTTAACTCAAACAACAAACTCATTTGAAATTAATTCGGTGATAACACTAGACAGTAAAATTTTCCCGGGGACATTCATCAACTCCCCAGGAGATATCTGAAGAATGTAGTCGCTGTCGTCGGCGTACTTTAGATGAAAAAGTTGGTGTAATTAATTTAACACCGCCGGGTTAGAAGCGCATCAACAAGAGGAAAAAATCTGTGACGAAATACGCGTGGAATTAAATATTTAGGGATTGTGGCTTGTTCATATAATTTAAGTGTCGGTGGTGGCAAGCAAAAGATATGAAATGTTCACAGTTTTCCGTTGTGATGTTGCAATGAAGGGTTAGTTTAATGAAGTACCATTTGTCAAGAGCCATTGTCGGTGCAGAAGGACGCTTACAGAATAATAGCCAAGCTGTTTGTTATTTTTTTAAATATCGCTCCGAGCACTTTGGTAGAGTTTAATAAATTTTAATTTAATTCACTCTTTAATTCACTTCCATTGTTTCGTACCGTATTAGTTTAATTTTACATTTTGCAAAGTGCAATTAATTTTTGTTTGTTAATTGTTTCTACAACTCAACATTCGTTTTTTAATTATTCCAATTTTGTTTTACTGCTTTTAATAAACTATAAGTATAATTCGAAAAATAAAACCTCTCATAATTAAAATAATGGTAAATTCAATTATTCATTTAAAAGATTAACTACACGAGACGAAAACAATTTATAATTGAAATTAACGTACATGGTGGGACTTTCAAAAAATTATCTGCCTATTTTTCAAAGCACAAATTAGAAAAATCTAAATAGAATGTCTGTTGGACTCCAGACTCAGCATTGTAAATAGTCATCCTGCATTAGTAATGGATTTCACTTCACAATGAAACAGGCAAAGAGCTAATTATATTAACTCGGTAATTCAAGCATTTTGTAGCAAAAACTTTACAAAATGATTGTGTCGTCGTTTTATTAAAATTGTGCAATGGTGGCGCGCAATGATATTACACACTTATACATACTATACAAGATAGTGAAGGTAGAGAAATTTAATCAGGAAATTGACGCAAAACATCAACGTTTCCAGTTTAATTGTAGTTGTTTTGGGGTAAGCAACCCCTCTGGCATCTAAAGCGAGTGCATACCGGCTGATGGGCAAAACTAAACGATAGAATAAAAAGTTGAATCCGTTACACATATTGCCTTAAGCTGTTTTAGTTGTTGCACATGGGAACTTTTATTCCACAGCTTCACACTTCGACGAGTGAAATGAAAGAAAACTTGAGTGATTTTCGCTGTATACAATATTTAAGTTTGTGAATATTTTCACTCCTCATCACATAGCAATTAGTTAGGGTTTGGGCGGCTGTCTTCTATATGGCAGTCAGTATTTTTCTCTTGTCAGTATTTTCTATGCATATAAATTAGGGCGTAACGCAAAGGCGTGTCAGAATCAATTTATGTGATAAAAACGTATATACAAGAACAATACTAAGCGGGATAAGTCGCTTTATAGCCATTTGTTCCTCATACAAGAAAACATGTTGCAATTTTTCTTGAGCGCAGCGCAACAATACGAAGATTTTTATGCGTCGAAACAGGCGTTGCAAATCTTCACTCATCTAGCTGACAGCACAATGCACCAAGACAGGCTCAGGGTGAGGTTTTGTGGGAACAATTTGTGTTTGGCTGCAATGCCGCCGCAGTGATCAAAAGCTGACTTGAGGGCCTGGATGGACGGACAAGCAATGGTGGCTTCCCAATCAGTCGCTGGGCAGGTAAACGGGTCCTGTGGGATGCAGGCCGGGCACGTAGCTAACTCACGTCTCCCTAGAGGATGGCGGACGAGCCCCGGTGAAACTATCGTCGTCAGGCATAACGATAAATTCCGAGTGGTCTGTTGGCTTGCTCACCCAGCTAACGACTTCTACGCACTGCTATAACATACATCCGAAACACAACTTCGGCGCGGCGAACCGATTAAATAAATGGAAATTACATCTGGACCGAGATACCACCACATATATACAGTTTTCCGAAAGCGGGAATTGCTTGGACTTGGTTGGAATCGATGATGGGAGTTTGAAATATTAAAGAAAGTGGTTTATTTGGATGTATTATCGTGAATGAGGGTAATTGGAAGAAGTCTTCAGATCTTATTCACTTATAAATTCATAGTTTTGTTTCATATTTTGAAAATGATTTTTAATATTATGTTCTATCGAAATTTTAATTGCAATCCAATAGAAATTATTAATTAATCATTTTAGATTTTTCCAATGTATAGCTTTTTGATGGTATTTTTAACAAGGAAAAAGAAAGTGGTCCAAAATTAAAAAGAATAAATAAGTGAGTCATTGATCCAAAAGTTTTGATTTTTGTGTGTTCTATACAGTGAATCCTTAATTTTTGAAATACCGCGAACGCATCATCGTTTTATACACTTCCATAATCGTCGTCTTCCCGTCGTTATTTGAAGGATTACTGCGACTATATAACTAATAAAGCGATATTGATTTTTCCAAAGGAATACAAAAATAATCTCTGGGATCTTGATGTTTGTGGAAGCGCCTGCTTACCTACATTTATTACGTTTGCTTATGTAAATTTATCTACGCAAATGTTAAAAGTGGGGTGTTTGTAAGGTGTTTGGTTGATTTATTCGTGCTGCATTGCAACTGGCTCGGAAAACATCGCGTTGAAAAATTATAAATGGAGAGATATCTGGCAACGGCACGTACCAATGGGATACGCTGACTTGGTATTGTTATTCATGGTCGATCCGAAGCATAAAGTCTAACGTGTGTCTGGTGTTCCGGAGGGCCATACGTTTTATTTAAAATCTGGGAAAGGTTGAGACAATGTCTGAGTCTGAGGTCCATTACAGCCGTGTTTTCGATCACATTCGCGTTGGTGCATATGGTGGTGTCGATGGTATACACCGCAACTATTTGTCTATCTCTCAGAGGTAATGCATGCCCGGTCCCGCGAGACAGATATGGTCGCAATATATGGTTATTGGGTATCTATCGCCCTCCACCACATGCATGTATTGTAATGCTTCGTCTACGTTGCAAATCATGCAGCATCATGGCCTTAATGTTCGCTGTGGCATCCACCGAGGAAATGTCTGAGAGCTTACAGTTGCCTCTCCCTTCAACATGCTGTTTGTACACGAATTTCCTCCCCGGATTATTCCATCATGTTCAATACGATATCATGCAGCCATCCTGTCGTTATTATGTTGGTTTTTTGGCTCTGCACTGTGTGACTTTCTGCTTAATGGGTATTTGTCCTTTAATTTTATGAGGGTCGCTTAGGCATTAATGGCCCCCAGGCCTATTATTTTTAGTTCATTATGAATTGCTTGTCGTTACATCAACACAATTGTGTGTAGCATATTATTTATAATCCAGATTAGAGCTATACATCGTACGAATTATGCTGCTATTCATTTGACTTCATTGAATTTGTAGTTAATTGTTGAGATTTTTCAGTATACTGTGATGCGCGCAGCATTCCTATATCCAAACTTCAGCGGAATTCTCAAGATATTTAATCCCAGGCGAGTCATACATATCACACAAAATTAACTTAGGTACAAAGTTTACCTTCAAGTTACATTTATTTAATCTTAGTATAAGCCTTTAATGTCATAAATGACAAAAACGTTGAGTACCTACACATTTAATCTGGTATTACTTCTGGGAGGTCGCAACTTGCATCTTGTAACATTTGTGTAGGTTATTTTATTGTTTTAGCGTGCATTCCAACTGGCACAATTTATTTGGCAAATACTTTTTCCCCGGTTACAAAACACAAATTGCACATGATGCGAGTTTTCCATTGCGTACTTTGCACCAAATAAATATACAAGTAAAGCTTAACAAACTGGCTGCTGTCTTTGGAATCAACACGGAAATCCCATTATAATCAGGCGTTCGCTTGGCAGTACTTGCAACCCAACCAGCGGTTTTATCTTAACACAAATATCAATAAGTTACCGTGGCAACCCTAACAGAACCATTATATAACGTCTTAGCTTTCTTTTCACTTTGCTATCAGAGTGTTAAAGCTCTTCGCAATACAATTTATTCTCACACATGGTTGCACTGTATCTGCTTTTCGTATATTTTAACGAGACGAATGAGTCGACGATACATAAATTTAAATTTCTTATATGGAGTTCGATGGAGTATTAACCTTGCAACTAAACTGCTATATGAATTTCGGATGTGGTTTCCTGTTTGTTGAAAAAAAATTGTAGATGTGTTTAAAGTGTTATGGAAATGTGGTGTATGATCCTTATTTACAAATCCAATGTGTGTGTGTGAGTGTGTAATTTACATTTCATTTTAATGTATCTACATTCACAATATTTCGCTTGGTTTTATAAAGGTTAACACGCCACTCGATCAATCATTATTTAAGCATATACACCGAACACGGAAAATCTTTTATTACATTTGATTATACATTTCCACAATTTTCTTTGTCACTGCAGACATTTCTTTTTTTTTTCGTTCCATTGTAAATACAAAGCCTTAAAAATATTGTTGCACCGAACCCGTCACCAGAATTAAATGAAAAATGTCGGTTCGCCCTTGATGGAGAGAGCGAAAATAAATTTAAGTCAGCATCAACAGGTTGGTTTGGAGGTGGGTGTTCTCCTCACTCCCAACGACGACAAAAAGTCGTTACCATGGTGATTATTACTAGCGGTTTTTATGTTTGGTTGGTTAGTCCTCACACACGCATTATTATGAACGAAGTGGAACAATTAAACTCAGAAAAAAAATGTTTTAGTCAGGAGAAAGAAGCGAAAAATTTACGAAAGTGGGTACAGCATTTTTTTATGCGTTGTGAGGGACGGGTAATTAGCTCGCGGATAATAGCCGCATTCTTTTCAATTTAATGAACTGGATAGCCCTTATAAAGTAATTTGGAGGCGCTCTTCTTTTTTTGTAATTACAGCATACAGGAATTTTTGTGTATAAAAATGTTGAAAGTGTTTAATCAATTATTATAATGAGGAAATCCTGTGGGGTTTTCTTGAAAAACAAATATAAAAAATGCGACGGTAAGAATTCAGTAGAGCTTTTTATTAGTTAGTCAAATTAGAATTTTGAGTATAGCAGCGTTTACACAAGAAACACATAATATGTTACGTTAAGTTAGGTTAGTTAGTTAATCCATTGTGTAAACATTCCTCCTTTAACAGTGATTAAAAAGCTCATTTTAGTTAAATTTCAGGTATGTCTAGATATTAAATTATGACATTAATTATTTTCTGGACGAGATATTTTGACTTAATTTGGAAATTCTACTATAGTTTTTAGATTTTTTACAACACACACGTTTTAATTTACGAGATATATTGTGAATTATCTGATAGACAAGTAAAGTTTTGAAGATGAAGCCGAGCCAAATTTATGCATAATTTATAGAGACCCACTCGAATTAGTAATAAATTAAAATATTTGTTTATATTTTGTGGGCGACAATGTAGTCTTATAGGTGAATAAACAATTATGTGCGGTGAAAATTTATTGGGGCGCGTAAAACACATGGTGTGTACACACAATTAGGTGGTATATTAGGTTAAAGTTATTATTTGGTAAAGTTTGCAAACATATTAGTGTAAATTATGTCCATTTATTTGGTCGGTATAACCGCAAAAGCACCCAAGTTTCACGGAGCGAGGCGGTAAGCCCCCCACTCCCATATATTTTAGGCGAGTTGGGGGGTGTTGTGTTCGTTTTGCGAAGTATGGCAGGACAATGTGAGGCATTGCCGTAATGGAGAACATTTCTGTTGTGGAATGTTGATAATCGTAGTTGACGCCGTCCCTGGTGCCCACCTGCCAGGGCAATCTCAAATACCGGAATGGCCATCTTGACCCACCGACATTGTCCATCCCGACTTGTAATTCCGTACAGTTTATTAACTTTTCCACTTGGACCTTTTTATGACACCATATTCACCCCATTTCATTTTATCAACGCTGATTCAACCCGAGCCCTTCTGTACCTTTTTTCGGAAAAATCCAGAATTGTTTGCGCGCTTTTGGATTGCCAGTAATTGGAGTGTATTTTCGTGGAAATTACGGATGAAATGTGCAAGACATCGCCTGGATTTCGTATACCATAAGCGAATTTCCAACCGCCTATCTCATTTCTGTAGCATAGCAGCCGTAGAGGATTGAGCACATAGTGCGTTCCAACATTAAAGGGAATAGTTAAATGCAAGCGAAAAGCCCGAGGCGGTTGAAGGGCTTTTTTATATAAAAAACATCTGAAAAGCCTCACAGTACCGGTAATGAAGAGTGATGCCACAAAATGGGACAAGATGTTTTTACATTATCAGAGCGTTTTTATTTCTGTGTGTGTGTGAGTGGAACGTTGCGGCTGACTTTTCACTTTTTCTCTATGTTTCTATAACGTAACTTGATTTAGCAGACATCAAAAGAAACCGGAGCGATATGTATCCTAGTCTATCCATGAACATGAAAGTGTACTTGGAGGTATGTGACAAACAATGACGTAAAAGTACATTATCATATTGCGGAGAGAGAACGCGGAAAATCGAATAAAGGCACGGCCAAAAGGAAGTCGAAATAATGGTCTGACATTATGTTGGAAATAGCCAGCAGTGGCTAGGAAACTTCTCTAACAATACTTATTTTTGCACAATGTAATGACAATAATCCTGGGTTTTATACTTTTGTCAACTTGTGTCCCCTCCACAAGCGTTTTAATTAAAAATAGTGGGCCACACCAAAATCTATTTATTTATTTATACAGTAATAATCCTCTTTGTTGAATCCATTAGTGGCTAATGCCTGGAGATTCCCGATAAGATCCATCCGCATTGTTTAGTCCAACAAAGTTTTCTACGCGCGGCCATGTGAATAATATAATTATTACACTGTAATGTCAAAAGTTGATATTGAGTTTGTAATCTGGTGTGTTGTGAAAACAGCTCAACACCCACAGAGAGTGTATTATTGTTTTTTAATGTTGTGCCACTAACGTTTCATCCGCTTATCAGGTCAGTTATTGTTGGGAGTCCATATGATAAGGAAGTGGCTAGCGTGCCGAGCTCGCTTCCCGTTGGTCACGAAAGGGAAATGACGTCCACCCAACGTACTAAGCACCAAACTAAACATTTGCCCTCTTATTATGTTGCCCCAGAAATTGGTCTGATTGTTGGTGTATAAATAATGCTGCTAATAGTGGTCGTTAATTTCGCTTTTAATTATCGATCGGGCACTTAAGGTGCAGCACTGTAATAATTGACTATTGTTTCTTTCAGTTTTATTGTTGGTTTTTAATTTTGAAGAATGAATGAACAATCAGATTTTATGGAGCATTCATACAAATGTAATCAATTGGATTTTTTTTTTGTAGTTTGTGTTGTTAGAAATCTTATAAACCATAAATCTTGATCGGGAATCTCTAATATATCACTTTTTCGATCCTATTCAAAAATTGGGCGATTACTTTTCGCACTGTCCTCGTACATTGCATTTTGCGGAATCTAAATTGAGTAATAAAATTAACTCGGACGGTCTGTGCGCCCTGTAAATAAATGCTAAAGTTGATAACAATGGCAATTAAGTATTTCATTACGTCTAAGCTGGATTTGTGTTTTCGGAATAAATTTGCAGTTGAAGCCGTTTAGCGGATTGGGAAGTCTTTCGTAACAAAAACGTAAATCTGTAAACTTGAAAATGGGCGCGTCGATAGTTGATCCCGTAATATCTTCTTAGCCGATTTGTGTGGGTTTTTTTTGTCGCAAGATAATTGAGACAGGCCACTGACGTCGCTCCTTGAAACGAAGGCGCCTCTTTCGAGGCATTCAAGGAAATCCCTTGATATCCCGTTCGAACGGCACCGAATTTTCAAGTTAATTAACGCGAACGCGATGATGGCCACTCTCGCTGATGGTTTGTGCGCTGCAGCAGTTGATAATGATGCACAGATAACGGCTCGTCAACTAAACTGAACAAAGCCTCACGCAGTATTGTTAAAATACAAACTGGTGGTGGAGCAGCATATCGTGTGTATTGCTTGAATTAACCGACGTCATTTTTGCGCACCGAACAACCGCCATTGCAATTTGCGCCAGCCAGATAAAATTAGCTAAAGTTTAATTGGTCTCTGTGGCGCAATATATAATCAGCACAAGTACATACTCGTATGAAATGAAGGGTAGAAACCCAGCCGATTGATCCTCCGGGACTGTATTAAACATCATGACACATTGTACATCCCAAAACTACCAACTTTTTCCTAAATTCTCGCCATAATTCAATTTTAAATTTTCTTTGTCCTACCGGAATTCATTTCGCTCAGCACGCCATAACTATACATTTTTTAACATCACCAACCAACCCACGTTGCCTCATAACATAAGATCATCCCACAGTTTATTCATTGGTAGTAAAGCGTATATAACTGTAAGTATTCGATACTGCGGTTGTCAAAGTGAAAAGACTTCTTGTGGAAACGGGGAGTTATTCCGATTGAAAGGGTCTCAACGTTGTCGACGTTAAGAAGCCTGAGTGAGAATCCCAACGGTGGATATATACGTTAGGCATGGCCAATGTAATCCCAACTTGATGGTATCGAGTCAGTTCGCATAGATCAACTCACAGCCCAAAGTAAATGAGATGCCGAACGATCTCAAATATTCATTCGCATCAGGAGAATGGGGCAAACTAGACGCAAAAACTAAGCTTCATGTCCGCAATTTGGGAAGATGATGTATATCGAAATTTCTACTTCAAAATGATTGGAGAGTTTTTTGAAATATTGAAGCTGATTTCATAAAGAATGTCCGCACTGCCTCACAGGAATATTTTCCTGTCGCATAATAGAGATGGCATTCTTCTTTTATTTGGTTGTGGTCCAGCCTCATTTGTGTGGACATTTCAGGAGTGAGTAGGCAGCAAACAGGTGAAATTCCGGTTATTGTAAGACAGCTTTTGTCAAGTCTTTTCTTAATTTTCCAGCCGGGTGATCCATGCAATTTTCCGGGGTCACATCAGAAATTGCATTGGCTTATACACAATGTCATCATTTCTCCTTTGATGATGACGTAAAGAAAAATACTGATGTGGCCAAAGTATGATTTTTTTAATATTTTATTAAATTTTGCAATATTTAGTACGGCAGCGGGCCTAATTTAAAAAAAATAAAATCATCAATTAGTGCAACTTGTATGATCCGGATTATAAGGGGACTTCTTATGATAGCTATTAGAATGAGACTCTCTAGAGACTACAAATATAGTGTGCGTCATGGAGTTGAATTTTTCTAGTAAATGGAATTAGCTCAGGAATGCAAGAGCCGAGGACGAGTCCTAGCATGGGCGACTGAGCTAATGACGACAAATGAAAACCTAATCCGGGGGAATTCGTCTTAAAAGCAGTGCGTAGGGTAGTGCGTGGCTATTAATAATGTAGGGCTGCTCACGTTCCGCCCAGCGTGTCGCCGGAGCTGTTAATGTGTCCTATTGCACATTACCAAGGCAATACTAGATGCAATAAAGATTAAATATGGGGAACACCAAGCTGTGATCCACTTCTACCAGGCAATTATATTTGGAAAAATAAACGAGGAACGTGGAATCGTCCATTATCCTGGTCAATTATCGAAGAAATGGCAACAACGGAGACGCAGAAGAAAATAAACAACTCCTGCAAGATACCATTTTAAATGGATTTCAAACAGACTGGCATATCGGCCACTCTTATCCATACAAATGTATCGAGCACTGTCCAATATTTTACTAGATATGTGCGCGCACTATAAGTTACAAAACGTCTTCTGCTGCATGCGTTTTTTTATTCCCTGTGCAATATTCCACTTATCTTTCCACAATGGCAATTTCCCTAGTTCCATTTTGATTTTATGGTACATTTGTTTTACTTAGTGCATGTGCGCGCAACAAGAAGTAAACTTTAGTGTCTGTTTTAATTCGGTAATGGAATCGGACACGTCTTGGCTGTAATGTAATGGAACTTTTAAATGACTTGCGCGATTTAACAAAGAGAGTACAGACACGCGGAGCTCCATTTTCTGATAAATTTACTCCTTTTACGAGTGCCTATGCTAGGATTGATGATGCAATGAGTTGAGCATCCTCAATTAAGCGAACGTGATTCCAAGTTTCGCGAATCGTTTTACCTCTCGCTTATATAGCGACGTTTTATTGGATATTAGATTAACGATTTTTTCCATTTGGTTCGCTTTATTTACGTAGGAGTTTCATAATTACATACAGTGGGATATGAGTAAATTTGGAAATTGTTTTTTTTGTTCCTTTGAGTTGATTGCACATTGCAGAGGGTCGCTAATATTACCAACTAAACGCAAATTCAGTCCGCCCTCTGAATCGTCGATGCAGCTGATGGAAACGTTGGAAATCCGATCCTCGTTATGTTGAATCGTTGGACCGGTATGGACCCTTTCAATTTAGTCCCAAATAATTAACTGAGTAATCCCCTTAACTGAGCTTCGATATTGCTGTTTATTTAGCAATTGTAGACACTGGTTTAGACTGTTCTATTTCATTGGTAGGTCGAAAATCGACCAAGATGTAGTACCAAATATTTGATCTGGAATGAATTAGAAATTTTAATTGGAAAAATCGATCGGGTGTTTGAGTAATTGCTAATTTATTTTCGGAGTATAGAAAGGAAAACGCGATTGATTTTTTTTTGTCAAAATATTTTATGGTATAGTTTATCATAGCGTGTATATTTAAAATATTTCCACTGTCTTAAACATGGAATCTAACCTTTTAAAATGTCGAAGTCAATCAAGCTTGAATAAAGATGGATTATACTTGTTATCATAAGACGGGCGGTAATCAATAAATCAGATGCGCATTCACTTTCTTTTATATAGGTAGAAAAATTGATTTGTGCAGTTTTTCCATAAAATATCTGGAACATGAATCTGACATTATATTTAAATTAAGACCGTTCGATAAATGCCAAATGTCTCGATGAAAAGTTCACGACTCATGAATAAAATAATTAATTAAAATGCCTGCAAGCTTCCATGACATTTGGTTTGATTTTTAAACATTTCACCACGCCTTATCACAAAAAAGATGAACAGTTTGTTAACAAAAAAGCACAAATGGAAAAGTGAAACTTCACTTCCGTACTTGCTTAGCAAAAGAGAATGCATTAGTTATTTTTTGTTATCAGTGGTCGTTTTGATAATAAACGTTTTTCCATCCACTTTACTAAGTTTCATTCATCGTACATTCACTCTCTCCACCCTTCCGATAACAACGAAACGAAAATGGCCTGGCCTAATGTGCTTTCAACTGCGAACAAAACTTTCAAAAGCTACTATCATCAGCATCTCGTTCGCCGCCTGTCCGGTCATGTATGCTGCATCATTTCTTATTTTCTCGAACAGCGCAGCGTATACCCTCTGCTGTGTTCTCTTGTGCCCATTCCATCGAAATGTTCAAGGGATGCCCCCGGACATGTATCGGATTTATGTAGTACAGCCTGACAAATGACGCTCAAGTTAACTTTTAGAAGTTGGAACTGAACACACATACACCCACATTTACTGCTTAAAGTGTGAGCCATTACCGGAACTTGAAAAGTTTAAATAGAATCTACTGCCTTGGAGAAAAACCTGACCAAAGAAACAACCAATGAAAGAGAGAAAAAGCTCGCACAGCTATAAAGCAATTAATTACAGGGATTTGGAAAAAAGAGCATTAGAATTAGTTTGGGGGCGAAAACGAGTGAGAGACCGACAAAAAAAATGTTTCAGTATAACGATTGACGCGGGGGCAATGAATTTTCTTGTAATGTAATTAAGTGCAAACTAATTTTGTTTAAAGCCAAAGATGAAATGAAATTTCCAAAATGGTTTCCTTGGCTGTTTAATTCTTGTAAAAGCTGAGGCAATTATAATTTTTCGCAGTAGATGAAAGATTGTTCTTCATAAATTGGAAGTATAATTTAGAGAAAATTGTACAAAGTTAATTTAAAATTAATTAAATCCGAAAATTAAATTAAATATGAAAAATTAAGAAGCGGGCGCGAAATACTTGACGTTGTGCTCCCAAGCAGAGTAAAAATAATTTCGTGTGGAGTATGGCATGTTGTCAGAAAGCAGCCGTCGCCGCCACCACCGCCGTCGCTCGCCCAGTTTGATAGTTGTCGGAAGTTTTGTTGAGGAGTTAAAAGTGCACCGGTTTTTTTCTTGTTCTCTCACATCAACCTTATCAAGCGAAGCATTCGAGCAAAAGAAATTAAGAAGCTAAACCGCCAATTCTCGGCGGGAATTTAATATCCTCCAGAATCTCTCCCACGAACCGAATGGGCTAATAGCGGCTTAGTTTTATAGCTTAACTGGATTAAAAATGCTATCAATTATGCTTAATCAGAAATTAAAACTAATGAAAACTGCCACTGGAGTAGGAATTACTACTGAAGATTTTTTTGTGGTTCAAGGATAAAATATTCAGTTTCTTTGTGTTATTTTCCAGCATCACCTACAAAACATGCGAATAGAAAAAATTAAATATTTTCCCCTTCTCTTTTGTGAAATGCTTTTGAATAATATTATGCTTTCCTTTGCCATATGACGTTGAGTAAACATTGTAAAACCAATTTGGAATATATGAAAGGAGACGACGTATGGTGGATGCACAGGCAAAGGGCCATTGAAAACATAATTCTCTCCTCTTATAATATATTGATACTAACATAAAATGATAGTTGCAAAGGCAAGAGCTTTGAATTTCTGATCACCTTCAACATACTGGACTATTTCATCACTACCCCGGAAATTATATACAGATTCCACACAATAGTTAGGCCGGTCAGGAAGCACCAGCTGATCCATCAAAATTTCCCTCGTCAACTTCATGACAAACTAAACAGCCGAATTGTTTTCACTTAATTAAAATCAACTTTATCAAGTAAATGGATTTCATTAGTTTGATAAACATCTCGGGCATCATTTTGCTGTGTATTACAAAACGGTTTTTGTCACAATTAGATCCAATTAATTTTGTACTTGAGATCCTGGACATTATTACTAAATCTAGAATGAAACCACCAGTAGTTGGAATTTCGACTACAGGCAAAAGAGATTTTGATAATAATCAGCAATTTACCACATAATCTAATTTTCTCGCATATCGACATAAGGACCAATTTTAATGTGTAGCAATCTTTAATCCTATTGAACAATAAAATAAATGGAACTTTTTATGTATCGCATTTTATAAAAGTTACGGCTTAATCCTTTTATTCCGGTAGGAACATATTTATGTACATCACTTCTATCTGTTTCCGATTGTCGTACGGAAATTTATTTTAGTTGTCTGTCCTGGAGGATGATCATTTTTCGCCCAGCTACAACGACCTTTGGCTGTTCGGTTTTCCCGTTGATAGTATGCCGTAAAAAACGAGGATATAGCATTGTGAATAATGTCCAGCGATCGACTTTGACCATTTACTAAAGGCTGATATCAATCTTGTAACTCACCTACCAAACCGTCTTTATATCACGACGCGTTTTTGTCGCCCAACACTAAATTTAAAATGTGACTCATTAAATTACTTCTATGTGGAATGTATAAAATTTATTTCCACTCCTTCCTCGTTTAGTTTACTGTTGAGCTTATTGAAAGTTTATACTGATGCTGTAAGTTGGATATGGCGGTGCGCCTCAATAAATTTAATGAGTTTCCTGCTTTAGGTGTACGTATATATGTATATTTTCTACCCTGCAGCTGTCAAATATGCTTCTGAGGGAAACTCCTCAACATTTCAAAAGGTTTATTTATGTTTTTGCGGTACACTTTCACCCTGCCTCGTGTAAATACACCAGATTTTTCACCAAGTACTTTAAACAAAATTAGTAATTTGAGGATTTTTGTTGCAGGGTCGATGTAACAGAGAGAAACCACCATGCAAGTATTTCCATCCCCCACAACATCTCAAGGACCAGTTGTTAATAAATGGACGAAATCACCTCGCACTGAAAAATGCAATTATGCAGCAAATGGGCCTTACGCCCGGTCAACCTCTTGTACCAGGGCAAGTTCAGGCAGTGGTAAGTTGAGACTATTCTTTATTGCTTTTGAAAGGTGCAGCATAAAAACCACTAAAACTAATGTACATGTTGTTGTTTTAGATTGAACGCTGCTTTAGTTATTATTTAAAGCACGTTTTGGGCACGCCATTTATTTTTATTATTTTTTGTTATTATAATTGTTTTTGTGTTTGTGTCATAAACAGCTGAGTTAGTTTTGCATGGTGGTGACGCCCGGCCTAAAAAAAATAATTTTTTTGGTGTTGGTACTAATTTTGGTTTTGTTGGAGGTGGAACCGCCACTAGACTGCCTTCCCCTGACCTTCTTCCCCCACTTGTTCATGTCAATCGATGAGCAGTACGCACTTATGGTAAACATATCCTAAAAACTGTCCTAAAATCCGCTAAAAATTGCTGATTGTTATGTATGTTCAAATAATGCACAAGAATCATTCTAGGAAAGTAAAAAATATATTGAAAGTTAGTCGGTGGATTAATGTGACGTGCATTCTAAATTAAGCTAATCTTCCATAAAATAAAATATTTGGCAGTAGGCTTCAATATCCAACAAACATTTTTAGATTAGAATGCATAGGAAATTTTAATTTTTTTAAGCTTACTAACTACAGTAAATGCGAATAGTATCAACGCGTCACGCTTTATCTAATACATAACATATTGATTTTAAATTCCACAATGTAATAAATTGCCTCATGAGTAAAGAAAATGCAATTCCCTCTTCTATTCAAATAAGCATTCGTCAAAATCCTAATTATCTAGATACAACGAATAAATTGGCGGAAGAGAATTTCTAGATAATTCACCACGAATAATTATTATCTTTCATGTTTACTTTAGCCTCAACACAAATTCCACGTCAGATTGGCGAACGAGATCAAAATACCTTTCAAATATTTTTTACTTTTTTGCCTTGTTGCTTGTTTCATTCGATGTAAATAAAGCATGCTTCCTAAGTCCTTATTAATCTGAATAATGCATATAATTGTGTGGAATGACGTGTTTCTTTTGCAGGCCGCCAATCCGTACCTGACGGGAATGCCCCAAGTCGGTAGCACGTACAGTCCGTACTTTGCTCCAGGCCCAATCATGCCCACGATAATGGGTCCAGATCCAACAGGTGTTGGTTCACCGTTGAGTGTAGTACCACAAACCGTAGTAGCACAACAGAAGATGCCTCGTTCAGATAGATTAGAGGTATGGTTACGATCTTTATTAATTTAATTACGCAAGAAGTGTGTTGATGATGATATAAACAAATTCGAAATTGAGTTTGTTTATTATGAAAAAGGATATTATTGTTTAGTTGTACCAAATTTTACACCTACAGAATGGGGAACTGTAACAGAATGCTTTATACAAATCTACGATTTGTGCGAGTTATATTATTATTTTGACGTTATTTTTTTATTTTTTTGCTTAAGTTTATTTACGTCGTGTTGTGATAAAAGCATTGTTGGAACAAGTTTCTTTTATTACTTTATTTTGTTTATATAACGATAAACCTAACCCAGTTATTTTTTTTATTATTATAGTTCTATTGTCTAAGACATGAAAAAATATTTTATGATTTGCGCGGAATGCATGGTTTTTGTTTCCATTATTTTTCGCCGAGTTTTATTTCTGTTGATATTCTTGGAATATACTAAGGTAATTTAAAATAATTAACAAAAGTTCACACAACTAACACCGTTTACACACATTATAATGCTAACCTGGCAATAATAGTTGTAGTTCAGTCCTCCCTTGTGTAAATATTTTTTGGTTTACACTCAATAGTCTTTATTATAGCTGTACATACAAATCAATTATTTTTTTGTTTGAATATCATTATTATTATATCTTTTTTGAGCACTTATAACTTTCTATCGACTTTTTTTTAATTGTGCACGGTGTGCTATTTTTATTGGAGTTCTCTATGTAGTTTACTTTTAGTCCCCTCTTGTCTTTTTTTACAGTCGCAAGTCAGTCTTGTGTCTCGCTTTTTCGATAGAAGGTTATTGATTTAGATGATCGTTTAGTTTTCACGAGTTTCCGGTTTTTGCTCATTTCCAGTTCACACACTTTCGTTCCCAATCGACTGTGTTAACAAAAATTCTTCAATAAACTCGTTTCATTTCTTACAAATGAAACCAATATAAAGTAAATTACCAAATCAAGTTTTAAACTGAATGATCATCTAGTTAGAATGAGCTCTGATAAACCCGTAGATAACTTAGGAATAAGTAACTGCGTCCACCGGGTCCACCATCTATACGAAGCGGCACATTTCAGTTTATTACACATTATAGATTTTAAGTCAATGTGCGTCAGATCTGGCTGGATGGTGGGCCACGGGGCAGTGATGAAATGCAGCAGCGGTGGCTTGTGCTGATAACAGCCCGGGGTATCTGCTGTAGGTGTGCCGTGAATACCAGCGCGGGGCGTGCAAGCGAGCAGAGTCAGAGTGTCGCTTTGCGCATCCCGCTGACTCTGTGACTGCCAACGAGGACGGCACTGTCACTGTCTGCATGGATGCAGTCAAGGGCCGCTGCAACCGCGACCCCTGCCGCTATTTCCACCCCCCTCTGCACCTCCAAGCCCAAATCAAGGCCGCACAGTCGCGGGCTAGCGCGGTATGCTACGCAATCTTAGGGCGCACGCTGGCTATTTACTCTTTGTTTTTTCTATTCTGTCTGTCTGTGTTTGTGTTTTTCCGGAAGCGATTTTGGTGGGCGAAATTTTTGACGTTTACACCAAAATTGTTATCCATTTCTTGCAAGCTAATAGCTCATAGTCATGTGTTGTTTTCATTAACCAAAAAAAAGTTGTCACCTTCATTACCACTCTGTTATCCAGTCAAAATATTTGAGTTGTTTTGGAGTCAACCACAATTGGTTTTGTTGTAGCATTGAGTCATCCCTTCCTTTTTTGCTAGAGTAGTCTATCATGGTGACGTGGTAGTCTTGCTTTGTTATCTAGGAACCATGGTAGACAAGATTCGTTTTAATCCAAGAAGTTGATGGTTTAATTGCTCACAGTGTGAAAAATTTATAAACAAAGATGTTGGGAGCTGAGCTATAAACTTTAGAATACAAAAAAATTGAACCATCAAACTTCCTTCCAAATATAAGTAGTTTGTTTTGTGTTGAGTTTACTGAAACTAAGCAAGAATAGTTTTTGTCCTAATTGTGTACGCTATAGGCAAATTCGCAATTCCTGATGCAATGACTTGTGCTCCTGTCCGTTTTCACTGCTAATTGGGGCTAAAAGGTGTTGTTTTAGTACTACACATAGTTAGAGAGCAATTCGGTTAGACCCGTATTTGTCCATAGTCCGTCCCCTGACTGATTATATAATATTATAGCATGGAAAGCTGTACCCTGCCAGCAAGCCCTTGCTCTTTGACCTCTCTACACACCACCGAATCTGTTTTATACACTCTGTATGTTAACCCTCCCTAACATCCTTAACACCCACTAGAATTTGCACCTATCACAACAAGGAAAGCAGTTGGAAAAGAAACAAATACATAGGAAGTGTAGTAATTAAATGAAACGTATGGTAATACATATTACTGAAACATCCGGTTTGCTGCAGGTCGTAGTTTTAATGTCCTTTTACCACTTGTTGCCGCATCTCAATCTGCTAATTCCATTATTTGTGCAAATCGATTAGCGCTCTCCTAGTTCACTAACATAAAGCTTCAAAGGAGCGCCTCGTCCCGTCTTCCTTTGAAGTGCTTCGAAATCTAAATAGTGGAATAAGCAGTTAATTACCAAAAGCGACATCCATAAATATTATTTTAATCATCTGATATGCACTAAGAATTTTGTTGCCGGGATCACCGATTGAACCAGTAAATTTTTCAATCCTGGTTATATTATATTATTTTTTAATATACTGATGAGAAGCTATTTATACTTTTTCGAAACCCACATTGTCCATTAATTATAAAATTACCCCGCTATTTTAGGATTGGCAAGCCTGTCGCTATCGTAGAGTAAATCTAAATTGTTATAGTACATGCTGCGCTGACATACACAAAACACTATTTGAAATGTGGTTTTTGTTTAATTATTTTGGTTAAATTTGTCACACTTGAGTTACCTTCGTTTGTCGAGTGTGTTGAAGGAGGAAAAATGCGCTTGAAGAAGGGGCTTGTTGTTGCCGGTGTACGACATTTTAATCATTGCGTCAAGAATGTGTGTTGTTTTCGTGTTATAATTTGATTTTATTTACTGTTCTCTCAGAGTTTATCGTTTTTGTACTGTATGCCAATTTCAGGTGCAGTTTAGCGGAAATTTTCGTTTAAGATTGAAAACTATTTTTTTTGAGCTGTAATTGAAGTTATATTTCATGTTGTGTTTTATTATTTATTCCTACTTCTTTGTACTTATATTTTTCTGGTCGTTGCTTTTGATGTGTTTCGTATTTGACTGTGGTGATTTTTCAGGATTTGCATGCGTTTTTTTGTAATATAAATACTGTGCCTAATTTTATCCAATAGGTTCTTTTAGGCGAACTGCCGCTATCAGTAGCTATTACATTATATTTTGTAAATGCGCGTGCTATTTTCCGGGGAATTTCACCTAGCTTGACGCTCTGGCTTGAAATTTTCCGTGATCAAATTTTCTTAAAAAATTTTATACAAGCCGCAAATTTCAACTCAAAAACTGTAGAAATGGAAGTAAATTTTGTTTTTGAGGTGATATTTTCGGCGTAGTTTCATTCTTTTTCAGCCCCAAAGTTCGCATGATCAACTCTAGCTTCAGATAATCACAAAAAGCGGCAAGCTTCGAAAGTTGCGTCCATGGCACCTGCACATTTATTAGCTAAAAATTATAAATTTACAGCGGGAAACACCGAGAATGTTCCAGTAAATAAATTTGCGAATCCGGGTTTCCTGCTGTAAATTAGTAAAACACACGCATCAGTTCCTGTGTATAAATTTGAACGTGATCACAAGGAATTTGTTGCTTACTTTTTTGCTCTTTTGTTCACATATTGGTCCAACAATCTTGAACCTGCTGCCACACCAGAGCTACACGCCCAGTTCCCGAAACAAATTTCTCTTTATATTTTCCTTTCTTATTTTTTCTTACATCTAAAAAAACCAGCAGTCCGATGCAGATTATTATTATATTGATTTTTTTTTGTAAAAACTGATGATGAAAAAAAATGTATAGCTTTTAAGTGCCTCATTGTCAGTCTCAATGAATTAATTTAGTGCTGATTTGTTTTATTTACCCCGTTGGGCGGATGTGCTTGGTAATGTTGCTGCTCTACTAATAGCCCGCTGCCGTGTCGCCCTTGCTGGGGCCCCCGGCTGCCACCGCCGCCCTTGAGATAGGCAAGAAGAGGCCCCGCGAGCCTAGCACCGCCGACACAGATCTATTACTGGTACCATTTGCGCCTTGCTTTGCATGTCACTACTTTTCTTTTTTGTATTGTGTACACAGTGAGTTTTAGTTGTACCACCCCAAGGATGCATACTGGGGCCGCTCATATTAACAGAAGAAAGTGTACACCATGCAATATTGTAAAATAAGTCACTTAACAAACACACGAAAAAACACATTTTAACACAAAAAATAAACGGGTAGTGGTTTGCTACTTAACTACATTGTTTTATTTAATTGTTAAATTAGATTACGGTCATATGTTGTAATATAAAATATCATTTTATTTAGCTTTGTACCCTTGGCAACGCTTTGTCCCTTTAATAAACCAACTTGCAAGTGTTGGATAATTAGACAAAAGTTAAACAACATAATTATACCTAATTAGTTGTTTATTTAGAAATTAGAAGAAAAGCTCAATTTAGATTTAATGTAACTGTGCACTAACGCAACGCAAAACAACTAATACGATTCATTAGTTTTATATCGACATTTTTTCCATAGGTACTGTAATCATCCCTTTGTGTTAACTTTACGACAAGTATAAATCGAGCTTTAGCTGTATAATTGTGTATAACTCCTGGCTTTATCGGCATATTTTATGCGATAGTTTCGCTACATTTTTGGTTAAATCTACCAATAAAACATAGAGGTACCAGGCTTTTGTCTAAGTGTGATCGTGCTTTTTGCTATATAGTATTTTGCACAAGCCAAAAATCGACCTAATTTTGTAGTAAATTTTTGGTTTCCCCTACGAGACAAATTCTTTGCTGAAGCCCCCCCCACTCAAAATTCTCGTTTGTCGAAATTCAAAGAAATTTTCAGCTTTTTGGAGCTTCGTTATGTTGTAGAGAGCGGCGAACTGCTACCTGGTGAAGTTGTTAGCATGTTGTGAGGCTGTTTTACTTTTGCTTAGAAAACTTTTTTGTTTGTATTATATTTTGATTTAGTTTATTATTTTGTTTATATAAATTTCGTCCCCCCAGAAGGACCCGCTTTCTTTTCAAGCTTTTGCTTTTACCATTTATTGTCGTGTTGCATGTCAAAAAAATCATATAACAAACAATTAAATAATTATATTTCTTATTATTAGCGTTGAAAAGTTTTGGTTTTCATATTTATTTTTTGGTTTGTTTAAATAACTATTTAATATGATTATTATATATTTATTATATTATATTGGTTTGATTGGTTATTATAATATTAATGAAAAATTTTACAGTTTTCTACTGTGGAATCTCGCAACATTCTAGCAACTACAATTACAGCAATTATTACAATTTTTTATATTATTAATTTATCTGTTTGTGGTTATTAATTAATTTTGATTATTTTTCTTTATTATTTTGTCTGTGCATCTGAAAACGTTTTTTGCGACAGACAGGATAATTTTCTTTGTTTTTTTGTAGACTAATTTTTTTATAGCAATAACTTTTTTGCAAGTCACTGAATTTAATGAAGTAGAACTCAACACCAGATCTAGTTGAGAGAAAAAAAGAATTATTTTTAAATATGCTCTCGGTGACTTTCAGATTTGTTTTGCGCTTTTGTAATTCGTTGTTTTGCATCTACTAACTTTTGTTGTATTTCTTTTCTTTACAGATGGATATGAAATCTGTTGGGTCTTTTTATTATGACAATTTTGTAAGTACTAACATTTTTTTTAATATGTAATGTTTGCTGTTTTCCTTGATATTTAACTGGCTTTATATGGTTTTTGTGTGTTGTCTTCGGATGGAACTGTGCGCTATAAATTAATGTTAAGTTATGTCAGCAGGCCTTCCCGGGCATGATGCCGTATAAACGGCCAGCTGCCGACAAATCAGGAGTTCCCGTCTACCAACCAAACGCCACCACGTATCAACAATTAATGCAGCTGCAGCAGCCATTCGTGCCCGTGTCATGTGAGTATTCAACCTCCCCTGCTCCACCAGCCCCAACCTCCTGTGCTTCCCCCGCTGCCGCTGCTGCCTCCGAAACAGTACCACCCTCTGTTTCAACTGCCGCCGTCGTCGCCGTCTCCCAGCAGCAACAATTGCCCTTGAAGGAGAACGAGCTGTCCGTGTCCCCCATAACCACCACATCAGTTTTGTCATCATTGAATCCCGTCACACAACAACAACCGGCTATTCCTGATCCCGCGGCACTGGCCAAAGAGGTCGCCCAGCAAAATTACGCCAAAGCCGTGAAATTAGCTGCAGCAAATCAGGCGCTTGCTGTCAATTCGCTTAACCAATTGAATCCGCTGAACTACACCGGTGTGGCTTTGAACAAACAGGCTTTGAGTATGCCCCCTCCGACGTTTTCGCGTTACCCCGCCGCTGCTGCTTTGCCGCTGAGTTTTGGTGGTGGCTTCAATTTAAATCTTGCTAATCACTATTCGGCTGCTGCGGTAGCCCAGCAGAATTTTCTGAATATTTCGCGGCCACCTCCCCAGCTTATTAATCCGTACACGATTATGCGAACACCGCCTTATACTGCTGCCAGTGCCACGCCAATTTTGGGTAATAATTTGCTGCCCGGGCAGTATCCTGTTACGGTTTCCGCTGCACCAATCACCAATGTCTCAGCAACCTCCAGTCATATAGCCGCCGCCGCTGCCCAAAACAACAACAATAACGTTGTGTTGCAACCGTATAAAAAATTGAAGACAACCTAATTTTCCTTCGGTTTAAGTTCGTTACAAAATGTATTCGAAACTTGTGTTGTGTTTTTTTTAAATACCTAGTTGTAATTATAATTCTTGTTGGTTTTGTGTAATATTTTTAATTCGTGTTTTCGTTGTTTTATTTTTTTAACCAAAATTTTACGTAGTTTTAATTTTGCCAGCAATTTTGCCAGCGCACCAAAAATTTAATTAGTTTCCGGTGTGATAATTAACGTGTAATATTAATCGGTTTTAATTTGACTTTTAAGTAAATTTCTAGTCAGAAAAATTTGTGTAATTTGTAAAATTTAAAAGAAAAATCCCTGGGCGTTGCTGCTGTGAGCGAACCCGGACCAAGCGAGTGCCTCAAAACTGTGATATTCTCACAATTCGCTATATTTGCACCGCTATAATAACATCCTTTATCCCGTTACACCACTCTAATATACATACTATAAAACCTAGTTTAATATATTACTGGTGGATAAGATTTAGTTTTATTAATATATTCTCTTGTATATGTATCTGTATACCATGAAAATGGGTTTTGTTTGTTAGAATATCTACAAAAAATTTGACATTGAAAGATAAAAACTATTATGCATGTTTGGGAGTAATTCCTGTTTACATTAAATATATTTGAGAGCCTAATTCAGTCGCATGGTAGATACTTTACGCCGTTGTATTTGTTAGAAAGTGCCATCGCTAAGTCTGTAGTTTGTTAACTGACCCAAAAAGACGATTCATATTTGCCGATTTTATGCTCTGTGTCTGTGTATTAGTTTCAAATATTCTGCATGGGGCTTTTATTTAATACATGTTATGCATGTTGTTCCGTTTTAAAACAGATGATGCAAGATTATCTTTTTGGGTTAGGTGTGTTTCCCGTCACTATTCAAGGGTCCCATTCCACACAAGCACCCATAGGCGTGCTTTGGTGGTTGTTTTTGTTGTTGTGCATTTGATTTTGTATACAAACTATACTACTACCGACTTTTGTTAGTTCCTCTTATCTTATTTTTATTTTGATACAATTTTGTTAGTGATATACGATGTACATGCAATTAGTTGCGCCTCTAAGGCTCTAAAGTTGTTAGTTATTGGATTTTTTTATTTTTTTAATTTGTCTTCCTGGTTTGATCTCGAAGCACAAACTTGTTAATTCTACGTGTGTCATCTGTGTTTTTTTCTTTCCTATATAATTGAGTAACTTAGTGTCCTCTTTTGTGTGGTATCTTGTGTTTAGGAGCAAATATTTAGGCTTCTTTTATTATTAGAGTCGTGCGTGTTTTTAGTAGATTTCCATAGAGGTTGTTGTTGTTTTTCACCACGTTAATTCTGTTTAAAATGCAAGAAAGGTACATTTGGTTTTTAATGATTAGGTCGACGATTTCCCGGCAAAAATATTTTTCGTTTGTGTTTACATCTTTTCGACGATACAATTTGAAATGTTTTTGACAGGATTTCTTACGAATTTAACTAAATTTTTGAAGAGTTTGTACAAGTTTTTCTATCGATAACCACTTGGAATTCTACTAATAAAGACAAATCAGCTAAAAGATTTTTATTATATTTTTGATAAAATTAATGATACAGACAACGAAATATAACCCATATTTAACTTGAACTAAATATTTGTCCTATATCGCAAGGTAGAAATCGACATACCTTTTACTATTCTGTAAGATATAGGCTAGATAATAGAAATAGTATTGTGATGTATTAATATATTTGTTACATAAAAATGTGTCTTACTACTTAGCATTTAAAACAAAGAAAAATAATTTCACTTGTACTACTCTACAATATAATTCAAAAAGAGTACACCATATTGTGATGCATGTAAAGTAACTTAAGTATTTGTTTATTGATATAAGTATATATTATACAATAATGTATGATGAAGTACTTTTTGCATTTTTAAGTAGGATTACTATGTAAAACAGTGAGGTTAGGACGAGTAGTAGTTGTTTTTTTTTAAATCAGGCTCTATATTTGCTATAGTAGTTTTGGTAAACGGCCGCCAGAGGTGGCGCCAATGCGTTTTTTCCTGAAAAATCGCGTTGAGCCGCTTTGCGTAATCAGCTGCCAGCCGACCTTTTACTTGACTTACAATAACGTAGTGCCTTTTAGGCTGCTGATCACGCTTTGCTAAGGTGTGGGTCACACGTCCGCCATTCTAGTGTTAAAATACAAAATTTTTACCTTTTCCATTTATTTATATTATTTACTGTGTACTGTATTGTTCTAATCCTGAGGTGTATGTATTATCACCGCTACTATTTGTAATAATAATGCTTGAAAATGCATGATATTTGTTTTATTAATCATTTGCTTATTATTTTTGATTACTTCCGATTTATCCAAACATTTTTTTTAATCCCTCTCTCTCTGACAAAACAAGAAAGTTTACGATGATCCAAACAACAAAAAAGCTTTTCACTAGAAGTACTGTGGATAAAAATCGGGAAAAGTACCTAGTTATTATTTTCCTGTTTTCCTCCACATGAAATAAAAAACTGTACAGGCTGTAAACTTTTCTCCCCCAGCTTGCCCTCCATACATTTTATTTTTTTAGTGTTTATTATTTTGTTTTATTGCCCCCCGTTTTCTCATAATGTTATCATGCTTAAAAATATCATTTGAACTAACACTGTCGCTTGATGCTGTCAGTAAAATTATTGTGATCTTTGGATTTTTGCTGTTGTTACATTATTAAAAAGCACAAAAAAAGTAAAGTGTTCTATGGCAAGCATTTTCCCATTTTACTCCTGTACTTTCACTTATAATCACTAAAAGGGAGACGAATCCTTTTCTCTCGCCGGAAAACGACGAAAAGAAAACAGAGGGTGTGCTAAATAATGCAGTAATTTATTTAGTGTACATGTTTTGAAGATGAGCTGATGCTAAAAGAAGAGCCAAAAAATATGTAGTTTCTACTGCTTGTGTAATGTGCAATATTTTAGCTGCTGAGCTGTGAAGTATCTAAGATGAAGTTCTATTATGGTGTTTTTTTACATAACTGTTCTCTTGTGGCACACTTCTACTGTACTCTATGCACATTGCACAAGGCTATTGTGAGAAAATTGAGAAAGCTTTACCATTATCAGAGTTGACTAACAAAACATACCAAGTGAATCTCGATGTGTTCAAAGTCCATCTATCGTAGTAGTGTTTTTGCAATGAGAGTGACATATTCTATTAGAAGCTTTGTATATTTCGATTGACTGACTGTTTTCTACATTTTCTTATTTGCTAAAAACCTATTTGTAGCTTGTAGTAAGTAAAAATGTAATATGTTATTTATTATTGGATTATCTCATATAGTTATACTATAACAAACTCTTTGTTATACTACAACATTTAGAGGAAAAAAACATGAAGTTATTTTATGATTTTTATATGATTTGAAAACGCCATATTTAATATGTTATGTTTGCAGAATCCAGCCGCTAGACTAATTGTAGCATCGCAGATTTGTTCTACACGTAACAGCTTCTTTAATCCGTTTTATTTACTTATTTTTTTAACAGTACTTTTGTTGCTTTTTTGCTTTAAAACCATTTACCTGATTATTAGCACTTAAACAATTGTAAGTAACTTTTAACTTTATTTATTTGATACAAATCCTGATTTTCAGATTGTTTTGTGCTGAATTTCTGGCAGAAACGATTTGTTTCAGTGGAGATTAAGAGGAGCTTTGAGAATGTTTTGTTTGATTTGGTGAAATTTTTATATTACCGAAATTTTACGGTTAGGAAAATAAAAAAATAATACTTTAAATTATTGAAAATTCAATTAATATCTAAGAACATTAATATATTATAATTAAAGTTGTCTATCGATGAAATAATAATGTTAATTAAATATTGGATTTTGTACTAATGAAATCAATGAAAGTCACTAACTAATAACTAAATGAACTATTTCTGACTTCAGTCTCAAAAAACTTCTAAAGTTCCTCTTAAGATCATCTACGCTCAAAAAATTGATATAATCAGTGATAATCCGTTCCCAAATCCTTGGCATAATTTAATCCTAAAAAGTCAATCGTTTTTTGAGGGTAGATTTCCTCTGACTTTTCTGTCTTTCCAAACTTATTTACTTTTAAGTATAATTTTGATTTATTTTGTTTGCTTTTCTGTTTCATGCTTACGTTTTCCTGGTTTTTGCCATCCATAATCGATATATCTGTGTTCTCTTTCACATTCTTACTAATTTTAAACCGGGAAAAACTTTATTTTGGCTGCTGATTGATATGGATTGATGTAATGTTGATTTCTATTTGTTTTGTTCCTTGTGGCACACTCGTTTTGTGTGCGTGTGCTGTACATCCCCTGTGGTTTGGGACAACCCACCAACACCTTTTCCATCAACTTTCACTTCAACTAAATTCTAACATGTTTCTTCTGATAATTTGTATAAAACACGATACATATTCCAAAAAAAAAAAACCAAACACAACGCTTCTAATTTCACACATTTCACACAACTCCTGGTGTATGGTGGGTATATAAACGTATATACTGGCTGTAACGTAATGTTGTCGCATTGCTGGCTGCGATGACGCTTGCTGCACAAAACTGCATGTCGCCATAGACAATGGTGCGCCTACGAACGCCCCCTTTGTGATCTACACTGATGAACAAGGACAGGTATTCACGTTTGTTTATATTCATGTATGCTGAACTACAAGTTGATTTTTGAAAAATTCCCGGGGATCCCCGTAAGAATTGTGGACCAGCGTACATGATGTAATGTATTTTAACAAGTTACAATGTGTTTTCATTCGCTCTAACTTAACAACCCCTAACTGTATTTATTATATTGCTTGTAATACTTTGGGGGTTGTTGAAACTAGCCACTAATATTGCATATAATAAACACCTGTACTTACTGCTGGAATGTTAGTTTACTTATTTTGTTTTGATGTTTTCATATTGTAACTTGTCGCCTTTTTGTGTCGCAAGCATATTGTGAAATAATGATATTTAATACTAACCGCCATAATATCACAATGTGGTTGCTAACCTCAAGGCCACCTGCTGCCATCGCCGCCCCCGTCCACTCCAAACTCAATTCGGTTTTTAATTTTAACGCTAAAGTAGAATTTTGTGCTTACAAATTTATTTTAGTGTCGGTATTTTTTTTGTCATCAAGTTCATGATGTGATGGAATGTAATTTGCATTCGATTTTTTTGTTTACCATAAAGATTTTCAAACATTCTGCATGTATAAAACACACTACCTTTATTCTGTTTATTAACACTGCTTTTTGGTTTTGGCCTTTTTGCTGCCACAGGCTTTGTTTGATGGTTATAGCTGTATACTAGAAAAAAACCGAAAATTTATCGTCTTTTCAGTCGCCGTTCAAAACTGCTATAAATGCAAATTATTGTGATAAGTAGCTGAGATAATACCTGTTTTATTGTACTAGATTAAATGTCTCCAAATCATTATACATCATATTAATATAGTTGTTTTGTTTGTTTGTCTATAGAAGAACACACGACATTTTTTGTGCAGAATGATTGAAGGATCTGAAGTTTACAATTTGTTGTTTTAGTTACTTACAAAAATCTAATGATTGGCATGTGCATTTTTCGAAATTGTGAATGAATTATGATTTTTTTTTGTCAAAATTCGCTTTTACGTAGTAGTGCTTATGTATGCCGTTTTTTTTTTTAGATTATAAACTTGCACATGTGCAAATACATGTGCGCACAATCTAATATGTGATTTTTTCCAAATTTTTTCTATAATTCTTGTATATTTAATACGTTTTGTATATTTTTTTATGTTGATGTCTTGCGAGGTACTGATGGGTGTTTTGTTCTTTCAGTTACTGGACACCCTCCCGGTGTGCCAAGATTTTAATCGTGGCCTTTGTAATCGGCCTGCCTGCAAATTTGTACATCTACAGGAAGGTTAGTGGGTTCATTTTTACTTTCTTGTTATTACTACAAATATTTGGCGAAAGTTTATTAAATGAGAAAAGAGTGGAGTTTCAGTTTTAATGAAACTCTTTTTTTTTTATTTAACTTGCAGGATTTTGAGGTTTTATTGAAGAATTAAATGTTAGGTTAGTTATGATTAATTTAGTTTTAATTTTGTGATGCACTTTTATGGCAATACACATTTGACTAAAATCCTCGTTTACTAATATCAAAAGTATTGTTGTCCAAAATGAATATTTTCTTATTAAAAAATTAATATCGAAAATAGCCATTCCAAATTTTATTGAGTTATAAGTAATTACAAAAATGAATTAAATTATTTCGAAAATTCCGTTGAACTATAATTTGAGCTCTAATTCCAAAACTAGGACGTGTTAAAACAGTTTAGTCTGAAAATTTCCAAAACATCCTTAAGATCCTAATGGAATGTTCTTAAAATGGTGCCAAATTATTCTTTTTCCTACATAATTTTTACTTTGATTACTGTTACACCAGTGGCGTCTCGTTAGTTTCTACTTTAAAATATACACAATTTTTTTGGCCACACAACTATTAAAAAAATAGAAAGCACTTGCAGAATCAAAGCAGTTTGAGACAAACTTTCGCTTCGAGACCAAACGATGTTCGCTTTTAATGACGCACTTGTAACAAACTCTGCGCACTTTAATTGTCGGGCCGTTCCCTACCTTGGAACTACTCTACCAGGAAAATTCGTTAGGTTAGATTTAGAAATGAGTATAATTTCTAAGCTAACCTAAGTTTACGTATAAACCGGGCGTACTTAATGCTCTTCAGGATGGTCAAATTTAATCTGTTTTGTAAAATAAAATATTCCTGCTTATCAGAATGTATCCTGCTGAAGGATTTGACCTTTCAGTTGAAAAGATTTGTGTGGGCGTTAGATGTTTGACCATTGTTGTTTATTTCTAGGAGAAGGGGTGGAAGTGGTGGATCAGCGTGTGGCTGTATGCCGTGACGCTGCCAAGGGACAGTGCTGTCGATCCGCCTGTAAATACTACCACATCCCTATAGCGCTGCCACCTGCTCCCGTCATGGCCGCCCTGGCTTCTTACCTGCAGTAGTAACAACGACAAACACCGAATCCTTATTTATCAACAATGTTTATATAGAACTTTTTATTATATTATATACTAATACGTCATTCAAAATGGCAAAAAAATAATTTTGTGTTATATTGAATAGTTTTTTGAATTTTTGAGAAAAAACCTAGCATAGTAAATTAAGGTTATTGAGTGAATGAATGTAGAATGAATATTTAATACTGTAATCCTGTTTTACTCTGTTGAACAACATCTTTTTAAAAGTTAAGCGTGTATGATTGGTATAAATTTAATGTTATTACACATGGGAAAAAGTTGGTACATATGGCCTTAAGCCACTTTAAGGCTTTCTGATGTCACATAAGTACAGAGCGACCTCATTATCCTTGTTAACAAATGTACGTCCCGCGGGTTCGACCCAGGCAGTGGGCCATAAGTCACAATAATTGTCGAACAGGGAGATATCTGGAGCTTTCTCATTTGTTCCAGAGTGATCATTATCACTGTGTTATTAATTAATCTTTAACTGTTTTTTTTTTATTTTTTTTATATTTGCTGTGATTATAATGGTGTTGGATGTTACTTTTAAAGTAACATATTCTAAAAAACGTTAAAAACAAATTAACAATTATTTCTATTTTATATTTCGTACAATCAACGAATCTCTAAATCAAACAAATCCATCTCACCTGGCAATTGGTTTTGATGGCAAACAAACCAACGAATAAAGTTGCCAGATAAATTTTTTTGTTCGAAATAGTATAACCCTTGAAAGACTGATTTGTATTTTGTGTGGAAAAGTCGAATCCTGTTCACAGTGGTCACAAAGTGGGGTGTGTTTGATTTAACGTTTGAAGATTGTAGGGAAGTGGATGGGGGTCCATTTTAAGTTGACTTGGGAAAATTTGTCCATAAAATCATGGCACAGTAGTAGGACATGATTTACTAAATGTAATGGAACTTGGAAAATAGTCTTTAAAATCTTAGATCATGAACTTAATTCAAATTTAATTTTTGGTTTTCAACTTAAAACCCGACTCACTGTCCACTCCCAACGTAATTTTAAGTTGCCTGAATGGTTTTTGAACGGAGGTATTACAACATGAGAACCTCTCGGGCTAATGATAGATTGGTCTAGTCAAAAAATCGTTGGGTGAGTGTGATTCCGTTTATGATAACTCGATATCTCCCAATCAAGTGCCACAGCATTGAGAAGAAAACGTAAAAATTAAAGTAAACAATTACATGTAAATGATAAAAAAATGTTCCTGAAAAGCATTTAAATAAGTTCCATACGTATACACTTACACAAAGAAACAAACACACAGTCCGACGGTCTGGTATTAAAGGGCGAGATGGGGCGCCGGTTGTGATATCGGGTGGTCTGTATGTTGAGTGCAGTGCTGTTATATTGATAATTATTATTATTATTGTAAATAGATAATAGGTTGTAACGGACAAACAAAAAACTCGCAAGTAAGGAGTTACTTTATTCGTCTATTTCATAGTGTTTAAATATTAAAATTACTAGGATCTAACAAATTAACTATTAAACAAAAAACAAATAAAAAACCAACTTGTTATAAAATTTAATAAAAAAAAATAAATTGCCACTCAACAGTCAAAATTACTTAAAACGAGTTGATTTTGATGTTTGGGTGGCAAGGTCTCTTTCCCTTTAATACCAAGATAGAGTGAGAGCTTCCACAGTCAGAGCACGGGTCTCTGCTTTGCTTTTATGCATCCGCATCGTTTGCTAGGTTAGCTCTTCTGTTGGGTTGCGCTATTTGTGTGCCCCTGCCATTATATAAAAAATAATCCGCGCGCGCTGTCTGCGGGTGCCATTTGTGTGGCACCACGCACAGTGACACTACACCAGAAGCACTCTTCAAATAAACGCATGTTTTGAGGACCGTTGATCGTTGCCCGAAGAAAACAGCGATGTTGTTTGAGGCTTGCAGCTGGTTTATACATGTCTGTATACCCATTTGCTATATTATTATTATTATAGTCCATAATAGTTAGCTTAACACCTAGAATAATTTTTCCTAACGTATAATATTATAATTATCTTGCATGACCCTAGAATGAACATTTACATCTTATTCTATACTTATTAATATAGTTACATAGATTTAGCTGTTCCTTATTGTTTTGTTTTTGTGCACAAAATCGAAGAGTATTTTGCGCACGAGAGTTGATTGAGTTACGTTTTTAATTTGTTGCGTTTTTTGACCCGAGCTTTATTTACATACGCTTTCGCTTTTTTTATTACACAAGATGATAAGATCATGACAATTATTCAGTATTCTTTTTCGTTGGATATCATTGTTGAAGAAGGGTGTGGTAGAGGAAGATATAATATAAAATTATTCTAATCCAGTTTGGCTTCCATTTTATTATTCTATAAGAAACGAAAAGTAACTGTTTTCCTCGATTTAACTACTACCCCTCTGCTGTGTCTGATTTCAGATTTGTTTTTTAAATTTGTAATTTCTATTATTGTATAGTTGTTGTTGATGATAAGATTTTAAAAAATTTCGGTAATTTTACAATAATTAACAAAGTCCTTTTGAAATGTAGCTTTGTTTCCCAAGAACTCGTCGCCATTTCGCAGATTTGCATCGGCATCCATCGTTAGTTATTTGATTTATGAAGCTACGTCATAAACTTTGTGTTTATGCAAGCTGAACTTTAATGAAATTCTTTATAATCATTGTTAGGAAGTGACAATACTGTTTAGGTGGTTGAAATTGTCATGTTGATGGAAATTCTGGTGAAATAGACGATTGTTTGAATAATCATCCATTGCACATTACGGCTGCTTGTGAGATCTGCGATACTTTGCTATGCTTTTGCGGCTATTTGCTAAAATGCCCCGGCTTCGCTGACAGAAATCGTGAACTAACACTCTGTTTCTTATTTTAATTTATATTTATATATTTGTTATAGTTTATTAATCTTAAAATGGCCCGTCAGTTGCCTTGGAAATCTTTACTTGAATTTATATTAATCACAAAGAATATTTAATATAATAATAATATGAATAGTTTTTATTTGTGGAAATTTATTTTTGTATGTTTTAAACTAGTGGATACGTGTGTTGTTTTGTTGAATTTTTATATTTGATTTTTGTTGTTCATTTGGTAACTGACAAAAAAAGGCGAGTTATGTTTTGTGAGTTTTCTTACTCTTTAATCAGCGACCTGCGTTTATACTACAAAAGGGTCCCATCTTAACCTAGTTGTTGTTATTTAATATATTTTTTAAAGAAAAATAAAACCATCTTGATAAAATTACCTGAAATAATGACAGAGTGAATTTCTTATGTGAGCCACATAGAAAAGGACTTTATATATACTATCTTGCTAATCAAACAAAACATACAGTATGAATATTTGTATAAATATACATTGTATATATAGTGGCTCTTTATTTTTTCATTTTATCAACAACAATTTTGTGATATTTTAGTAATGATTGTTATTTAAGTCACATCACAAGCAAACAACTAGCTGTTTGCGACAACCTGCTGAAAAACAACCATGCGCCAGTATATTTGTTTTATTAAAACCGCGTGTTGTTTTTCAACAGCCCTGTTAAGCAGTTACCTGTAACTGAAGCACCCGTTAAAACATATAATTTAAAAGACAACACAAACAAAATTTAAAAATTAAATTAGCGGATGGTTCGGTTCTGGTAGGTTAATTTTAGGAATTTATTCACAATAATCCTGTAAGAGAGGCGAGGTTATTCAGAAATAAGGAGAAGACGGCCGCGTCAAACTTTTTTAATAAGAAAACAGATTATTTTTTGAAAAATATAAAGATTAACGATTATATTATATGAAAATATATTATTATAATATATTGTATGATATTTAAGTAATGATCATTAAAAAAACTATGTGTAAATTATAAGATTGTATGCATGATATTTAAAGAAAACTACGTACATATTCACACAATGATATTGGTTATAATATTGATTGTAATAACAACAAATATTATATTGTTTTCTCCTTATTGTTGAATGCATGGCAGACATGTAGAGACGCCTAGTTTGGTTCGATTGGGGGCCATAATGATCGACGATATCAGTTTAATTTCGCCTAATAATAAATGAGTGTTGATATTAAAATTATTTATTCTTGTAAACTTGTATAAAATATCATTATTTTGGGGCCATTTTAACCGGTTGGATTGCCAATTTCTACATGTCTGTCGTATTGGAATGCGTGAACTAATTTGATAAAGTGTGTGATTATACAATTTAAGGATGTGCCGACTGTCCTTGCCTTCAATATTTTGTCAGGATTGTGTTAATTAAATTGTGCCATAAACTAAGTAAAAAAATAATATGAAACAAAGAAGAAAACTGTTTGAATGATTTTCATTCCAATACTTATGTGTATTTGTTCAACATCCAAAAAATATAATATACTATATTGAAATTTAAGTTCTTGATCTTATTTATCTTTTAGTATCTATAAGGTAGTCAAACATTTTGTCAAGTTTCCATGTTCACATTATGTCTTATAGACATGATAATTGATTATTGATATATTATTGTTTATTATTAATTAAATATAAGAATAAACTAATGATGTGATGATGATCAGTAGATCATACAACAGAGGCTTTTATAAGCCTCTCATTTTCTGAATATAGTAGAGTTAATAAACCATTATGTGAAATTTTACCTGCATTTTATTTTATTTAACCCACAAAAAACTACACAGGGCCAAAATATAATAACCATAATTACATTTTTAAAGCTTCAAAGAACTGGTGATTTTTTATTCAAAATAACCCTGTCAGAGATGCCATCACTGTTGTTTTAAATAAGTTACTTTGAAGTTAATTTTTCTCTTTGGAGAGGATTATAAATTTCCAGGGTTTATACCTACATATAAACTGCTGGCCAATTGAAACGTACCAAGCGAATTTTTAGGTTGAATTTAAAGTCAAATATTTTGAAAAATAGAAGAGATATCAACATGCGGTTTTCAGGATTTCACAGATAATTTAATTGAGAAAACGATAGTGTTACCCCATTTTTTTACTTTGAAGTACATTACTATCTACAGGGTATGAAAGAAACTCTCCTTTTTTTGTCAAATTTTATAACTACCGTGATTCTACAAAATTTTTTTTATATTTTTTTGATGTAGATTATTTTAGTCCTTACTTAATGGGAAAACAACCTGTTTCTCAAAATTTTTATATCCCCGTTATTTTATAAGATACCGAATTTATGCTGAAAATTTGATTTTTTCTTTGTTTTTTGTCGTTCGGCCGTATTGTGTTTTGTAAGAACCAATCTCTGGTTTTCTTATAAAAAGTACATTTTTTGTACTTTCATTAATTTATTGGTAACCAGTGGCTTATCAAAAATCAGTACACGTTCGCTAATTGGTAAATTTTTTAATTCATTTTTTGAGACTATTTTCTTAATGGAATAGAATGGAATTTAGTTAGTTCCTGTTCACCATTGGTTTAAGTGACTTATATCTTCGAAACGGGTTTTTCACTTTTTCAAAAATTTGCTCATATTCGTGTATACCGGGTGGCTACGAAATCGTTTTACAACCCCCACCATTTTGTTACATTTAACTGTATTAATTTGAAATTGGGCATGGTTTGATTGTTGAAAGGAATAATCATTTTGACGTTTAAAACAATCTGATGACACTTCCGATTTCACCGGAAGGGCCACCTACTAACTTTCAAATTTTTTTTAAACAACCCTGTAGATTTTTTTCCATAAGAATTAGATTCTACTTAAAATTACCTTTTTATCGACACATCACATGATGGCATTTGCTTTCACAATGGCAGCATAATTATTATTGCAAAAACCGGTTCAAGAATATTAAATTTAATAAAAAATTCGGTATCTTATAAAATAAGAGGGATATAAAATTTTTGAGAAATTGGTTTTTTCCTCATTAACCAGGGACTAAAAAAATCGACATCAAAAAAATATAAATTTTTTTTTGTGGAATTCCGGTAGGCATAAAGTTTGAGAAAAAAAGACGACTTTCTTTCATACCCTGTAGATAGTAACGTACTTCAAAGTAAAATAATCGGGTCACACTATTGTTTTCGCAATTAAATTATCTCTTGAATCCTGAAAACCTCATGTTGATATCTTTTCTCCTTTTCAAAATATTTGACTTTAAATTCAACCTAAAAATTCGCTTGGTACGTTTCAATTGGCCAGCAGTTTATGTAAATAAAAGCAAAGAATTCTGGAAGTAATCCGCCCTATACTTACATAAAGTAATTAACATTTTATTTTTCTACTACCTAGTTCAAAACAGTGCCACAATATTTTCTAATTTTTTTCTTCTTAATTTTAAGAAAAAAATTAGACAGTATATATATATAATAATAAAATCACATTATGGCACTTTTACTAACATAATTTATATCAAAATTTTACAGCGACCTCCTGAAAAGATCGTTTCAATAAAGATACTTACGAAATGTAGCGCAGTTTTTTATTTTTACCCAATTCTGTATGTATAGATTTTTTCATAGGAATCTTCATCAAATGTCACTTGCCTTTTTAACAACTTTAATTAAAAAATAAACACAAAAATGTACACCTTTCAACCACCGCACCGCACCGAACTATTGATGATAAAGTACGAAAAAACAGACTTGCTTGACTAATAAATGTAGACTGAGTTACTTACTCATCCAGAAATAAAATAAAATCATGAATAGTTATGATTTCTCCACTTAGATAATAAACATTCCCAGCATTTCAAATATTTAATTATAATTTTTCTCTTGGTTGTGTTTCTGAAGCCCCTAAATTATTAAATAATTAATAAATAATATTGCAATCATTTGTTAATTTCCTGTTACAGAAAATTTAATTAATTTTTTGTTGACTTAAAATCCGTCATATATTTCTTTACTGTAAAGTAGAAAGTCATTTTTAGGGCAGAATGTACACAAAATACACAAATTTTCTTCATAAATATTCAAGTTTAAGCCTTAATTTAATTTTGATTTATAACGCCACAAATTTCTATAATTTGCACTTAAAAAAAGAGAAATTGAGCAAATATGCGCTTTTTCAAGATATCTACCACGAATTTTAAGCAATATATTTTTATTACATTATTTAATTTAATTAATATTACTCATGCTTAAATCATAAATTAAGACTTACCAAAAAATATCAGGAAGCAAATTCTATGACGCAAATAATATTGAAATTGCCCAAGAAACTGTGCCATAGATAAACACATACTAACTGTGCTATATTGGAAAAAATTGTAAAAACATCCTTAAATGTTTTTGAGCAAAAACTGACCAACGCAGCTCCCTGCAATATTCTCTATTTTCGTACGATATTCAACATAGGCAACCGAATATCCTCTTTAACAAGTCCCTGTGAGTGCTTGGTTGCCTATAAGACAATTTGTAATTTCTACCAAACAATAAAAATCCAGATAAATTCATTTTTTCTGTTTATTTATTAACAATTTTTTTACTAAAATAACATTGGGGTGTAGAAGGGAAACACAGAGTAGAAGACAGTATTTTTGGCAAGTTTCTGATTGATCTTACGGTATTTTTTAATGGAAAAATGCGTCTTTATTTATTATTGTAAAATAAAAATACTCCTAGTAGGAAAGAATTGATTACAACTATATACAAAAGTCTTTTTTGTTTTAAATTAAAACATCCTAAAGATGACAATTAATTAAAATAAATTACTTCCTAACGGAGAAACCATCTCCTGTCGGATCTAAAATCCATGGATAGTTGTTGGGGCACTCCATGCAAGTGAACAAACGCAAAGTTTCCCCAGGCAGTTCTCTAGTAGTCAACGGACAAGAGTTAGGTAATGAGCAGTAGGGTTGTCCTTTAACATCGCATTTCTCCTTCCATTCCTGGAAGTCCCTCAAACCATTCAACTCAGTTGGATTCTGCATCCATTGGATCACCTGGAGATTAGTCACGAAGTACACATCATTCCTTCCCAACATTTCTTCGATAAACTTAATCAACTCGTCTTTGAATTCCTTTTTGCTCTTCAACCACGACGCATGGAAATGCAGACCAAGAGGGGCACGGTTGCTATTGAAATGACGATTGAAGTTGTGTCTTAAGAGTCGAGCAAACTGTTCACCAGTCTGAATATTGGAGCAAGAGTCAACCATGTGACAACCGGGGAGGGACTCGTCGAAAGTTGGATCATCACGCCTATCCAGCTCATTCATGACCATCTCCCAAACTGGATGACTTCTACTGGGACAATTATGGGCGTTTCCGTTGCATTTATGTGGCATTCTGAAGTACAAAGTGTAGGGCCAGATGGGGACTCTGCCTAAGGAAGCCGTGATGGAAGCATCGTAGACGAAGAATTGATCAGCCATCATTTCAAATTGTTTATTTCCACCTACGCGAAGATATGGGGCGCGCATTCCAATAATTGAACCATCGGTGATGTTAGCGAAACGCTCGATGATCAAACGAGCTCCAGCCATCTCAGCTAACCAATCATCGTAAGAGCCTTGAGACCAGTAGTTAGGATCTTCTTTGTGTGTGAGAGAAAACACCGCAATTTCATGACCGCGTCTATGCAAATCTTGTACAGCAGAATAATTCGTGTATTTATGAGACGCGAAGAAGGTACCACGGATTTGACAACCGTTCGGGTTAGCGCGGGTTCCACTGAAGATCTCCTCGTACAAATCGATGTTATCCACGTTTACGGCACCGTTGAAGGTGATGGTGATCATCTGAGGTACGTTAGCTGGTTCCAGTTGTCCAGGGATTCTGGTACCATCAGCAGAGCAGAAGCAATCGGGGAGGGTACATTGGGTGGTGTCGCAATCTGGCGCACGGTTTGGATCAGTTTCAACAGCTAGAAGAATATTGTTTATTTATAAGTGAAGGTTTGATAATTTTTTCATGGACTTACTGCAAGAGTTTTCGTCGGATTCATCTTTGCAATCCGGTTTGCCGTTACAGAAGAGCTCTTTGTCGATACATTCACCATTACCGCAGGATAGTTTACCATCAGGACAGATTGGTTCGTCTGTCTTGAGAATTGGAAGTACCTTTCTGGGTTCTACAAATAATGTTTGTTTGTGTTACTGCTTAAATAATTTAGTATCTGGTGGAAAGTCTGTACAGGTTTGTGTTTGATTGGCGTTTTCTTTATACAATAAAATATATTTACATTTGCTTCATTTGTTGCTAAATAGAAAGTAGACTAAAATATTTTGTTATAAGAAGAAGTGCATTAAATACAAAGAGAAATTTTTTCCAACTAAATCGTTAATAAGGTTTAACTTTATTTGAGAAAAAGATAAATTGAATGTGATGAAGGAGTATTGGTGTAGGATAAATTGATATGATTTGAGTTTTGTATAAATTATTTTTTTGGAACTTGGGTATTGGATACAAACACAAACGAAAGAGGCAAGCAAGTTAGGTAATTTATGTTACCATTGAAAAATCGTATCACTCCTTTAATTATTTTTGTATCATAGTGGAAAAATGAAATGTGTGTTATGTGTTCAAAGGTGTAAACGTTACGTAGATACATAATCTTGCAATGTGTTACATAAAAGAAATTCAGTTAGTAGACCACAGCAGCCACCAAAAAAAAACACGCAAAACACAAAGCGCATGCAATAAGACAATTAAGAAAAACTTTATGTATTATTAGAATCTACTTTCTACGGCTTTACGTATCGATAAATAAATAAATAAATTTTGCCCTCAATTTACTGGTATTTAACCTAACCAATTTGGCAATGTAGCAAGCGATCCGACAATTTGATCAAAATCACATATTTTCAATATTAAAACAAACAAAATTATCCAAGCAATAAACTCAGTGATGTAAAATGAAACTATTATGCTTGAAATGTGTTCTTGAAACTATTAGTCGGAAGGCAATTTATTTTTAATTCCCAATTACAGCTTACAGCTCCTTCACCGTCGCACCACGGCGACGACTTACTCTCGAGTTTATCACAGTTTGTGACTTTCCCTTTCCAGTCACACGTTTGTTTATCGATGTCAAACGCCAATCCACTGGGACAAGTGATCTGTTTTAGACCAGACTTAGTACACCTGTACGGCAAAATTTTCGCTTAATATTAGGTTTCTACCAAGAAATACTGACAATACCAAACGGATCTTCCAAAATAAAAATAATAATATGTCAAGAAAAAAAATTCAAAGTGCAGGTAAAAAACTTCAGTTGTGGTATAGTCACTATTCCTCCTGTGTTGACTTACTTTCTACGAGGTCACAGTTTTTAACATTAGTTTTCCAATCGCAAGTTTGACGGTCAATGTCAAAAGCTAGACCTGCTGGACAACGAACTGACGCCAATCTCGTGACGCCAGCATTATCACTATTCATATCACACCTAAATCACAAAAACGTTGATTAACTGTTACTAAAGCAAGTGACGTAAAGGAAGCAATCAACAGGTGTATTGAAGGAATTATTGTTTTTACCTGACGACATCCCTGCAGTCACCTGCGGTGGTCAAACGGAAGTATTCGTCAGCAGGACGATCTTTGCAAAGCTCCTCAGCTGTTTCCTCGCCATCTGATGAGTCCTCATCCTGAGCGAAAGCTGTCGTAAAAACAAACAATTTGTTTATAACTATTTTAGGCTCAATGTATTGGAAAATAATTATAAAAGAAATCTAGGTCATCTGAAAGTAGTTTAAAAGATGTTGAGCGAACAAGTTTCTAGTTGAAGACAAAACAGTTTCGCGATGTTATGGTTGTAGTCGCAAAATTGCAAGATTTTACCGGTTGATTAACTCAACAACAAATAACTGTAATTAAATTATGAGTAATGGAGGCTAAAACAATTTATTTCTATTAATAATAAGTAAACGCGGTATGTAGGTTGGATAATGAATTAAAGATTTCGCAGGACCTCACCCCCGTTTCACCTTGCCAGTCCTTAAAATTGTCTTTGTTACATAAAGGTCAGAAGTCAGGTAAATTGCAAAGACATTTTGTGGTTTCCTAATGCTAATGCACCAACTAATGACATTTAAAAAGAAACAAAGGATCACACACACAGGATATAATTTATACATTGGCACGCCGCACCGCAACAAAAAAATTTCCAAAGCAAGAACATTCTAAATTGCACACAAGATAATGTTATTCCACTACATGTATGTAGATTTGGATATATTAATAGGCTACACGTTCTAATGCACCAAATTAAATTCGGCAACCTTGACAACATATTTCTAATTTAATTAGTTTGACAATAAAATCGGAATTAGTATGCAGTGTGCGGTCTAGCCCTAAATTTAAAAGTTCCGTATGTTACAAACCGTTATAAATACAAAAGCCAATTAAGTAGTTTTGTACAGTAAATAAAACTCCTTAGAAAGTTGCCTTAGCAGGAAACTGAAACTTATCCTTCTGCCTCCGCGCGCACGCCGTTAATTTGAAATTAAAATTAACACATATGGTAATAACAGCCTTGTGCAACAAATTATTTTAGGTACTTCCCCAATTAACTACGTACTTTCAACCCCCAAAAGTGCGAAAGTTAAGAAAAAAATTAAGGTGGGACAAAAATTTACTCACCAATCCCCAGTAGCAAAAAACAACACAGCCAAAGTCTTTTGTCAGCCATGCTGAAGGTTCAAGCACTAGCCAAGAAGTGGTTTCAGTCTAGCTATATATTTATATTAAGTCTTTTTTTCGCACTGCGCATGTGTTACTGTATTTATAATGAAAACCAATCCTTAAGTTGATGGTTTGAAACTGATCACTTTCACCTGTTGATGGTAACTCTTGTAGGCAACTGGTATGGGCCTCGGTTAGCTGACTCTACTTATATATTTTATTATTATTACTTTACGTGTTTAGTTCTCCTGCTGCATTTCTTTGAAATTTTCTGCTTCGGCTATATATTCACCCCACTTATCGAGATTTGTTTCTAGATATAAATGCGACATCGCACAGGGAGCCTGTTAATGTTTCTGCGGGATTTGTACTATCATGAAGTTTTCAGGTATCCAGCTGTTTTCAGGCTAAAATAAAACACTGAGGAACCCCATAACTTACTGGCTTGGTACAGACTCAAGTTTCTATGTGGTTCCTCTTCAGGTTGCTGCTAAAAAAAGTGGATTGATATTCTGGGATTGTTAATAAATAACATTATATGCCTTTCGTAATGTATTGAGGTCTTCAAATATCACTAGTTTATATTGCGTAAACCTCCAAGAATCTTCGCTTTTGACTTTTCTAAACGTAAATAGGTACATCTGTAATAGCTTTTATTGGAATCGTGTTGCAAAAGTTTATATGCAAAATTATAATAGATACAAAAACCTGCTGTATTAATCAACAGTAGCAGGAAATGAGTTACTGTGCTAATTAAAACATCAGGAACAATATTATATTATATGCTTGCTCCACTAAACTAAGAGAAAAAAGTTTGTGACATTGCTAAGTGCCAACTATAGATGTCGTTGTGGGTGCACTTAAACTCTTTGATATTCATCCCAGCGAACTAACACCACGCCAGTTTACCTTGGATAATGTATAAATTATAAAAATTTAATGTAGTATACGGAAAGTAAAATTGCAGATCATGTATATTATATCTTGTAGCTTCCTTGACATTTTTGATATCTACTAAATATCCATAAATACTTTCTAAGATTATAAGGAGGTATATTTTTGATCTCTTCATAATGCATACTAATTTCTGTTTGCTTGTCAAATAACTATGGTAATTATATGAATTATTAATTTGGTTGGGAGGAATTTTTCCTAAAACGTGGTTCGGGCTACAATGCCACGTGAATTAACAATTATTATTTTATATTTAATTTCAACATGCGCACACACACAATGTTGTATTACCCACGTAATTAATACAGTTAATAACAGATTTATTTGTTGTTACTATGTTAATTATTCTTTGTTGTTCAAATTTGTAAGGATTTTAAAGGCGTGTAGCTTCATTCACTGTTGTATGAAGACGTTATGAAATTCACCACTTATTATTGTTTATTGTTAGGTAATTATTTATTGCTGTACCTACAGGAAAACAACACCACCCAGAACATTCGGTTATATATAGTAATTTCTGTAAATGCTTCAAAATTCATGTTTACATTTTTACCTTCAATTAACAGTGAAATTTTCATTAGTATTAATTGTTTGTGCAAATTCAATGCCAAATTTTTTAATTCTATACACTAAAAATTTATAGAAGTAAAAGTGGTAGTCGTAAGTGAAATCCCATAGTTTTCGTATACCAAGTGTCGTCGTCGCTTTGCTCACACCTTGGCATACTTTTATCACTTTCTTCGACAGTTATCAGTCGGATATATCAAATCTTGTGTACAAATAAATCGATGCAGGATATAACATACATTTCTGTAATAACCCACGAAAAATATTAGCTGGTATACTAACCTAACACAAGAAAATCGTGTTTTTTTAAAAACGAAATTTGGCTATAAACAAACCTCTGTCGTAAAATTTTAATATCAAGGCTGGACTATTGGATGAGGTTCTAAAAAATATGGCATAGGCGAACTGCTACTGGATTTACCATTATTAGTTAAGGTTAGACTACTTTCCTAAAGTTCCTGCGTCAGTGTCAACGCAAGTCTTCCATTTGGTTTAATAATTAAGTTTATAGGTAGGTATACCAGAAATAAAACGGGAATATAAAGCGAATTTCCTGATGAATGTTGTTTTAAAATGCAGAAAAAATCAGGACGAGGATATGGATCGAGTTGTTGAATTATGGAAATGCAAAAATGCAGGAAGAAACCGTGACTTTTAGTTGTCGCATTTTGGCAAAGGTTCTGGCATATTTTATGATTTTTTGTAGAATATTTTTTCTGATTTTCAGGGCAAATTCCTTGAAAAGTACAGATTTACTTATTTTTATTTCAGAATGAAAAAAAATCGGTGTTTAAGATAAAATAAGGGATTAGACATGAAAGTTTTTTATCCTCATGAACTAACATTTCAAATTATTATACTTTTTTAAATAAATCGTAGGAATATTAAATCTTTTTTTTTACGTAGCATGTAGCATCGGCAATATTAAATTTTTGTTTCTGATAAAACAAAACTATAAAGAGAGAAAGTTTTGTTATTTTCTTTCAGATATAAAGAAATAATACAACAAATTTTCACAAATTTTACGTTACTTTTAATGTTTTTTTTTTCAAACGAGTATAAATAAAATTTCTATTTACTTCATGCTATTTAAATATTCGTCATTTTTTGCATTTGGGAAGTACGATTTCAGGGGACTGGAAGCATGTAGTGTAATTATAATAATTTATTACATGCATTCCATTTTTATATCTTACAGATTTTGACTTTAATATGTTACTGAAATTATTTTAAAGAAACGTGAGTTGTTTACTTACTTACTCTTTGAGTTTAGTGAAGTAATTTAAAATATAGAATGCTGTAAAAGATAAACACTTAAAGTAAAGTTGTTCGAGATACCACAATGTGATATAAATAAGTAGGTTTGGTGACAGTTTCCCAGATGGAACGATCTTCTTCTCCTTGAAATCAACTTTAACGAGAAAACATGGGTATTTATAAATGTATCATCATATTTCCATATAAACAAGAATATGTAGCAATCTTCTCTTCATTTCATTAAGCAACAAATGAACTCAATATTCTTATTCGATTTTAGCTTATTTAGTATTTTGTAGTAAAAGGATAATGCCGAAAGGATTCCTTTAAAACTCGTTTACAATTTAAAATTTGGAAAGAGAGTCAGTCTCTTTTTTCAGGGACATTTAGATAAGACCACTAACTTCCTGTAATTTGTTCAAATTTTTCGTCAAATTGGTTTTTCTGCATATATCGAAAAAATACATTATTATTGGAGTTGTCAATAAAGTTTTGAATAAATAAAATCCGACCCTGTGTACAAATACTCTCCAAAAAATTTCCAGAATCTATAAACCTGTTTTCTGGTACAATTTCAAAACTATATTCTATTTTTAATAATTGGGGTACCCCAGCTTTGAGGATTCACAGAAATCTTAATAACCAAACTCTCGCTTCTCTGATATAACCTCGTCCTCGAACCTCTTCCATCTGCATTAATAACCAATAAAAAAAACATTTCGAATTGATTGATTTATTTTGTGCATTTCAAAATGTGCTGCGTGTACATCCTGTTTAGGTGTGTGTGACTGATTTGAAAAATGTGTTTTTCTTCCACTCTCCTCAGCGACAATAATAATAACCGTTGAATAAATTACTTCTACAAGTAGATACCCAGCAGCGACTTGATAAGATTTTGATGTTTAATTTAAATAATTTGAATGGGATTTTCTACAGTTTATTTCGATTCAATCCACATAAAGTCTGCATATTTAATAAGAAATCACAATTTCACTGGATGGTAACCTATCAGAGTTATGTGTGAAAGGTATTTATATACTCCATATAGACATACTTATAAGAAAGTCACTATATTGTGCATTACGATGCATACGGACAATTTACATTCCAAACATAGCTGAAAGATGTAGTAAACTAATTGAAAACCCCTAGCAAGCAAAATTTGCAACGTAACAGAAAACCATTAGTCTGTGAAAAATTCGTGGTTAATTCCAGTTTGAAATCAATTACCCAGAGCTATTATCCCAAATAGATTCAGCGAATCATTTCTGCATTAATTTATATGACTAGATACAAATCGAGCGTTTTATTGCTCAAACAGAAATGGTAAACAATTTTTTATCCCAAATCTGTTTAATTAACATTGTCGGTTTATTAACCACAACTCATTAATTATATTTAAATATTTTATTACCTCATCGAAGGCACGATGTTATAATATTATATCAGTTTGAAGAGTATTTTTTCAACTACATATTATAGTGACAGGATTTCCAAGAAACATCATGTCCATGTGCAACTTTATGGAAATTCGATATTTTAGCACCATGGACAAAAAGAGAAATAACATGATGGTGGCTTTGATATAGCTTAAAAGTTGTTGTGTGTATATTTAATCTTCACTTTGCATACGAAATTAACATAACAGTATTTGCCGTATAAAATATATACTGTCGTTAAGAATGTACCTCCTTATTGAGCCCCTTTTGTCTCTTTGTATAAGGCATAAAAGCCCCGCAAGTTGCAATTATTATTCATAACAATAGAATCTAACCATCAGGAGAAATGCACTTTAAGCGAAATAATTAAGCACCTACTTGAATTCCTTAAAACCACCGACCTTCTTAGGTTGCACCTATTATAATAATGTATGGGTTTCTCAATGAAATCGCCGTTTTAATTGCGTCCAAAAATCAATCAACAGCCAGTAAAACCCAATCGACTTTTCGAGAATAATTGTTTTGTGTATAAGCCGGTGACAATGTTAAATGCCTTAAAAAACGCAAGAAGTTAGCCTTCAATTTTGCTCTTATTTCATGGTATTTCATGGTAAAAGTATAAAATATTTAATCATAATTCCTCGACTTCCTTAACAATACACAAAGAAATCCTTCACACGGTGTACGCTGTACGAGGTACGATGACAAGTACCATTAAAATCGCATTTTGCTTGTTGGTGTTTATTGATTTTTGATGGCATTCTTTGGTGACGAATTTCTTGGAATATATTCTTTGGGCAATAAAAACCCACATTACACAACCAAACTGTGATGTAACAATAATTTTTGTATATTTTTCACTAGATCAAAATCGTCAACTAATCTAAACTAAAGCTGATGTTAATTAGAATCTAAATATGGTAAAGCTAAACTTTTCCCAAATTGTTATATTTAACATAATAATTGGTTGACACATATTTGGGCCTCATTATGCACTTTCTCAATACATAGTTAATCTTGACCGAATTTCTAACATTTTCAAATTAGACCTGACAGAATTCCCACATACAAATTTGTCCTAATCACCCTGAGCCTCTGAGTACTATTCTTCAGCTTCTACCATGGTGACAAACAAGTGCCAGTCTAATAGCTTTCACAATTATCGGCTTTCACTAACGTAGCGTGGAAAGACTTTATTAAACACCCTTCATATATTATATTTCATGTTAATTTTTTTAATTACCTTCCTATACTTTAAAACCGATTGGAAAGGATTTTCTACAAGCATATTTTTGTAATAACCCAAAAACATTTGTGTAAATATATGGCTGATGATGGCATACTTACATTATACGAAGGTTTTTTCTTTCCTGCTAACTACCATTAGGAAAGTTGAACAGGAAGATACAATATTGTTATTCAAGTTGAGTATTTTATTATATTACACTATAGTTGAAGCACGATATTGCTACGTGCTACTTGAAGAAGTTTTGTCAAACTCCTCGATTTTTACATTTAAATAAAACTTTTTGTGCTTGTTGCAAAATCCTTGATGCAACGGTTCAAAGTATTAGCGGAATTTATCACATTGTTTGTTAAGAATACAAAAAAATTGGAATCCAGTAAATCCTGTTAGGAATTGTAAAAACTTTTTGCAGAAACGCGCAACTATACTCCATGGAATTTATTCTGGTTTAAGCAAATCATTTTTTTCCAGCCATCACGTAAAAGTCTTACAGATAATATTGTTTCAGTAACATGCTTAATTAATTATTGTATCATGGTTATTTATAAATAAACATTTCAATAATATTTTATTTCGAACATAAAATCCGAAACACTAATTAGAATTGGAAATCGAGGTCTATAAATTAACATTGAATTCGTCGAATATGATTGACATGTTGAGTGAAATTCATTTCGTAAACCACGTTGGACGATTCAGTAGAAATGGACTTTTTAGGTAATTAAAGCAAGGTTACTTAAGCTAGTTACCCTTGTAAAGACTATCCGGAGTATTGTCTTGCAACCACGCCTGTTTTACGCACAAACAAACCAACAATTTTTCAAAATGGCAAATTTACCACGTTAATTAGAGAAACAGGCAGACGATTTGAATGTAAATTGATCGACTCTTGACATGACATTGAACTTTCAAACGTCCAACTTTCAATTTCCTAAAGTAAATTATGGATTGGTATTTTATTCCAAGTTGGGTTTCTTGGAAAAATTATGAATACATATTATTTAGGTTAAAAATATAATTTATGCTGAAGGTGTGTTTCAAAAGTGTTCTGCATTTGAAACAAACAATTTATCTTGGAGTGAAACAAACAGATTTGTATAGCGCCTAAGCACGTGATTTACATAACAGTCTCCAAAATCATTACCAGGATTATTTATTTAAATAACTATTAGTCACCTTAAAAAATAATTTAATGGGAGCTACTTAGTGGTTTTCTTCGAATCAGTGGATTCGATCTTTTTTTTAATTTAAATCAACCATTAATATTTTAATTTTCCATTTCTATAAATATTTTTTTATGTCATATTATGTTTAAATATGGGAATTTATTAATTTTTTAACGGGGCCCACAATTAATAAAATAATTTGGCATTTTGTGAAATAGAAATGTCATGGTTAAGAGATACATTCGTATTTTTGATTTAATATTCACAGGTGACAATCTTTTTAACCTCTGAGTAGCACGTCGGTTTTTGCATATTTTTTTGCAAAGAACCAACTCATCGAGAAATTCTTTAAATGCCACACCATCACTCAAGTTTTTTTTAGAAATTCATCTTAAACATAATAATGTTTCGTTGAATAAATTTTCTCTAGACATTTTTGGAATCGTTGAAAAAAAAACTAGGATTTTGTCTATTTTTAGCCACAATTTTATTTAATTTTTACAAAAAAAAACGTACAATAATATTCTTAAATTTTACATAAACCTACTAGGAGTGTATGTTACATAATGTTGTGAAAGTCACATTCTGGCATACGCAACAGCGGCGCGTTATTGAATTAACAGTCTAATCTTATTAAGATACTTTTATTACAAAATAAAACAACAAAAAAATAATATAGATCACGCATACAGTCATTGGAAAAATAATAAATACAAAATGTAACGTAGGATCACTAAAAAACCCGATTAAGAGCCATCCGGCAAGGGGTGAGACACAAAAGAGTTCTTCCTTAATTTAACTAATAGGGGGGGGGGGGAGTGACTTAGAAGAAACCGTCTCCGGTGGGGTCATTTACCCATGGGTAATTATTGGGACATCTCACACAGGTTTGTAGATTGATAGTTTCCCCGGGAACTTCCTTGGACGTCAACTTGCAAGAGTGTGGCAACCAACAATGTGGAATACCCTCAACCACACACTTCTCCCTCCATGGTTCAAAGTTCTTCGTCTCGGTAACGGTTCGTGGATTCTGCATCCATTGGATAACTTGCGTCATCGTAACAAAGTAAACATCATTGTGTCCTTTCAAAATTTCGTCCACCCAATATAAGAATGCGTCCAAAAATTCCGGATTGTTCTTCAACCAGGCGGCGTGGAAATACAAACCAAGAGGTGCACGATTTTCATTGTAATGACGATCGAAATTGTGGTTTAAAAAGTTGTAAAATTGATCACCGCTCAGGATGTTGCTGCATGAGTCCACCATGGCACATCCAGGAAGGTACTCGTCGTTTTCTGGATCTTCCCTACGATCCAATTCGTTAAGGACCATCTCCCATACAGCATGGGAGCGAGTTGGGCAACTTTGGAGATTTCCGTGACATCTATGTGGCATACGGAAATACATGGTGTAAGGCCATAGAGGAGGATTGCTCAATGGAGCGGTGATGGTCGAGTCATACAAGAAGGCTTCCTCCTCCATCATTGTAAATTGGTTGTTTCCGCCTACACGCAAGTAGGGAGCGCGCACACCTACCACACTATTATCGCTGATGTTAGCGAACTTCTCAGTGATGATCCTCATACCACCCATTTCCTTCACCCAGTCGTTGACTGTAGCATTAGACCAGAAACGCTCATCGTCATTATGGCTGAAAACCAGAAAAGGTTACGAGCTGCAACAAAAGGGAAAGACAACGACTTACGTAATGGAGTGCACGGCGATCTCATGACCCTTGCGGTGCATTTCTTGCACAGCGGAATAGTTGGTGTACTTGTGAGATACAAAGTAGGTGGCCTTGATGTCGCACCCGTTGGGATTCTTACGGTTGCCGTTGAAGATTTCCTTGTATAATTCGATGTTATTGTTGTTGATGGCGTCGTCGAAGGTGATGGTGATCATCTGGGGCACGTCTTTAGCGGGTAAATCATTGGGGATGGTGGTGCCGTCTTCCGAGCAGAAACAGTCGGGAAGGTTGCAGACGGCTGGGTCGCAAGGAGGCGCACGGTTGGGATCATTGTCAATATCTGTTGAAAGTTAACGAATTAGTAAAAAGTGAAACTGCTGGTAAAGGTTTCGGGTCATAAAAAAACTTTTAGTAAAGGGTGATAATTTCGTAAGAACAAGATGTTTGATAGTTGAGAGGCAGGCTACATTCTTAGGTTGGAAAGTGGGCCGTGGTACGGCGCCGCACCCGCTGATGTTGTAGACGTTACATCAAGGACAACGAAAGTTATTTCTTAATACCGACTTTCGCATTAAGAGTAACCTCGCAAGGTCCCTGGGCAGCTGAGATAGATATGCTGCTGCTCTCCACGCTCTGTCATTGTAAACAGAAATAATTGAACTGCATTCCATCTTATAAAAAGGGAAAGTCCAACACATACACGAGCTAACAATATTATTCCTCTTAGCCTATTACATGATATTGCTAGTCGGTAATCTGTAATCATCCGGCGTAACTTACCACAAGTGTTTTCATCGGAACCATCACCGCAATCTTTTTCACCGTTGCAGAACAGTCCGCGTTCAATACAGTTGCCATCACCACAAGCTAAGAAACCATCTTGACAAAGTGGCTCATCTGTCACCAACAAAGGCTTGACTTTGCGTTCCTTGTTCTTCATTTTGCAATTTTTGACAGAGTCTTTCCAATCGCAGGTTTGTTTATCGATGTCGAAGTAGAGCCCTGCGGGACAACGAATTGCCTGCAAACCCTGAGAACAAAACGGAAAAAAAAACAGGGATATTTGGAATGGACTTGGTTTTGAGCACTTACGGAAGATGTGCATTGGATTACATCACGGCAGTTGTCGCCCTCGTTGGCTACCAACCTAAACCATTCGCCGGCGTCTTTGTCTTTACATAATTCAGCTTCAAAACTGTCTTCTTTTTTCGGTGCAGTTTCTTCTGCTTGTTGTTGTTGGGCTAACGCTATAGATCATGGAAAAATTTTTGGTTGATTGATCTGAATACAATGAAATGTGTGTGTGATAAAAGGTGTGTAGCAGTTTGGTTTATGTAAGATTTTGCTGAATAGTGGTCTAAATATTTTCTATTATGACAGGGACATTACGCAATTTGCAAATTTAATATGTTTGACTGTATATCATTGTAATATTTAATCATAAATTTTATGAAGCGAGTAGTTGTAAAGAGAAAGTATTATTACATTTAGATTTTGCATTAATATGTTAATATCAGCAAAAAGGCATTTAAATGCAGGATTTTATGCAACACAACAATATTTAATCAATTAGTAAAATAATCATTGAAAGCCAATGATGAGTATCGGATACACAATGAACAATAAATAATTATATGCATTATTCAAAGGGGAAAATTGTTATTAGGTTTGGTAAAGGATCTGACACAGACGCAAAACCTTGACATTTTATTTATTAATAATTAATTTATAATAAAAGCTGTTCTGGGAAAACAATTAAGCACCGTAAAGATTATTTAAATAAAACCACCAAACACAATGTAAAAGTCAACTAATGATGTTTCTATTATAATTTTTTGGAGATAAGTAGGTCGCATTGTAGCCTCAAATTAGAGGAACGTTGCTATCAAAACAAATACAAGTAACCTGTTACATCAACTCTGATGTAACTATAACCGAGTTTTGTTACATAAATTTCATGCTTCACTCAGAAATGTAGCGCGAGTGTGGTTACACACCGACTTATTTTATTTAAAATAATTAATGGACAATACTACATCATGCAACAAAATTAGAAAAGTGTCTGCAAGTATTGGTAATCTGAGGCTTGGATGCATAGTCAAGGTTACGAGTGGAAATTATTGAAAAATTGCCAAGTTTTAGTGACGTTGTAATGCATGCAGGAATTTGGGTGGAGATATAAATAATAATAATAATATATTCATTATTGCTTAATTAAATCATTTTAGCGTTGTGGAGTTAATTAGGATTGATAGTTAATTCCAGTGGCAGAGAAGTCATTGTACCCATGTATTGTAGATGTGAATAAATTCATAAAGCACAGTAAATAAAAGGAGTTTTTTCTGTAATTACAGTCAGGAATGCACGACTAATTATGAATGATAATCTATTATTTATAATCTAGGAATTAGTAGCAAAATAACAAATAAATAACTACACATATCTTCTAAAAATCTAGAGAGAAAACTTGGAAGGTAATCAACTTTCACAAAATCACATGCTTAATAACCTACAGGTAAAATTTCTATAATTCAATACCCAAACCAAATTTATTAATTTATTTTAATTATAATTTCGACAAGTTACTATTTTAGTAATTAGCGATAGAAATCTTATTATAATCATAATAAAAACGTTAATTTCACAAAGTCGCCAGAAAAAAGTGTATAATTCTGTAAATGGAGGCCAATTAGATGAAAAATAAAATAAACAGTTTTATGCAATAGGTACACGTAATTAATTTATAGAAACTGTTAGAGTTAGTGTCTTGTGCGCTCATTGAAGTCTCTCCTAGCTATAACTAAGCGTTGTTGCAAAACAAACTCCATCAGGATAAATCCCAGCAGGAAAAGCTCGAAATTAATTAAAATTCTTGGAAAATCATTCAGGAAAACCTTTTACTGTATTCCTGCTGAGAAACCTCCTGCTGGCCACCGTTTCAATAAAATACAACAAAACTTACCGGTTGCACAAAACGCAAAGAGTACGAGCGCAGCCGTATAGCGCGCCATCACAGTATAACTAAAGCACAACACCGCTGAACACAATGGACAGACCCTCCGCTTCCTCGCTAACTGCTTTTATACTCGGCCTACATCTACGACCCCCATTGGCCGACGTCACTTCACCAGCAGTCAAAGGAGTATTGGCTCTGCAACTTCGGGATGCAGGCTTTTCTTTGCAAATGTTGTTGCTGTTTATTTTGCACTGTTGTAACCACCCAATATAACCGGTGTGAATGTGTTGGATGTGTTTGTGTGGTGCACACTCGATTTTTGCTTGATAAAATTGCAAACTTTCTATTAGGTTTCAGATTGATGGGTCGTTTTTTAAAGCGATCCACCATGATGGGAGGATTTTTACTTGGAACGAAAAACAAAGTTCTATAAACCCATTAATATCCTATATATATACCGCTAGCAATTCTTAATCCGTAATTTATAATCTAGCTTTGGGTTTTTTCTGCACCACGAAAAAAATCTCCCACATGTCCAAGCGAACCTGAAGCAAACAAAACAATAATCATGTTTATAAATGTGTGTGTGTGTGTATCAGGTTCAATAAACTTTAAAATATTTTGTCAGTTTTTTCACGTAGATATTAAATAGAAAAGTGTAACTTGGGTTGATGTGAAGAAAATTTCAATGACACTACGCTCCTTTGGACTTTCGCAAACTGTTCTATGGTGAAGCAGGTGTTCTATGAATAAAGAGATTATATCCACATCGATGACATTTTAAAACTTTGTCATTTGCCTGAAAAGGCCATGCATGCATACCATTTTTAGAGGCTAGGTTTATTCAGATTGAATCCTTTGATTACATAGCAATTCCATTGTATTGCATTCTGCTGAGACTTTTAGGAATATATCGTGGCCCTGGATTAGCATCTTGCGGTACTCCGGAAATAAATTGAAGGTTTGGTTATTTCGTTAAATTTCTACGATATTAGCTTTAAATAAATTTCTGTGAATTATCTATTAAATAAATATCCTGGTTTTGTATAAATTTTTCCCAACTTACTGTTTCTTAATTATATGAAGTATTTTTTGGTAATTATTATCGTTTAGTTAAGTATGACTGGTTTATTTTTTATATCAACATAAAAATTGGATTCCTGTTTTCATAGTAAAACAATAAAATATAATAGATGTTAGCAAGGTTGCGTCACAAATTCTTTATCAACTTAGGATCTAATTTACTCAATTTCAAAACTGCAACTCTCTAGGACCGTACTGAGAATAATCATGTTGATGATGGCATTAAAGTTCGAAACAACAAAGTAAAAAATATATTTTTCAAACATTTGCATAGGTCTATATTTGAAACCCGCTTTGTTTTTGGATTTTGTTGACAATAAATTCCAAAATTAATATGAACAACATTGTGCCTTGAGGTTTGTTTATATTTTCTTCAAACAAAATTTTTGTTCTAATTACTAACCTTCCGAAATACTTCCGACTATTTCTTTATTAATTTACTGTTAAAATTATTAATATTTCTATAAATTTGTTGGTAATTGTTTCATACTTTCTTGTAATTCAATTTTTCCTAGAAATGCTTTGTTGCAAAAACTATTTACAAAATAATTATATTTATAACTGTAAACCATAAACCAATAAGTTACCATATAATTCTGCCTCACTTGTATTAATTTAAAAAGTATGTCTGCTAACAAGCGACAATTGCCGCTTCCTGGTAATTTATCGATAACTTAATTTGCAATTAAACATAATTATAGTGTTGTTGCTTTCTGTATTTAACATTTACAACGCTCATCTATCCAAAACAATATTTTCTGAAGTCACCCAATTAAATATCAAACACAAAAAAAATGGAAAAAGTTTGAAAAAAGATTTGCACATCTTTGACGAGTTAAGCAATAATTTAACCTTTTAGTATGTTATATGATAATTTCATGTGGCTTGACATTAACGATTTTAATTTAATAAAATGTCTTCAATCAATTACATTCGTATAATTACTATTTATTGACAAACAATTACTGTAAAAAGAACTGTTATCTCTGTAATGTACAATTCCTCGAGAAGAATCCTTGACTAGGTTTCAACTGTGCGTGGTATTTAAAATAGGGAGCAACATGAGTTTTTTTTGTATAACATTCTTTAAAATCCTTGAAGACAGTTTTATTACTTCGTTCGGTTTAAAGGCCAAAATTCGAGCTAAGAAACCGATTATTTGCTTGTATTAGTATTTTTTCCAAAACATCCATCACTTAATGAGGTGAAAGTGAAAATGAATAACACATGAACACTGGTGGGTTTTTGATGATGATTATTTTATTTCTAGGCGCCAGAGCTACACCTATAACAAAGACAATCCCCAATTTCATCAACATATTTCAATTACCCACAAACAATTTGCTGGGATTCAGTAAAAAAAAATAGCGAATACCTAACTAAATTACTGTAATTATATTTATGTGAAAGTTGTCGAAATAAATCAGATAAACATTAGGATGGGTTTGTGTCTGAACATAGATTACATCTCCCAAAATTTATGAGCAAGGGTATCCACTTTTTTTCCTTCTCGACTCTTGCAACTGGACAAAACCCATCTTCTAAATATACTCAAGGATATCCAGTGGAGTCTGTAATACACTGGAAAACAAATCTGTGATCCGGTTTAGTAAATTTAGTTTCGTATGGATATTATTTGAATGTAACACTGTCTCTTATTGGTATGTTCGAAAAAGGAAAAAAACTTGATCAGTGGGTTATTAGATAAATAAGGCAATATACAAGTTTTTTCTTATATCTTTGCATGTGTGTGTTATTTAAATTGTTGCCATTTTTCTTTTTTTTTACGTAACTTGTAGTAAGTGTATGTTGAATATTTATAAGGTTTAAGTGGTTGTAGAGTGGGCCTTTAGTTTGCATTTTGTCTGTGAAATTGCTTTTAACTTGTAACCCACCATCCAAATTGCACAGCGATATAATGTGCAGAAGACTCTAAAAATTCCAACATAAAAAACCCTGTTTTTCCTACAGGAATTTAATCAACCAGGTTTTTGAATGAGCTCCTTAATTAGAATGCAAAGCACGAACTAATATTTGACCAACTATTCAACTCGAATCAATATAAAAGTTTTATTTAATTAAAAACTTATACTCTATTATTACATGATGCAGAGTTTCAAATTAATTTATATGAAAATTAGATCTAGTGGTCAAATAAAAGCTTAAAATACAATTTTTCAAATTATATAACGAAACATTTATTGCAAGATGCACGAGAATGCGATTGTTGCACTCTATTTTTTCCCATTATAACAAAGCTGCATTGAACAGTGTTTCTGGACTGGAACCTTTGTTTACTGCTTGCTCCAGTTCTTTCTTAATAAAATTAAAAAATATCTAATTTCCGTACTAAACAGAAGTTGTTAAAAGTTCAACATTCTCCAAATAGAGAAAATATTTAGCACAGAATCGAAAAAATTTATTTGTGTTTCAAACAATGTGTCCCAACTACAAGGAAATTATTTCCTTGGGGATTTCCAAGTAAATTGGAAACCAACTTTGTTTTCAGTTAAGTTAAAGACGATTTAATACCGGGGCTGTAATAACATGGGTAGAGTTTACGCCAGGCATTTAGACAGCCAATCGTACGCTGAAAACAAATAAAATCATACAAATTTCATACAGAAATTATTTCCAACCAAACAAAGTCTTGGATTTGAAATAATATCTGCATTTCGTTGGAAAAATCTTAACTCACAAACAAATATATTTTCAGCTAACAATAGTTGTTTTTGGGAAAATAATCATAGAAACCACTGCCAAGATGCTGAAATAAAACCAGAGCTTAAAGCAGAACACATTGTTTAAAAAGTATTTGAAGTATGTAATGATACCACGCTGTTAGTTTAATGAGCAACATTTGTTCCTCTCTACTATAACGTAAACAACTTTTTACTTTGTTTGCAGTCATAAATTAGCAGCTGGTGTGAAAATCCGTTTTTCAGTGAAGGAAAGTGGATGAACTCTAGATACCTAGACGTCGATAATAGAATAATAAAGCTTCACCTAACCGAGCGCACAGCACACAACGCAGACTAAGAAATTGCTTTGGAGGGTCAATTTGAACATTTGGGGTTTTGTTCGGTGGATTGGACACAAAACAAGTAAAATAAAAAATTTGTATTATACGGATTTTGAGAGTGAAATAAATGTGACGGAAAATAACTGTTTTCGGTTCAAACAACATGAATCCATTAGTTTCTGGCTCACCTTTAAGCCACAACAATGCGGATTCCGATTAAGATTTTCTTCACTAACCGTAAATTTCTTAAGTGCTCAGTGTAATGTGGTTAAAATCTGAAAATGTACAATAAATTGTTTAGAGGTGGCGTTTACGTTTCTATAAATTAAGCAAACGTAAGTAATATAAAAAAAGAAATTTTTGTTTGAGTTTGGAGAAATGAGAAAACGAAAATCGAGGTTGCTGAATGTGAAGAAAGTTCTAATAAATTTAAAATTAGTTCTTTAAAAGCACATATGTTACGATTTAATAAATTGCAGTGATAACCAATTTAAGAACAATAGCTTATTATTTAATTGCAGACTTTCATATTTCATTTAGTTTTACACATTTTCTTTATTTATATTAATTTACTTTTTGTCATGAGTCGGGGTAGAATTTTCTATAAATTTGTTTTGTAGAAGCTATTTTCATCATTTTTTAAAACAGCATGGTTTCTTCGCTTTTCCAATAACTACGAGCCCTAACAACTATATATTCGGACAAAAGTGAATTTTTGAAGTATGAAAGGAGAACTGGAAATTTTACGCAAATAATTAGTAAACACTTAACAATACAATAAGATAAAGCCTTAATAACAATATTATGCATGGAAGAAAATTATTTATTTGATTTAAAATATTTTAACCTTAATAATTAGCAAATTTTACAAAATGAATTTGCAACTAAATGTTGGGATAATTTTTAATTTAGGACCATTAATAAGAGGTTACGTCTTCTTTTGCTTTAATAGCTGCCTGTATTCTAGCAGGCATTGTATTTATCAAATTTTGGTACAATTCTGGCGTAAAACTCCCAAATTTCTTCTATTTTGGTCTTTAAGTCCCCAATGGTTCTTGGTAGATTAGTGCGTAGAATACGTTTAATATTATGCCAAAGAATTTCAGTGACATTTAAGTCCGGACTGGATGAGGGCCATGAAAGCACCTTTATGTCGTTTTCCCCAAGTTACAAAACTGTGATTTTTTAAAAACAGTCGTTAGAAAATTACGTCACATTTTTCAAGTGCAATTTTAAAGCTACGAAATATGCCTAAAATCACCAAATAAAGACTTGGGGATTTTTTTGTACATAAAACCAATATCCAGCTTTGCAATAAAGTAAATTTTACCAAAATCCAACCAGTGGTTCCAAAACTGTGATTATTTTAATGTAGGTAGCACCATAAAAAAAAACACGTTTTTTGAAAAGTGAACTGTGGAACTCGAAAAAATGCAAAAAAAATCATATTAACATTTCAGGATTTTTTCAATATAGTACGATTATTGAGCTTTAATTTAAATGTTTTTTGACACAAATCCAACCAGCGGTTTCCAAACTGTGATTCTTTAAAACAGTTACTAGAAAATTTTATCATTTTTTAAGGTTCTACTTTGAAGCTCCGATAAATGCCTAAAATCACCAAATAAAAACTTGTGTAACTTTTTTGTAAAGAAAACCAACATCCAGCTTTTGCAATAAAGTAAATTTCATCAAAATCCGACTACTAGATCCAACGTTTTGAAAATAATAATTCTTTGTTTCTACAATTTTCCCATCCTGCTGAGTTAAAGTGCCACAGTTTTGGAACCGCCGAGCGGATTTTTACGAAATTTACGTTTTTATATAACTAAATGTTGGCATTATAACCATCCATATTATGGAAGTTAATTTAGATAACTTTTGCGCGTATGGAAAAACGACAATCAAATTTACTTTTGTCCGAACATTTTGTTGTTAGGGCTCGTATTATAAGACAAAAGCTTCCAAAACAAATCCCTTCATCCGCATTATAGATCTGAATCCACAACTAAGAGTCCTGGAACTTGGTGCGAAGGCTTTCTTTGAATGGAGACATTAACTCGGACTGGGACAACATTTTTCTCCCTAAATTCGTAATAAAGGAATCTCATATCTATTCTTAAATCTATATAACTCTTGCATTGAATTCACTTTCGCCATCACTGAGTTTATTGTATAAATATTTTGCCTGTTTCATTCCACTCATTGAAAATTATCTTACAATTGTTTTGAAAAGTCGACGTTCCATTCTATGGTCCATTTCAGTTTACCATCACATATGTCTATTTGTCTTTAGCAATAACTACCGCATTTATATGATAGGTACTTTGCTTAATAGGCGCTTTTTTTCCAAGAAAGTAAAGCACTTTTCTTTTCCCTCAATTCTCTTTGTTTTCGCTTTTTTCCCATTCAATATCGATACATTCTACTTTTTATGTTATTTTAAGGCAGCATATAATATAAAATAAAATGTGGAGTTTTTCAAACTATTTTTTACTCCACAGATTTATGATTTCTTAGACAAAAAAACATTACAAAAAACTATTCCAATGGACCTGTTAAGTGTGGTAAGAATTACTCAGCATTAAATTTAAAACTTCCCAGACAAATTAGGAACAACATTAGCACCAAAACAACACATTTTCAAGGAGCTGGAAGCAAATAAAAATTGTAGTCATCACCATAAAAACTTTCCTAACACGCTTTTTTATTAGAGATTTACTCAAGTTTAAAATTTGTGGGTTTTAAATAAAACATTACTACTTTTTTACTGTACGTAAAATTTTGTGGCCAGATTATTATGTTAGTTTGGCATTGTGCCATATTAATTTTTATTCTTTAATATCAACCAACAGAGCCAAAAAAAGCTAATGCGGGATAATAATAATCGTATAAATGCCACCACTACGGTATAGTCACCTACACTGCAGATATAATAAATAGTTAATGGACTGACGGATTCATTTTGCCTGCATTTAGATTAGCGCTCGGTAAAAATAATTGACCATGAACTCTGTTGTTGTTGTGTTTATATCGGTGATTTGGGTCAAGTAGCAGAAGAAAGGAAATTGAATGTAAATTTGGGATGGGCCTCCACAAATATGATTAAAGTGGAAAGTATCCTGCAAATATTTTATTCGTAAGCTCCAAAGAAAAAGCTTCATTTTGACATAATGGCCTGAGCGTTATCTTTGTTTTATATACAAGGATAAAAGCACAATATTTTTTTATTAAGCTAAACACACTAAACAAAATAAAAAGTTTTACCTCGCTGGTTCAAATTTTTTCCTTAATTACACCTTGTGCAAAGCAAGAATTCTACATTAGTTTCAAGGGATGATTTATACTGTATTATATGGAATTTAAGGATTAAATTAGCTCCCCCAGCGAGTTTCCTGTTGCTTTGTATCGCTTATAATTGACCTCAAAGCGTAGCTATATAAAATTAAGAAACTTTTCCAGTGAAGTTTATTGTGGTTAATCCAAAGTCTTCGTTCAATTTACTGTTATTTAGAGCGCATTTCAACTCAATAGAATTAAATCAGTTCATATGTTTAAAATCGATAATTACTGCACCCAGACGAGGAAAATTCACCAGTTCGCCAATCAATAAATAATTTATAAACGTGTAAATAAACAAGTGTACTTTTTCGATTTTCAACTAATTTTCAACGAAAAACACGAACTTGCTTCGGTTATTTATAGCAGAAACCACTGCAATCATCCGTTTGTTTCTATTTTCGGTGCACATTACCATGCAAAACATTTCACCCGGATCCAAGTTTATTATCACTCCGGTATCGGCCATCGCATATTACATCAACTCACCTAGCCATCATCCTCAGGCTGTGAAAGTGATTTTAATCATCATCCTTTCACTGAAGAAGCCATTTGGTTATATTATACCCATTAAAATGTGATATATTGTGCACATGATTATCTTCTTAACAGTTTGATTGTGGTTTGCTGGTTTGTGTACCCACAACAGATAATTAAATTGTATTAATGAGCCAGGTGTGTGAAATATTAAACAAGCAAACTAGGCAGAGTATAGTTAATTGAATGATAAATTAGAGTCAACGAAGCGGAAGGAAGCTCGGCAAAGAGGACAATGGATGTAATGTACTTCTACAATTATTATGCTTCGACGGACAATTGTACGTTATGATTTTGTGGTAATTAAGATGGTTTCTGCGTCTGGGATGGATTGGACAGTAGATTCGAAATATGTAGATATCGATTCTAGAGGGCAGTCATTAAACATCGCCTTAATAAAATTTATGACACATTTTAAAGAAGCGCGAAGCTCGAGCGAGCGCGTGATATATTTTCTCTAATTCTGAAACACCCGTAGGATAAACAGGGCGCCGAAATGTCGACCAGGCTAAAACTATAAATTAAACTAGGACCAAACTAGAGCTTTTATAAACATTTGAATTAAATTTGACACGCTGGTGTTAGTATAATTATTAATAGAAAAATACTTTTGCATAAATAATGAAGGACTGTAAATGTCTGTCTAATGGATCGATGTTATATATTTTGACGAGCTCAATCCTATCGCTTGTTCTGCTGGCAATTTACAGCCAGCCAGACACAAAAACAAAAATACACATAACTATAAATCAAATGCTTGTCGTGGATATATTTTAAAATAGTGTACACGAGTGAATTGATTTTATTTGATGGATTTTGCCTACTGTATGTTTGTGTGAGGCTGTGAGGACGATGATGAGATTTTCTATAAAAATTTGTTTCGGGTTGCTAGTTATTTAAATAAAAGTAAATTAGCTGGGAAGTATAAAATTAGTTTAACATTCTGTTTATTTGTTAAGCGAAGGGTAATAAATAGTGATGTTATGCTAAACACAATTTATTGCTTTTACTGTGTTGATTTTAAAGAAAAAGTTATTGATTACTATTTACTTATATTGCAAACATAATATAATTCTAAAATGATATTTTTATTTTATGAAGAAAATTATGAACTAAATGGAAGTCAATATTGAAAATAAAAATAAATTTCGATTCTTCAATTATGAAGTTATTTTTATATAAATATTTGTATAAATATAAGTACTGATATTTATACCTATAAACTTTCGCTTACTTTAATCTGGAGTTAAACGCAGTGCATTTATTTGAATTGGCGGGGAGCTTAGTCTGTCTAGTCTTCTTATGGAAGCCATTGTTTGAGTAAAAATAAATGAGACCTGACTGTAACGTGGACAAGTTCTCTGAAATTTCTAAGATACTATGAAAATTTTTTCAATTGGTATTTAAATAATTAAAAACTTGTCATTATTTTTAGCAGATTTTGCTATAGCTTTTAAGTTGATTATATATAAAATAACATTTTAATGAACCATTATTCTGCAGCAAACTAATCTACAAATTCAACACAATGATATGTAGGTAGGTACAAAAATTATCCAGGAAAACACAAAACATTACGAACTTTTCCTACCTTTATAAATTGGAGCTATTCCTGTGTAAATGCGAGTAGTTCGTATAAAATACTCACACCGACAAATTTTAATCAAAGTAAAAATTCCCCTGTATGATTTTACTGAAAGCTATAACAATAACTGACGTATTATTTTATAAAGCATAATAACCTGCAGCTTTTAGCTTGCTCTGTTCTTCTGTAGGTACTTTCAATGCAATAATACATTCCTATACGATTTAAATTAAATTTAAACGTGGTTAAGGAAATTTAATATCAAAATCAAATTAAAATTGCTCACGTTCCTGCTTTGTTCAGTAAATTTGTGCGATAAAAGATGAACTTGAGACAAAACTGTTTTAGTAAATAAATCTACAGAATAATTTGTACAGCATGCGAGAATTGCGCATTAATAAAGCGAATATCATCATCTTTGTCTTGTTATTGATTATTCCATTAATGAACAACCTTCAATATGGTTTTTATTGACCCTCTCTGGCGACTACGACAACACAATGCAACTCTACTACCACTACGATGATACTATTATTTGTACTACTGTAGCTCCTTGAAGTTTGTTGATGGGAGTTTGATGGAAGAACGCTTTTTGGTGAGCAGTGTTTTATCGACCGCCCGGCTAACCGGGCTCTGTAACAGGTGGAACATAACAACGTAGCAATTTCCCTTGCCACAATGAGCATCAGCCCATCTCACTCTGTATTTTCCCACACTCTTCGATATCAAGAATATCTCGACACTCACCGTGATTACTATTTGCGATATTAAAATCTCATTTTCGGTTTTCACGTGCCCCATTACAGTAACTGTACAATGTAAATATGGGGTGATGTAAAACTAAGTGGGTTTCAGCAAGATGTTGTATTCGGGAAAAAAGTAGTTTTTATCATAATATTATTTTTCGGCGCGAATTGATAAATGTGGTTTCGGTGTTTGTTTTAGTTTACTCAAGAATTGTATTTGTACAAGTATATTTTTGTAACAAAGTTCAGTATTTTTCGCTGTTTATTTATTTAGTGGACCCTTGAATGATTATTGGCATATTTATAGCATATTGACCCTCTTACGTACAAAGATCCTCCAGCTTAAGTGACCATAAAAATCAGCAGATATATTAAAATTTATAGCTTGTATGAAGTGTTTCAAATGGGAAAATTCACCTCTAATCCCTTTTCCTACCTCCATATTTTTTGTGGACGGAAGATTAAACTTTAATATTGATGTATAAATGAAATCAAACTTGAAATACCAAGTTTTTAACCAACGTGTATCCTATAGAAGTCATTATAAAAGAAAAGTTGTGTCAGTGAATAAGCTAAGCTGACTATATATAGGTGCTACATTTACGAGATGAAATAAGGGCAACAAGGTGAAAAAGTTTGTTTTCCGTCGTGGGACGAATAAAATACATCATACTTTACTTTAAAAACACACATACAAAATATTGCTTCTAAAAGAAAAAAAAACACGAAATATTATGGTAATATTTTCTTTTTCAAACTTCATTTTGTGTACATGAGGGAATGGACAAAACAATATAGTGTCAACATGATTTTGTGTCTGTGCTCGAAAAGCTGAAAATGTCTAACTGCCTTGTTCAGTCTTTCTAAATTATTATAAGTTACATTTTACTGGTGTACTGAATTTTTTATTTTAACAAAGTTTGTAGACGTTTTAGAAATGCACATAGACACTAATTTTATACTGTTTGTCATATTGGAATATGCATTCTTGTAAATATTGCACATGTTCCTTTAATAAAAATATGCAAAAATATTCTATAGTTTAAAGTTGAAACAAAGAAAATAATGAAATCTTTGGCAAAATTGAAATGTACAAATTAAACACTAAGTGGTAAACATATATTTGTTTCCAGTCTGATGAAATCGGCGCCAGACTTTTTTTTGCAATTAGTCATTCTATTTTGTAAGAATTGATTCAACAGTTTTTAAAGTTTTAGGAGTATAACTTTTAAACGGGAGACATCTGCAAACTTCAAGCGCAAAACTTCTAATATCTGCTTTTAGTAAAATGTTTATAACTCTATCGAAATCTAATTTTCTATCTAAACAAAAGTTAACAAAAAATGAAATACATGGATATAAAAGAGCTCGTACGTTTAAAATTTTGGTGGAGGTGCCGGTGTTAAAACATTCAATTTTCAAAATAAATCACTGAAACCGAACCGGAACCTATCTAAAAGCAATTTACACAAACAAACAACAGAATTCCAAAATTAATAAGAATATCTGCAAAAATAAATTTGTTATCAGGAAAGTATCTAACCTAAAAATTCAGAAAACTTTGCGTTTAATTTTTCAGTTTCTACACCATAATGTAAACTTGAATAGAACTGTGATTAAAATTTATTACAACAGTGCATAACGTTTGCTAAAGTTTCTCTGCAATATTTTGAAACGTAATTGGATTTAACATTATTTAATTTAAACCGGCGCCTCCGCCAAAATTTCAAAATATTTATTTGGGTGCATGTCAAAACTCACACCTACACTTTAAACAAACTTTATTCACCTACACTATATTTACTTAATCTAAATTGCCCGATAGGCCATTTACACTGACCTCAAGTACCATTTCGTAGGTGCAAATCGCTACCCACATTGTTCCTGATCGATTCCACTATAAAGTTATTCAATATCCTGCCATCACGTTTTATCACCCACACCTGCGAACTAGATCTTATTAAAAGCAAATCCACTATCATACAATTTGCATTTTCCTAATCCCCTGATTAAGTCTCATGTGGTGCTTGTTGTTCAATATCTTAATAAAGCCATCCAATAACTCCGTGACATTTTAGTAGTGTGTTTGATCCCTACAATGTAATAAAAATATTGAACCCACGCATAGTGTTGACATATTTCCCCGAAGAATTCCCCTAACCTTGAAGAATGTTTCTAATGTCGGAGTCACAACTAGTCACTACAGTCAATGCAAACAGTTCCTTTTACTTATAATTTATTGTTTCGTGTGGTGGTTCGTGTCTACAAAACACATTCAATAAATTAGGCAGTTCATGTTGTGTGTAAATCGATACACGAGACACTTTATTCGTGTTTGGGAATGTTTTGTTTCCAACTGAGCCCCCCTGTAGTAACTTCCGCCTTTGTAGTTTGAGCTTGTCTTGGTGTTTCGCACAAATCCCGGTGAATGCTCACTTTGTGGCAATGTCAACGAGAGATTGATGAACGAGCGAGATGTAACCAGGACCAGATGACTCTTTTCCTCATTAAAACGCACGATAAATCATTTTGTGCACTTATATTTGGTTGTAATGGCGCCCCAGAGATTTTTGTCAGCTATAACTTGATATTTGGTTTCTGATTTGGGTAATAAAAAAAATTATTAAAATTCCATTTATACAGGAAGTGCGTAGGTGGATTTGTCTACAGTTACGCGAGGTTTTCCAAGAAAGTTAATTAGGTAAAGGAAGTGGTTTTCGGTGCCTAATAAAAAAACCTGCGTAAATATTTAGTTGCACTAAATTAGATGTTAGAAATTTACAAAGCGCACACGATGCAAAACAGACTTCATCGCCAGGTACAAATTTGTATTCCACGAATCTCCAAGCCGAATTACCCAAAAAAGACTCCTCAGCTCTTATATTAAATAACACAAAATCTAATTTTCTTCGCGTCTGAAAAATTTACGTTTCTGGTCCAATTGCACAGCGATAAAATCGCTTATTCCATCACCAAAACATCTTCTGTTGTTCGTAGTGACCTTAAGACATGAAGGTACTAAAATTGGGTCTATGTAAAATGCATTTTGCAATTATGTGCCGACATTAACATTGAACCTTGACCCAAACGGCAGGGTCAGAGAGGATGCGCGCGCGACGCCGTCTACATGAGTATACGACGCAAGGCGTCAAGTTGAACACGGTTGGGTCAGTCAAACTGTTGCTGACGTCGTGGTCGTTCTTCAGGTACAAATTCGCGCGGTTTCAAACTTTTTCAAACAATTTTGTGGGGAAGTTTGCGGGAGGCGTTCGAGTGCAGTGTTTATAAATTAAAGTGTTTTAATTGGAGATTATTAATAATATCTGTAGGGGTTTTATTCAAGTTTGTTTACATATAATTATCGAAAAGCTCGCATGTTGTACGATAATATTGTAGAAAAAATATAAATGTAGTAAAATAAAATATTTGGTTTCTAAATATTTAGGTTTGTAAACACAATAATAAGCGTGACTGTTTTTATTTTTCCGTCGTTTTTATCTGGCACAAAATTATACAATAAAATGTATTTCATTTGATATTCATAAAACGTAATTAATTTGGAATTAAGTGGTGGAAAAATTCGTTTAGGTATTCAATGGTAGATTGGGAGCATTTCAGTTTAATAACCCCGTAAATAACTAATATTTATGTAGGCGCTGATTTATTTTTTAGCATAACACCAGAAAAATGTTATCCAATTTAATCTAAATAAACTTGAATGCGACCCCGTTTTATAAAATATTATGTTTGTGTGTACCATAATTAAAATAATTTCTGTGGACAAAAACTCACATAGCTCTCCGAATAAAATATGCAATTCCATTTAAATTTATAGAACTTCTGCAACAGCTCCCATCAGCTCATAATTCGACTATAAATCATTCCATTTTTTGCATTTTACACCGAGTATCTCTGACGTTTTCTTTTTTACACCTTTAGACTCGGGAATCACTTCACGATTAATAAAAAATGTCCTGTGTATCCCCCAAAGGACAACTCAATATAACTTTTTACTGTCTTATGCAGAAAATTTATGTACCACATTTAACAACCTGGCCAGGGTGTTTTTATTTACAACAATATTGAAACGGATATTATATTTGTACAATTATTTATGAAAACTGATAATCCTGCACAAACAATGCAGTTTATAAATCATACAACATTAACATTAATTATATAGGTTTACTGTCGAAGCTTTCTACTCGTAAATATTATATTATATTATAATTTTATTATCTGGTGCACTAAACATAAATATTAAATTATTTACAGATTATTACAATAAACATTTGTTTACGATGCTTTAAAACTTTATCCAACTAATAAACTGGAGGTGGCAAACATAAATTAACTTTATTTTTCTCTAAAGTTCATACATAGTTGAGAAGATTGTAGGAAGCATAAAAAACGGATTACAAAGGAATGCTTTCAAACAACAATGCAGGTAAGCTTCGCCTTCGAAACACGATTAAAAATAACCCCCCTCAGATAATTATAATGAATTTCTTATTTTCGTTTTAATGTTTAGATTCCACAAAACTCAAGAAACAATTAATTAAATGGAGTTTCGTGTCAGCATCGACAAATTCCAAAATACAAAGCAATTAACTCCGTAGAGAAATAGAATTACTTAAGTACTCCATTAGTAATTATCTAATATTCATGTTGGTCTTAAGTGTGGGTTTCCAAAGTGGAATTAAAGTGCTCCCCTCGCCCAAAAGTTTTATATGCCAAAAAACCGTTCGCTTCCCTGCTATTTAAGAAAATTAAATTTGCTGTCTGTCTATTTTCGTAAGAATAACGCGAAAATTTGACGAATTTCGCTTTTGACAATTGTGCGGGTTTTAATAAATGTTCATCTTGAGGGCGATAATTAATTATCTCAAAATAAACGAGAAAAGCTCGATGGAATTATTGCACTCTTCAGTGTTTTTCTCCTACAAAGAGATAAAAATCAGGCCTGTCCACACAGTTCTGTGTATTTATCATTAAAACCAGGCGCAAATGTTATCCTGATAACATTGTTAATCATACACAAAATGGTTGTTGGAATAGACCTTAAACTTTATAATAAACGACCTGATATTGTCCCAAAGTTAACTCCCCGGACTTTGCCTTTAAAATCTGCACCTTAAGCCAGGATTTATAGTGTAAATTAATAGATAGTCTGCAAATTCCATGTCGCTATCTGTAAGAAATCCCAAATAAAAATCATTAATTTTGATTTGATCTGAGACGATGATTTTATTTTCTATGATAATTAATCTTGAATTTGGACGCTTAGTTATGTGACACAATGCTGGTTCAATATTTGTGGGCGCGATAATTTAATAAATGGTTTGATGCACAAAAAGATGATATAGATCTTCTTCAGAGAAAGTGAAAATTAATACAGTAACTCAATTAGAGTTTAGTATTCAATAATTCGAGAAAAAGCTATTGGCGTAGGATTAAAACATTTTGCAAAAAATCGCTTTCTCCACTGCGAAATTCATTTCCGTGATGTCGAAGGTATAATCGTGTATACAAGGATTTAAATTGAATTTGAGTATTCGCGAGCATAATGCACAGCATATTGGAACAAACTCTTACAATACTTGTTGAACTCCTCCAGCGCTTCCTTTTATGTACTGTAGGAGAGAAGATTGTTATTTTGCATGCCTCCTCTCTGTGTTGTGTATAATATTTTGCTCAAAGCGACTCACCTTCAGGATTATATCTGCACAGCTCTGAAACTGACAGAAAATTCAGCGGTAGCCTGAAACATCTACTAGCTGATTTAGTTACAGTTTACAGTATTTAAAACGAATTGGAGATTTTTGTTGCAGTTTATTTATAGTAGTGAATTACAGGCGAACTGAAAGATTTCTATTGTAAATATTTTACTTTCAGAGTGGATGTCATAAACCCCATCGGTGACGCGCTATATATAAAATTGTGTATGTATATGTGTGGAGAAACACTTTTACTAAATATTTGTTGAAACACTAAACAAACAAATGTTTTTAGATACCAGTAGTCAATTAATGTTGTCAGACAATTACAAACTGGAAGTTTCCCAGAAACGCGTTGAAAATAATGTGCTACCCTAAATTGATGGACAATGTTTTCAGAGTGACTCATTAAAATACCGAAAGGATCGAGTCAGAGTGTCAGATTCTGTTTATGGTGAGGAACATTTGGTTTCGAAGTTAAAAACGTATACAGGGTGTCCCAGTTTATATATTCAGGATTTCACCAGTCGATAGTTTAGCGAAAATTAAAGGTGGTTTGTCTAATAAACTATGGTCGAATGTTGCTTCCTTTTTGACGTACAGGCCATTAAAGAAAATAAATTATTTTAAATAATTTGCTATAAATCAATAACAAAAAAAGTTAGCCTTCTGAAATTTTGCATAGATCTTTTTTTTGTATTCTCTTATTAATAGTGGTTGCAATTATTTTATTTATGACCCAGAGGCGTGCGTACGGGTTACTTCAAAAACATTTTATTGAATAAAACGTACGCCACTGGTTTTTTTGCAGCACCAATATGCAGAGAGTATTTTCCATTCAATTTAGAAACTTTTTCGTATCTTATAATTTTTTGATAACTTAACTTAAAATAACCTAATACTACAGTAAATAAGGGAGAAAAAAAGGCTTCAAATAGACTTTTTTTACCCTACAGCCAATTTTTGTAGAATCTCCTAGAGGGTCACCGTGAAAGTTTAAAACTTAGTTTGTGTATTCGTAGACCCCGCCCTTCCTTCACCAGCCCTCTATTAAGGGTTGGATTTTCTTGTTTATTGAATAACTTTTTTCCTATTAAATTTTCGAAAAAAAGAGTCAGTACCAAGTTGTAAAGAAAAATATTTCCTACAACTTATCTTTTAAACTTTTTTTGATATTGTCGATATTTAAAAAGTTATTCAACAAATAAGTTGAAAATTTTGGGGAAAGAGTAGTAAGTAGTAGTAGTAAGCAGTACCTAACTAGAGAAATATTTCCCTAAAATTTCCAACTTATTTGTTGAATATCTTTTTAAATATTGACAATATCAAAAAAATATTAAAAGGAAAGTTGTAGGAAATATTTTTCTCTACAACTTTGTACTGATGCTTTCTTCGGAAATCTAATAGGGAAGAACCTCATAATAAATAAGAAAAAAAAAGTTAAGTTATCAAGAAATTGTAAGATACAAAAAAGTTTCTAAATTGAATGGAAAATACTCTCTGCATATTGGTGCTGCAAAAAAAACCAGTGGTGTACGTTTTATTCAATAAAATGTTTTTGAAGAAACCCGTACGCACGCCTCTGTGTTCTAAATAAAATAATTGCAACCACTATTAATAAGAGAATACAAAAAAAAAGATCTACGCAAAATTTCAGAAGACTAACTTTTTTTGTTATTGATTTATAGTAAATTATTTAAAATAATTTATTTTTTTAATGCTCTGTACATCAAAAAGGAAGCAACATTCGACCATAGTTTATTAGACAAACCACTTTTAATTTTCGCTAAACTATCGACTGGTGAAATCCTGACGATATAAACTGGGACACCCTGTACAAGTGTAATTTTTAGTCAGGCATTCCAATTTGATTGAATCAAAAAAGGAGGTAAATTATTTTAAAAATTAATAAGTTAAACTGGTTTTTCTTCGTTTGATTTTAAAAATTGTTTTGTACCATGCATTTTTATATTTCAAGGACATAAAAAGGAATTTTCCCACTATAGAACAATATTTTAAAACTGGGACTTTCTCCAAAATAGTCGACACTTCGTGAGCTGGAATAGTAGTTTAATAAACAAGAGTGTTAATAAGAGCGATTAATAATCGAAACGATTTTAACGCGTGAGCGCAGCGAGCGCGTTAATGAGTCGAGATTATTAATCGCCGATTAACACTCATGTTGATTACAATATTTTTTTGTCGATCGCTCTTTATTAGAATGAAAATAATCTAATTTTGTTCCATGGCAAAATCCAAATTCTGACATAATATGCAATAAGTCAAAATACCACTGACATAATTAATTAATTTCGGTAGCTGTCAGTTCCAAATGCATGTTTCAATAATATAATATATTGTTGGTTACCTAGCAAATCTCATAATCTCAACAATGTTTTTAATGTGCATGTATGCATTAAACTGAGTTATTAATACACTCCTTTTATTACATTAACTAGATCTTTAATAAACGATCGACAAAAAAGTATTTTTCTACTATTGTCCAAAATAATAAATGCAACGTCTCTGCAATTCAAAATTATATGTTTTTATTATAAACTGCTATTAAACTTTCCATACTAGATGTAGAAATTGTTCAAATGTAAAAATATTAACGTTAATCTTTTCTAGTAGGTATGAATTAATTTTGGTAGTTTTTTGTCGAATTCTTTCAAAATATGTCAACAATATATCATAAAAGAATGTTGATTTTCAGTTTATGTGAAAAAATGATTGATAGATAATATATGTAGTTAAGAGCCAGAAAAATTTGGCATCAAGAGGATACAGCTAACGATTACGAAAAATTTTGTTGTCGATCCCCACGACTTATTCTTAACTATTTTTTAAATAAAAATAAAAAATCGTATGCTGTATCAAAGGAATATAGGTAATATAAACTGCTAAATTTATGAAATATCCGTATTTATTTTTATAAAAGCACAAATTTTGCGGCTCGAGTTAATGATTGTTAAACGTGAGCGAATTTTGTAGATATAAAAACTTACAAATTAAAAAAAGAATATGTACTTTAAATGTTGTTCAAACTATAAAGATTTAATAAAATTTAATATAATAAATAATAAAATAAATTTAATAAAATGTATTCATAGATTTTTACAAATATATTCAATTACCTACTACAAATGGAAATGTTTCCTTTTCTTCAATTTTATTTGCATAGCATTAAATAACCACATGCAGTTATTCTGCTAAAATTATGTCAAAACACCAAACCCACTCTTTTAAATCTCAAATTCAGACTAAACAGTTTCATAAACTGGCATAAGTAATGACTTCCCAACCAAATTAACTCGGGTAGGTGAATAAACCAGACCTAAACATATTTATTTCTGTTTGATGTGAAACCAAAAACAGATTTTCCATACAATAAGCCGTGGAAACACCAAAGGCAAAGAACTTGAGCATTTTCATGCAAATAACATTTTAAATCACACAAAAACTACCCGTGACTGCGTATTTTGTTTTTTTAAAAACCTCGATAAGTTGTTTGATTTGACTTGACTTGTGACCAAAAACTTTTTTATGTGCAAAATTGATTTAACGCTGGACTAGACATTATATCCACTGTGACGACGGCCTTTGTGGCTTCTACAATAAAGGATACAAAGACCACAATGAATTATTTATATGGTATTATTATTAGAATGTCCTGAGACTGCAATGCGGTTTCTTGTTTACAAACAGTGATTATACAGTTTTGTGTAGTTTTGTGTACCTAAACGATTACGTATTGGTAGGACGAAGAAAAATAAAAAAATTATACAAGGTATGTCTTGACACTATATTTCAGAAATGATGAATGTTTCTACGGCCAGAAAAAATTAATGGAAATTTCAATTTTCAATTCAGTTAACATACAAATGGAACCCCAAGAAACTTTAAACGTTTTACAGAAGATTATCCTCTAAGTTGAGTTAAGTATATTATACGAAGTTTAAATGCGAATCCCTCGAATACGTTAGTTACATTTGTAGGATAATTTACTATCCTTGCGGCGAATTTTTTTTAATTACCTGTGTGAGTAAATAATTGAATAATCTGAAAATTAGCTAACCACAAACACAAGGCCGCGTTGAGTTCCATACTGGTTTTAATTAATTCTTTATACAACCCAAACAGGCTGTTATTGATTAATCTGTTGAAAATACTACGAAAAAATGGAAACTTCAGTTTAGTTTCCACCTGCTTTCATATTTAATTTCTTTGTAGCGTGCCACCCTCCTCTTTTTCACTTTTATTATTTTAATTTGTACATTTTAATCTGAAAGCCGTAGGTTGACTGTTTCCACAAAATTTCCAACAAAACCAAAAGCGCAACCCCAAGTTTTTTCCTGGTAATTAACTGGAGTTCGTGCACAATAAACAAAACCATCATAATTTAAATAACGAGTTAATTTAGTAACACCACAGCTCGAGGCTATATCACATTTTTATTTTATATTATATTTCATCGTGGTATTTTGTGTGATAAATGTTATAGGGGTGGGATGGTTCTAAGAGGATCAACATTTTTCTATAGAGCCTCAACAACAACGGATTATAACGTGCGCTTTCACTCAATGTGTATCCTGATATTAAAAACGGGGGGCGGAATGTCTGACAGGAGTTACGAAATATTCTCTACAGGTTGATTTTCCATTGAACCAAATAGCCAATTTTGCCTCATGGTCGATGTTGGATTAAACTCGTATATTTTAATTATAATTAAATTGCCATCAGCAGCTAGTTAGACGCTTCTTAAGCCGGGTATAATTGCTTGAATTGAAGACAAATGTTTGGCGGGGTTAATAATTATTATTATGATTGCACGTCTAGTGGCGTTTTGGAATCTCCCAGTTCCAGACACTTAACAGTTTAGACAACACAGTTGTGTGTAATGGGTTGGAAAATTTGTTTTGCAAACACCAGAACATCCAACAAAATCACTTTGTAATTGAATGCTTTTATCTTGTGTTAAAAAGGAGTTAACAAGATGCTGAAAACAAACAAATTTTATTTGGATTGAGTATCGGTTTTGATATAATGGAGCAGTTGAACGATCAGGGAAAATTATTTTTAAGAGAATTTCCAGCATTTTGCGACCTTGATCGTAAAAACTTGTCAGTGATTTCCATCATTTTAACTTCATTTTATGAATAAGCAATTCATACACAATTTTATCGTGCTGCTTGGATAATCTTATTCTCTCTGTTACGTTTTTAAAAAAATATAATTTTTTGGTCAAGTCGACAGTACCATATCAGCCACAATTGTATGTTATTAAGGTTTTTCTAAGTTTTAGCAAGAATCCCACAATTTTATCACATATTTTTAATACACTAAAAGTGATTTTTTTGAATCACAAGTTTTAATTCCACCAAAACCTCTCGTTGACAACGTTGGATGCGTCCTTAACACTTTCTAAATGTCATTGTGTGTTGTGGAAATCGATTTTTTTGTCCGAATTCCATCAACATGCATAGCTAGATTGAAATGTTAAAAATGTACAACACGTGACTATAATACAGCGTTCGCAGCAATATCAGTTTTAAATTTTCATCAAATGGGTGCACTGAATAAAATAATTACAAAGCAAACAACTGCATCTCTCGTCCTTAATTACACAAAACAGTATTTAATGTGAGAGCCAAGCCCTTAACTTTTGATGTCTTTGGTGATAATTAAAGCGAAACTCGAACGATTTTTTTCGAGTAAGTAATTGGCTTATGTTTGTAAGATTCTGCTATAGCCCCAGACATGTTTCTCAACTTTTTCAATTAGTAAGAAGATGATAGATACAATATTGTTCAAATTACTTTTTCAGTTCTTTAATCAACACAAACTTTTGGAAAAAAGGTAACATTAATTTACGAGCAGTACAAGATATAATAAGGGGCTTGGGTTTTTTATTTAATTCCAAACGATGTTTTAATGAAAAGTTCACTTTGCTGATGAATATATTTTGCTCGGTTTCATTTTAGCAGAACAGTGGTAAAAATTGTTTGTGTTTTAAGGGTGCTACATCTCGGGCGCTTGCCAACATTTCTATTTATAAAATTGTCGATATAAACCAGTGCAAATTATTGTTAGTTTTACAATTCGGATTTTACAGTCGGAAATATGTTACTAGCCAATTACCTTATTTCAAATAGTATATTTTATGACAACGATGTGGATGAAATCACATGAAACTGTTTGTTTTTTCGCCATAAAAACGCGAATTTTAAAACACCGGCTGAAGTTTTCTGCAATAATTACTTATCTCGTTACCAAGCTCAGGAGACAATTTTTAATGCGGCGTTTACAAATAGCAGATAATTGTGCCGTTGAAGCTGCTCTAAGTAAAAATGAGCAAATTAATCAGCGCTTCTTAATTATCCAAGCAAACCTCCTCCTATTTTTTGCGCTTTGTTATAATAGGCAGCTGAAACTCGACTAAATCTATTTTAATATTTATTAGATGCATAATATATAAAGCTAATTAGTTCCGACATTATAGCCGACGCTTCCGGGCTTACGCAATTCGCTTTAGTATACATTATAGTAAACAAGGAAAATGGCAAATGCCTTCAAAACTTGATTAATCCCTATTAAATAATAATAATGTGTGGGATTACAACTAGATGCGTCGACCTTGGAGTCCTTGGACTTGCAAAACTAGTAGCAAAAAATATTTTTGTTTCGTTGACAACCAGAATAAGTCATAAAATGTTACAAAAGTTATCAGCAATAAAACTGTTCTATTACACTGATGGCAATCTCTCCATCCAACTTTTATAAAGATGAATAATATCGTTTAATGGAGCCTTTGATTGCGCAATTCTTCTGCCTTCATCATAAAATTCTAATGGATTTTTTATGTGGCATATTTAATTTGCCTATATTGAGGGAATTTCAGTTGGATTTTGATACATCAAGGTGAATTGCATGAAAAAACCAGTGGAAACTACACACCTAAAGAGGTAATTAACACGGAAAATCCATTTGTACAAAACAAATTGGGGTGTTTGTGTTAAGTAATATCAGTTTGGCTGTTACCTTTCTAATAATAGCTGTGTTCAGCTGAAATTATGTAAAGATTTGCATACACAGATGTCAAGTTTATATTTAAACAGGTATATTAAATATGAGGTGACTATTGTGTTATATTATCCAGGCTCTTTGTTCGTTCGTTGCAAAATAAACAGCCAGTATTAGTTTTCTTTGATCTACTAAAATATGGATTATAAATAGTTTTAGGATATATTAAAGTTTTATGAGCCTGAAAATATGAAATCATTTAAAATGCACAAAGATATTGCTTTCCATTGTTATATTTTAGAATGTTGAGAGTGCACATTGTACAAGGTGATAAATAAAGTAACTATAGTCTTTTATATACCTGCATATACTAGAATTTCAATTCAAAATCTAATCTTAGAATTTTCAATTATTTATTAAAATTTGCCTATAATAATGTACCTACATCAGTTACAAATTCTAACTTCAAAATTTCTGTGATAATTGAACGAACCTTCTACTAAGTACTTTTGAAACTACGCCGTATGTTTTCTTTTTTCCCCATGAAATAAATTGAAATCCACGAAAAAATTCCAACCGGAATTATTGACCATAATATCTAAACAATTTCCAGTAGCCCAACATTTTTTTCTCCGTTTACATTCCCAAACAGAATCAATCATTGCTATTCAAGGTTGACAGATTCTGAAACTTGGATGAGTTGTGAGCTTTGTATTTGCTAAAGCATTTTTGCTTGAACTGTTACAAATACAAATGGCTCGGACTGTGTTTGTTTGTGGGTATCGAAACGATTTTAAATATTTTAAGCCTTTGGGCGATTTGTAACTGTTTCCGGCGTCATTTCTCACAAATCAAAAGATTGTTTTTTTAATAAATCTATATCAGGGAAATTTTATTGACATTTCCGTAGAAGTTAAAGTAAATAATAATACAAGGTAACAAATAATTATTTGTTATTGTCTAGCGTATCGAAAACACTCGAGTAATTTATTTTTTATCGATTTTGTTCCAGAAATATATTAAATTGTTTACTGCTTTGTTCTCTTGTTGATATACGAGTGTCAAGAGTTATTTGGTTTTTTCTGTCCAATCTTCCCAAACATTCCATGTGTCCAATTATTCGCTATTCATTTGTTTACACACAAAAAACCACGATAGAAAATTTAGTCTCCCCTCGTTACTCAAAGCAATTTTCCTGTATAGGCAACAAGACAAAAAAGCGATTGATTTTCAACGACTCATCGAGCCCAGTGAAAAATAACAAAAAGTATAACTGCGTGCGCGTTTATGATAAACTCAAACAGAGAGTATAAATATCATTTTACATAAAGGAAGAAAGAGCCACACAGTCTCTTAAGGAAGCTAGGCTTGTCTACGTCTCCCCGGCGGCGCACCAAGCCCGAATACAGTCTAGTCAACTTGGATCCACTAGCTGAAAAGCCTGATGTGTATACGGGCCCTGGGGAGCATTCTGTCATTTTTGTCGACTAACACTCTAACCCCCCACCAAATACAAGTAGCAGCTTAATTTGAGGGATTTTAGTCATGTGACCTTTGGCACACACATCAGGATATTCTTAAATTATCCATCGGGATATTAGAGCCCATAACAAAAAACAAACTACAAACTTCGTAATTTATTACGACTACAGTCGACGAGAAAATCTAGTAATAGTATATTATGGACAAAGTTTTACATATTTCTTTTCTAGTTTGTTTTCCTTTGTGCCAGTGTTTCAAGATCACGGCTTTTACGTCTCTGTCTCGTGCCTATTACGGTTTTATTAATGATGGTAATTTGTGAGATTAATCATTGCAATCGTTTTGGCAACGATTTATGCGGGATGCTTCAGAGCTCAGTATTTACAAAATTTCGCCCAACACAACGTAAATATTTACATGCGGCCTACTGGCTTAATTATTACTGAAAATAAACGAACACTTTCAAAATCCATTTAATTAGCTTCGCGTGTAGTCTAGTTCAGGTAGTGGGGTAAATTTGGACCAGTAGGGGGTAAGTGCAATTAAACTTATGTATAATTTTATCGTTAGTCTTATACCAAACATAGGCTGTTGCAGTTATTTAACATATTTTAATTTTAAATTCATAAATAATTTGTACCTGGGGCATCCGCCAAATTTTTAAAAACACAGAACTTATTAATTAATTTTCAGAGTCGAAGTAACGTATAATTTCCACACCGTTTAATTTATTTAACGTATACCAATAAAGTTTCATAAAGAAATAAAAAGTTATTTAACATATTTTAGCTTAAAATTTATTTTCTTTAAAATTTTGTGCCTGGCGCATCCGCCAAATTTTAAAATAAACGTTATGTACTAATTTGCAGTGTAAAATAACCATTTAAAAAGTTGCTATAAATTTGGAGCGTCACTAAATTGTACCTTTATCAAATTTCCACACCGTTTCATTTCCCATGTTTCCCACAACTATCCGAAACGCATTTTCATGCGTTATTATATTTCCCAGAACGAAATAATATTTTGGTATTGTTTACAAAAAAAGCCAATGACGGTATTTTTAGAGTAATTACTGGCAATCACAATTTGATACATACACCAACATTCGCCACATACACAGGTACTGAAATATTTATTACTTAGGCGCTTTCTATAAATACGTCGCGTGTAAATTTTTTACGCTTATACAAACATACTAATAATGTTTCAGTGGCTATGTAATTTCATGTTTCCAAAACAAAAAATTTTATGCGTATTATTTCTTTCTTCCTCCTGAAAGAGATTGTTTTCCATTCGTTTAAAACCAAAACAAACAGTTTGGAGTTTGATCTGACGTAGAGTACCTAAATCAATTTCAGTGTGCTCTTTAGTTTATCTTTGTTAATTTTGGATGCGGTCCAATTCACTTTGCTTCTACATTTGTGTATGTTGTGTAGTGTGGGTGCATTTATAATGTATGTGGAAAGTTCATTTATTTTCCAAACAATGCCTTGATGTATTTACACAACTTTCAATCTGTAAAACATATAAATTTCTCGCTTCTGTCTATGTAAAGTGAGTACAATATGTTAACGTGTATTTTTTTATTTCTAATAAAACAACATTGTTTTTCCAAATTCAATTAACAGATATCAAACAATAAAAAATAAACATTCTGTATATATCATGAATTCTAAACCCAACAAAATATTGAATATCATTTTTCATCATGATGTAGGTACTTTCCCTTATTCCTACACAAATGGAACACGCAGCTTGAGTGCTCTTTCATAAAACAATGAACGAAGATGAAAGTAATTTACTCTGTGTGCTTTAGGGACACTCCTCCAACCCAAAAAAATTCTCAATATTCGTCAACACAATAGCACGAGGGTTCGGTGTAAAACAGAATTTTTTATAGCTTTCAGTTACCAAAATGAATAGGTGACAAATGGAAGTGCATGCAGGAATTATAACCACGTGCCGACTGACCCAGTTGTGGAAAAAAGGTTTCAAGGGTTCGGGGTATAAATAGCTTTACACGTCCTTTCGACGGGTAGCACCATTTATTACCATGTGTAGTTCCGAATTGCTACAGGTGGGGGACTAGTTTAATCATTTGGGGGCTAAGTCAAGGTTACATCGTAAATTACTCCACAGCTTTCATAAATTATGCACTATACTGCAGTTGCGTTGGATTGCGCGGCGCTAGGTCTATAATCTAGCATTGGCACGCTTTTTACTAATTAACTTTGTACAACTTTAATATTGTTAGTCTAAAATAAAAACTACACGAGATACGTGGCATTAACTGAATAAATAAAATGTAACTAACTAGTCGATTTAAATGAAAAAGCGTGATGCGGGTTGGAGATTTGTTTACTAAATCTGCAACAAAAAAATAAATGAAAAATTCACACAAAGAAAGGTACACTTTGAGATCTGCTTGTCAACTTGCGTTATACAGGCACCAAGACGTGAGAAAGGCAACGTCAAAGGTAACACACAAGAAAACCGCTTTCTATAGAACAATTCACGCCGTATTCTTGTTTATTTTTCCCAGTTTTATTTCAGGTTAGATTGACGTTCTATACGCAACATCCTGTTATTCTTATAACAGCTTTTACTTTTTTTTGTTTATATTGAATTACTCCTGTCTATTATAAGCTTAATATGGAGGTATAGAAGAAGGATTTTATTTCAGCAGCACATTATTTCTGTAGCCCAACTGCGAAAGTAAATGGTTTTTATGAAATAAAGTACACGGATTGAATAATTTATAAAGTGTTATGGGTGTATTCAGAAAAAGGCAAAAGCGGAACTTTAGTAAAGTTGATGTACGTGCAAAAAAGATTTGGATAAAAATTGTGTATTAGGTCGTTAGTCCCGGAGGTATTCAGATGGTAACTAAAAGGCAATTATGCAGCTGAGTATATTTGAAACTTCTTAATCTGGGACACAAAATATCGAAACTACGCCCCAGAATTTTAAATCAGAAATAGAAGTAAAATTATATTTTTAAACAATATATTTTATAATATTTTGATAAAAATATCCTGAAATTTCCAACAAAGATTGGCCAACAGTTTTTCGACGAATAATTCAGATTTAAATCCAAAGTTTGGACCCTACCATCGATTTTAGTTGTGCAGAACCACGTTTCAAGTGATTTTCAATTCACTTTCGCTGTTTATTGACCCTGAAAAATTAAAAATAGCACAATAATCGCCACACGAATAACTAATACCCAAGAAAAATTACACTCAGATATCAGTTATAAAAATATAAATGTTTTGAATTGCCTACTCCCGCCGAAATTTGGCACAGCATACAACCGTGAACATTTTTTCAGGATTTTAGTCAATCTAACCGTCCAAATAAGAAATGTTGTGCGTTGTGCGCCCATCCATATCTTCAAAAGCAATAGCTGTCAGATAATTTAAATAATAAAATAAGAAAACTAGTCGACTTTTATTTATACTGTAGGCTATAGCGTATAGTCTATGAAAAATGTTTCTTATATTAGAGTCATGATTAAATCTTGGCAGTTGGCACTAAAAGCGGTTTATAGCGTATGTGATTGAATTTTCTACATATCAAACTAAGGGATTTACATACAATGCAGCTGTAATAAAACAAGGGTAATATTTTCTTGCCAATTTTTTTCCTCAGGCAATTATAAATATTTTACAACTATAAGTAAAAGCCGTTTATGCGGAATATCCTCTGAATTATTCATAAACTTTACACAATATACAACTACGAATATTATCCTGGTTTTTGCAGGATTTGCTGGCTGGCACTGCGCCTCCATGGAAAATAGTTGCTCCGTCTAGTTTTTAATTAGTAAAAAATCCATAGCCTGCAATGTTGTAGCCCCTAAGTGTACATAATTAATAAATGCTTTTAAACATCACCCCGACGATCTTGATTACCCTGACAGAAGGATATTAGCGCAACCTTCGCAATCTACAAACGAAGTTGTTTTATCAGGAATTGTCGTGCACGATAATAGTTCTAACATTGACCTGGTGGAGTATTTTGACCTTGCAGGAGGGTCATTTGGAGCTTTCAGTGCATTTACCATGCGAGGAATCAATCTGACAACACACGTAACTTCAAAAATACAACAAAAACATGGCCTAGAGTTCTATTTTCGTCTAGCTGAGAAATTACCACAACTTTCAAAGTCGCGTGGTTTTTATACGAAAACTAATGGAGGGTTTTTGCTGGAAAACACAAAGGGTGAAAGTAGTCTAGCGAGTGGACTGGTTCATTATAAATAAAACAACTAAAAACTGATTAATGGCGTGCGAGGGGAACTCATAATCATCAAATTTTTTATACGATAATTTTTTGTTTGTTGCAGAAGCCAATGCGAGAGTTGGGCTTGAAACGTTTTTGGTCGGCAGTGAAATCCTCAAACAGCAGTTCTAGTTCACAATGCGAGACTGGACCAGGAGGGGAATCACCTGTTGAGGAGAACAAACCAGGACCCAACTGTTCTCTTCCACTCCTGCAGGTCAGTTCAACTAAGAATAAATTCGTTTTATATACTTAGTTAAACCTAGTGAAAATTCCTTAGGCGAAGTATGAACTAATTGCCTCTTTTCCAATGTGGATAAAACTACCTGAACTTGTCGAAAACGAAAGCGCACCTATCAGATTTCCTAACAAGTTAATTAATTGATATAAGACTAACTTGCTTATTTCGAAATTCCTTGTCATTATCCACAAATTATAAAATTTTGATTTGTTCATTTTACTTCAACTAAAACAGTTAGGATTTGACTTTTCGCTTTTCCTGTGGTTGCAAATGTGAAACTTTGATGGGACTTAATGAAATGTTGAGTGAATAATTTATTTTGGGTTCTATTTAGGTATGGCCCAGTTCGGATTCCCCACGGGGCGAAGCGGATGGACAAAGCTTTGTTTTTCCGGCGTGTGCCGATGATGCCACTTCGCAAAATTCCACATGTTTCGAGGCTAATCATCACAATGATTCCGGCATTGAGTCTACACAGGTTTGTTCAGCTATACGACAAATTTTAATTGAATGTTGTGCAATTATGATTTGATTTAAATGAATTAACATTAATCACAACTGAAATTGTATAACATAAGTTGAGCGTTGTGAATAATTTGTTGGAGGGTAGTTGTAATATTTAGGATTTAAGTTTCGATGTAGTTAGAGGAAAACTTGCTGTAGTTTAGATACTTATACAACCCACAACTTATGTTATTATGTAAATGTGGAGGAGTTGGTCGAAAAATGAACCTTAGGCTTCAAGTTCGATTTGAATAAATTTTACGGAGCGAATCTTACAAAATAAGAATGTCCTTCAACGAAATTATATTTACTTACTTTTCTGAATACTTACAAAATTTTCAAAATATTTAAAGTATCTGCATCTAAACAAGATATGAAGCTCATGTTTCTACCTAACTCGAATATAAGAAAAGTTAGTAACAATAAATTTTTGAAAATTAAAGTTTTGGAACAATTCAGATTTTCTTAAATTATTAAACTCACAAGATGTGAGTCTTACCAGGAGGAAGGTTAATGCGAAAGCTCAAAATCTACTGAAAAATATTCTTAGACATTTTTTTTAAACAGTTTTAAAAATACTTTAATTTGTGTATTTAACTGTGTACCTCAAAACATTTCTCAGATATATTTTGTTTTATAATTTCAGGTGTCCCCCTTGCCAGCAGCCTGCGCCTCAACATCCCCGATCCACTCGCCAACTCCAAGCATCCGAAGAAGCAGCTGTGCTCTCCTCCACCCAGACCACGCCCGCCTCTTTCGCCTCTACCCAATCTCCTCCCCCGAACAAACTTCCATGGAGGACGTTTCCGACACCCAACTGAACCACATCGTCTCACCATCATCCTCCACCACCTCCTCGTTAACATCCGTAGCCGCAGCCGTCGCCGCCAACAACTCCCGTGCCAGTGATTCCTCGGACAGCCGCCGAAGATCCTCCACTATGACCGCGCGTTATTCACTCTTCGACGCTTTGGACCTGGAATATGCACTCCTTCGGGCCGCCGCCAGAGGCAGTGTGGGACCCTATTCGCTTAGTGAAAGTTTGCACAAGTTAACTTTTACGCAAAGTTTGGCGTTTCCGGCTTTAGCACGTGGATTGGCGGGGAAGCGGCGTCGCTCCCAGCCAAACAACAACAGCAGGCCGTTGGATCCATCCGAAAGTGGATTAAATGCTTTTGCTAAAGTGGTGACTGCGCTGGTGTTGGTGCTTGTTAGTGTTTTAGTGTTTGCTGTTGTTTATAAGTTTGTAAGGACGTGAGGGTTGCTACTCGCCCCTGAAGGGGCGCGACATGCCCGGTTTACGATTGTTAGGAATAATTCAACTACTCCGTTTACAAATTATCGCAATGCTGGTGATGTAACGTGATTTTGGAGACAGTTGTGGTTAGTCAAGAAAAACCCCATTTTAACGTAGAATTTAGATACTTTACACAAATGGCACAAATTAATTGATTTAATGTCTCTTAAATAGATTTGTTTCGTTACGAACATTTTATATCAACGAAAAATGTATGAAACTATATACAACGTATCTTGATAGAACGAACAGGTTATTTTTTGAAATATTTTACATTAATTGTTTTAACACCAGGCTCTAATTTACAGTCATTTATATCTAACGAATTTCACTAATGCTCTAATATAATTCTTACCTAAAGGATTACATTTTCCGTGTCCTTCATATCACCGAAAACCCTTAAACTCCATGTTTATTCAAGCAGACCCTTTCAGAAACTTTCTAATTTTCCTTCGTGTCTCCAAATTGATCCGTACCTTACTGGGTAATATATCTTTGAAGGATTACTTTAGTTAGTGTCACGACCAAAATGTATGTGAAAAGTGTTAAAAATACATGCAACTTTCGATTAAAACTTGCAAACAAACAAAAAACTTTGACAGTTTTCTGCTATTTTAAATTAAGTTTCCAGACTACTTCTTCAAGGGTTCACCTGAACGAAAAACTTTTGGTAAAATTGTATAATATCATTTACTAACTTGGTTTATCTACATCGGGGTTCGATGTGTTTTTCTCTAAAATTTACGAGCTGGTCGACATTACGACATGACTACGTTTAATTTTAAATTGTTAAGAACTCAAATATATATTTTTATTAAAAACTATAACGTATTTTTGTATTAATAACCAATGTGAGTTTTTTGGTGGTTCTTCGTCATATAAATTAATAAATGTGTAAACTTTTACCGTATTATATTTAATAATCAATTTTATATGTACTATATTATCTTATAAGATGCATACAATTTTTATGAAAAATTGTTTTATAAAAAACAAGTTTCGGTACATGACAATCATGAATTTTTTTAATTCTATTTATCTACTGTATCTTGCACAATTAAATATTATTGTTAATTATTATAGAATAAAACTACTGCTTTTGTGATTTGTGGTAATTGTATTTACGACCCCTTCTTATCGATAATATTGTTGATTTGTAAAGGAAATTAATTGTTAAATAAAACACTTCAAAAAACTTAGCTAATTTTTCTTTTATTATTTGACTAACATGTCTAAAACAGTAGTCTATATTTAGGTTGCTATTTTTTCATTTATGGAATATTTTACAAAACTTTTCCAACACAAATAAAATATAGAGTTTAATAAAAATTTATACAATAAATAAATATTTCAAAAGTTTAGTAAACAGAATCAGTTTTGCTACTTGATCCCATTCGAGAATTTTAGGTATATTAGAAGAAAATATCGATATCAGCTTAAATGCTAAAATTTTCCATTCTTTTTTTATTAGTTAATAATATAAATATTTCACAGAAATTACCCTTTTTGTGGATTACGATATTTTGTACTGAATTAAACAATATCTGATAGTTTTTTCACAATAAATCCAAATTTATTGTGCGTTTATTGAGAAAATAATTTCAATAATATCTGTTTTAATATTTGAGAAATCGCATACTCAATTGTACGTAAATTTCAGTCAAGCGCTAGCAAATTTCCTTTTTTTATTATAAGTAAATTAAAAAAGTCAGTTGAAATCACTCTTATAGTTTTTTAAGCTGCATAAAGTCTTCCTATTAAGGTAATTAGAAATATTTCTTCTGATTGTACATATAAATATTTCTATAAACTATACATATACTTACCTAAAAATAGGTAACTACAAAACTCAAAACTTCAAAGAATTTGGTTTTCTACGTGGTTATGTCTAAAAAAACATACAAGAAATCAAACCATACAAATAAAAAAAAACAATAATTTACGAGTCACAATGACTCAAAAGCAACGTATTTTCCGACGAGTCCCGCGGCTCCACCTCCTTGTTAATAAACGGCTTATCCACCTCGCCAACCTCCTGGTCAGTAGTGAAAACATCATCGTCAATTCGCTGGTCACCACATTCAATTACAGTTTTATCATCGGATTTGGACGTGGGGCTATCATGCGACTCGTCCTCTTCGTTTACAGTTTCCATAGTGCTGACACCTATGACCGGACTAACCGGAGCTGTGGGCGGCGTGATTTTCCCTCCCTTTCCCAGCAAATAATACGTCATGAGTTGGCCTTTTCCTTTCACTGCCACTAGGCCGCGCTGTTCGAACTGGTAGCCGAAACACTGCAGGATTTCGCAGGTTTCTTCCGTGACCTGCAAAGAAAATCAATAGGGAGCGAATGGCGGTAGGGACACAGTTTGAATTATATTTCTACCTGAATGCAACCAGCTTTTCCGGTGCTTTCCATTCTGGAAGCGACGTTTACTGTGTTGCCCCAGATGTCGTAGTGGGGTTTTCTAGCACCGATTACTCCGGCCGTTATTGGGCCGTGGTTGATGCCCAATTTTAAGACAAAGTGATTGAAGGACTGTTCGTTGATGCTTTGTAGGGCCTTTTTCAGTTCCAGTGCAAATTCGACGAGGAGGGCTAGGTGGGCCCATCGCACTGATGTGGGGTCTTCCGGCTACAAAAAAAGTTATAAAGTCATAAGTCTTTGTTGGATATTAAATTAAAGTAATTTTTATTTAAATCTGAACATGTATTACAAAATTAATCGTCAAATATAATCAAAAATTTACCAGAGTTATAAAAATATGAAATTCAGATACCTCAGATGTCATGAATTGATATATTTATTGAAAAAAATTAGATAATGCATAAGCGCAATATTGTTTAAAGGATCTGGAATTATTTCTTGGTTTTTAGTTCTTTCTATAAATATGTACATAAACATTTAATAGCGCGAACTTATAGCTGTATAATATTTTTTAGATATTTCTTGATTTACTAGTAACGACATTGATGTATATTTTAAATCTCTAAGGCCGGACCTGTGTATTCAAAAAGTATTTTTTCTACGAATTACCTTTACTAGTCTGGTGGGGTTCAAGCCACTAGCTGCCATATAAGTAGAGCCGATTGTCTTAATTTTAATAACATCTTGAAATTGGGGTAATTCGAGAAGCTGAAAAATCAATATCCTCTATTATTTCACAAGGCAAACCACAAACAAGCAGTAAAACATGAATTTATATTACTTTTACGCCAGTTGGTTTGCAATCAACGAAAATAGAAATACCTTCAGAGCACGTTTGGCGTTAATAAAATTAAAAAGCGTTTCATAAAATTAAATTAATTACCGCGTCGAAGTCGGATATAACTTCGTTTAAAAACCTCAAACATTCCAATCCTTGATTATTTACAGTCTCCTCAGAATAAAAATCTGCAAAGATACGTTATTAATATCTGAATATTTTCGATAAAATCTCGAACACACCTGAAAAATTAGGCATCGAAGCAAACAGCACCCCAACTTCAGCGTAGCTCTGTGAATATAGTTCATCATGCTTTCGCTTCCTATTACCCATGAAATGGGCGGCCACATGGGGCGGCAGGATATTGTACACCAAGGCCTCATTTCGTCTTCGCATATCTTCAGCACAGTCACGCTGCTCCTCCACCTCCGAACGCCACAAAAACAGCACCCGAGCTACTTGTTCCATCTGCAAGAAAAACCCATAAGCCACAATTATTAATTCATGCAATTCAAACAAATTCCTCGTACGTGTCTGGCGAGGAACGCCAAAGCCAAAGTTGCAGTTACCAGAAGCCCAGACAGCGTATATTTCCCTTTGGTTAAACTAGAAAATTAAACCGAGTGCATTAAACATGATTTTGCTCAAGGATTAGATGTACCTCGTCCAATGCTTCCTGGATTCCTCGCAGTCCAAAGCCGGCCCAAGTATTAAAATATTTACTAGACATTGAGCTGTTACTATGAGGGTCATGAGGAAGCTCTTCCACATGTAGGAGAGGCAGGCGGGCAACGAGGAAGCTATTAGGATTAGAACTGTAAAATAACTGAAGTAGGATGGATACAAACAAGCGGCGTTTATATCCTCAGTGGTTGAACAGTTTTCCGGCGCCTTTTGAAATTGCACGCAAGAAACCTGAAAAATTCAATATAGTACAGTTGTAGAGTTAATTGTTTTCTATTTGAGTACAGTGTCGACTATGTTGACTGATCCTAGCAGGATGACGCACGTCGTTGATAGGATTCGCCGTATAATCATCGATTCTTTAAAGGTTTTCCAACACTTGGACTGAAATAAAACTCGTTAATAATTAATGGGGTTTTTATTTTTATCACTTGCCCATGCCGGGAATTCCTCCGCTATCGCTATGAGAACTAGAATGAGGAATACTAGGTTTTCAGTACAATATGATATATCGATCGTCAAATCGCTAAAAAAAAAAGGTTTTTTGTAAGGTTTCATGGTGAATTTATTTGTTAGGTTTGGACAAGGCACATCCACTTTTTTGTTGGTTTTTGAAAATAATTTAAACATAAAAGTCGAGTTATTCGGAAATATTCTTCAAATTAATGTGATATAATTAGTTAGATGAGTAACACTTTAAAAAGAAGACTTTTTGAATATCATCAAAAATAAAATCTATTTTTTACATTTTTACAAAAATTTTTATTGCAGTTTATTTTAAATCAACAAAAATGGATGTGCACTTTTTAAATATTGTTACCTTGGTAAAACTATGAATACTGTGGTTCCTATCGCTAATCTCACTATCAAAAACATGAGTAAAGTAAAACTAGAAAACGTTTCAATGTGCTGATGATAGGATTTCTCCTTTTGTGGGTCTGTAAAAGCCAAAGTTAATAGCTTTGTGTTTTTGGCCAGTTCCCTACAACACAACGTAAAAATTCATCAAAAACTTTTATTGTGTTGCACACAAAATCAATAAAACTTACTTGTGCCCATCTCTGCTCACCAACTCCTTCCTTAATCTAATTTTAAAATCAGTCGAATCCTGCCTCGAGCGCGTCGCATTGCCCTCCTGTATAATATTTAATTTTTACCACACAGATTACGTGCCAGCTCCCAAATGGGAATACTTACATTAGCTTCCTCTTCCTTTATATCGGAAGGCACATCCGCTATAACACAACTGTCTTCTTCTGGTAATATTCCACCGCCATTTTGTACTTCCAGCTTAGGGGGTTGGAACTGTAACACCAAACAACTGATTGAAATATGGGGGTTTAGCAAATAAAGGCGAAAATTACGCAAATTTATTACCCGGGATCATAAATAGCGAGTCCCAGGCATGGAAAGATGTGATATATCCGTTATAAACTCCCTTTATTAACACTAATTTGTCTTTCAAGTATTCTAATATGATTAGCGCCTCAGAAGGTGTGTCAATTAAGGGAATATGGATCAAGAAAATTAATTTTAATTTCCAAATTCTGCGCTTGAAAGATTTTCTTTTGAAGTTACATTGGATTTTTAGACGAATTACCTGCGTTCAATTATACTTTACATAAACAACATTTGCTTGTTTGTTTAAGTTTGCGAAAACAACTCGGTTTGGCTTATTCAAACAAAACAATTTTGCGCAAAATAATTGTACCTACAAAGAATCTCGTTTGCTGTTTCAACACACAATACAACTAAAATAATAACACATGCTCGGAAGCACACAGAAATTCCTCTTACCGGTTTCAGTACTTTCACAATGAAGTAGGTTTTTAATCCTGCTATTCTCAGGGCCTCATCCCGCTTCTCACCAAACGCGGGCTCCACCTCAAACTCCCCGTTCAAAAACGACAAAGTAGTGGCAGATATATGAACTCGCCTGCAAAGATCCAATATTGATAATAGGCAAATAGGCAAACATTTACTGCAACACCAGAAGCTGTTTTGTCGTCATCAGAAATTAATCTGCCATCGTTCAACGTGCACATAAACTATCTCATCATATCATCATAAACAGACCAATCAAACTGATTTATATTCTTGTCAGCGTTGGGTTTACGGTTCGTTATTAATTGGCTACCATATTCGAGATGAACGAGAGCAACAAAATAGAATTGATAGAGGTGGCGTGCGGTTTCAGAGGGTGCATGTTATTGCCCTTATGCAGTGCCGTACAGGCCGCCACGTAAAACAGTATCAGCTGGCCGTTACGGTTTAAACGTCTGACGTCTACTTTTATAACAGTGTAAAATAAAAAAACCGAAATGCTACTTTTCCTAAATTGAAACAGCATTAGACTTTTGAACCAAAAATTGCAAAAAATTAGTACAAAACTAAATTCAAAGAAGTACATTGTTTCTCTTTCCTTGTACCAAAGTTAAAGTTATAGCGCACTAGCTCTAGATATTCCCCCAAGATTCATTTTACCAGACTATAAATTGTACAATTTAGTTTGGAAATATATTTAGCCCCTTCCTACTTGCGCCACTGTTCCTCTGCGAAACCTTTGTCCGCAATCCGGTAACCGGAATCGGGGGCGATTTGCACCTGGAGAATTAATAAACAAAAATAACTTGTTTTTTGCGGGCTTCGCTTTTTAGGTAGGTATAATCTTCCGAGCGTCTCCTCTTACATTGATTAATTATATCATTTTGATGCAATAACTGGTGGAAACCCAGCGATATTGTGTAGGTATGTAAATTATAATCTAACCTTGTTTAACTGGGCTGGAGTTGAATATAATATATTCTACCCCTTGATAATGGTCTTTATTGCCCTTTGTTAAAACTCGTCTGTGGTCTACGTCTGTAAATTGAATTTTCACAATTCTGTTGTTGCTAGTATGAAGTAGACACTAGAAAATGAGGTTTTACCCATCAAACATTCATATATAAGAAAATAAATTGGTGTGTTGGGTTTTGCAAGCAGATAAAAAAATGATTTGTGATGTAGGACAGAATGCCGGGGAAAAATTTTGGGCATCGGATGAAATGGTTTTTAAATTATTAACAGCCCAAGTGTGTTCTGTCCGACAGTTTAATGGATGAACTGAAATTGGACATCTTGGAAACACTTTAATAGTGGTAAAACCACAGATTTATCAAAATTTTAACTAGCAAAAAACTTGTAACTTTATTAAAACGTTTGTCTTTGCGCTGTAAGTAAACCGTAAAACTCTGAAATACTCATCTGCAAATCAAACAACGCGCGCACGGCAAATTTTCCTCAAACAATCCACTGAGGATTTATTTTAATTGCATTATATACATTGTGCATGTTGGATTGTTAAGGGGAAATAAAAATTCTGTAATTTCTGGCAAACCATAATAGCTTTTGCTTGAGTTCGCAATGGATTTTAGCATCAGCGGTTTCGAATAAAAGTTATGAGAATTTTTTAAGAGAACGTTTTTAATTTAATTGATAGGCTGAAATTTGCCAGATGAAATACAAATTTAATTACGTTCGGAACGTGTTTTTATACTATTTTGATTTTTATGAGCTGCCATAAAGTTGAAAGATACTCCTGATTTTACTTTTCTCTGGAAAATACTTAAAAGTACATATTACATTTATACTGGCCTATAACTTGTAACGTTTAATCAAGTTCTAATATTAAATATCGAAACTGGGAGCAATAAATTCGCTGGAAAACAAAATAACTTATAAGAATACTGAACTTTGATTTTTTAAATAATTTCTAATTAATTTTGGACAAAATAAACTTTATTATTTTGTTACATTAAATTCCTCTAACCTCATTATTTTAAACGACTAATCAGAATTTTCGTATTATTTTCCAACTTTCATGACCTCAAAGATTTTTACTGACACCATAACAAAAATTTGCCATTTGGATTTATTATTTTTATAATAAGAAAACTTCATAAACTATAATAAAAAATCTAGTATTTTGCATTCTATGTAATTTTGAAAAAAGTTTTATCTTATTTAAAATATGAAAAACACAGATATTTACTTTATTATAGAATGTTTGATTTAAAATTGGAATTATTCTTGCTTTCGAAATCTTATTCATGACATTTTTATTAGTCTTTTAGTCCTTTATATTCTTCAGAAGAAAAGGCTATAATATTTATAAATTTTTAAGCGAATAAAAGCCTTCAAAACCACCAGAAAAAGTCGATATTAATTTCTCGCCTGGTGCAACCTTATCCTTCTTACATAATGCAAAGAGCTATTAGTTCACTAAAAGTGTCAATATCAATAGAATATAGAAATTCCAAGCGCCTGGACGCCAAAGTGATGTAAATACATAAAAGTTTGCATCAATGCATGCATACCCGGCCAAGCCGCTGCTTTCCATTTTGTTGGCCAACTCCACATCCTTGGAATAAACATCGAACTGCCACTGCCGTTGGCCCAAAACCCCAGCCAGCACAGCTCCAGTGTGAATTCCTACCCTCATATCTACTGGGGAGTTCGCCGTCTGTTGGACATATCTGAAATGGAAGTTTACTCGATTATAAAGTCGAACTTAACAGCCGCAAGCCTTGTACTTAGTGTACAGTAAAAGGGAAAATCTAGGGGTTTTTAACTGTCCGCGTCAAGGGTTATTGGCGTTGTTATGGTGCGAGAAGTTTTCCAGCTGAATTTTGGGGCATATTGTGTGGGTAATTAGTGTAATCTTAGAAGTTGCCACGAGCGAAATTATCTTTTAATCAAACTAATGTACACTCTATAATTTGCTGCTTAAATTAAACGTATATTTGCGGAATAAATTTGCTGTACTTGGAATTTAAAACCTATTAGTGAAATAATTATCGAACATGTTAAAAATACACAACAACTAGGAGTATTTTACCTTTTATTCAAGACAAGCTGTTTAGTGAATACTGATGACGGTGCGGAGATGGGGTGAATAGAAAAATACATTTAGTTGGGCATTAACAGAAAATCGATACCAGAGTCATTTTAATTGTATGCCTGTAGTTTATTGTGTGCCAACATTTTTTTTTGTACAATTCCCATTTGGCCAACAAGCTGCTATTTTCAGGTGCATTATAGAGGTAAACATATCATTATTGTATCGTTTGGTTTATACAATTATTCAAACAAATGTAATCAAATAAACTAATGGATTTTCGCGTGAAATATAGTTAATTATTTTAAATGGTATTTTTAGATAAATGCTTGGAATAAAATAGGATTTTTTTTATTATTGAAAAAATTGTGTACAATTTTATGAATTTGTACTTAAATTAAATCCAGCATTTGACGAAGTGAGTAATACATTTAATTCACTAAGGAAAAATATTTCTAGCCACATAAGAAATACGTTACATTAAACAAACAGAAGGGAACCTACAAGTACTTTTAACGGTATTTTTCATGTAGATATTATAAATTATTCATCTCGTATATTTTATTTTCAGGCATGTTTACTGCCAAGTGGAATTATGTATTTCGCATTTTACGTAAAATCTATCACATTGTTTGGTCTTAATTATCGTCGAAAGAAGTGCTTCTAGTAATTCCAATTTTCAATTACCAGTTCTAATTTAATTTATATTGATTATGTTATTGTATTGATTATTGTGATGTTGTGGTTGTGTTTAGTGTCTGTGTTTAGTTTCTTTGTATAGAACTTCTCTTAGTGTCAGTCAAAACAGGACTATTACGAGCCCTAACAACTAAATGTTCGGTCAAAAGTAAATTTGATTGTCGTTTTTCCATATTACCATAATATTGATGGTTTTTTCTGTTATAATGCCAACATTTAGTTATATAAAAACGTAAATTTCATAAAAATCCGCTCGGCGGTTCCAAAACTGTGGCACTTTAATCCTGCAGGATGGGAAAATTGTAGAAACAAAGAATTATTATTTTCAAAACGTTGGATCTAGTAGTCGGATTTTGATGAAATTTAGTTTATTGCAAAGCTGGATGTTGGTTTTCTTTACAAAAAAGTTACACAATATTTTATTTGTGATTTTAGGCATTTATCAGAGCTTCAAAGTTGCACCTTTAAAAATGATAAAATTGTCTAGTAACTGTTTTAAAGAATCACAGTTTTGAAACTGCTGGTTGGATTTGTGTCAAAAAACATTTAAATCAAAGCTCAATAATCATACTATATTGAAAAAATCCTGAAATGTTAATATGATTTTTTTTGCATTTTTTTCGAGTTCCACAGTTCACTTTTCAAAAAACGTGTTTTTTTTGAGGTGCTACCTACATTAAAATAATCACAGTTTTGGAACCGCTGGTTGGATTATGGTAAAATTTACTTTATTGCAAAGCTGGATGTTGGTTTTATGTACAAAAAAATCCCCAAGTCTTTATTTGGTGATTTTAGGCATATGTCGTAGCTTTAAAATTGCATTTGAAAAATGTGACGTAATTTTCTAACAATTGTTTTTAAAAAATCACAGTTTTGGAACTTGGGGAAAAGGACATAAAGGTGCTTTCATGGCCCTCATCCAGTCCGGACTTAAATGTCATTGAAACTCTTTGGCATAAAATTAAACGTATTTTACGCAATAATCCACCAAGAACCATTGGGGACTTAAAGACCAAAATAGAAGAAATTTGGGACAGTTTCACACCAGAATTGTACCAAAATTTGATAAATACAATGCCTGTTAGAATACATGCAGCTATTAATGCAAAACGAGACGTAACCTCTTATTAATGGTCCTAAATTAAAAATTATCCCAACATTTAGTTACAAATTCATTTTGTAAAGTTTGCTAATTATTAAGGTTAAAATATTGTTAAATCCAATAAATAATTTTCTTCCATGCATAATATTGTTATTAAGGCTTTATCTTATTGTATTGTTAGGTGTTTACTAATTATTTGCGTAAAATTTCCACTTCTCCTTTCATACTTCAAAAATTTACTTTTGTCCGAACATTTAGTTGTTAGGGCTCGTATAACGTAATATGGCTCGAGCCTTCCAGAAAAATATTTTTACTGTGTACTTCTAGACATTTTCTGTAAATTGTATATTTTTTGGAAAACATCCTTAGTTGTGTCTTCCTTCTGCTGAATTTAAGATTCCTTTGATAATAGATAAAAAAGATAAAAGGAAAAAATTGTAGTAGTAAAGAACTTTCTTTAATGTGGAAGAAAAATTCAAAATATTTATCAATAGCATTGTTAAAATTTTAATAAAATAAATTCTATATAATAAACCACAAATCATTTTGTTTCTAACATTGCACCTTTTTCATCCAAATATTCACTACTACTTTACCTGTCAGTGGCAATAACAAAGGACCAAAATCTGACTTTACCTTAACTAAACACACGGCAAGTTTACAAGGTAAATAGAAATGACCGTATAATTAACTATAAACAAAGTTTAAACTTAAACACACAAAATTACATGTAGCTACAGCATACACATCATGGTATCTATACACATACCTCTTTCTATTTTACTCCAATTCGATAACAAATTACCGCAGTAAATTTGCTTTCGTGATTAATAAGATCCTCTATTTGATCTGATAAAATTGACTGATTCCTGCATATACAACGCCCTATATAATTTCTTCTACGGTATATTCGCGTGTTTATAGCGCAGCATTTTGGTTGAATGACCCTTAACCGACAAGTCATTTCCCTATTTCGTAAATTAACACTTTTTTGTCTGCACGCCGTTTGTTTCAAATAGAAAATCATGGCGCACACGAACCTTACAACGAATCGCTTTTTAATAATTTAACATTAATTTGTATTTTCGCGCCCCTATATTGAATTTCAATTGAAGGTATGAAATTCCAGTTAATTCCTCTAGAGAAATGATTGCGGTTTTGCGCTGCAGTTTTAACCCTGAAAGTCGAGTTATTTTCTTTTCATGAAAAAGCGGATTATTCAAAGTATGACTGTGCAATAAACGAAATTATTCTACTGGAATAATTTATAAGACGTCTGGTTGTTCTGCAAACGTGCTAAGAATACTGTGGAAACTCCAATTGATATTTGGCATAAAATATTCAACAATTAGACATTTCGTGATGTATGAGAAAAATTGGAAGTAAAGTAAATAAAATCCTTGTATAATACGAAAATATGTTTTGTATCGTGTCTCCAGAGAAAACTTCCGTATCAGTTCTGGTTACAATGTAATACAGAAAGAAAACATCGCTTTATCACATATATATCAGATGAAATGTAATTTCGGGAGCTCACTGCTGAAAAGATACAGCTGAAAAAAACGTCAGAAAATACGAGCCTGCCTGAATTTGATTGTGTACAAATATTTGAGCCAAATAAACTTATTTGTAGCATAAAATTTCTACATCGCGCAACACCAAATTTACTTGTGTGAGTGGGCGAACCTGAAAACATGCACAGAAATAATTAACTTGTAAAGTAGTTTTAATATTACGTAATGAGTTCTGTATAAGATTTTTTCCTAAGAGAACGAATCCGAAACGCTAACTGAATATTTCAAATTCAGAACAAGAAACATTACTTAGAGACAACCAGCGTGTTCTGAAACTGTAATTAAAACTGAAAAAACGTTTAAACGACGAAAATGGAACAGCGAGCTCAGTGGTATTTTCGTCGAAAATCGTTAGATTGAATAAGGTAATCCGATTGCTATAAAACTACAGCTATTTTATGATGAAAATATATAGTAATACATACTTAATGGCTTTCACCATGGACAGTCCCATGTGCACACATAAAACAGCGTGATCAGGTCTTTCATCCGGCGCCCCACTAATACAATAATAACAGTCTCCGAGAATCTTAATTCTCAATTGCTGGTATTTCTGTAACACAAATAAATAGCAAAACTAGATTATTATTGATGTGCAAAAAACAACGTGAGGTTACCTCGGCAAGTTTGTCGAATCTAGCAAACAACTCATTTAGCATTTTAACTAATTCTTGTGCAGAGTATGTAGAGGAGATGGCTGTAAATCCGACGATATCGGCATACAAAATGCTGAAAAACAAAGAGAATACACGGAAAATGTTTCAGTCACTGTAAGTGGATAAATGTCATAAAGGTATAAAACAGGATTGAGGGAAACGACTTCAAAACGGGATTTTACTGCTCCCATACATTAAACTGCTTTTGTATTGATGATGAAAATTGCCTGTTATGCAAATTGAATTAAATGTGAATGCTGTGGCAGAAAACTCGTTACAATTTAGTTTGATACTTTATTGAATTTACTGACTATACAAAAATGGTTAGTTTGTGAATTTGCTTACATAATATAATTTACAATATTGAACAACGCTGATTTTTGACTATAAAAATTTTATGACCAACTATATTAATTTGTAGGACTGTTGTTGACATGGAAAAGCGCTTCAGGGTGTCTCTCTTGCGTTTACCGCTATATTTTGTGTTTGACATTTTAATTTACGTCTAACTGTAATTCTTTTATTTATGCCATCATAATTGAACAAGCACCTGCCTGTCGGAATAAAACCCAAGTTTATAACCGAGCCCCGGAAAAATGCAAACCATTCAAATTTATACTCTGAAGAGTTATTAAAGCATAATATTTGGGTTCGCACTATTGCTGCCTTGGGCAATAGTAATATTGCAAAGGCTACCCAACTATATTGATTTCTAATAGAAAGCGAATAGCGACAAAAACTGAAATTGATAATAATTGGTTGAGATAAGACAGGCCACTGATGTTCAGTTTCCAGCAAGTCTCTTTATGACCATATTCTAACAATTTATTCGTCTATCTTCCGTCGGACTTCCTTGCTATGTGTCCTGTCCATCTTCATTTCAACTGAGTAATAATGATGTCGATTACCGCAGATTTTCTTATCAGATGACGATGGGTATTAGATCTCGTCTGGTTAGTCTAAATATGACTATTACTTCTAACTTACTTCTAGAATAATGCAGATAATAATCAACTTGTGTAAACGAATTCTATAATATTTTGTATATACGAGCCCTTATAACAACTAAATATTCGGGCAAAAGTAAATTTTATTGTCTTTTTTCCATACGCGCAAAAGTTATCTAAATTAACTTCCATAATATTGATGGTTTTTTCTGTTATAATGCCAATATTTAGTTATATAAAAACGTAAATTTCGTAAAAATCCGCTCGGCGGTTCCAAAACTGTAGCACTTTAACCCAGCAGGATGGGAAAATTGTAGAAACAAAGAATTATTATTTTCAAAACGTTGGATCTAGTAGTCGGATTTTGATGAAATTTACTTTATTGCAAAGCTGGATGTTGGTTTTCTTTATAAAAAAGTTACACAAGTTTTAATTTGGTGATTTTAGGCATTTATCGGAGCTTCAAAGTTGCACCTTTAAAAATGATAGAATTTTCTAGTAACTTTTTTAAAAAATCACAGTTTTGAAACCGCTGGTTGGATGTGTGTCAAAAAACCTTTAAATCAAAGCTCAATAGTCGTACTATATTGAAAAAATCCTGAAATGTTAATATAAATTTTTTTGCATTTTTTTCGAGTTCCATAATTCACTTTTCAAAAAACGTGTTTTTTGAGGGTGCTACCTACATTACAATAATCACAGTTTTGGAACCGCTGGTTGGATTTTGGTAAAATTTACTTTATTGGAAAGCTGGATGTTGGTTTTATGTATCTAAAAATCCCCAAGTCTTTATTTGGTGATTTTAGGTACATTTCGTAGCTTTAAAATGGCATTTGAAAAATGTGACGTAATTTTTTGACGACTGTTTTTAAAATATCACAGTTTTAGAACTCGGGGAAAACGACATAAAGGTGCTTTCATGGCTCTCATCCAGTCCGGACTTAAATGTCATTGAAACTCTTTGCCATAAAATTAAACGTATTCTACGCAATAATCCACCAAGATCCATTGGGGACTTAAAGACCAAAATAAAAGAAATTTGGGACAGTTTCACGCTAGAATTATACCAAAATTTGATAAATACAGTGCCTGCTAGAATACAGGCAGCTATTAAAGCAAAAGGAAACGTAACCTCTTATTAATGGTCCCAAATTAAAAATTATCCCAACATTTAGTTGCAAACTTATTTTGTAAAATTTGCTAATTATTAAAGTTAAAATATTGTTAAATCAAATAAATAATTTTCTTCCATGCATAATATTGTTATTAAGGCTTTATCTTATTGTATTGTTAGGTGTTTACTAATTATTTGTGTAAAATTTCCAGTTCTCCTTTCATACTTCAAAAATTTACTTTTGTCCGAACATTTAGTTGTTAGGGCTCGTAATTATAAATATTTTTGCTATATCTAATTTTTCAGTAGGTAATATTATGCATATTTAACGGGAAAACGTAATTCAGTTTCAGATAATTAAAACATAAAATCATCGTAAAGAAACAGATAATAGCCCCCTAAAACAGAAGTTTCAGTTCAGAAACTGACCCGAACTCGAAATTAAATTAACCCTATTTTTCTGTAGCAGAAATTCCAGAACACCAAGCGAATTTAAATTAGATTATACGAACATTTCCCGGTAGTTTAATTCGTTTAGCCTACCCACATATCTATATACGCGTCAAATTTACATTACAATTTTATAAAACACGCCGAAAATGTGACACAAAACAATATTTATGGCAGTAAAAACTGTCTGGATGCTATAAAGACACACACCAATAAAAGCATAGTTAAGTTACCTCACATTTTCGTGTCGGCTCATATAAATTTTCTTGAACTGACTGTCTGCTCGATCCAAATCCTGTCTCATCTGTACGGCTACGTGCTCAGGTAAAACCGACAGAAGTAAGCGCTCCTGCAAACAAAAAAAAAACGCACACACAACCGAGGTTAGAAAAAACGATGTATTTATGGGGGAATTTTACACTTGACTGAGTTCTACTTAAAAATAAATTGCCATGTAATAATCCTGGAAATGGATTTCAGGGCGCGTATTTAACTGACCTAAAATTCGCTCTGGCATAATATACTAAATATTTATAGCGAAAACTCAAATTCAATGTTGTTTTAACGTACTAACCTGCTCTGCACTTTGTTCTTCGATAACCAATTTCACCTCCAAGGATTGTCTGGTTTCCAAAAACGCGCGACGCTGTTGTTTGTCCTCGACAAGGTAGGATGTTAGTCCCAGGATGTTTGCTGTGATTAACAGTACGAAGTTTGATACATGCTGAAACAGATTAATCTTCAATACACGCGCATACAGCACATTCCCTTGTTTATAAACATAGAGCAAAATAATTAATGTGCTTTCAAAATAACTGCTACTATTTAGATAATGTTTTACATGCATTGCATGGGAAGTTAGTTTAGTTTCTAGTTTAAGTATAAGTATGTACTTGTGCATGTGAGTTTCGTAATTGAGTTGTGGTGTACTTGACGATTTTAATTAAATCAAATGCTAGTAAGCGAAACTTCTGATGAATGTTATTGTTTTTCAAGAGCTAATTTTACAAAATGAGATTGCGGAAACGATTTAAAATATTTTTCACTCTGCTCTTCCTAAGTTTATATTAACAAGCATGAACGTGCTGGATATGAGGTGTAATTAATGTATTAGATGAGCGGTTATCAAACCACATGAAACTAGTTATTTGTCTCTGGATCTTTTCAGAAACTAATTAACACAAATATGCCGGGGGAGAGGAATTTAGCTTAAAGTCGAAGTAATTTGCTAAGAGACACTGAAACTTCTCACAGATCAATAATCCTCGACGATCCCTCGACCTTTCCACAGAGTACATTCTTAAGTTTTTTCTTTCAATTAATTACCGCGACTGCCCACATGAATGACCTAATATACTTTACCCCCACCAGATTTCAGCTATTGTTAATGTTGATTAGATCGGAATGGTTATTTTTAAATAAGGTATGCAACCGCGTTTAAGTTTACTCAATGGAAAAACATTGTTGATATAATGTAAAAAATAAAATTGCCGTATTTAGAAGTAAAAGCTGCAATAACTCTTGACAGAATATTATATCGGATTTTTGCATGACTGAAGTATTTTAACTTTATGTTTCGGATAAAATAAAATGTGCATGAGTAAAGCGCATATTTCCTGAATAATATCAGTTTTCGTTGGAGGTTTTCCAATGGCAGTTTAAAAAGATTTACGTGAAATGATTTTTTAACGACGAAGTACTCAGCAGGATAAACAATTTAATAAATTGGTTTACAACGATGGCATTGGATGTTTTCAAGTAATTTTCACCGAGAATTGTTGTCATATATTCCGTAGGTGATTTCAATAATAACATGTATCTACATACCAGCGACCAGACAAAGAGATTGCATTTTATAATACCTATGTAAACTTTATATTTTGTGTGTAAACACAAATTTTTAAAAGTAAATTCTTTGATGATATCTGAGAAGAAATGTGGAGGTTGTTTACAATTATTTTTTGTTTCTGTTGGAAGTTTTATTATTTTTGTTATTTTTCTTTTAATTCATCATACAGGGTGTTTAGGTTTTTCTTTAATATTTCATTTATATAATTTTCCTATTTAAACCATTCACCAGTTTTGAGAATACCTACTTAGGTTTGAAACTTCTTCGAATCTTATCACAATTTTACAACATACTTTGAAAGAAATTGCAAACTGTTATTTAAATATCTGAAGTGTCCAACACATGATTTTCTTATGCCTACGGATAGTATCACAATTACTTTTCTTAAAGAAATTAAGTTAAATTGCTTGTAAAAATCGTGTTTAAATTTTGAGCATTTCCAGCAATTTTCAAATAATTTTCAGAAGTCTCTCTCGCACTTATTGCAATATGCTTATTACTTCGTATAAGAAAGTAAGAATGCCAAATTTACAACTTTTTTTTCCATTCAAAACGTCATATCTTGAAAACGCGTAGAGATATCGTGATAATGTTTGGAAATTTGAATAGAATGCATCGAAATCTATAAGAATCAGTACAGTTTTCGTTTTAATTGTACTTGAGATTAGCAGGAAAAATTAAGAAACGCGATTTTTTGGGGTACTTTGGGTAGGAACATTTTTTCCATAAAAACCCAAAATGCTTTAAATTTGATATATTAATAATAATTATGAAAGACAGTTGAGAGGTGATAATAAATGTGAAAACAGTTCACCAATAACTACTCTAGTTCGAAAGTTATAACACTTTACAAAAATGCCAAATTTACATTTTTTTTTTCATTCAAAACGTCATATCTTTAAAACGCGTAGAGATATCGTGATGATGTTTAGAAATTTGAATAGAACGCATCGAAATCTATAAGAATCAGTACAGTTTTCGTTTTAATTGTACTTGAGATTAGCAGGAAAAATTAAGAAACGCGATTTTTTGGGGTACTTTGGGTAGGAACATTTTTTCCATAAAAACCCAAAATGCTTTAAATTTGATATATTAATAATAATTATGAAAGACAGTTGAGAGGTGATAATAAATGTGAAAACAGTTCACCAATAACTACTCTAGTTCGAAAGTTATAACACTTTACAAAAATGCCAAATTTACATTTTTTTTTTTCATTCAAAACGTCATATCTTTAAAACGCGTAGAGATATCGTGATGATGTTTAGAAATTTGAATAGAACGCATCGAAATCTATAAGAATCAGTACAGTTTTCATTTTAATTGTACTTAAGATTGGCAGGAAAAATTAAAAAACGTGATTTTTTGGGGTACTTTGGGTAGGAACATTTTTTCCATAAAAACCCAAAATGCTTTAAATTTGGTATATTAATAATAATTACGAAAGACAGTTGAGAAGTGAAAATAAATGTGAAAACAGTTCACCAATAACTACTCTAGTTCGAAAGTTATAACACTTATCTGATGTGTCCAACACATGACTTTCTTATACGGATAGTACCATTACTTTTCCTAAAGAAATTAAGTTAAATTTCTTGTCAAAGTCGTGTTTCAATTTCCAGCAATTTTCAAATATATTGTATATATTTATAAATATTTTTTCCGGTCCGAATGGTTGAAAATCTGTAACACCGGCGTCTCCGCCAATTTTGCAGTATGTTATATACTTCAACCTGAAAATTGCCTTTCTCCAAAAGTTTTGTGCTACTTATTTGTATTTATGATGCTGTTAGACAAATTGAAATAACTAGCCCTTGTCCACAGATTTTCTAATGCACTCTCCAACCTTAATGAACACGTTGTCATGAGACTGGACTTCAAATTGTATTCTAAAACCTATTTATCGGTTAATAATATCTAGCCGGAGATTTCTCTTCATTCATTTGGCATATAAATACCCAAGTGCGCTCTCCAGAGTTTAAATTAGCCATCTCTGGATTATTGATGACATGACCTTATACGAGATAAGCTGTTTGTGGTTTCTAGTCAGAGAATCTACCTAAATGAAGTAGATTAAAATGTATGCAGCACTGTCGTAATATATGATTTTAGAATACAGCAAATGAAAATGTTATCCTCTGAGTAAAGATGACTGAGATTATACTGTATAATCTCGCTTGAGGATCGAGTTAATTTATGTAGCTCCGACTGTATATCGGAAATCAAAAGAATTCTCAAACAGTTTTTTTTCTTGTGGAATATGCAACGCTCTTTGATTTTGATGCACTTTAGACGCGTCCAGTTTCTTGCCAAAGCCACAGTGTAGTCGATAGTAAGTAATTAAGTGTGCATTTGCCGCAAACGCAGACTGTTCTGGAAATTCGTCGTTTTGTAATATTTATTAATTGCAAAGTGGCTGCTCTGGAAATTAATATAACAACGAAAATTGGAATTCATGCTATAGGAGCTCTCAGACGGAATATTAATTATTCAGAAGTAGGTATGAGTCTTAATTTTTAATTTAAAAATCAAACATAAATTTAGTTGTAAATGCGAGTAAACAAGCGCAGTAATTGAGTTTTTTATGTTCTAAGTAAATTATTCGAGTACCTACCTATACAACTAATCAAGATAATCCTAGTTGCTAACCCATTTATAAGGATCTGAGCTTTCCAAGTTATAAGTTGGTGTATTTGGAATGGAAATTATAATCGTTTAATCTATTGATGATGTAATAATAGCAAAATTTGTCAACTGTAAATGCCACAGCTAAATAGCTAAACTAAACTTATGGTATTTATCCTTTGTTATCCTTGTAACAAGGCACTTTATTTTAGTTAAATAAACGGAAATGTTTTTACAGGTGGGTAATTCTTTCAAAGTACATTTTTAACTAAACCAAACCTGCTCTATTTTTACAATTAGTTAAGAAAATACGCAAAAAATCCCGTAAAATCTCCTCAGACAAAATGCAATAAAATAGATAAAACAAACGAAGTTATGTTTAGAGCAAAAACTAGAGGAAATCAATATTATCTCTCAATGTATCTAATATTTTTCCGAAACTTTATACCAATATATTACAACGAAATGTCTGTTTTTAAATTGTTTATTACAAGAGAACCTACAGGCGATTCCCGAATCAATACAGCTTCATGTATGAAGCTTCCACGTGGATAAAAATTTGTCGAGCTGTAAAAAAAATATTAAGAGAAGACGTCACATAAAGCGATTTTTCTTTATAACAGTTTTTTCTTATCTGAACTTTTAGTCTTATTATCCACAAGAATAGGCAGAGGTTTTCACATGGAACTTTCGTTTTAAACGCATCCACATACTAGGTGAGAAATATATTAGAAGAAAGCGCTGGCATGGATCAATATAATGTTTGAACGTATAGGTATTTTATTCAATTATATCCTTTTGGAAACATGAAATTCTATTAGATATTGGAAAATTTCTATTTATACCTACTTGGATTTTAAATTGACTTTTTCCCAGACTAGTAAATTATTAGCAACATGCACAGCAATTCAGCATTATTTCAATGGTCCACAGCTGGAACGCACCCGGAAATCAATCATCCATTCTGATTGACATTTATAATGAATAATATTCTGTCGACACTTGTCCGACTGTTTAAAATCTAATCAATAACAATAATTACTAAAATATGTTTATAATTTTCTAATAAAACTACTTTCTCTGCGCTAAAATATCAAATAAAAACGATTTATGGTAGAACCACCATATGTAGGGATCGAAGGATACCTTTGCTTTAAAAGGTTTTCTCAATAAATAAAAAAACCACCAGTGAATTTAAAGCAGTAAGTATATCATTAGAAAAACCTTTCCCGACTTTTGTGCGATTTTTTATGTTGTAATGGCTCTTTTCAGCACTTTAATGCACCACTTCTACACATAGTTCCTTTGTTACTTTAGAAAATGTTTGTGTAAAGTACAAGATGTTTCAACAATGTGAATCATAACTTCCTATTGGGTATTTTTTGTGGTTGTATACTTGAGGTGGAATTTTACACATTGCCGCCTCCACCAAAACTGAAAATGTCTTTGTGCTCTTTTTAAATTATAAAACGGAAATTAAATCTAAATCTTAAATCAAGCTGCATATAATCCAATTTTCGTCGCAGTAACTTTTGGGAATTTCATAGTATGTAATCTAGTTTTAAACCGGCGCATCCGCCAAATTTTAAAGTAAGCACACTTTCAGCTCAAATTTACTTTCCTAGTCATACTCACCTGCTGAAGAAAATGAAGATCCGACTTGGACAGTCCAATGACAGCAGCCACATAGGAAGCACAAGTGCCAACACTCAGTATAACGCAATATCGAAGTCGTATTGGCAATGTCACATAAATTAAGTAATCCAACAGCAGAACCCAACCCAAGCTGTCTCGTGACGTCACCTCGTTCTTTTTCAAGAATAAGGCAGCCAATATTTGAGTGTTTGCTACATGCCAACATATGTGTGGCACGGCTGCCCATATAAATTTATTTTCAAAACCGCGTTTACAGCAAATCAATAATGAACAATTCATTATCAGAAAGAAACTCATGAAACCGAACATTATGAAATCTTGACCGCTTGGCACCTGAAAAAAACAGCGAATGAAAGAAGTGTGTCGACATAACTACGTGGAAAGAAGCTGTTTGGACACGAAGCTCATATTATCTGTGTCATGTCATTGTGTTGGTTTTTTCAATGGGATACAAGATGACCTTTGTGCTTCAACTGGTTTTATATTATATTAGATAAGTGATAACTAGGGGTTTTATGGTTTGGTAATAAAATTTACTTGTTCCGGGGGTAAATCTCGTAAAGACGTACAAATATAAAATTTATAATATTGGAGGGCCATATAATAATCAATACGGAATGCTATTTAACTTGTTCAAAATTTTATGGAGTAGGCACAAAAATAAACTTGCTTTTTATGTATGAGCTACCAATTTATCTGCTCTACAGAATTACAGTGAAGAGCTACGTCTTTTCGCTTATAACGATATACTCTATACACCACACTCATTTATCATGATTACGTTTTTATATTTGAGATAAAATATGCACAACATTATAAACAATTTAACCCGGCACCTCCGCCAAAATTTAACTTGTTTATGTACATTTTGCTTCCCTTTCATAATTTAAACTCGAATTAAATGCAGACAGTTTGGTAGAGTCACGTAACACAAATTTACCTAAACATTAAAATTACGGATTGCTTTTCAAATACGTTTAGTTATTTATCCTTTATAAAAGCCATCTGTTTTCATTTCACCCCTCACACAGTTCCAAATGTAGGTTAACTTATACGTGATGAATTAAAAAGATTTTCTCGGCGATGAAACAGAAAGAAACGCATTAGTCCTTAATACGCCTAAACAAAATTGCTTTCAGAAATTTATGAGACCTTACATGTAATATTCATTGCGTTACAAGCAATTTAGATCAATTTTCTGCTTATGTTTGGAATTTAGTTTTATTGTCCATATGGCAGAATCCCGCCCAAATTGAACATTATTATTATTGACCTGACTCCAAATTGCAGTTCTTTTACGTATACGCTCCAATAAATGTAAATCGCCTTATACAGTAAATCTCTGAGCTTCGTGTCCAAAAAAATCTTTGAGATTCAAAGGCGCTTACTAACCACAAGCATGTAAATATCGAACAGTATCGCCGTTATTAAAAAGCATTCCAATCCAGCCCGCTTCTGTTTAACACTGAAACTTTGGTACAACCTCTCAAGGGATGGATCGCTGAAGGTGCTAAATAAATAGCAAAATTCCTTCATTTTCCCCGATGCCCGAATGTCCTTTTGATCCTCCATCGTTATGTTTAGGTTTCGTTGTTGTTTTTGCTTCAAGACAGTTGATCTGTAGTTATGGGGTTCACATTGTTCTTTTTCTGAATTGTCTTTAGTATTATTACTTCGTGCAGAGAAGATTCATTGTTTGAGCACGCAATGTTACCTACATAACAATATAAATATCTTAATAAACATGCAACCTTTTGTTTATTTCTAATGTTGAAGGTAATAAAATAACAAATGTAGGTACTAGTGTTATAAAAGTTTTATAGTTTGGAATGTTGAAAATATCGGGGGAAAAGTTGTGATATTGGAAATTCTTAAATAAACTGGATAAAGTTTGTATGCGGAAAATGGATTTGCAATTTAAATTTCGTAAGGTTCTTCCAGTTAGGTTTTAATGTTATAAGTTTTTAATCAATGGAAAATTATTGTGTTAGAGAGCAAATATTGATTTAGAGTAATGTATTCAATTCAGGTAATATTAATAATAGTTCCGTCATTGAAATTTTACAAAAGTCTGTAGGGCAAAAAAGCTCCCTGAAATTAATTTGAACTACTCAATTTGTAACTTTTGAATTATAAATGAGTTTTCTGTGAATGTTTTTGTTTGAAACAAAGTATAAATACAAAAGGTTGCACTTTAAATAATCGAAAAAAAAAATCAAAAGCTAAAACTAATTTTCCCTGCGAGATTTGTGTAGATAAACAAAAAAATAAAAAACGGATTTAGATAATCAAAAATAAATTATCAAGCACTCTACATCACGTGAATGTTGTAGCACATAACCTATTACACGTACATATCGATTAAAATGTAGCAACTAACACCGGACCGATTCCGGTAGCCGGAGAAAGCTCACTGCTACCCGGAGTTTGCTGTTACCCAGAGCTTACAACTGAAACGAGCTGCACGCAGGCGCAGATTAATGTATAAAGTTAATCCTGCTGCTGGAATTGGAGGGAAATGCCCCGCTGGATAAAGCCCCCCCGACGAGAAATCTCCATGTGTTTCAATTAGTCTAGTTTTTCATAATTCAGTTAAACAGAACAATTTGATGATTTACAGCGTATTCTATGATTTTCCCCGAAAAATAATTACAAAGTCAGGTGAGGTGTATGAAAGGAGATAAAGGGGCGCCCATCGTTTCAAAAGAGTCGTGAAGCCGGGTGATTGAAAAGATTACGTGAGGAAGCCGGACTTGATCGACGGAACGAGCAGGAAGAAAGGACTAAGAGGCGATGCTGGGATGATTCGGGACACTGATGCAGCATCCAGTCAGGCCAGCACTGTTGTGTGTTCACTTTGGGGTAGGCTTGGGCTCTCTGTGCGTTGGAGAAAATATTGATTCTCTCTCTCCGGCAAAGTTTGGGTGGGTTGCTTTCAGATAACACACTGCTGAAGGTTACAAAATGCATTCAACAAAATTGACCTATATAAGGACGAGTTTTTAGCTGTCGCAAAAGTACAGAAAGAGTTTTCTGTATGAGGCTTTGTTCAGTTTGACAAAGTTGGAATTACGTTATTTTATTTCTTGGAGTTTTTCTTGTACGAATTTAATAAAAAAACTAGGTATATAAGGGTTTTCAACAACAATTTTATTGTGTATACATAAACATATTATCATATTATCTCACAACAATTTACAAGTTATAGCTAAAGAGATTAAGCTTTTCATATAAAAATATTATTTCTTAAGTAGCTTCTTCATCTTCTGTTTTTAAAATTGGTTCAGTTTTGCACCCATACTTTCGCAGCTCTTTAAAATAATCTGCATTTCCGCATATTTGCTGAAACCACTTTCGATTATCGAAAGGTCCTGCTGTTCCTCCATATACCTCCGGTAAAATATTCTTTGGAAAATACGCATGTAACGCGTCTACATTACTGCCATGTAAAAATATCTGCAAACCAAATCAAATTACTTATTCAACAAATCCACAAACAGGATCGAATATAATACCCTTTTTTTGAATTTTTCTTTAAGAAAAGGCTTGAACACAGCCATGATAGCGTCGAAGTAGAAGGGTTCGTTAACAATGTGAAAACCCTTGAATCTCAACGGAAAAGTCTCTTGGACTAATTCAACTAGTCGCCTGGCGTAATAAGGAGTGAACAGCTTCGCATGTTGCAGACTTACTCCTGCCAGATCCAGAATAACAACAACTCCACTTATTTGGGTCTCGGGAAACATGGATAGGTATTCTAACGCTAGAACGTTAGCGCGAAAGATTTCGTTGATTGTCACCAGGGTTGGCTCAAAATAATCTAGCGAGAAAATAAACTATAACTTGAGGGTACCTAGGTAATTATGACAGGCTTACTTACCAATTCTTATAATGTATACGTCCCTGCCTAAAGGGTCTCTATTTTCAAGGACTAATTGGGCTTGCAGTTGAAACACATCGTTGCAAGATTGAGGCAAAGGACAATCGAATAACTCCCGGTATTTTACTTTCATCAAAAAATACCGCTGAAGCTACAAGAAAATGCAAGTTATAAAACCGACTAGGGTAACTTAATTATAATTTTATTAACCCAACCATATTAAACGCCTTTTTACTGTCGTACTTTCGAGCTCTTAAAAACCGTACTAAAAACTTATCATCACCTTCGGGTACATTTAAATTATGATCGTCTGAAAAATAGCAAAATGTACTGTATGAAATTGTAGGTGAAGTATTTCTTTGTTTACTTTCAACCATGTGAGTGAGAGCGGCCAGTTCAGTTTTATACGTCTCGGGAGTCTCATTTAGTTCTTCTACAGCTTTCTTTTGCCAGAAGCTGTTTCCGTAAAATGGTCTATCGGGATCGTATGGGTATGGTGGATTAACTTCTTCTACCATTTTAACGTAAAATCTGGTGGGTTATTACTGAAATCTGAAATATTTAAAAATTTATTGTGTTCTCTTAGTCTAGGTTCTGCGTCGATTTAGATTTTTTTATGAATGATTATGTTTGACGGCCACAAAAAACATATCAAAACTTCCTCATCCCCTTAAATATGCAAATTAAGTATAAAAAGTTGGTTTTCACGCAATAACTCGCTTTCTCTTCATCATACGACAATCATAGTGCGATACAAAATTGCACCTAAATAAATTCTGTATAAAAAAATCTCCCATACATTTTTCATATAAAAAGTTCTACTTCGATCCTCGGATGTGGTCATTTTGGAAATATAGTGCCAAAAATCGGTTTTTTGCAAATATTTCGACTACGATTAGTCTTACCGCAAAAATAGTTATTGTACCTTTTTTGTAAAATTAATAGTTCAAAAATTACAGTCAAAATAGTTTGGATGGAAAAATTAAAAATACAAATAGGTGAAAAGTGTAATTAAACTTTTCTACAGAGAATTTAATTATTTTTAATTTTCTGTAGCAAAAATGCAACCTTTTGTAGCTAATTTACATATTTAAAGGGGTGTGGATATTTTGAATGTTTTTCATGGTCCCCAAATCCAAACATTAATATTCATTTATAACGATGCGAAATTTCCCATCGCCTAATTTATTTACTTACAAAATTCCATGTATTCTCATAAAAATTAGTCAAGAATTGAACTACATAAGTGTTTAAATTTCATTTTCGAAATATTTTGCTGTTATATTTAAATACCATATTTAATTTTTTATCATTTCAATACCTATCACATTTTTTTTGACAAGTTAAAAAATTATTTAGAAAATATATTGTATAAGAAAGTGTTTATGGATCAAAGGAAATTTTCCTGACATTTTTAATTTACTTTAATACAGATTTTTTTCTCCACTTAACCGAGATTGCATCTGACAAGATAAGCGAGTAGTGATCCCAATTTCTTGACAGTTTTTATATTATGTTAGCATTACTACCACGTTACTCACCTGCTGTTTACTATACTTCTTATTTAAGAATTATAAAATATGCTTATTATACAACAGAACAAAAAGCACCTAACAGAATATAAACACAAGTGTTTAGGTTTAAGGGAATATTATTGACTTTATTTTCAACTCTAGCGCGAGCTTTTCCGTAAAGCGCATGCGAAGTCCCTTCAATTTAATGTAAATTTAAACCAAACCGGTTATAGATTTTATACTATAAATCACCTTAACTTATGGGGAAAAAACCAATTGTAAAAATAAACTTAATTTTTATTAAAAAAATATTATACAGTTCTATTATTGCAATTAAATAAATACAATTACATCATCCGCCGGATTCACTAGCGGTCTGAAACGAAACCTTCCCTGTGGACTTGTCCCGCACAGACGACATATCCGAGTCCCCACTAAACGCATCTTTCATAACCTTATCACTTTTCCAATAAACAACCGGCGTGGAAGTCCTTTGCTTACTCTTTTCAACACTGTATATAGCAGACAGATCTGACGTTTCGAAAATACTACCGGGACTCGCACTAGCGTCCGTTTTAAGCGTACTGGACGAAATCCTTGTAAACATCTGCTTCTTCAAGAAACTACTCAAGCTAACCTCGCCACTTCCACTAGAATCAGTCGTTTTGCTTATATCTGGTCTATTCTTCGCGCTCAGCTCCAACGAACTTGAGCTAGAGGTTAAAGCTAACGCCTCTTGGGTTTTATGAAGCGTGGGGATCGCCCATGCCATTCCGATGCTCTTCAACATTGATTCCATGTTTTCCACTTCGTCACTGGAGCTTGACGAAGTGTTAGCTTTTAGTTTGGCGCACACAAGCCTGTCACAAATTAGTTTAGTGCCTCGTGGTGAGCTTAGAGGTGTTGGGGTTTTCTTTTCGTCACTCGACGAACTGTCTTTTTGTGGTATCACAATTTGCGGTAAGCTCAATTCACTGTGCACATCAAGATTTTTTTCTTGTGGTAGTTTTTTGGATGCTCTTGGAGTGCTCGGGCCACTAACCAAATCACCTCGTATTAACTGACTGTCAGCTTCGACTATTGTGGATAGTTCATGTGGCACCATTTCGATGTTTCCATTGAATCTCCGAGCAACCGGCGGAGGTTTCTTGTTATTACCTCTGTCTATAGTGTCGGGTTGTGCCTCGAACTTTGGTAGTTTCGGAATGTCTAATAGAAAAGGCACAAATGGTTCTTCAGTCGTTGGTTTCTCTTCTATTTTCACTGGTGATGGACTCCGACGTCCTGTAGAAGTTGTATGCATAAGCCTCTGTAACCTCAGTCGTATAGCATGATTAGGACTGTTAGTATCTAGTTGATCTTCAGGTTTAGGCACTTCTGGTTCCGGTGGAGTATATTTCCGAAGTTTCTTAGCTAAACTCATGTCAATATCCAACAGTTTTCTATTCAATTCCTCTTCGTTCAAACTAGACGATGCAGAACCCGATGGATTAGACTCGACAACAGGCAAATCAGGAATATCTAAGTATTTCGTTGTAAAATCCTGCTCATTAGTCTTAACACTAGTAGAAGCAGTGCTATTCCCGCTGGTATTTGCGGACCTTTTTATAATTTCCTGTTTATCTTCGCGTAGTTTCTGTATCATCTTCGTCAGGTTTTCTATTCGCTTACTACAGGAATCTGCAACGTCCATCATGTTGGACTTGTCTACAGGACTGGGAGTTTTGGATCTCCCACTTCTCGATGTTTCACGAGGACTGTATGATGATCTGAAAAAAATACAGAATAAATTCCTAATTACCTACTTTATCAAATTACAAACCTTGGTTCTGAATCCGGTGAGCAACTCAACTCTTTCGCAACATCCTCTACTCGTAAATTGAAATATCGTATGATATTGTGCAACTGCATAGCAGGGTTATTCTCCATAGTTTCCACGACACTCTGACTAGGTGTCGGTACATCACTGGTAGAAACAGAATACTCTTCAATGGATTTTCGCGACAGCGACAGAAGTTTCCTTATACAGTTTAAAAGTCTTGGGTCTATAGGAGTTCGAGGAGTATCGGAGACATTCAACGCATTAGTTTGTTTTTGTTGTTTGCGTAAATTATAAATAGAAGTTTCGGTGATGCTAGTAAAAGTTGTTTCTTTCACACCGGATCGTTCTGGCAGACTTAAATATGATGTACTTGTAGTCGATTGAGAATTTTTACTAAACTCCTCACGCCAAGACCTCCATTTGGGTTGAGGGGGCGTCTTGGGTTTTTCTTTCGGTTTAGCAGCAATTTTCACTGGCTTTGTCTTGGTTTCCTCAATTTTTTTGGGTGATTTCGGCGCTTTTATAATAATTTCTTCCTTTTTTCCAGGTTTTACCAAAACTTCCGAAGGGTCGTCGTCATTTATTTTAATAACAATTTTACATAATTCTTCAGTCAGTGGCTCTGTCTTTTCTGTAGTTTGTTTATGGTGTTTTGTACATATGCATGGTGAGTGTTTCTTACAATAATCGCACAATTTTAGAGGAGCCTTTTTTACATCGGACAAACAAGTTTGGCTCTCTTTACCTTCCATAGGCTTAGGTGTGGTTTGCGTGCTAGTGTTCTGCAAAATCAAAACTGATTTCTTGCGCGGTTTTTTCCTGGGTGAAACCGAGTCATGTCGACGTTTCTCCCGGGATCTTCGTGGTTTATCCCCCGAGGTGCTTTCAGTTGAACTAAACGACTCTTCAGGATCGCGCTTACGTTTAGATTTCTCCTTGGCGGTTTTCCCAATGTCATTAAACGAATCCAAATCGTTAATCAAATCAGTAATTGTAGTGTTATCCTTAGGCAATGCCCTAATTTCCTTAATAAGCTGCTCTTTTTGCGACTTTAAACTAAGCAAAAGTTCTTTGAGTTTTGCTCGTCGATCCTTAGGCTTTTCTCGAGTGAATGCATCGACGATTTCTTGTACTTCCGTACCGGTGAACATTTTAGATGCGGTAAAATCCACGTCCCATGTACCGACTGGTTGGGTTATTCCATTAGGTGCTGGTTCTTCATGGTTCACCTTGGGCAATGTAACGATGGCTGGTTGGCGTTGTTGGATTATTTTAGTGTAAGCGTTTTCCATGGTGTTTTGTCGTTTGCGTTCAAGCTCCTTGAGACGGTCATCATCCATGTGATACTCGGGCTTATCGTCACTTATCTCAAAAATACGTTCCTGGTTTTGTAAAATTGGCAGTTTTTTCATTAGCTCTTTGTAATCACGATGAACTTTCTCCTTTTCCAAGGCTTTTTTTCCGCGTATACTTGCTTCACGCTCTCTCTGTTTCATTTTTTCTTCATACTCAGCTTCACTGGTTACATTTGGTAAAACCTCCACGCTGTCATTGGTTAGTTTTTCAACAAACGAACCTGGTGGATAGTATTTATCTTGGGAAAACCTATTAAGATGATCATAAGTACGAACTTTGGTAAAAGATAACCCCTTTTGGCTAGTTTTAGTTGTGTTACTACCACCAACCGATCGTAATTTAACTGGAGGTTTCTCTGGAATTTGTTCTGGTTGCCGTAAGAGCGAAGTTCGAGTAGGACCAGCTTCTTTAGATTTTCTTTCAGCAGCAGCAAGTTCAGATTGCCGAAGATGAGAAGACCTCGATTTTTGTTGTACATCTTCAGATTTTCGTGACTGAGAATAACTTGGTTTATTTGAACCAACGTCGGGGATTTTGTCGACAATTTCGTGCGTTTTACTTCGAGGAACAACAGTGGATTCTGGTTCACCTTCGCTGCTGAACTTGGGTTCGACTTCTCGAACCGGTGGAAAGCGATGTGTTAAAAGATGTTCATGAATTTTCGTGCTGAAAGGTGGAATTTCTGCTGGACTTATTTCGCCTGCTTCGTCACAGTAATCTGGTTGAGATGCCATTAGTTCTCTTCGTTTTATTCTGTCCGAAATTCTAGTGTCTACACAGTGCTTGTCGCAGGGGAGATATTCGGGGTTTATTGTAATGGCCTCCTTGCTTCCAGTGGATTTTCTTCGTTCTAAACAAAGAAATAAATATGAGATAAGGTTAGAAAAAATTAAAATTAAATGCTAGTACTAAATATTACAATTTCATGGTACCAACCTTGCGGGTACTGTCTGTCTAGTCTACTTTGACTTGGCTCCTCCACAGATTCAATAGTTTCCAAAGGCTCACAGGCCCGTTTTGGCTCGGGAAAAACGCCAGAATCCTCCGAAGACTCATCCGGTGTCTCCAACGTACTTTCCTCGTCACTGGTGTTCGTTTCAGGCTGATTTTCAGTGTCAGTATCTGGTACAGTAATATTAATATTAGCTTTAGGTTGTTTTCGCTTCCTTTTAGTTTCAGTTTGCTTTAGTTTGGCAACCAAAGCCGACCTAGTATTTTCGATGTCCCTTACGAGTTTCCGCTGTTGAATTGGCTTGGCCTTTTCAAAGCTCTTCTGGTTCTTGTCGGCTTGTAGTTTTCCAGCGGCTGTGCTACCTCGCTGTTTGGCCACTTTGTGATTTAAGGATTTTTGTTCTTCCAACACCTCGCTTTCGTCTTGCAGTTCCTCGGCTTGTTTGTGGCCCATTCCAATGTCTTTCAATGCCTCTCTGTACTGGTTTTGGATTTCTAGTAGTTTGCGGTTTTGCCAGTTTTTTAGTTTTTCTTTACCTTCGCGTTCGATGTCGCCCATTTGTTTCTGTTTTTCTTTGCGTACTTTGTTGCGAACATCCTCGGCAATATCTTTGGATTGTTGGCGGACTTGTTCTAAGCGCATCAGGCGACGCTTGTCGAATTCTTTTTTGGCGTGGTTTGGATCGCACGTTACCATTTTTCCTCGTTTTATACAAATTGGATTACCACTGACTGTTACATTAATTGACATTTTTGACCGTTACACAAACATAACCTAGTTGTTTTGCTTGTTTTAACGGGAGTTGTTGCTTGGACATCATATTCGTTGAAAATTCATGATGGAAATAATAATAACACAGACACTGTTTAAAATATGAATAATTTGTCTAACAATTACATAATTAATATAACAAAATGTAACTTTTACCAGAGAACAAATGCTTGAAAAGTTCAAATTAAGACATTACAGGTTTCTGTAATTAGTAAATAACAAAATAAAAAATTTAATTAAAACTAAATCTTGGAGAAATTACTGTTTCTGGATAATAATGGAGAAATAACAAAATATTCAAATTCGTATATAAGGAGATCGTAAAAAACATAAAAAATAAAATAGATAGGTAATGCAGATTTCTGTAGGGGGAATCTAAATAAAATTAGTTTAATAGAATTTTTGAGTCTATTTCATAACTTTTCGTTTAATTTAAATATTATTAGTTACTGGTATTTCAGATTTTCTGGAGTTTAATATTTTCTTGATTTTCATAAATAAAAAAATATTAGAGTGTACGTGCTGTCATCTATTAACTTTAATCACAACATCATTGACCGTTAGAGAAAACAGAAAACTAGTGGGTTATTATATAAACCTCACAATAGATGGCACTAGAGATCGGAATATTTAGGGGATTTACTACTTATGATTATGAAAAAAGAAAAGTTGTGAAATGTTGTTAAATTTTTCTAGTCAACCAGAAACTTCGAAGTTTTAAACGTGATAGTGAAGTGGATGTGGCAGATTTTAGAAGAAAAACGACGATATAGGATAATAATTAGGTATGCTTTATTATTTTGATATAATATTATCTTCATATAGTTCTCATTCAAAAAAATTTTGCATCTCGATATAATAATATAGTAATGCAGATATATCATATTATATAAATACGTGTTTCTCTAAAATATCTTATATACTAACTAGGTGGTAAACTTAACACAATTCATTCAAATTAACATTACATAGAACATATTCTTCACACTTTATCTATAAACAATCTGTAAAATATATTATATATTTCTTTAAAATTATTTTATAAATCATTTAATAAATTTTTGTTTTCATTTAAAATAACATAAAAATGAAAGACAATAATAGAGGTAATGAATTGAGTAGAACAAGTTGTAGTAACGCTTGAACATAAATAATGATGACAAAAAATACATATTAAATAACACTGTCGGGTTTCGTATAAATATATTTGTAAAAATGTAAAAGTAGAGTTTTGCAAAGATCTGTTTTAATACAAAGTACATAACAAGGGGACTGAGAGACGAAAACACAGACTTTTAGAAATGATACATCAGCATCCCCATAACACTATCTATTCTATGGCAGGGTGAGTAGATCATTCTCACATTCTTAATCCTAATTGCCCAGACAGCGAAGCTACTCAACGGAAGATCAGCAGCGGACTAACTACTCAAAAACTACAATGAACCTTTGATCAACTAAAATTGAATAAAGGTACATTCGGTATATTAAAACGCAGCCCAATTACTAAAATTAACATCGTATACAAATAATGACTACTTTTTTTGGAAAAATTTCACAATACGTGATTCTTTGGAATTGGTTTTTGGTAGATTGTCTAGTCCGGCGCTGATTGCCAATAAAATTAATTAATTTAAGACTGTAGGTACTTAAATTGCATATTACAGATAATATGGCGATGGAAACTCAATAAAGTCAAATAAACTCTTATGTGCATATAAGGTAAGGTAGCGCGACGTTCTACAAGTTTCATGCACTTTGGTTCGAGATTTCTCGTGTTACTTTTGCGTATTATTTTGCAACCAAAAATATAAAATCCTCTTCATAAAATAATCTCATCTTAGGCAACATTTACAACAATACACAAACAATAATAACGAACAAACACGCCATCCAATAATAATAAATAAACTTTTCCATCTCTTATAACTTACTAGGTTTCTTATTTACACATCAACAAAAATATTCATTGCTTATACTGGTACTTATAATATAATATTAAATTTTGCAGAGAAACATGTATCATGTAGTACAGTCCAGTCAATAATGTCACCGAATTTTTCCGCGAAAATCAGTGACGCGAACACAGCTCAGAAATAATTGATATATGTACTTATATCAGTTTAAAAAATAAAAATATCGTCTGGATAACTTGTACTTTATAAGGTTGAGATCTGGGTTGTTTCCGGGCCGATGCTGCATTTTCTAACATTAGAACACAATACGGTCGGGTCGGCTGTCACTTAGTGTTTTTAATGTCTTGCGAATCAATCCCCAAATCTGGAGCAAGCCTTCTTCCATTTGCATTGGGTGCACCACTGCTCCTTGTTGTCCATACCGTACACTTTACGGCATTTCTTGTTCTCACCACGGACACGACGCGGTGATACCGGCATTTTTGGGCTGTGCGGTCGCGGGGACAATTTGATGATTTTGTGGGGCGATTGGGGAATGGGGGCGTTTTGTTGGAGGATTTGGTTGCGGAGCGATCCGACGAATTTACGTTGATAATCTGGGTCCTCGTGCGGTGGTCTGGCCATGTCACGGTGGGAGCGGGTTGGTGGTGGGCTTGTCATGCCCAACTCCACCTCAGTGTAATAAAACTCTTCCTCGTAGTCTTCATATTCCCTGTCGCTGTAATTAAAACAACATCTGTTAAAAATACTGCTAGGTCTTTAAAAAGCAATTGTTTCTTTTCGTTTTTTTGCAAATTGTGACCTAAATATTGCGTTTTATTGGATACATCCATCGCATGGTAATAAAATGTGTTTATTGTCGTCTATTTATTGTGGTACTAAAAGTACAAGTACCAGTGGCGTGGAATTGGTAAACAGTAGAAAGGCACTAAGTTTCGACTAAGTTAATGTGGAACTCGTAAAGTTAATTTAATAGGTGCCGCAAGAAAAAACCCGTTGGTCAAACTCTACGATATATCTTCGATGTCGATGCAAAAAATTAATTAAAAGGAGAAATGCCGCGTTTTTATGTGTAACTGAAGGAGAATGTGAAGCCAAAACAGTGACCAAAGTAATGAAATGTGGATCGTATTAAATTATTAAGTATATTGGTTACATTATGCCAAGAAAGTCTATAATTAAGAGAACAAAAAACTGTAAAATTAGTAGTAGAGATAGAAGAAAAATATTCCTAATAAACAATTCGGAGAAGCCACAAAAAACAATCGACAAGATTTAACTAGTTTTCAACCAGCTGAAAGTTCTTCCTCCTTACTACCAATAACTTTAAATTCAAGTGGCTAAAACTTTAATATATTCGTTAAATATATTATGTACCAAAATAGTTCATAATTTAGGGAACAAAAACTATAAAATTGGTACTAGAGAATAAAAAATAATAATTTAGACAATTCGGAAAAAATGGAAAATTTTAACAAAATGATTTAGCAGTGAATGAATATTTGGAAATAAAACTACATTTGTTTAAAAAAGTCACTTGATAATATAAATTTAATGTGGTACGCAATCTTATATACAAATTGTTGCAATTTTTTTAAGATTCGAGCAAGCTACAAGATTTAACTAGTTTCCAACCAGCTGGAAGTTCTTCCTCCTTTGACCACCAACCAACTTAAAATTACAGTTGCAAAAAACTCTACCAGACACACCTGTGTGCTGCCTTGATAAACTTGTCCAAACCTACTTTGCATAATTTTTAAGGACCATAGAAAATGTCAGCGGTTATCATTGCAAAAGAACCGCAAAATTCTTCCATCAAATTTTTCTAACGGTAGTGGTTGTGCGGGTGTCTGCAATCACCTAACAAGAATCTTTTTTTAAATAATTACGCAACAAACACCGAAAATTTCATTGCCTATAATAAACTAACGGAATTTCGTTTTGCGCCATGGCCAACATCCAAATATCATCATACCTGTATATGAGTGTACAAACGGATTGGTTAACGGTCCAAGGTTAACATTTAGTCAGCCTTGAGTAAACGCGTTTAATTCTGACATTAACATTAAACTTAAGTGTCGAATTTTTTTCGTATTGTTGTTGGTTGCGGACAACCTTTTCAGCAGTGTTGTTGTTGAGCTGCAACAACTTGCAGGAAGTAAAACATCCAGTGTGGATGTAACTAACTTATACATGTAGCGTGCCGTTTTATTTATTTAAACCTTGAACAGTTATAAATGTATCGTACATACCACGAGAGTAGACTGAAAAAAGGCGTAATTTTTTTTTGAATCAATTAGATTTTAGGCAGAAACATCCTTTGATTATGCTTGAATTAAATCTTAAGGCCAGTTAAGTTTAAATTGGCAAGTGAAAATAACATCACCAGATGTTTACTTGAATTTTTCGTGTATTTTTGTTACGTCATCTTTTGCTCACAACCTTCAGGATACGCACATAGCGATTTACAATGTTTACAACAATTTGTTGTTGTTTAAATTTTTAAACAAACGCACGTGTCTCTATTAACTCGAAAATAACAACAAAAATACTATGTGCTTCCTAGATAATCTCATATATACAATGGTTATTTTTATTTTAGTGTAATTATAATAGGTACTTAAGTATACATGACAAAAATTATCTGGATTACTAATAAATGTTTTCATTAGCGTGAAGCACGTGTAGAGAAGTTATTGCCAAATTTACGAGGCTACATTACAAAAATAAAACATAACTCAGGATGTGTGGACTGGACGCAATGTGCATGTGTTCTATTTTTCTATTCAAATTCAAAATAAACATTTAGGTTAGTCTGCCTGGAGCGAAAAAAAACAGGACAACCAATACTTTCCATTTACGAGTAGATAAATTCAATTTGAATAAACAATGCAGTTTTCTGTTAACGTAAATGGACAACACCTTGCCACTGTCACTAATTAGGTTGTTCAAGGTTTTGGTTTTTAATAATTTAATAATAAACGAGATTTTTTGTTCAGATTCAGATATTTGTTATTGTAATAAATACAGTATTATCTGCGGGGAAAAATTTGTTTGTTTAGATGTTTAACAGGAAGAGATGTGATAAGTTTCACAAATTTGTTTTGTGTTTGGATTTGTTTAGGAAACGCAGATATGGAGGTAAATAATAAGATAGAAAAATGTGACAATATGTGGGTTTTTATTTCTAATAAATACCGGATCACCTACAAACCTCCTAGACAGGTGTGGTGTTATGTCATAGAGATAGATCAGCTGATTTATCGCAAGGACACTAGAAACCCGCTGCAATTAGTTTAAAGTTTTAGAACTCAATCTTGAAAGTTTTGTATGGGACAATAAGACGGATTTTTTTCTATAATTACTTTTTTCAAAATGTATTTATGATTTCCAATTATAAACAGAGCTATCTAACTTTGAAATAGCATTTTTCATAGGAGTTCTCTGTGGGATTTAGAACAATAAACAGTTTTTTAGATTTCTTCAGAGCATCTAAAAATCAAGGAACATTTTTGAAATTGCAATAAATAAAGTAGATTCACCGTAAAATTTTCGATTATTAGTTCCCAAACTGCGCTCAATAATATCGCAAACTTCTTATTTTCTATTTTCAAATTTGATACAAAAATAAAAATTTGGATCTTCTTTATCCAAAGTTTACTCAGAGCAATCAAACTGGCTTAAGCTCGCTTTTATCGAATATCTCAGCATTCAGAAAGTTCTTATTGATATATTTTAGGGTTCTAAGCTGTAGATATTCCGCAGTTCTAGTTTACTCTTAGAACTAATTCTATTGATTTTTTTCGGTGTAAAAAGTTAGTCACCTGTGTGGTACACCAGCGATTTAAAAATACCTGTGTTGAACAAAGCGGGGTCACAATGGGGGGAGTTTCGAGACAGGTAAAGAATTTCAGTATATGTTGTTTTTTTATAGCGGACCTCGTCTGGCTTTGTTGCGGGGGTAGTCAAAGGTCATCCAAGGCTACAAAGGGTGCTAACTAATACTTACTAAAGATGTGTTTCACGCACATGTCCCTCAATTGTATTGCAATTTTGTGTGCTGAACAGGCAGCTTGGCCAAGTGCACTGGTACACAATATGGGTCAGACTCTGCAACAAAAAAAGCAAAACAAATTTTTATAATCAGAAGCAACAGATAGATCATCACTACTTAAGTACAAAAATTACAAGTTTTGGGTTTTCCGTTGGAAAATCGTATATACCGGCGCTTAAAGAATTACTACTCGTATTTATCGATGATGCAGTGCAGAGTCACGGAGCGTTCCTTCAAAGGAAGCACACGAGCATTACAGGGGCCAAGGACAAAGGATTCGACCAACTTTGATCCTTAAACCGTAGTCCTTTGCTGCGTTTCAGGGGCTGCACGTGGCTCTGTCTATAAACATATCGACCGGCCACCATGTTTAGACGTCACAGGGCAAGCACTTCGATCCAAACACTGTGTTTTAGAAAGAGATGCCACGAATACAAGCCCTGGCCTAGGTCTCTCTGTTTGCGCCATTCCTTTGTCTACATTTTCACGAAAATCAGCTAAATATTTCTTGGAAAACAACATCAATATTACGGGTATTATTAGTTTAACTTCTGACTATTCGATTTTATGATCTAGAAACTAAACTCTAGAAGAGTCTTCTGGAGATGACAACAGATTTTCATAGCGAAACTTTGTTGTTAGAACTTATAATAACGGAAAAACCCACAACAGTTTTTAGTTTGTTTTCATTATCACATCTCGCGAAGCCATTATAGCTTCCGGGAAGTTCCATAACTCTTTTGTACAATTTTCATTGCATGCCATATGCCCTTTTTCCACTGTAATTTAACGCGGTTATGCATTTATTAGCTGGTCAGATCATAAAACAGATTATACTGGGTAATTGTGACAGAATTACAAGGAAGCAAAATCTGATAAAGCTGCATATACCACTTGTAAATTTTGAATTTAAGCAAAAATTAAAGTTTCCATTATGTATCATGTTGTGTTTCCATAGCGAGCTCATTTATCAAGTTCAGTTTTAACCAAATGTACTCTATAGATATGAAAAAGATAAAACAGTAGGTAATAATTACTGTGTTTTCCAGGAACTAATATATAATTTTGTGATATAGTATCTAATGACAAAGTACTCTTATTGATTTCCCTCTAGTTTCAACGAACTGAGTTTACCTTGAAACCCTACCATCAATTTCTAAAGGACAGGTGGGATTTCATCCAAAAAAAGTGAAAAATGTCTATGACCCCCTTACATTCTTCGTTCTTTCTCTTTCAACAGGTAGAACCATATGTCTCGTAGACATTATAAAACATCCCTTTTAAAAGGAATTCACCTCACATACATGAGGGGACATAGACAAAGAAGCTCTGTTGGTTGTAGTTGGTAGTGATTTGAGATATACTGGGAGAGGACACATCGATTAACAGTAGATTGACGTTCAATTAAACTTTAATTTGTTTACTACGAGGTTTTTGTAGGTCAATGTAGTGCCAAGTTTGTTTAGTTAGTTTTTGTGCTGAAAACTTAGTCCCCCAGACAATGTTAACTTAAAAAAAATTTCTCCTTGCAACTTGCAATTAAGTCTAGTAGTAGGTTTCTTGGTTACCTAATAGGTATATGTATATTATTGCTATTACTCGTCTGCGACCTTGGTCTTGGGTGTTTTATTGTCAATTGTTCTAACATAATTTTTTGAAGGTTGGAACAAATTTTTTTATACCTTTTACCTCCAGACAGCATGTCATCGGTTAAAAGCGCCATAATTATCCAGTTATCAACTCCGAAGATCTCCATGTAATTGCAGCGTTAATTTCATTGTTTACATCCCGAGCTACCTGCATCGCTAGTGCATTTGGCGCGCATCGTAGTCACTTCCCATACCAATCAAGTGAGTGTATTTGAAACGCACGTGGAACATTCTGTTGGTTGTTGCATCCAAACACAGCAGGGCCCTATTGCGATGTAAACATTGCGAGTTCAATGCCCTGGCTACCCCCTGGGATCCCCGCTCCCTCGCTCAAATGATATACTCTTCTTTGTGACTATGGCTGCATAGTGGTGACGTCATGTCTTCTTCGCCACTCGCAGTTTAGCTTGTAACCACATATCTAGATAGATTCAAACACATGCGAGCAGGAATAAAATCGACGATTGCCATGGGATACGGCTACTGTCTTTTGTTCGCTGCTCCTGCTGTAGAGCGGTCCATGATTGCAGGAGAGTGCGAGGAGCATTAACATGACTATGTAATTGAATATGACTGTATTTTAATTTAACTTCATTTGCTTACAATAAGTTTTATTTGTTTGAAATCAAGCAGACGGGATTTGGAATATCATGTCCTTTCTCTATGTAATATACCGGTTTATTCAACCGGGCAAAACCCCAGCACGGTTTATTTACTGTATTTTTTATTTTTGGCAACATTACATAAAGCCCAGCAGCAAGTGGTGGGTTTGTTTACTTAAACAAAAGTGAATAATATTGAAAAAAATCCTGCGGTACAATATAAATAAATCGCAACCGAATTTACGGACCAACCAAGTCCTGCTGTGCGTGGATATAAAGGCGACGAAATCAAAGTTCATTTGCCTTAGTTGTGTGAGTCAGAAAAACGCCGTATACGAGTGAAACAAAGTGGCAAAAAACGAATTCCTGCTATGATATTATTTTTATTTCGTGTACTTCAGAGTTTATGGTACTGTAAATTAGTTATTTTTATTGAATGAAGGTCACACACAATTCGTTATCGTTAAAATGTTATAGAGTAGAGCATGTAAAATATTCCAAACATGGTTTTTTGGAGTTTGTTGACATGTTCCTCCTACGTATTGAAGATGGTGACGGTGATGGAAGACGAGTGATAAGAAAAGGAGTGGTTATTATGTTATTATGCGTTTGACAAGGTTGGGAAGTCAGTGACTTACACAAAGAGATTTACTACGCAAATTTGGAACAGTGTCGGAAGAATTAGGATCTAACTTAATCTTATCAAATATAAAGAATAATAATGCAGATAAGCAGATAATAGAAAGTTTTTATATTGTTTTTGAGCTCAGAAGTCACGATGACCAAAACCAAATTTGGAAATATATTAGGAATAAATTCTTAAGGAATTATTAATAGAAATATGAGATTATTACTCTTTTCGAAAATATAAATGCTAAGAATTTTTCATGTTAGATTTAGACACAGAAGTCGGAAAGATCGAAAACTAGAGTGCAAAAAGAATCATGAAAATATACGAGAGTGACAAAGACAAATTAATTCCTGCTATACGATATTAATTCATGTACTAGTTTATGGTACTGTGATATTTATTTTTATTAAATGAAGGTCACAATTTATTTCTTTATTATTAAAAGTTAAAAGATTATAAAGCTTGTAAATATTTGAAACAACGTTTCTTAGGAATTCCTTTCCTTGATATTTATATAGAATAAGTCCTGTTTTAGAAGATAGCGGTAGTGGCGAAGAAAATGAGTATAAAAAGGGAGTTCCTAATTTTATTATAAAAGGAATGAACTTGAAAAAAGTATTTTCGATTTTTGAAAATTCACCTAAAATTTGAGAACTATTAAAATATTTCCATACAAATTTACTGTCTTTGAAAAAATTCTTGGGATACGTTTATAGTTTAATAGTAAGACTAAAAGTCAAAAGAAAATTCTATGACAAAGATTTGATCTTCAATATGTGATCTGCCTCGAAAACTGGACTTTACAGTCGGTTTTGTCTATTTTTGAAGTTCTGCTATCTAGGTTCTAGGAAACCTCTATTTTTTGGAAGATGCGGTATTTTTACTATGACGACGATGAAAATGGAATTTTTAGACTTTATGGAAAATCCAAATATAGAGCAATATAATTCCAAAATTATGACTTGGACCCAAAATTTCTATGCGTTCCCACTGCCTTATTCCAAAATTGTCAGTTTCTTTACAACTTCCTACAAACTGAAGTGTGAAATGTATTCAAAACACATTAACTAGCAGTAAACTGAGAACAATCGCATATTATGTACATTCTATCCCCTTGAGGGCTTTCGCTTATTACCGCCAATATTATTGATATTAAGTAATAACCACATATTCATACCTTACACGTTAAGTAGCGTAGTAAATTGACAAGTTACCTCAGGTCACAACTAAGATAACAAACGACTTTCCCTTATTAAATTTAACAATAATAATTAAAACCAAATAATTTACAGTTTGATGGATAATGAGATTGTGCAAATAAGTCTATGTTACAACATAGTTTGCAGGTGCCTGTGAAGGTCGTTTATAATGCAAAAATATCCGATTTCTAAGTGCACACACACAAAGATACTATATTGCCTTTCCCTTTCGAATCATTGCAATTATTATACCACCACAACACATCGGTCACCACGCGGTATATCTGTGTTTATACGAAATTAAACAGTTTTCTAAAACATTCTTCTTGCTTTCACTGTACTGGATTATCGAAGGTCGCTGACTTTGTAGATTCATCCCAGCAAGCCTGGCGTGGGTTGATGACCTGGAATAGTAGGCTCTAGTGGCCAAGGGTAACTTTGTTTTGTTTCATTTCGTTGAGTTGTCATATTTGCGCATATGGACATTTGTATGACCTTTTGCAGTTAAATTTGGGATTGACTTGGGACTTGGCTTATCATCATCATGTCGAAAGGTAGTGGAAGATTAATCTCGTCAAGGTCGTCAATGCGCAATCAGTGTGTATATTAGAATAATATGGTAAACTGATAAATGGATTTTATACATTTATAATAATGTTATGGCGTAATTAACAGTATGGAAGCGTTGACAGTGGTTTATGTTGTGTTACGCCGATTAACACCTATGTTTGTTTGGAAAAATTGAAAGCTGGAAATTTATGACCCAAGCCACAGCGCGCGTAATGGTTCTTTGTTTTATGTAGTTGCATGCAGGAATAGTTTGAATCCGCCAACTACTGCGTTTTATGTTGGCACGTGTTTTGGTCAAGGCCGCTTCAACAGCATAGAAATTGATCCTAGTTAAGGCAGGACGCAGGAGTGTCGCGCTTCGATATTGATAAACTTAAACACAATGGTGTTTTGCAATGCAACACCACATGAATAAAATTGCGTTGGGTTGGTTTCTTTTTTAACCACCAACTTATCGATGACGTCATGATCCAAACATGGGCTGAAGAAGGAGAATCAAAAATGACTTTACGTGGATGATACTTGACTTGTGCAAGGTTAAAGGAATGCGTTGTTCGTCCCCGCGAACCTTGGATAAAAATACGTAATAAATAATCACGGCCTTGCTTGGGTATGAGGTTTATGCCGGCCGGCTTAGTTGCTGCTGCTACTCCTGCTGCACCTAACCTATCTGTCACGTAATTACGTAATCGACACTATCTGCCTCGTGTATCGGTTGTTCTCTTTCAAAGGTGACCGTTTTCAATTGAATCTATTTCAGTTTCTGTACAAAGTTTCAGGCAAGCGCTGAAATGTTAACACTTTGCCTCCACAACTGTTTACAAATTGTAGATGGTGTTTATTTAACTGTAACCGCTGGGATTTTTTTCTGAAATAAATTCCTACTACTCTGTTTTTCGTGTGAATTCGTTCAATCGTAGAAAAACGCTTCAATAAAACAAATAAACTTTCTAGTGTAATTATTATTTTACGCCATAGTATTTTATTATGAAACATAATTACATTGTAATAGAAAAAGAATTAAATAACGATAATTGAAATGGTTATTGAACATATAAAATACTTTCACTTCAGGAAGGCATTTTTAAGGAATCTATTGACTTTTGTAGAAATCTTTGGATTAAATTCGTTCTGGGGTAGGAGAAAAAGCTTTTCTATAATTTTTGACGTCGCTCGGTATTAAATTGGATTATATTCATGTAGAATCAACCATGAAAATTAAAAAAATATCCCGTGATACTTTACAATCTACTAATAAGTAATAATAAATTACAGCAATTTTTTGTAACAAACACACGGAGCTGTTAGAAGTAAAATTGTGAAATCTCAAGTTGAATGGTTTTAACTTGTATTGTTATTAGCGTTGTCCGTTATGATTATTAGTTCAGAATTAACTGAAAAAACTTTTAATGAAAGTACCAATACATAGGAGATATTGCATTATAATCACACAATACATACAAGATTAATCTTTTATTTACCAATATAATAACATCGTTTGGTTTATTATTAAAAAGAAAATTGCCGCATTGTTGCAATTTATGTATGTGGAATTCTCACATAAATTACCACAAAAGGAGTGTACAATTAAAAGAACAAGTAGGTTATGCTATATATTTCTTATAATTTCCGGCAAAGATTTATTAAATATAAGAAAACAACTGGGTAATGTATCATTTCCATCTGCCGTCTCTAATTATCCTCGCGCTATCCTTAAATGATCAATTTCCAAAGTAACGGTTCTCCGTCCTTTATTATTATATAAAGTACAAAATGATTAACTTCACCATTAACCAAAGCGAACTATTACCATAAAACATGCTCTTGCAGCCTTACCTTTTTCTTACGTGGCATCTCGTCGAAATAGTCCATGACAATCCCCTCATCCGATACGGAACTGGAGGACAGTGGAGCTGATTGTGGTGAATTTGTTCGGGGTGGTGGTGATGGGGTGGATCTGTACGATGCTGAACTGCTGCTAGTGCTGCTGCCACCAAACGGCGATGTACTTGGCATAGGAAAATCTAGAAGATAACAATCTGTGTTCGCTTTTATGTAATTATCTATAAAAAGCAAGGGTTTGTTTTATTTACCTAGCTACTGTTACTGGGTTAGGCTAGTCTAAAAATTGGGTTAGTTAATGAAGTAAAATGCGATTCAGCGAACTGTTGTGCAAGTTAGTATTGTTTGACAGATGTATATTGAAGAAAAAGAGTTTTATGCGGGTTGGTTACCTACATTTGTCAATGTAATACTGTAGTTGCAACATTTGCTGATGTTCAATGAAATGAAAGAGAGCAAAAGGTTCAAATATGCTATTTGTGGTTTGTTTTATAGTGTGATAAATTTACAAGCTGATACATACATAATTTTTTGAGGTCAAACCTCATTGCAAATGTAAAAGATCGCTCCTAGATTTATTGCTATCAAGGTTTTGATAAATCTTTGAATGGAATGAAATACAGGTCACGCAGAAAATTAGACTAGAAGAGACAAAAAAAAAGTAGTTTTGGTTTTATTTTGGGAGCTGATGAGGAGGAAAAGAATTTTTGAAGTCCCTAGAAGAGTACCACTAAAAACTATTGAAAAAGATTTAGAGGACGCATTTGGGGATTAACAACATTCTCTTTGAGCAGAAATATGCAAAAAGTCCACATAATAATAGTTCTATGAAATCAAATCAATAATTTGTTATAGTTTCTCTAGGTATAAAACTGGCAAAATAAAAAACGTGATTCGGTTTTTAATTTTGTTTCCCGATTATGAGAAATTTGATTTCCAAAAAATTTTGTGTGTGATTTAGAAGAACTTCTAACTCACGTGAACTTTTGCAACTTGCAACTATAAATCTGTTCAATAAATTTTACCGACGTGATTTCTTTACGCGGTTATGGAATAAGTTACAAGTTAATAAAAAATTCCCTCATTCTTTCTATTTGATATTTATCTGTTTCCTTTTGTCACAAAGTCCTTAATTTAATGAAATGTTAATCAAACTTGTTTACAGGAACATGGAAAGAAGCGACTGTATATATCTGAAATTTCATCAATCTAAGGGAAACCGTTACAAAAGAGAAAAACAAACATCTAACGGTTATTCCAATACAAACTGCGGAGATGAGAGATTTTCCTACATAGACACATCTTGAAAGTTGGCCTTTGGCCCAGCTGTTTAGATAATGAATCAATTTGGCTCTGCATCTTATTAATAATTCCTATCTGATTGAAAAAACCGCATTTACGAGCTATAAACAAATAGACAAAGGCGTGAACGCGATGCCTCGACATGACAATGAATGAAAATAAAAATAAATAAATTGTAAACAAACACGTGATATTAGCAGTTTAATAACGGGTAATTTTGCTTCTAATGCACGTGTTGACTTTGGTAAGAACGTGCACGAGCTCATTGCTTTGGTATGCTTTTGTTTTTATCAATGTCACAGCAGCACCCTTTGTGCTCTATATGCCTTTGTTCCAATACTTTGAACTTATCGATTTAGATAAAAAATGTAACAGCAATATGTGGTAATGTGAGCCGGAATAATGACTAATTCACTTAGGACAATAAACTAAGGAATAACTGTTTAAATATAATCATGGTTTTCGTGTAAGTGGTGAGGAAAGGCACACAAATTTCGGATTGTGACTGTACCTACATTAAGCCCTGTCACTGAGTGTACCCACGCTAATTTTAATAATAAAACAAAGGCTCCCTCACTCTTTCGGCGGTTCCTGCTTATTGCGTCAGTATTGTACATTGAGTTGTTGCCATTGAAACTGTTTTAGATGAAACTAGGCTAAAGATGTTATCATCAACTAGTTTGAATGAAAGTGTTGTAGAAAAAACCGTACAAATCGAATCGTGTATACTAGAACTAGTTACCTTCAGACTAGGTATATGCCAATTCGATGTCAGTCACGGCGGTAAATGTGGCAACAACAGACATATCGTCATCAGAAATTGAACAGCTAATTGCGACATTATGCACAAGCTCAGCAGTAAAAATTCTGCTTTTGTGCGTTTTTTTCGTATAATTGCCACACAAAAACGTCGAAAATTCTAAGCCACAGTTGCATAACCACTAATAGTTAAGACACCAGATTACTTGAACTTTCATTTCATGAAATTACACCGTTTTGTTTTGTTTTAATGGTAATTAAAGCGATTAGCAATTCGCTTTGGTCGCGGACGGGCAAGATGGTTGGCAGAAAAACTTAAAACAAAACGGTATAAAACTGCTTTTTGCTTTGATTTTGTTGTGTAACTTACAATTGATATTTGGAGAGCACGACAGGCTCATCAGGACCAAAGCCGCGTTGCATTCGTCCATTTGGCTGTCCTTTGGTGGTATCATATCGTCCTGGCTGAAGCTTGGACGTCTTTTACGTGATCTGGAAAATAATGGACACAAAACGATTAGTTTGAGAAATTTTTAATGGGGATTTAATGGGCAATTTAGCATGTGATTATATGGTAAATTGGGTTTAGGTTTTGTCAGTTGAACAAAAGCGTAATCTAGAAAATTACTCAAACCTACAACAAACCATTAAAATACCATAAATTAATGTAAAGGTCGGTCAATATCGTCCCGAAAATAATTTGTCCAGTTCTTTGAACCTAAATGGTGAACAATAATCAACATAGGGCAATGATTCCTTATCATTAACATATTTTAAATGGGTTACACTATTGTTGTCAATTTTTTCGGTAAAGTCGGGCTGTATAATTATCCGTAATAAAACCAAACTCTACAAATGCCATGTAATTTATTAAGAGAGTATAAAATTTTTTTTTGCTAAACTTCCCAAGGACGCTACATCAATTAGTTCGCATAATAGCTCCATTAGCTTTATCGGTGTAAAACATCAGATCTTCCTCATAATCAAACAGTTATATTGAACTTAAAGTATTTCTTTGTTAGAACAAAAAATTTTAAGGCCTAAATTCCGAAACAATAAACAGTTAATTTAGTTATTATTCCATTGTATGTACAGCTCGAACCATTCACAAAATCCGTTCGTAGCTAGTTTCTGTTGTAGCCGGTAAAAACAAAAAGAGAAATTAAAATAATTTCGTTGTTATATGCACGTGGAGGAAAAAGTAAAAGGACAACAACAGCAAGAATTTTTCGTCAATAGTCGAGAATGAAAGTTGAAATATCGAGGTCGCGAACGTCGTTTCAAAAAAGGAGATTGTAAAAATCATTCTACTTCCGGAATATAAATTCGTTACCGTAATTTTTCTTTTAGAACATCACCACTACTTCCGATGTAGATAAAACCGCGTTGTCTGCCCACTTTGAGAGAAATGTTTTTTCTATGACGAATGCGATGAACCCAAACAATATCGGGTTTCCACTAGTCAAGCCTTTTTTACCACGTAAATACGCATGTGGTACCGAGAAAAAAATGAGTAAACTCTTATCAATATTTATCTATGCCGTGCAGGCGCAGGCAAGTTGCGTTTGTCATTCTTATTGGAATTATTTGATGGAATGTTTGTTTAATTTTAAACAACCAGACGGATGATTTACGACTGCTACTGATTTGAAACAAACATTTACTATTGAAACTATTAAAAGTCATTGCGTCATCTTCAACTCTTCAACCGCAGGTATGTTATATAACATTGAATTTTTAGACTGCCACACGGATCACCCTTGGGGCACTCGGATTACGGTCTATTTTTTAGTAGAGAGAATTGGAACTTAAAATATTTGGCGGAACATTTAAAATCCATTAGGCTGATTGGCTCTTTTCCAGTCTACGTCATTGAAATTATTATATTTTAAGTTTTCTGCCAGATATATTTAGTTCCAATTATTTACACAAAAAAAACTAATTCCCTAGCAGACTAACTGGAACCAGTTTGGATAATTTTCGTACTTACCCATGGTGATGTGTGGATGCTGGCACATCGATGGTATGCGATGCAGTTCTTTTTCTGTCTCCAGCCATGTCGGCTAAGCGAGCAAAATCAGTGTCTTGATCCACCAGTCTTGGTGATTTTCTGGATTCAAGGAGACGAACTTCGTCGAGGCGTTTCTGGACTTCGAATGGAGCCTACAACAAAACAAGTTTTTTGTTTATAATTGCAGTGGTTTAGAATGTTTAATAATGAAATTATACGTTTTTGTTTGGATTGTGTACAATAAAGGTCAACTGATGCACTAAGTCGCCATACAGACTGAATTGTGTTTTGCACATGCGAATATGTTATAAAACCAATTACGTCATGACTGGTTTATGCACATTAAATTGATGTAAAACAAAATGTTATTAGTTTTTTAGGTAACTAACGACGATATATTTGTGGTTAGTAACAGAAAAACCTTCGGTTGATGTTCAGATTAATTATCCTATAAGTTGACTGATGTGATCTGGAGTACTTAGGCTACAAATACAAAATAAATCGTATTAATATTGTTATCATTACTTTAAATATGTCGAGGGATAAACAAGTAATTTATGATAAACAATATTTACTTTTATTATCAGCCTACAATACAATAACACCCGAAAACATTTTATAAAAATTGTAATAATAATTATTATAAAACCGAAACACGCTTTGTGTGAGACGTAAATATTATGGTTCGTATCAGCGTTCAGCGCAGACTTTTTTAAAGCATATCTTGGTATTGCCGCAATAAAATCTCCACACAAACAGCCTTGAAATAATTATAAACAAGTAAACATGATGATGGTAAAAAATTTATATAACAATGTAATTTACAATTGACTGTTGTAAGTTGTGGGTGTTTTTTCGTTTCATACCAAGGAATTTCGTTTCGTGGAAGCAAAATAACTAAATGAATTTAATAACAGCCTTAAAAACGTGAATACCTCACGGGGAAAAACCGAAACGTGAACTTCCTTCGCCTAACGTGTAACCTAAAAACACAAATAATTCTTCTCAAACTCAAAAGTAACGCTGCTTGCTCGCGCCTCGTTTCTCACTTTATTTAATAATGCAATTTATGATATTCTATCTGTTTTGTTGTGTTGTGTTTATGGATGGATGGAGAGTTTTATTTATACATTAATTGGTTCGTGGCAGGTTTTATCTGTTTGTCTATAAATACATCTAATCTGGTGCTCTGCGAAATGCCGGCCGGTGTATCTAAATATGTCACAACATAAGAAAATCCCACAGAGAGGAGTGTAGGTAGAGTATAGGCCCTGACTCAAACTCCAAGTCAAGCCAATAAACGCATACCATTGACGTCATCAAAACAACAAAAGCATTATCTGAACTTTGGCGACTACGCAACTGTTTACAGCTGACGCATTTTAAGGTTAATTGTGGTAATGTTCCACCATCAATTAGCCTTAAAACACTTCCAAATGCATTCAGAAAATCCTGATTGAGTTCGACGAAATTCCGAGCGGGGAAACCGGAATTCCAAATTACAATAACGGATTGGGTTTATTACCATGTCATATTTTTCATGCGAATACATACAGTGATGCATCCATATCAGCAAAATAGGGCAATTACAGTTTACAGTAAGTAATATTAATTGTACCTATTTTATGGAACAAGCTTGTAGGTGTTTTTTTCATATTTGGTTGTAAAAAATATACGAAGGACATATTATCATTTATTTGTATATGTAAATTTTAAGAAAATCGAACCAGTTTCCAAAACAGGCCACGCCTTAAGTCCTCGTCCTGACCTATTTTAGTCCAGCTGACAGAATTAGTTCACATTATGTATGATTTTTTTCACTACTCTCTTTGGAGCTTTTGCTGATATTTTCAACTTGATAAATAATTGAATGGCTGAGTGAACTATCAAATGAGGCAGAGAGTTGCTGCAGAAGTGGTGTCAAAGATATCGTGGTTCACAACTACAGATTGATTTTAACTAGAAAAAAATTAGGACAGTTTAGTGACATTTTTATTTTATTTTTTTGGAGAATTAAAAGTTGCTATTAAAAATCATAATAATTTTCGAGGTTGACTGCTTTAAAATCCAACAGTTTTAGAACCACCTGAGATATTTTCTTGAAATTGATGTTAATACAAAGCTAAAGATTGGTTTTAACTAAAAAAAATTGAGAAAGTTTTAGAAACACTTTTATTTTATTTTCTGGAGGACTAAAAGTTACTATTAGAAATCGTGATAGTTTTCGAGGTTGTATGCCTGAAAATCCAACAGTTTTAGAACCACTTGAGATATTTTCTTGAAATTGATGTCAATACGAAGCTGCATATTGATTTTAACTAGAAAAAAAATGGGACAGTTTTAGTGACATTTTTATTTTATTTTTTTGGAGAATTAAAAGTTGCTATTAAAAATCATAATAATTTTCGAGGTTGACTGCTTTAAAATCCAACAGTTTTAGAACCACTTGAGATATTTTCTTGAAATTGACGTTAATACAAAGCTAAAGATTGGTTTTAACTAAAAAAAATTGGGAAAGTTTTAGAAACATTTTTATTTTATTTTCTGGAGGACTAAAAGTTACTATTAGAAATCGTGATAGTTTTCGAGGTTGTATGCCTGAAAATCCAACAGTTTTAGAACCACTTGAGATATTTTCTTGAAATTGATGTCAATACAAAGCTGCATATTGATTTTAACTAGAAAAAAATTGGGACAGTTTTAGTGACATTTTTATTTTATTTTTTTGGAGAATTAAAAGTTGCTATTAAAAATCATAATAATTTTCGAGGTTGACTGCTTTAAAATCCAACAGTTTTAGAACCACTTGAGATATTTTCTTGAAATTGACGTTAATACAAAGCTAAAGATTGGTTTTAACTAAAAAAAATTGGGAAAGTTTTAGAAACATTTTTATTTTATTTTCTGGAGGACTAAAAGTTACTATTAGAAATCGTGATAGTTTTCGAGGTTGTATGCCTGAAAATCCAACAGTTTTAGAACCACTTGAGATATTTTCTTGAAATTGATGTCAATACAAAGCTGCATATTGATTTTAACTCGAAAAAAATTGGGACAGTTTTTGTGACATTTTTATTTTATTTTTTTGGAGAATTAAAAGTTGCTATTAAAAATCATAATAATTTTCGAGGTTGACTGCTTTAAAATCCAACAGTTTTAGAACCACTTGAGATATTTTCTTTAAATTGATGTTAATACAAAGCTAAAGATTGGTTTTAACTAAAAAAAATGGGAAAGTTTTAGAAACATTTTTATTTTATTTTCTGGAGGACTAAAAGTTGCTATTAGAAATCGTGATAGTTTTCGAGGATGTATGCCTGAAAATCCAACAGTTTTAGAACCACTTGAGTAAATATTGTGTAGATATTATTTATTATTTTACACAAACTAGAAATCATTTTCAAATTCAAATGTGTCAATTATTCCCGTCTCCCGAAACATACTTTCGACATTATTGCTTTTTACCATTATTCTACAGAATTTCATTGGAAAAATGTATTGTACCACCTCCTGCGACAATTAACCCACTTATGCTTGAAATATGCGTATAATATTTTAAATAGGACACAAAAAATTTATATAGTCATGCCCGCAGCATATTCAAACATGATCTGTTTACAATATAATATAAGCTTATGTCATGCATCAATGATTGTTTCCACATACCAAAGTATTTGATTAGTTTTTTCTTAATAATTGGTAATATATTAATAATTGCGCTGTGTCTTGTGAAAGTAATGAAAGTCCGTGAAAGTGCGTTCTTTGGTTGGTTCTTCTGCTATAACAGGTGAGTACCATGCACATAACCCAATTACTAGATCCACAATCAACTAACTATACCATAATTAATTAAAACGTTACCAACACAAAATATTAATTAACGAAAGCAAATTACAGTGTAGTTGAAAATTAATAGATCATGACAATTGTTTGCTTCTACTCCCTCCCACCTTCAGTTAAGTTGTGCAATTTGAAGATTTACCAAACTTTCAAATTTTTATTGCAGGAATGTAAACAACCTTGAGGTTGGAATTAGGATAGGTAATGAGACAAACATACAGAAAAAATTGGCACGTGTACTGTTTTGCCTAAAATGATGTCATTCAGTAGCCAAATATATAAAAACAGTTAAATGTGGTGGTTCCGTTAAGCAAGTCTTCAATTGGGTCACTTACTGCGGTGAAGAAGCTTGGACAGGAAAATTTAATACGGCACAACAGTTGAGTGATTTGTTAATAAACTAATTAAAAGATTTGGACATCTAAATATAGTTGGGATGTGCTATTTTTGCGCAGAGAAAACAGCATATTGCTCCATCGACTAGTTCTATTGCATTTAAATGCGAGTACAACAGCCTCGCATATGCAATAATTTGGGTTAAGTTTAACACGCTTTAAGTGAGAATCATCGAAATGCCTACGGTTAATTACTTTTAATTAGCGTTTCGTTTGGTTTTCGCTTTTTTTATGTGGGTTAACAGAAGCTAGAACAGGTTGCAAAATAATGGAGAATAATGCCGGTACTATAACACTAACAAAACTTTGTACCGTTTTAGTGTACAACAGTTGCTCCAATGTAGGTTAGTGAAATAACGTTTTGCTACCGCGTATTGAAAATTGAATTATTTTCCAAGCTATATCCGCATGAAATCAACCATGAAAAACGATGTCATTGGAACATGGCTGCCTTTTAATTAGAAACATTGCAACACAACGATTTGTTGTGATATGATGCTGGCGTGTGGAGGGTGCAAAAAACAGAAGACTCTCACTCGGCCTCCTACGCTCCACTTCTGTAACCTTCAACACTTGTGTAATGAATTACATAAATAAATATATCGCGCCGCCAACGACAACGTCACCACAGCTCTCAACTCCTTCGAACAACAACAGTATTCATCATTGTTGCCAATTATAAACTATGTCACTATGCCGGTAAACAATATGGCCGCTAGTGGTACAACGGAACATCGCAATGATGCTATGCAGCTTGCTGCACGTGTTGCCCAAATATCTGGGTCACAGGTCGATACCGAATCGGGTCGCACGCGTGTCCCGGGTTTCTAGGGCACTTCGCGTCCTATTTTGTGTATTGCAAGCTGCCCTATTGAATTTTCTCCTGATTATCCCGAAGCTATCGCCGAAGATACATGACGCAGCAGGAAATGGAATTTGTGTGGATATTCGTTGAATACAAAATCCTGTAGAGCCAAAGTTTCGTAAAAATATCAAAATTAATAAGTCCTCAAGACATCCTTAGAAATTCATTAAGATTACCTACATCCATAAACGTGTATATCACCGAAATTTCGCACTTAAACGTAAATTTATTTAAATGGCATCGCAAAGTTTAGATATCCCTGACCTTTATATACAAAACACGATTGACTAAATTTAAGTCACCTATCGCGACCACAAAATATTTTTCTGGTCATAAATTTTGGAGTGAAATGACCTTCTAAATTGGACCAGTTGAAAATTCCCCAAAAAACAGCTAAATTCTTGGAAAGATGTTACTTTGAATCAAACAGCGATCAAGACCGAGGTATGGCTTACCTTTCTCTTTCGTGTGTCTGTAATTAAATTAGATTACCAACAAAAACTTTATGTGACAATTAATTCTTTGCAGTAGTAAATCAAGCGTGTCTTTACTTTCTAAAAGGAAGCTTGAATCAAGTCCTCGTAGACTACCACAGCTGACTTCAGGCGAGTTTGGGTGCTTTGAGGTGCTAATTATCTTAGGAAAAGTGCTTCAGGACAAAGTTTCCGAAACTGTAAAGAATTGGAGATGAAGAATGAGAAGGAAATATCATCAGGAACTGCTCTTTAGACTCTTGAGATTCATGAAAATAGATATTGTAGAAATATTTGGGATAAACAACTAGAAGTCTAGGAGAATAAAATGAAGGTACTTCAAAAATTATTTGGATTACTTGTAGTAGTTTATTAAAATGTGAAGAATCTTAAAGTCCTCTTTCTTTTGGAGTCCCTGATGCATTCCAATAATTTTCCAGCAAACACACATTAGCTCCATCGTATTGGTTATTCCTAACACGATGAGCTAATTTATTCCAGTTATCAACACAATCGTGCTGTTCGCCATAGCAAACGAACCGTTTACTGTAATTTCCGTTCCAACTGTAAATTCTGCCCTTTGCGTCTAAATAACGAATATCAATTACTTGGTCAATAACAACAGCCTGAGTGGTTTTGCGTACATCATCAGGTCAAATAGGAAGACGAGCAATTTTATTGTTTGCTACGTGAGGTATGCCAATAAGCGAACATAACGGCAGATTTATTCAGCCGAATTTTTTATCACCACCGCCCATGAGGTCATGTTGTGGCGCGGAGCCCATAATCTGATGCCGGTTTTTAAATTTTGTGTGAAACCGTAAGTGAGTGCTGTTATGTTGTTGTAGTATCTTAGATAGTCAACAGTGCTAGTTTCTAAATCAAATATTTAAAGTAACGAAGTGTTTGTGCCAGTTTAATATAGGCCACACAGCCGTGTGGTGAATGTAGTATGGCTGTTGTATGGTTGGTTTTTGATTGAGAAACATTTCGCAACCGCCACAACACACAACCTGTCTGAGGTCGATTATGCGATAGGTACCTTTCTCTCTTAGCTGTGCGCATTGGGTTTTAACATTTTAATATAATAAGTAAGTGTAATATGCATAAGGAGCTGTGGAACAGAATTTTCTAAATAGCATAGTCACGTTTCATAACATGTTAGGATAGATTTTTTAAATGAAAGTGAGCATTACGTTCTCGTGAAAGTTTTGCAGGAACTGAATTCGGTTTTTTCCTATTCTACATTAGATAGGTCATGTTGAATTCTTGGCGAGCACAGTACCATAAATAATTGGATTTGGTTTTATGTGTGCTGGTTGTAGCCGGATACCTTCACCATATTACTTTTCACTCGATTTGGGTCGGAGAATTGAATGGAGGTACAAGGCACAAAACCTTTACGTAAGCGAAATTTGCATGCGTTACGAAACTACGATAAATAGAAGATGATGGTGTTAATTGGAACAGCCTTAACAACGAAGGTGCGCGATTCTAATTTAGATAATAAAAAATAGTTACAAGGCTAACATGAAATGTCCTTTTTCCAATCAACAGGATTTTTTCTATGGGAAACAGTGATAACAAAGACAGACAAAGGTTAATTATACTTAATATTTTTGAGGTAGCTTTGACCTTCTATGGTAGTCGTACAACGTACACACCCTCCACGTTATTACTATTAATATTATTCAAAAACCGACTGTAGGTAAACAAACAACATCAGCATAGAGTCGTCCAATCCAATAAATTGAAGAGGACATATTGATTTACCTTCTCTTCTAATCTAATTGAAAAAGGTCATATTAGGCTACTTAAAAATAGCATTGGCCACCAGAGGATGTGGAACTGGGTAATTTTATTAAGCCCATGGATAAAAATCGACCGTGAACAACTAGTAGCCGAAGCTTGTTTACAGTAATGACGTCACAAGGATGCAATTATTAAATTGGTGGGAGAAAGTTCCGTGCATGCGCTATTGGTAAGAATCTACTAACAACAGATTGAAATTCTAGCGGACCAAGCAACTTCTCGCATCCAGTCCTAGCATAGAATACGTTGTGTAACAATTTCATCAAAGGACAACTGGATTCGGTGCGTGTTTAACTTCCAAAACTGGCTACGCAGTTTCGTACGCACCTAAATATGATTTTAAATTTGAACTAACTGGTTTCTTGTAAAGTAAAACAGGGAAGCTTAATCGTACTAAAAATAGTCAGTATAGGAGCTTTTGCGTTTGTAATTCAATTTTAATCAGCAATTTATTGGAATTGAAGTACTTGGAATAATGTTGTGACGTAGATAATTGCTAAAATTGAAAGTACCTACGCAGATAAAATATTTAATGATAGGTTTGGTGATAAGCGCGTATCTAGTTGATAAACTCAAGTAATGTCACAACAAAGAAACTGCTCGCTTATTACGCTTGCAAACAAAGATTTTTTTTTCGATTTACAAATAGTACTTACTTCAATTCCAGATGGGTGAATGCAAATGATAACGTCGTCTGTTTCAGCGTGATGTTTACAAACTTCACCCGTAACTTCGCGTCCGTTGTACGTAACAAAACATTTTTGTCCGGTAACAAGTTCTGTACCAAGTACCGATTGGAAACCCGGACCAATTAATTCAGTTTCACGAAATTCGGCAGTGGTACGACCTAAATTCCCTTGTCGCGAATCAAAGCGGACCGTATATCTTGTATTTGGTGTCAAATTGATGCAATTGTTGTTCTCCGGAAAGTTGGCCGGTGTTTTGACGGCTTGTATAACTCCGGAGTAGTACTTGCCATCTTCGCCCGGAGCACAGACTCGCGTTCCGATGATTGAACGTTTGGCTAAACGTTTACCCGTTGACATGATGGATGAAATTATTGGATGTTTGATTAAAATTAAATAAAAGTTAAACACGTAAACCACTACAATGTAGATTTGAAAGTTCAGTTAAGTCTTTCACAAAACAACGTCATCTGTAAAATACAGTCTTCTAACTAACAATCTTTGCACTGATTGTTGCTGATGATTGAAGCACTCTATAGAAACATCAAGAACCAACTCTATAATTTTGTTATCGTAAGATATGCACATACTTATAAGAGAAGAATTGCTTGATGTCGGAAGGCTGCTGCGCCACTGTAAACAGTTGAATGTCGACTGACTGCCGGTACTGCCGGCCGGCTCCAAGCGGCGTTCCAACAGCTGATTGTACAACATGACCGGTATTGCTATCTCTATCCACAGGTAGAAATAGAGAGAGATATTAGAAAGCGCGTTGCTCGGATTCCTCTAGAGTCGATTATAGCGGCCCGGACACAGCTGATGATAACAACAAAACCATGTGACTGGAATGCTACCTCGCTATTGGGCGACCGGTCTGACCTACATAACGCTATTGGCTAACGCTGGGTGGGAGAAAGGTCACGCAGTGAGCTTTCCACGGCTCTGTTCTGTGAAGGCTTGCTCTAATCAGCGCCGGTGTATGAGCGCGACAATCAACAAATCAATTCTGCCAAATTGTCTCCAACACAATTCAAAACTTAATACTTGAAGTTTGAATCATACTCTCAAAAAAGCATATCGGTTGATAAGAGCTAAATCTAAAAAAAAACTTATCTTGTAACCTTTGCGACATAGCAATTTTTACCTTAGATAACGTTAACTCTTCAAGTACAGTGACGTCATTTTACAACCCACAATTCCCTTGCATCTCCTACGGACATCCTGAAAATCCATTTCCAAGTCTCCCCTCTTCCGCATTGATGTTTCCTCATATTGATTGGTTTTGTTGTCATGCCAGCCTGTAGCAGAACCGACCTTGGTGTTGATATTCTCCATCCTTTTCTGCACCGCACTGAGTAGAATCTGTCGGATTGCCTTGCAACTGCATCGGTGGTATGAGCCTTTGTTTTTAAATGTGCGTATCCTCCACTGACGGGAATCTTGAAGTTGGACAAGGATCAACAAAACCAGTGTGTGTGATTTTTCGAATAGCGAAGTGGAGGGGGAGAGGAGGCAAACTGGAAATTAGATGGGTTTTTTTCGTCCAAAACACGAGATACTCGTCAAGTTTAGTTTTGGTTTGAAATCAGCGTAAATATGAAGGGATTATATCTTTTTTCAGTTGGGAATTACCGCGTAATGACTTCCATGGCTCAAAGGCAGTGTTTTGGTTTTAACACTGCTAATCAATAATTACCATCAAGTTGCTTAAGAACTTAATTAACAATAAAGCTTATATTTGTTTGTATGTCTCTAGTTTTATTTTTGCTCATTACCGCGGATTTATTAAAATTCCGGCATAGAAAGTGTGCACGGGTATTAAACTAAATACATATAGTAGTGTACATAAAAAGTATAACTTCATATTAAAGCAGTCACGGTTTGAAAAAAATCATAATTGAAGCTTGCATGATGATGTTCTACTTGTAAAATATTAATTAACAAAAAAAGAACAAAAGTAAAATAAATGGTGAAGGATGTAACCCGAATATAAAATTGAACTGCTGCTATTATAACGTTATTAGAAATAAATTAATACGTTTATTTTCTATTCTTCACTTCTTCAACTCATAAATCGCTCTCTGTCTAACAAAAATCCAATTATGACTTAAGATAAGTAAGATGTATGTATGTACATACATGAAATTTTTGTTTAGTTTTAATACCAACAACACTATCAATAACCGTAATCTAACGTAACCTCACATAACCTTAAAACCCTTAAAGTAATTTATTGTCATGGTTTCTAAAGTTATTGCAAATAAATTCTATGGTTATTACTACAACCAGCAAACAAAATAATAAGAATTTAAATATTTCTTCGCCTACGTGCTGCTCTTACAAAACTTTTGTCCCAATTAAACAAACATCTAAAGTTAATTTAAATAGGTCATCAAGTGCTTGAGCAATAAGCTGCTTATGAAATAAATTGTTATGTATAGTGCAATTTCGGCAAGGCAATATATTATTTGTGTAGAATAGATGAAAGTATTGGCTTACTAAGCATATTTATGATATACACGAAAGGAGAATGCATTTTAAAACATTGTGTTAGACACATTTTAGCGTTACCTTGCAAATAATGTTTGGAATTTAATAAGTGTGTCGAATAGAAATTTAGTTTCTACCTATAAGCCTATGCTGTTACAAAAAAATGTTACCGAATTTAAATGTCGCTTGAAATGTTATGGTCATAATAACCAGTTAATTAGTCTGGAGAATTAGATAAAACTGTTTGTGTAATCACTAATCACTTTTACCTTTTCGTCTAAATCCCCGCCCTCTTCTCGCTAGTCGTTGCTTAGATAAGTTTAATTTCTACTCTTGTCTTGTCTGATGTTTGTATTTTTTCTAACCATGACTTACAAATCCTTTACAAGGATACAATGTCACGATCATCTAGTGAATATTGTGATGTACTGGAATAATCTGACATGGTTTTAATTTTGTATTATAATGAATTTTAACTAATCGTCCTAGTTCACCATCGGAGAGTAGTTTATATTTATTTTTCAATTCATGCAAGGCCATCATCAAATTTCTTCTATATTATTTATATTTATAAATACTTATGCATACAAATTAAAATTCCGGTTGCGAGATAAAGAAGAAGCTATAGAAGCAACATAGAACACATATTTATGCGGTTTATTTTTAAACAGTTACCTACAATGTTGTTTTGTTTATAAATGTTTGTTTATATTTTCCTTCAAGTTGAAATAAGCATTTGGGACACATTTCGAATTTCTAGCTTGGTTTTTGCATATAAATTGTTTTTTGCTTGGAGCGTTCGTAAAAAATTACAAGCAGGAAATTTAATAAGAATATGATTAGGTATGTTAGGAGCTGATTATATTTTTTGATTAGTTTTTCTGTTTTAAAATACCACAAGTAAATGGTAATTTTTCAAGTTTGCAAAGCAAAAACTGTATAATGTGGTTTTACAAGAAAAAATTATAATTAAAACGTTGTCCCATAAATAACGAAATAAAATATCAATGCAGCAGTTTTATGCGAGTTTTATTTCTGATACTTTGCCTTGAATGCTTCAACAGACAATCTTATAACTGCAATTAAAAATTAATTTTGGAAAACACTAATTAAAATCCCATTGCATTCAAACCTGCTGTTTGTACCATAAATGCGGCTTTTTTGGTAAGAATAACAGATTACGAAATTATTTACTCAAAATATCAAACGTTTGTGACTCATCTGAGAACCATTATCCAAAATTTCGCAAAATTATCAGTTTACTTTAGCCGGTTTATCTGTTGCAACTACATTATCAACAAAAGTATTAACAATTACATGTATAATAAGACTTATGTTGCAACAGTTTGGTAGGTTTGACGTAGGTATGTACTTTATATAGCTACGGAATAAAAAAAAATATATCGCTTGTCGAATCACAGATAAATACTCGTACACATTTTTATTTTATTGCACTTCATAGATAACAACATTATTCTCTTTATTCTTTATTATAATAAAATTGTTATTTGCTGATAAAATGTTAATTGCAATTCTGATAAGAAATTGTCGAAAAATAATTCGATAAGATACCTAACTAAATTACTAAACAGGGTTTATTATTACCAGGAATATGTTTACAGGGAAAATATAAATAAATTTGGATGCAAAATTTAAACTAATTGAGTAATTTCCATACAAACACTCTTTTCCTTTGTGCTGGAATTAAACAATAATATCTGATATTATATATGCGTAGAATCCGTTTTCATACAAACATTGCCCAAGACCATTGTCGACGAATTGCCCAAGATGACTTATCACTGAATCTTCCGTTAAGATTTCTAACAGTTGGTATTTAATTACAAGATTTTTTCACACACTCCTGCAAAACAGCCTACGATTCTTCATCCATGGTAATGGTCCATTGATGGGTTACTGCTTTTAGCAACTTCCAAAGATTTATTTATAAATTACATCATTTCGTATGTTGGGGAATATTATTGCCAGACATGACCCAAATACCTCTTTAATGATGGTTTAAAAACTGATGCGTATAAGACAAAGACTAATTACTTATTCTGAAACAAATTTGTGTATCTTGCAGGTGTTAGAGAAATATATTTGACGATAAATAAAATAATCGAGTGAAATTTTCAATTTCTTTGTGTTGTGTTGTGAGTAAAATGTTGAGCGTTATCGCAAGTTTGAAATTTAATCCGTTCCATATGAATGATAGAAAATTATGTCTAGTTCCAGTATTTATAAACAGCTGTTTGGATTATTGCAGTTGGAATTATTGGTCAAAGACTCAAAGAAAATCTGTTTCTAAAAATAGAACAGTAGTACATGTAATCGTTTTATGATATAATTACTAACCAAGGAAATACAGTACTGAACGAGTTATTAAACGAACAAAAAATTGACGGATAATGATGATTATGCGAGTAATAGATGATAGGTTTAGGTATGAATTCGGAGTACCTACTTCTATTTTTTTAATCGTTTTATGGTTTGTATTTAATGTTTTGTTACACCTTCTAAGATAATTATGGATTATTTATGACTAACTACATAAAATGCTATAAATTTTTACCATAACGTCGTAGGATCTACGTCCAAATTGCATTTTTTCTTAGAATCATTGACGTAGCTAGGTACGTCGAATTTTTTGGACAAAACTTCTCCAAGGACATATTTTCTTTCGTATCAAAAAATGTATGATTTTCTTGCAAAAATGTAGAAGTTTTAACTTTATTAGTGGAATATGTAGGTACATATCTAGTTATTGCCTACATTACATTTACATTTAAATTTACTTGTATATATTCGAGCCAGGTATCATCGCATCGCCTTAATTATCTGGTGGCAAATTAATTTTATTATGGGCTCCACGTGTTTGCATATGAAAATATAAATACATTAATAATATGCAATTTTCCAAACTGTGGAATTGCGTGTATTACATACGCCTATTCTAATAATGTTCCGTAGAACGATAATAAATCCACACCAACGCATTATACAAAACGACCCTGGAATGACGTCAGAATCAACATAAACGTCATAAACTGTTGTTACCGGCCGGCTAAATCCACGTGCCGATCACCGAGCGAGCGCAACTCGACATCGTATATGAACATGAACAATTTAATTCCGACAGGCTGGCCATCTTCAGCTTACTTTCTTTGCGAATTGTTGTTAGAAACCGTTCATGGGCACGGTTTACAGTTACCTAATTTTCTACCGTTAAATTATGAAGAAAAGATGTTATTAGGTGGATCATTTCAGGTTTTTTCTTTGCGTGGCCAAGCCAAGAAAAATTGAGATTATTATACAAGAGCATTTTTTAAAATAAGCCAAAAAATGTCATGGGCGACATGGAAAAATTACCCAAGTTGTTGTTGTTTTGGGCTGGTTTAATTTGCATGTTAATTAATGATGACAGTTTTTCGTTGTATTAATATTTGTGGGGTTTTTTGTGTCAAAACAGGATCGTTTCAGCAAAATGGCAACAGCATAAAATTGAATATAAAAATACTATTAACTGTCGCCGTAATAAAACAATAATAATTGAAAAATTGAGCAATAAAATCCAATAAAATAACAAGCTATGTAATAAATCGTTATTGTATACAGTTTTTTTAAATGTTAATTACAATCAGTGCACCGGAAAAATTACTTTTTTATTGGAAGTGGTCACAACCATAAGATTTTGAAATTTGAAGCATTCATTGTCACAAATTTAATTATTTATAGGTACATTTCTATTAATAACTTGCAAAATCCTTGTGACTGCTAAAACAGGATACAATTTTACACATATTTAAGTCAATCAATCATATTATTTAATTCCTGTTCAAACTAAACAGTACTATACGTATAGGAAGTATGTATATAATGCGTGTGGCCCTGCCCTAAAATAAATGTCTAATTAGCCGTTTATAATTCCTTGTTCACATATAAATAGTTTGTTCTAACCATCAAGGTCTAGAACAATGTTGTATTACGATATTTTCGGTATACTTAATGATGTGTGCGTTCTTTTTTTGTATGTAGTAAGGTCAGGTTTAAAGACAAGTAGCTAAATCAACAAAAATACACTTACCTTCAACTAAAAATGTTTTTTTTGTATACGCGCCTACCTTTCACGCTGTTTTGTGGTTTCTCTCATTAAATTAAAATAACGTTTCGAAATACCATTAAGGTATTTGGTAAATGAATAAAAATCTAATAAATAAATTTGGATAATGTGTATAAGAATGTTTTGAAACTGACAATTGGATTTGCATAATGTTTTAAGAAAATTGGAACGGCGTGTTTTTGTTAAATAATCATATTAAGTGCAAGGTGATTGAGGAGAAATTTTATTTATTGCTTGAAATAGAAATTTGTTTTTTATGAAAGAAAACACGAGATGTTTAGTTTTAATTAGATTTATGTAAATGGAATGAGAGTGAAATTTTTGATTTTTGTAATTGTTGGAACTACAAAGGGATTGAAAAGTTCTGTTAAGGTTCTACTACTACAAGAATTGTGAAATTACTAGCAACAGAGAAGAAGCACATAGCAGCATTATTTTCAGTAGAAAGCTCATACACTATCTTTGTCTCTATTTCGCATTCGCCCCCCTTGAGAGCGATAGAGAGGAAGAGTATGACAAGCTATCTATAGAAAATATTTTTTGGGTTAACAGGAGGGAGACCTCTTGAGATCTGAAGACTGTCTGGCTAGGCTATTTGTCTATTACCTTTTAATAATTACAATAACAAATTAGTGAAAATTTTTATTAATTTGATTTTTACTCTTTTATTTAGATTTATCTGTTTTATGATTTGCGTTGCAGACCAGAGCCATAAATTGTAATAGAAGTATCGTAAAAATTTGGAAATTTTCTAAAGTTCGTAATTTACATTCATCGTAAGAAGAAAACCGACATTTTCATAGTCGGAAAATGTTACAAAGAACCATACACTACTGTAGATTTTTATAACCAGCTTTAATTTTATTTTAAATTTTCAGGAGCATAATTATACACCAGTGGTGTAACCAGTGGGGATAAAAGAAGGGTGGTCTATGTTATACAATTATTTTATAAACTTTGGTACTTTCTGGAATATTACGAAATCTGTGTAAAATGTTAAATGTTCTTTAATTAAATTGGAGTTTTTTTTTTCATTTCAACACATATTTTAACAATAACTTGGGGTATGTTTGCTTATGTATATAACAATATCAGTTATAAGTATTACAATTTTTGGTATGGGAATAAAAGTTTAGTTTAGTTACCCCACATAGCAAATTTTCTTATAGGACTCCTAAAAGTCTACAAAGTCCTTCCTTCAAAGATTGTCCTTTTTCCGGACTACATAACAACAAATATTCAATAGAATCGTAAACATTAAACATGTATATGGAATTATTTATTATGGAAAGCAGGAAAGCTAGGTGCCAATTTACCTGCGTAATAAACCAACTTTTTACAATGAGAAATCTGTAAATTGGAAACGTAAACTCCTCTTGTTTTCCCATGATTACTTTTCCCATTTAGTTATAACTTTGATTACATGCTACACGTATATTCCTGCAGTCATTAGTACAGTAGATATCATCTAATGGAATTCCTCAATGTTAATTGAAAGCTTAGAAAATGTACTGTTGCTTAGTACTCGTAGCATCTGCAAAGGTTTACAACTCTTGCCAAGAGCAAAATCGTTGATGGGTGGTGGTACTATCAGGTAAAATTGATGAATGATGAGCCTCGAGGAACTTGTAATCCAAATAGCAATAAAGAGAAAGCATTGTTTACGTAGTGCCAAGCCATCCACACTTGCAGAGTTTTTACGTATTGCGTAATGGTGTTTTAAGGTCAGCAGGAAAGCCACTGCAATATTTTTCGGACAGGAAAAATCTCACAGATGTTAGAATTGTTAGTAAAACAATTTCCAATTGGATATTGTTTGGATAATGGGCACGGTGTTTGTGGATATGCGACACCGGTAAGGCAAAATTTTTCATGCAAAACAAACAATATTTAATTGGTGAACTTTCCTTAAATTCTGGGCCATTCACAACATAATTTAATACATAGAACGTGTTTTAGAGAAGGCCAGCCGCTGTCCCGTTATTATTGCACTTACAAAATCTGCTGGGTTTGGACACTGGTTTGTTTCGAAATTGCGCAACATCTAATAAGGACTTTTTATTTTTATCTATTTTCATTACACGTAACGTAAACAAACTGAAATTTCGTAGAAAACCTGCAGCGCATTTAGGAAATAATACAAAACAGTTTTTTTTGGTAGATCATTCATTTATTGTCTTGCCCTTGGGCTTGGATAAAATGGATACATCAGTCAAAAGTGAACATATCAAGACGGACATTGCAGTGGACGCTGTTGACACTTCCAATGATATGCGCAGTTGTCGTATTACCGTATTATTTACACTAATACAGTTCAGTTAGTAACCGAAGTGTCCAGCGTATTCATTACATATTTTTTGTTCTCACTTTAAATTCGAAGCAAACAGACATTAATAAATCGCTATAGTACAAAATTCAACTAGGCATGGGAGGAAGGTCAAATGTTTTAACAATGGACCACCACCATACGGAATTTCAAGGAAACAAACAAGCACTCCTAATTGTTATCGTTCAAACATGAAAAGTTTTTCAATTAATTAACAGAACGCTGAATTGAAAATGGTTCCTTGTTTATAGACATTTTTGTGAAGGTTGCATACTTGAGATTTCTAAACTTAAGCACACAATATCGACAAATAAAAGTTGCATTTTCCAATGATTTGATCATAATAATTCATAAATAAAACACTTTAATTTAATCGTTTTATCTAATCTATCACTCGATGAAGTGCGGACTAATTTAGCATTTCAGACACAAAGGCGTTTTAATATCTGTTTGCGTTCGGTATTTTTGGGGTACAAATTACAACAAAGGGTTTTTGTAGGTTGTTTCTTAGTCTATTAGAACAGCGTAGAAAATCTAGTATTGATTAATTGTACAGAATATTGAAAGTAATCAACCATCTGAACTGTATGCAGTGTATTACAATTTCATTTTGTTTAAAAAAACAATATCTCATTTTAATAATAATTCAAATAATAATTATTTACATTAAATGGTACATTATTTTAGTTCTGATTATTTATAGGGAAATTTGTTTTAAAAGCAGTAGAAGCTTAGTACTATTTTCCTATAGGCAAAAATAATAATTTGTTTTTTCCTCATCTAAATTTTATTATAAGCTATCTTAGTTTTTTGTGGTTTTCTTTATCGAAAGTTCGAAACAAAAGTACATTAGTGGTTAGTAATTTAATGGTAGAGATTTAGCTTAGCTAATTGATAAATTTAATATCCTGTCCTGTGTGTTTGTTAACAGTTTTACAAAAATATTGTTGTTGTGTTTCTATTAATGATTATTATTAACCACTAGTGTTTGTTTTCGTTATTTTTCAAAAACGAACTAAAAAAACAAATTATCGGTATTATATACTCCACCAGCAAGTTGTTTATTAATATTATAGTGGCTATTTACAAAAACTTTTTAAATTTTGTATTTATTAGATAAATGTGATGATGCACGTTGATTTTTTTTAAATTTATTTAAAAAAATTCGAGTCACATTTTACCTCGATGTTCTGTACAGTATAATCATTAAATTTCTTTCATTTTTATACTATTAGAATATTAACAATAAGTCTTCATAATTAAATATCAAATTAATAAACAAATTTTGCTGACATTGTTTCTGTTTGTCTATCTTACACTTTTAATTAATCAAATTATAAACACAGTAGTTGGACAAACTACCATAATTAAAATGAAGGTCTAAGCCTCGAGTGTACATTTATTAATTTACAATTCGTTTTTAATGGTAACATTTTGATAACGGTAACAAATTTTCGTATAAATATACCGGAAACGATTTACACACAAATTATGGGGACAAGGCGTGAGACTATTTTTTCAACACCAACTATTGGGTACATTTTCTTGTGCAGATTTTTCTGATCTGTAAGATAGACGAACTGTGAACTGATTAAACTTAGTAAAGCTACGACATCTGTGCTTTGGAACGAAGGTTATAATTGTATACTTAGGTTTTTTTTGGTAAGCGGGAAATTCAAACAGCCAACATAAAATTTATATCACATGCAATTCAACAATTAAGAATAAATTATATGGTACAGTAAACGTTCATATACAATACTATTTTTTTATAATATACTTTACATAATTATTAACACGACCTAAGTCCTCGTTACTTAAGTTTCAAGTAAAAAAGCAATTTCAATTCCAATTAAGCATTTTTTTCACACAGAACGACTCAGAAAAGCTTTTTGTCCTATGGTTGAATTTTTTGAGCCGCCCTGTTCACATCATATAATTAATATTTGGATATGATTTATTTTTTCAGTGACACTATATTTATATCTGTGCGTGATATCTACAATAATGGTTTTCCACTTTCCTTTACACTAAATGTATTTCTAGTTTAATTTTTTAGCTACAGTCGACTACATTTTTCCGCACCATGCTGTATTTATTATAGTAGGTTTTATAAATATTCTGATATATTTTTTCATAACAAACTTCGTATTTTTTGGATTGCTGAAAATATTTTCCTACGAGTACAATTTCATAGTTTGGATTAAATTATATTGGGTACCAAATAAATGGATTTTTTTATATAGTCATATGTATATTTTTTCTCTTTTTGTGTCGTTGAAATTTCGTACTGAGAGAAATATTTAAAGCAGAAATTGTAATAAAATTGTCTTTATCGTCGTCGACACTTGCAAAATTGTTCGGTTTTATCCTTTTACAAATAAACAGGAACTCAGACGGGTACCTCACTGAAAATAGAAAAATCATGAGTTTTATTGTTCAAACCAATCAAATGCATGCAAGTCAACCATTGATTTTTGTTTAGGTACGCAGAGCCGGGTGTAGAATAGATCTTTAAAAATTCAGAATTTCCCTTATAGAGAATTTTAACATTAAAAGATTAAAAATAGCAGTTACTCTAATAACAGCCTAAACCCGGCTCTGGATTTAAGTACATGCCTAGATGGATATGATCAGGTGAAAAAGAGGAATTGGGGAATGATCAATTTTATATTCTTGTACGAGTCTCTAACTACAATTGAAACAAAAAGCAATAAACTACAAGTAATTAAACTGTATCCAAAGCTTCTACCTCTAAATATTAATTAATAAACCACCCTGTATAAGATAACGAATACCAAGACCCTCTCAGGAGTCCTACGCACACAGAAGCACAAATAGACACCAATGTAAAATGGAAAGAAGTAGGTGCGTACCTAACTTTATAGTGGAAGAACCGCTGATGGCTTGTACGCGCAGCTACAGGGTGTATTAAAATGCAGTGTGAGAGAGGATGATAAATGATTTCAATATGCAAGAGCCGGCAACTCTGCTTGCATAGTGTCAGGGTGTGTATCTAGCATGAGTGAAAAATGGAACCAGGAAAGTGGTGTGGGTTACAACTTGAGAGACTCTAAACTAGCCATGGAGCTGCGACGAGATAAACCAAGAGAAGGAGGTCCACTAACCAGCGATGTTGTTCCGAATAGCTTATACCATCCTATGACGATATTGCTTAGGTTCAGGTCGTCTAACATTATCTGCGCCACTCCCATGAACACCTTTTTACCTTCGATTCTACCATAGTCACCCCACACAGTTACCTATAAAAACCATAAGCATGTTTTTGGATCTCGATAAAAACTTGCTTAGTGTTTACCTGGAGTATACAGCCTTGAAAGTTTTCTCTAAAAGCTAGTTGCTGTTGGTAAAGAGGATCCAAGGTTCTTCGTGCCGTTGAAGTCTTGGCTTTAGCTATACATTTCTTCCCATTTACTAAGTAAACCTTAACGTAGGGTGCTAGAGAAAAAGCATTGAAAGGTTACAAATTTACCACCAATGAGTTCACTTTCTTACCTGGTAACACCTTCGATCCTGGTCTTGCTTGTAATCCTCTAGCTCTAATGACCTCAACCTCCAGGAAACCTTTTTGATAGCATAAAGACAGTTGGATGTCACCAAGAGCCGGTGCTCCAAGTACTTGTCTTCCGACTAACTGTCCCGGTCCTAAACCATCAATGAAATCGGCGAGTTGGCCTCCTTCTCCAGCAAGACGTAAAGATGGTGACCACCTAGATGGACAACAAAATTTTTTAAGGATTTTTCTGTGGTTTATCCAGTTGGTAGGTTGGGAAGCTTAGGTTTTTATACAAAAAGAAGCTACCCAACTTACTCGGATGATATGTACAAAACCCTAGAGAGTGGACTAAGGTTCATCCAAATTTTTTAGTATCAAAAATCAATTAGAGCAGACACAGAGATGTACATAGAGAGAGATAGAGAAAACCGGGCCAATAAACTAATCTACGTGTGTGATTCTGGTGAATTTGGTGTCAAAAACCGTGCCGCTAGACGGTGCTCATAAAATAAACATGCAGGTATAAGAAATAGTTTTGTTTAAACAAAAATAACTCATTTTATGGATATATTTATTTTAATTCTTACTTTTAGTAGTTGTTTTAAGGTTTTAGTTTTAATTATTTATGTAATTATTTAAAAAACCATGCTTAAAAATATAAATAAGTTAGTACGTATACATACCAGCAAATCACCTCGAGCAAATGCCACCCATTTAAAACTTACACAAAGCTCTGTGATTAGACAAGAAGGAACCAACCAGTCATGCTTGCTGATGCATTGCTTGAAATGTTTTCTTTTTTTTTCTTAATTACAAGAGAGGAAACCAAAATAAAACCCTTGATGTGATTTGGGCAATACTTAAGTCTCGACATTCACTTTATTTCAGACATTTCCTGCACTGGAAGCATGGAAATATCTAAAATAAACTGTAATGTCAAGTCTTAAACCATCACAATTCATAGGTGATTTGTTCAAAGTCGACATGCAATAAATAATGTACAAAAACTTGAAAAATACAAACACAAACACAAGTTTTTTTTTTCAAGACGGTCGATATTAACTAAAAGTTGTATGCAACACAGCAGCCAAGAGCACGGTGGGTTAAAATCTGGTCGACGTGGTGGCTACTTACGAAGATGCCTCCGAACTTGATATGGAGTTGAGGCTGGATGCCCTCTGACTGCTGTCAGTGGAACGCGAGGGAATACTAGGGACGACTTCTTGTGAACGCTGTATGCTGCTACTGGTGGATACGCGTTTTCTACTATATCCACTCTCTGCACCCATAAAATTATTTCAAATCAGTCCTCCAATCAGTACGGATATTTGCCGAGTTGAAGGCGTTGGGTTTTATGTTATTTTTCCATCAACTCCCTAATTGTTAATACTACTAAGTCGATTCTAGCTAGGTTACAAAAATAAAAATGTAGCAAACGAAAGCGAGTTTATACCTATAGTATAGATAGATGCTGCTGTTGATTCATATTGACAATTAGGAAGCCAACCAAATTGTCTTATTTTAACAAAATTAAAGTACTCTTTTGTCTTTATGTTAAAACTATTATAAGATCTTTTGTTCTGTCAAATAAAGATGATTAACTTCTCTTAGCCCTTAAATTAGGGCAAAAACACCCAAGCATAGCCTTTTCTAAAAACTACAGATGCCAGAAGGACAAGCAAAAACATGTCCTAATTAAATTAAGAAAACTAAACTATAGCTACTTAATGCAACTCTAAATATTTAAATAAAACTATATAATATGTATATCATAATATAATAATAAAAGTTCGTCTAATACTATTTGGTTACTTGTTAGAAGGAAACTGTTCAAATTGCAAATTTTTCTTACTCACTGGTTCAAGATATAAGACTGAAAGTTGTGTCAAATTTACTTGAGAAACTATAATAGAGACACACGACTACTTTTAATCAACTTTTTTACTTTACACTGAGTTATAAAAATAAAATAGAAGTATTTACTAGAGTTCTTCATCTCTCTATGTACCTATCTACGTGTTTGCTCTTTAAGGAGGGTCAGGAATGGAAGAAAGTGATAGGATTAACATTTTGAAACAGTCACATCAATAATGCTGTTGGAACTTGACAAACAGTTACACCTTGCCAAGTTACAACAGTCCAAAGCAACTGAATCAAAATTGTAATAAAATAATTTTTATATAGACACCTGTCTCCGTCCGCAGATCCTTCGCCATCACTAGACGCAGACGAACCCTGTTTGGATAACCTAACGTCCCCCGGTAATACTTCTTCAGATCTGTGTACAGTGAACGATGTTTTGCCTCTTCTACCAAAACCCATACGCCTTTTTCGACCTGTAGTTAGTAAACGGGTTGCAAGAGGAATGCATTATATTAGTGAGAGGAAGAGCTTACACGCATTTCCAACATTATCAACATCAATCTAAACTAAACGTTTAATCTAATGAATGAAAATAAAGACTACGTAAATTAAAATCCATTTATAGAGACGTTTAAAATGACCAAGAGAGTATAGTGTTGTTTAGTTGACAGTTTCGACTGAAGTGTGATGAGGGAGGACCTTACCTGTAGCTGATAACTGGCTAGTGGAATTGCTTTTTTTACTTAAGCCAACGAATTGGGCCTGGCGGTCGCGGTCTCTTTCCCTATCACGTTGGCTTTCCTTACGCAGGTTTTCTTTTTGAGGAACTTCTAGACCATGCAGTTGACCAACGGCCGTGTCACTCAGGCTACCATCTAATAAATTAAAAGCGCTAATTGATTGATCTGCGAGTTAAAGACAAATTTGGACACATCATCACACCATCGTCCACTGAAAGACTGAAATCTTACCAGTTTTCTCGTCGGGAGGTGGTTCTGTATTGGATAAACTCCTAGTGAATTGCCCTCGTTTGACACTGCCTTCTCTGTGATGGTGGTGGTGGTGGTGATGGTGATGATTGTGGTGATTATGGTGTTGATCTAGAGGTTCTATAGGATCTCGTAGATCTTGGTCGCGTTCTCTAATGTTCCTAGACATGCCTCGGTAGCTGGGATAGTTTCCATATTCAGAGCTAGCAATTGAATTGTTATTAAGCGAGGTGTTGTTAGCTGTATCTACACTACACATACGAAATATTGAGGGATTATGTAAGCTTAAAAGGGTTTCTGGCTGGGATTCATCGGGCATGTGAGTCGTTTTTGTCGGCGAATCTAGTGAATTTTTTACACCGCATGTATTATTTTTGCACGCCAGCAACTCGCTACTTTGGTATTCTGCCAAGGAGTTATTTGAATATTCGATGGAATCATATCAGTTCTAACTTCGTCAATTATTGATTGAAGGGTTGAACAACCCTCGTCACTATGTTTTTCTGATGGCGAGTTTTTGTTATTAAAAGAAACTAATTTAATTTCATTTTTAGGCATCAAGTGTTCAGATGAAAAAACTTTATCGTCACAACTACAATCTGCGAAATGTGCGCCATAAGTTTCCTGAAAACTTTCGGGCGCTTCATTGCTTCCGTCTCCACTGAAACTACCTCTCGGGCTGTGGAATGTAACTTTTTTACACCACTTACACCACTGCAACTCCTTATCGCTATTGCAACTTAATTCGTTTTCTGGTATTAAACTTTCTTTGATATTTTCAGTGCTATCATCACTGCTGCCGCGGTTTTTACTTAATTTTCTGAATAAATTTAATGTTGTGGGTAATAAACGATGATAGGAGGTTTTAAAACTATTTTTACGTTTTACAAAAGTATTTTTGTCGTCTATGCTTCGACTACAGCTGAGGAACTTTGGTTTTGTAGCCTGATTATGGCAAAAAGTTATACTAGAACTAAGGGTTTTATGCGTTTGATTTTGAATAGTTTTAGGACACGAAATCGACTCATTCCTGAAAATTTAAAGGATCATCCCCAAAATTAACATAATTCTACGACATTCTGTGTAAGAGTACTACATGGTTAATATATCTTCCATTACCTGATTGCTCTTGTTCCTCTCGGCCTTTCTGATTGTGTCGAAAAAGCACTACTAGTAACGGACGCCACCGATTCCATGTCACTATCAAAGTCTACAAGTCCTAGAGGGTCTCTGTCCCTATCTGGCGACAAAGATCGCCTGGTCACTCGCGTGTGATTCGCTAAATCACTATCACTAAGCCCACTATACCGTCTCTCCCAACCGGACCCAGTGCTCCTATAAGTATGAATATAACGCATTCGCTGTCTGTTATTGGATCTATCGTCCAGGTCCTGGGCTACCCGCTCTTGGAGGGCTCGCGCTAGAGCATGTGGCACTTGGGGAAGTTGTCGTTTTTTAGGTGATCCAGTTGGAGTGGCTGTAGCTGAACGAGATTGGAAGCGGGACATATTGTAAGAAGTTGGAGGGTAATCTGTAAGTCGCACATCTGGCGGTGATAAAGAACGATGGTCAGTTGCAGAGCGTCGCGGCGATTTAGAACGTGATCGAGACATATGTACACTGGGGGAGTCACAAGGTGCCGCCGAATGGGAACGTTGCCCTGCCATTCCACTCTGCAAACAATAAATTAGGAATTGCCACGAGACGGTAATTAATTCAATCTGCAGCTAGATATAATCTTATAAAGTCCCCACAAGAAAAATAAACTAATTAACTATAAATCACGTTAACTCACCCTTCGATAGCCTTGATTATACGACTGCATTGTATCTTGATCTCGTCTGGACCGTCGATCGTTGTCCCTTGGAGGACTAGCTGAACTACCTACACTACTAACACTAGCACCATCTGCACCTCGTCGCTCTCTGCTACCGTCAATTTCGCACTCCGACGGTGTATCACTGTCGGAAAATCTTGAACCCGTACTAGGGGGCGAGAGATGTTCACTGGGCGTAAGAGCAACTTCCTCGTGTGGCCCCAAAGTCCTCCAGGAAGGCTGCTCGTCTAACGGCCACAGTTCCACGATAGCCTCGCCCAAAAAATCATTGGCGCCGTAACGGACGTAGTCCCAAACTGTTATCTCTAAAGCGCGTAGTCGGAGGTCTGCACGACGAAGACCTGAATAAACGAAGGTTTGGTTCCACATGGGTTCCGTCGTACCTGTAACAACGCAAAAATAAAACGAGTTAATCAAAAGTGTACTTGTACGGATTCAACTCAACTTACTTCCGAGTGTTCTAGTTCTCCTCTTGCTTTTTTCGGATCTATCAGGCAGCAGGAATAGCTTACAGTAGGGATTTCTGGGTTGGTGTGGTGATCTTGGCGTGAGTCCTGCGGCGCAAACAATAGTAACCAGGAGCTGCAATGTAGTGGGGTCAAACCCCAACCGAATCTGTATCCGACCCCCTACACTTGGTGCCAAAGCTGAAACTGGCTCTTGACGTTCCGGACTGCCTGGCGACGTAACAAGGACATGGGGCCGTTCATATAACTCTGTTTCTTGTTGCCATTGCCCACCGCCTTGCCCTGGTATTGAATAATTTTTCAATCGTGTTTGGGTGCTTGCCAAAATGATTTATGGTTTTTTTGTAACCGCGCGCTCTTTAAGATTCTTTTGCGCGCCAACTTTTGTTATCTTATTGCAAACATACTCTTAGTATTATAGAGGAACAGACACCATTTAAACAATATGCGTTAAAAGAAAAAAATTGATGCATTCGTGGTGACGGTGACTGTGTGGTGTTTGTGTTTGTGGTATTTTGTTAAATGGTGCCCTTTATTTCAACACATAAATAAATAGAACAACGAATATGGAAAAAACCACAGTAAACCACCTCTTTTATTTGTTATTTTTCGATACGAGTCCGAAACACACAGAGTTGTTGCTCCCATTCTAGTTAACTACTTCTAACTAAGGAAGAAAAAGGACAAACAAGACAGTCACACACGTAAAACAACTAGTAAAAAACGTGTATTTGGTGTATTTGTGATATATAGAATGCTATTAGAGTGTGTTTAGTGCTCGTAACGTTGTGTGACCCATTTTACTTGATTTTAATTCTAGGAAAGCTCCAACAGCACCGAGCTTGCGATGGAAAATAAAATGAGTCAACCTAATAAATAGTGTGACGTACCTCGGTGGGCCACTGATTGTCTCCAGTTGGCTTGAGCAGCTCTACGACTACCCATACTTCTAGAAACAATAAGTTCTACGTTTGCTTCTTGTTTACTCTCCGCTATTATATCGGCAACTTCTTGATAAGTCTTGCCTTGTAACAGTCTTCCGTTCCACTCTATCACTTCGTCCCCTGAAATGGAATGAATACAAACAACATTCAACTAGTTCACATCATGCCTGGACTATGGTTTAAATTATGGCGGATGCGCCGGTACCAACCTGGTCTTAGTTGTCCTTCAATATCGGCAATGCTGCCCTTTTTAACTTTTTCAATGACGGCGCCTTTTAAGCCGTTTTCCAGGATTTTGCCTCCCACGACTTTCAGGCCCAAAATGACAGCACTAGATCCGGAGCTCTCACGTCCGCCTCTTCGCAATATCATATGGCCGATCATCCGAGTGCCATCAGCTGACACTTGCCATGACAACGGGTGCTATTTAAAAATGTTAATTATCCTCAGGAAGGCCTTTCAGATAAACTACTAATGCGTAAGATAAAGGCGGCAGCAATAAATCCACAAACACAAGCAAGAACACTAGTTATTTTTCGGAAGGGGTGGCTTTTTGTCCAAGGATTTTGGGTGATTTCCAAGTTTTCTACATAATGTAATATCAGTTTTATGTGGTCGAAAATACAAACGCACATGAATCTAGTTCTAGTTTTGTTTTGTTAGCCAAACGAGATTTATATTTGAAATCTTGCAAATTTGCTTTGCTCTTGCTGTGAATTAGGATGAAAAGTTTTCCCTATTTTCATAAATTATATTAGATTCAGTTCATTTGGTTTGCTTCATACAGAAAAATCAATAAAGTTAATGAATTTGTATCTAAATATACATACAGATTTATGTTGAATTTCAAACTGAACAGCGTAAAAGTTTATATAAAAAAAGAGTAAATATAGTCTGGATGAGATTTTAAATCCAATGCAAAGCCATGCATTGCCAGAGATGTATTTTATGTACAGGAAACAACGTATGATTTTCTTGCACGACAAGAAACCATGCAAACACATCAGTCTTACAAGAATTATATTTAAATTGCAAGCAAATAGTATACAAGCAAACATTTAACACTGTAATACTTTATATTTACAAAATTTATTATTTACGAAATAAATTTCATGAGAATTTTTGGGTATAGCATCAATAGTGTTATCCGTACACATCTTAGTGCTCAGGTTTTTTAAAGGGTTTTTCAACACTAGGAGGTGTACTATTCTATTCTAGCCTCTACTGAGCTACCATATATTGATGGTGTTAAGCACCTTAGGCACATCTCCCCTTGTGGAATCCTCACTGGAGGTGAATGTGGAAGACGTGTCAATGCCAGAATCTCGATGGGAATCCTGCGAGCCCTGCCTGCCATCATGCTGATCGAATCTGACTGTCTTCTTTCTTCGTTCCGTAAAACATCTATTGTCTGCTGTTACGTCTTGTAGCGGTCTGTGTTGTGGCGCCACAATATAATGGCTTAAAGGGGGCCATTCGCCGTTATTTCCTAAACATTTTTAATGCTTTACCCCTCCACTGATATTCAATATGAATGTTAACTTAATTATCTTAAAGTTTATTAATCTAAATATTGTTCCGAGTGTGGTCCAGCAGAGTAGTAGGTCACTTTATTGGAATACTGAATATCAGTGGGGTTACAAAACTGTTCTTAAGATAGAAAATCGAGACAGAAACGGACGGATGCAAGAAGAAAAGTGCGCAAGCAGCGTGAACACCCCATGCAGAAAAACAACATTAACCAACGCTGAATGTGTCGACTCTCACCGCCAAAAACTTTTTGATTTTCTCATCAAGTATGGCCTGGCGACTCAATCTGTCCGATAACTTATCTCGATCATGACTTCCTGTAAACGCAAAACTGTCAAAACTGAACAAATATCATTAGCTCATTTATAGTCCTAAAAGGACCAAAAATTATGGAGAAGGTACAATAGAAGAGAATTATCCAAAAAAAGTAAAGGGTGTTGTAATATTTGTCTGAAAGTGTGAATAATGTTAGTTACTTACACAAGCTTGTCCACCAGAGTTTAACTAAATTATTTTAGGAGTAGCTAAACAGCTGTCGAAGTCTACAAATATGGGAGCAACAACCTTACGATGAGTTTTACAACTTTCCTAACTAAAATCTAAACTATACACCACAAACGAGCACATCTAACAGTCATAGTCTTACCTTTCTCGCTGTCTCTTTCATCACTACCATATTCAGGCGTCGATTTCAAATCCTCCTCCGAACTAGAAAACGATCGCTGTATTTGAACTTGTGGAGGGTGCTGGTGCTTTTTCGTAGATCCACTACGCTTATGCTTCTTATTGGCACTTGTTGACGAGGACACTCTTTGTTGCGAGTGTTCCATCACCGTCGGATCAGGCTCCGAATCCGGATATCTGTTTACGAAAACCAATCAAATGATAATGCTTCATCAGTTCACAAACATCAGTTTACCTTCGTGGTACTAAATGGGGATGTGTTCGCATAAGCCCTTCGAGCTCCCCTTGGTAAAACCGCGGATCATCTTCATTGAATTGCTGGTTGTAGCGTTCGCAAGATGGTGCCCGCGATTCCTGCTCTGAATACTGCCGCCGAAGGACACTGCCAGATCGTTGCAGTGGTTGATTTTCTTTTTCGGCTGCTGAGTGGGCCCGTTCTAGTTTTGGTCGTTTGTCGGATGGTGCTTGTTGAATTGGAGGAAGATCAGTCTCTGAATTTGGACCACCCAGCATCCATTGTCCAGTCTTACTTAGCAGTTCTTGTTTCTTACGGCACAATATACAAACCCAAACAACCTAGAATTGGGAGAGGAACCTTGTTTGAGATCCCACGCATTTTGATGGGGTATTGATTGGGTTTGTGCGGAAATTGAAGACATGTGTGAGAGTGTGTTTGATTGTCGCATTTGCAAATCGGATTTTTGTTTGCTTATCAGAGTTATTTTTCCCGAATGACGTAAGAGTATTAACTGGCACCATGAATTATGCTGATATCTACTTGAACACTAATTGATTTATCATTAAACATGTACCACTATGATGTTTTACGTAAAAAACATATGTTTACCGATAAATTTGCGCGATGATGTCGTCAATGGCAAAATCTACTTTTTTCAATGAAATTCCGTCTTGAATGTCCTGATTTTATTGCGGCTTTACATTGGCTGTGATTACTTTTTCTATTTCAGGCAAGCTATAAAATTAACAACATTACATTAGCGCGCTCATGGATATTTTTAACTTGTTTTTTTATCCCCTTGTCTTTGAATCAAATCCTTGAACCTATAGATACCCTTTTTCCAATCATCTCAATGGAAGAAGCTGTGGAATTACTTTAAGTGGGTAGATTGTACACGCAAGTGCGTGTACAACCCACTCACCGGCAACAACCAACGTCACTTTGCAAATTTGAATGGAGAGTTCATCGCAGCGGTGAACACGTAAATATTTGTCATCTCCTAGACTGGAACTCATTAAGGACTAACATCCTGCAAGTTGGCGTGGTTGTAATTTTTGTTTATGTAACTTAAAATGTTGTTGTCGTTTTTCCTCAACGATAATTTACACCAGCCATTGACGGAAAGCCCGGGCCGAAAGCGTGGGAAGCCCCTTTGTAGGGTTCGCGTGGGGTAACGCTGACGTCATGGCCACCGGACGTGACGCGACGTATTGATTTCTCTCTCTGAACCGGCTGAGCACTTTCCCGCTCTTTTCGCCGGGCACATGGATACATCCACAACAGTCGTAGGAGTTAAATTTTGACATTTTTTCCATTATTTACCTAACTAGGAGATACAGCATTTAAAAAGTTTCTCTCTATTTTAGAGCTGCCAAGAATAACGTAGTGAAGAAGCGAAAATATATCTACCTACATATTTTAAAAAGTGTGAGAGTTTAACCAGATATTGAGACTTATGATACATTTAGGTACAACGTCTAAAATAGTGAATAAAATGAAAATTCTACCAATAACTTACAGAAAAATGTAAATATTTGTCACTGTCCAAAAAAATTAACCGCTGTTAGTCGAACATTAATTATTATCTTCACAAAATTAATAAAATGACTACGTTTATCCCGGGGGATTAAAAGTGAATTGGCTTAAAAATCTACTCAAAAATCACGAAGTTATAGATCTGAATTAATCTTAAAATTATTCACTTTTAATTTTGAAATTTCGTAGAAAATATTAAAAAAAAATTATTAGTGACCATCAAATTTATGCATGTTCGGTTTTGAAATTTATAATCGGTATTTAGCAAAAAAAATATATTCCGCTGAGAATTTGTGAAGGTCTATACTATAACAATTAACTCACATTGTCCTTGTCTAGTTGTCAGTCCTAGTATAAGGAGACAGCTTAAATCCTTGCTTGGACTTGAGTCAAGTTTCGCGAAGCATTGCTCAAGTTCGAGTACCGACTTACTGCATTAAGACAATAAATATCTAATTGTTACTAGTAAGTAATCACTCTACGAAGTCTTATTAAAGTTCGCATATTTAATTAATACTTCAAAACTAGGCACGCTGACAAAATATAGAAACTTGAGTATCTCTGGTTTATTCTCATTTTAAACCTTTAACTTTAAGGAAATTTGATTTTGTTTGAATTTATGACTGTTTTTTGAAGAAACTGTAGATATTTTTATACATTTTCGTTTTTTGTACATAAATATATGCGAGCATGTGAAAATAATCATGCGTCTTTCTTATCAATGTGTTTCAGTATTTTACACAAATTTAAAGTACGAAAAGGATACAATTAAATTATGAATTTTTGATAGATATTTATTAGGAGAATTTTATGATCTTGTTCAATTGACTATGATTTATTAGTTGAATAAATATTTTGACAACATGAAAATTTTATTATGGTCATTCATTTGACTATCATGGAATTTTCATTTTTTGTTGCACCGACATTCATAATTTTATTTTATCGAGTAAAATAATAAACTCGTTATTTCATTAAGTGAAATATGGATATTTATCCAACAGAAGCAGAAAAATGTTATATATAACGATTCATAATTTGGATCATATAGAACATCTAGTTGTTTTTTCTGGCTGCCTGTCAAAACACCCTGTATGTATGGAACCATAATAACTAACATAGAAAATGGATTTACGTAATTTATCGATGAAAATTTATATTAGCATAAGTTGTACCTTATTTAACCGTATTTTGAAGAAAAATTCACGAAAAAACCGTTTTATTGTGTATATGATGTTGTATTATGATTGTAATAATTTTAACAATTTCCAAAACTCACCTTATTAGACCTAAGAGTAACTTTTCCTCCACATCGGGCACAACACCGAATAGAACAATAGTTGCAAAGATGTCCGACGCCGTCAGCAAATTTCGTTTTTAGGCAAATATGGCAAGTTGCATCCAGTTCTATTCCAGCCTTTTTATGTTGTTCGTTACGGGCACGTATTGTGTCCTCCAGAATTTGCACTTCGTCAGCTTTTCTCCTGCAGAAAGTGGTTTTTTCCCTCAGTTTATTCGGCTTTATTTATGTAAAAATGTTTTATGGTTAATTTTTCTAGGTGTTTATGTGGTGTTGGATTATTTGGCAAGATTAAGTAATTATGTTAAACATAAAAGTCGAAATTTGGCTCGTTATGGTTGCGGTGCACGCACATAGGCAATTAGGTGGGATAAATTAAAACAATTTAAAAGAAATATACTATTCACAAACAGCACAAAGTATACTGTAGTACTTTTTAACTCGTGTAAATTATTTGTGTTTCTGCATTCTTTATAGCACTAATTATATTATGTTACACACTTTTTTATGAAAAACAAGTAGCTCTCTTGTTCTGTGCTCTTACAAGTTTTAACTCATTTTTAGTATTTTTACATGGACATCACACACATACTGGAAGAATAAAAATGAAAAGCTATTATTAGTCTTCTTTAAATAGTACTTTAATACAATTATAGCGAATATATAACTCAATAAGATTATATTGTAAACATACCCTACATAGTCCTAGACTTTGTGCATGTTGAAAATTATACCTACCAACTCAAAACTATAAATTAAATTATATTCCATTAAACTGTATTAAAAATATTGATCAAAAGTGAACCAGATCGTTGTATTTTCCTGTACATACTAAAATTAATTAATTCAAATTCTATTAAAAAATATACCTAAATGTTCAGTTTGAAAAAATGGTGAATGCGCCGGTATCACACCAAAGTAATTTAATTCAGATTATTCTCGGTATCTCCGATACATTATTAATACATTCTGTATAAAATCCATAAAATAATTGACTGATTGAATATATCATCATTCTAAACGTATGTTAAAGCCTTTCCTAATTGTTAATAGCCGTATTGATTAAATTGTATGTGTTTGTTCGTCAAACCGATCTGCATGAAAGATATTGAAAAAATATATTGGCTGTATCGCATCTTTAAGACTGTCTGGAAACAAACATTAAAGGTTCAAAGATCTCGTCGCGAGAAAATGTCTGTTTCTGTACTCTTTACCAAATGATTTCACTCTATGTCAACCGCGAGCTATCTTTAGAACAGAATCCAGGACAATAAATTATCCATCCAAATAAAACTAGTAGTTTATGATGATATTAATGTGGAATATTGAGTATTATGTTGATTGGTTACGGTACCTCATAATTTCTTGCTCCCGTTCCTCCTCCTGTTTCTGTCGGACCATGACAGACTCAATGATGGCCCGTTCTTCGGGAGTCAGATGAGACAGGTCGGGCCCTTCCTCCATCCTCTAGCCCTTTTCAGGCATCACACACGAACCCACCTATCCCTTAGCCAATTCTCGTACATATTTTTTCACCAAACAATTCATTCTCAGTCACTATAAATAACCACAAACAAACATGCGGCCTTTACTAGCAAACTCCAGGCGTTTCCCCTAGCTGTTAACCCCTCGGTTTAGGTTTAAATCTAAAGCACTAAACACTATTTATTAACAGACCCGTAACGCGTAAGAAATTTTTGTTTTGTTTTTAGTCTTTGTCCGGATTGTCTTAGCCGACGTCCGGCCAAATATCACAGTTTGCAATTATCCATTCATGCACTTTTAATAAATAATAGGATAAGTTAAAAGCTGGCCAATGGCAGCTCTTGTACTACGTGACGTCACGCGATAAGATTATTGATTTTGCGAAACGAGCAAGCGCCGGAACTTCTTCAGGATGCGCCGACAGTTTTCAGGAGGATATAGCAGGAATCTTCAGGCGTTTTGCAGGAATTGTTCACGTTTAGAGGATGTAGTGGGTTACATCTGAACAAACGCAGATATCTATTTTAATTTTATTCACCCCAATAGAGATTTTTAGGTTTAACAGTTTTTCGAGATAAATATAAAAAATTACTTCGTATAGCAAAATAAGAAAGCCTATAGTTTTTTTCTAAGTTTTTTTTAAAAAAATATAATTAAACTTTTGTAATTTGTATATTACATGCTTTAGTAAAGAGATTACAATGATTTATAAATTTTTTCAAAATTTCAAAGTGTGTTAAATTATTTAAATCAAATATTAAACTATAAATAATTTTTAAAGATACTAGATTTTTTTAAAAGCTAATTTCGACTTGAAACAGAATATATATGGACTCCTATTAAATACATATGTAAATATCCATAAATTGTCGATAAAAACCAAAATTGAATAATTAACATAATATTTGTATTTTTCGCGCCTGTAGTGTTCCAGTGCAGCCAACCTACTTGTTTACATGTTGTCAACCATGTGGACAAAATACCTAACCTCAAATTTGCAGCAATAAGTCAAATATATTCCGCTACGAAAATGCCTGAAATTGAAATGATTGCAAGTGAAACTGAACCACAAACTTCCAAAGCTGGTTCCTCGAATAAAAAACCAGCTAAACGAGGTATAATATATTTATCATCGATACCTCCGTACATGAATGTTACGAAAATACGTGAGGTTTTCAGCAGTTTTGGCACAGTGGGAAGAGTTTACCTCCAATTAGCAAACACGGGTAAGAAACGCTTTTTCCTTAGTGAATTTTTATTCTATTGTAATTGTTTCCAGAACCGAAACCAGGGGAAAAGAAAAGTACAAAACGCAAAGTTGCGAAGAAATTCACCGAAGGTTGGGTAGAGTTTGAACGAAAATCTGTGGCGAAAAAAGTAGCAAACATCTTAAACAACACACAAGTGAGTACAAGAAAGAAGTCGAAGCACTACGATTGCTTATGGAACATGAAATATCTGTCCAATTTTAAATGGACGCATTTACACGAAAGGTTAGCATATGAAAAGGCGGCAAGACGGCAGAAATTACGAGCGGAAATTCAACTGGCAAAGAAAAAGACAAACTTCTTCACGGCTAATTTGGACAAAGCCAAGAAAAAGAAGACTTGCGTCAACAAAGAGTATGAAAATATGGATATTTTAAAAGGTGTTGAAGAAAATCGTACAGAGGATAATGGGGAGGATCGAAAGGAATTTCTGCAATCATTGTTTTAGTTATATTGTATTTTATTTATTACTTAATAAAAACGACTGTTTACAAAATGTATGTACAAATTTATTGGAAAACTACTGCTTAATACCAATTTTTTCACTGGGTACTTCTGGTGGAGATGTTTCTCTGCCTTCAATCTTGTTTCCATTGATATCAATCGCAAAATTAAAGTCTACAGGATTGGCCAAAGCATGTTCTATAGCCTGATCAATATTTTCAGCTGTAATAAAGTTCTTAGCGTCTGCTTTCAGGCTTCGCACCAAACTGTCGACTTCCTCTATTTTCTCCTCCTTCTTCATCTTTTCAACTTCAATCCGTTTCCTTGCAAATTCCAATTCGTCCTCCAGCTCCTTTGCCACGCGTTGCTCGCGTAACACCCGCTGTTCCTCGTTCCATTTGTTATTAATTTCCAAGCACTTTCTGTAGTCTTCCTCGAATATTTCACGTTGTTTTTCCGGATCCTCACTAGCCATAAACTTTGTGCAGTGTTTGGAAAAGAGAAACATCCGGACGGATCTTGCATTATTGTTGTAGTTATTGTACAGTCTTCTTAGTTCCAATAGCTCGTCTTCGGGGGTGTTACAGCGAGGAGGTACCCGGAATATTTTGCTTTTTGCTATGGGAAACCATCGGGGCTTACGCCAACGCACTGATTGAAGGTTGGCGTAGTTTAAACTGAGGGCCTCGCGGGATATTTGTAAATGTCTTATGGAATTTGTTAAACGAAACATTTTGCTTGGTTGGGACTTAACCTAACTTTCCATAATTGTTGTATCTACAGTTACAAGTATTATTATCTCTTTTCCACTGATTGGTATAGTGGTTCTATCTTTGTTGCACACTGTTGGAGAAAGTGTTGCCTATTTTATCGACTTGTTTAATTCTGTAGAAAAAATGTAGAGTACGCGTTTATCGATTGTTAAATTTTCTTGATTTCTGTCTGTCAACATTTTACGCAAAGTTCGCTATACAAAAGATTAGTTTTGAGATTTAGTGGCCTCCAAGAGGATAATTTCTGTTATCATTTGCCCAGCATATTTAAGAACTAATTGAAATGTACAAAAGTAGCCCCACAACAGGTACGATATTAAATTAACCAATTTTTGTGGAATCCTAAGTAAATATTGAACGGTTTTAGTTTATATTTTCCCTAATTCCTACTAAAATTCCTCATATTTTTCTCATTAAAATAAACCTTTTGAGAATAATTACAATAACCTTGCAACAGTCGGCATTTTTATGTTTTTTTTGCGAATTCTCATGACGTGTCAATAGAGCCGATTTGTAACTGCCCAAAACGCCATAAAGTCCGTATGTTTTTATTGGAATTCCTTTAAAAGTTAATGTTTCTTTTATATTCCTAACCCATTGTTTGTTATCACTTGCTAATTTACATATACGACACATTTTCCGCTTAAGTTTATCTAGTAATGAAGGTTGCATAAATTAGATGAACGTGATGGTGAAATAGCCTGAGGTGAAAGCAAAAGAAACGTTAGAAGTGTTACTTGAGATGTGGCAGGTAACCAGCAGCTGTTTAACCTTTCTGTGGTGATTTGTTCCATAAAATAATGTAACGCGTTACAATTTTCCGATATTAAAATGATTGGCGGTACTGGTAGTGAAGAACCAAGCAGTTTAGAATATATAGAAGATCCTTATTTTAATCCTCAAGACAGTACATCAACACCAAGCTTAGATGAACTGGACAATGCAGAGTTCTTGAGTTTGAGTGACTATGATTTGCTGGAAAATGAACTGGAGCTGTTTGATTTGCGTCAGTTGGATTTTGACGAAATTAACGCTAATAGTTTAAATAATGATGAGTCTGTGAATGTGGAGGCGGAATTTTTTAATGTAAAACGGGCTAATGCAATAATTAGGGCGTTTTTTAAGAATAAACTCAAGCGACAAGTGCGCGTTACTTACTGTGATTTAACTAAGCCCTATTTGGCGAAATTACCAAAGGATAACAATTTTAGGAAATATTTAGATATTAGCACGAATTCTAACGGTAAGCTTATTGTTTGTTAATCACTGATTGAAAATGTGCGCTACAGAATTCCTGATTAAAGTACAATTGCAATTATATTTATTGATAAAACCCACCAACCCACATCGAATTTATTGATAAGAACATTAAAGATATTTATTTATACATATAATCAAACTATTACTCATAACTTAGTTTAGAACATGGGCCTTGTACAGAAACTTAGTAAGAATCTTCCACCTTGTTAATTGTTTAATTTAATATTTTTTTAGAGGAAGCAGTGGCAGCTGTTGACCACGAAGTACCAGATCTCTCCCATTTAACCCCAGAGGAAAAAGAACAACAAGAAAAGGTGTGGCGCGAGGAATTAGCTCAAGTAGAAGATGAAATTGCCACTCTTAGAACAGTTTTGGCGTCGAAAATGCGCAGAAGTGCCGAATTGAAACGCAACTTGGGTATAACCTTCCTCAAAGAAGTTTCAGATGACATCAATCAAGGAATTAAGAATGTTAAAGAGAGTAACGTGTAAGTTGTGCCTAGATGTAGCTTTAGAGTTTTGTTTTATTTCAAACCTTATTAGTGCTTGTGCATGGTTTAGATTTTTTGGTTTTGTTTAATTAGATATCAATCTGTGGAGACTAAAGTCGGACAGGTTACCAAAGCCGTTACTGATGCTCCAATGTAAGTACCTTAGTTTTGTTATTTATATGTAGATAACTTTTTACATGCTTCAATCTGGGTAATAATATTCCAGTTACCAAAAAACCACATCACTCATCGGTGGTATAACTGGTGGAATCACCAATAAAATAGGACAAATGCGCCACTCAGAATCCTTCCGTTCCTTCGAGGAAAAAGTTGGCTCAGCTTACGAAAATGTCAAAGTAAGTTTGGTTTAATTATCTACATCAAATTCTTGTTATGAATATTTGATGTATTTTTTTTTAAGACAAAAGTTGTATCCCGTTCTGGTTCTCAGCAAAGTTTAGATGATGCCGGAAGGTCCCGCTCTGGTTCAGTAGTAACAAGTCCTACTATACCAGAAGAAAAACCTTTGGCGTAATTGAAAACCTGGTCCAGCCAATAATGCCTTTGTATCGCTTGTCTCTGAATTGATCGACACTAATATTTAGTTAGTTTCGGTTTAGTTCTATGGGTTTTTGTGTCCATCACGTTAAACTTTAATATATTACTGATTATTTATGATAAACATACTGTTTAAAATCAAATTTATCCTGTTGTATTACTTTAGTTTTGATTATGTTTTGGATATAATTGATAAGACTTAAAAACGTGTTTTAGTCGTTAGTTTTTGTACAGGTTTTAGTTTAGGAATTGAAAAGAAAATGGTAAGAAATATTAAAAGTTGTATTTTTGCATTTTTAATGGCTCTAAGATTATACCTTGTATTTTTAGTTCTAATATGTACTAATAAATAATCATATTCTTATCAATAAAAGTTTATTCATTATAGCTCGGCTTTTTTATTATTGATAAACTGATTAGCTCGTTTGATGTGACGTGCGAAAAAAACAAAAATGTTGATTTAGTACAGTAAACAGGGAGTTGAAATAGACTTTTTTTTTTACCCTTCAGCCAATTTTTGCAGAATCTTGTAGAGGGTCACCCTATAGGTTTAAAACTGAGTTTTTGTATTCGTAGACCCCGCCGTTTCTTCACCAGCCCTTAATTAAAGTTGATTTTTTTATTTATTAAATAACTTCTTCCCTATTAGATTTCCGAAAAAAAAGCATCAGCACAAAGTAGTAGAGAAAAATATTTCCTACTACTTTCCTTTTAACATTTTTTGATATTGTCAATATTTAAAAAGTTATTCAACAATAAGTTGAACATTTTTGGAAAATTTTTCTCTTAGGTACTACTTACTACTACTACTTACTACTCTTACGCCAAAATTGTCAATTTATTTGTTGAATAACTTTTTAAATATCGACTATATTGATAAATATTTAAAAGAAAAGTTGTAGGAAATATTTTTCTCTGGTACTTTGTGCTGATGTTTTTTTTTTCGAAAATTTAATAGGAAAGAAGTTTTCAATAGAGAAAAAAATCCAACCCTTAATTGAGGGCTGGTGAAGGAACGGCGGGGTCTACGAATACAAAAACTCAGTTTTAAACTTACAGGGTGACCCTCTACAAGATTCTGCAAAAATTGGCTGTAGGGTATTTGAGGCCTTTTTTCTCCCTATTTACTGTACTAATTATCTCGTAGAAATTTAAGGAAATAAGTGAAATAACTAAGTACTTAGTCATGTGACTACTTAAGGAAGGAGACATTTTTTATTAAATTAAACGTGTATGAGTAACTTGCGCAATTTAATTTAGCAAGTCAATTTTTTGTGTAGACATTATACTTGTTTAGATCTATTTAGTTGAAAATTGACTTAGGATCCACAAATTATTTGTGTATTTTTTTCTATTATAAGTAACTACTTAATTAAATTTAAAATTTACTTGAATAGTAGAATTTTAACTCTTCATATACGCTACGGAATGCGAAATTTCCTCTGAAATTAACAAGGTACTTAACAATGAATATTTATGTTATTTTGTACATACCTCTAGCTTTCATTAGTTGTTCCCAAAGCTTTTCTTCAATCCCTTTTATCCAATTTTGTTTAATCTCTTCTGATTCCGCATTCACAATATAGGAATAATGTATTCCAGCATTTTTACTTCTAGTAAAATCTACTAACTTGAAGGTAAATGGTTTATTTTTTTCTGTAATTAACGTTAAATCATCCATTCGAATAAAATCGGTGTAAGTAAATTTTTCAGGATTATTCTAAAAGGTACAAGAAAAACAGAATGACTAAGAAATAAGTCGAGATGTACTCGTATGACCCTTACTTCGTTGTAATATGTAAAAATAATTATTCTCTCAAACAAAAACATCATAAATTCCATCTTCTCAGGAGTATAACAAACAAATTTGTCCTTCAGCAAAACTGGACTGTATTCTCGTAGTGAAAATGGACAATTTGTGATGGAGTTTAAAATAACATCGTCGTTTCCTTTAGTCATTACCGTCTTAATAATTTCCAACGCCTTCATAACGCTTTCGGTGTTTTTATCGTTGTTTTGCATTTCCTTCTGTAAGCGTTCTAACAACAGTTTGTAGTTGCAAAGGATGCGAAAAGGAGTCATTATATAAACCGCAAAGTCTAGTTTATCATTTGCGTCCTCTCGCAATTTCTAATATAAAAAAAATAATTAAATTTTAGGTGTTTCTGTAAAAAATATTGTTCTTACATCTGCAGTTTTAGAAAATAATTTTAAGTGATTGTTAGCTGTAGGCATGTTCCCCAAGTATATTTCATATTTCTTGAACATGTTGCTCTAAAATGGAATGTGTAGAGGATTAGTCAAAAAACTATTGCAGGAATAAATCTTACGTGTTTTATGAAAAGTTTAGCAATGGTGTCCGGTTCTGAATGAGTAATTTGTTCCAAATCGGCTGAAAATAACTTGGCATCAGAGTAAAGAGTTACGATGTTACTAAATAAACAAGTGGATTTTTCCCAAACACGACTGGGTGTCTCTTCTTGAAGTTTCGGCATGTAATACTGGAATTAAGAATTTATATTCGAATTCTTAAAAAATGCTTTTATGCTAAATACATTTATGATTTTACCCAAAGTTTCTACGTAATTCCGTTCAGTCTGTTTTATTTCTTCGACCAGATGAGATAATCTAAAATTTCACATGCAAAATTTCTAAATGAGACACAATTTCAACTACATACTTTGCCTTGCGTTGCAACGTATTCACTGGAAGCTTAGCGTATCCAACTCGATCTATTCTAACATTTCCTTTGGAATCTCGTATTGTTTCACCCTGAATGAACCCTAAAGGTTTCTTGTTCTTTATCACAATGTCCTCTTTCGTTACAGTTACATTCTCATAAATTACTTCGCCTAGATTTCCTTCTTCTTTTGGACCAATGTCATAGTCAAACTTTCCACTGTGTCGTGTAACTTCTATAATGACTAGTTCTTCATTGGGTTTATTGTAGGCCTCGACTAAATTATGTAAATTGTCTTCGCCGAAATCAAAGTTGTTTACACCGAAATTATCCATTTGGCGAGTCCTTTTTCGTGGTGATAGCACAGGAGAATACACGTTTTCCATTTTTGAGTCCTTTTCAGGATTTTCAAACTGAAAATGGATTTTACGAGCAGGTTTTGTAGGTTGTACTTTTATAATATGTTTATTGCTGGTGGACGCAATGGATTCTTCTGGTACTTTTGGTAGTACTCTTACATGGTTGTTGTTGCTGGACTTAATAGTTTCCTTTGGAACTATTGGTAGCATTTTTATATGTTTATTACTGATGGGTTCAATGGTTTCCTCCCGCTTAGTTTGTAATTCATTTCTAATTTCATTAATTATAGATGCTTGATGCTTACTTATTCTTTTAGCTGGAGATCCTCTCTGAAGGTTAGTAGCTCTAGGTGGATTCATTTCTAGATTAGATGACGATTCTGCTGATCCGATGGTGGTTTGGTTTTCCACCTGACTTAGTTCACTTTCTATTAATGGCTTCTTAAATAAGTTTCCGAAAGGTTTAAGACAATTCAGTTTTGCTATTTTGCACATTTTTGTTGAAATTTGGCTTAGTGACTGCCTGTTTGCAGTAGAAATGTACTGGAATTGATATGTTCATTGCAACATTAGATTAAATATACATTATCTGGATTTATCACTTTTGAGTTAAGATTTATGCTAAATGATAAAAGATTGTTTTCTGTTTTATCCTGTTGATTTACTTCAGATATAATTTCTAAAACAGAAATTGAAAAGGAAGTTATTGTATCAATGGCTTTTAACGGCTCTCTTATCAATAAAATGTATTCGTTATTGTAGCTGTTGCTTTCTTTAAATATTGATAAGCTGATTAATGTGTTTGATTTTACGAGAAAAAAAATCAAATTTGTTCATTATCCAATGGAAATTTAAAGAAATACGTAAGTTATGTAACTATTTATGGAAGGAAAAACTTAATTCTGATTTGGTTCACTTTCAGTTTTAAAAGTTGTATTTTTTAATTAATAATTATTTCTATTTTTAAGACTTAAATTAAAATTTCTATAGACACCATGTTAAAATAAATCATTTTTAATAATAAAATAGAACTTGTACAAAAAAGTAAAAACTGCTGTTGTATTGAGTTAAAATAATTTTCCTTTGTACCAAAAAGTATTTGTCTACATTCCACTGCAGTTATGAAAATTTTTTGGAAAAAAAATTGTTTAGTGGTCACGTACTTACTTTTAGTTATACGAGACTTTTCGCCGGGTATACTTGATTTATATGTATTATCACAAAGAAAAGTTATAAATAATAAATAGTTTTGTGCAATGATTGTGCAGAATAGAGCGAACGGGGTTCTACATAAAGGTAAGATAATTTAGCAAATTTCGATTTTTAAAATTTTGTTCTATTAGCATTTTGTCATCAATATTTATAATTTTTCGAAATAGCTAATCTAATAGGTTTGTGGAATTAAAATTTTATGGAATTTGAGGTTTAATAATACGAAATAATATAACAAAAAAATCTATGACAAAAAAATATTACAGTTAACTTCTCATCACAATTATTACTTTAAATAAAATATACTTTTGGTTTTGCCATCACGACTCTCTGAAACAATTAGAATTTAGCTGGTTCCCTAATAAAAATATTTTACTTACTTTTGTCTCGCTTTGTAGGCGTCATTGGCATATAGCTAACCGAATGTGATGCTTCCACTAAAAAATAACAACTAATATTAAGTACATACTTACTCCAATGAACCATCTTACCTTTAACTTTTTCCAGTTGCTTCCACAAAATCTGCTCAATTTTCATGCTCCAATTTTGTTTAGTTTTCTCTGACTTGGATTCTAACAGATATGTGTATTTCACTGAAGTTTTTTTGCTTTTTGTATAGTCTGTTAACTCTATCAATGTTGGTTGGCTAACTTGGGAAGTTATGGTTAAATCATCCAGACGAATACTGTCCAAGTAAGGAAATCGTTCCATATTTTTCTAGAAATATTTTAACATATAAACTCGGTTTAAATATCTATTAAATAGTTGTTATACATGATTGATTGACGTAAATACTATTATTTTTTCAAACAAAAAAACCATTAAGTCTATTTTTTTATTCTTTAACCAAACGAATTTATCTCTCATGATAAACGGACTGTAATCACCGAGGGCAAATGGACAACCTGTGATGGAGTCCATAGCTACTGCATCATTTCCTTTTGTCATTTCTGTCTTGACGACGTCTATAGCTTTAACTATATTTTCTGTAGGCTTGTTCTTCTTTAGTAGCTCTTTCTTCATATTTTCTAATAGTAAAATGTATTTGCCCAATCGCTGAAATGGTGTCAATAAATCAGCTGCCAAGTCCAGTTTTTCTCCAGTGTCATGTTGCAATTGCTACAAAACCCATAGTTTTTCTAGTAACTTAAACAAATTATTCAAGTAAGTACCTTAATAACTTGGTGAAACTCTTTGATGTAGTTATCAGCTATGGGTTTGTTTCGCAGGTAAATTGGATATTTTTTGAACATGTATTGCTAAAAAGACAATTTCATATTACTAAAATTAGATAAGAGTAAGTTGCTTTCTTACATATTTCACAAAAATATCTGCAATACTGTCAACATCCTCGTCACTTTGTAGTAAGTCTGCCAAAAAGTTTTTAGCGTCTACATATAAGGATTCGATGTTACTAAACATGTAGCAGGATTTTCCTAATAGATGATCTGGAGTGTTTGTGTGTACGTATGGCATGTATTTCTGTAAATAAAACAAATTAGATATCTTGCAAAAATAACCGAAATATATTACTTACATTTACGATTTTGTCTAAAATGTCCACATAGTTTTTTTCTGTGTTTTTTAATTCCTCAATTATATAGAAAACTCTAAAAAATCTCAAATTAATACCTACGTCTCTGCCAAAAGTCTACCTGACTTACTGTCCTCTGCGATCCAAAGTTGTCACTGGAGACAACTGATCGTCATTTTCATGATACGCAGACTGATCGTAACCAACCCTGTCAATCCTAATATTACCCTCAGGATCCCTAATAGTTTCCCGTCTAACATTCTCATCCACGGGTTCATGCTTTCTCAACACCACTTCTTCGTCTATTGACATACTAATGCCTTCGTCCATGATAATTTCGTTGTCCGTGTCAGTTTCGCTGTGTCCTATAGTGGAATATCTCTTTCGTACAACTGTTAGTTGTAACTCAGTAATTACTAGTTCATTGTCGTGGTCGTTGAAGGCCTCCACAAAATTATCTGGACGGCAAATGAGTTCCCCAAAGTCGTATGGTTCTTGACGCATGAGTTCTTTGGTGGAGTTTCGCCCTGAGAAAGGTGTCCAGCAACCATCTATCTCTTCGGTGTCTTCAGTGATATTACTGCTAGTTTCAGTTAGCTCTTCCAGCTCTGCTGAATCATTATAACTAGTGCTTGGGGAGGTCGTATCTATGCTAGTGGGTGAAGAAGCTTCAGTAATTTGAGTTTGGTTAACGGTAGAAACTTTTTCCAGTTCGGGTTCTTCAATAAGTGAAACATTATAACTAGTGCTTGGGTAGGCTGTGTCTGTGTTAGTTGGTGAAGAAACTTGTTCCGGTTTGGAGTCTTCAGTAATTTGGGTTTGTTTGACTGTAGAAACTTTTCCCAGTTCGGGTTCGTCAATAGGTAAATCATAGGTGTCTACATTCTCGAGTACAGAAGCGTCTGGTTTGCATTCTTCAGTAATTTGTGTTTGGTTGGCTGTTGAAATGGTTTCAGGTTCTGCTTCTTCAATAGGTAAAACTTTTAGCTCGTCGCTAGTGTTTTTTCGTAATTTTTCCAAATAGTCATCAATGGGCAAAGGTTCTTCTTCTTCTTGGAGCAATACATCATCTTCTAAGTATTCTATGTCTTTATAAATTACCTTCATCATTTCATCTAATTCACAAATAGCGGTTTTTCGAACAATTTCGATTTCGGCTTCTTTGTCAACAGAAGCTTCCTCTTCAATCAATTTTTCTTCCGCTTCAGGAACTATTTCGGTGTCTTCCAATGTTATAGAGGAAATTTCCTGCATCATATCATTTAATTCAAAAGCAACGCTGTTTTGAACTTGTTCGATTTCGGTCTCGTTATCTACACTAGCTGTTTTATCAGCTTCTTCCTCAGAAACTGCTTTGAATTCTTCTGCAGGTTCCTCGTTGGAGTCAGGAATTTGGTTTAAACTTAGCTCTGTAGTTTCGTATTCAAAATATTGCTCTTGATTTTCGTTATTAATTTGGGTTGGTGGCGTTTCAAAGATGTCTAGTGTAACGGCTTGGGACCAAATATCTAAATTTTGGTTTTCAGAGCCAGTGGAAATAACTTCAAATTTGTCTAGTGGAATGTTTTTCTTTTGGTTTGATACTTCGACTGGACTATTTGTGCTCTCTAGTTGGGTTTCTTGTTGATTTTTTTCTAATATGGCAGTTTTTTGATTATTTTCATTGGAATTATCTCTTGTGGAAATACTTTCGTTGTATGCGCTTACATCTAAGGATTTTTCAGTATTTTCTTTTTTAGTTTCCTCAAGAAACTCGTAACTTTTCAAAACGTAACTTGGTTTGTCATATCTTGAATTATTTCTACGTGCTAATATAATTTCCGGGGAAGTTTCATTATTTCCATATAAATACTGCACTTTTCCAATTTGCAATTTACTTCTTTGTTGACTGTCTTCGATTTTTTTCTTCAATAAAACCTTTTCTTTATATCTACGATCCGTAGGACTTTTAGTGTACTTATTACGTATGAAAGGTTTTTCTAGAGTTTCTGGAACAAATACTGGTATATCCACTTGTATCTTATTGTTTTTCTTGAAATAAATGTCTCTCATTTCGGAAATTATGTCCATGTCTTTGCTTTTCGTTAAATACAGTTCTGCATTTTCGTCCAGGGTTTTTTGTTTGTCTGCTTCACCCGTTTTGTCATTACTTTTCCTCGAACTTGTCGAGCTTGATTTGTGCAGTTGTCCATTTTTTTCCTTCGCAGCTCGTTTTTCCTCTTTTGATTTATGTCCCGATTTTCGCTTTTTACTTTTCTCGTCCTTGGTTTTAACTTTTTCGTTTCCCGATTGTGGTTTCTTGCTTTCCAAATGAAACTCCAGAGATTTTGAATCACTTACAGTAGGAGATGGTGTTGCATTCTTCGAATTTTTCCTGTTTTTCTTTAGTCTTTCTCCAAACTGGTCAACTAAATCATTGTTTGCTGCAATGTCGTCTAAAATATCCTGTGGAATATTAGGTACCGTTTTGCTACTTAGCTTAGTTTTAGTTGGCAAGCTGTATTGTCTTCTAAACGATGTGCTAGGACTGGGAGTATTGCTACTACTTTTATATTTCACTGGAACCTGTAAAGATGATTTGTCACTTTGAGTGTTGCTGTATTTTTTCCGTGTTGGTAATGTGCTGGAATTTGGTGATTTGTTTGGTCTCTTGATCTCCAGTAAGTTCCTTAAGGTTTCACCTAATGCTGGTGAGTGTACACTTCTACTAGGCTTTGGCACTTGGGTTTTAGTTTTCAAATACTCTTCCATCTTAGTCTGATTTTCAAACAAATCAACCATGTCTTTTACACTAGTTCGATTGGCGTTCCTCGACATGTGAAAATGTGGTAAAATCACTTCATTTTGCGAAAATGTTTAGCTATATTATGTGAACTTTTTTACAATAAATATATGACACAAAGTGAAAACTTATCATTATCAGAGTTTTATCTGCGTTATCATATCAACATTTAGATAAAATAGCTAATATTATAACACGTTTTAAAATATTTGTTGCATATCTATAAATAAAAACAACAAATCTACATTTTAAAATTTATTACCGAAAAAATTACAAATCATTAAATATAAATTTCGACAAATCCCTGGATTTCCTCATTTGATCCATCAAAATATCCTTGATCTTCCCCTTCCATTCCTCTACATTTCCATGTAGTGGGCTAGTAGAGCTTATCAGGTGCATGTTGGATTTGGTGCGTTTTTCTTGTGAAAACACTAGAAATCCCCCACTTTTTTCCACGGCATCATCGAAACCCAACCGATCAATAACGATGTAATTTTCGAACGTATAAACATTTAATCCAGGCGTTAATGTTTGTTCTTTCGTGAATACCATGCACTTTTCAAATAAAAACACCATGGCTTCATACGGATTGTCCTTTTCGTACTTTACACGAAATTTATTTCTTAGGAGAATGTTTCCTTGGGTTTGAAGGTTAATCTATAAGAAAACTATTGGAGAATATGATTTGAGGCGATATTTTTAGCTTACGCTTTCCCCTATGATTTTTCCAGCAGCCATTAGATGGTCTATGTGTTGAAGAGTTGAGTGAATTTTTTGGAGGAATTTGTCTACAATGTAGCAATCCTTCTTGCCTGATTCCAACAAATCTTTTAGGTTTGTAAAGAGGTACTTTAGGGTGAATAGATGATCCACTACGATTAGAAATATTTTATCTTCAACGTTATTATCCTTGCAGAAGGCTTCTTTGATAGCTCGGTCTCGTCTCGTGTCCATCATATACAATTCGAATAACACTGACTAAAAATGGTTATAGATAAATAACGATTTAGTAACTCAAAAATAGTATGATGCTAACATGTTTTAGAAAAGCTTTAGCCAATTCAGTTGCTGATGCATCTACTGCTAGAGCACATGTTTTAATCTCATCATATAATAAAGTTTCTTCCTTGTAGATTTCGGGTATTTGGCCGATAATGTGCGCGGATTTATTTCTGTATTTAATATTTGCGTCAAGCAAGGGAATTACTTCCTGAAATTTATGTTTGCATTAAAAACTAAAATAACTCAAGTGCTTTGTGCACTTACTATTATGAATTTTGAACATCTTTCAAGGTGGAGTGTTTGGGCTTTTAATATCTCAGCTAAAATGTCCCTATAAAGAGAAAAATAGTAAAAAGCGAGGAAGGAATTTTTCGTATTTCTTTTACCTTATTTTCAGCTCATTTTCTACATTAATAATTTGGGATACTGTTTGAATTAACCAGCTTATATTTTCAGAATTATCACAGTGTTTTTTTGCCTTGTGTAGGAATATTAGGAGGTTAATCAGGTGGTGCTTCGGCAAACTTAGAAAGTCCTCATCGAATGTCTGGAAAAACAGTTTGAATCCAAGTTGTTCTGTCGAAAATATTACTTAGTACTAACCAAAATAATCTCTTTATTTTTGCTACAGAATTTTTCTAGTTTGTATGCAGCCACAAGGATATTTTTATACATAATAAATAAATCTGTCTGGAAAGGTAACAACGTAATTTTCTGGATTTTTTGTTAAGAAAATACCTACATGATCCTTTAAACTGTCGATAAATTTGTTTATATCACTCGATGATTCTCTTAGATCCTCCAAAAGGACATCGCTAATGTATTTTAAGAAATTTCCTAACATTGTTTCTAAATCAAATTTTGTTTCTATATCCAAATTATTGAGATTTTCCTAAGAACAAAACAGTTAACATTCTAGGTGATAACGCAAAAAACAAACAAACCAAAAGTATTTCTAATTTTTCTCTGAAGATCTGCTCTTCTGTTAAAAATTGTGCTATCCTAAAAAGTGGCTTTTAAAAAAAAATTATGTGGCGCAATCTTTCTTACAAGTCCTCCACATTTTCGCTAGGAGTTTCTTTGGGTTGTTCAGTTTCTAAAAACGATTTCCTTACAAACGACCTGAAATTGGTAGAACCCAAGTTTGGGGGATCTTCATCTTCCTCAAAACTACAGCTGAAGTTTTCTCTAATCGAACGTTTCTTTAGAGTGAAAAATGATCTAAAATCAAAGAGTATTTAGATTATTGTTTATGAGTCATCAAGCAGTCTTACTTGAAGCTGTTAATTTTTCTTGGCGACTTGTCATTTGGGGTTTTATAATTATTTTCATCGGCTAAAGATCTGAGAAAACAACGTTACATTCTTAGAAATATTTCACGTTAAAATCTTACCTTAAGCTAATGCTTTTTATCAGTTTGTTCATTTCTTAGAAGCACTTTAACTTGGTGGTGTGGACAATAAATATAATACTTATAAACTATTTGAAGTCTTTAGTTTTGACAGAAATTATTTTATAAATAGCATGTTATTATCTCTGGGGAAAACATATTTAGAACTGTGGGAAATTGGAGTAAGTTTGGTAATGATTCAAATAACTCATCGCAGATAAGATAACGACTTCACCTACGTTGTTATCAGTTAATAATTATTATCAGTTTAAATAAAGGGCGGGAATTATGCGGGTTTATAAACAAACTGCGTTTTTACGTGTTATTGAAGATAAATAAAATGAATGTTTGCTTAAACAAATTTGTTTGTAATTACGAAATAAAAATAAAAATTCTCGTTCGCACTTAACATTATTTATTAACGCTAAAAAAAATATAATAGTAGTATAATTTAGGTAGCTTTATACATTTTTTTCTTGTTAATAAAATGCAAGAAATTACCTAATAATAACTCAATAGTTTGAAAGACCAACTAACAACATTATAAAACGAAACACATTTAATATGTACAAATATTCTAATATAAAAAAAGACAAACTACATTCTCGTTTTTTTAAGTTATTAATATTATATCACAATTGTAAAAAATAGCACCGCACAAGTCTACTTATTAAAACTATGTCAAAAATCCTCAAACAATTTTAGTTCTGAATCCTCTAGTGTTCGCGCTGATTTCCAGTCGGTTTCCGGATAATCATCGAAATTACTCGCGTCACCATCGTACCTAATATTCGGGACAATTGGAGGCTGTAACAAATAAAAAGTTAGTTTACATCTTTAAAAGTTGGATGTGTATTACGTTTAGCTTTCTGGAGTAGACTTCTTGCCAGTCTACCCATTTGAACCACCTATGTCTTTTGATATCCTCGGCGCCACTCTGTAAGTTCTATTATTAAGTTATTTTTTTTCTCTCTGGGAAATTTATTGGCATACCTTCATGTTTCCTAATCGCTTCGTCCTATCCTGCACCAATAGTTTCTTGATAAGATCTTTGGCAATTGGATCTAAGTGTCGCGACCATTCTATTTTACCGCTCAGGATTTTTTCGTAAATACCAAACGGATTATCATCGTAGAATGGCGGGTAACCGGCCAACATTTCGTAGATTAACACACCTGTAAACAATATATCTTTAATTTTTTTTTATTTTAATATTATGAAGTGCATGTGGTGTGTGGTATGTCGTAGTAATAGTAATAAGTTGTGTGGACGTCATGGTGTGTTAAAATAACAACATTTTGGCCTGGGGCCATGATTTGGAAAAAATTAAATTGTACGTAAAAGGTGGGAAATTGGGTGGAAAAATGAAAACAGAATTATTGGGGTTTCCGGTTGGTTCGTGGGTTAAATACAAAGTACAAAATGTAGGCTTATGTTCAGTAGTCGAAGTCTAACATTTTTGTCGCCCTTCGTCTGGAAAACAATGAAATCCAATATTTTTATTATTTTATAATTTTATAAATATATTATTTGAAAATGCCAAATAAGTTTTGTTATGCGAAAGTTCATTTCATAAAAAATTAACGTAAAATGTCGGAAGATCAGCATTTTATTTATCTTATTATAGAATCAAAATATTTCAATGTTTACGTAACCTCTCACATTATCGAAGAAAAAACTGGAACAAAATAGTGATCAGATTTTGACAAAATGAATATTATTATATAAATCGTTTATTATTATTAGTTGCTATAAAATAAACTTGAAATTAATGCAGGTATTTTCAGTTTTTTGTTACGGAAGTTATCGGAAATTCTGAATATATTTTCTGGTGAGATATTTTATTAGAATAAATTGAAAAACGATAAGAATCATAGGTATATTTTTCTGGAATTTAATTAAATGTTTGAAAGCCAAATGTTTTATTTCCAATGTCATTAAAACCGCTGTAAAATGAAGTATAAGCTGGGGTTTATTAACAAATTCGTTGCATTCTTGCAGCATACGAACGTAATATTTAATTACGAAAAATTCTCTGCGTCCCCCTTAACACACACACGCCTGGTAATACTAGTACTAGTTTTCAACATTTTAAATAAAACTAATGTATCAACATTCTCATTTCTGGATAAAATTGGTTGCAGCGAAACCAGTTTTGAAATCAGTAGCATTTACACACAACCCAGGAACTTTCTTGTATACTGAACGATAATCCGCTGCTAGCTACAGAATTTAATACCATGTAAAACTCGTCGATTTTGTGTACAAGAAAATGTTGCAACAACTTCATTTCAAATTACCTAAGGCCCACCAATCCACTGCTTTATTGTGTCCTTTGCTCTGTATGATTTCCGGTGCTAAATATTCGGGTGTGCCGCACAAAGTCCACGTTCTATCCGTTAGTTTTTTGGCGAAACCAAAGTCGGTGATCTTTAGATGCCCCTCACGGTCCAACAGCAGATTTTCAGGTTTCAAGTCTCGGTAGACGATGCTTTTCGAGTGTAGGTATTCCAAAGCTGAAACTATTTCGGCACTGTAGAAGTTTCCCGTGGAAGTGCTAAATCTACCGGCGTTTCTTAAATATGAGAACAATTCGCCACCGCAGACGTATTCGAAGAGCATGTAGATGTAGGCGTCGTCGCGGCTGCACCACAATCTGGAAAAAAGGAATAAAATAGAGCTTTTGTTCAGTCGGTTCAAATTCGAAGGCTAAAAGTAGGTTTTTCACAAAGAGCTAGATATTTTGGTTTTTTGTAGGCTACATAAGAGTTCGTGTTTTATGATCTCTATTTTTTCTTTAAACTATTTTTGTAACCTAGACCAGATTGCAATATTCATTTATGATTTTAAAAAGAATTTCTTGAGCAAAATGGTCAGAAAATCGAATATGGCAATTTAATGTCGCAATTTTAAAATTCCTGTTTTGACTCCGAGTTCCAAATCTATAATCAATATCATAAAATTAAAAGCTTTAAACTTCTTTTGGCGATCTGTATAAGGCACCAGAATTGTGTACATCATATTTAATTAACGAAACCAGTTTGTGTTATACGAACACATCTGGGCATTGAATCTTTAGCAGGGTCACCGAATCCAATGAGTCACTTTCTTTTCTCTGTTGGTCACGCCTTGGGCAAGACATTTTTTCGTCCACAATAACGAAGAAAATTCAAAGTCAAACCACGAAAAGAAAGTGAGTTTACTTTGGTAAATAAATATTAAACATCGATTTATAGGTTGTTTAAATAGTGTTCAACTTGGCTTTGGTCTTTGGTCATTGATTCGTGGGATGGACCACCAACAAGATGAATAATAAAATTACAGTTACCAAATAGCGTTGAAGTAGTTTGCTACCAATTGCGTGGGGGTGATTAGAGTATCATACAAGATGTTAGATGATTTAAGTTTTATTTTTAACAAATTCGCTTTGAGTAATTAATATGAAAATTGTTGTTTGTTTTCCGCATCAGTGAGAACTGCAATCATAATAAAAGTGTTTGACACCATGCTTATACACTGACTGTTTTATTATTATTGTAATTAACTTTTCATAACACACTCGAGGTTATTGATTACCTATTGTGTGATGATTAATTATTTATATAGTTTATAACTGCTGCATTGCAAATTTTCGTCAAGGTTTTTATTAAAATTCAATTATTGAGCACTTGAACTGTAAAATTTCGTAGGTTTAATATATTGGGTCAGTGTCAAAAACCCGCAAAAATTTTTGTGTATTTATCGACAGGAATAATTATTTAAAACCAGTTGTTGTTTTGAAATTTTTTGCGCAAAACGCACTCGAGCGCATGTGGTTTTATTTTTACAGAAAAACTATACAACTTTCTGGCAGATGTTATTTATGTTTTTTTCATTTAGCCAGAAAACAAATTAATTTGATTTTTTTCCCAAGTTCTTTGCCGACGTCATAGCGCGCGGCGCTGCACCCATCATGGGACTTATTTGGAGCCCAAGCAAAAAAACCAATTGTTTGGCGGATAAATAAACATTGAACTGAAATTAGGTATGAGTCTGGATTACCAGATGTTTCGATAGCAATTTCATTGTAATGATGTGTGGTATTGAATAAATGCAGTAATGAGGCGAACGTAAAACCGACTAAAACATCAAACAGAAAACCAAATTTTTGATGGTTACTATGCGAAAAAGATGCGATTTTCTTAACCACCTGTCGAATTCTTAATTTACTTTGTGAAAATAAACCACAATGAGATAAGTGCTTGGTGAAAGATAGGGCAAAATAAAATAATAAACTAATTACACATTCCTATAATTTTAAAATATTTGCACAGCTTAGTCATGATGTACATTTTATATTTATAAAGTCGCATTTGGGTGGTTTATAAACTAGAGTCTAGACTACTGTGTGTTACTTACAAATTAACTATAAATGGATGGTTGATTTCCTGCAGGATATTTTTTTCGTTCTTTACATGCTCCACCTGTTTCAGTCTTATGACATCGGCTAAACATAATATTTTCATGGCACCATATTCATCTGACGTCTTATTCTTGCAAAGTAATACCCTGCCAAATGTTCCAGTTCCTGTAAAATATAAATAAAATCATATAAACCTGTACTAAAATAATTATTTAATTTAAAATTTAACACATGTTTATGAAAACAATGTAACTTATAATTTTATGGACCACTCCCATTGCCAACAATTCAAATTTCAAATATCCAAAAACCACAATTTAGATCATTTCGAACCTGGTGCGTATTATACAAGTTTAATATGTGCCTTTGAAAATAATGACTTGTTTGTAATAAATTGGGTGCAATTATATTATGTAGTTTTTTGTAAATACCACGTGAATTCCATTTGATTTTAGATTGTTACGCATTTCAGGTCGCTGAGTTGGCCAGATTTAACACTGTAGGATATTTTATAAACAAAGTAACTAAACTGACTTTTGCGATAGGTAGTAAAAAGTGTAATTCGGTTTCGGATTTGGCAGGTAATTTCATAGTAATAAAATAATACATTAAAAATTATACTTAGAGTTCTATTGCAGTAATTTAGAGTGCATATTTTTATTATTTTTCCATGCAAATTCAGAATTTCCAGCCGGTGATTTCATTTTTATGGAAATTGTAGCTCATATAAAAAAGTTCTTTGATGAAATCGTCGTTTTATGACCTGTAACTTCCAAAATTGTCTTAAATTTTTACATAATGGTACTAAAATTATGTAAAGATTCTAACAAGATATTTCACAAATTATTTCAAACGACAGTTTTCGATTCACAAAAAATAATATTAATAATACCTAATATTGTCAAGATAGCAACTTCACACTTATTTAGCAAATAAGGACAAGGTTTAGCTTAGTAAAAAATTGCAGTAAAGTAAAATTAATATTATTATAATTATGACACATTTTAAGGGTTTTCCATATACAGGGTCTCCCAGTTTATATCGTCAGGATTTCACCAGTCGATAGTTTAGCTATAAATCAATAACAAAAAAAGTTAGCCTTCTGAAATTTTGCATAGATCTTTTTTTTTGTATTCTCTTGTTAATAGTGGTTGCAATTATTTTATTTAGAACACAGAGGCGTGCGTACGGGTTTCTTCAAAAACATTTTATTGAATAAAACGTACGCCACTGGTTTCTTTGTAGCACCAATATGCAGAGAGTATTTTCCATTTCATTTAGAAACTTTTTTGTATCTTACAATTTCTTGATAACTTAACTTTTTTTTTCTTATTTATTAAAGAGGTTCTTCTCTATTAGATTTCCGAAAAAAGCATCAGTACAAAGTTGTAGAGAAAAATATTTCCTACAACTTTCCTTTTAATATTTTTTTGATATTGTCAATATTTAAAAAGATATTCAACAAATAAGTTGCAAATTTTAGGGAAATTTTTCTGTAGTTAGGTACTACTTACTACTACTACTTACTACTCTTTTCCCAAAATTTTCAACTTATTTGTTGAATAACTTTTTAAATATCGACAATATCAAAAAAAGTTTAAAAGATAAGTTGTAGGAAATATTTTTCTTGACAACTTTGTACTGACTCTTTTTTTCGAAAATTTAATAAGAAAAAAGTTATTCAATGAACAAAAACATCCAACCCTTAATTGAGGACTGGTGAAGGAAGGGCGGGGTCTACGAATACACAAACTCAGTTTTAAACTTTCAGGCTGACCCTCTAGAAGATTCTACAAAAATTGGCTGTAGGGTAAAAAAAGTCTATTTGAAGCCCTTTTTGCTCCCTTATTTACTGTACTTAGGTACTATTAGGTTATTTTGAGTTAAGTTATCAAAAAATTATAAGATACGAAAAAAAGTTTCTAAATTGAATGGAAAATACTCCTGCATATTGATGCTCAATTTCCCTTTTGTTTGGATTTTTACCATGACGAATTTCTCCATAAATAATAATTTTTCATCTGATTTTGAAAAACACAAATATTCGTGTTTGTTTTTCCCGAACAAACATCACTGGCCGCAACCATGGGCGTCATCCTTAAATCTTTCACAATTCCTGAAAACCGTCTATTTTCGCTCCATCTGAAATCTGCAGACTGCTCGACTCAACATCTCTAGAATTGATAAATATACTAAAATGTTCTTTATTTTTATTAATAGTAGAGTAGGTATATTTCACATCAGTTTGCTTGTCGACCTACGCTATTTATATCATTTTCTAAACTTAGCACACCATGTAGGTATCATTTTAATAATAATAAAAAAATGATTTCCCAATGTACTTTGTGTTACTTTAACGCAACATCACAAGAAATTTATTTAACAGTCCGTGCTGATGAAAACAGCTAATTACAATTTGTGAAGTGTTATATGCGGTTCCCGGTATTTATAAAAGTGCTAAATCTTCAAGATTCAACTAGCAGATGTGGTGCAGGAGATGACAAGTTTTTAATAAAAAAATTTCCGCAACATTATGAAAATAAATCCGATTTTTCCACGACTGAATAAACGGGGACAAATCATTTTACAAAATTGCACGATGTAATAATTAATTCTTGCAGAATCCAGTGGGTGTACCTTTAATGGAAATGAGATTCATGCATATTTATTTAACCAAGTCCAATTGCAAAATAATATGTAATAATATGGAATATCACGTAGGAAGTGTAGTAAAATCTCGCACTTCACACTCACACACCATCCGGTTGGTTGATGATAATTCCATTCTAACAGCAAACTAAAAATGAAAGGACAGCAAATCTTTGTAAATTCAAACCCAAAACAATAGGATATTGTAGGAGAAATCTCTAGGTGGCAGACGAAGGTTAAGGTCGAAAGAGATTAAGATTAATTCATCTATTATTCACGTCAGGTGTCCACAATTCTAAAAGTGCATCATCGTTAAACTCTGACTGGTCCTGTCTAATTAATGAGATATCCTGTTTATTTTTTGGGAAATTGGTCCATCATCTAGCACAGGATATGTAACTCCAGTTAATTATACCACACTATTTTTGCTTTTGATAGGTACAACTTAGTGATTGGACAGATTAATTATTTCCTGACGCAAATCGAATCAGTTTTTTCGTTGTGGTTCTGATGTAATTTCTGTATAGCTGGTATATAAGAAGATATAAATAAAACTAAACTAAGTGATTGTTATATTTAGAAAATTTGTATACAATTTTTGTTTTGGACCACATGTTGGCCGGTTTGTCATAGTTGTCACAATATTTGTTAGATTTTTTCACTTGTATCGATTTGTTGCTTGTCAAATGAAAAATATTAAATACAAACTACGTACCCACTGAAAAATATATTTTTAATAAAGTGGTGCGTGTTGTATTGTGTTTTGTAGACGATTTTGCGAAGGTTACCACACAAAAATGGTATTTTGCCTTGGAAACGCTTGTCTTCCTCAATTAATTATTATCTGTGGAATGAGGGATAATAGTTGGATGCAGATTTATGATCAACATTGTTATGGGTAATTTATTAGTTCAAAGTTTAATACATAGAAACCTTCTAGGAATTGTAAAGTTTTGCATTTTTATCGTGCAGAGGTCAAGATTCGTCGGAAAGTGGCAGGAAAGGAGAGTTGCAGGATTTTTCTGAAATGAGTTACGATAAGATTTTCTGCGAATTAGATTAAGACTTCAAAGGTTTGGGGAAGTTTGGTTGTGATGACACTAATTAAAATAATAACAGTAATTCTACCGAATATTTTATTAGTTCATCCAAAATTTCCGATAAGTATTAAAAATAGAAATTCTCCAAGAGAACACATAAATTTAGAGACAATTTTTCAATCGATAATTAACCTTAATTAATAGTTAATTTTCTTGGTTACTGGTCATTAGATCTTTATTCTGCACTTATTTTACTTTAAGATTTCTACTCATCTTCCTCTTTGGTCTGGCTTTCACAACTATAATAATACACATTTAAGGACCTAGTAAATTTCAAATGCAATTATTGTGTTCCGATCCAAGTCCAAGACCCTAGGCACTCTTCCCATCTGGGTGTGGCCAATATAAACACACTTTGTAGACTTTTGTTCAACTTAGCCGCAATCTATGTAGAAAGTTCGTGGAACTCACAGCGAGACAAACTCCAAACAAAGCACTAATAAAAGATCTTCCTCTCTCATACATGCGTTTTACGGCCAAGTAAAGGTGTCATATTTTCGCAGATGGAGTGAGAGTTAACTGGTGAAACTGAGACCATCGCGTTGCTAATTACTGATGATTGTAAAATCTGACATTTCTTGGGAATTTCTTTCTAAGTTTAAGTTTACAACCCAATAATTCGTTAATAAAATCTGTGAAATTAATATTTGCACACATGTTGCGAGCACACACCATTACAAGTTCATTAATCACTTTTATTGACGGTTTATTTATTTTCAAACATCTTAAGTAAATAGAATTTTTCAAATTTATGAACTTATTAATATTGTTTCTGTTTTAATTTTATTGCCTATATTAATAAATTTTATTGGTTGCGTTGGCTTGGCGCACTAATTTAGTTTTTAGGCTTGTGGTTTGTGTTAATTTTAACGTTTTTAATTAAACTGGTTATAAATTATAAATATTCGAACGTGAATCAAACGCTATTTAAAATTAAAGCGCGTGCAAACAAAAATAATTGTATTGAAGTCCGATAAAGTTCCGTGTTTGCCACTTAAATTAATTGATAATCGACATTAATTATTTCTAATGTATTTTTAACGACTTGGCATTGTCAAATTATTAGGTAGGTAAAGTACCTTAGCATCTCAATCGTCGCAGGTGTAAATAAAATGTCACAAAAAAGTAACCTTAATACAACTAGAATACTAGAAATATTCTGAGCGCCACTAAAAACAGATTACAACAAAATTTTATAGTACATTATCACATTACAGCCAAGTATGTTATTTTGTACGAATTGTTTATCTCTCTATATTAAGCAATTAAAAATAGTGTAATATCTGTTACAATTTTCGTTGTAAATGTTCTAAAAATAAAACAAACATGATGCAAAGTGTGTGAGGCTGACAGTTTTGGAGAGATAAAGGAACAAGCTTAAGAGAGTGGCTCCAACGAAAATAGTTTCTGTGTTGCCTGTTGTCCTAGTTCCAAAAGTCTTCCGCTTGGTTTATATATTTATTTATAAATAGTTTAGTACAGCCCCAACATGCAATATTTAGACCTGGTGCATTAAATTCGCTCTTGGGCTCACACTTTCTACAGAACTATATGCGAATCAAAAACCATATACAATTATGCTTACGTTAGTTATTATTAATTTCCTTTTCACTTAAAGTCGTGTGAATATGCAAAAAAAATCATAAATATTATGTGTAAATAAAAGTTATGTAAAGTGCTCGGTACAAAATATTGTTAGATGTCGAGTTAGCTTTCTAATGTTAAGTACTTAAACAGCGTAACGTTAATGAGAGCATTGGAAATAAATTTTCTGTGCAGATTTTTATTCAACAAGGGAATTTTTTGTTCATTTAAAATTTTTCTTAATTTCCTACATCTCAATTGTAAAAATTGGCTGGGACCCACAAAAAACAACCAGCATCACACAATACCACGATTTATTTGTTGTAATTAGAGATACAATATTTTTTAAAATGTTTTTAGTTGACAAGAGTCTCTGTCGTGCACCGCTAAATTTGAATTATTATTTTCAGCTGGACTACAGCCAAAATTATGGTCATTTCGTGAAATTTTAGAAAATATATATTATGTTCTCTTTCATTTTAAGTAATTTATTGGATAGAACATGGTATTAATCAACTTTTATCGTCCGATCATAATTATTATTATTCAAAACGTTTTATAAGATTTGGCAATATAGTAAATTTAGTTTTTATTTCGCAAAATTTTGAGCTAAAATTGGCATGACATCACATTTTATAATGCACAATAATATTGGTCGTTACTTTTATTGACTGGAAAATAAACGTGTTTAGGGTATTTTGGAAATAAAATACAAGTAGGATCAAAAATATTGCATCACATAGTCTAAAAATTGGCGACATGGATAGTAAACAATTTCTTTCCCCCAAAGATTGTCTATAAATGATGTTAGGGACGTAGTTGGCTGTGAGATCGCAACCAACATATCGCAATCCTTTCCACACTAGTTGAATATTGTAATTCATAGCCAACTGCGTTTCCACAAGCAATTATTTTGTTCTGGAAGTATATATTTTTTGCCCAAAAATTTTAGTATAAAATTGAAGAGTTAGTTTTTGATGTCCTTTGCACATGACACTATTTCAGAGACCAAATCTGTGTACAGAATAGAAAAAAGATGAGATTGTGGAGAGAACCTAATGTATGATAAATGTGGGATTTCTCGTAATTTGCTAGCTATCAGTAACTCCCCTAAATCAATGCGCCTGTTATTATATTTACATCTTCTATAAAAACATCTTGTGTTTTATTGCTTAAAAGGGGTCAAAGTGCCGTTGAAAAAGATTTACTACTTCTAATATCTTCTAAATTTACGCTACTTTGTTCAGTTAGGGGAAATTTTACAAAAACCACGGAAGCCCACCGGCGTACCTAAAATTAAACGCAACCAATCGTCAAACAGTCTAGAAATCCGCATTATAAAAACACCGTACCCAATTTATTATTTTCTTTTCGTTTCATCTACTTGGAAATGACAATAAACTAAAATGAATGGCTGCGAAAAGCAAAAACTTGGCACTGGGAACCACGACTCGTTACAATCTCACCCAAAAGTAAGCGCATCAGTTAAAAATACTTTAATTTGCCTCTCTTCCCATTAAAAATTTTGTATATTCATCCATCGGACAAAATAAATTATTATATTCAGCTCCCCAAGGTAAAATCTAACCACCACCTACGCGACCAAAACGTCATGTCTGGGAGTTCCGCCAACATCTTGTACGCTGTAATGTACCAGTTGAACGATTTCTGATGTAATATAAGTGATTTTAATTATAACAATTTCACTTGAAGCATAGCAGAAAATTTGGTTGGATTATAAGCAGTTTCTCCGGAATTATTATCGCATGTTAATCGCACGGTTAATTTGTTTATACAAAATCGATGAACCTGTCGGGGTTATCGTTAATAAACCATGCGACCACCAAAAAACAAATCAAGTGTTTATGTGTTATCATTGGCAGAAAGGATGGGTGTGCGATTGGAACGCGTGTACACAACAACAAATTAGTGGTTGGAGCTATCGCGCTCCTGCAAAATTGTTATTAAATTTAAAATTATAATAAAACTTCGCATTATATTGGGTTTTGTTTATTTTTTGTACGAGTTAGTCGTAAAATAAGTACCTAAATTAAGTGGGGCCCCCTTATTTCTTGATAGCATGCCTAATTTTATAGTCCAATAGCTTTTGTAGTTAACATCATGTTACACTGCAGATTATATCTTGACACTTTTCCTGCTATAGTCGCAGACACCAAAGGAAATTTCTCTGGAAGGATGTCAAGCATAGTGCACATAGACACTTTAGAAAATCGTTATTATAGCATATTAATGAAATCATATTATAATTTATTACGTTGCCTGATTTAAATAATCTGTTCGCTTCCTAACGGAATAATTTCTCTTCTATAAATACCATTTGCAACAAACAAAGACGTCTAGGAAAATAACAATTAATACTCAGTTGGTTATAAAATAATATTGCAAGCGTTTATCGGAAATATAATAAATAACGCGTTATTACATTGCATTTGCCCTGAATAAGTCTTTTGTATTCTAATTTTAATTATAGAACGATAAACAGCGGTTAAAAAATAATAATAAATTAAACTGGTCTAATAAGTTTAAAATTACGCAAGGAAAGGTGTTTAACATTATGTTGGAAGAAGGTCAACTACCATTTGCTTATTGTTTATTATGATAAAATTACAATAAACATGACTTTCCTTAATACTCATGTGCTGATTGAATTATAGCAAAACATTGGAAAAATGTGTTTTCCACCACTAACACCAGTCGATATTGGGTGCTAACAATAATTGCAAGTAAATTAATTGTTATTATAATAATTGCATCACTTCCGGAGCGCATAAATAATTGAAAATTTTCCTATAATCTAGCAGCAGCAGGAAACTTCTGATCTGTAGAAGCGGTACATGGTAGATCATTGAACTGTAACTAAATTTATATTGTCTTCAATTTAAACGTGAAAAAACTGTTACAACTAGCACACAGGATGGTGAGTGAGCCAAGTCAAAACTTTTGAATTTATTCCGCACAATAAATTCGCGAATTTACACTCATTACTTTCGGTTTTATTACGCTGGATTTGGAAACAGGCTTTTAAACACTGGCGTGGCTAAAGTCTTGATTATGTTGTGTCAATATTTATGGGTTTATTTTGGTGTTGGGCAAAGTTGACCCAGTTGGTGCATGATTTTGAAAAGTTGGGTTTTAGAAATTGGTAAACAGGTGGAAATTTATTCGGCAAAAGTTTGGGAAAATAATTTGAAAGTGAATACCGAATCTGGATTTTGGCAGATTTTTACTTTAGATCCCAAAGTTTAAGTGATATTTTCAATAGAATTATTATAAATACTGAAATCTTATGAAAATATACGTAATATTACTTTTTCAATTTTTGATTTTTTTTTACCAAATATCAGTTACAATTGTAATACTAAATTACTGAAATTTAAAATTATGGGCTACAGAGAAAATTTCAGATTTTATAAATTGGAGATGGTGATGGTTCATAATTATTTTCATATTGCCAAAAATGAAAATTAGAGAAAATAAAAAAAAAAGAGATTTGAAACTCTGTAAATTTCTAGAACTACGAACGATCGGAAGCAATTCTTTCATGTTAATGGGAATTGTTGGATATCATTTCTTATAAAACCTGCCATTTTTTAAATATTCCTGTAGTCCAGTAAAATTAGATTTTAATTGTAAGTGAAATACACCAAGGTCAATTTTTTGATATGTGAAAGGGGGCTATCAGAGAAGCTTAAATCCGGATTTTCGTATTGCCATGTGGTGGTTTCCGGTCGCCATATTCCAAAACGCGAATATCTCCGAAACTATCAGTTTTAGCGGAAAAGTTCCAAAGACCAAAGTTGTAGATAATGGAATTGTACTTCATTTTTATATACACTTTTTTTCTGTGCAGGCAATATTTTTTAGGTTATATGCATTTCAAAATTTTTTTTCACTTTTTCCCATTTTTCTCGTAAGCGAAATATGAGCGCTTTATAAACTATTCTGCTAATTCGCGCCTCGCAACTAAAATTGGAAAACTCCATTACCATGTAATTAAATGTCATAAAGCTAAAAAATTGCTGCTTATTTTTAGCAAGAAAGTGAAACTGAAATCTTGCGCTTGAGTCATGCTGCATATTATTTCGACTGTCAAAAATTCCAATAAAGCGGTCCAAACTCCACAGATCAAAGTTTAATCGAATTTTCGCAGTGTTCTAAAATAGCGTGTCAAATTTTATAGTAAATTTTGTAGTAAAACTTCGGTTTCATTGTAGGATAATCTCGCACTGTTGCTGTGTAAATATAGAAACAATAGTTTACATATAAAGTTTGTCCTAATAAACAAATGTATTAATTTTAGACTAATACGAGTAGATACAGTTAGTTTACGAAAAGCGAAAATAACCTCAGGAAATCGTAAACTACAATTAATCGAACAACTAAAGAGGTATCATTCAACAAGAAACTAAAATTAAATACCTCTAGTTTTACACTTTGTATATTTTACATAAAAATAATTATGTTTATGGTGGGTGAATCACGACAGCAGCCTTTAATCGTAGAAATAAACGATATTTAGCTAGAAATTTACCGAAAATTTATTGAACTTCTAACGCAAACATTTTCGTTTGTCTTGCAGCACAGTAAATAATGTTTTTTGCAACGCAATATTCTTAATAACACAGGAAGCACTAAGATATGCTATATTAAAATTTAATAAACTGTTATAGAAGAAAATTACGATTATTAAACTAATGACATTCAAAGTCCATGTGAAGAGAGAGTGACACACAATGATTTTGTTTGGAGTTTTTGGTACGATGTGGTTTCAATTTACTAAATATAAATAATATAACTGATTAAAACAATAGTTTTGTTCCACTTCCCACAATTTTCCTATATAAAATTTGAATGAATTATGCATAAAGTTGAAACGTGTGTGTTGTAAAGAATAACTTGACTTTAATGTGACAGATTTTTATCAATTTTCGTATATTTAGTTGGGTACTTAAAACTCCCACAGATAAAACTGAATACCAAAGAAAATTTATCGCATAAAAAACTTTGCGCTGAGGTAGTTTATTTTACCTTGAATAAGTGACAAAATTTACTACAGTGAGTTTTTACGAACTTTCTAACGTTACCTATTTTAATTGTTTGGTTTTTATTAAATTACCAATAGTGTATCGCACACAGACAAAGCGTTTTACTGCTTTTATAGATCTTTTGCTCGATCGTAAAATGACTAACGTCTAATCCAAGAAAGTTATTAAGAATATAACATCACGATATAAACGCAGGTTTCTGGGTCATCATCTTCTTTCGCCTTTTTCACACACCGATATATAGAATACTATCATGGATCTATATTTGAACCTAGATTTATTGGTTTTAGTGTTGAGTCAGGGAAATATTTTTAACAAAATTCTATCAAGTTTATTTGAAAGAGAAAAATGGAAACGTTGGAAAATAGGTCGATGAAAAATTTGGAAAACATGGTGGTGACAACTGGATAACCTGCACCTGCACCGGTTTCTGATCACGTAAAAAAATGTTCAAGTGTCAATATTCCCTATAACTAAATAAAACAGTTGTCACCGAATAAAGTGTGTTTTATGGCTGTTCCACATCCCACACAATTATTTTATGCTAGTTTATTGAAATTTATTCAATACCAGTTTCGACTATATTAGTTGATTATTGATTTAAAAAATCACATAGTTAAACTAATTACTGTATAAATTATAATAATTTGCATTGATGATAGGGGAGAGGAAATAATTGGCGACAAACTGGTTGACTAGTAAAAAAAATTTCTTGTACTGGAAGCTCGTTTAAACATTTTAACGATGTGCTGAAATCGTTTAAAAGAAATTATTGTTAACCTTATTACGGAGATAATTATTGAAGATATTGCGCTTGGTTTTATAATATTTCCAGCATGTTATCATTCATTAGTGTCACTGTACTAGTTTCTTTTTTAATATAGAGGTTGCCCTCCCAATAAACAATTTTTATTATCCAGAGATTTCCATAAATATTATTAGAAAAAAAACTGTCTTAAGTTGTTAGTTAAAAGTGTTTAGAAGTTTGGATTTGGATACTTCAATAAAGTCTATTAAAAATATTGGCACATTTTCAAGTATATTCGGGTCATAACATAAATTTATATCACTTTAGTTAAGTTTCGATGAATTCGAAGAATAAACCTATAAAATCAACAACAAACACAAACAGCTACCATACAAAAGTAAGATGATTTATTTGTAGAAAATATTATGTTTTGCAAGGGAATTAGTTGCAAAACTTTCTAAATATTATGATCATGGAATCTATTTTCAAGCTGACTTTTTAATTATTTCATACTGCGTGCAATTTGTTTCTGTTTCCACGGGTTAAAAACTTTTATATTTATAAATTTAATTGAACGTGCTGCATTGATGATGATAGTTTCCAACCTTGACTTTGTTTTATTTCCCATTTTATATATTTGTGTATAAAACCGATACCATCATGATGTGCTATTTATTTAAAGCTTTAAGTTTATTACAATTTATCAATGTGTGTGTTTACCCCATTTTAGAGTCGTCTAGTTTTATAATTAGATTTACGTAAATCAAATCGAAGCCAGAAAGAAGGTTTCATTTTATTTTATATCGTTACTACTTACGTAGGTAAGTTTTACAAATTGTACAAAAAAATGTTTAAAGTGGCTGTAAATATTATGCTGTTCCAATTTGGAAATGCGATAAATTATCCAGTTAGCTCAGAGGCTAGGTATCCGAAAATTACGTGTGAACTCATCCTACACTTATGGAATAAATTTAACAATCGCACAATGAATGTCACATGAAATTAACACCAGATCCTGTTGCCATAAAATTATTAATAAAAAAATTGTGCAATGTTTCCTTGTGTTAACTTTTCAAGTTAAATTGTACAGACTTACCTATCGTTTTAAGGATGTTAAAATCATCGATATCGTAGCCATCCTTCTCTTCGGAATCTGAATATTCCTCCGTGTTGTTGGGTGATGCCGATTCTAGACTATCAGTGTCGTCGCGACGCCTGTAAGTAAAAGTATACTCGACCACATCCATTTCTTTCTAGGTTTAATTCAACAAAAACGTTTAAAATTGTCTTTTAGGTGATTGTGATAACATAACACGTGTAAGTAAGTTGGAGAGCGGTTAGAAACCCCGGCACTAGCAGATGTAAACTAAGTTGGATGGGAATGTTTAAAAGCCGCGGGCTGGCGAGAACGTTTATCCCACTTTTTGGTGTCCCACGCGCTACGCCGACATGTACGCATGCTTGTTCGTGGTTTTGCATTTATTAATAAATGTGTAATGATACCTTCGGAGTCTATATAATGTTATTAACTGATTATGGGTGATATTTGAGCGAAATTATGGTAATTTTATCGAGTTGGTAGGTTGCGAGGTGAGCTCGTGATCAATTGATGATTTTGTTCGCCCTTTAGGTAAAAGGGAGTTAAATAGACATAAATATTCAGGAAAATTTAGCAAATTGTATTAAATTATTGGAAAATCAATTGAACATTCTGTAATGGATTAAAAATTTTAATTATTTATTCACCACTAATTTTTGTATAAAATGTCATTAAACGTGGAAAAAAACACTAAAATTAATAGAAATTAAGATGACACTGATGAATTTTGCAAAATTTCTTATTTTAATTACGATATCAAGCTAAACTTTTCTAAGTACCAGCAGGATATTTTGAACTTATGCAACCCACCACACCGCAGCAGGATTTCCTCGCAGGAAAAGAATTTGCTTTAAATCACAATCAGACTGTTCTTGGAACATACATTAAAACTTCAGTGAATTTTGTTGAATATTTTATTACACACTGTAAACTACAATATAATTACATTATATCTATATTTATATTTAAAATACCTTGTCATAGCTTCATAAATAATAACCATCACAGATTATAACAAGCTATGAACAAAATTTTAACAATACATTACAATAAAATTTTATTGTAACAGCTTTCTTTACAACAGAAATTTAATCAAATATAGATCCATTCACAAACAACTCACAATTAAGTATAGTATTTTTTACGTAAATTAATTATGGTATAAACTACATAATTGAACGGGGGCTCTAACAATAAAACAATTTAACAATAATTAACACAATACTGTCTTTCATTGGTTACTATTATGTAACTTGTAACGAATAGAAACAATGTATAATAAAGTTAAAGTAATATTTTTTTAATTGAAACACATCTATTATTTTACAACTATGCGTTGTATTCATCATGATATTATTATGAAAATACGGTATTAAAAATTGTCGATTTTTAATATTTTTTTGTGTCTTACTCTTTTATAGACTTTTATATAATTCTATAATGTGATATACAAATGGAAGCGCGAAGCTTACACGAAACAATTTATATCATATTTTTAAAAAATTATAAAAGCTATATGAATACTTTTATATAATATAATAAGCTCTTTAGGATTGTATAAATTTATCATTTTGATGCAAAAATTTCTAAATGCCTTGCAAATCATATTCAGAAACCAAAACTATAAATTGTTTTATTTTTACTTTACCAAATGTTTATTGTGTCATTCAAAAAGCATATTATGTATAGAGTAATAAATATGTACAAAAATTTATTTGATCGTTTTAAATTTGGAAATAATGGAAGCATAACGTACTTTTTGATTAATTTATATTTTAAGCAGCGATTCATAAATTTTGATACATTTCGCTAGAATGACGAATAATAAAAACTTATGCTATTGTAGAGTAGGTCCCTATAATTGTCTTTACATCACAACATAACGAAAAAAATAATGATAAACTTCTTTAAAAATTTAACAGTAAATTATTAAAAGTATGTGTTCATGATAAATTTATACACAGCAATTTTTATATAAAAATATGATTTTTATGTTTCAAAACTGTTAAATTTATATTGCTCGTAAAACTAACACATGGTTTTTTATAACTTACTGTTAAAAAGACAAACAATGTTCATATAGTACAATGTAATTTTTCGTTTTTATGTCACTATTTTAGAACAACACACAATTTGCAACTATGTGTTCCACCGTTACTTTTACCATTTATTTATATTGTAAAGCACTGACCCAAAGTATTTTTAACATAGAAAAACAACTTATGTCTACATGGAATTATATGCTAACATCCCATGGTGAAGGAATGAAAACTAGAAGATTAAGTAAACGATCACACAAAAATATATCAAATTGGAAGTACATTAATAATATCACAAACAATATAATCTGTATTCTATATTTACCTCTAAATTAATAAAGTGAGACTGGTGTGGTGCTAAAGTCGCTTCAGATTAATTTGGAAACTGTTTGTTTTAGAGGTGAATACTTGAATTGTTAGAGTTGTGTAAATTAAGAGAATGCCGTGTAAAAAACAGCCCTCAAAATTCGAATGTAAAACATGTCAAAATTATAATAAAAAATACTGCAAACATGGGACAACAACAAATATATAAAAACAACCAAAACAACTAAACTTCATTCCTAAATCGACAACAATCCAAAAAGAAAAACTACGCCAGTGCTTTATTACATCATATTTTATTTAATTTGACTAATATAACAAATAACAATTTTACTAAGCAAGGGTCCGTAGCTGATATGAAAAACGTGGATACTTTTTAACATTAATCTGCAAATGATGTCACAACACACATCCAAGGCACAATTATGTATTCCAGTACTTAAGTGGCCATGCAAGATTAGATTGGAAATTTGTAGCGGGTAGGGAAACTTAACTAATAAAAATTCGAATAGATTTTTAGAGAGATTTGGTAAATATTTGGGGAATGGCAACAATCCAATTGCTAAGGCAAGTGATTTCTTGTGACCAAATTCCATCTAATCTTCACTGTATGGCCTCTGATGTTTGAAAAATCCTATATCTTAGAACAACAGGCAGAATATAATGGCATGGCACTTACTGTAACAACGTACAATAAATTACAGATAAGGTTTCACGTGACTTTACCTTTTTCTTTGTTTAGTTACAATTATATAAAAATATTTGATTGAATTTTCATTTAATTTTTATTCTAATGGCCGACAACGAGTTTGCAGCACTGAAATACCTACTACATACTTAAAAACTAAACTTAACGAAACGCTCTAAAACTTAAAATCATAACCGTTTTATTAAATATTACATAACTAAACAACGCATGGTTTATTCTTGTCAACTAAATGATTGTTTTGGACCCTGCCTCTTGTTGGGTTTACCCCAATTTTTGTTTTAATCTAAGGAGAATGGAAAGACAGAGCGGATAAGAGATGCCTTACATTAAGGTAATAAAAATGTTCGAATGCAATCATCACTCGGATATGTCGGGGTCCACCCAGTCCACTCTAGCCCAATCAGGTAATTCCGTTTCGAATTCCCAACCAGGACCCTGGAAAGCAAACTGAAATAAGTAATATAGTATATTTTTATAGAATGTCGAGTAAAACTAAAGTGATTTGATGTAATATAAAAATAAATCGCCAATCGATGAGTTTATTCCTCTATAAAATAAAATTTCGAACTGCCCATGAACCATGAATGGCCCCTTAATAGAAAATCAAACACACTTTTCCGGTCCGGTATTTCATTGTTGACTTACCCTGTATTTCCAGGCATGTAAATACATAACTAAGTCTTGTGGTTTGGGGTCTCTATAACGGACTTTGCATTCGTAACAATGTTTATCAACAGTCATTTTATCTGGATTAAAACTAAAATCGGGCGCTTCGTGGCCCGTTTGTGTTGCAACAGTTACTTTGGCGTCTACACTTCTCGTAGTTAACGAAGACAAAGCTAGTGGATTTGGGGAAGTTTCACATGGTGAAGCACTATTGTCGCACGTTTCGTCGCATGGTGACGGTTCTCTTGATACTGGATCTGCATCATCATCACCTAATACACGATCTAAAACACAATATAATCGATTAGTTTGTACTTGACTACTACAATGTATAGAGTGGTGTCGCTGATGGCCTTTATAGCTCAACCGTACTTTGTCAGAACTACAAAAGCAGGGTTAAGTGAGGTTAGATAAGGGTAAAACAGAATATACTGTCACAAGGGGTGTGTTTTTCCTACTAGTGAAGCTCGTACCTTTAGGCACAAGTGGTCCAACTAAGGAATCATCTAAGTCTCCTTTCCGGGGATTGAACATGGACAGTTCGCTGTCCCCGTCCATTCCCAGCCAGTTTTCGGCGTTATGGATATGTATGAGGTCTCTAACTAATTCGTCGTCGTTTTTCCCACCCAGATCCCCGCCTTTTCCCTTCATTGGACCGAAAACTTCATGGTTGTACAGTGGATCATTTACTACGGGATAGCCTAATACAAAAAATATGTTACAAAATTTCTTGGGGGGTTTCGAGGAATTTTACCTAAATATTGTAGATGTACCCGGATTTGGTGCATTCGTCCTGTCTTAGGTTTACACAGAACTATGCTGGTTTTACCATTAAAGCCTAATTTTTGAAAAATCGTGTTGCAATCCTTTCCTTTGGGGGAAACTTTGCAAACGCCTATTTTATAGCTTACAACTTCAATAGGTTCCTTACACTCGATTATTTCACTACAAAAACACAGTTAAAAAATTGGATTTTCCAACAGGACCAAAGACATACTCAGGGAATTCCCCCTCCACCCGACAAACATATTCCTTCTGGACCAGGCGGTTCCTAATTTGATGTTCCATTTGTCGAGCTTTTTTAGGCGATCGCCCGAACAACAATAGGCCACTGGTAAGACGATCTAATCGATGTATTGTCCTTAAATTCTTCAAGTTGTATTCTTTGGCAAGTATAAATACTACAGTGTTATGCCTGTACCTTCCGCAAGGATGTACCTGTAATTTTAACGAATGGCTCATGTACCGAAACAGAACAAAAACTACCCTAGAGAGTATATTTAAAGAATTACCCAATTTACATTCTTATTATGTTACCCAACCCACCAGTATGGCATAAATTAACGTGAAAGGACAGCGGAAAGTAGACTAGAGAATATGTAAAGAAGCATCAAAGAAAGTCAAGTATAAAGTAAAACTCAAAGCATCATGCAAATGGTAACAATGTAAATGTTTTGTTAGCTCTATGTTAAGTAAGTGTGAGACAGACATTTAATTTAGTGGAAAATACTGGGTGGCAAGGAAAACAGTTTCGGGTTTTTTATAGAGAGTTTAGAGTCAATATTCGTATATGTATTTTCTAATTTAGGTATTAAGTAATAAATTTGCGAAAAAATTAACACTATGGGCCAGTTTTTCAATGGGTAGTAGTTTAGTTACAATTAACTTAGACCTGCACCAATCAGAATCGTTCATTTCAAGGCAACCTGTTGATTCTAACTATCGATTGAAAAACTGGTCCTAAGAATTATTAGGAGTAAGTATACGAAACTTAACACTTTAGCACATAAATTGCTTAAGTATAGGATGTTCCAAACTGTGTGAAATTGGAACTTTCGTGGACGTTGTTCGTTTATTTGACCAATATTAATTTTTAAAAGCCTAATTAATATTTGGATGGAAACAATATCGTGAAAGAATTTTGAAATTTAAAATGGTGAGCAAAATATTTCTCAATAAAAAGATTGAACTGATCTCGTTGCCTCCTAGTGAAATAACCATGACACATGAACATGAAAAACACTAGAGGGGAAAAACTCGCAACTTTGTTGTGTTGTTAAAGGGGCACACACACTCACACTCCTCAACTAAAACAACCAAACAAAGTTGATTCGAAAACTAAAACACACATTGACGTTGTTCCTAAATCAACCTCGTTTGGATTTCCTGTTGTCGTTTAGTCACAAAGACATCACCAGCACCTGTTGGTTTTATTCTCTCTATTACAGTTCGTTTTCGGTGATACAACCGGACCAGTAGGTGTGTACTCACCGGTAAAGAGCACGGTTTATCCAAAACTACAATATCCTCATCAACATGTATTAACTTGATTGGGTTTGCTAACACAGGAGTCTCGTGTCTGCAATGAACCGAACAAACAACCAACATCAAACCTTGTGGCCCACCTGACTTTTTGTGTCTTATCACTTAGTTTATCTGTTTCTTTTCTTTATATTAATTTTGGGGATGGTGCACATGAACACAATATCTACAAATGGATCTCTGTTGTAAAAAGAGACGTATACTAGCTGCCGGTAAATGGACTCTGCCAGAGTATTCTAATGGTTTTTGTTTATGATGGTACGTGCCTGTGTGTGAGATGTGTAGGTACATATTTTAATTATCACCGCACAAAGTTTTCCCTCCATTTGTTCTATCTGTTTGGAGATAAGAGTGGAGACGCGGGCTTTGTTAAATACTGTTAGTGACCAGATAATAACAACAATGAGCGGCACAAGTTAGCGTAAATTAAAAAATGATGATGACTGGATAGTTTAGTGCAGTATGAATATGAAAGATTAGCAAAGTATAACAAGGGGAAGTGTTAGATTAAACAGCGTTAACAAGATAAAAAACTGTGTAAAAATCTACAATACAAGACAAAATTATATGGCAGTCCTATTGGCCACTTACAGGGATAGAGGCGGGTTTGTTGACCACCACTATATCCTCGTCCATGTGTACTATGGTGATCGGTTGGCTAGTGACTGGTACTTCATGCCTGTAACATTACACGCTCAGTACGGTCTTTGAGTACGTCCACAAAGATGTAAAGATGTAAATATGTACTTTGTTCGTTAAAAACAATCTAATTACTAGGTATTAAATCAAAAAGGAACAAAGTACAAAATAAGTTAGTATGTTTTATTATAGAGGAATAAGAATATATATAATTTGAAACAGCGCTATGTATTATGAATAATGACACTGTTTCTTTGTAAGTTAAGAGAATTTTTACAGAAAATAATTAGGAAGAAAAGTTGGAAAGATATTTTTGAATATGTGGTTCTGTTATAAGCTAGGCAACGAGGAAATTTTAATAAAATCAGAGAAGCATTCTAGAACTGGCAAACGGAATGACAACACCGTTTTTTTTGGGAGGTGACAATTTTAAATTGTTATTTTCATATCTAGAGAGAAAACATATTTTCATCTCTTAAGAGAAAAAATAAAACTTTCCTACAGCTGTAAACCAAAAATATTTGAGCAGTTTTTTTTCTGGAATCTCGCCCCGCTAGTTAGATAATAATTTTTGGCGTTTTGGCCTTTTTAAAATTAACCTTGAGGGGTAGTGAAAACTATTTTTTCTTTAGGTATAAATAACCTTTTTTGTGAGATATACTTCGAAATTTCCCCCGAATTTTTTCTGTACTATTATTTTGAACCTTTTTCACTAACTTCCCTCATTACCAGACCTATTTCAAATTAACCACAAATAGTAATTATTATCGCCTATTACAATTACACAAAATAAATTGAAAATAATTTACATTGGCATATTATTTAGCTAACGGCTTATTATCAAAGTGATTAAACACAATATTAATTAGACATATAAAATTTTAATATACGAGAATATATCGCATTGTAATTACTTGTTTTAATCAAAATTATTAAATGTTGAACACAATGGATGATTGTTTTGTAATTATGTAACTATGAGTTTGTTTCATACAACCACAACAGCTATAATACTCAAATGAAAAAACCTGCTCTTCATCCCTTCATTAAATTCACTTACTTACCTATGTACAACATTGGCTAGAAGATCGTTGTGTTTCAATTTGTAATCAGTTGGAACCTTTTCGTAATTAACGGTTAGTGTTCCAGCCTGTATACACCTTTCATATTCTTCCGCTGGGTGCGCCCTAAATTCCCTTGCAAATACGTCCAAGATTCTCTCTCCCACCCATCGACCCTTTGTGAACGTTGTAAACGTAAAGTAGTAGGGGTAAACCTTTCGTAATCCTTAAATTCAAAACAAATATATCTATAAGGTGGGGGATTTAAACTTTAGGAACATATGGGGGGTTTGTTTATAGAATATGTGGCCAGGAAGAGGCGGGTTTACTATAATCCTGTGTGAAGTTGTTAGAAAAATTCAATTGCGATGTGCTTGAATATTTAGCTTTCGGTATTCAATCGAGAGCAAAAACACAGATGGCATGCAATTTTTATTACCGCCGACCTTTTGGCCACAAGTTTAATACAACGTACAGACAACCCCTTCCGGATAGTTTTTATTGTCAAAGCAGATTTCTAAAAGGAGATGTTACATTAAATTGCTGTTTACCGATTCCGGGCACGTATTTGTTTGCACGATTTTCTGTATTAAATTCTCTATTTTATAAGTTCGCTATACTGTGTGTTGTGTGTTATAGTTTGGCTGCCTGGTTCATTTTCTATTTGCCGAGCTTAAAACCGCCAGTTTACTTATTTAATGCTAACTTTAAAGCAAGTGTTTGAATTTCAGCTTAATAATATTGTTTTTCAGGATTTGCGGGTATTTGCTCTTGTCGAAATTGTTTCGAATTTATGTGTATCTTTTGTGGTTTGGTTTCATTCATTAAAACTTTCCGTGTGACGTTGGCAGCGAAAAAACTGCCCCACGAATAATTTTTTGCTTCAACGAGCTCAAGTGTGCCCCGTTATATTTTAAATCTGACGGGCGGGGGTTGTGAATTTAATTTACATGTTTCAGTAAACAGTTTTCCAGGTGAAATTCAATCTTAAATGGCAAACAAGAAACTGTCTGGAAACTGTAATTCTATAGATGATGAAGCTATACCTATACAATTGCGAACACTCGAGGCAGTTAAAGATTTGTGCTTTATTGATCTTAATTATTGTCTTAATAAAGAAATTGTTTCGGGGATATAAAGTTACTCATATAATGATTTAATAGCATCAAATTAAGTGGAGCTTGATAATGAAGACATTTGCAGGTTTCTTAATAATGCACAACTCGTCTACTAACAAATCAATAATAGTTAAAGAACAATAAAAACAAATCTGCATCGGTTTCGGAAAGCAATTTAAAACTTGTTGACAGTAAGAATGATTTGTTTGAAAATCAATTGGAAATTAGTGTTGACGACTTTGTCTACATTGGGCGTAAGGTCTATTGTAGCAAAATTGGATTTTCCGTTTGCGCGCCAGAGCTGCGATGGATATTAGAGGTGCGGGAGTTGTCACAAAAAAAGAGGAAAACGTGGGGAAGCTACGACAAAGTCGACGACGATCAACATCAGGAACTCAAATCACGAATTTTAAATCAGCATCTATTTTCATGGTGCATAAATACGTACCGTTTTCTATATAGTATGAAGTTTCGTTGTAGCGATCGTCCGTGAAACCTGGTCGTTTTGCCTTGAGGGCTTTAGTTTCCAGCTTCGCCTGAAAAAACAGAGACATACACGTTCAGTTGAAACGTCTACAATAGTAATATATCACCCACTTCACACTTAACTTAAACTAACTTGCTTTAAATGCAATGTTTTACTTTAGCACGCTACTATCTTCATTTATCTGGCTGGTGAACATAAATAATACAATTTCAGGTTTTTAAGGATATGCTCAAACGGATCAATTGCAAGCTAAATTATACAAGAGAATTTGCCTTGAGGCCAATCCACAAATGCAAATCGATGTGGAAGAACGTGTCGGTTTCTAATTGCGGTTTTTGTGCCTCTACTTCACGCCTAGGTATTAAAAGGGCTATAATATTGTAATTGTTAGTGTGTGTGTGTTATTTAAAATTCATGAATTAAATTATAATTTTATACGGACTAATGAAATATGTACTCAAATGGAATTTATAGATTAATAAATATTTGATGTTATAATAGTATATTTAGATATACTGAAAATTTTTTAGCAATGTAGCTGCTAAATTACGATTTAATTGAATACATTTAATTTGCAAGTATTTATAAATAAATTACTAATATTGAACATTATACAAAAAAATTGGTATATAATTTCTGAAACTCCTGACTCAGAACTTTCTAGGTATAATTACCCATGTAACTTAAATTAACGGATATGATATTGAAATAAAATTTTCCACCGCCTCAGCACTTAAAAGCGATGTACCTGCGTAATGTTTAGGTTTGTTAATCGATAAAGTTTACTAAACTATCTTGGACCTGATGTGGTTGTCGATTTGTTTGACTCCTTTGAGTTTCAGCAAAGCGATCCCAATGGAAATCATTCGTTTTCCTTGTGGATTTATATTACAAGCACCACATTATTCAAAATCCATTGAATTTGCTTTGGTAAACCATCACAAAATAGGGTTAAACTGTTCAAATGTAAAATAATGTGTGCGAGGTGGATGAACATGTTGATCAATAAACAACATCCAAAGTGGATAGATATGTAGTTTTATGTGTGTGAACCTGAATCACCACTTACAGTTTTCCTCCAATTGTTTTATCGAACAAACTTTTGTAATTAGAAAGTGCATATATAAATTTAATGTTTTCCGTAAGATTGAAAAGTTTGGCTGGTGCGGAAAGTTTGAAAAATCTAATTATGCCACCAACAATCTAGCACTAACTGGAAAGTGAAACTGTTGAAACTACTTTTCCAGAATAAAACAATTCCTTCTGATGTGCTAGCTTAGCAGCAGCGTGCAACTTTTAAAGGGCCGTCTTCATTAAAAATTAATACAAAAACTTTTCGCAACAATTCTTATTGTTCCTGCGCGCTCTGCTCTTAGTTCGCTAAAACTATATGATATAAAATGCAATATACAATGTCTTTATCACCAAGAGTCTCATTAAAATTCGATATAAGTGCCATGGAAAAATATTCTGAACGATACAAAAAATATTGTTGCTACAGAAGCAAATCAAACATCGGACGCGGGGAAGCCCTAAATGGATTTCTATGTATGTGGGTGTGGAAAAATTGCTCGTCGATTCGAATAAATACGTGAACATTAAGAAAAACTACGTGCCCTCATTTCCAAGCCAAATTTGGTTAAAATTGGTGGTACACGCGACTTATTCCACCATTTCACGTGGAACAAGAATCCGGCTACATTTGAGAACACAACGAAATAAATCGAGCCGACTAATTCGATAAAGGGAGGCAGGTTTCGACAGGGACTTATTTGTTGGCACATGGTCCATATGAGCCACATTTATACAGATGCATCTGGTGGTGGTGGTGGTGGTCTGCTTCAAACCACATTCAGCCTTCGGGCTGTTGTTGTACCAACTACTTTCTGCAAACCAATATATCTTTGTCAAATATCTTATTCGTCCATTTGTCAATATTATTTCACGGAAAATATAAGCCTTATCTATAAATATATTTCCGGTTATTATTGCAGTTCTGTGTGATCGAATACACCACATGAAACATCAATATATGATAAGCTCGCGCAAGAAGCACAGCGTCTTTTATCACAATCAATTTACTCAATCTATTAATAATGGAATAGTTAGCAAAGTTCCCTATGAACATGTCGACTGAACGTGGTGGTGGTGTTCACATTGACTTCGCAATGTATCTGGAATCCTTGTGTATCTACTACGAAATTATGTAGGCAACTAATTGAATTTTGAGCGTGGCCGAATTATAGGGTTGAAACTGTTGGGAGCAGGCCCAGTTTAAAGAATTTGTCAACCATGAGGCACCCACGCTGAGTAACTTAATTAATGAAGTTCTGTGACATATACGAAATTTCCTGTAAGAGAAAGAAGTTAAGAATTTACTTACAATTAGCTAAATCAGATTATTTGAATTTCTAGGTACATAAGAAGTTTGGATCACGACAAATATTTTACCTCAACTATTTATCGTGGGGGCAAAGTTGGTCACTGAACTATCTCAGTCGCAATGCGAATACCCAAAAATACCTATTTTAAAGTTTTACGGTAATCAAAACGCAATTTCTGAAATTTCCATTGATTTTCCTTGAATTATATTAAAGAAATCAGACGCCACACCGACAAAACCACCACGATTACCCTTAAAACTGCTCAAATTATCACTAAACAACAAAGTAGAAACATTTCAACCAACAACAATTTCCATACGCAAACCACTAGCTTTCACCCGCAACTTTTTTATTTTATATTCAATCCACAAACATCACGAACAAGCAAGAACCTTATCTTTAGATGTGTTTTCAAAGTGAACTTTATCCTGATTTTGTCAATACCAATTCCCTGGAGAGCATCTACATTCTCATTGTCGCCTTGTGAATGTTTCTTTTTATGGTTGTTACTCTTTTCTGTTCTTTCAGCTGTATAGCTGGGGGAAATTTTCAGGTATTTTTAATTTGGAGCTGCATAAATTCAGTGATGCAGTGGTAGGCTGTAATGAAGCGGAAAAGCCATGACTTTGAAGATGATTCAGAAAACAGTTTTTATGTTTGTCTGCGTATTTAATTTAAAGTTTAATCTAAATAATAGGTTTGGTTTTCATAGTCCATTAATTCCGATGATTGTGCGGTGTTTTAAATTGATTTAATTGTAGCAGATAAACCAAAAAACGAGGCAATTCTAATGGAAAATGAAGTTAATAATGTGGCATTTAAACGGTTATATACCTGGAGAAATTAATGGGTGCGTTAAAAACAATTACAATTTCAGTGTTTTATTTCGAAAACTGAAGTAAAATAATTCATCACACGCCCAATTTGAATATAAACCAAGCAGTTGATAGCCGCTAAAGCAAGTTTAAGTACCAACGAATGTGTTGCCAAATGTTTTTTATGGATCATTCCATTAGTAAGTGGCACAAAATACTAGATTATGCAGTTATATAAATTATAATAAAAGATGTTCACCCATCGGTGAATGATCCTTGATGGGCGCGCTCCCGTCTTACGAAACATGAATTTATGACCCATGAATGACACAAGACGAAGGTTTGACTTTGACGCATATGCTAAAGACAATTTAGGGTTGAGGTTTATGGCATTTCTTGGCTGGAGGGTTAAACATATTCATATTACATGCAAAAGTTGCAAATTCGATTGAATAATAATCTGACTGACATCCAGGCTGAGGAGCCGAAGACAACTGCATTGCGGGAGTGTTGTGGAAAACTGTCAAGAGCCCCGTTGCCCATTTACATTTTCCCCGATATATATTGCCCCTGCCTGAGATACTTCCCAGTGTATGTGGTCGTGTGCAACACCAGAAATGTGATTTATGCAAAGTGTCTATTATGCAGGTTCATATGCAGTTAGGGGCTGTGGTGGTATTTTTGACGTAACTAGACGAGTTGCATAATAATTTTCAACACAAACATCCACCTTGATGCACACATCAACATCACAACGAATTATTTACTAGTCAACAGTCGTGAAAAACGTCTCTGAATATTTCGTTGGAATTCAAATTAGGGGTGAAGAGGAATGAAGATGGACTAGGAAGTAATGGAATGGAAAAAGCAAACATTCCTGGTGCGAAAAAACAGTCGTAAATATTGGCTATAAAACGTCTGTATTACATTAACGAAATATAGCATAAACTTACACAAAAAAACTTAAATATCATGCTTAAACGTCCTATACCATAAGGAGTAGCTTTTTTGTAATATGTATATAAGAATGTAGTACTAGTTTTTTTCGAAAATATTAAGCAAACATCTTTGAAAATTCGTTAAAAAAATCCCTTAGCATCATAATTAATTATCTTTACTGTCACCTTCTCCACAGTAAAACAGCCATCATTCTGCCGCCGCAAACTCTGCCACATCGCACCATCATCCACACCGAAAACTCTAAAACTTTTTCCATCATGATGTGGATCTTAGGAGGGCCCGTTGACATCCAGGTGTGTGTGGTAAGTTCATCATGAACGTGTATAATATTCATAGCTCGGTAAATTTGTAATTTGTCTAAGACCTGAGAAGCTCATTTCGTGTAATTGGCAATTTCAACCGCTGGGCGTAGTATCTCTCGAAGGATGGCAATGACGTGTTCGCCTGAATGTTTTTCATAGTCATTTTAATTCATTGTAGAAACAGACCATAAATAAACGTGATGGACCAGCATGATTTCGTTATAGTTTACTTAGACTAAGATACGAGTAGTTACTTCGGTAATAATCATTAACAACTTTACTTGTGTAAAGTTGTTGCTCGTCCTATTCTTGGAACAATAATTGCGCACATGGTTCCTGGTGTAATTAGACGACCCGGTCTTGATTGTTTACTTGTTCATCTATTACATCAAACTTGATACTGCGCGACTGTTGGGCTATTAGGATCCCTAGTAGCTGAATACATTTACGGACATATACAACATCTGGACCTGGACATAACTTGTTTTATTATCTAGTTTATTATTCGATGCAGTTGGTAATTTTCGTGTGGTGGCTTTATTTGTAATCTGATAACTAAATTAACTACAGCTTTATTAATTCCTGCTGAACCACATTTCCGCGCCTGCTTTTCGTTTTCCAAAAAAAATTAACTTGTCTGACAATTGACAAAATTCAGTACAAATGCCATTACCGAGGAGTAGCATTAAGAAAAAAGCTTCAACTGCTTCAATTAAGGACCATGTACAAAAACGAACAGAATTTAGAGATTCAAAAACAAGCGAAGAATTTATAAGAGATCAGGTAGAAACGTTCATATCAGGCAAGAAAATTATGGCTATTTTTCATCAAATTTTCTAATACAGAACATTTTTAGTTCCTTCTAAAGAAGTTATTGTATTAAAGGGCGACCCACTATTATACAAAAACAGATATTCTGTAACAGGTAACATAATATAAAAACTGAAGACTGAAGGAATATTTTATTACTTCCTAATCTTTTATTAGCTAATGCCGAAGTTACTCAAATCGAATCAAGAGATGTAGTCAGAGGTAATTATGAGCTTAACGCAGATACATTTGTACAAAGGGATTTCTTTACAGAGGTGAAAGATTTTCGCAGATTATGTATTATTATACATATTTTGTACTCGCCACTAATGATAATAGTTGGAGCTGTAAAGTATGATGAATGTCCAGTTAATAATAGTATTCCCAGGTACTTGGTAGTTGGAGGTACATCTAAATTCATTGCAGAAGAGCTTTATACTATATACAGATTATTTTGTAGGATGCCTGGGTATACTTTTTGTATTTTTAGAAATAATTGAAAGGTATCGTAATATAAATGTACTGATTATTCTTGCGTTAGTAATGATAGTCTGGTTTATACACTGTAAGTTGTGGCTATCTACCCAAAATAATGTGAACGATAATTTAGATAATTTTTCCAGCTTCGATTCAGGTTTTTCTCGAGTACTGCCCTGACTTTTTTTATCCAGAATCCGGACGATATTGCGACAAAACCCTTTATAAATTTGCCCTGTGGACCTGTGTTATACAAACTTTAATTATGTTAACGTTGCTGCTTTATCTTTGTTTGGTAAATGCTTACAACTAGAAATAACGATGCAGTTTCAGAAAGAAAACCAATATTTAGTTGATTATTTTTATATGTTTATTTAGAGTAAACACCACATTTGTGATATCTATACAATAAAAGCAAATGTAGGCTCCGGAAAAATCCGAATTAACAATCAATGTTTTTTGTGGAGTATATTTCACCATGTGGGATGAGAACTCAATCCAAACCAAATCCCTCATTTTTATCTCAAATATTTACACGTCTCCAGTTTCAGTTTTTTTGTCTCCCTCTGATTTTTGTTCATTTTTTTCCACATATTTGGAGACTCCATACAGACAAACCAAAAAGCAAGCTAACCCAATCGCAAATATCAGTAAAATACCATATACGATTGTAATATAAATAAACGCAAAGAGATAAGTTGTTTTGTTACAGTACAATTCCCCATTTTGTGGATTGTACGATGGTTTGAATTCTTTATAAACCCAGTAGGATCCTGAAAAACACGCATCAGAGAGTAACACGAATATAAAAAAAAACTTTGTGCCTTACCACAAATAAAATACGCCAGTTCTATTGTGCAGAGAAAGCTGAGAATTGGAGATAATTTTATGCGTTTTATAAGCATGTTTCTGAATAGGCCGAGTAATTTGGAAACAATTCCTATTATTCCTGAAATAAAATGATAGTTGTGTTGGGTTTTTATATGGGGTGCGGCTGGAGTGAAGACACACTTTCAAATATATAGTTAGGGCTAAGATCAGTCCGATTATAGGAAAAGTCGTTTATAAATAAAATCATTTTAAAAATGAATTTCGGTTTTGGTTAGGTTTGCTTAAGTGAAATTATGCGAAATGAAATTAGGTTAGGTATTGATCAAAAATACTAGCACGCAATAATGTTTCTTTGTTCTCAGTTTCTTTTACTCTTCTTTTATTGAACATAAAATAATTTGTACACAATTCGAAATATTTTCCTCTAAATTAAATAAAATTATCAAAATCCTACAATTTTAGAATAAAAAATCCCGCATAAAAAAACGCTAAAATAAAATGGTTTCGTGAGCTCAAGGCTTCGTTATAGTGTTTAGTTTCAACTAGGGTTATTAGTGTGTCCTTACTTACTACCGCATCCAGTACTTATATGAAAGCCTCAACGAAGAAAATCTCTAACTCAATTAGATAAACTCAGATTATCTCTGACAATCAATCCCTCAAGAAAATTTTAGTCGTTGAGCCTGACATTTAATCAATTTTCCCCCATACTTCTCCACCTTCTATTATCAAGAAAATCGGTATGCTTGACTCCACTGGGCAATTGTGCAAATTTATAGCTCCAATAACAATCATCGCCACATGTAAGCTAATAGAAAATATAAGTGAAAATTTCAAGCTCCCTACAAAAGAATGCAACAATGATTTTCCACGCTGCAACTTCAGCGACATTTATTTACCTTTGAATTTATCTAGGAATCTTTGCAATCTGCTCAGTGGTTTATCAGGTTTGATGTTTGTGTCTCCCTCGGTGTCGTCAATATCCATGGCTGATAAGAACTTTGCCACACTATGTAATAATCGTGTTTATACTGAACAGCCAAGAAACTGTTGGCCTATTTTTATTCCGCATGGCGACTAGTAGACTATTGTTGGCGAGACCAACCCACAAGTCCATGCGCAAGGTCGGAGAATTCAGCAGATTCGCCTATTCATTGCGTATTGCGTTATATAATTTTTTAGATTCAGTTAGATTTTTATTGACAGTTAAATCGGGTGTGGTGTCGTAACTTTGGAAAAACCACCCTTAACCATAAACAAGTTTACTTCCACGTAATTTAATATGCCATTTTTTTGGCATAGGTCATATCAAGTTTTAAGAGCAGCAATTACTTGGGTAATGTAGGAAGGAAATTGGTTTTGGGACGCCTAAAATATTTATTACACCAAAACAATTTCACTTGAATAATTCCCCGAAAACCCTGACCTAACTTCAATCAAAACAACAAAAACAAACCACGGCAGGATTAAACTCCAGCTGCAGCAGCATTAATTCCAACGTAATAAAACAGTAAACAGTAAAGATAAAAGATCCGCACGAAAATAGTCGTGACGCTTTGGTGGCCTTGCCGTAGAGCTGGTGCGCTAGTCGTGTAATGTGCCTTCAACTGGGTGTGTGGTAAAACAGTTCACTAGTGGTAAACACTAAACAATGGACGATCAACAGCAGGAACGCTTAAATGCTCAGAATGAGCAAGAGAACCAGGAAAATCCAACTGCTTTGGCCAAGCTAAAAAAAAAGTTTCTACGTAAGTTGTTTGGATTTAAGACTTAACCTTAAAGTGGCTCATCAATATTCATTGGATCATGTCATATATAGGCGTAACGCAAAAAGACTCCTGCTGCGGCGCCACCAAACTACTTCTGTTAATTTGTTGGTGTTGTTTTCAGCTGGATTTAGGATTTCCCTTCTTATTTCCATTGCTGTTAACTTTGCAATGCTAGTCGTGGGTTGTTATGGCGTACACAAATGTCCGGTAAACGACAACATTCCACTTTTCCTGCTGGCAACTGGTAAAAGAAAGAATATAACTTTCGTGTCGGGATTAAATTGTTTTTCTTGTAGGTGGCATTGGATTATTTTCCAAATTCATCAGTTACGTCCGCGACAGGATCCTGCAACACTTCCAAGTGAAGTACATCGAATCCGCTCTGTATTCCGTGGAAACAGTGTTTTTAATCTTAGGCAAGTATACAACTTTGGGTTGCGCAAACAGATTCGTTAATATATTAGAAATTTACATGAAGAATCAGTTTGGGGTCTTAGTGTAAATTTGAGGGTTGCCATTCCTGCACAGATTATGTTCCCTAACTAACCCCGTTAGTGCCTTTGAGCATCGCATACGTTTCAGTTAAAACTTTCTGGAATCTTTAATAAGTTCTCCCGAGTAATGAGATATTTTTATTTCAGGTGGTTTTTGGGTGTTCAAGGAGTTTAAACCAAGTTTCGATCCAAGAGATGGTGTGCGATATTGTAATAAAACTGTTTATATGTTTGCATTTATTTATTTGGTCATATTCTTAGCTTTATGTGTTATTATAGCCGTTGGGTTTTGTTGTTTTATAATTTGTATATTTTTCGTTCAATTTACTAAGGATCGTAACCAGCCTGATCCTGAATCGCAAGTACAAACAAATGGTACTCCTCCTGCTACCACCACATAAAAACAAAATGTATTCTAATCCTTACTTAAGACTGCTTATTTGTTATATATATATATATTATTAAAATTATGCACATGTAATAACTAAAGTACTTTGCGTTTTATTCGTGCAACACTTAATTAAAACCGATGTTCCCAATCTAGTTTTGTCTTGGCCAAATAATTGTACATAATAAACTAAAAATAACACGCTATTGAGTTTGCCCGGCAAAAAATATAAATAGTATTCAGTATCATACCGTGTATTGTCCACGACCATCACCCCACAACACTCTCTGATAAAATTCAGAGCACGTGTATAGAATTTGTGTAAAAAAACTATGACAGACGTGAAAACCAAAAACAGTGTAAACAAGCCAAAGGACTGTGATGTAGAAAAACAGGACAATGAGAAAAATATTCAGTCAGAGGAAAATAACGAACCTTTGGAGAAGGTTAAAGAAAAACCACCACGTAAGTACATCATTTCCACGACGAATCTATGATAGTTGTCATTTCGAATTTCAGCTGGAATAAACGCATCGTTAGTGTTGTTGTACTGCCTATTTTTTTCCATGTTCACAATCGGATGGGTGAACTTGAACAGTTGCTCAGTCAGTCGACTCATTCCAATTTATTTAATTGTGGCAGGTACGATAGTGCTATAGTGCAATTAACAAAAAAATAGATTATCAATTTAGTTTTATAGGTTTTGTTGGCGCCTTAGCAAAATTCATCAGTAAAACCAAAAACAAATATTTATTCAATGTAGCAGTGTTGCTGGTAATTTTTGATATTGTTTGGCACGCCTTAGGTGAGTTATTTGCGGAAAACAATAGGTTAATTTAATCGTTTATGTTTAACCTAATTATTATTATTAGTTTCCATGTGTATAATTTGTACATTATGTAATGTATACAGGCCTGAGGGTTCAAATCTAATTGTAATATAATATTTTCATAGCACGCTAGAAAATAATTTCCTCCATTGCTGTATATTTTATAATAATTTTCAGGTACCTATTGGGTGTACAAGGAATACCAACCAAACTACGACCCGAACCTCGGAGTATATTGCAATCGAACTGCCTATTTATTAGCATTTTGGATCCTTACGATTCAGTACACGCTTGTGGGATTTTTTATTTTACTCTCCGGTTGTTATATGCTGATGAGGGGCGACTTCAAGAAGACATAACATTTTATCCTAACTCAATTTTTATACTCTAGTATTATAGCCAAATAAAATTGTTGTTTGTTGAAAAGTCTCATAGTTATAGTTAATACACGTGCAATTTAACACCTATAAAGTTAGTTAAATTATTCCTAGTCAGAATGTGAACAAGTTTAGGGGCGTCCAAATAACTACTTAGCACCACTAGAACTTTTGAAGGTAACATAATTTACATGGAACGTGACATTGTGGAAGACAATGAGGAAAACATTGAGGAAAACAATGTACACCGTCCGTGGAGTTTGCATAAGCTTATAATACGATAAATTATATGTGGCAAAATATTTATTTTGCATAAAGAGCATACTCTGAGTCGAATGAATAAATTACAACTTCATACACAAGTCTTAACAGCTATTATTAAACTTGATGAGCTATAAGAAGGAATAAATTAAAAATTCATCTTATGGTGAATGTTAAACTTTATTAAAATTACTTATTTAGGTGCAATAATCCCACTTCAATTATCATAAAAACAACACCACAACTCAACCAACTCCAAGTATTATTAGGGATGAGTTTTATGTGAAATTATCACAACTTTCCAAATACATTCTAGTCATGGGCGTAGAGATCGGTTATTTCAATGGGTAAAACAATAACGTAAGATAAAACTTTTGTAATTGAAAAGAGCAGCTACTTTAAAAAACTACCGATTTTCAAAGTGGTAAAAAAGGAACATTTATACAAATAAAGTGATGACAGTGATTTTTAGCAGCGATTTTTATGTAATAGGTAGCTCAAAATGTTGGGTTAGGGTTTATAGGACAGCCTCAAACACTGGTGCCTTTTTAAAGGGACGACGTAGATACCATGTAATTTGAATTATTATAACAAAAATAATACTATTCAGTGGCGTATTTACGAAACGTTATGGTAGCTTTTTTAAAAAATAAATTTACTTAACTGCATTTAAAATACAGGGTGTTTCACGGTAAATGGTAATACCTCAATAACTTTTTGACTCTTAGGTAAAATTAGAAAAAAAAATTTCTGTTTGTACAATTCGCAATTCTCTTTTAAACGAGTATAATTTTTTTTACCAAGAGTGAAAACTAGCCTACTACGATAAAAAATAAACCGAAAAAATTGAAAAAACGTATTAGGCATTTTTTTTTAGAAAAATTTTATTAACATACATTTTTCGGGCTTACCTCAAAACCCCAAATCCCAATTTTGACTGAAAACAAAAAATGTAAAAATTCTCCAAAAATTTTTTTTCGTAATGAATTTTAATATTATTTTTTCAAGATTGCCATGATTCATTGAACAGTACCTAAACATCAAGAGATCTATCACATAAAACAATGATTATTTGTCAAAATTCTAGTAAACCAATAAAAAAAAATTAAAAATAAAATTTTTTTTAATTTGTATTTTTGGTTTCAGCCAAAATTGGGATTTGGGGTTTTGAGGTAAGCCCGAAAAACTTTTTTTTACAAAATTTTTCGAAAAAAAAAATGCCTAATACGTTTTTTTAATTTTTTCGGTTTATTTTTTATCGTAGTAGGCTCGGTAGTAGGCTAAGTTTTCACTCTTGGTCAAATTTTTTTTACTCGTTTAAAAGAGAAATTTAAGATTTAACACCCATATATTCGGCGCCTATGTCTCCAGCTTGAACGAAATTGCAGCCCACGAAAAGAACAAATAATAAATGTAATACTTGAAAAACTGTTCTCATAAATTTTATGTTTAATCCGATATTCTATTGTGTTTAGGCTTCAAGAATACAAAAGCTTGTTTTATGTCTTTAGTAATATTATTGATGGTTATTTGGAATTCTCTGAATCCGATTCCACTATACAACAGACAATACATTTTTGCAATATTGAGCGCAGTTTATTAATAATTCAATACGAAAGTTTATCTCCCAAATTCCTTCATAATCATATCGAAAATGTTTTTATTAAAATTTCAACATTATATAATTACTTGATATTCCGCAGTATTATCGTTAGTATTTATAAACTAGAAACTATTTTAATATCAACTCGTAAAACTTGAATGACATATTTGCTACTTTATTCGAACAATTTACTTAAATTTATGATCGTTACAAATGAATTTTGATGCGTGTTTGCGCATAACCATAAACAACAGCAACCGTGATGTATTTTGCAATAAAAAAATTCCAAATCAGTTTTTATTCTTTGGATAGATCAGAGAAAACCGCGTGTTTTGTTAACATCAAAAATATTGTGTATTTGAAAATGACCCAAACAAAAGGAGTGGAAACCGCTTTAGAGAAAGAAAACATTTTCTGTGCTTAAAAATCAACGACCTGAATAATAGAGTCAGTCCCAGAACGGTTTTATTTAAAACCAGGATAACAAACAGAAAATCGAAAGCCACCATCATGCAGCACCACCATCGCATCATATAAAGAATTCTAGAATACAACTGATACGTGCTCTTCCGCAATATTATTACTTATTGTTGAATGTAGTGTAAATACAATGTCGTTGGCGCAGAAAATTATAGCACAATATTCCAACGTCTTCGATTCACATATTTTTATCCTTTATGACTCTACTTTGAATGTGAACTAGTTTATATCATCAATGAAAACAATGTAGCTGTCGGAAGAACTTCCCAATATGCTACAAATTGGTGTGCTCCAGAAAAATATACCGCCAGAAATCTTTGATATGGAGTTGAAAAGGTTTTTGCCTAGGAAATGGTGAAGTATGGCTTAATTTTATTGACAGAACGTTATTGAATGTCTCCTTGTTCAAATTAATGCAAATTTTTGTAGTTGTAGTCAAACTGAATGGTAATAATAGTAATTGTAAATTTAAAATAATGGTATGACATTATTCTTTTTATTCTGTTTAATTCTCTGGAAAAATTCCTAATAATAAGTCCTTCCTTAAGCTTGAACGTGAAAATTATATTAAATTTAAAATAAAAGGAGTAAAAAGTAATGGAATAAAAAATCTAAGAAACGAATCATCTTTTATCCCGCATACCTGTGTTTATTTTCCTTCCAGCTTAGATGATTTTTCTCATTTTCTTGAAAATCTAAATCTAGTTAAAATTTGCAGATGTGCTCTTTGATGTGCCATTTGGATTTGTTTAGTAACAAATAGAGAAAACACTTAAGAAAGAAGCAGGCGGCAGACAAAGAAAGCCATTTGAGGAAACCTTCATGTCGATAGGTTACATCAGCAAAAAAGCAGAATTAAGTGATAAAAGCTTTCAATTACCTACCAATCTCTTGACAATGAAGCCGAATCCATTAGTTTAAGCCCACTCGCTCTATGTTTTTATTCGTTTTTATATGCCCTAATCCCACTTCGTTGAATTTAAACTGTCTTATTACACGTTCTCAACTTATTTCTGTTATTACACCCTACAGTTTTTAAATGACAAGAGTTCCACAAATACTTCACTTTCATTCAGTCCAAAAATAACCATATAGCCCCCAGCGCCGCCGACAAGAGAATTTAATCCCGTCTACGACTTTCAAAAATTAAACACAATTTGGTATCGTACCCTATAACCTAAGTCCCAACCTAAATATTTATTTATTTGAAAGTTCACACACGCGGTCGGGGTAAATCGATGATAAAAATGGGGCCCCAACGCCCGGTCCTTTTGATCTTAAGTAGTGTGTTTTGATCCAGTGGAATTTATTTGATCGATTTCCGTAAATGACCACTGAATACATTACCATAAAAATCTACTTTTATAGACGAGTGGTTTGCTGAAAAAAATCGTCCGGTCCGAAATGAAATTTCCGACATTCAGTGAAATATTGTTAGTGATGCCCTATTTTGTTTGATAACTTTATCACCGTTTGATAAACAACATTTATCTTTATGATGGTGTGCCTCGTCTCGAACACCAATAAAACACACCATTTGTTCTTCGATTTTTTCCATGTTTTGTTAAATAAATTGCCAATACAATACGGGAGTTCAGGCGGAAATTGGGGGATAGTTAGGGAGGCTAATTTTAGAACATTTTATATGAAAAAATATAAAAACAAATGTTGCTGCTTCTAAGGTAGCTATAACTGCATAAATTGCAATTTTTCATCTTTCCCCTATACACATTAGGTGTTTAAGGAGATCAAGATAGAAGTGAATTATGGGCCGACACATAACCGTATAGTATAAAACCTAATATTCGTCTCTTTTATGAAACTATAACTTTATTAAAACGCTCTAAATGTATCTGATATAAGCTCGTGCTCAAATGCATAGAATAAAGATCTAGTTTTTGATTATATTCATTTCGTACTTTTGTAGTTCCCTATATAGAAAATTGTTGCTGATAAGACCTAATTTGACGGAAAATGTATAATGAAATATAATACATTTCCCCCATTTTTATGTTATGTAGATATTAAATTAATGTTATTTCTGGCATATTACTCCAGTGTAGACGCTAATACGTATTATTATTACTACATCATAATTTTTATTGGATCGTTTTTCCGCAACCAGATTATTTGTACTTTTAGACATTTATCACAAAGCAAGATGTTGGAAAATTGTTGAAGCAACTTAGTGCTAATTAAGTGAGCTCATCCAAGGCGAGGGCTCACTTCGTCAGACAACTTGGGAAAGTCTGCGGTAGAAAACAGATTTAACTTGTGCGACAAAAAGAACCTACGCAACTTTCCTTTTAATGTGCAAATCTATCTGTCCATTTGTTTTCATCATTAACACGGTTAGAGACTAGAAATATTTGTGCCATGATTGTCCATTGTGCCGTCGAAGCCAATTTCTATTTAAATTGTAGGAAAATAAAGTTTAATGCTAATGGAAATACCACATGAAACTCAACTCTGTTTTTATTGTTATTGGGGTGTTTGAATATTATCCTTTTTCTTTTATTCCCTCGACAATAGAAATAAAACGGCCTAATAATAAGTCCATAACATATTTCCTTATATATACAGATAAATTAACCAGATAAACTTTGTTTCTGTTTTGTTTTATGTTATGCAAGTTTTCCACTGGGACTGTTAGTTTTATTTCGAGTTCTTAATAAAAACGCTCACATCAGCATAAATACATTGATAAAGGCATATTTGCAAACTTGAAACAAACTTTGGATATATTCCCAGAAAACTCGAATATGTTCCTTCTATGATATATGGACTGTCTTAGTGCATTAAATCGACCAATTCCATTGTGTCAGATACATCTTAATATGTATTCACCTTTTTAACTTAGTGAATCAATGCAAATCGCAACAAACAACCCTGGAAAATGTTTAACCCTGCAATCAGCTCAAAGTATAAAACTGGAAAACTTTTTTCATAATTACTTTGTTATACAACAAAACAACCCATTTCCCTTGGTCGTAAAAAATATATCAAATAACATCTTTTTCTTAAACTTACACCCATCCAGCATCTGTTGCAGTATATTAACAAACTATCCGCGCCGGTCCTAGATAACGAAATAATCTGTCTTATAATCAACTGGCACGAAGTAATCAGAGAGGGTGTTGCGTTGCGTTCCCCTTTCATTCTCATTTGACCGCAATAACGTTTTCTGGGGTAGGTGAGGGTGCAAAATTACAGTTGGAACAGCAGCACGGGGACAAGTCTTAGGGTCATAAGCGCCTTGATCGTAAAGTGAGTAAAAGGAAATGCGTTCTAGGCCAATCCAGAATTAAGACACAATGTAATTTGTTCACAGTTACAATTTAATTGGGTTTCTGGGGGCGGTTTGCTTTTTTAGGTCAGTTAAAGGAAAAATATTGAAGCGCGAGCGGTCATTTAATCCGGTGAATTCGAGAGAAAACCCCAAAATCAATTTGGTTTATATTTACAAGTTGGCATTGATGGTGACTTCCGGAATTGGATAATTCTTAACGATTATTACTTTTTACAGATTAACTAACTGTAATATAGGCAATTTTTTTACAATTAAAATGTTTTTAAGCGTTTTATTTGAATAATAAAGTGGTTAAAATTTTGGCGGATGCGCCGGTGTTAAAGTCAATCTCCATTTTCAAACTCTGAAATGGGAAAGAATAGTTTATATCAATGTTTTTTGACCTATCCGATCACATATCTCGAAAACTATTTATCGTATCAGTGTGAAAATTCTTTGTAGATGCTTGTAAAGAGTTGCTGAAGAGATTGACAATCAGAAAAATTGACGTTTTTTCGATTTTCCTTACATCACAAATCTTTCAAAAATAAACTTTTCTTAACTAATTTGGGGGCGTAGAAAAAGAATATCAAATCCGATTTTCACTCAGTGGAAATGGGAAAATTTTGTGGGACTTAGAAAATTTTCGAAAAAAGTATGTTCAGAAATTTGCAAATTTTGAGAAAACTATATGTCCTATCAAAATTTCAAGGGCATCACTAGATTCACAATAAAATTTCCAAGTAAAAACGTGAGAATTTCTCCATTTAGAGGACGTTTAGTATTTTTTTGAGTGCACTGAAAACATGACAAAAATCATAAAAAACCATCAATTTTCCTTGTTTTTTGACCTATCCGACCACATATCTCGAAAACTATTTATCGTATCAATGTGAAAATTGTTTGTAGATGCTTGTAAAGAGTGGCTGAAGAGATTGACACCGAAATCAGCAAAATCAAAAATTCAAAATTTTTTACTATCAGGAATGGACTCCAAAAAAAAGGTAGTTGCAGAAAATTGACCAAAAAAAAAAACTAACCAACAGAACCCAATGCTATGGCCCATTTTAAATTCAAATGGTCCTGTTGATAGGTTCGTCCGCTTCATAACTATAGGACATATATCCAAACAAAGTGCTAAAAACAGGACAAAATCGAAAAAACGTCAAGGGGTACCCCTTAAGATTTTTTCGAGTTTCGTCACATCACAAATCTTTCAAAAATAAACTTTTGTGAATGTAGATTTCTTTAAAAAAAATTTTTAAGTGTAGGTAATAATTAAATTTTTGGTGAATGTGCCAATGTTAATTTCTGTAAATTTAAATTTAAAGTTTACAAAAGTACTTTTTAACATTTGCACTTTTAGACAGGAAAAAGTCCTGTTAAAATATTTTTGTAGATGTAGTGTAGTTACATAACGAACATAGGTAACTAATTTAAAAAAAAATCGTCATTGAAATGAAAACAAATTCCCCTTTTTTTGCGCAAAAAATTCGACATGACAAAACCTCGTTTTCAGAAAGATTTATAGTAAATTCAGTCCAACAAACCTATAGTGCCCTCCTGCGTATATGTAAATTTATTATTATTGTACCTCTGCTATTTATCAAAAAACATTTACCCGAAAGTTTCGAGTTAGACTAGCTTAACCTATTGTAACCCAAATCTTTTCGGAATAATTGGTACACAACGACAACAGAATTAGTTGTATACTGCTGAAAAGGTGAATAGGTCTGACCTAAGCACTGGCAGAGTTTTATTGTTTCTGGAAACGGTGTCGGATATAAATGGAGGTATGCAGCAACAGTTGTTGACAGTGATTCTTTGCTAGCAATATCGTGATTGATGGTTACAGAGGTGATATATCACTGTCTGTGTAATCGCAAAATATACCTTGAGTTTCCGCAAAGTTTCCTTGGCACCTCTAGTGGCCAGTTAAAACACACTTTCTACTTATATGGGGTTTTTTATGAAGCAGCCGCCTCATAAACTCTTAAGAGAAAATTAAAAAACTGTTTGGAATGCTCTTTCGTGTTATAATCAGGAATAAATTCCGGGTTTTTGTTGGAATTTTTTCGGTAGTGGCCATTAAACAGAATTACTGCTACAAACCCACCTAGAAAATGACTTTACCACTACCATTTAAAAACAATTTAGTTTGATTTATCGTCATAAAAACGCAGAAAAATCCACATTATTTAAACAGATATTTAATAACGACTACAAGAAAATTTAGTGGGTACATTGAGATTAAACTGTAATTTATGTAGAAGCTGAATTAAGAGGCCGACAGTTATTAATCATCTTGGAAGTTGAGTCGTCTTGTACCGACAAAAACCACAGTAGCATTGCAACTGTTGCACTTAGTTTGCTAAAGTTCTTTATCAAACGTTGTTGTGAAGTTATTGAGTGATTTATATGGGTAACTTGTACTGTAGGTGGCCGCCTTCCCTTCGCTTTTTCCTGTAAACACCCCGAAAATCCACTGAGTTTTTTCCACCGTCTCAGCAAAACTTGTAACTGATTTTCCACTTTAAACTTATTTAATAATAACTTATACCTATACCTAATGCCTATACGATTATTTAAAAAAAAGTTTCTTTGTTCGTCAGAAAAAAAATGTAAAGATAAATGAGCAAAGCTGAGTCGGCGTTTTCCGGACGATTTATTTTTTCACTACATAAAAGATACACGTACCCCAAAAGAAAAATTATTTTTTATCAAATTTACCAAAGATAAACTGGCCTTATCGTCCGGTGTGTCATTACAGTTTCTATCGGAACGATTTATGTAATTATGCAGGATAATTTGCAGGAAATTTATTGCCCTTATCAGCGGAATTATGCCTTTGTAGGACCCTTTTGTGCAATTTCAATTTTTCTGCCTTATTTATCCCAAAAGCGGCAACGCCAACAATCTTGGGGCAAAATGAAACACAATCAAACCTGTCCGAAAGCAAATTTAAGCTTCCACTCACATAAAAACCTAGACGTAGGTGATGGATTTTTTTTCTGCAAGGTACAAAGCGATTAGTTTAGTTTGCCATCTGATACGAGGAGTTTTTGTGAAATTGCAAAAAGCTGGTCGCGCACACTGAAAACCTTCTCGGGTCAATGCTTTCCCCCATCATTAACAGAACATTTACACAAGTTAAATGCGGAATATAAATGAGTAAAAGTAATAATGTGATGATACAAAAGTTTTATCATTAAAACAAACTTAATGAAAGAACCTCCAGTAATAAGTATTTGTGAAATACCTAGCAACGGAAAAAATCTTTTTATATATTAGGTACAAAACTCACACAGTCTTAAACACATTTAATTAGTTATTTCTGAAAGTGAATACCACCCATATTGCATCCGAAGTTATTTCACGGAATTCACAAGCCATGTAATATATTTTAATTAACTAAGTCGCTGCCGTATAGATGTGTTTGCTTCGACACATATAAACACATGAATGCACCAGAATTTAGTTGCAGTCCCGGAATTACATTTACGTATACAATTTGGAATTGCACTTATTGGCTGTTACATATCGTAATTTCGAGAACATCAATGATGTATACAATATGTGATGTGCAAAGGGACCTCAATATATTCAGTGTATGATCGATGGACAATTTTAATTTAATTCACATTGTAAAAAGCACCGAGCAAAACAACAGGATCTAATAAATAGATCGTGATGAACACCAATATAGAGTAAATTGCAAAATTCCATTGTTGGAAAATGCGGAAAGTCCACACAATGGCTTTTTGAAAATAAAGTTCGCGGCGATTCTCAGCTGATAAAATCATATTCTCAATATAGCTAAGGTCATTAACTCATTATTGTAGTTTGTATGTAGGAAATATGAAAAGTTTTAGCTCTTAAAATGGAGAATATATATAATATATTCCGATCTTTTTGCCCCTATATAAATTTTTTTATATTCTTTCTTTTCAATTGATTTTCATGATACAAAAAGAGATTTTAATTCAGTTATTTCAAAAACGTGCCAAAACATTCCAAATCTTTCAAGGTAGAATTTTATTATTTCTCTACCGATGGTAATTTCTTTTGCTTAAAGGTTTATTTTGCGTGATTCAATTTATATATTTTACATTTCTCTACAAATTAAACAATTGACCTAACAATTACCAATACTGCACCAAACTCCACAAAACCCAGCCTAATATACGAAATCACTTTTAAAGTACACGCGACACGTACACCTAAATGTGCACCATTCAAATAAAACAAAGATCTGGTGTAAAATCAGCATTAAATATCAGGCTATTGTCTCCACAATGGCATAAGCCCTTTTCCAGGGGGTGCTTAAGAAATTCCATTGTCCCATTCCATTTTGCACTGTTGTTGAAATTATTCCACGCGGCTCCCCCGACATCTTAGTTTTAATAACAATTGTTATCTTTAATATGGTGCACTTACTGCAAACGTACGTTGTAAATGATTTCATTTCGTGTGATGTAAATTTCGTGTTTGGGACCGCATTATGAATACTGTTGCAAGACACGTTCCATAACTCTTTGTACTGTGGTATGTATTTGTAGATCCGTCCGGTGAGAATTTAGGGGATAAAGTCTACAAAAAACCGCTGATATATTTGGGAAAAAGCGACGCGCGGGAGATTTTATGGGAAAAGCTCTGGTGATGATTAAAATAATATAATAAGGGTATTATAAAGTCTTTCTGTGAAGTTTTTAATTTAAGAGGATTATATTTTTTCGATGCCATAAATAATCCTGTCGTACAAAATTTCGCTTTTAAATTGTCGGGCGGCGGGGGGTTTGGCTAAACTACCAGGGGTAAATTCTAATAATCGCTTTTAATTATATACCGTCGCGAATTTTGGCAATTATTTGCGATTTTCTTTGGTGCGAGCACAAACTTTCTTCTTTAATTAATTTAAATGGAAAACGCAGACCCGATGCAATTTAGTTTTTCTGCAGGATTTGTGATAAATACTAAAATTTATAACATTTCGTGGATCGTGAAGGTTGCCCTACCATAATATTAATTGTACTGCATGATGATGATAGTTGTCGTGACTGTGAGCCGTTTGTAATAAAAAAGGAAATTAACCAGCACTAATAAAAGATTCCATGTGATTTAGCATTATCCTAATGGAGCTCGTTTTATGCCACCTTTATTTCCAAACGAATTTCTGCAGTCATTTAAAATTTTGTTGGAAAGTTTTTCAACTAAATTCCGAAGGAAACTTTGTGAAGAAATTACGTTCAAATAAGCAGTAGTTCTTAATGACGTATAAATCATTATTTTGACATAGGAAATAACTATGTCTAAATTCAAAAAAATTTATAAAAACAGTTTTGGGTAACTATAATAAATTCCTGGAATATTCGACGAGTCATTTTCACGTTGTATTCCAAGCTTCTGATGCGTGACTGAGTACATCGCGTGCAAATTTTACAATAGACAAAATCGAAAAACTTTTTGTTAGTCATTCACTTTTATGGTTTGCTTCTGATGTTAGAAGGAAAAAAACTGCAATTGTGTTCGAAGTAATTTTAGATTTATTATATGTAAATTATTTCGCTACAAACTCCATTTATATCAATTACTTTAAAGTGATTTTAGAGTAGTTTAACACGATATCAAATTATATCGGACGAGAATCAAATACAATTTATCTTGTTGCAAAAATAATTAGAGCATGATTGACACCGGCGCATACGCCAAGTTTTACTAAAAATGTAAACTTAATGAAATAAAAAGTCTTGAATCCCATATTCTACATAATTTACGTAAGCAGCTCTCCGTTATTAAACTAGTTTTTCTCCAATGGAAGTTTATAATCCTTATTAAAACAGCAACTGCCTGGAATAAGCCAAAACAAAGATACAGTGTGCTTTTTACTAAAATTTTTAATTAAACATCACAAAATTCTGTGTCGTTCCTCCATGGAAAATAAACATAATTATTTAATGCTAATTTATTCATAATTACCAAACACATCACCATCATTTCTCACGCGTAATTTAAGCTAAACACATGCAACTTAGCATACAAAATACGAAGGTTTGCTTACACCAACTTATCATGGTGGAAGTAATGGAAATTAACGACGTATATTCTATGGCAGGTTAGTTTACCAGGACAAGGAGTACTTGCACAGATAGCTGCCTTTAAATCACATAAACTCAGTGTTTCTCATCAGAACTCTATCAACACAACGTTTATCCGTTCAATCATCGTTATGTCACTAACTTCAAATTGGACATACTCATTAGCAGCGATTTTTTCCGAGTAAATTGAGTTACCGGAAAGTTAGTTTTTAACTTTGCACTTTCCAAAAAAGGGGGAACATGCGTGGATAGGCAGAATGCGCTTCGGATTATTTACTCGAGTGTAAACTTGTCAAAAAATCAGATTTTCATCAAGTCAGACAGTTTTTAATTATCCACAAAGACTAAATAATGTTTATTAATTAAGGGGATAATTGTTTCTTTCGTAAAATTAAGTTGACTGTTAAATTAATCACTGTGCCTTTGAGCGGTGATCTTTTAGGCCTGCATTTTTAATTAAGCGATAAGGAAAAGGATTGCCGGATACGCCAGTAAAACATCATCATCATATCTCTGCGCGCACAATTTCAGAATTGTTTGTGCTTTTTGTCAGGATACAATGCGGGCACATCATGATGATATTTAAAATACACTCTCCACTCACCTTTTTAAGATCCTTATTCGGCTCTCCATCGTCTGCTTTTCGCTTTTCTGTACCCGCTAATTTTCCCTTGTCTTTTTCGCCTCCGCATATCTGCAAAACCAAGAAACATAATTAAGAACGTTTAATTGCTCTTAACACGAAGGGAAATCACAAACGAGTTTTTTGTGCTGCTTCACTCGCTCTATCTTTCTCTTTTTACACAGAACAAACAAATGCTTTGGTTGCGCCATGTCGGGTCAATCTCAAAGCACCGAGGATTTTATGTATTATTACGCACAAATTTGTAGAAGAGACACAAAGAGAATAATTGAGGTTACGTATTATTTAGGCGTTGTTGTTAGGGAAATATTCAAACCGGCGCCTCCGGCAAGATTTCAACAAGCGGGACTATCACAAAATAATGTCTATTCAATCATGTAATTTTAGACAATTACTTAGTTTTTAGGAATGTTCACACTAGAAAATGTAGTATAAAGATAATAAATATGTCAATATATGAAACTACATATTTTCGATTTCAAAAACCAAAATTTGGTTTAAAATTCGACTATCCTTTGCTCAAACCGAATTTCCATTAAACTGATTAAAAATATTAAACCGTTTTACTTTCCTGCACAACCACGTAATATATCTTTTAATTTAAAACTCTCAAGCTGGTAATAAAACCATTTCTTAGCTACTTAAACTCTTTAAGGGGCCACAATTTAAAATGCAAACTAATTGTGTTGTGGCTGAGGATAATGGAAACTTTCTTATAAATACCTTTCTGTTAATTTTTTCAAACTTGCGGCTTTGCAACTCTGGATAATTAATGTGGACTGGATATATTTAATGGCTGGTTTTTTCCTCCGCATATATTTTAGTAAAATTAATCGGGGAATTTCACGATTATTGCATACTAGAGATAAGCCAGCTGGATTTAGACAAGAAGCTGTTAGAAAGAGAAATAGCTGAAACAGACATTTATTTGTGTTTTGCTAAACCGATTACGGCAAGAAAATTATGTAGATTACGTGTTGGTAAACAAACAGACTAAGAGAACACGTTGATAATTTAAAATGTTCCAAATTTAATAATTTTGTTTTTATATCCGTACCAGAGCAACGAGATACTAAAACTTGATTAACCGATTCGATTACATGTGGAGGAACGGGGGTGCTTTTAATTTCTATTTTATGTGCCGCTTGCTAAGTGGGCCATTAAGAGTTGACAGTAGTTTGAGTATTTATTATGTTAAACTTTATATTTAGTTATCATCAGATACGGTTTAAACCATTACAAGTTAGTTTGGAAATTAGTTCGAGAACAGAAGGGCAACCACAATCTCAAAATATCTTATTCACATAGAGAGACATGCCCTCATCAAAAACACACATTTTAAACACGAAATATGCTTCATGGTATTGTGGGATTAATGTAAAACTAATAATAATTACTACGGTCCATTTTAATGTAATATTCTGAGGCTTCATTATAATCTCCAGGAATAATTCATTGCTTTTGTGTTAATTTAATAGTATAAGTACTAGTGGAATTTAAACCCGTTTTATTATATAGGAATTCGTCGAAATTCTCTAATATTAGACGAAATACGACCATTTCAAATAAAAGCCCAATATACTATGATGAGATTTAATTTATTTTATTTGATGGCCTGCCAGTCTAGGTCCAGTGGCTTTAATCATGTCAAAGTGGCTGCCAACATGAGTGTGTGACCAATAAAGTCACTAAAAAGCATTTACAAAGTGTAAGTTTGAAACTCATTCGTCGCCGGGACGAACTTTTAATAAACGAAAAACTTCCCCCTTACAATTTGCTGTCAGGATTGGGGAACTACATTTTTACTTCCGTACTCACACATCAGACAGAAATTGATGTTGTACCTGACAAATTCATTTTGGCGCATCAAAGTTCAAGCTTTAGTTTATACCTAAACGAAAACTTACATATAGGAGTATTGTAAAATCCTGAAATTCACTAACGACCCAATATTTCGCAGTTAAGTGACACGTAATTCTGTTATCAATGTAGCATGCAATGTGTCGTGGTAAAACTAGATTCTATCTGCTGAAATATATACCAAACCCCGGCCATCAACCAGGTGGTGCACATATCACTGGCCATCATCATATAGCTATTTTACCATGCATATATAATATTTACGGCAAATGAATGAAGTGCCAAAACAGCATTACGTATCTGTGCAAACTGTAATTCAATGTAACATATTGTTGGTAAATCGGTAAATGTGCAGAATAATGCAAGAGCTGGCTAGTATATTCCTATTGATTATTCCGACAATTCAGGTTATTATCCAAACCATTTGTTATCATTTAATTGGTTTCTGTAAATACACTAATTGTAAACTACTTCAATTTATTACACGCACGATTTATCTGAAAAAAACAAAAACCGTTGACCAAAACATGAATATTTTATGGGGGATTATTCATTAAATGTAAGTATAAAAATCCAAGCACATGCACTTGTATAAAATGAACATTAACACTGTTAGATAAATCACTTGCAGCCATCGGAATTTCACGATAAGACTACTGCTGGTATAACCCCAAACTGCATTTGGGAAAATGGAAGCAATATCGGTTTAAACTATCTTTAACTGCGTTGTAAATTCGATTAAATACGCCCCAAAAGTAATATAAGTAAGTTTGGAGGATAATCACAAAGATTTTAATGGAAGACAACTCGAGTTTTTGTACAACATCAGCGGTTTAGAATTTAGTTACAATTGTATGAAAAGAGAATACGCTCGAAATTTTTAGGGTGGATTAAACTGAGGATTTTATCTGTTGAAACATTTTTATTTTAAATAGGTATTTGTGCAAGTAGGGAGGAAAGTTGAGATACACTAATCTTAGATCATAAAATCAAGATTTCCAGGGACAATCGAACGATCAAAATGAACTTTAGTTTTAAGTATACAGTGAGGACTCTATCACTAATATAAGCAACAGTCGCTTATAACTTATGATTCAAAGAAAAAGGGAAAGTCCACGATTAAAGTAACTCTTAGAAATATGTAGGCTAGACAGGCAAAATGAAGGATAGAAGGTGGATGCGGAAGCTGATCGACTGGAGACCAAGAGCTGATAAAGGTATCCAGAAGACCACGCATGAAATGGACATACGATATCAACAGAGTAGGCGGCTCAAGATATGGAGAAATTTATGGAGGTCTGCAGTGGACGCTAAGGACAAGTGATGGGGATGATGAATGAAAAATGAAAAAAAATGTTTATTTGCTTAAGATTCTTTTGATTTCCATAAGAAACCTTTTTGTACTTATATAAAACTATTAATTTTAATACAATGATAAGTTTGGTATAATTATATAGCTATGTACTAAAAAATCAAACATTTTATAACCTGTTTAGAAATTGAAACTATTTTTCTCCAAAAAAAAAATATGTTTACATCGTCTACTTTTTGTAAGAACTTGCTGATAAAGGTGACTCATTTTATCAAATTTCGAATTCCCCATGGTAGCACACGCCCATTTCGCAGGGCTTAACGAAAATTAGAAATAACGTCGTCGCCTATTTGTACACCGGATTCCGGCTTTGTGTAACTGCCTACATTTCAGATTAGACAAGAAACACGTATGACTTGGCGAATTTCTCCTGCAACCAACCCGATAAGATTTCACGGGTAAGGGGATGGCGCGCAACCAAATCAGCAATTTCACATAATTGAAATTCGATGAGTATTCATTTTATATGCAGAAAGCATAGCCGAAGATCTAGTTCCAATTTGGCGGAAGTCAATGAGTTTAAATTTATTTAAGTGCCTGCCTACCAGTAAAGGTAAAATAACCTTCCAAGCAAAAAATATAATGTGCCTTGCGCTACCACGCAAATTTCCGTGAACGCCGCAACGTGTGAAGTAAATTATATGATGTGTATAAAATTACGGAAAATATGTCTGAGCGCCAAAGCTATTGTGATTTTTGTACCAGTTGAAACTCAACATCAAAGCGTGCGGGACTTTTGTTAGAAAATTGCAGAATTTTAACGCATGTAAACGTAATAAAAGAAACTCCTTTCCCCGCCGGTTGAATCAACAGAAAAAACGATAAGCAGATTTTAATACAGTCTAATATTACAAAGGCTTTGTTCTTTTTTTTATGCTGTGTTGGCGAAATAAACTCCCCTATAATATATTATAAATTCCGTTTCGGTATACAATTTATACCATACAAATAAAAAATAAACGACTTATTTTCTAAACAGTTACTCGCCCTTGCGGATTACAAAAACCATCCACCCGCAGTCCAGTCACGTAGTTACAATTTCCCATCAATTTAGAAAGCAGCAGAACTTGTAAGAATAGAAGAGACTTTCAATTTGAAACTATTATAGTGTGATCCCTAAAAGCTACAAATTTCCTATCGATGCAAATGGAGCGAAATGTCGCCGGTCAATACTGTGAAAATCTCAGGCGATCTTTAACTCTATTTCCGCGTCACACTTACCTTAGTTCTTAGGGGCAATGTGATTCACCTGCAGAATATTATATCTTTATATTTGACTTATTCTTTTGTCGAAAGCTAACAATGGCTTAGGTACTATTACATCGTATGTATAAGGAATTTTCTATTGCTTGGAAACGGAAATGCGAGTCCAAGAATACAGTAAACTATTGCGCTGGGTTATAATTCCGATAATTAACAGTCCAGTAGCGAAACTATTTATATAATATATCAAATATGTGTAACATTTACGAAAATAACTAACAAAGCATCTATTTTAGCTCGGAATAATACCAGCATAAAACACTCTTGCCTAACAGTTAAAGAAGATACTTTAAAACAGGTGTTTTAACTACCACTAGACGACGACCATCATAATTTAACATGTTTTTGGCCAATAAAGCAACTTCAACGAAATCTGGCACAAGTTAGACCATAAATCTAAAATACTACAACAAATATGCTCTCAACAAGAACAATGTTTAAGCACTTTAGTTGCTACCCAGGTAGACTTTGTTTAATGATGATGTAATTTTAGAATAAGGAAAATTGGATTCTTTTCCATTATAATACTAAAAGACATACTTGAGGTAGTCTAATCAGTTATTGCTCTTTCATCAGCAATATTGGTAATGACGCGTTTCCAATTTGCATCCGAAATTAATCTAATGAAGCTGACAAAAGTGGCGAATTACGGCTTCGGAATTTCGCTTCCTGGAAAACTCGGTTATTATGTTAGATTTCTTAGAAGTAATATTCTAGTTCTTAGTTTAAAAATATGATAATCGTCATACTTTATCTGAAGATATATAATCTAGAGTAGTTTTATTTTTTTATAATATAATGCTAGAAAATAACTGCTATATTGTAGAGGTCATGATTAAAATATGTAATTCGAGCTTAATAAAAATATAATGAAAATGCCAAAGTGTCACGGGTCTGTGTTGCATTTTGCACTGGATTGTGTAATTGCTTGCCAGCGGAAAATGTGAATTTCCACTGCACTGCCATTACACATGTACACAGTAGATTAATTTTTTTGCACATCATACAAAGATACAAAAATCACAAAACCAAATCCAGAAATAATTGCAAATATCTGACATACTATTATTTTCTCAACACCATGAATTATATTCTCTCTCTGTAAATACACAACTCACAGCACGTTGAAAACTTATGTCGTAAAATATAAAATATATATTTCAGTTTTTTCACTGTACAAATGTCAACGTATTTCAGTGCTTCTAAAGGAAAATGTTACATTTTTACTTCAACATAATACACGGATTTTACTTTACAAATAGTTGCTGTGCACATTGAAACATTTATATTTTGAACGCAACTAATTTGTAAGCAATATAAACGAGAAAACATGCAAACGTGGTTTATATAATAGAAAGTGACTCGTTATTTTGGTTTATAAAATAAAGTAATTGCTGCATAGAACGTCTCGTTGTGTATATAAAATGCAATAAATTTCAGCTACTAATATGATAAAGAATATGTATACCTGTTTTATAAAACGTAATATGAAGCATTATTTATCGAAAAAATTTGTTAACTAATTGCTCATGATGTAGTACAGTAAACAGGGAGAAAAAAAGACTTTTTTTTATCCTACAGCCAATTTTTGCAGAATCTTGTAGAGGGTCACCCTGTAAGTTTAAAACTGAGTTTCTGTATTCGTAGACCCCGCCGTTTCTTCACCAGCCCTTAATTAAAGTTGATTTTTTTATTTATTAAATAACTTCTTTCCTATTAGATTTCCGAAAAAAAACATCAACACAAAGTAGTAGAGAAAAATATTTCCTACAACTTTTCTTTTAAAATTTTATCGATATATTGTCGATATTTAAAAAATTACTCAACAAATAAGTTGACAACTTTGGGGTAAGAGAGTAGTAGTAGTAGTAAGTAGTACCTAACTAGAGAAAAATTTCTCAAAAATGTTCAACTTATTTGTTGAATAACTTTTTAAATATTGACAATATTAAAAAAATCTTAAAAGGAAAGTTGTAGAAGAGTTTATAATAGATAAATTTGTGTTCCTAAAAAAACACTAGGTTTCAATTTTGCGTTATTAGTAGAATTTAAAATTACGTACCTATACAAGGCTCAGGATCGATTTATTTATTTGTCAAATTTTATATACAATTACCATTTTGTAAAACCAAATATTGAATTGTTTTTTAAAGTAACTATTTACTAAACTAAAATTAAACATTTTAAATTATTAAAATATTTAAAAATTATTCTGTCTCGAAAATAATGCCAATATAACAGTCACAACTGATTAATTTGCTGCAATTATAAAACAACAATTCATCTAATTTACATCCTTGAATCATTCTTTGCGTGAGAATAAATTAAGCAGAGGTTAAATAACATTATTGTATTCATTTGGATAAAACGACTTTGACCCCCAAATTGCATACCTAAAGAAAATTGCGCTAACTATATATCCTGTAATAAAACATTTTGGCCACTAAAAAAACATGATTTGGAATAACTTTTAATATTGTTAAAGCAGCCTTAAACAAATATTATCTTTTAATGTGTATTTATAATTTGTTTCCTCGCGAGCTTACAGTCGATTGTAATTTTGTTCTGTATTTTTTAACCACCCACCAGCATGTCATCCAAAAAAATTTAAGTCCTATCCACCATGTTAATAATAAAAAATTACACGGTAGCTTTGTGGAAAGTTTTCTTATTGCCGAGGCGTTTTCATATATTTGTTGTTGTAAATCACAAATGTCATGGAAACTTAATATTTTTTTCCCTCATCCTTTTGTTGAAAAATGAATGATATTAATATCGCTTCCGTTTCGGGGTGTTGGCAGTGTAGTGTTTGAAAGTGGTGCGGATGATATTTTGTACCACCACCGCATATACAACAAAACTAAAAAGCAAAGCAAAAAAAAGTCGTGGAACTGAATCCTTAGCAGTCAGGATTATATTACAAAGCGAGAAAATACTGGAGTTGGGTGGTTACAGACGAGTTAGATATTTCTTCATAAGTGCGACGTGTCAGAGATTTAAAAGCCATTGTATAAACCGAAGGAAATAGCACTATTTGAGGAGCTTATTTACCCTGATGCGCGACATCGACTTTAATTCTACGAACGTATGTTTTTTTCCTCCCTGAAATATCGTCTTAGTTTCAGTTTGATATATAAAATGATTGTCATCACTAATCGAGTACTCAAACTCAAACTTACTATGCATTGAAATTGGAGACAATGGACCGAGGGCAAAGGTGATCTCGTGCACGAATTAACTATTGTTGACTGCCACCATTCCGCATGGCCGAAACTGATTTGTCTCTATTGTCCTTCAACCTTCGCGCTCGTAGACAGTATTTGTTCCTCTAATCACCTGTATTTAGACCACCACATCAATAAATGCATAGTGCTTTTGATGTGTTTCATTTTCATTTCGGTCTATTTGGATAAGCGATGATGATACTTAGTCAAACTTTATTAATAGCTATTAAAGTGGCTTAGGATTTTACTACACTATACAGGATGGAAATTGGTGCAATTCTAGAAATCAACGTAATTTTAAGGAAATTTGATGGACGTCCAATGTGCATAAATAAAATGACTATTGATTATTATTGCTGTTTAATTTTTTTTTCTACTCCCATACTTTAATTGATTTATTAGACATTTGCTACCTGTACTGTAATGTGATTCATTACGATACAAGTTTATAACCAATAGAAATGCAACATTACAGCAATATTCCGTCAATATAAAATTCTGACAGAATTAAAATTTAAAAACTGACAGTACATTTTGATTTTCTGACATTTCTGAGTTTATGGTAAAGTGAGCATAATATTTATTTTCTTATTTTTCATTATTTTGACTAGTCGTAGAAAAAATAGTGTATGCAACTCATACTCGTGTCTTAATAGCTATCATTAAATGCTCATTGCAGTAGTTTTTGTTTTGTCATAATTTTTTTCACGTTATGAGTTAGATGAGTTTTAGGACAAAATAATACGAAATGTTCGTCTGATTAAATCATCCCAATTACTATAAAGCCAAGTTCGAATTTCTGACACGTTAGCAAATATCACCTAATTCTATCCGTGCCTTTAATCCTCCAAACCAGCACGTGATCTTAAACGTGATACTAACACAAATTACAAATTACTCGTTTAAATCAGTTTATTTATTACCACATCCATTCAACAGTTCAATTGCACGTTCCGAAATTATTTCGTGTATTTCTTACATAAATTTAATTTTAAAACTTGGCGAATGTTCAACGCCAGTGCGTTAATTCTAGCAAGTTAATGAAATTATATTGAATAATAATGATGGGCCTAATACGTTTTAAAGAGCCAGTTGGAGAGGCGCTAATACCTCACGAAATTTACGAGACACATTGTGAAAATTATTTGTGTTCCTCGGAGGATTAAAACAGGGAATTGTGAAAGTAAGATGCGTACACGCCCCAAGCGTGATAGCTTTTGAATTATGTAACACCACAAGCGGCACAAGTAAATATTTACAACAATAACTAAAGCTTGGAACATTTTCAGTGGTGCAACTTTCACCGAGATGAACAATTACAACTCCAGGCAACAAAACTACTAATATTGAGGTTACTAATTGCTACTAATACTACCCCCTAAAGCTTCTTTGTAATTTTAGATTACAATATAAGCGCTTTCTAGTTTGGATTTTAAGACGCCACTGATGGAAAATAAACTAGAATCTTAGTTGGTGAAATGGTTTCATTTGAGGCTTGGGACAATCCTTCCGCTCCCGCCGGAATATTTATATCCTTTAAGGATTAAGAAACTAACGGCTTTTTACGGTATAACTGAGATTAGTGCGCCACGCCTGTACGCTGCTGACACGTTTCGGAATTTGTTGATAACGATCTGGGAAAAAACTATAAGGCATGTGCCTGGGGACTAGTAGTCGCAAGCAAATATACGAAAATACAGCAAAAAAAATGTAAATTTTTATTGGGCAATTGTCACTGTGGGATTTGGGTTATCTATTTTAAAAATCAAACGAATTGAAATCGATATTATTGCATGACTGGAATTGTAATCCCGAGACACGATTCGTGTGTATTAACTGCGAGAAATAAAACAAATGAAAGCAATTATTAACGAGATATGAGAATAATGAGTGAACAACGCATTTCGTCAGATCAATAAATTAATGTATGCCCCGTTGGCATTATGATGGATGCATTTTAAACGAATTTCGTTGAAAATTGGATTAAACAAATTTCGAATCCCACCACAACCACAATTTTATGAAACCTAATCATTCATTATAAACTTTCCTAATTAATTACCATTCACAATTAATACACTCTTCAATATTTCAGACATTGAGGTACAAGATGAACCCACGAAATATTAACTGGCTAATTTTGAATATAATTAACTAACTTTGGAATTAAAACCCTAGAGTTGTATAACTCACACAAGACTACAGCAATTGCATGCAGGTATGGGGTGTAATGAAGGGTCCAAGCGCGTAAGGGATGAATTAAAATCCATATCTAAATTTGCACCTGGCATTAAATATTCAAATTTAAAGAATATGGTAAGTTCGGAAGAAAAGTTTGCTTAAAAGGCAATTTTAACTTATATGTGCAAACTTTCACAAAACTTTGGAAAAGCAACACAAGTTATTGCATAATCTCAACTTTTTAAGAAACACTTAAATAAACATCGAGCCAAAAGACGGAATAAAATAGATTTCAAACCAAATAAAATAAAACCATCACCACTCTTGTGTTCCAAATGCAACAAAAATCACCCTGATGCTACACAGATAATTCAGTTCAGCCTGGAGAAATTAATCTTATTCCGTTTTGCTGGATGTCACACAAAGAAAATCCTTGGAGGAAAGCCAAACTAAAAATGGAAGAGAATACATAAAACAAAATTACTAATCAGAGGTAAGGCCCCCAAGCACAATTCCGTGTGTTCTCACTGGATGACAGTTGTCTTCGCTGGTGCTGCACAAAAATTTACAGGCCATTAAAATTTAAGTTTACTTAAACAACAGACTTCGGGTTCGGAGTGCTTTTTATTTGGTTAATTTACAAGAACATCGAAAAGACATTTCAAATTTATTGGGTTAGGTACTTTAAAAATGGAAAAGGGCTTTTATGTGGTCTTGTTCAAAAACATATTGGCGGAAAAATCGTTATGATGAAGCCGTTCTATTACGTGCAAAGACCAATAATTTGTTTCTTAAATACTGACTGTTATTGTTGCAAAGAACTTTATGGTGTCTCATAACAAGCTTTAATATACTTCTGGGTCGTTTAGGAATAATGCAAAAAATTTAATGTGCACCGGCGCGAATACCATCAGCTTCCTGTATAATGCTGTAATTTATTTTTATGGAGATTCATTATAGTTCTTGAGTGGAAGGATTCTGCACTTTTCAAATGCTTAATTCAGAACCATTTACGTAATGCAGCTGGATAACTCCTCATTTGCCATTGTTATATTTTTATGCATTTTCCATATCCTACTTATGTGCCAATCATCAGTTTCATAAGGTAAAAATATAATGGACTTTTTCAAACGAATGCTACTGAAATTGAATACAGTATTGTCACATGAAATGAATTTGTACAAGAATATTTCTACATGACTTTTTATAAAGTATCTTGTGGTTTTGCTGTTAAAATATGTGATACTAACTACTAAATTAATTATCCTCCAACAATTCGCCACAACAAATAATACGAAACTCATAATTCACATTTTATTGCTTATAACAAACGCTAAAGACAGAAAGGTGTGTAACTAAAACTAAAAACCGTAAATAAAAAATTTCTCAAGTTGCTCCATTTCCAACCTGAGCACGTATCTACGCATATATGCCCTATTGAGGAACGAAGGGTCATAGAAATAACAAAAAGAAGTACTAAAGAAAAGTTTTGCAATTTTATGACAAGATTAAAACAACCCATAAGTATTTATGTTTGCTTTTATGCTCAAATACATACACCTCGAGTTATTATGCGGACAAACCCATATGCACAGGCTAAAAGCGTGGCTTATTAAAATAGAATTTACAGTTTTGTTTCTAATTATCGCGTGCGGCGACAAAGGCTATAATTTACGTCAAAAAATAAAAATAAAGCTCGCGTCTGTAACTTACGTTTGATGTTGTTACAATAATTTTCCGACGAGCTTCGTTAGCATAAGTGATAGTTATAATGGTTTTTCTGAAACCGGAAGAGTTAACAATGCATTAAATGCCACCGTCCCCCGACGGCGGACCTTTAAATTATCCGACAAAACTTTTGAGATATTTTAATATTCAAAGAAGATAAGTTTGGAAAAAATATAAACGCTACATAGCCACTCAGCAATTAAGAAGTTTTTCCACTGTAAATGCCAAATGCGGCTGTTTAACTGTTATATCGTCGCTTTTTACCTAAAGCCAAGCGGGGCCACTCTGGTAGTGTTTAGCATTTTTATGGATCTAAGAACTATTTAATGGTTTTCTTTTGTTGAATGTTTATTCAGGCGCGCCTGGGCCTTTTGCTCTTGCCCCTGAAAATGTGTGTCTTTCGAAAAACAAAACTGTATTGGTTTTTCGTTAATTTTTACAGAATCTTATTTGCATAAAGTCCATTTGAAAGTAGCCGGAATAAAAATGGTAATTCAGTGGACATGGAAATTTTCACAATGCAAATTTGCACTTCACTCATTTCAGATGACAAGAACTTTTAAGCTGCCATTTAAAAGCTGGGAGGCTGTCGCACAAGTGAAATATTTTTTGTTTATTACCACTTGTTTGCATGGGTTTTGTATTATGCTTTTTCCTTTCGTTTTGTTTCATATATACTAATGAAATAATTTTTTTGCACGCCCGGGACTTTTTTTACCACCACAGATAAACGAAATAATTGAAAAAATAATTCAATTTTGAATTTACTGTTTTATTGTGTTGGGCGAAAAACCAGAAAATGTATTCAACATTAATATTGGATGGTGGCCCGCTGTATGTTTGAACGAAATGATGAATGCGACTTCAATTACCGTATCATCAACAAAGCAGGAAGCAAAGATTTTAATTTTTAAATTACAAACAACTTACACAACACAAAAACAAATTAAAAATAGACTAAAATTAACTGTTTAAATTCGAAGTAAAAAAGGGTTGAGCGCAGAGAAAAGTTGTTTCCTCGTTGTGGCCTGACGATAATGAATCTGTAAAGTTGAAAGGGCGTGGGGACATTCACGAACAGACAATTTAGAAATGCGTGCTGTTGTATAATATGTAGTATTTGAATGAGGTTTTTGATCAATACAGCTTTTTTCGACGTTGACAAATTGAGATTATGTTGCGATAAATAAGTGTATATGTAGAAAAAATGCTTCGCAGCTAAAGTGGATGTCAAAAATGTGGTTTGTAATGATGAAAGCATTTTCACAACATGTCACCGTTAATACAAACTTATACAACCTGGCGTTATAAATGTGTATTGTGTAACCACAGACAATGAAAATCACAGTCGATTTGTATTTAAACCAACAAGAAAACATTAGTGGCATTTTCATTTACTAAAAGGTTTACAGCGAAATTATTTATATCAAACTGTGTGCAGTATGATGGATAACCGCTATAATATTGTTCATATAAAATAACCGCAAATCCACTGTAATGTTGTTTGAAATTTTCACAAAAACAATGTCAATAGTATACTTACACATTCAAATATGTACAATATTTCATGAAGGCAATAAAATTAAGGTTTATTTGTACGAAATACGTAATTTAGCACATAATTTAGCATATAATTTAGCAAATAAACTAAACGATATGAATGAAATTATTGTAATTAGATATAATAATGTAGATACTATGTTGTAGGTGAGTACTTCTGAAGACCAGATTTTGTAACACCGGCGCATCCACCAAAATTGAAATTTTGGTCCACCAGTATTTTAAGGTTTGGGACTGTTAGATAAAAACAAAATGATAATTTAACTGTTTTAGAATAATGTGCAAGTCATTGAATCTATATGAAACTTTTTTATACAGGGTGTATCAGTTTTAATCGAGCAAACCTTAATCGTACCTTCTCCTGGTCGTCCTGAATCGGAAAAATGTATATTATATACCTCTATCTGGATTCCTAAGAAAGATACAGGGTGTTGAAGTTTACAAGAAAAAATAATTTTATTGCAATAATTTCCATAAAAAAGCTTGGAATCAAACGAAATTTTGCATGCCTGCCCTCCTCCCTAAGGACAAATTTATGAATACATCTCAATTATTTCAAAGAAAAAAGTATGCCACTGTAATTTTAAAAAGTATTTTTTATATATCGAATTCCTTGTTCAATTTGGAGTGAAATTTGCTTTTACAGAACAAAAATTGAAGTTTTAGTTCCAGAGATAATTTTTTCCAAAGACGTGCTAACTTGAAATTACTAAAAAATCCGGGAATGATGACAGATGCTGTTAATTCATTAGTTCGTCGTTGTCAGAAATGCATCGAGGCTGGCGGGTTGCATTTTGAACAGTTGCTGTAATTTTATAATTTTTTGTTACTTTTTGTTTTTTAATAAATTTCCTATTTGATTTGTGACTAATTTCAAGTTGGCACGTCTTTCGAAAAAACTAATTATCTCTGGAACTAAAACTTCAATTTTTGTTCTGTAAAAGCAAAGTTTACTCCAAATTGAACAAGGAATTCAATAGATAAAAAAATATTTCTTAAAAATTAGTGGCATGCTTTTTTCTTTGAAATAATTGAGTTGTGGCCGAATTGCACGCCACTGGTGCCTCCCAAAATCGAAAATATCTTCATAAAAGTGTCCTTAGGGAGGAGGGTTGGCATGCAAAATTTTGTTTGAATCCAAGCTTTTTTACAGAAGTTTTTGCAAAAAAATGATTTTTTGTTGTAAACTTCAACACCCTGTATCTTTCTTAGGAATCGAGATAGATGTATATAATATACATTTTTCCGAATCAGGACGACTAGGAGAATGTATCATTAAAGTTTGCTTAATTAAAACTGATACATCTTGTATAACAACAAAATTTTTATTTCAAATTTTAGAAATAGGTTAGAATGTTGATTAAAACTGAACAATACAATTTATATTATTTTTATTCAGTTCCAGAGTTGCACCATTTTAAACACTGTGTATATTTTTAACACCGGTGCATCCACCATAAATGCAAATATCCAAATCCTGCATCTTGGATTGTTTTCTAGACAAAAAGTACATTTCACAGCAGAATCTAATTTAGATTAAAGAAGTTATGTAGATTTGGAATTGAATATTATAAAGCTAGTTCGTAGATAGTGTTGCCTAGCTTAAAACTTCAGCATTTCGCACAGAGTCTCAAACTATTCAATTTAACCTAATTTTTAATTAAAAATATTTCCATTAGGTCTGGAGAAAAAAACTAGGAAATTTACAAACTAATCTAGATAAAAAAAATTCTATAGAACCCATTGAATATTTCATCTAATATCGATCCTACCGTATTCTATACAAAACTATCATCTTCTTGGCTCGGCGCATTCGCCATATTTTAAACAAACTTTCCACATACCTCCACCGAATATTCTTTCATTGAATTACCTTGTCTCAATACGCGCCACAAAACCAAACTATTGTAATTCAGGTCGCGTCAAATCACTTTACTATCGATATGGGGATGCGTGTGCCCCACACTCACCGATATAAACATTTATGTTTATCTACTAAGGGGAGGAATAAACAAAGCTTAAGCTAATATAGTTCGCAAAATTTGAAAGTTGCGGTTGGTTGAGCGGAAAATAAAATTGTTGATAGGTGATCGGGGTGAGCATTGATCTGAATCCGCAAAATCCAATCTTATTTGCGTAGGGTAATCATGTGCAAGGAAGTGTGCGGAAATATCACGAATATCAACGTGCTGAAGGTAAAAAACGAGTTGCTTTCTGGGAAAATCCCATCTCGAATCAACCATCAAAGAAAAAATCACTACCACATTAGAAGGATAAACCCTTCATAATTATGCAAACCTCCGAGGTGTTAATTATATGTTTCAGTAAAGCTTGTGCAGTAAATAAGCCGCTAATTCTATTTGGGGCGTGTTGGATTAAATGACCAAAGTGCATTATCGAATGTTGAAAGAATCTTATATAAAGCGGCGGGATGGCTGTAGCCGCATCGAAAAGGAAACTCCGGGAGTCCGGTTAATGGCGTTGAGGGCATCAGACTGGTCGAGTAGACTCCCCCGGATATACACACAGAACAAGGGGATGCTGGCTGGAGCAGGAGGATGTGGTCGGCCACGACATTAAATAGGGATTATAAAGGAAACGCTTTATGGAAAAATTCACACACGACAAAATTATATCCTTGGATGAGATGAGAATATAAAAAGAAACTAGTCTGTGGGGGAAATGTTGTGTTTTGAAATGGTTTTTAATTTGAAAGTTTAACTTCCTTATGGAATATAAATAAATTAATATGAAGAGAGGAACATATTTTCGAAAATAATGTAGAAGTTAACAATAATTTTCGTGTATTTCGCTGAATATTATATCAAATTCTTTATACTACCGAAAGATTATACTAAAAATCTGTTCATTATAAAAAATACGTCCACTCAAAATAAAAAATTGCTGGTCACATTACAATAGACTTCCAAAGCTGAAAACGGACTCCCCAGGACACATATAACGAACAAGAGGATGTGGCCGGCCACGCGACATTAAAAAAGGATTATAAAGGAAACGCTTCATGGAAAAATTCCCACACGCACAAAATTATATTCTTCGCTGTGTGTGTCTGTGTGAAAAGATAAAAATAAACGAGTCGTTGGAGGAAAATCTCTTTTTAAAGCGGCGACGGCTTTTTGCTTTGACGTGTTTTGATGCGTTTTGGAAAATACACGTTATACCTACTTTTAACACCTTGCGTTCGTGCATATTTTATGCAATTTTCCACATACTTGTCTGGGATTTTTATATTCTACCATCAAGATAACATTCGCGCTTTGTACATTTGAATAAACGTTACAAATACAAAAAAATCAAATAATTTTAAGCTTTTATAACATCCTCATCTAATTTAGTTCGGCTTTTCCCCAAGAAGTTTTCGTTGCTTTCATCGTTCTTATCTCCTTTATGCAAAATGTGTATTCGAAAAGAAGAAAAAATACACACTTCGATGTGTGTTTGATATTTGAAAGTAACATTTGTAGTATCTCAATTTCAATTTTATAGTCGAATATATGGAGTCAAATTCAATTTAAGGAACGTAGCCTGGTTTAGTGTCTTTTTATGGACCACAGAAAATTCGTTAATGTCCTTTGAGAATCCATATAAAGTTATAAAGTACCAGTACAAGTACATCTAGACTGTTAAAAGAAGGTTTTACGTCAATATATTTGTTTTACATACCTACCGCACCGCCGCACAAAAAACCCAAACAGATGCACAGACCAGAACACAGTAAAATACAATGTTAAGATATTTGTAAGCTGTTTACTGCAAACAAACAGGGATTGGTGGTGCAAACAAAGTTAAACATTAGCAAGGCAATTTGCATGGATTTTTTGCTGTCTTTTAAAGTGCATCAGTGTTATTGTATAAACGAAAATAATCGGCCAATTTCCGCCTCGAGCCCTCCGTTTTTGTTTACTTTTCCGGATAATTAATGAAAGATCCACTTTGGTATTTTACTTTATTGTCGGAACAAGCAAACTTTGACATGAACAAATTTTCGCCATAAATTAACTTCGACAAGCTTTGTTTAACTTTGTTTTATGGAATATTTCGTCTAGATAAGTCAGAGGGAGATGTTTATTATTCTTTTATCAACAACATCCTGAAAAAATCCACTCCACAACAAAAGTTCGTCTCCGACGTACAAATAATTGCCCTCCTACGAGTTTCCGGATGTGGTCACACAACGGCGCTATAAATTTATTCGAAACATTTTCTACAGAAATTTAATATAGCGTTTGAAATGGAACTGGCTGGTTCATGCACGAATAATTCCTAGGTTATGATGAGGTCGGGAAGAGTATTTCCTCTTTCATACTCGTTAATAAGTTAAGGATAATATGGGGAAAAGTTTGCCGTCACAACATTTGTATCTTCTTGGTTTGGAGTTTTAATGTTTTTTCGACTGCCGGAAATATGTCTTAATACCAAAGAGGATTATTCAGATTGTTTGTTCGGGGAAACGTTATAAAAACTAAGTATTACCGGGTAAATTATTTGAAAAAGAAGTTTGTTAAATTTTGTACGTCTATTAGGAATTAAAATTGGGCTACCTAACCTCATTAATGAATACTTTCATACCTAAAACGTAACATTTTTTCACAATACAAACTGCATGTGGAATCGCCAAAAATTGTAGGTAACTAGAATCTGTCTTCTTAAACTTTAGAGTATGTATTTAAGGTATTTAAAATTACGTATAATCTTCAATTCTTTTGAAATGTGAAATGCCCCCCGAAAAATTATATTCGAAATATAAAAATTGTGCTCTAAACTCACTTTTAAATTTGTGACATTCAACTTTTAAATTGAGAGACGATCTGTATTGTCATATTATGTTTGTGAGTAGAAAATTTTCTAAAATATTATTGTACAGTGTAAATATTGAAAGCCGATATATTAATTGAGCATTTAATCCTCTTCAAACTTTGGTCCTTTTAAATTTGACGTGAAATGAACCGTGTTTAAAGATTCGTCAATATTATGTTAAATCTACAAAAATAAAGGAACGGGGAACAAAGACGATTTAAGATAAAAAACGGAAACAGTCAAGTACCTAAAGAAGACAGATAATTTGTAAACCGAAATGTAAAAGGCGGTCAGATAATGGTTTACCATCCATTATGCTCAAGTAGCCCGTTTTTTCCTTATACTAGATTTACGTCAGAATATGCTCTGGATATCCATCTCGCTGTATCTGCACAAAAAATCGCACAATAGAAAAATGTGCAGCCAGTAAAAACCTTGCACACGACCAGGATTATAAACTGTTGCAGGTGTTATTAACAATTTTGTCTTAATTGCCTAATTGAAAAACTTCTATGGATATTGAATAATTAAAATTTTACGAGCTCCATCATCAGTTAAAAAATTAAAAATGCATCATTGGAATGTGGCAAAAATGGTGCAAAGAATAAAACCAGCTGGACAACAAACTAATTGAAAACATTAAAACAGCAAAAAATTCACTCATTAGAAACACACGAGGTATTAACGGGCACCGACTTGATCCTTCCATTTCAGGTAAATAAATTAACTTTAGTAATTAATGAGGATACCTCTCTTTTAATTTTGTTAAAAAGTTTGTACACGGTAAATGCAATAAAAAGATCACTTTACATGTAATTTAACTACGTCAAATTTTATATCCGACAAACTAAAGCTTAAGACGTTAATTCTATTAAATTCCAGCTTTGCTAACCGTTTCTTTCCCCTACACGAAATTGAATTATTATAATGAAAAATCCATTTTCCCTTCGTTAAATCTAAATATACGTCGATAACAGTGTATTTTTAAATTAATCTTACAAATTGAATACGTCCGTTTTACCATAGGTAGATATCGAAAAAATGTCTGTTTTATCAGGTATGAGGAATTGCATATCGATTCCACGTCAATTAATTAGCAATTTTCGTATACGAAAAATGGACGGACGCATTGTGTTATTTTTCTGACGGTGCTAAACGAAATTTGTTTTAAATTAGTTTTAGTTTTATGGTTTTAGTTTAGGTTACCAACGAAATTTTGACAGTAATTTAAACTTCCAAAACACCGTGACGATTTCCCTGAAGACGGTTAATTATGTTTTAAAATAGATGTTTTACTTTGCTACGGCTAACGACTTAAAAGATACATCTGTTATTTATTTTTAGAATGATTGACATATAGTTGCGGTAATAGTAAATTTAAACTAAACTAATATACTTGCACGTCACTGAATTATCTTGTAAAATATTTATATTTTATAATGCACTATAACACTGATTTATTTATTATGGGAAGGGACGGGTATTTTGATAATCTGCCAAAATATTAATGGCAGTAAAATTTGCATAGGAGGTGAACATCAGTGTTTATGTGGCATAATGTAAAGGTTTCCCTCATTTTCACTTTCCATAACGGTGGATCGTTATAGTTTCTAGACAAATAGAGATAAGCACCAACCAGTAGGGCGTCAAGAAGATTGATATAGGTCCATGTTGCCCATCCTAAAGGTTTAATTGTTGCTTTAATCCCCCCATCGTATTAATTAACCATTCCACTCAAAACCAATTTATAAAGCACCAATATTAAAACTAAAATCTAATGTAAGGTACACAAGATCATGTAAACAAACTGAAACCCAATATCGCTTCCGGAACCGGAAATCAAAATAATGTGTTTAGTTTGTGTTTCTGTGGAATTGGAAGGAAAATGTACAATATTTTTTATACTGTTGCTGCTGCTCACAAATAAGATTATGCAGAAATTGAAAAACAATTCCAGTTGATTTTCAGTCAAACAGACAAAAATATTTAATAAATGTCTGAATAATAAAAAGTTAAATTAACTTCAAATATAAGCAAATATTCAGTAGTATATCGTCTAAAACACAGCATTTCCAAATTAAATTATCAAGTAACATCCGGGTTTACAATAAAACCCCTCGGTCCTCGCAATTTCAAATTGATAATTTTACACACTTAATTGACTGGTGTTGAGTGCTGACAGCGTTTCCAATCACATCACAAAGCTCCCCCGCGAAAGCTCAATCGAATTAATTCTGTAAAATATAAATATAAAATCCAACAATCATCACTCAGTATGTGCGGTTTATTTCAGCTAATTTGCTTGAAGAAAACCATCATTAAATCCAGTTTTATGTACAAATGAGAGCCTAAACGTGTGTAGGCAACTTAAAAATTAAAACACGTGTGTAAACCGTTTCCGAAATATTTATAGAGACGTCTAGCCGAGTGTTTGACGATGTAAAGGTGATTTCAAATGAAACTTTGGCACAAGAAATGGATTTTGCAGGCGTTCGAAATTCAGTAATATCTCATAACTGAAATACGAGACTCTTTTTGTTTATTTATGCATCATTTTAAATTCTGCCGAGTTGGAAATCGACATTTACAAAGTAGAAATGTCACGTTAAGTCAACTGTAATTCTCGTTTATGCTGTCTTTATATAAAATGTTATTATCGTGGGGGTCGCCTTTGACCCTTAAGAGGAATTATGAATTTATAATTACTTTAAAATTAATTTTATTTTGCTTCATTTCTATATAGCAGCCGTATAATATAAATATCACAGCATAATAATGGCTTCTTCTTTATAGTAGTGGAATTTTATGAGTTTTTACGTAACAATAATAGCAATTTATTGTATCAATATAGTAGAACGAACATAAAGATCAATTAAAGGCGATAAAAATTTTATTGCAGTTCCGCTCTCATTATATGGTGTGTGGCAAAATAAATCTAAATTTTATTTAGTAGGCGCTGAGAACGACAGGGGCGGAATAAGGATCATAGTTTTCATAGAAAAACGTTGTAGTAATAAGCTAATAAGTATATAACAACGATTTTTTTTAAATATAATTTGTAGACTTTTTTACTTCTTTTTAGATAAATTTGATAATTTGTACAATTTTCTTCGTTTTTCGACTATTTTTATCTCGTCTCTCAAATATCTTTGAAAAATCGTAGGATGCTATCTAAATTTCGTGTTCTTTAAACCAATTATTAATATAACCTGCCAAATTTTATCATTTGGACCTTACCCAACTTATTATTACAACGTCAGGTTCGAAATTTTTATAATTTTTTCATCAGTACACATATTTTCATGGGCCAGAAATCTGCGCGTTACAACCCTGCCTAGATTGCCTTTAATTGACTTCTCCACTCCACATAAACTTATAATTAATTTATTAACAACCTTCCAGTCTTTTCCAATAAAATCACGAATAAAAACCGACGAAATATCGCTTTTCCCAAACCGAAAATGAAGCAGCCGACTTAGAGATTTATTCAACCCTCTGCAAATACACCTGAAATTAAACGATGTGTAACAAACACAACCCCATAGAGAACTCTCATATATGCGCCTCTAACATAAAATAAGGGATGCCATGTGCGCTCAGGGGCTGAATGACCTGCCCAAAGACTCTAATGGCCACTAATGCGAAATATGCGGTAGTAATTAATAAAAGTTTACCTCATTTATAATTTACTAGAATAGTTAATAAAGTAAACTTGGGGTGTTTCCGGTAGGAGAGGTAGAGGAAATCGTTTAATTAAAACGAAACTTTAGACTGGAAATCATAAAAGTAACAATAACAATTCAAAATGATTTGGTGTTAGAATTTTACAATACAATAGTGAAATCTCGGCCCATCCATGCGGACCAGTGCAGAGGAACAGAATTCACAGCGTGCTCCATACTTCATCACAGGTTTAAGCACCCCCATGGTACACATATTCAAATGAAAAACTTTTTATTTATTTTACAATTTTTTTGTGCGAGCACCAGGAATGCGTTGTAATTCAATTAAAGTTTAATTCCAGCATAAAAGTAACAAAATAAAAGCGTACTCTAAGGTTTTTATCACTTTTAATGCATTAAAACTGAAATAATTAATTTGAATTAGGTGCTTTTTGCATTGCGTTTTTTAGTGCAATTTCGAATAATTAACATTAAAGGCAAAAAGGGAAAAAATGTTCTCGCGTTGTGTTGGTTGAAAATTTTGTATAAGCTTTCGCTGCTTTGTTAAATAATACACATTTAAACCAATAGCAGACAGTTGATCAGATTATATATTTCATCAAATGTTGGGGGCGAGCACTTGTGTTATGGAATTTCAAATTTCAGTTTAGCTTAGGTTTGAAATGTTTACAACACAACGACACTAAGCCTGCAGGTATTTATTCCCTCAATCATCAAGTGTTTACTAATATGCGATATCAACCCGTAAATTTGCATCAGTCTCCTGCAAATATAAAAACATCCTCGTTTAATAACATTATGTAACTGTTGGAATTACGAAACTATTTATTATACTCTATATCTTAAAATGATCAGCGAATTGAAGCATCAATGAGAACGATATTTAATTTCCTTTCATGCAGTCATTGGAATTCACTAAAGTCGGCTTTATAAATTTGTTCTGAATTAAGGCCCGGTCGATAACTAAGTAATTTGAGGAAACTGCATTAATCCGGTAGGTAAAGGGCACAGGGACGGAGAGGGTAATCTTACGCAACCCAAGACTAAGAGGGACTGACAATAAAGAGGAAGTTGCAATAATGTTACAAGAACTAGTTACCTTACTTTACCTTTAACCAGTTTAAATTGCACTATAGCTACAAAGTCCGGTTAATACTACTAAATATACGCACTAAAATGTTTCATTAAATTTTATTGACAATAAAACAGCTCAAGTCATAGCGCTGACGTAGAGCAGCATTCAAAATGTGCATATTAAATCTGGAACTGAACAATTCACAAAGACGACTATTAAAGAATTTTAAACTCTAATTTATGCCAACAATAAAAAAGCCAACCCGCGCATAAAAATAAAGGACGGCTTCCCTTTCGACCAAATTGAATTTCTATTTCTAAATAGGGTCAATTCTAGTTAATGTGCAATATAACTAACTTATGGCCATAATGAAGATCGTAAACTCAAGCATTGTCGTTTTGTACGAGAGTGTATGCTTAACCTTCCACACGGAAAAACACCAAGTCGTTTTTTCATCCACACAATTATACAGTAAAACAAGAACTGAAACTGAAAAAATCTGATCCTCTAAATGCAACTCCTTAACAATTTACAAAAAATTGTTTTTCAAATATTTTTGATGAAAAATTTACTGCCCTAAGACAACTAGGATAGATAAAATTTTCCGACAGTTTCCTTCCAAACAAATAAAATGGCATTCAGAAGTTGCATCAACCTCATGACAACTCTATAAAATATTATTTTGAACTATCATCAATACATGTTGCATTTGAACATTTGGGAAAAGTGCGAAACACTTCCAATGTCTAGCATTTCCATACTGTATTCTCTTGCGGCATTTTCCGATATTCAATTGCAAGCACACATATACAAGAAAGTGTACTTAGCCAGTTTTATTGAAATGTATTAAATGTTTCCATTCCATGAAGCAAAACTGGGAAGCCCTCGATTTCAAACTATGTAGAGGTTAACAAAAAAACTTCGATATATACTTGAAAATATCCAAAAGGGTTCTTTGGATACTTCCAAAGCTCTATATAACGCTCTTAAATCTAAAGATTACGTATCGTTAAGCACGTACTTAGATCTTATTGTAAAACTTTTTTTTAGATCCAACTCACTTCTCACCGATGTTTCGAGGATTTACTAGAGATTTATAGAAGACAGTCTGATGGACTAATATTCCGTTCAAACAATTCATAATCTTTTTCTTTGCAATTTTAACGACGCCCATCTTTTGCTTTATTGCCACGGCTCGTATTTATGACTTTCAATGTTATTTCCACATGCTGAAGAGGTAATCCGTTGTATCCTTTTAATGGTTCAAGGTATAAACCTTTTAAAAGATTTTCCAGTTTTGACAATCCTGCTTTTGTATGTTCGGCACACAATAAACTCAGCCGTGAGCGTTGATGATTGGTAATTTATATATAAAGCGATAACAAAACGAAAATTGAAGCATCTGATGGCAAAGATCAGATCAATATGTTTGTGTTGCCGGTATATATCTACCTAAACGTGACACTCACATTGCAAACGTTTCAATATAATATTGTCGAGGTTGTGGAATTAGACGCTTCTTTTGCTCGTTGTTTTCAAGTCAGAAAAAGGAAAATGCACAAATGCATTTCGTTCCATACAAGGCAAAACCACTAAGCCAATTTCCAAGTGATTCTCAGAGAAATGCCACAGTTTGCCATTATTTTAACTGTAAATGAAACTGTTAAGCTAATAAGAAAGAATTCCGAGGTGGCAAATAACGAAACTGCTAATGTTATAATAACTCTTGTGTACACCAAGTTGTAAAACCTTCAAACAACAATGGTGGAACGCGATGAGGATACTTTAAATAAACACATTGTGTTAAAGGATATTCTTGTTTCCAGAATTATCCTAAAAGCATTAGGTGTACCAAGCTGCATTATAAACGGATTTTCGGACAAGTGGGAAATGACAACGGGGGGATGAAGTTGTCTAAATATTAACTACATGTCCCTTTAAAGTCTTTAGAAATCCCCTTGTTCATATTTTTAGAATTATTTTGCATAATTTTTGGGGCAACGCATACACAAGGAAAACAAACCAGGGAAATTGAATAATCAATATTGACTGTGGCATTTAATTTAATTTTGTATAAAAATAAAGGTTTAAATAAAATGGCAAAGTTTAAAACTATGATTTAAAAAGTAGTTTCTAAACTGAACTTATTAATTTCAAACAGATTTTTAATGAATAAAGTCTTTTAAAAGTATATTGATAAAAGACATTCTGGACGGGGAAATAGAATCGTTTGACTTCCTTTTTGCAGTTATAATATGGCACAGACTGTATGCACTTAAAAATGATCAAAGCTCAGTTAAAGTTTTTCATTTTACTACCCAATTACAATTTTTCATACACGGATATTCAATTGGACGAAATTGAAAAACCGCATTTGCATTTTTATTTAAGACAAAAAATATCTTGATTATAAGAAACACTAAAACAAACTTGTAAATTAAGCCATGGTGACACATCATTATTTTCTTATTATTTTATATCGCGTGCTGTTCAATTCCTATACCGATTTTTTATATTTTGGGACACAGTAAATTATAAGACAAATTGCATTTGACGTCTTCGCTACGTAAAATTAATGAAAAATATAAACATGAAGCCCATGTGGCAAAATACTGTTGCGTTTGGATATTTAAAATATTACGAAAATCGCGTGTGTATTATAGAAAAATAAAACACAACATGACATACTAATTATAACGGTGATTGGAACATAGATTTTAAATGGATAGCGAAAATATGTCAAACTTTCTTACACGATATATGCCAATTTGTGGCGCAAATATTTATGCATATTGTAAATACACCATCGATTGCCTCGTAGTTTGGCTATGGAAAAATTTACAGTATAAATAAATATATGTATGTAGAGCAGTAAAAGCTTCCGGTGATGGCATCCCCCCCTGACACTGACATTGTTATCTAAACTGGGACCCTCCCTTTTACACAAACTCGGCTGAATAAATTAAAACTAATGTACAGATACACCTTTGTAGAAGAATGTTTTAATTTTGTTGATTTTCCATTAAGTTGTTTTTGTCATCAAATAGTATCACGTTACAATGTAAATCATTTATATTCCATTAATTTTTTTAAAATTTTATTACAGTAGAAGTGAAAAAAAATTCTGTAATTAAGCAGGATTTTTGGTAGGTATTTATTTCTATAATCGTTATCATAAAATGGTGTTAAGGCTTACATGAAATAACATTAAGAAACCTGGTATATAATAGCATAATAAAATAAAGAAACACGAAAAATATATCGTGGATTATAATCCTCCGGTTTACGAACCCCCCGCCGATTTGCATTTTGTTTAATATCATCGGGATACGGGATAGTATTATGAATGCCAATTCGCATTTTGGAGGGTGAACGTTCTGGGCGGGCAACCTGTGGTTTATTTGCTTGGAAAAACAAGGATTTTAACATGATTTGGGTAGAAAAACAAATGTAAAACCTGATAGTGACTGGCTGTAGTGTGGCTGGAGCACGTTTAGAAGTCGTACTTCTTCAAGGCTGGGAAATCAATAGAAAAGGGGAGACACCCAAAAATTACAGCGCGAAAACCAACGAACGGAAACGTTAAGGGCAAAAACACCACTTGCATCTGAGCTTGTGCCTCGCCTCAGTAAAATTATTAACATGTACACTCAATAGCCAATTACGAACCTGCATTCGTCACTGAGATATATTTACTACAACAAATAATTTTCAGAACACATGCCTGCTGGTAATTCCATGTAATTTAAACATTATTACAATACATTTTAATTAAATTAAATTAAATTTTCTGTTATTCCTTTATTTATTTTGTGGTGAAATGAACCGTTCAACTATATAAACTAAATGAAACTGCTGCTATTTCAAACAAACATAACAAACAAATTCTAAATATAATTGCTTTTGTCCGTTGACGTGCTGAAGGATTAAAGCAAAAATCCAAAATAAGAAAAAATGTATAACAGAAGACTTGAAAAATAACAAAGCTGAATCGAAAGCCTTAGCTGAAGATTAATGAAGTTAAACACAAAAGAGAAACACGATTATAGTAAGAAATTTAATTTCCGTTTCAAAGCTATACACAAAAAATTTATATACAATACAACTGAATTATTATTGGTCTAACGAGGGCGGCTTTGCAATTGCCAGAGTATACAGGGTGAATCAATGAAAAGATAACATTATACAATTGATTATTCACCAATATGTGAATTAATTATGCCCATCTTAGAAAAATCATTTTTTGGGGTAAAAAGGACAATTTTAGGTTATAGGTTAAATTATTCGTCTAAACGTTGAAATTCAGATATGTGTGTGGCTTGTCGACATAACCCATACTAATTTATAAAAACTACTGTCCTTTATAAAGAACGTCAAGTCGAAATAACCTTTTCATTTTCTTACTTCCAGGAAATATTCCACCAATTTCACAATATGCTAACTTTATGGTTTTTGTTATAGTAAAATTAACCAGAAGAACGTATTCAATAATCATTTAACGATCATAAAATTTACCAAACCGTGGCACACTGCCACAGAGTATAATATTGAGCATTTAACTGAAAAATTCTTCAATGAAATCTGTTGACAAGTCAAAGAACCCAAATTTAATTTTGTGGGCCTTGAAAATCCAACAACTTCGTCGTGTTGAATAAATTGGACACCATGTCATGCTCCTTGGTGTAGTTGGAAAAACAAACCGAAATTTAAATATCAGGTTTCAATTACACGGGGTTTACATAAAATTTTATGAAACAGGAGCGACATGTGTCTCCAATGTAAAGGAACTTTGTATTAATGGGCCTTCAACAGCGCTTCAGCGTGGGTGGCTGCAAACTTAGCATAAGAGACTGAAATTTCCCGACAAAGTTTCCAATGAGCTTTGTCGCTCTAATAAAGAAGGCAACGGTTCCAAATTCCCCCAGAAACTATTGAAACTCTTAATTACAACGGTAAATGTTTCGAATATTGCTTCATTACGATTTAATCAAAACAGACAATATGAGGGGGGTTTAACTTGACGAGCCCTATCATCATGAAAAAATTAATATTCATTTCACCACCACAAGCGCATGAGTTCATAAAACTATTCTATACTTGAGTATCATGATGGACCTGTTGAGATATTATGCAAAAGTGGGTTTTTATTTAAATTTAAAAGGGGTCCTGTGGTCCCATACACTTCACACATTTCGTGGATTTCATAGAGCAGCAGTTCGGAATACAAATACGTTCAAATGATATCGAATATATGCAACTTTTCATAAATGTACCGTTTTTGAAATGTATGACGTGCATTTTTGCTTCACATGACAAACAACTTCGCTTACTTTATTGCGAAGTAAACACGAGAATGAATAATTTGCATGATGGACACCCACAAAATTTATAGTGCACCTCCTACACGATATTACTTGGATTTATACAATATTTATGTATATTGGATATAAGTATAGACGTTTTTTTTTAAATGTTATCCTATCCTATTTTTGGGAGCAAAGAAGACAGTTTGTATAGTTAGTTAAGTTTATGTTTCAAATGTTCACACACGCCTTGAATTATTTATCATATTTTTTAGTATACGCGTTTTACTACGAATTATTTACTAAAGTAAACTCTGGAGACTGAAAAACTTCCACGGCCAAGTCCTTTACAACTAGTTTGAACATTGTATATGCATATATTAGTTTTGACCACCCACTGTTAAAATATTTGTAGGTACTCACATATTAAAGTTAATTTTATTACTGTTTGGGTTCGGGGCAAATTACAAGCATTTACCAATTAACGATTTTACTCATTGTACATTGGTTTCATTTTAAAAAGTGTCCGATCGTAAAACATGTTTTTATTCTAATTTTTTTTCTTTTTGGAAAACATGTTTCACCCCAATTATCTTTTTATACATCCTGAAAAACAGCAGCCATGAACACTTTATTTAAATTTATCGGTTAATTAAAATTATACGGCATTCTTTTTATCCTTTGCAATAAAAACGGAAAATAAAAAATTTAAGACATAGGCACAATTATAATTAAAACGAATCTTAAAGCGAGTAAGATGAGCAAAAGACACGAATATTCATTTCGTTAAAGAAACAGTTTTTTAATGATTATCATTACTTCATATCATAATACCGAAATTATTTCAGCATAAATTGCGATTTAATATTGTAGTCCTTTTGCTAGAAAACGTTTAATTAAATTTGCTTGCACAGTGGAAAGGACAAAGTTATCTAATTTTAATCGGATGCTCTAACATTAAAATTTATTAATAATAATAAAAGCATCCAGAGTAGTCTAGCGAAAACAATTTGCATCGATAATCACGAATGTGTCTAAATTAGGACTAACATCGTATTTATGTAAATACAATGATACTAGTCAATAGTAAACGTATCTATAGCATGAAATATATAATTAAAGTAGCAATATCCATACAGGTAGTGCATAGGAGATCACGTGTCAACTACATAAATATAGCCAGAGCTGTCTATTTATAATGTTAACTTCCTGCAGAAATTGACAGTCGTTAATATACGAGTATTATTCAATTTCCCATTATCGAATTTTTCAAAAATACACTTACATATGTTCAGAAAATGTACACGGCGGAACTCACCTAGAAAAAAAAACAAAAATTAGTTAAACTGGCTCAAGATAATAAAACAATTGGAATATAGTCAGTTACTCGGAAACAGTTTATTTTTGAATTCCACCTTCCACGACGCATGTTATTAATTGTTATTGCATTTTGGCTCAGTAAATAATTTTCCATTTGCTTGGCCTCTCGTGTCCAATTAATAAAACTGTAAAACGCGTTGTAATACATGTCGAAAACCCATGTGAAATGGGATATTACATCAAAGTTTTAGGGTGTTCGGTTAGCCACAAACACAAAACCCTGGTGATTATACAAGTGGAATCGATCCTTTGTCTTAAGGCAACTGCAAGTAATATATGCTTTATCTATTAGGGCCATCTTTTCGCACAAGTCTGACCCGCCCCTGACCATATAACCTGGATTATAATAAATGGGTAAATCCACCCCTTCTGCCATTGTGTACACATACATACCACACAATTGTTAAACACACAATAACATATTGAGTTAATTATAAATTGGCATAAAGTTTCTTGGGGGTAATAAAGATACGTATAGTTATAGGAGGAACTGTTATCGACAAACACAACCGAGGCATTATTAAATTCCATTATTTTTTATCAAAGACAGTAATTGGTTTAATTCGGGATTCCGATTCGTAGAGCGCGTAACGAATAGAAAAAGCAATAAAGGGAAAAATTTATCTTTTTGCGCGCCAAGGGCCTTGAACAGGTGAGGCAAAATGCTGTAAATTTTTGCCATGACTTATGTGTGGTAAACGCCATTATTGATTAATGTTGCGTACACAATTATTCTACTTCATTCAGAAGAATTTCTCATATTCGATCTTCCGACGTTTCAGACAATTCGCCTGCAGTTTCCACCCTGATAAACACGGCTTCAAGGCAAGGTCTTATCACGTTTAATTGGAACAAAATTCGCACAATATTCGAATCAATTATTTTGTGTCTTAAAATTTAGCTACTAATTAGTATTTGACGAAAAATATAAACATTACAACAGATCCCCTGAAATAGAAACTTATGATAATCAAACATAACTATTTTTTAATTATTACTCCTAATATTCAGTTTTCTCAGTGTTTATTTAAAAATTAAAGTAAGATTTATTAAACTAAGTTCATCAGATTATTTAACTCTTATCTAACCTAACTCGAAAATAATCACAAATTATTATATATATTTAGGCGAGCTAATTTCATGTTAAGGGTAAATAAACGCGAATCTCTGAAGGGACAGTTAATGTAACAAGAAAAAACAATTTTTGCGTTAATATTTTTTCATTGCCTTGCTTTCCAAGAAATACGGGTATTTGATAAATACTTCACAAAAATGATCTAAATAATTTCTAAATTTCCACGGAAAAACCTTGATTTAACCGCAGGTACAAAAATAAAATTTCATCATTACATGCACGTTATGCCAGTAGAATTATTCACAGATGATTACCCTAAGATTTGGATGAAAACTCAATTTTCATGCTGCATAACATTACATAAGAGCCCTCATACATATTTATTTTTGTTTTCCTATATTTCCACCGGAAATTAAATTTAAATACAATATTTATAAACACAGCGCTGTTATATAAACATATCAGTGATTAATTTCACACCTATAACCTATTTTTGCACATACACGTTAATAAATTTCAATAAACAATAAATCAAAGAAATTATTGCGGATAATTCAATGGTAAATCCTTGCAAAAGCACTTTTTCGAATGAAATGGATGAGAGGATCCAGGGCTGTATTTCAACATTAAACAAAGATAAAGCTAAAGAGCGAGAGGGTTAAGCATATGGAATAAAACCAACCCGCTAGTGATTTACACCCAAGTTTGAGATAAGACGGTGTAGACAATTCGCTTTTCCTAATCCATTATAAACAACCATTAGCGCAGTACTACACTGCCGAAACAGTCTATAATGCCTTGGAAATCTGTTGAATATTTAAAGTATTGTAAGTGTGGAAAGCACAGTGTTATTTCTAAAGGTTTTACCCCTTGTTGGATGTACTAAAAACTGCAGTTTATTGCATCAAGGAAAAAGCAATCATTGTTCTCCAATAAAAGCTTCTGTTAGCCTCAGTGTACAAAAGGACGCGAATTTTTTTATTTGCATGCCATTTCCATTAGCTTAGAATGATGACTTCGTCAAGGTACACAAAAACAAACAAATAGAAGGCCGAAGCGTGAGAAAAAAATTTTTATCGGAAAAATTTCAACAGAAAATTATTTAAATTACCTAAGTACGCATTTTTATTCCGCAAAACGATTTATTTAAACGACCACAAATTAAACAATACCGCACATTCATCCAGTTAATTTCCATTTTCAGCTTTACTACATACAAAATACCAATATCCTTACCGGAAAGTCTTAAAACATCATCAATTTCAAGTTAAACTTAACCAAATTTTATTAGTCTACCTTTGAGCAGCCTTCAGGTCAGTTTAGTTTAATTACCAGTGCATTAACTAATCCATTATAAAACTCGCCACGTTTTTTATTACTTTTCTGATGTGCACTGCATAAGCGAACACGATAATTTAATTTTTAAAACAATGTGGGGCTAAATGGATATACTTTACTTTGGTTTTTACCTGGCGTGATGAGGGACTTCCGGATTCGTTAATCCTCACTGTTTAGCATGTCTTTTAAATCAAATCCAGAGCACGGTTTAATGGATTTGTTGAAGACATCATTTTCAAATTGCGCTATACTTCGGCCTTCACCCAAAATCACACTTTTAATTGGGTTAATTTTTCTTTAATATCAACAAAAGTTTTTAATCAGATTCAAGACAGGAATTTTGATTAATTAATATTGAGATTTTAGGTACAGCGGCACACTCTTGTTAATTAAAAACGCTGCAGGGGGAAATTATTATTACACATTTTAATTTTCCAACATCAAAATCAATTCCCTGCTTACAATATTCTATAGGTTTTGACGTTTTGGCAGCATATATTAACTAAGCTGCAAGCAAAAAGCTGACAATGTTTAGTGTTTTACCAAGCCAGTGCTAATATTTCCAAGAAAACCAATTACGAAAGTGACCAAATGGGTCACTTTGGACCCTTTAAACTGAATTAAAACGGGATGTTGTAAAATTTAACTGTAATGGATAATGGTCTAATGGAGTTATGGGTATTTGTATCACATTAACATCTTCGGATCGACGGAATTTAATACAGTTAGCTAAAAGAAAGGCTATTTCCTGTAATTAGTTTATTAACTTTAAGGATTCCAAGGGGTTTATTCCATTAAGGTGGAAATAATTTTAGCAATACAACGGGGGAGTTTACGTAAGAAATTTAGAATATTTAATGATTAAAAAAGGGTAGTGCACATCGGATAACTTTTTTTCTACTGATATTGCCTCAAAGATTACATAGCAGATTATCTCCAAAGCGATGTATTGATCAAATATTCCATTACTCAGGAAATACACTTGGAATTTATGAATATATAAATTAATTTTTCAAACTTCAAACGACATTGATGAGTTGTTGGTTGCTGCAAATTTCCAGCAAACACTTTTGGTTTTTTAATCCGTGCCCTTCGCCCTTATATCATATAATTTTTCGGTTTTTTTAGTATACGCTCCGATAACACCCTTCCTTTTATCAATGTACCAAAACGCATATAACGAAAATGTATGTTACAGGCAGTTATTGTAATGAGCTTGGGACTTGGTAGACGTATGTACCTAATTCTCGTTGTGGTTGACACGAATAGAGGACCCCAGGGGCTTTTTCGATGTGCGTATATATAAGCCTAACTTCAGATCATAATATTAACTTGAATTGGGATTACTTTTGCCCTCCAACTAGACTAGTATATTCGCAGTTAAAATAAATAAGATACATGGGCATGGTATTAAATTAATTACTGTTATACAATGTAGCTTGTTTTTGATAAAACTTGTTAAAACAGTCAGTCGCGGGTTTTGGGGGAATCACACAAAAACTCCACGGTACCGTGAGAACTTTCAACTGTGACTCAATTATGTGCTTAAGGAAATAAACATTTAAAACGTTTTGTTGCTGGGTTTAGTTTAAGCATAAATCGCACTTGGATTTTAACACATTAGGTTAATTAGAACACATCCTAACATGGATTTAATCTTAACTCAGCTAATAACCTTTATAATATGTGAGCTGGCGCACTTTGGGTTACACGAGTTTTCTCCCCACAGTCACAGTTTTAAATAAATCGCATAATGGCTATAATCTGTTTAAGTTATATTCTAATTCTAGTCCCAGTAGGCCATGAGTATTTAGGTTTAGTATCTTTTTAAATTTTTGGAAATAATAGGATTAACATTATTATGCAGAAAATTCACTAATATATAGAGCGCTCAAATTAAGAGCTAGGGAGTAGATTTGAACAGGGGCGGATCCAGGTAGGTTAGGTTAAAAAATTCCAAAAATTGAGACCTTATAAATTTCTAGTAGCTATTTTTCAGTCAAATAAAAGAGCTTTCCTGTAAAGAAAGAAAATGTGTGTTTTTTTGTTTTTTTTTTGCAGTATTTGAGACATTTTCTATCACTACATACTACATTTCACTTTGGGTCGTTCCATTTCAAATCGTTCAGGTTAGATTTTTTTTTCAATTCTTTATCGAAAATAATGAGATACGTATTTTTTCTTTAGGCTCAAAAATTTTTTTTCGTGTTAGGAATTTTCGAAAATTAGACGCAAAATCCGGTTTTTCACTATTCGCTTACGCAGTCCCTACTTATAACTTGAATATCTTTGCCAAAAATGATCAGATTTTCAAAATTTTGCTCTCATTTTGTAGGTAAAGGTTTTTCCAACAAAACTATGCCTTAAACATGATATATGTCTTAGGTGAATTTTTTTTCAGAATAACTGAAAAACTAAAAAAATTTTCAAACTGAAAAATCTCGGATTGCCACAATTTTTTTTCTTGATATTTTTTTTGAAACAAGGGCAGTAAATAAACAACTCATAAAAGCTGTCTCCACATGCGCAAATTCCCCGTTCAAAAACTACGATTTTTTAAAATTAATATGAGATTTTTCGAAAATCGCATACTTCTTATACTACAATGATGTTTATTATTATTGTTATTATCTAAATTTTTACAGGGTCTAATTTTCGAAAATTGCTAACACGAAAAAATTTTTTTTAGCCAAAAGAAAAAATATGGATCTCTTTATTTCCGATAAAGAATTTTAAAAAATTCTAACCTGGACGATTTGAAATGGAATGACCCCTTTGCTATTTTCTCTAATAACTTCCATAAAAGAAATATTCTGTACACTAAGTTGACAAGACCAATTTACACGAGAAAACTCAACAGAGGAAAAGATCGTGAACAGATTATGTTTACTATGAAAAACAATCGTTGAAGTAATTATTATAGAGGTCCTTGTTCCATTGTTTAAAATAACATAAATGGAACTAAAAATAGTATTTTTGTTTGCTTTACAGTTTTTCTACCGTAGTGTGGTAGCTGTAATTATTATATGCAGATTAAGCACACACACCATAGCACCATTAATGATTTCCAACTCAATTCATGTTTTAACATGCATAACAATCTTGTGGTTGAACACTTGCGTTAATTGTTTGGGTTAATTTTAAATAAACACGTAGGTAGGTATATTTCAGACAATGTTTACAAAGTGTACTATATATTTTTATTAGTGCTCGTGGAGAGAAACCGTCCAATTTCCTACAGCAAATCTAATATATCGGACACGATTCGATCCAGTGCCAATCGATAAAATTTACGCAGAAAGTTTACAAAGACGACGCCTCTTCTAAGGCCAAATATACAATCAGTTGCCAAATCGCTAAATTGTTGTGGTTTTTATTGACTAAAGTCCAACTAGATACAACAATAAATTAGACAAATGCTCAAAGCTAATAGTAAATTATTTGGTAGTTCCGTAATGTTGGGTTTTTTAACTATAAGCAATTTACAACACTTTTTTGTGTTGCAGCAGACGTCACTGCTTTTTGTGATATTAAATTGTTGTGTTTTTGTGAAGGTTGCCTCAACGAAATTTGTTTGTTCTCCTGTCGATACAGCTTTTGTCGATTTATACGGTGCATTTACATCGACGGTGATGGCGAAGTGGTTTCATCAAAATCACTACATGAATTGGGCTGTAATATCAACAAATTAACGAAGTCAATTTCGCAATTTTTCTGCAAGTGAATATCAATTAAAAATTGCAACGAGTTTCACTGCACGCTAGGAAACTTTTCAGCTGAACTGCAGAAATTATAATGGGGGGTGTTCGGAAATATTTCCCTGCCTCTTGTGATATTGACTATAAAACGTAAAAAACCTTGTGAAACATGTCGAATATGCATCTTTACAACATAATGAACTTTTAAGCCTTATAAAAAGATATTTCAAGAGCATTCGGGAAGCAGCTTCTTTCACGAACTGGAGAGGACTCTTTCATATTTATATGAGGCTGATAGCGTAAAGTTATTTTTTGCGTTGGGGCTTTATTAGTAGTCAGACGCTGTGTCTCTGGTGCAAAAGTTTCCCTAGTATGCATTCGCTTAAAGTACCACTGCAGATTTAGATTATTAACAAAAACTTGACAAAGTTCTTGTCACTCGGCGCTTCCGTTCTGTCGTTTAATTCAGTTAGCATTCACCCTGAAAATAAATACGAGCAGCATATCACCTGACAAAAGTCGCACAACGCAAACGAGAAACAATTCAACTAAACTTCCCTTATGATGATGATCAAATCAAATTATTTCTAAATGCCACGTAACGGGCGCTGCACAGGAAAAAATTCTCAAATCAAGAAAAAATAAAATATTACAAATTAATAAGAACAGAATTGTTTCGTAGCAACAATTTGAGTTCTTGATATTAAACCAAGATGACTTTAATTTACAAAATATTAGTTCTAACCATACTTTGTTTTCTTTCTTAAAAACATTTCTTTGCATTAAAAATACATTTGCCAACAACATATGAAACTATCATTGCTTTCAGTGAAATAAATTTTATTTCATTACCAGTAGACTTTGTGTGTGTGCGCACGGGGGTGTTTGCTTTATTTTAATGCAGTTTGCGTTAATTAAAATTCGATACTGTATATTATAAATCTGTCAGCGCCCCGCGTCATGTTATGATATCACTAGAATGGCTTTTGATTGTGTATGAAATATTCAATCTGATCAGCGTTAACAATACCAAGTGTATTTTTAACATTTTTATCAATAAAAGTGGACTATAACAGAAAAAAACTAGAACAAATAAACCGATAAGCTACAGCACATCGGTTTTTATTTGCAAATTGACAAAGCCAGATTTATATATTATATTTAATGATTTATCGTTAAAATAATATTGGCACTTCGACAGACGTAGTCTCATTGAAGTGAGTACGGAATATTTCGGGCAATGCAAGCATTCACAAACATATATCGAGAGAATTTACATACAAATGGTTTCAAGCTATTTATCTACCTGGTTTTACTCCACTATATAAATTAATATTTATTATTTACGATGTAAACTAATTAATGATGTGGATAACATGAATAGGGTTTTTGTGGCTGTGAAAAACTCTCCGCGGTACAAATTGTTGGTTTTGCTGTTCACAGGAAAAAAATTTGTTGAAACTGCCATAAAATTCATTAGCAGTCGACGCGAAACTTAATTTTAAAATTATCGAGGCAGAATAAATGTTCCATATTTTCTAGTCGTGTGAATATACCTATATTTTTTTCTTATCTGAAACTTTGTTTTAATCGTTTTACATAAATTTCTTTGTCTGTTATCCAACAGAACACGCAGCTTTGCAACTTGGAGTGTGTATATTCAGCGATTTAATTTTCAAATTTATTACTTGTTATAATGAGTTGTACGACAAGAAATGGCTCATAAATTAATTGTTTAATTTTTATTTTCCACACACAAGTTTTCATCTAAAAACCAGGTGATGTTACACAAAAGCATTCACTGCCACAAAACTACACATTCCCACACACACAATTTGTATCAAAACCATAAAAGCAGAAATTCAAATATATACCGCGTTAAAGAGTTTAATTAAATTTTATTATTGGCTTTTACGGTGCCTACGCATGTCTTGTTGTCGTTGGTGGTAGAAACTACATTAACCAGAGGGTGTAATTTTACAACTTTCTTAATTATTTATTTTATAATTAGATATATGACGCACACCAAATGAAAATTTCCGTCTTGCTTTTGTAACGCTTTAACTATAACAATGTTTATAAAATTACTTCCGAAACAAGTATTTTTAATTTGCTTATCTCCACCACAGCTCTATAAGGAAGTTCTCTTGGGTTATCAACGGTTAACTTTTCCAAAGTAACTTTCGTGTAGGTGGTGAGCCACTCATTTACAAGCAAAATAAATTTTAATTTCAAATTAATGTGTAAACCGAAGATTTACACCAATTTAATCACTAAGGCGAAGAGGCGGTGTGGGTGAAAGCAGTGGAGCTCAAACAATAACACTGGGAATTTTTGACTGTATAAACATAAATATTTAACCAAAATTTTCAAACAATCCTAGATGATTCTTGCAGAAATTGGACGAATACTAAGCTGAACTTGAATACCGTTTTGACGAGGAATTTATTTACGTTTGCTGAAAGAGCGGAGGAGGCGTGACAAAGAAAACGGAGTTGGAAGGAGAAAGAGCCAAAAATTGCGGCTTGAGAAACGGAATATTGGATACTTTTTCAGGCAATGAAAGTACGCTATAAAAATTTTATTCAGATTAAAAAACTAGATTTCAATGTAAGAGATTGGAAAAATTTAGGTTAGATTAAGAAATGTTCATCTAAAATTATTGTATAGGGCCAAAAATTCAAAAAATTGGAACCTTGTAAATTTCTAGTAGCCATTTCATCAAAACTGCTGCTTTATACATCACTGTTTTATACATTGTGACGGCATTTTTAAGGAGGCAATACCAGTTTCAGCAACCATAACCACACTTATTTTATCTTAGACTACCGAATAATTCTATAAACTCAGTTGGAAACAGAAAATTTCCTCTACAAACATAACGATTATAGTTTCAGCATTAGGGTTGGCGCCTCCTCTATACTCAAAGATAGTTATTGGAAATTTGCCATAGCAATAGCTAGTTGACCGCCAAAAGAGTTTTAGGAGAGATGTTAACACTGTCATTAAGTTTACTGGACATAACTTTCGTGTTTCATCGTTAGAACGCGCATTTAAGTATGCAAATAGTAATCTTCGATATTCCAATTTGTTGGAGTCGAGTTATTTTGAAGGCCGAGTTAACTCACTGAATACAAATTTCTCTAAATACAAATTAGGGTAATACAAAAATTGCGTGAACGATAATCTGAAAAATACGCCAATCCACTTAGAGAAATTGATTTTTTTTCTGCAGACGTACGGATATAATTAAAATTTTAATGTGATTAAGCGCCCGAACAAATTACTTGGCTGGAATACTGAAGATTTGTTATTTTATTTGCTAATTGTGTCATCAATCTTGGAAAGAAAAATTTAAATACAACCAACCAACAAACCACATTTTAAATAATAATTTTGTCAGAAGCGGGCGTATTGTAATTTATATTTGAGACAACTCAGGATTATCTACATGAAATATTGGTCGTGAACTATTATAATAAGATAAAAATAACTTCCGCAGAAGTGGTTAAAAAATAACTAAAATAACGAACCAGTTGAGCTTGACTAGTGGGACTCATAACGACATCAAGAATGTCGCAGATGTCAGATTTATTAGACACCAAGAGACCAAAAGGTGTCCATCTAAAGAAAGTTATAACCCCAACTCACCTGCGGAAACAGGAAAAAATGCACTCGCAGAAATGACAGAAATAAAGTTTACACAGTCGGAAAAATTATAGTCTAACACGGCCAGATTTATAACTACCAACTAACTGTGTATAATACTTTTCCAGTGCTTTATTTATTATTTGCGACACAGGTACAAACAGTAATTTGTTTTCATTTAGAAGATGAATAATTTACGGTGAATATGTCATTTGGAAAATAATGAGACCATTTCTTACGTCCGTGGAATTAAGCGTGATTTAAGTTTCGGGTTGTGAATAATTATTTAGCATAAATTAAAACAGTTGGTAACTAAACTATTTCGTATAACAAAACGTGTCAAGTATATGTGGTCGGTAGTTTTGGCACGAAATTACAAGAATTTCTAAAAATAAACCCTACAACACAACGGAATAAATGCAATCTTCGTTAAAAATAATCTCGTGTATAGATACCCAGGCTTAACATGGATTATCGGACACTAGCTCCTTTTAGCACATTGATTCAATTACATGTTCAAAACGCAAAAAATCTACTTAATCTTCCAGGTTCATTATAAATTCTATCATCGTATTCCACAATAGTATCTCTGGCATTTTTCCTCAAGAACTTTACGATCCAGACAGTCGTTTTGTTGAACTGAAGGTCCACAAAACTACAAAGCTTTTACTAAGATTAATTTCTGCGAGGTTTTCGTAAAATTCACTTTGATATGATGTACTCAACTCACCACTAATCCACCCACAATTCGCATGACATGCACAAACGTACTTTGAAAACAATTTAATAATGATACCCGGTTTTTGATGCACCCAAGCAGTCAATGCACGAATAAGATAAAATATGTTTTAGCACGCGCGGCTCCTTATTCCGTAACAAGTGTAACAAAAATTAAGTCAATTAATACATTTCATTGAATAAGAATTGTTAAAGCCTCCAGTGGAAAGGCAAAAAGTCCCCTCCACTCTTACTCATCAAATTCATTACCAATTCAAATTCCTTTTTGCATTATAGTCCAGACAAATTCAAAAGGAGCTTCTGCTATATACTATAACGCTGCTAACGCAATTCAAATTAACTTTGATGCCTCCTATAGCTTGTGACAGATGTAATCTAACCATAAATAAAAACAAAAATAATCGCAGTGTGGTTTTGAATGAATAAAAGAAATATATGTATAGAGAATTCAAGTAGCACATAGCTTATAGCTTGTATGTCGAATGTGACGTTGTATCGACAACCAGTTTCTATATATCAACTACAGACGACCTGCAGCAGAAAAAAACGACATATCGAATTATAAGAATCGATCTTTTATTCATAGCTGGCTTGTGTGTAGTCGTTGGACCTTACCAGGATGCATAAATCATGGAAAGGATTTCATAACCGACCGTACATACATATATAACACATTTTGAGAAGCACTGACCGTCATTTAATGAAGCTTTCAAGGAAAATTTCATATAAATATCAAATAGTACATATATCATGTAGGTATAAAATTCACCTAAAAATTTGCAGACGCTTTTTGTTTAAAACCATAAGGCGATAGGGCAACATTTCCTCCAGCACATATATAGGATATAAGACAAGATTTATGGAAATTCGGACGGGAAACTAAGCTTCTTATACGATTTTTTAAGTTGTAAAATTTGATGGGGTTGTGCTAAAAAAGCCAATCGATTTCACGTGGAAAAAGTTTCATTAGAATAAATATTTCTACCCAACCAACTGATAATAAAATAATCAACGCCGAATGTTAATTGGCCCTTAATTCTATTTCAGCTACAAACTGCTCAATTAAAAATGCTTCGTTTGCAAATTCAGCGAATTAACTTATAATTACCAATACAAAAATGTCTAATTATTAATTCAAAGCACAAAAAAATCCAGTAAACAGCCAGAAATATTACAAATTTAAATGATTGGCTGAAATCTAACAGATATTGCCAAGTGAATGATATTAATTTAAAGGATAATTTTCAATTTAGTCTGGTTAGCAGCGATTAACCTTGAGGAGAATACCCATTTAAATACACTTAGCGCATAAAACCAACAATAAATTTTTAATTTTATTGTGGTTACAAAACAAATATAGCACATATAAGAAAAAATAGATACTAATTTGAAGCTAACCATGATGGAAAAAACTATTACTTATTTTGAAACAGGTTTATTAATACAAGCACTAGTACAAGTATTCAACGATTACTTAAGCAACACCGAGCGCACTTGTGAAATTGTTTAATAATAACATGTATATGTACACTCGTGATGGTTGATTTATGTCGACACAATTAAATTAATATGTAATAATTTTTAATTGAACGCGAAATATTTCGGTTGTAAAAACATCTCAGGGCGTTTGAAGCTTACATCTTTTGCTAAAGTTGTCAATACACGAGAGGAATTTACTGTGGAAATTGATATGGCTGAATGAATCCAAAACGACGAGTATAACATTTGTCCTAATTACAAAAATTTGAATTGGGTTAGAAACATTTACCTGAAATTTTGTCGAACAAAAAATATCTACAATAAATTCGAGCATGTCAGGGGGGCTTTATTTAAGTTCTAGCTTAATAAGAACCTGCATCAATGAGATAAGATATGTAAATATAATTAGAATTACTTCATGTTTACCTACACAAAAACAGACATTGGTGATTTGGTTCAATAACAAAATTTCTGTTGCAATTTTTTGTCTACAACAAACCCAATCGTGTGATCGCGACTTTAATTAATATTGCACCAGATAACTTCTATACATTAGAATTACGTGGTGTTTACTCAAAAACAGATATCGACTTCAATATTAAAATTGATGACAATATCACATATCTCTCTGTGCCTCTGATAAAAAACACTAATGTAAATTGTAAAACTTTTATGTAACAAACGAATAAAGCACAAACACAACATTTGTAATTTATGTCCACAAAACAACAAACCATATATCAATTTTACGCGTTGTTATAACTATGTAAGTACAATATAAAGTTGTGAAACAATTATGGTTATTTATGACAAGGAGTACTTTGGTAATTAGCCGGTTCAAAGTTGAGATAGTATAAGGTTATCATCAATAAAACGTCTTTGCTACCTTGGGGTTTCCTTACGACACAACAAACGCTGCATGAAGGCTCTTTATTTTAAGTGTTGGAAAAGGGGTCGTGTATGTAATATAGGTTTAGTCTACTTTTAAAAAGATACATCATCCACGATAGCAAAAACTGCAGATTACATCCGATGGATCGGAAATGCATTCAATATGGATGTGGAGTTCTATAAAAGGAGAATTGAAATCAATATCTAATACGCAGAACATTTTACATCGTATTTACATCCTTATTACACAATGCTTTCTTTGTACCGATATTGCTTTCAAGTTTAATTTAAAAAATGCGTGGGTAAGCGAAATATCATATACCTAGGGGTTGGTTTGGCTGTACCTTTTAACTAAACACATTTAGACAACGCCGGGGGTGTGCGCACTCATAAACGTCGGGAGTAATTAATCATATTAATGTTTTTGAGTTGGTTGGATTCGTACAAAGCACCAAATTACATCAGCTTTAAAAAATGTGAACAATAATCAAGCAAATTATGCTGCGAAAATGGGCGATTTAAAAAATCTGTGGTAATCACCCCCACTCATCATCCAGGACCCCATTTCGACGGCGCATAACAATGACCGAACAGTTTTTTAATCGTCTGAGGATTAAAATCGTATTTCCCTTGAAAAGAATAAAACAAAGAGTGTCATCGCATTAAACATTCCGGCGAATTAATTTTAAATATCTAAAACAAGGAGACGCCGACGCAAAGAGCGACTAGCATCCATCCATACCCTAGTAAGCAGCTTAAACAAGAAGAAGAGTTGAGCGCCGCCGTACACGCTGGTGTGGTGGGCAAAGTTGCAATCCGTATAGGTCCTAAATGACACGAACCGAGGTTTTGTGGGTTTGCCTTTCAGACGGCAAGGGTTTTGCCAGTGTGTCCATGATGGATCAAATACCTCAAATTCCTTGTTAATGACAAAGGCAGACGGATTAGTCATGGATTTTTAGGCAATTTATAATTATTGCTAACGAACCGAATGCGAATGGGCGGCAGGTTTAATCTTAACCAAGACACCATTGTTCCGGGACCTTCGAATGAGAAATAAATCGGTTATCACCAAGCAAGTATTTTTCCTATTTCATGCTCCGCTGAAATGTAAATAGTCGTCGCAACGATTTCGTTTCAAAGTAGAGGAAAAAAAACAATAGGACCGCGATCCAATTCAATATATTCACATTCTCAACCGTTTGTATTACCTGAGTATTTACAATGGGTAGTCGGCTTCAACAGTAACTATTGTACTGTACAGTGCATAAAATATAGTTTTATTGATTTTTTCCACACCCAACCAGAGAAATTTGAATGACTCTTCCATTAGGTATATGTTTGCATTTTAATCAGTTGGAAGACAAATTGGTTTCTGATCTCTGTAGACTGGCGGTTCGAAAGCTGTCTATAAACAAATCAGAATAACCGATTTATAACGAATTCAAATATTTTACAATCCATCAATATAAAGCTTTTTGGGATTTGTATGTTTAAGAGTGAGGGAAATTTTTAATGGAAATGTAAAACAATACCAAAAAAATGGAGGATAATTTTATGAAGGATAGATGTCCTTACATCAATAAAAAACTAATGGAATAGAAAGAATTGCAACTAAAAATATTTCGTGGGAAATTTAAAATATATTAAATTGATTGGCTCTTTTCCGATCTAAATAGTCAATCAAATTAAAATATTTTAATATACCTGTTAAATATTTTAGTTCCGATTCCCTTTACTAAAAAATTAACTGAGCCCTTTTTATTCTCATCATTTTTTTGTTGCAAAATTAAAAACAGCGTACAAAGAAACTAGCCGATCTCGAATTAATTCCCCCAAAAATGACGTCTGTTTCGCATGTTGTATCACTGCTAAATTTCAGTGTAAAATATAAGCTATAAGCCAAAAAAATGTCATCAATTCCAACAGTTCCAATAAAATTTCAAGCCACATTGGCAGAAGTGTGCCAGTGCAGCAATCAATTCCAAAACTCAACATTGCTTCCACAAATCACGACAACTTTTCCTGGCAAAAGATGCAGTTATTGTAGCCTCGCCACTAATGGATGTACTTGGAATATATGGAGCACATACACAACTCGCCATATTCACTCTACTCTAACAAGAATGAATTTTGAATGAACACAGGTAATGTCATTGCAAATCGCCATAAAATGGGGGTGTTATTTGCACGATGGTTTACGAGGTGGTCGACAACTTGAACTTAATTGCAATATAATGTCCATAACTTGATTATGATTAGCTCGCTCAGTTATATAATAGACAGCGGAGTGAGAGAGAGTCGATGATGTACAGAAATAGAAGCAGAGCTAGCTAGTTAAAGTCATACCACACAAACACAAATGAATGATATTATGAGATGAGCGACGGCGTGATTTGTAGTGCGTGGTGTCAATGGATTTTATGAGTTACACCGCAAAATGAAAATGTTTATATCGCTTTGGAATCAGACAGCAGGAAGTTGTCAAAAGCGCAGCATTTTATTTAATCATCATTCACTCAGATTTAGTGTGTTCCGAAAGCGTAGCCAATTTAATATAGATATTTTTCTGTGATATACAAAACACGTATTTGTATTTATTTAACGTTTGGTTTGTCCTGAGTCCTGATGATGATCAAAAATTCCAAGATGTTTTAAAATTCAAATAAGCACAAAGCGCTTGGTTACGAACGAAGTCAGATCTAACATCTAACGGAAAAAGTATATTTCAAATTTAATATTTATTTAAATGCGTGCATTCAACACAAAACCAACTAAATGTGTAAATTTTGGTTTACGTATAATATATCGTTTGTGTATACATTGGTATAACTGCAGCAACTTCAAAGGTCTCGGGTACTCCACAGAAAATTTTGAGCATAAATTTTGCTTATCTCTGATACCTTGCACACGCAGAAAAGTTTCGCTGTACATGAAAAACACACATAACTTTTTAATATCTAGATAATTTGTTTAAAATACTGTTTTGGTTTGTGTAAAACCACCATGATTTAAGGTCTCGGCTTGATATAAATGCAATCATTTAAATGTACCTATTTTTAAAATTGTTATCATGGATTTTAATCTGGCTTTAAAAACCTCTAAGAATAGCGATGTTATATTTCTCCATAAATCATAAATCACTTTGAAAAATGCATTATTTCAGTTCGGAGTTTCGCATGTTTGTCCAGTTGACTCAATTTGAAAGTTAGGAATTAATTTTAATCCAATAAAACGAAAAAAATCAATTTTGTACTTCAATTTTTTTTTCTCATACCTGCACGAAAATGGCCACTTTATTTGCGGGAAATGCGGGTAGAAAGTCGTCTTTTTAGGGAGTCGCGGAAAATAAGGAGTGGGGGTAACATTTTCCACTTGGGTAGCCATTCCCTCCTTGATATGCGGGAGTTATTTGTGTTTGTTTATGGTTGTCAAGGTGATTTTCTCACTGCACAGTGTCAAGCAAAATATCAGTGTTATGCTGTTTTAATTTGTTCGCGCGTTTCACGCAAAAGAAGTGGCCATTTTCGTACAGGTATGAGAAAAAATAGAGTATGCTACACGGGAGGAATTGATTCTACCTCGTGTTCTTGCAATTTTCACACTCGTCACAATCTCTTAATTCCTACCTTATTGCATAAACTACTATTTTGCGTTTTAGAAACATTAGACTTAGGTTAGACTCAAATTCAAAAGAACTTTTGAACTCACTTTAACATTTGGCGTTAAATTTGAAAATTTCCAGTACAATTTAGTGGAACTTTTTATAATTCTACCATAAAACATGCATTATTCTATTTCGGATTTCTGGATTTTTGCCTAGTTGACTATTTTAAAATTTTAAGTTCTGAATAATTATGCATTTTTCCAATATAGGTGAACATTTCCGAGATCTAACGCTTCACTTAAACAAATAATAACCTCTTATGCCACGAATTTTGTTTATTAAATTCAAGACCCAGAAATCTTTGTATAATCACAGGTATTTCGCTTTCACTCGAAACAAGTTCCACACATAATAATTATTGCATTGGCTGGCCTAAAACTATTGCGTCCATATCAAGGTCAACAAATTAACAAATCTCGTTTGGTTGTATACAACGCGCGATTTTTTTCCAAAGTTTTACACATTCTTCAGTGAACTCCCAATCAGTTGAGGCATTAACCCACGTTTTAATGCCTGGTGGCTATTTTTAGAAATTCCGTAATCAACCGGAATATTAATATATAAAGCTAATAACTAATTAAGTTTAATTATTTTAGTTGATTGGATGGACATTAAGTTTTTTTACGCCGTATTTGGCAAGATGTTTGTATTTTCCACGTCCATTATTTATTGCCTGTGATTTTTGTCAAAATAATTTGTTGCTGTAGTGGAATTTGCATCTAAAACTCATTTAGTGATGGCAATAACCTACGTGTTGTAGTAGTGTTTGTAAAAAAGCATCGGTTTCGCTGAGCCGGGCCTTCACAAAATCACTTTCTACTAAAACTTTACCTAAGTGCAAAAAGTTATAAATCTTCGCCAAAAATCTTGTTGCACTAAGCCCCAAGTATGGACTTGATATTAATTCGTATAGGCTTCTAAAAATAGCAGTCATCTTCCTTTCTATAAGTAAATCTGTACACGCATTGGGAATATTGGACGTTCTTTTCCTCTCTGACAGTAATCTATTATAAAAGAAAGAAAAGCGAGTGTTTGATTTAAGATTACACTCAACATTTGAAAAGTGCAAAGGTTGGGACATCACACAAAGTAAAGACTATTTGATCTTATTTTGTGCAGTTCATCGAACACACCAGCTGGCAGATTTTGTTCTTTTGCTTTCCATTAAGAAAAAACCCACTGCCAGTCCGAAAAATAACTCTTGGGGAGTAAATAAAAGCAACAAATACGCGCATGTTGGTTAATAGTCATCAGTTAATGTAGGTTATTTTTCTTAAACGTCTATTGTTAGCTATTATATAAAATTACGTTCATCTCTAATAGTCATATCGCGTGTAAGATATTTTTATTGATATCGAAGAGCTAAGTTGTAGTACAAAAAAATTAATGTAATTATTCTCGAGGACGGTTAAATTATTATTATTATTTTGCATAATAATGCAAGAAAAAATTACCTTACCACAAATCCCAAACAGTGTTTTGGTTGTTGATGTTGAGTTTCATAATATCGACTTTTTTATACATGATGACGACTAACTAATCTTAAGGCATTGCAACTCCTCCTCCTTAAATCATTTTCTTATCTCGCGCCACAAGAAACAATGATTTATGAATAAGCTCATAGAGAAGTGAAAAAAACTCCTTGGTAATTATTAAAATAAATTCATACAAAATATATGCACGAACCACCGCGAAGGTCTTCTTTTGTAAATTTTTTCTACCGTATCAATAACCTATTGTGCTAGTGTACTTCATTTGATGAGCAAATTCAATTTAGTATGTGGATGGAAGAAAAACAATGCCGAAGCACAAATAAAATCTCAATAATTGAAATGATAATGAAGCATGCAAAAAATTAGCTACGCAGATATCCGTTTTAATTACCCATCATTCGAACAATAACATTAGTAATATGCAACCGCAGGCCAGGTCATTCTTATATTGTTCTTATATTGGAATTGTACAAGTTTCCATCAGGTTTTTATTTAATTTTCGTAGCATATTGGATAATGTTTAATTTCCTCTTAAAAAACCTCCAGGAAGTTAAGAGAAAGTCTTGCGATTTGTGTCTATATAATTAAAAATTTAATATCTGATTTCCCTTCAAAATTCTAAACGTCTATGTGGCTGATCCTATTGTTTTTTAATTACTTGCTGCTTCTGCTTGGGAGTAGCAATCAACCAAAAGCAACACGTTGCGGGGATTAAGTGAAATAAAACGTAAAACCCCATGCCATCATCCATAAAACCTAACGATGCCTGATTTACCGAAGAAAATCACTGCTTGCGTGTTTGTCGTCAATGCTACCCCTTATACAATACGTGGACAAGGCCTAGCTGCATGGAAACTGCACAATGAGGGTGTTGAATGTGTTAGGAACCCTGCTTCTAGATACTGCCACTAACACTATTACTCATGTTTTATGCTGGGGTGTCGTTAGATGTATTTCGGTCTTTTGTCACCTATGCCACATCGATATTTATATACATCGTCATGTAGATTGATATATTCCAAGCGAGGAAAAGAAAGAGAAATAAAAGAAGTTTGTTGTCGGTCTGGAATTATTATTTATGGGTCACCTGGTGGGACTACAAGAAAAGAGTACAAAGTTCTGTTGTAGTGTAGAAGTTATAGAGATGCGGAAAATTCGGATGTAAGTTAAATAAACGCGAGTCTCGCAGGAGGAATGACAGTTTCGGGTCGAAAATGGAGTTGTAATTTAGAAAAAATATATTTTTATGTGTTTTAAGAGCCGACCAGGAGGATTTGGCATCAGGTGCTAGGAGTCCTGCAAAAGTTTAAAACAATTAAGTCGATGATATTATGAAGGAATCATAAAGAGGGAGTAGACGGTGCAGATTTTTTCGTAAGACAAGACATGTTCTGGTCTTGAGTAAAAGTCGAAGGAGTAGGAGTCTTAGCAAACCCAATTTCAAAGTCCTCTAAAATTAAGCATTTTTGAAAATACATTTGTCTAATAAATTCATGTAATTTTGCAGTGTTCCATTTTGTAAACTTTCCGATTAAAATTTGGATCACACTGTACGAGCCCTAACAACTAAATGTTCGGACAAAAGTAAATTTTTAAAATATGAAAGGAGAACTGGAAATTTTACGCAAATAATTAGTAAACACCTAACAATACAGTAAGATAAAGCCTTAATGACAATATTATGCATGGAAAAAAATTATTTATTTGACTTAACAATATTTTAACCTTAATAATTAGCAAATTTTACAAAATGAATTTTCAACTAAATGTTGGAATAATTTTTAATTTAGGACCATTAATAAGAGGATATGTCTCCTTTTGCTTTTGCTTTAATAGCTGCCTGTATTCTAGCAGACAGTGTATTTATCAAATTTTGGTACAATTCTGGCGTAAAACTGTCCCAAATTTCTTCTATTTTGGTCTTTAAGTCCCCAATGGCTCTTGGTGGATTATTGCGTAGAATACGTTTAATTTTATGCCAAAGAGTTTCAATAACATTTAAGTCCAGACTGGATAAGGACCAGAAAGCACATTCATGTCGTTTTCCCCGAGTTCCAAAACTGTGATTTTTTAAAAACAGTCGTTAGAAAATTACGCAACATTTTTCAAGTGCAATTTTAAAGCTACGAAATATGCCTAAAATCACCAAATAAAGACTTGGGGATTTTTCGGTACATAAAACCAACATCCAGCTTTGCAATAAAGTTAATTTTACCAAAATCCAACCAGCGGTTCCAAAACTGTGATTATTTTAATGTAGGTAGCACTCTCAAAAAACACGTTTTTTGAAAAGTGAACTGTGGAACTCGAAAAAAATGCAAAAAAATCATATTAACATTTCAGGATTTTTTCAATATAGGACGATTATTGAGCTTTGATTTAAATGTTTTTTGACACAAATCCAACCAGCGGTTTAAAAACTGTGATTCTTTAAAACAGTTACTAAAAAATTTTATCATTTTTAAAGGTGCAACTTTGAAGCTCCGATAAATGCCTAAAATCACCAAATAAAAACTTTTGAAACTTTTTTGTAAAGAAAACCAACATCCAGCTTTGCAATAAAGTAAATTTCATCAAAATCCGACTACTAGATCCAACGTTTTGAAAATAATAATTCTTTGTTTCTACAATTTTCCCATCCTGCTGGGTTAAACTGCTACAGTTTTGGAACCACCGAGAGGATTTTTACGAAATTTACGTATTTATATAACTAAATGTTGGCATTATAACAGAAAAAACCATCAATATTATGGAAGTTAATTTAGATAACTATTGCGCGTATGGAAAAAAGACAAACAAATTTACTTTTGTCCGAACATTTAGTTGTTAGGGCTCGTATTAATATATAGAATGGGAATACAAAAAAAAATTTAATATAGGTACCTAAGTACATTTTGGAAACAAATAATATTCTCAGTAGGTATTTCTATGTACCTACATATTTCCGATTTAATTTTATTTATTTCCAACTAGAGTTTTTTGGTACATACTTGTCTCTTTTTACCTAAAAACTCCCAAATATTTATTTTATCCTTTTAGTTTGTATTGAGCTATCGTCGGAAGATGTTCGTGTCAACCAACCTGTAATTACGAGTACATTAAATTATTACCTAGAATTTGTTGATTTGCTATTTTTAAAAAAAGTGTACCTAAGTGATTGTGTATGTTCATTGTGCTTTTATGGATATCGAGAACGGATTCAATCAAAGCAAAGGTGCGAAAATATTCGAATATTATCATCAAAGCCACTTATAGAAATTAGCAATTAACTACCTACGTATTTAAAAACTCAAATTATCAGTTAAATTATCCAACAATTTGTGCTTAAAACGCTTTTCTTGTTGGTAGGTCCCAGGATGATAAACGAAGTCCAAACGCAAAAGGTCAGAAAATTTTTGTAGAAACACGACAAAAAATCAGGGCATTTCCATTCGTTCACATAACACTGATCGCACCATATTTTTCTTGCAAAACCATGTTTCATTTTAAAACGTGCCTTTACCCTTGCTTACCATTTATAGTCCATGTACAATCTGTCGAAAGTGTACCATCTGCACCAGAATATAAATGAGCAAAAATTAAAACAACTTAAGAAAAACCTGTGTGCGATGTGCAAGAGTAAAACCTGGCATTCTACAAATATTTCACTTAGATAAAGGTAAACTTCCTCATACATAAATATGTTATTGTATTCAGACGTGAATAAATTGAATGCGATTAAAATAAACGCAGGGAAACTTAGATAGCCTAGACTGATACATAAAAATTAGTATAATTACATAAAAAAATAATTGTTAAGTAATTGCGGCGCGGCGTGCGGAGCATCATCACCATTAAATACACTTAACATTGACCTACTAAACAAACCACCTAGATCCAGACCTGCATAATACTTGTTTATCATTTACATTACATACACATACACTTTTACTTTCTCGAGAAAATTGTCAACGAAAAAAAATTTGAAAGTAAATTGCTGTTGGTTGCATGTGTACAACTAACATAGAAGAATTTTTTGTTGGTTTTTTTTCAACAAAACATGATGTAACATCTCCTCTAGGATACATCTGTAAGAACAAATGTATAGATAAGCAATCGAACAAATCATATTTTTAACTGCCAGTATTAATAATAAATAATGAGCATAATGAAAAAGATAATACAACGATCTTCTTTCAATTTAAATTAGCCGGCAACCATTAATAATTGTCGAGAAATTAATTTCATGTATAGGTTATAGGTAGGTGCCTTCAGCTGAAATTACAACCAAAATTTTTTTGTTATTTCAAAATTTGATTGATATGTTATTTTTATTATATACCCAGAAAAACTTTTTCAATCTAAATCCTCCTGTAATTAAATTAGGTAGATAACGCTACATCAAAGAAGAACATAGCCTTGAGCGTACAGGAATTTTTGTTTTTGTTTCAGCCAAATACGGCTGTAACCTTGACTGTAAAGTAAAAAGATTTCGGTGTTTTTTGTTTATCACTTTTACATTAGGATAATTATCTTGGGTTGTAGTCATGTGGTCCCAAAAGATAATTTATATAATTAAACAAGTGTATAAACGTATGTTAGGTTTTTTCTAAATTGAATAAAGAAATAACATCATAAACAAATTTCAGGGTTTTTCTCGTGTGTGTGTGTTTATGGCGTAATAATCTGTTATTATAAAACTAGAGGGATAAAAACTACTCTAGAAATATTAAACTGTAGTTGGGTATACCTAAGTGGGAAATTTTGTAAATGAAATTTCTGTATGGTTTCAAAATTTCAGGATACCATCCTAGGAAGGCAGTTGAAATATAATAGCGATTAAATTTTAATCAAAGCTATTCTTCCTGCTAGATTAATGGTATCGAATTAGAAAAACTGACGGTTTCCATCGCCTGATTGCAAATGAATAACGAAATCACTACGTCCTTCAGAACTACAACTAGCTGTAATTAGTGTCAAATCGATTTTAGTATTGTATATTGCATTAGACGTGCATAATTTATAATAATGTTGTTGATGATAATGCTGTGAATAAATAATGTGCATTTTTGTAAAAAATCTCCATAAACCACTGAGCTAAAATAAAAATGCACGATTTAATACCCATTTAATTAATTGAAATAAAAGTTTTTAAACGAGTTGATGATTAGCGCATGAAGTCATCGAGTTATTGCTTAAACACAACAATTAGTGTGTTTTCCATGTGCAGTAATATATAATTCAAATGAGTATAAATGAAAAATTGTTGCTTCAATATTTCCCAACACTTCACTAAGTACCCAGTTGTTTGCAAATTACAACAGAAAATTATCCACCACATACACGATTATACCTGATGATGATGGTAGAATATACCTAAACTCTATAATCAGTTTTGCAAAGTTAAAATGTAGGAACGAAATTAAAATTCACTGTTATGTCAGAACGTCTACAACAGCCAGTATCTAATTAATACATCGTGAATTAATTAAACAGAAACAACCGATTCCAAGGCTTCATCCACGTGTTTAATTAAAAATTGTACATTCTTATTATGATCTTGTCGAAAAACTAGTAGTAGTATTGTCGTCGTATTATACTAGTAAAATGTCGTGCGATCATCTAAAAATAGCACGCGTCGCTTTTAATTTCATCAAATTAAAATGCAACATTTAATAAAACATAATTTAAAAAAGCTAAATTTCGTGCGGCGCTGCTTGATGAGGATAATGGATGAGTTAAATACAATTTTGATTATGTATTTATGGGGGACGTAAAACTTCCTCTCAAATGAATTATTTAAGATGTTAATAAGTAGTTTACGTCAAAACATCTGATGTGATACAAAACGTTTACTGGTTTAATTACAACATAATTACATTATTCACTGGAAAATCTGTTTAATATTTACGTGTTTTATTCAATTTTTCAGCAATTAACACAAACATTAAACCCTGTGAAACATTTTAAAACTTTACTACTCAACATTTAAATTACCACCTAGACGTTTATTATGATTTATATTAATAGGAAAAACATGCCATTTGACAGTTGAAATATTTCTTTCGTACCTCAGACGGAATTATCAGTAATAAAATACTTTGTTGGGTAATTAAGGCAAAAATTTTTAAGTAATTGCCAAACGCGCTAACCTAAACATATTAACACAATTTCAGGTATAATTATTGCTTTACTTTTTACTGCGACCTTCAATTTTGTGGGTTTCTACAGCAAAAAACATTGTGAAACACCGCTTCCGAAATGCATTACATATCAACCAAATTACCATTTCCAAAATAATTCATTAACTTCCTAACCTAACCACTTTTATCTGTTGCTTTGATCCTTACGTACAACAAAACAATAAAAACGCACAAAGTAAACTCTATAACAGAATTAAAATCAGCTATTCCGTCCACTTAACCTTTGTTTAAAATTGCTTCCTTTGTAACATTTTGTTATTAACGGCTGGATAAAAACATTGCAGCACCAGGTAATTGTTGATTTTAATGGCAAAGATAAAAATTTGTGGTGATATAAACCATAGTTGTAAAAGTTGAAAATGTTAGTGTTTATTTTAGTGTTGCGCAAAAAAATTATGAATTATGTTTTATTAAACGCGTAAACTTGAGCTGTGTTTAAACTAAAATATATTCAGGTCAAAATAGTGGGGTTTGTACTTGAAGTACTCGTTTTATTTTGTCCATAAATAAGCTTGATGTGTTGGTAATTCTTTTAGAAGAGCTCTATCATAAAAAAATCATTCCGTCTAAAAACAACTAATTACACGCAATAATAGCTGGGTTTATAGGTTTGCTACTCGTGGTTCCGGAAAACTATCTCATAAATAAAAAGAGGAGAAGAGTTATAATTTATGTTGACGAAAAGTCCGAAAAAACTGTTATAAGGGAATTACTGAAGTTTTTCCGAGTTTGTCAAGATAATTTTACAAAATAATTTCTTTGTTCAACTTTGAATGTAATAAATTTTAGCTAAATGGACTTAAATTTTTTTAATTAAGCGTTAAGAAAACAAAATACAAAATTTTTATTTTTATGGATATCTTAAATTATCTTTGTAATTGACGAGAAGACTTTTTTAGAAATTTTCGGCTACAAAAACTTCTGAAATTTAGCACTAAGGAGTTAAAATTTTACATGAGATTCAGTTTATCTTACTTACAATTTTGCTCTTTCATGAAGAAGTAGGCAGATTACCAGCCTTAGTTTTCAAGTAAATTGTTTACTATTTTCCCATGCTTTCCAATACTAGGTAACAACTCATGAGTCATCCAATTAATTTGTCTGTATTTTAAATAAACCACGATAATTCTTTAATTGTTAGTAATTATTAAAAATTGCATTTATAGCTGAGTGGAAATATTAGATGCATCATAACACGTTTTTTATGCAATACAATTATTAATGATTTATTTATACGGGCCAAGGATATCGCCTGCCGTATTATTTCCTAGTGCTACTGCACTTTTTATACAATGGCGCACTTTACAGAAGTGCCATAAAAAACCTCGAAAGCCTCTTTTAAAGTTTTAAACAAATCTCACACACTACGCGTTCTATTGCCACAAGCTAAAGGCAAAACTTCCTCCCAACTCCAACTCAGCTAACAACTTGATGCTAATTCAGCAACGCTAAATAAACTAATAATAATGTAGGTAAGTTAGTTTACTGTCATGTTACAAAATGAGATTGATCGCAGCAACAACATTGACTTAGTAAGATCAACAAAATTAAATTTAATCATAATACTTTAATCCACGTGTACAAGATTCGAAATTTGATACTTGAAACAGCAAATCGATTTGATGGAAGAGCAAGGAAATAGTTTACTTGCTAAATGGACCAATTTATCATAAACTCTATTTGTAGGGTTATACAAAGTGAAATTAATATTGCTTATTGTGTATAAAGGACCAAGGCGCGCCAGTCTATTTTGACTTTCGAATAGTTTCAGGATGGATTGGAAGGAAATAAATTATTCAGGAGGAATTTCAATGTAATAATGGGGTTTGTGTCGCAAATTCCTGATTTTTTCTTGGGGGAAGCAGAGATAGTTATTAGAAATTTATCATGAGGTCAATAAGTGCAAGAATTCAAACACAAATTAGGAACTATGATTTCTTTTCAAAAAGTTTGCAATTTTGTATGAATTTTCTGTTTAGGTTTGAGAACTTGTGGTCAGGTTTGATTATTAGTTTTTAGGAAATTTGTTTTTATCTTCACTTAAGGGTTTTTCAACGGGTTATAAAATTACTTTCAAAAAATATATATTTTTGAACTGTTAGTGTCTCTAATGTATAATAATTTAAGAACTAATAGTCAAATTTTTTAAATATTTTTAGTTTTTAACGGCTTAATGTGCAACACATGAAATTTCCGTCGGGATTCGGATTTGGATTAGCTCAATTTATTTTGCAAAAGTAGAATATTTAAACTTGAAATTTTGAAACGTCACATTTTTATAGAGTTTCAGGGTTCTCGACTTTATAAAAAAATCTTTAAAAAATTGTTTAGTTTTACATTTAAAAAATGGCGGATTTGGAACTTCTGATGATTAAACGTGACTCAAAATTGATTTTCCATATGGATTAACGAGTCTTATTTAACCCGACCAGAATCCACTTGTGATATCTCTTAATCTTCTTGTGATACCATAGAATTTGCACTTTCAGGCGTAAAATTTTCAATTCCTCTATTTAATCATTCACAGATGAAGCAACAAGCTCCGTGCGACAAATAACTTTCATTATATTCGCCCAAGTTCCATCCAGGGACAAAGTTTTAAGCTATTTAAAGCCAAAAGGGATAAGTATAATTTAGATAATTATACTATAACATTTTGTCACCATAAATCTTTTCGGCTTTTGATATTAAAGTACGAAAAGGCCCTTGCCTAAAAATGAACAGAAATAATTACCTTTTCGCCAAATGGAAATTACAGGAGAAAACCGGTGCTAACGAATTCTATAATGTCGACAAGGGGACGTGGAATTTAAATAAGTTATTTGTAACTAGTGCGAGGTAGGCTCTATAATAAAAATTTACGTGCTTTCTTTGTGGCAGGTACGTAGGAAATGAAAAGCACCCCGTTTTGAAAAGGTGCATGTCACTAGTTTATTACAACTATTTTAATAACATAATTAAGGCAATTTCATAAAAGAAGTCATTAACAATGCTATTAATATTATCTGGTAATAAAGATTTTTGGTTGCCAAAAGTAAAATTTTTATTTCCCCTACAGTTATTCGTGTTTAATGTTTATATAATCCTGCTCTGATCAAACGTCGTTATTAAAAATTATATCACAGAACAAAATGTGATGAAACTATTACATATGCAGCAGCGCGCGGTCTGGCGATTCACAATGAAAACCCAATAGTAAACTCGCTTTTTAAGTTTGTGACCCAGAAACCCACTAAAAACCGTCAACAACAAAATGATTACCTTTCGCTGCGGCTGTCTGATGGCAGGTTGAGTAACAAACGTCCTTAGTGTAGCTAGGGGAGCTGGTAGACCTGTCAGCATTGGCTGCACGTGCATAGCGGGGGGCTGAAGGTGCAAATGACCTGCAGGATGTATAGGCACTGCCACCATCTTTTGCAGGTTTTGCAGGGGAACACCCCAAGGTAAGTACCAGGACCCTGGGTGGTGCTGCATCGCCAAACCGTTTGATCAATAAATATACTCCTCCACTTTACACTTTCTAAGTTTAATTCTGTTTCGGAAGAAAAACAGTTCAAACACCACAGCTATAATAAGACGACATTTCAAAAAGTTTTTTGTTGCTGAGTAGATTTATTGGAAACAACAAACGGTGCGGATGACTTTTAACGCTTTTACACTGATGATGAAAAATTAAAATAAAATAACACAAATGCCACCGTCTATTAACGTAACACTAAATTCATTATTTCAACAGCTGTTTCTTGATGTCCGGAGTATAATTACACGTGCTTGTAGCCTGAAAATAACATTTCAGTTCAGATAACCATTGTGTTTTATGCGGAGCGATTTGCATTTGAACATTGCAAAAAGGGTGCTGCACGTTATGCAACGTTCATAATTTAGCTCAAATAAAGAACCATCGGTGCGGTTGCCAAGAAATGTCCCAAGTTTCAACAAACACACACGCCACTTTAAGACTTTAGTTCATATAAGTGTGAGTTCGACGTCAAAAAATATATGGTCGAAAAACCCGCTGTTTATTACCAGGAAAAACATCATAAGCGGTTATGTTGTGGGACAGACAAAACAACCCAAAATTTTTATGAGAATTGGTCAGTCAAAATTTTAAATTTATATTCTTAGATTTGTAAGCAGAATTATATGCGTCGGTTATTTTTATTAACTTCACAATGAGTTCTCTAATAATAATTAGAACATGATATGCTAAAATTACTAAAACACTTAAATAAATTATTAGTCATAGTCATAATACTTATACTAATTTCAAATTACCAAAAGCGTTAGCTCATATGAAAAATATTTTAATTATTTCAAAAACAACAAAACTACACTATAGTATTACGGGCTTTTTCCGATGATAAAAATTAATAATTATGCAAAACACTCGTCATAAATTTGCTAAATAATAAAATACAATCACTTTTAAAGTTCTTTCACACAAAGCAGTAAAAAACTTAATTTATAAAGCACATATGTAGATACAAACGAAACATTATTTTTAGTTTATTTTAAATTACATCAACCAGAATATTAAATAAAATCTTTATTATTTTATGAAAACGATATTTTATATGAAAAAACTTGGTTCCAAAAAATTGTATATTCATGCAAAACGTATCGTGCATTTTATTTTTTATTCAACTGTATTTCACGGAGAGATTACATCAAAAACACAAATATACATTGAAAATCAATTACGACTGCAATCGTTATGTGAATATTTATTTAGCAATTGTACTTATACCTATCTTATTTATTTATGTAAAAGGTTTGTGTTATTTCCAATAAAATAAATTAGAGGAAAATCACTTGACACAAGAGTGGGGTTTTGCCAAAGTTTTTTGTAACAAAAAAAAATTATATATGAAGTTATTTTTACAACGCACCCAAAAATCATTAATTTAAATCACTGGACTATATCATTAACACTATATTAATAAAAACCAAAAAACTTATAGGTCAGATATGTTTATTGTAGTTTTGAATAATTAAAAGGATTAATATAAAATTTATAATTACAAAAATGTTGCTTATACATATAAATTAAATATAAATTACACACGATTAAATTTATGCAATGTTCAAACGAAACCGTCCAAAAGTAAATAGAAAAAAAGGAACAAGACAAATTTATTTACCTACACAACACAGTAGTAGGTAAGTTTGTATGTCACTTAAATTGGTGTAATCACATCTGGCCACTGTTATCCTGCAAATGTTTGTCCTGAAACACAGCAGGATTTGTTGACTTTCCCTTGAACGTATGCAATTAGCTAACAAGGGAACTGATTGAAACACTCGAGCATCGCAATCAAGCCTGATATGATTCCAGAGAAAATCCAGTGTTTATCATGACAGGTGTTTGTCAGCGCGTGTCTGGTTGACCGGAGTATCCGTGCGCACGACTTATTCCTGCGAACAGCGTGAACCAACTGACTGAGGACTGTGTTTTCAGCTTTGCTCGCGTGCGATGCAAGATCCGGGCACGATATGCGCCTACTGTATACTGTTGTAGGTACACCATGCGTGGCAGGACCTCTGCAGGATTCTGTGTGTGTATATGTATGTGTGTATATGCGCTACGACGTTGTCCTGACGGTTCGACGCGCACAATGGCCTTTCGTTTTATTGTTTGTTTGTCTCCTCGGACAATGGAAATGTCCTTATTACGCCAGATATAGCACGCCAACTTTTTCAGGGTTTAACGAAATAATCCAGACTACTTCATTGCCTGTCGGCAATCATAGCCGATTTTATTGTATGAGAAACCAACCGAAGAAAAAACCCACACACACTCACATGGCATGGGGAGAAACAATGGGACCTGTAGATTATTTTCGACTTCTCGGGTTTGTGGAAAAACGTTTATTTTGTTTGGACAGCAGGACAAAAAACATGAAAATATACTACGGTTCAATTAAAAAACTCGTAGGAGAGGATTTATTATCATTTGGCTAATAAAATTCTTGCCAACAACACATCGCCAAAATTTTACTGAAAAGTTTTAATTTAATTTGTTCTTGGGCCAGACCAGCCAGGTTTTACATCCAAGAAATTAATTTCTGAGGACATTTTCGATGACACTAAACTAACATTAGTTTTATCGCACTTTTGTAAAAACGGCCCCAAATTCACATTTCGAAGAAAAATTAACAAAATAATTCTTAAAGAATTAACAATAAAATTGGGAAGGATATCATTATGTAGATCACAGATTGCTGAACCATAGCAGAATTTTTTCAACAATGAACGAGACTGAAGGATAATAAAGATCAAATAAGAGACTCACAAAATGGTTAGGCCAACTTCTGATGTGTCTGTGTGTTGTTTTTGAATCATATTAACAAAAATTTTATTTATTGTCTCCAATGAGACAGATTGTAAAAAGTGTGGACGTCAAAAAAAAAACTAAATCGTTGGGAAAAAAGTAGAAAAACTCATCAAATTTGGTTCTTGTGAAGATACAATCAGATTTTTTAGACATTTTTGGCAATTTTCAGAGAATAAATTTAAAAAATTATTTTTTTATAACCGCGGGTTCTTTGCATTTTCCTAAAAATAAATGGGAATCACATCTATAAAGAAATTATGGAAATATTACTACAAAATGACCACTGAAGATTTTTTTAATTTTAGATCGTGTTAAATATCATCAATATCTGTCAGATATGTATTATCAGATAATTTTAGAGACTTCATTTTAGGAATGGATAAGTTGCCGAAATTATGATTATCAAGAAACAATTTCTCCATGAAATGTCCTCTAAACACAACCCGGTCTAAACTTATGTAGATAATTTCTAGCACTTGTGGTATCATAATATAAGAAAATATTTTCCACTATACACACGTGATAGTATTTCGAATATCAACAGCATGTATGAAGACCAGTTTGATACAAATAAAAGTAAAATTAAATATTGTTTTTAGTGCAGGCCTTATCTTAAAAATATTTTAAAATATAATAAATACATATCTACTTTCCAGGGAAAATAATTTTTGTTATCTCCCCCAAACAGTTGGTACTTTTGTGATATTTTTAAAGCCATCTGTACAACAATTTTTCAGGAAATATCATTTTGATTTGTACAAAAGAATGTTCACAAGACGCGCTATAATGATTATTAAATAACTACTTACTTAACTTTCCATTATTAAAAATATTTTCCTGCTATGTAACTCATTCAATATTCAATACCGAAAAGCCCTCTCATTCAGCACCTATATTAAATCAGTAACATAGTCCAAAGGGCCCGAAAACAATATTCTAAGGAATTTCATTTAACAGTTGTAAAATACACAGAAACATCAAATCAAAAAGTACTCCTTCAAACATTTAAATATAAACTCAGAACCCAAGCAGATTACGACCATTAAAATTTTGTGTTCTATCTGCAGCAATATACAGTTTGCCTAAATGTTTTTATCCCCATTGCCCATTAGCCAAATGAATAAAGAATGATTTAATAAAAGTGATTTCAATACTCTTCAATTAAAAATGTTATTAATAGAACAAGAAGAGCAAGCGCATAAACTTTCGCCGGGCGATGGCTTCGATTTAAATTTAATGAAATTCTCGTAGGCGATATCGCTCTGGGTGCATTGATGGAAAATTAGACGAATATTTTAAACAAACCATCAGCGTTTCGTCAAATCCTAATTAATTAGTTTAATAAGGTATAAAATCTAACCGAGCAAGGGAACTTTGTAACTAAGTGTTTTCTTAAGCAAATTGCTATATAATAATTTCACAAATGTGTACATGTGATGTAACAGTGCATAAATACCAAGTTGGAATTATATAACTTATGTTGTATACTGTCTTGATATCGTAGAAATGCCCACAATAAAAGAAAATATTATTTTATTTACACATGGAATGTTATAAACCAGTTTTCGATTGACTTTTACTTTCCACCAGATAGTGCAAGTAGATCACACACATTTCGCGTATAAGGTGTTTTATTTTTTATTTTAAGTTTCCATCGTCATTACAAATAAATTATTCAAAACAATTAATAGCATAACCTTCAACAACAAAATTTAATTTATCGCGAACATCTCTATAATATTTGAATTAAGTGAATCACTAACCTTGAATTGAAGAACTCTTCCTTTATTAGATATCAAACAAACAATCGCTAGTTTCGATTAGGCTGTTGCTTACCTGCAAAAAATGTGGGAAAAATGTAGATATGCTTCAAATTATACTATTATAGTAATAAGGGGGTTTCAAGGTGATTGTTTTAAGTGGTCGAATATTTGGAAGTGATCGAGGTTCATCAGTACGGGTTCAAGTTCAAAAAAATTCAGTTGCATCCTTGGAAACAGAATTTGCTTGTGTGATATTGTGCTGATGTTCACAATGGATTTTTTGCAGTCTGTTTTAGAATTTTATTCACCTCGCTCGGGAATATAAATAAACCAACAGTGCTTGTAAAGCTTAAGAAAATAGATATTGAAAAACTTTTGATGTGTGTTGCACAGGATTGAAATGGAAACTACAACTGAATGTGGCTGCATTTCCTTTACCACATATTTTATCGAGACAAAAATTTTCCATTGTTACAATTTCCTCTGCAACAGCCTAAAAATACTACAATACATCGGTGCTGTCATATTAACCTTTATACAGTTGCAAGTGCATTACAAAAATAAATAAACCTCCACGCTTTTTATCCCACATACAAATTGGAGGCGAGGAAAAAAATCGTTGTGGTTTATGTAATACAACAAATAAAAGTTATATACCACGACCACTTAAGACACACACGTGGCTAACATATGGGCCAAAAGCAGATTGTTCTGCACCATTTTTTCTGGTAGCTATTTTGGGATCCGCCCTATAAATAGTTTGTCTTTTGTTTGAGAAAAGGCACAGAAAAAACATAATTAAGACACATCTCTCGGGTTTTTATGTATAGTAGTAGTCTCATAATATTTCGTTACGCTGTTACACATAAAAAAAAAATTCCATGTGTTGTGGGACATTTCAAGGATGTGACTCAGGTATTGTTTTTTCGCAAAAGTAAACTGTAAACCCTTTTATTCATGTTGGCACCAATTTATATAAATAAACCGCAGGACGCTGTTTGTTTGTTTCCTTAAACTAACAGGCTTATAAATGTATAGTTATTTTTAATAGCGTCCAATGATATTTACGGATAATGCTGGAACTAATTTTCCAATAAAATTCAACTGTAAAATCGACGTTATATCGGTAGCGGATATTGGATTTTGATTGGAAATAATAAATCTTTACGTATTTCTACAACTATATTACATATAAATTAAGGAATTACGGGCCATAACTTTCTTTTCCACACACAAGCGAAATAACGGAACACTGTGTACACGTAATTTTAAATCACAATTAAGCCCCCAATTGGCTTCAGTCACTTTGTGCCTGTTTGTAAGCAAGTTTCATGGAGAAATTAAATGGCCCGTCACATCACGCCACTCAGCAATCTTTGCTCATATAAAGGGGTGGCATGCCCATTTAAAAAGTGTCTAATTAGAACAATTTGGAAAAGGGGATATAAAGCGGTTGATTTGGGAAAATCGAATTTTGAATTTCATCATTGATTCAAGTCCATATCACTAATATTATGTCTTGAGAAACTGTAATTTTGTTAATAATTTTAAGGCTCACAAGATATAAAATAAATGATTATATCAACCCTTGAAAAAAGTTTGAAGGGATCAATCGTTTTTCTTTGAGCAAAAAATGTTTCTGAAAAAGTTCATCACATAATAATATCCATGCCTAAAGCCTGTTTTCATTCCATTAATAAAGCAACATTCTGTACATTCACTGGACTAATTAGTTTGAAATGTCAGACGCAGCGCTTTAGGAACATTATCTAAAATCATTACATCAGAGTAAGATAAAAGATAAACTCACACCGGACAAAACTCAAAAACGTTAATGAATTACTGGTCTATAGGTACGTCACATTTAATACGATTTTGATCAAATAAAAATCATCCTGAACCAACTGTAGCACGCCCTCAAACTGAAACCAGCCAAATCATACATTGATATCGACTGTAAGTATACACTATACAGAGACCCGCACAAAGATTTACTCAACGGTTTTGTAAGGGAGCTACAACTTCCTGTCTGGCGAAGATAAAGCATCCAGTGAAAGGAGTTCGGTCATGGCTCCGTCACTTACCCGAACGGGGCGGCTGGTGGGACGCGAAGGGTAAATTCCACGTCCACCCAGGTGTGGTTGCTGAAAATTGGAAGAAGAAATGATGCGCAAGCGTCACAACCTCCTCTTTCCATCGACACTTGGAGTGTCGCGACGTACATCGAAAAAAACTAGAAAAACCGAAAGTAATGTCACGATAAAGCCGTACATATCAATTTTTCGTTAATAGCGTAGGAGCAGGATTCGCATCAATGGACTGTGCGCACCAAATCAATTTCATATTAATCATGATGAGATTACCAGGTTTAATTCGACGGATTTCCAGGGAAAATTATTGGAGGTTTTGGAAGAATAACAGTTTTTGTGTGGTGGATCCAAGCAATTATTTTAAACAAACCCGCATGAAATAAGCAAACAAAAGCTTAAGTTAATTTACAGCTGTCCAACATTTTGCATCAAATTATCGTCTGGAAACATCAGACAACCAACTGCATAGACAGGGTAATACCATTATAATTACAACGAAAAATACTGCAACTTGTGATGTAATTCAATTTTAATACAAACTCTTCCAGACTAATTAATAATAATTACAACATTTTATCGTGTATGAGCCAAGAAATAAATCACTGACATTTAGGAACGCACTAAGATCAAACCGCATATCTAAATTGTTCTAGTGACCGCTATGTATTTATAAATAACATTTGGCATTAAACACCGTAATTATTAACTTACTAGAGATAATTGATGGCAAAATAAAATGGGTAACTTCAAAATACTTTACAACAGACATAAACCGGCTAGTTTTATTATTTGCAAATCGTAACTAACAGGCAAAAGTTCTGTTGTTTTCTTCTATCTATACAAGTCGAATATTTTGTGGGGTTAGGTAACCTACCGTCGATCTTTACACGAAACCGAACAAAACCCATTTAACAACATCAAACGTTTCAAATTACTTTGTAACTGGAGAACTTACCGAACAGTTAAATAAAATGGTACTATGTGAAATTAATTGACTTTGAATTAACTTCACTAGGATATCTATTGATCTTATATTATACAAACGCCTACAACCGAGTAGGGCTGATTTTAATTAGGGGGTTTTTGCAGGAGGTGTTTCGATACAAGCTAATTGGATACCTAACAATATCCCGTAGTGTTGTTGCCATCAAACTAACATTAAGTAATCGTGTTCTAATTAACAGCGGATTTTTTGGGGGGCGCACTTGCCCCACTGGAGAAAGTGTTGGCCCCGTTGTACATCATCTGCACCACTACTACTACTATACACCCAGATAGCATCAAACAATTTTCAAGTAAATTTACTTGATTTAATTAATGTATGGGACGTGTCGCAGCATATTATGTGAAATTCGGATGGTTGTTAATACAGAGGCATAGGAATATTCTGAAGGAAATCTCTTGACTGACACGTGACAACGAGTGTAGCACGTTCACGGAATTGTCACTTCTACTACCACTATACTTGTGGATTGTTTCGCTTGAATTATTTACTTCATTTCGTTTTACCCTCACTCTGTTTCGTACGTTTAAATGTTACGTTTTGTAGCTATATTAATGGAAATAAAAAATTTATCGGGTGCCTGCATTTTCAATAAAGCTAAACCTTTGATGCGGCTTTGTTTTTCTTCTATATATTTAACATGATATCCGCTTTTGTCAATGTGTCTCCGCGTGGGGGAGGTTTGGTTGGATATACTCAAATATTTAACAGCAGCTTAGGATTTTCTTTCAAATAAAATGGACAGTTGATATATTTGAGGATTTCACCTGATGGAAATTAATTAGAAAACTGGACTAGGGTTCATAAATTATTCCACCAAATACAGAATTTGCCAGTTTAGTTCTTGGACCATAAACCTAAATACATTTTGAAACCAAACACGAAAAATATATAACTAAATATAATAATATATCTATGTAGCTGTATCCATTACCAT